>CP106716.1:10007500-12407500 GCA_025503065.1 Gossypium bickii | reverse complement strand
CTTAAAATTGTGATAGTTTGTAGTATGATTAATATAAATTAAAAATAGAAAATTTTAATATTTAAAATAAAATTTAATTAACTATTGATACTAATAAAAATGATAAAAAATTTAGAATTAAAAAAAATCAGACCATAGGTCTATTCTTCTTTTTATGGGGCCAAAGTCAAATCTCGCAAGAGGTAGACCTTATCGTTTTTTAGCTGGGTGGAGGAAGCACTTTAACTTCCCATCCTTTGTCAAAGACAAACTAGATATGCTTGGGTAATATGTCTGATTCCTTATCACAATTTACCTCACAAATTAAGGAATGGAACAGGTCCATTTATGGCTTTATAGGAACCTACAAAAAGCAATTGTTCAAGTCACTCTTAAACATTCAGAAGGAGATGGAACAATCAGATTCTAATCGTCTAGCCCAAATAGAAATGGATGCTCGAGACAAATTGGAAAATGTTATCAATCATGAGGAATTGCTTTGGAAACAGAAGTCCAGATGTGATTGGCTTCATTTGGGGGACAAAAATACAAAATTCTTCTATAGCCGTACGATGCAAAGAAGAAAATTTAATCGGATTAATGCTTTATGCCTTGAGATTGGTGAATAGAGCTCAGACCAAAGTGTTCTTAGATATAAGGTGGTGTATTTCTTTCAGCAACTTTATGGTGAACAATCGAAGTCCACGATAAGTCTTCCTCTGGGTATTTCCCCTATGTTAAGTCCTTTGAATGTCGACTTTTTGGGGAAACCAGTTTCGAAAGAGGACATAAAACGAGCATTATTTGATATGGCTTCTTTAAAAGATCTGGGAAGTGGTGGATTCCATGCCCTCTTTTTTTTTCAGAATCAGTGGGATATTGTTGGGCCTGCTGTGTGAGAATGGGTTAAAGGGTTTTTTTTAGAAAGAGATATTGACCCAGAGTTGAATAACACCTTGATTGTCCTTATTTCCAAAATGGAGAATCTTGAAAGCTTTGCTCAAATTCGTCCCATCAGCCTCTACTTCGTCCTTTATAAGCTGGTAATGAAGGTTATATCCAACCGTTCTAAATTGGTTCTCCCAAACTTCATCTCGTAGGAACAAGCTGGCTTTATTGCAGGTCGCGCTATTTTTGATAACATAATTATACTGCAGGAAGTTATTCATTTGATGAGGAGAAAGTGTAATACTAAGGACTGGATGGCAACAAAAATTGACTTGGAGAATGCGTACAATAGGGTAATATGGGATTTTATTGATGCTTTTCTTCAGGCTGCTGGTGTACCGAGTTCCTTTTAAAGAGTGATTATGTCTGTTATCTCCACCTCTACTATGAAGATTCTTTGGAATGGAGTTCCCACTCAAAATTTTAAGCCAACTAAAGAGGTTAGACATGGATGCCCTTTATAACTATTTTTGTTCGTACTATGCATGAAATGGTTACGGTATTCTATTCGTGTGACAATTGACTCTAGTAGATGGCACCTTATTCGCCTTTCATATTTAGCACCCACCTTTTCTCACCTTTTCTTTGCAAGCGATCTAACCATCTTTTGTAAAGCTGATAAGAAGCAAACGCATGTGTTGAAGAGTGTCCTGCAACAGTTTTGTGAGTACTTTGGGCACAGGATCAATGCTTGTAAAAGTAATATTTTTTCTCTAAGGGAACTAAAGATATTTTAAGCTCAAACATCAGTAAGCTGCTTGGATTTCAAGAAACTCAGAAGCTGAGAACTTATTTGGGGTTTTTTTTCTTCATGACCGTGTTACTAATAGCACTTTGAATTGTATAGTGGAGAAGGTGCGCTACAAATTGCAAAACTAGGAGGCAAATAAGTTATCTGTTGCTAGCAGAATCACACTAGCTCAATCTATACTTCTCTCGATCCCTAATTATTTTATACAGTCAATAATGATTCCCAAAGAAGTGTATAGTATGATAGTTTATTTGGGGATACTCTGAAAGACATCCAAAGATGGCCCTAGTTGGTTGGAACTCCATTTGTCGACCCCGGTCTTGTGGAGGTCTTGGGTTCCACCATTTGCATGATCAAAACACGTCATTCTTTATGAAAATTAGGTTCAATTTGGTGTCCAAAGATAATGCCTTATGGGTAAGAGTTCTCCGAGTGAAGTATGGTTTGAAAAAGTGATTACTGGATTCCATTGTTCGAAGCCAGTGTTCACATCTGTTGAGGTCTCTTTCCAAGGTTTGGCCTTTATGATGAGTGCCGAGCCACCAAATATAATTTCTATGACAAAATAACACTAAATAGCAGTAGGGTCGAATCCACAATGATTGGTTATCTATTTTTCTTTTTCTCATGATTAAAATTATTATCGCAACAATAGTTGTGCCCACGACTCATGACGAACTTGCTAGGAAAAAAGTGAGTAAGGAAATATGAAATTTTTTCGAAAGTTAATAAAGTGCAATAACAAAAAAAAATTATATTAATAAAAAAAATGAAATAAGAAATGGAATTGAATTTCATAAGCAGCAATGTAAAGTTTTAGCCTTAGACTCAGTGAATTCTGGTTTCAAATTGATCTTTGAAAATGGGTTTTCTCATCCAAACCATAAGCTGGTTATAACGACCAAGAACGTCCCAACCGACAATTCTTCATTTCATAGTTGATTTCGGTACGACCTGCAAACCAATCCTTACCGATTATCTAACTACGATACACATGTCCGCAATTCAAGACCCCGATAGCATTGCATTCTGAAGAACCCAACTCAGATCAACAGCCTCAACCGCATGGGTCATTTAAATCTAATCATTATCTCCCTTGAAGAAAAATCTCAATAGTATGTCCCCGCCAGGATGCGCCAATTTGTTCGCTGAAATTCGAATACAACATGACTGACTCGACTTCCCAACTATACGCCAAGACGACTCCAATCTGACATGCACTTTGTGTTGAAATTGAATTAACTTTAAGGGACGAATTTGTATTACCCCATATTCCGGAGAGATGGTGAAATCGTTCTGAAAGATTTTTTTAGTGCGGATTTATTTCTCACGATTTTTAACTGGGAAGAATGCCGGCCTAAAGCTAAGTAGAAGTTTAGCTAAGCATAAAATTGGTCATGCTTAGTTGGGTTTTTAAGAAGTGGGTCAAATAATGGAAGAAATGTAGAAAGAAACAAATAGCAAATTTGCCAAAATAATAATAATAATAAACAAAAAAAAAGGTGCCAGTAGCCTTACATTGAAGTTTGTCGGAAATTACAAGAGAATAGAAATTAATTCTCGATTACAAACTGTCTCTAAATGCCCCCATTTACTTCCTTTTTATACTAATTCTTAATAAACTACCTTCATAAAATCAAGCTTTTCAAATTTAAAATAAAAGAATAGAAATTAAAAATGAAAATAAAGATAAAGATTTCCTTAACAAAATTTTGAATAGATTTGAATTCTTCAAATATTGTTATTTCTTTCTACAACCCACACTTTTTGGAATTGTATTTCTGCCCCCGCATTTTGCTTTCTGCTCCAATTCAGTCCTTTTCTACTTGTTTTTTACTTAAAGCATCCCAATTGTGTTCCTAATAGAATTTAAACATAAAATCACCAAATTAGTAGGATTTAATTCAAGAATTAATTGATTTAAACACATAAAACATGTAAAATTAACATGTTATCAAATCTCCATACTTAGCCTATGCTTGTCCTCAAGCATATTGTATGTTCTTACATTAGAAAACTATCCAATATATCAAAAATCAAGCCTCTCTTAAGCAACCATGATCAATGCAAACAATTTAGGTGAAAAATGAATAAGAATTCAAATATTTAGTTTAATCAACAAGTGTCCATAAAATTTAAACATGTAAATTCAATCATTTCACAAATTGAAATTGAACCAAACTTTGCTGAGGTATTTATTCTCAATTAATTATGCAGTAAATTTGGGACATAGTCAAACCTTTTTACGCGAAATGAGATGACAACCCAAGTACCTTAGCTCGGTTACTCAATTTGACACGTCTCCAAATGGACTACTTTTTCCCTACTCATGGTAGCTCGGTTAGTAGAGTGTTTACAAGTTTCTAGTTCGTCACTCAAACCTTTTCAAGAGAAATGATATTATATCCCAAGCACCTCTTTCAGTTACTAAATTCAGTCACATTCCCTAAATCATCACTTATAACTTAATCCATCAATGGAGTAGAATTAAATTATTTTTTTTCCCATTAGCAAATACATTTAAAATCAATTAACTAAGAATGATATACTTACCAAGCAAATTTATAAAGAATCAATTTTCAAGAAACAATCTAATTACAATGTTTCAACTTTATAACACATACGTCGATTAAACTCTATAATAAACACTTTAATTCAAGAACCACTCAAGTATCTAAATTGACTAAGCATAGGAATTAGAAGCTCAATGTCAAACAAATTAACAAATAATCCCAACATAAGAATTAACACATATGAAAGAGAAACAATCATGCATACTTACTAATCCAACACCCCTACTTAGCCCATATTGCCCTCAATGTGCAATAATAAAAGAATAAATAAGAAAGAGAAGGGTCAAGTGTACTCCCCGTGTATGTTTAATTCGACAGAGGGTAGTTGGGGCAGTTCGGGTTGGTTCTGGTCAGTTCGGTCTTGGGTGTATGTTTCAACAAATGGCAGCACTGAAATTTCATAAGACGTGCCCTTGCTACAAAAGAAATCCGATTCTGATTTATTTTTGGATGAAAAGGGATAGCCTCCGCCATCGTTCCTAGAAAACAATACATTAAAATATATTAAATAATAATCATATTATTTTTTATTTTCAACATAAATTAAAATAAATAAATATGGATTACCTCCCGAAAAGCGCTTTTGTTTAATATTGTTAGCTCGACGACCTGAGTGTTATTCATTTGGTTCCTTGAGAATTAATTCTTTCACCATGTGCAATTGGAAGTTCTCGTAAAAAGGTTTCAACCTTTGCCATTGACCTTGAAATAGTTCTCGGATTCCTCCATCATCGATGGATTGATGTGTCTTTGAGCTTCTCCGTCCGTGTTTGCCTTTTTCTCTATCAGAATCCTTAAATGTTCCAGTAATGATTTGATTTCCAATTCTGGGTCTTACAAAATGGAAGGCAAAAGTTTAGTGTTAGAAAGAGACAATTCAAAATTTTTACCTTACTTCTAGGAAATTGTGGAGCCTCTATAAGAATAACGACTTCACGAATTGGCTCTTTGAGCATCGTTAATTCCTTCGATTTATCCATAGTATCGAGGTTTAAACTCTTGCAAAGCACAGTTTGTAACCCATCTTTTTCATGATATTCAAAATGCAGCTCAGTTAAAGGCTTAATTATATCAACATTAAAAACATTCGTAATTGTGTCGGAACAACCCATGACCTCATAAAAATTAAATTTTACCACTACTCCATCAAACTCCATAGTGAGTGTTCCACTGCGCACATCAATCTTTGTTTGTGCAGTACTCAAAAATTATCTCCCAAGTAGTATATCAAAAGAATTGGCCGAGTTGTCATCCTTCATGTCGATGATGTAGAAATCTGCAGGAAAAATTAGTTCATTTACCCTGACAAGAACATTTTCTAGCCCTCCTTCTGGATACACTAAAGATCTATTTGCAAGCTGAATGATTACATATGTTTCTTTCAAATGACCTAACTTTAGTAGTTTATAAATGGATAAAGGCATAACATTAATAGATGCACCTAAATCACACATGGATTCTTTAATTTCAACACTACCTGTTAAGGATCTCTTTTTCTTTTCGCTCCTTTTTTACATTGGACGAGTCTTCTAAAAAATGGAGATGGTACTGTAAACGACTTTTGAGGAGTCGAATCCATAGTATACGCTGGATCGGGCTTCCATTTTTCCCATTCTGGACTGTGGGTGCGATTCGTGTTAGGAGCTGACTCCAAAATTGTTCCACTTCTCAATGTCATAGCATTTGCATTATGTCGAGGATTAGGTTCAGTTTGAGATAACAACTTACCTTAAGACTCTAAAATTGCTCACTTGCTTATCTATTTCCTGCAAATGCAGGTCAATTTTCTGTTGAAAATTTTCAGTATTATTAACTAACCTTTCCACTATGGCTTTCAAAGATAATTTTGGAGGTGGTAATTGTTGATTCAGAAGCAACCTTTGTTGGTATGACTGATTGAATTGAGGATTCGACCTATAATTTTGATTTGGATGATCCTTCCACCCCACATTATAAGTATTCAAATAAGGATCATATCACCTTTGGGTAGCCTTAGAAAGTTTTCAACAACATTCGCTTGTTCTATCAAACCCTCATGTAAAATAGAATATGAGTCTGTCGGGTGATCTGGCATAGCATAAATTCCACACAACTAGGCTGTGCTTGTTTTATTTGTAAGCAAATTTTAAACTACATTAATGAGCTTATTAATTTTATCTTTTGAAGATACAGTACTTAACCCATGAACCTGTGTCATGGGTTTTATAGCCAGCTGGATTGTTAAGAATTCCCAGTCATGGTCGAAATTAACTCTTTTTCTCTCTAAGGTGTCATATTTACAAGTGCCCCTCCATTAGCAGCATTTCTCATCTCCATTTCCATTAGGAGTAACCCCTAATAGAAATATTGCAAAAGAGATTATTCAGTCAGACCATGTTGTGGATAACTTGCACACAACTTTTTAAACCACTCCCAATAATCATAAAGCAATTCAGTCTCCTTTTGTTGAATTCCTACAATGTCTCTTTTTAATTCAGTTGCCCGAACTACTGGAAAAAATCTGTCAAAAAATAAATGAGACATATCAGACCATGTATTAACTGAATCAGGAAGTAAATAAAATAACCACTCTCTAGCAGAGTCCGCTAACGAGAAAGGAAAAACACGAAGTTTAATTTGATCTTCGATCACTCCTTAAGGTTTTATGCTTGTGCAAACCATGTAAAATTCTTTAATATGGGTATGCAAATTTTCATTTTGCAATCCACAGAAGGCGGGAAATAGATGAATTAGGCCCAATTTCAACTCGAACGATGTTTCTCCCACCAGGTAAGTTATGCATAGTGGATGTTGTTCATCTGGTGCAACTGCGAGTTGGCATACAATTTGATCTGTCATTTCGTCTAGTTCGTCAAATGAGAAAATATCTTTGGTATAATATCTTGTTCCGAACTTAAGTTATGGTCGTTTACCGCTCTGAATAGCTTATCTTTACAGTGTTCGAGCCATCTTCTCTATTTCGGTTCAAATTCTAAAGTCCCCGATTTGGACCTAGTCTTAAGGAGAACAAAAGAAAATTAGAAAAAAAATATTTCCAATCCCCGAAAATGGTGCCAAAATTTGATGCGTGCTGAGCCATCAAATAAAAACTCCTACAACAAAATAATAATAAATAGTAATATAAAGCAATAGGGTCGAATCGACAAGGACTGGTTATCTAATTTCACCTTTTCTCACAACCAGAATTATTGTCCTGGCAATAGTCGTGCCCACGACTCGTGACGAACTTTCTGGGAAAAAAAGAGTAAGGGTACATAAAATATTCAGAAATTAAATAAAGTGAAATAAGAGCAATAAATAATTATATTAATAAAAAATAAAATAAAATAAGAAAATTGAATTGAATTTTGTAAGCAATAATGTAAAGTCTTAGCCTTAGACTCTGTGAATTTCGATTCTGAATCGATCATGGAAAATGGGTTTTCTCTTCCAAACTATAAGCAAGTTATAGCGACCAAGAACGTCCCAATTGCCAATTTTGCGTTTCGTAGTTAATTCTGATACGACCTGCAAACCAACCCTCATCGATTATCTAACCGTGATACATGCGTTCGCAATTCAAGACCCAACTTGGATCAACATCCTCAACCGCGCGGGTCGTTTAAATCCAATCATTATCTCACTTGACGAAAAATCCAACTAGTATGACCCCGCCAGGATATGTCTATTTGTTCACGGAAATCTGAATACAACACGACCGACTGAACTTCCCAACTATAAGCAAAAATGACTCCAACCCAACATGTACTTTGTGTTGAAATTGAATTAACTTTAACAGATGAATTTGTACTATCTCATATTCCGGAGAGATGGTAAATATCGTTATGAAAGATTTTTTTAGTGCAAATTTATTTCTCACGATTCTTGTCCGGGAAGAATACCTACCTAAAGCTAAGTAGAAGTTTATCTAAGCATGAAATTGGTCATGCTTAGTTGGGTTTTTAAGTAGTGGATAGAATAAGGGAAGAAATGTAGACAAAAAAAATAGCAAATTTGCCAAAATAATAATAATAATAATAATAATAATAATAATAATAATAATAATAATAATAAAAATGTGGCAGTAGCCTTAAATTGAAGTTTGCCAGAAATTACAAGAGAATCGAAATTAATTCTCCATTGCAAGCTGTCTCTGAATGCCCCACTTTACTTCCCTTTTATACTAATTCTTAATAAACTAGCCTCCTAAAATCAAGCTTTTCAAATTTAAAATAAAATAATATAAATTAAAAATAAAAATGAAAATAAAATTTTTATTTCTTTCTACAGCCCACACTTTTTGGAATTGTATTTCTACCCCCGCATTCTGCTTTTTGCTCCAATTCAGTCATTTCCCTTTTTTTTTTTAACTTAAAGCATCCCAATTGTGTTCCTAACAGAATTTAAACATAAAATCATCAATTTAGCAAGATTTAATTCAAGAATTAATCGATTTAAACACATAAAACATGCAAAATTAACATGCTATCACTTTATTTTGTGAGAATTTAGCCTAGTCTGTTGGTGATGGTACTAGTATACATTATTGGATGGATCCTTAGGTTCCAGCTATAGGCCCTCTAATTGGTCATATTTCAACGCACGCCAATCTTAATTTGAATTTCCTTCTCAGAGATATGGTTACACTCGATGGAGGTTGGAACCTTGATTTGTTTCATGTCTAGTTGGCTGACAATGTTGTTAAGCAGATAGTAAATATCATTCCTCATCATCCATCTTTGGGCTTGGATAGGGTTATTTGGAATTGCACATCATCAGGGGCTTTTATAGTTTGTATTGCTTTTGTACGCTAAAGGAAAAATTTTGGAATCCCGTAGATCCCATATGGAAGTTCAGTTGGAAATATCAGGGACCATAGTGAGTGAAAATCTTCCTTTGGTTAGCATCTAAGAAGAAACTGTAACGACTTGATAGTCACAGGTGTCAGAAAATGTATTTTCGAGACTCCGTTACCGTAAATCAGACTGGTAAATATTTAGAAGTTAGTTGTATAGTTAATTAGGTTTTGGTTAGGTGAAATTGCATGAATTAAGAGTAATTAGGTAAAAGGACTAAATTGCATAAAGAGTTAAAGTTGAATTATAGATTAAAGAAAAAGTAAAGGGACTAAATAAGCAATTAAGCCTTATTTCAACAAGTGGATGGTAATAGTGATTACATGTGTAAAAATAATATACATATGTATATATTAATAAAATATGTATTACTTAATATTTAAGTAAATATGTATATAATATAATAATAAAGTAAATATAATAAAATAAATAAGTAAATGAAATAAACAAAGAAAAGAAAAAGAATAGAAAGAACAAAGCAGAAAATGAAACAAGGAGAAAAGAAAAGAAAGAAAGAAAGAAGAAACTAGGGTTTCAAAGTTCCAAGTTCAATTGGTTAGTCAATTTAGTCCATTTTCTTGTAATTTTTATGTTTTTAGAATCCCGATATTAAATACTACCCGATCGATGTTGAAATTTTAGAAATTATTGAGTTTTTAAATATTGACTATGTTGAATAATTTGAGTATTAGGGATTGAATTGATAGATTTTTAAGTTAGAAATGAAAAATGATTGAATTGTGAATAAATTGTAAATTTTGAGTAATAGGGACTAAATTGTAAAAATTTAGAAATTTAGGAATTTATGTGAAAATAGGGAGTTGAATTTAGTCTGAAGTGGAATTTGCATGAAAAAAAAGAATTAAATGTGAAGAATAAAAGTTAGTGTTAGCTTAAGGACTAAATTAGAATTTAGACAAATGTTGAGTAAAAAGTTGAAATATTCAATATGAAATTTAAATTGTATTGTATTGATAAATTTTAATTGTTTTAATTCCGTAGCTAACGCCGTATCGTAACTCTTGACTAAAAAGGGGAAAGATAAAGGTGACGAGAAATAGCTCAAAATTTCTGGTTTGTATTTCCATAATCCGAAGCTAGTTATTAATTGTTGTAATTTTTATTTAATGTATATGGTAAATGTTGAAGTGAGAATATTTGTGTTTTGCAATTGAAATAGATTGATTTGGTATATGATGAAATTATTGAATTGAATTAGAATATATATTATGAATACATATGTGTACATGTAATATTGTGCAAATATGATATTGGATATTATTATTGGAAAGTGAATTTGGATATATTATTGGAAAGTGAAATTAAACCCTATTAACTGTATTGGGCTGAGTCCGATATAGATGGCATGCCATAGGATTGAAAGAGTTCAGGGATTTCTTCGACTTCGAGTCGATGAGACACTAGGTGTCAATCTATTACTTCGGATTAATTCGATGAGGCACTGGGTGCCAATTTACTTCAGTTTAGCCTATGAGACACTGGGTGTAAAATTATTACTTCGAATTATCCGATGAGGTACTGGGTACCAAACTGGTGTGTTTTGGTTGGATCCGTGGATCCGTGTATCCGTCATAGTCCGAGTTGTGTTAATAGGGGTAATTAAATGAAATGATACTATGATTGGTATTGGAAAGCATTGAATGTGAAATTAAAATGAAACACATGGATTGTGTATCCTATTGTGAAAAGCTATTTGAGATAGCAAATGATGAGAATTGAATATGTTATGAATGATTTGTTATGAACTGATTAATTGAATGGCTATTGTTATTGTATGATTAAATGTGCATGTTATATTAATTTTGCTTTTAAATATTTGGATTATAGAAATACCACTGAGTTTATACTCAGTGTACATTTTTGTTTTCCGTGCGCAGGTTAGGTACTTAAGTTTAATCGCCGATTCAGCATCCAACAATGATCCAAACTCAAACGTGGTGATGTTTTATTCTTTTGTGTCGGCATGTACCTAAGGTGTTTAAATAATAATTATTTTGTGGTTTGATTGTAAAGTAAATGAGATTATAAGTTTAATATTGGTTGGTTATATACATATAATATGTGTTTATATTTGAGGTCATATTATGACATATTTTAAGTTAATGCTAAGATGAACATGATTTAGGTAAAATAGATTAAATTTGACATGTTTACAAGTTGGATTTGAATGATGTTCTATTGATTTGTTTTATTGATATAATTGTGTACCTATGAGGGTACATTGGTTAGGCACCTAGGATGATATGACATGTTTTGGATGCGTTTGATTGGTTTTGACTTGAATATTATATGATATGAAATGTTTTGAAATTATGTCTGTTTGATCGGTAATGCTTTGAAACCCTATTCTAGCGATGGATGTGGGTTAGGAGTGTTACAGAAACTGCTAACTAATGCAAAGCATAATAGAAGATATCCTTCACTTGCTTAGGGATTGCCTGGTTGTGAAGGAAGTTTGGAAACAGGTTGTCTCGTTCAGCCAGCATAACATGTTTTTCTCTTGATCTATACATGATTGGTTTACTTCTAATCTAGGTTGTCATGTGAATGTTGGAAAATATGGACATCACATATATAATAAGGGTAATTACATGTTATTATTTACTATCATGATAGGTTAGCTCAAATTAAAAGTGATCTAGTTTGGTTAAAATTTCATTGGGCTTTAATTATTAGATAAATTACGAGTCAAATATGTGTAGATACTCTAGTAATTAAGTTCTAATTAATTTCTAATTAATGATGGGCTAATTAGGAATTAGGATTAATGTGCCAAAGTTATATATATTAGGGTTATTGTCCCCAAATTACATACAAGATAACTTTTCTAATATCCCATTCATAGGAAAGAGAGAGCAAATATTCTCTGAATTTCTTGTGTGCTAATTTGGAAGATCAAATCCCCAAGATTCAAAAAACTTCTAGGAATTCATGGATTCAAGTACACTTTTGTATCTAGTTTTGTTATTAATTTATTCTTGATGATTTGACATGATAGATCCTGGTTTATTAAGTTTTATTTTATATTTATTTTACAAATCTAACAAGTGGCACCCGAGCTTCGTCATATTGAATCATTGAGAATGAATTGATTCTTTATTATTTTTAGATTGATTCTTTTTTCTTTTTTAATTTTATGGATTTGATATTTCAATTATACATTATTTTGAATCTTTAAGATTTTTAATAAAATTTTTGGATTTTGATTGTTTAAATTAAACTTTTAGGGTTTTACGATTTAGATTGAATGCATTATTATATTTTTGGGTGGTTCTCTTTCAATCGCTATTTAAAGATTAAGGATTTATTTGTTATTTCGTTTACTATACTTTTATATCCGTGGCCAATTTTATAATAATATTCTACTTTTAATTTGGATTGAGCCAACGTGATATTTTTTAAGTTTGGGTTAATTTGAAGTTATTATGAATAGGTGGTTGAATTTTTTTAAGAGTTTAAGGTTATTGCTTTAGAATATATTAAAGATTTTAGGGTTTGAAGGTTTATATATTTTTATTTCCTTCGCTTTGTTGGCCAAATCATGTGATTTTTTCTCTGAAATTTGATTTTGTCCTTCTGCCAAATCCTGTTCTATTTTAATTTAGTTTTGTATTTCATATATCAAATTTGATTTTATATTTACAAAACTTACATTAACATATAATATATATGCTTCAATTACATTAACGATTGAATTCCATATACTATGAATGTGTCCAATGATTACAGCTATAATGTTACTGTATGAGTCTTGGTGGATTGTTATATATGATTGAAATATTTAATATATATTAATGAAATTGTTAATTTTATGCTATGAATATTTATTCAGTTTTTGGATGTTTTTAAAGTAAACTCATGTTAATCATAATATAATTGGTTTTAAATTTGGTTCTATAATATAGAATTTGGCATTTTATGGTTTCAAATATTTAGTTAAATTATGACGATATGATTTATTGTATGAATTGTAGGATATACCAACTATTATGATTTTACTTTTGAGATTTATTGGCTTGAAAATATTTCTCAAGTATTCATGCGAATCTCTGTTTAATCATAAATACAATTTTGGATTTACATGGTATATTCAGGGTAAGTTTTTCTATTTGATTATGAATACATGTATATGCGTGAATTGCTTTGGTGTTTTTTATCCATGCCAAAATTATGAATTAATGTGCTTGTTAATTATTTGGCTTTGAACCACTACATTATTTCTGTTTAGTTTTGATATATATGGTTTTGGAACAAAAAAGAAATAGTCAAAAATTAAGGTTTTTGGTTTTTTATTGCATTATTAAGACAATCTTATTTTGGGTTATTTCGGAGTCTCTAAAGCAATAAAAAAAATAGTATTGACATTTGACTATTGTTTAAATTTTAAATTTGAATATTGATATGTTTATATATATTTTAAAATAACTTAATTGAAGCAATAAGTCACCAAAGTGAATTTTTTTCTGTATAAATTATTTTGTTTTAAAATATAAAAGGTTGTATGCCTGTAACTTAAGTTATATTAATATTGATCAGCAAAATGAAGGTTAATAATATTGCATTTGCAACTATAGTAATAAATATCTGATAATTATTCGGTTTTATATGTGAGCAATAAATTGACCCCAAGGAAGATTTATGGTTCGACATGTTTTTATTGTCAATGTTTGATTATTACACTAATATATATCACTTACAAGTTAATATTTTGTCTAAATATGAAATATTAATGGAGTGTCCGATATGATGATGTTTACCTTTATTCAAATTATTTTGGTTTAAATTTAAAGTCTTATGTAAGGTTATTTTGATTTATTTGGCTATTATTATATGCCAACATCGTTGTATATTGTTTTGGGATAAATATATATACATATATATACTATTATCTTTTAATTTGATTGAAAGATGAAATTAAGAGAAATATTTTGAAATAAATAAATTCAAATTTTGGCTTTAGGTTTTAATTAAGGATGTCTAATATTTTAAATAGAGTAGTTGAAACAAAATGCCGCCAAAGTGACCTCTTTTGCATAGATTAGTTTATTTAAAATATCAAGATGATTATATGTTTTGGTGATTCATGCGTTTATTAATTGACCCAAAGGTAAGTTAATATTTGGAAGAATTTCAACGACAACTGTGGTGATAAATGTGTGACAATTGTACAGTACTTTATGTGAGAAATATGTTAGTCCAAAGATTAATTCATTGTTTGACATAATTTATTGTCAATATTTGATTGCTACAACAAGAGTACCGCTTACTATTAATATTACTGTCCAAAGACTTCATATTAATATTGTGTTCGGTATCTTGAGATGTGATTAGCCATTATCCTGAATTTATTGTTAATTTATGAATATTGATGTGAGCTTATTTTTATTTATTTTTTGTTCTATATTCAGCTAATTCATCTTCTACTGCCACAATATCTGCTAATATAAAATCTATATCCATGCTTAATGGGACTAGTTTCAATGAATGGAAAAGACATTTACTTATAGTCTTTGGTTGTTTGAACATAGACATTACACTAAGGGAAGAACAACCTGCACCTCTCACTGCGGAAAACACCTCTTATGTTAGATTTATTTTATAAATCTAACAGTGAAGGTACCTAGTAGAGGGGTTACGTGGTTTTTCCTGTATGATCTTCTTGTTTTGAGAATATGGAAAAACAGGAATTTGTTTATATTCCAAGGCATAACTTGGACAACTACTGAGATTGTCAATGTTTCATTTAATTGGGCAAAGTAGTATGAGTTAAGCCTTTTGGGAGTCCAATGCACTAGCCATCTTACTGACTCCCATGTAGCCTTCGAAGGAACGTGGGTGAATTTATCCACTGATGGAGTAATGGCAAGAGATAATGGGAATGCTTCGATAGGTGGTGTGTTACGAGACCAATATGAGAATTGGATCTTGGGGTTTAGACATTATTTGGGAAGATGTACAACTTTTGAGGCTGAATTATGAGGCATTTTAGATAGCCTTCTTGTTCTACTTAAAAAAGGTATCACAAGGGCCAATATTCAGACAGATAACCTAGAGGTGGTCAGAATTTTGCAAAACAATGCGATGGAGGATTTAGAAATCATTATGTTTAGGAGGATCCAATGGATTATGAGGGCCAAAGGACAATGGAGGATAAGATATATTCCTAGATAATGTAATCTAGCTTCCTATTTTCTAGCCAAGTTTAGTTTAGCATGGAGGTCAAGTCTACAAGTTTTTGATATCACACCGATCGAGGTTTTGAAACTCCTTCAACAAGATAAAACCAGTGGTTTTTTCACTCAATTTCATTTGATGTAACTTTTTTTCTATTTATAAAAAAAAGTGTGTGATAAATGGTGATTTGATGGTTTTAACACAATTTCTTTAAAAAAATCTTTTTATTTATTTTATTTGTTTTTTAAAATCCTTTCATGTTTTTCATTTGTCTCATTTGTTATGACACATATATTAAAATATCTTCTATCAGTTGACTTCTGTGCATGCATTTTATAAAATCAATTTAAATAAATTAAAAAATGTAAATGTTCTAACATAGAATGTGTTTTATTTATTTATTTTGTGAAAGAATATAACGTCGGTAATGACAACATATCGCAAAGAAAAGAGAAATAAAAATTAAAGGACACATAGATTTTACGTGGAAAACCCTTTCGGGAAAAAAACCACGGGCAGAGGAGAAGAAAATTCATTATGTCGAATTCGAATCAATTACAAGAGGAATAGACCATGTCTATTTATAAGCTTGTAAAGCCATATTCCAATAGGACTGTAGTAAGATAGAAAACTCCTTATTCTAATCAATATCAAATAGATGGAGTTTAATAAGGTTTAAAAACCTTATTTAAAATAAGATAAAAGAAGTGTAATTCTATAGGGATTCTTTTTTTATTTTATTTTACCATGTATTTTATTTAAATAAGGATTCGGGTCACTTAATTCTAACAATCTCCACCTTGACACGAATTCTTAATAAACAAGTTCTTCATTGCGAACTCTCAACGAACAAGTTCTCCACCTCTTCCATAAGACCCCCTAAGGGTTTAACTTCAACAATGAACACCAACCAAGTCTAAGCAATGCTCAAACTTGGTTATAGGAAGTGACTTAGTCATCATATCTACAGGATTTTCATGTGTACTAATTTTGCTCACAACAATATCACCACGAGCAATAATATCACGAACAAAATGATACCGAACATCAATGTGTTTTGTTCTCTCATGAAACATTTGATCTTTTGTAAGGAAGATGGAACTTTGACTGTCACAAAATACTGTGCTGATTTGAAGGTCTTCATTGAGCTCACTAAAGAGTACCTTCAACCAAATAGCTTCTTTACAAGCCTTAATAATCGCCATATACTCAGCTTCAGTGGTAGACAAAGTGACTGTAGTTTGCAAAGTAGCTTTCCAGCTGATTGCACAACCTCTGATTGTAAAGACATAACCAGTGAGTGATCTTCTTCTATCAAGGTCTCTAGCAAAATCAGCATCAACATACCCAATGACTCCATCTCTAGTTCTTCCAAACTGTAAGCAAACATCAGTAGTACCTTGTAAGTATCTTAAAATCCACTGAACTGCTTTCCAATGTTCTTTACCGAGATTCACCATGTATCTGCTAACTGCACTGACTGCATATGATAAATCTGGACGTGAACAAACCATAGCATACATGAGAGATCCCACTCCACTAGAGTATGGAACATGTGACATGTACTCAATCTCATCATCTGATTGTGGAGACAAAGCTGATGAAAGTCTAAAATGGGCTGCTAAATGAGTACTAACAGGCTTAGCACTCTGCATATTGAACCTGCAAAGAACTTTCTCAATGTACCCCTTCTTAAAGTTGGGCTTTGACCTTTCTTATCTCTGCTTTATCTTTTGCTGCTATCAACATGTCATCAACATAAAAAAGTAGATACACAAAAGAACCATTACTGTTTTTCTTAAAGTAAACACAGCTGTCAAAACTACTTCTTTTAAAATCATGAGAAGTCATAAAGGAATCAAACATCTTGTACCACTGTCTTGGTGACTGTTTCAAACAGTAAAGAGACTTTTTCAGCAAGCAAACATAGTCCTCTTTTTCTGATACTGTAAAACCCTTTGGTTGTTGCATGTAAATATCTTCCTCAACTTCTCCATGCAAAAATGCAATTTTTACATCTAACTGCTCAAGCTCCAAATCATGCATGGCCACAATACCAAGCAAAGCTCGAATCGAACTATGCTTCACAACTGGGGAGAACACATCTGTGAAGTCTACTACTGGAATTTGACTGTAACCCTTTGCAACAAGCCTTACTTTATATTTGGGTTCTTCAACTCCTAGAGTCCCTTCTTTCTTTTTAAACACCCATTTACAGCGAACAACCTTTTTACATTTAGGAAGTTTCACAAGATCCCATGTTCTGTTTTTGTGGAGTGATTCCATCTCCTCTTGCATAGCAAACATCCATTTTTCTGAGTCTTCACAGCTGACCGCCTCAGAATAATTAGACGGCTCTTAGTTTGCATCTATATCTTCAGCCATATTTAAAGCATAAGTAACTAAATCAGCCTCGGCATACTTCTTTGGAGGTTTAATTTCTCTTCTAGTTCTATTTTTGGCGATAGAGTATTGTGGTAAAGAAGCAACTTTATTTTCAATTTTTTTACTGGCTTGAGGAGTCGACTCTGTATTAATCTGATGCTCCACCTGCTTTTGATTTTCTTTATTGGAAGAGCCTTTAAGAGATAAGTTAGGTAGCATAGCAGTTTCATCAAAAACAACATCTCTGCTAATCACAACTTTTCTATTTTCAGGACACCATAACTTATACCCTTTTACACCAGCTTTATAACCAAGAAAAACACATTTAATGGATCTCGGTTCCAATTTTCCATTATCAACATAAGCATATGCAGGACACCCAAAGATCTTTAAATCAGAATAATTAGCAGGATTACCAGACCATACCTTTTGTGGAGTCTTTTCCTCAATGGCAATGGATGGAAATCGGTTGATAAAAAAACATGCAGTAGAGGCTGCTTCGGCCCAAAACGACTTTGGTAAGTTGGCATTTGACAACATACATCGAACCTTCTCCATGATCGTTCTGTTCATTCTTTCTGCAACGCCGTTTGCTGTGGAGTATGAAAAACTGTCAAGTGTCTTACGATCCCTTCTAACTTGCACAGTTTATTAAACTCATCAGAAGAAAACTCTAAGCCATTGTATGTGCAGAGGTATTTTATTTGTTTTCCCATCTGTTTTTCAATCATAGTTTTCCAAGACTTAAATGTGGAAAACACATCGCTTTTCTGTTTTATGAAGAATGCCCAAACTTTTCTGGAAAAATCATTGATAAACCGTAATTATAACATATTTTAATCCCACATTTATTATGTTTTTTGAAGATTTAAGCCTCGTTTTATATAAAAAGGTGCTCTTAATCCTTTCTTTTTATGTCTTATACCCAGAAAAGCACCCGAGGATAAAAAGAACACAAAACGGGCCTAAAATGAAGTAAATGGGCCTTTCCACGACATCAACACGGCCTGGGCCAAGGACCACACGGCCGTGTCTCGACGAACACCTGGAGCACGGCCTCATCACCACCGCACACCGGCCGTGCAAAGGTAAATCCGAACACGGTCGGTCTCGATTTATGCAGGCGTGTGACATGGCCGCCTGCATCACTTTGGAAAGAGCAATTTCAGTCGAAAAAGGATACTTCGGGAGAAAGAATCGCATTCCAAGAGCTTATAAATATACCCCAAGTACCACCTTTGAGGGGGATCGAAAGCTGGGCCAAGGGGCCAAGCCGAGAAGGTCAGAGTTAGGAAATAACACGAGGATAGCCAGTTGATTCATCCCAAGAAGCCGGAATTATACTCAAGACGATGGAATTCTCCTTCAATCCCATCAGGGAGTTTTAGGATTTTTCTTATGTTTTGTTTTATCTTTTCTTTTGTGATGTTTTCTTTTTACATTATGAACTAAACCCCTCAGATACCTGAAAGGGGATGAAACCTAGACAGACTTTATTATTTGATTTTTAAGTTATATGAAAAATTACTTAGTTTGTTCTTAATTATGTTGTTTAATCCAAATTCAATGTGCTTAGATAGAGGAGGAATAGACCCTGCCTAAAAGTAGATCTATCATAATTAAGCGGAGTTGATCAGGCGCCTAGAGATAGGGTTACGAGATTTTGCCGGATTAGGGTGAAACCTAATATGGGAATCCATTGATCGATTTACTGCTTTTCTAAGGGTTTATTATAAGCGAACGAGAGTTCCACTAATTAACCTAGGATTAGACGTTATTCACTTCGAGAGAAGGTTTAGCATAGGTTAGGGAGTCTCATGGATCAAGCTAAGTAAAAAAATCATATAATCTAAGGTTAATTAATAAGAGAAGTCTAGGTGGATTCTTCCCGAATGTATCATAAAAATCAACTGAGTCTTTTTCAAGTTATCCCCATATTCATCTTTTTGTCTTTGTTTCCTTAGTTTAGTTGTCGTCAATTTAGTTTAAAAGCAACCTTTATCTTAGTTAGGTTAAATAATAATAAAAAAGTGTGTATTAATATTTTTAGTTCCTTTGGGTTCGATATCCGGTCTTGCCTAAGCTATACTACTGTTCGATAGGTACACTTGCCTTATAATCGTTGTCAGAGTTAGCCTCTAGGTTTGATCATTCTTTTATAAATATTTAAAACTCTGATTTTACAAATGATCAAGTTTTTTTGGCGCAGTTCTTTGGGAACTAAAATATTAAGAAAGCTCTATTTTTATTACTTTAGCCATTATTTTATTTGCAATTTATTCTTTTTGTTTTCTTAAGTTAAATTTTATTTTTCTATTTTTTATTTTTTATTTCTTCCTCTTTTCTAGGTACTTCTAGTTTATGACTAGAAGGAACCCGAGAGGACCTTTAGTATACGAAAGTGATAATGAAGCTACCGCTCGAAGGAATCATCGGGAAACCAGGCGAGCCCTAGATTACACAGAAAGAGAGGAAGAAGACAGATCCAATCCTACTGAAGGGATAGGCGAAAACAACCCACCACTAAGCGATGTGGGGGATCACAATGCTCCTCGTACAATATTTGATTATGCGAAACCGCATTTAACAGGAGCAGAATCTAGTATTGTTAGGCCTGCTATATCTGCTAACAATTTTGAATTAAAGCCTAGCACAATACAAATGATTCAACAGTTTGTTCAATTTGATGGTTTGTAGGACGAAGACCCAAATATGCATATAGCTAACTTTTTAGAGTTCTGTGATACTTTCAAAATAAATGGCGTTTCTGATGATGCCATACGTCTTCGGTTATTCCTTTTTTCATTAAGAAATAAAGCTAAACAGTGGTTAAACTCGTTACAACGAGGGTCAATCACTACATGGGAGCAGATGATCGAAATTTTTTTAATGAAATATTTTTCACCGGCCAAAACGGCAAAATTACGTAATGATATCTCTTCCTTTGTGCAGATGGATTTAGAGACACTATACGACGCATGGGAGAGGTTCAAAGATCTCTTGAGGAGATGCCCACACCATGGTTTACCCCTGTGGCTACAAGTCCAAACCTTCTACAACGGAGTAAACCTCTCAACGAGACAACTGATAGATTTGCCCCATTGGTAGAACATTTGAACAATAAAACTCTAAGAAGCGACCTATGAGTTCATTGAGGAAATGTCATTAAACAACTATCAATGGTAAGCTTCGAGGACCAAACTGACAAAATCGGCAGGAGTTTTTAACGTCGACACCATGACCATGCTATCAACGCAACTTGAGATGATGAATAATAAGCTTGATAGTTTGTGTCTTCACAGATACATCCAGTCATGCAGTGCGACACTAGTGGAACTGTGGCGAATCCTGAGTACCCACCCTACCAACCAGGAGCAGAAGATGAACAGATGAACTATATAGGTAATAGTTTCTATTCTAATAATAATCCTTATAGTAACACTTACAATCCAGGTTGGTGGAATCACCTAAATTTTTCATGGGGAGGACAAGGCAATCAAGGAAATTAAAGGCAACAACCCTCTTAAAACTTCCGAAATCAGCCTTATCCACAAGACAAGAAGCTAACCATCGAGGAATGAATCAAAGAAGCTGATAGATTAATCAAAAGCAATAACAACCGAATGGAAGAACTTGTTAAGTCAGTCAAGGAAGTAAGCAAAGCCGTGGAACAACTTGTAAAGTCAATGTCAGAACGACCGCAAGGACGCCTACCTAGTAATACCGAAATTAATTCTAAGGAGCAAATTCAAGCTATCACACTTCAGGATAGCAAGGAAATAGATACACCCAACCCAACTCCAGAAAGTAAGGTAGACGAAGGTACAACAGAGGTAGTACAAGAAAAACCAAAATCAGTAGCCAAGGAGTACAAACCTCGTATACCTTATCCCGCAGCATTACAAAAAGACGATTCAGAGGATCAGTTTGGTAAGTTTCTTAAACTTTTTAAAAAATTACATATTAACTTACCTCTTCTTGAAGCTCTTTTTCATATGCTAGACGCGCGGAAATTCTTAAGACAGCTTTTGACCAACAAACGTAAAATAGATGAAGAGCACCACGTGGAACTTAACGCAACATGTTCAGCAATGTTACAAAATAGACTACCACAGAAGCAAAAAGATCCAGGGAGTTTTACAATTCCATGTTTAGTTGGTAGTTTAAATATTGATAATGCGTTAGCTGATTTAGGGGCAAGCATAAATGTTATGCCTTATACGATGTTTAAGCGACTAGGTTTAGGGAAACCAAAACAAACTAAGATGAGTATTCAATTAGCGGATAAAACTGTTAGAATCCTTAGGGGTATTATTGAAGATGTTCTAGTAAAAATCGATAAATTTTTTTCCCAGTAGACTTCGTTGTTTTAGACATGGATGAGGATAATTCAATCCCCTTTATTTTAGGAAGACCTTTTCTAGCAACTGCCAAGACTGAAATTGACGTTGCCACAGCTGAGCTCATACTCTATGTAGGTGACGACTCAATTAGTCTTCAAGCCCTCGATTCAGCTAGATCATCAAGGAATCAAGGTGAGCAAGAAAATTCTTTCGATAATCATTTAATTTCACCTTCTTTTCAGGAACCTCCAAAAAAGGAAACGATTGAACCAGATCCTCAGTTCAGTGCCAACAAAGAAATAACTTACGAAGAACAAAGGACCCAAACCGATGACCTAGATGAGTGGAAAACACACTTCAAGGAAAAACTAGGGTTACACAAGGAAGAACAGGAAACACAAGTTAATGAAGAGTCGTCTCCACACAATGTAGAACCAGAAGAACCACCACAAGAACTTGTGGAGACATCAAATCACTATAAAATAAGAGACCAAGGCCGGTTAGATAAAGCTGGGCATCACATCACCACAACAAATACAAAGGAAAAGGAAGAACTCCTTCTTAAGGTACGCGATATCTTCCCACAAGGAATAGTCGAGGTAAGCAATCCAATATTTGCCACTCTTAAGGTAAATACTTCTCGACTTCAATTTTGTCATAAAACTGAAAATATAGACATGAGAGAGGATGTTCAAACTTTCAAACCTCCCTAAATTTTTCAAAAATGAAGAAAGTCTAGCTTAAGACTATAAACGAGCACTTCTCGGGAGGCAACCCGAGTACTAACCCTATTTCTTTTTGCATTCTTTTACACTTTATTTTTTTCCTCTTTTCCTTTCCCTTTTTCAGCTAACCTAAATGTGCAGAATTCCAGATCACACGGCCTTATACACGGCCGTGTCCGTGGCCGTGTGGACCACCAAAACCACCACACTGACAGGGCAGAGGCCGTGCAGTCAGCCCAACCACCATCCTAACGTCACGGATCTAACCACTCTCGACACGGGCACCGACAGATATGGCACGACCGTGGCACCAATCGTTTGAGGCTACTAGCTCCTATTCCACGGACAGAACACGCCCATGTCACAAACCGTGTAAAATTACTGAGGTTACTGACTTATCGAGCACGGGTAAGACACGTCCGTGTCATATGACCATGACAATAGAGAAACATCATGAGCACGGGCGTAGAAGGATCAAGCACGGGCATAGGGTGATAACACCCTCTATAACACGGCCGTGTGAAGCAGCCGTGTACTTCGACACACCCTGGGAACACGGCCGTGGGAGAGCAGAACACATGAACATCTATTTAAACCTCTCTCCTTTTCTCCTTTCCTCCATCTGATTTCATCCTTATTTTCTTTGTTTTTACTCTCCTCCATCTCAGAATTCTCCACGTACTACGGCTCTAGATCCTTGAGTAAGCCAACACTATGCCAAAGAAGCATAAAAGGCCATATTCCGCAAAGGAAAACGATCAACATGAGTTCATGCCGGCAGCTTCATCTCAACACCAAGCCAAGGACCTACGAGACCATTTATCTTTTGTTTCACATTTTCCTTCTTCTTTATTTTCCTTCTTTTTGACTATCTTATGCTTCATTTATTTTATTTTCTTTTAGTTTCTTAGTGTTAGGTTCTAAAGGCTATTTGGGAATCACGCCACTTCTGCCACCGCCAGCACCTCCGTCACCTTAGAAGTCACACCCACCTCGCGAACCACCTGCCAATAAGGATTCTCAAGCCCCTTTATTTCCTAGCCTTAGTCTATTTTCCTTCTTAGTCTCTTTCTCTTTCTTGTCTTTATTTATATATTTCGTTTATTTTTATTAGGTCTTAATAAAGCCTGGCTATTTCTCGAAGCGCTACCCAATTTCTTCATCTAGCGCAGGAACGTTATCCCGATGGACCATTAGCGCCACCAAAGACACTCATTCGAGAAAGCATCCACAAATCAGGGAGTAATTCTTCCCCCTTCTCTTTTGGTTTATCTTTAAAATATCATTATCTATCTTTGTACATTGAGGGCAATGTACATCTTAAGTGTGGGGGTAAAAGTGTCTACATTTTGCATGATTCTCAATTTGTGCCTAACTTTCTGCATTATTCTCAAATCCCTGAATTTAATCTTGTTTTAAAGTAATTTTCTCATATTACTAATTACGATGAAATTTCTGATGAATTATGATTGTTATTGATGTTTTTTAGAATAAGTCATAGTTAATTGTGCATTGATAATTAAATTTGAAGAATACTAGGGAATCAAGCATGATAAGTCTAATTTTCTAAAAATTAAAATTTTAGGTTGTGAACCGAAATTAAAATATTATCTTGAAATTTGAGATTTACAAGGTTGATGTCAAAAAGAACCATAATTTTTGTGAGATTTTAAGCCTTATAGAGCATACATTCTTTTTCATGCTCACTTCTTGATTATGAGTATGTCAACCATGAACTGTTATTCTAGAACTTGCCTCAATTATGCATGCCAAGACCACAAGTTATGATTTGATACACCGAGATGATAAAGGCACCTAGGTTTAACCCACTTACACCACTAAAATGCCTACCCTCATAATTAACCCCTAGTGAATCCTGTTGAGCCTAACAACTCTTTTATTGACTTACCCGCTAATTTTAACCCAAAACACTTTGTATTTGTTATCACCCTTTCTTTTTGACTACCCTTTAATTGAGATATGATTTAACTAGTTACCTAGGTTTTTTATTATGAGTTGAAGTTATCTTTATTAGTTTGTTCCTAAAAAAAAATAAAAAAATTCAAGTTTTCAATATTAGTAGTATGTAAAGTGAGCTTACACAATCAAAGACTAAATCCCAAAAGAAAAAGCTCGTATTAATAGGATTTTTATTATTCTCAGTAAATGTAATTATTATCTTAGAAATTTTTAGGTAGATAACTTATCAATTCAATCTCAATTCTAACCTTTTAATTTCAGCCTTTATCCGCACCTATAACTCTAGCCCCGTTACAACCTTAACAAAGACCTTTTGATCTGTTATCATATTATTTTACAGTGGTGGAGATTTGATTTTCAGGCAAGCCTATGGGATTAACTTTTCATGTTCGACTTATGAGTGCTTAATTTTGACCCTTAAAACACTTTTTGAGTGATTTGAATGAATCTTCTGTGAGGATATCAATCCTTGTCGGTTTTGAATTTAAGGTAATTTTTTAGATGAAGGGAAACACCTATGTTTCTGTACTACAAATTTATGACTTATCTTGTTTGAATTTTTAGGAATCTTTGAGTTGAATTATCCATGTATAAATTATCTATGAATTAGGATAAAGCATTGTTGATAGGAATTATGAATCATGGAAAGTTCGTTTTAATTGTAAGTTGAGACTTTTGCTTGAGGATAAGCAAAAACTTAAGTGTGGGGGTATTTGATAAACCGTAATAAATATAACATATTTTAATCCCACGTTTTTTATGCTTTTTGAAGATTTAAGCCTCGTTTTATATAAAAAAGTGCTCTTAATCCTTTCTTTTCATGTCTTATACCTAGGAAAGCACCTGAGGATAAAAAGAACACTAAACGGGCCTAAAACAAAGTAAATGGGCCTTTCCACGAAATCAACACGGCCTAGGCCAAGGACCACACGGCCGTGTCTCGACGAACACCTGGAGCACGGCCTCATCACCACTCATCAATAAAAGTTAGCATATAATTAGCTCCACCTCTCGAAGGCACTCTTGATGGCCCCCACAGATCAGAATAAATATACTCCAACGTTTCCTTCGTGTTATGGATTCCTCTGGTGAATCGAACTCTCTTTTGCTTCCCAAAAACGCAGTGCTCACAGAACTTCAATTTACAAATTCCTTGCCCATCAATAAGTCCTCTTTTACTCAATTCTGCCATGCCATTCTCACTAATATGCCCTAGGCGCATATGCCAAAGTTTAGTAATATCATTATCTGAGAAGGAAGAGGAAGCGACAGCTGCATCACCAATAATAGTAAAACCCTGCAAAACATATAACTTGGCAGTCTTTCTTTGCCCTTTCACCACAACGAAGGAACCTTTGGAAATTTTCAAAATCCCACTTTCAGCTGTGTATTTGTACCATTTTCAATCAAGAGTACTTAACGAAATTAAATTTCTCTTCAATTCTGGAACATGACGTACGTCACTAAGTGTTCTAACAACTCCATCAAACATCTTAACTTTAATTGTTCCAACACCTGTGATTTTACATGCAGCATTATTTCCCATCAAAACAACACCTTCAGACATTGTTTCGTAATTTGTAAACCAATCCCGATTGGGACACATGTGGAAGGTGCAACCCGAATCAAGTATCCACTCCTCGCTCACTTTAGAATTGTTGACCGAAGCGACTAGAAGTTCACCATCATCGTAGTCTTCTACAACATCGACTTCACCAAAAATTTTCTCGGTTGCTTTCCTTTTGATTCATGACCTCCCTTTTAATCTTGTTCTATAGCTTATAGCACTCAGATTTAATGTGCCCTTTCTTCTTGTAGAAGTTACAAGTTTTACCTCTGTTTGAAGATTTGGATCTACCTTTAGATTTACCACGGGGATTTCGTTCCTGTGTCCTTCCACGATCATCATCAACATTCTGATCTTGTCTCCCACGAACAATGATACCCTCTCCTTGAGAGTCAGTTTTAACCACAAGACGCTTCATCTTATCATACAAGGTCAAAGAATCATAAACCTCATCAATTGTGAGAGACTCGCGGCTATATAAAATCGTGTCTCTAAAGGTTGAATAAGACGGGGGCAATGAACAAAGTAGAATCAACCCTAGATCTTCCTTATCATACTGAACCTCCATGGCCTCCAAGTTTGAGAGAATTTCTTTAAACGCTGTTAAGTGTTCATGCACAGACGCATCTTCCTCCAAACGATGAGCATAAAGACATTGCTTCATATGCAACTCCCTGGTTAGAGTTTTCGACATACATATTTGTTCTAGCCTCTTCCATAATGCAGCGGCGGTCTTCTCCTTCATCACATCCTGCAAAATTTCATTAGACAAATGCAGATGTAATTGTGTTAAATCCTTTCAATCCTTGCGCTTCTTCTCTTTCTCCGTCAATGTCGAAGGCATCTTATCTACCCCTAGCAGGGCTTCCTCTAAATCCATCTGTGCTAGAACTGCCTGCATCTTTTTCTACCACAACTCGAATCTGGTGTTGCGATCCAACAGTGAAATTTCATACTTCAAAGACACCATTACCATGATCGAGATGAAAAACCCAGAAGCTCTTATACCAATTTGTGAAAAAATATAACGTCAGTAATGACAATATATCGCAAAGAAAAGAGAAATAAAAATTAAAGAACACACAGATTTACGTGGAAAACCCTTTCGGGAAAAAAACCACGGGCAGAGGAGAAGAAAATTCACTATGTCGAATTCGAATCAATTACAAGAGGAATAGAGTATGTCTATTTATAGGCTTGTAAAGCCATATTCTAATAGGAGTGTAGTAAGATTGAAAACTCCTTATTCTAAGCAATATCAAATAGATGGAGTTTAATAAGGTTTAAAAACCTTATTTAAAATAAAATAAAAGAAGTTTAATTCTATAGGGATTCTTCTTTTATTTTATTTTACAATGTATTTTATTTAAATAAGGATTCGGGTCACTTAATTCTAACATATTTCATTTAATACTAGTGTTCAATAGTATATACGGTGCACGAGAATATACATGTTTATATATTTTTTATTTTTTTTACAATATTAAAGAATTATATATGTACAATGTTGAAAATATGAACATCTTGTACCATCCGTAAAACCCCTTAAACCTACTTCGATCTCGGGTTAGCAAAAAATCTTTTGTAAGCTCGTATAAGACTCGAAAACAATTATGCACCATCTTACACATATGTGTTATTTAAAAATGAATGTTTAATGTGTCTTAATCGAATTTAAATTAATAATAATTGTCTGGAAAGGAATTTGGCACCTTATGGCTCTGACCCCGACGATCGGGTCGGGTAACAGGCTGTTACATTTAGTGGTATTAGAGCTATACATTTAGCTGATTCTTGGACTAAATCAAGCGCAAAATTGAGTCTAGAGATACATGCTAAGTTTAAGTTGAGTCTGAGTCGGGATTTGGATGCTGATTATTAAATTCATTTGTTTTATATCTGAATATGTCTTAGGAACCGAGAAACGTTGTTAATGATGATATAAATAGCAGCAATCACTCTGTTGAGAGTGAGAATAGGATTGAGGTCGATGCACCTGGGTATGATCCAACCGATGCTTGATAGAATAGAGCTGATAGATATCAACGAGAAGGTTGAGATGATGAGAATTTGCTCTGCACGATAGCGAAAATTCTGTAGAGAATAGCGAAAGTCGCTCATGAGTGCACGATGAGTCATGAGTCCGGTGAGCTCGATAAAATAGCTACGAAGGTATGGAGTAATTAAATTTAAAAAGTAAGAGGTGTTGACCTTCTTCAATTGAAAATTAGTTAAAAGTCAACCAAATAAGTTTTCCAATAGTTAGAATATGCACTGGGTAATGTGTTACATGTGCTGTGTCTCCTTTAAAAGAAGAAGCATATCAACGGTGGATAACTGTGACTCGTTATGTACGAGTAAGTTAAATTACCTGGACATTTTTTCTATCTTAATTTGAAAAGATGTATATTGATTAACTATATGTGGAAGTTCAAAAGCAAGAAAATATGATGTTAAAGTAAGGAGACATGTTAGTAGTCGATTATGAACGAGAGTTTTTGCAACCTAGCAAATATACTCTTGAGTTGGTGCCCACAAGAGAGGAAAGTTGCAAGCGGTTTATTCGAGGATTGTAGGATGAACTCCAAGTTCTATTGGTCTTTCATAAAATAAAGAGTTTGTTGACTTGACTGAACGAGCAAAATTGGTTGAACAAGCCATGAGCTTAGATAAGAAGGTAGAACATCCCCAAGTATTCGGAAAAAGAGTCGAGACCACTAGTTTGCAACCTCTATCTAAATGAGGATCTTGGAAATTGGCTCAAATGAATATGGAATCAGAAAAAATTTGAACGAATCAACTGCTAGTGAGTAATGGTGATGCTGAGGATTCAAAAAGGAATGTATACATCCTGAACTGTGAGAACTGTGAGAAGAGGCATAGTAATGAATATTGGAGGAGATCGGAAGCATGCCTCTAATGTGGATCCTTTGAGCATTTAGCTCGTAATTTTTCAAAAAATGTTTAGAAGGTTCCCATTGCTACCCTGAATTTAGCGTAAAATTTTCCAACAACTCGTTCCCACCAAGTTTGATTTAAAATTTCGAGGATCAAAATTTCTTAATGAGGGAGAAAATTAATAACTCGATTTCTAGTGGTGTCAGAAATTGCGATTTCGAGACCTCATTTTCATAAATTGAGTCTGTAATATTAAATATTAAATAGAAATATTTACAAAGTTAATATATTGTTAAATTGAAGAATGGCTAAGTGATTTAGTTGAAATTCTGCTTAATTTAGGCCCGTTGACTAAATTGTAAAAGTTTACTCGCTATGGGGTTTTAAATAGGATAAGACTGGGGGACTTGAATTGCAGTTACCCAAAGAGCCAAAATGGTTAATAAACCAATTCTAAAAGGATGTTAGTGTTCATGATGGATGGTGTCATTAAATTAAGTTAATTGGTGATTAAATTTTAAATAATTAAGGTTAAGTTATTTAAACTAGTTTAATTATAATTAAACCATACTAAAAATAGAGAATGAAGTGGGACAAGAGATGAAATGTTGTCATCTTCTTCCCCAAAATCGTAGCAACCATTGAAGAAAAGAAGAAGATTTCAAAGGTTTTCATCAAATTTTTGGCCATAAAATAGGTAATGCAATCAAAGTTTCGAGGTTATGAGAGCTTGATTTAGCTAGCCCATGTACCAATCTGTAAAACTGTTAAATTTTTAGAAAGTAACCATTGTTGACTTGAAGAATTTAAGATGAAATTGTTAGAAATTTAGCTTAGTTTATAAAAAGAACTAAATACTAAAGCTTGATTTATACTTTCGTGCATTAGAAACCAAAATGAATAAAATGAAAAATTGTTATGAAATTGAGGTAGGAATAGGAAATAGAGGGTCATTAACGAGTATATAAGAAATCAAATTTTAATCCGAAACTTTAGATTGAAGATTATGTATGTCCCGGGTATAGAGACTAAATTGAATGAATTACAAAATATGCATGATTTAGTATTTGATTGGAAATTTACATTGATATATGTTTTATGATTGTACATAGCTAACGTCAATGCTGGGCCATCAAGAGGGAAAGGAAAAGCAAGAGTTATCGACAAGTGACGTGAGACTCTAGTTTGTACCTTTATGATTCATATCGTTTTAATTATTTACACATATTTGCTAACTGTATAGTCAAGATGAGTATACCATGATAAAGTGGATTGTAATGTTGAATGTGTTAGAAGATCTCAAAATAGAGGAGTAAAATGAATAGGATGATAGATGATATATATTACCTTGAAATGTGATATGTATTGTGGAAATTGAATAGAAAATGTGTATGATATGAATGTATGTTTTTATTAATGAACTGATGATGAGATCGAAATATGTTGCTTGGTTTTAATGTGTATTAATTTGGTAGTACCCTAATAACGGTCCAGAGTACCGTTGATTTAGTTGGCCTGCCTTAGGTTGAAAACCATTATTGTTGTGCCATCCGGGATGGTAGGAGATGTATATAGTGAAAACTAACCGGCTCTGGACGTACCAATGTCCAGAATATATATCCTGCACAAAATATATGAAAGACGATATCCGCAAGCATACGGGTCAAGTTGTAATATAGTTAGAACGAAGTAGGACAATACTCCAAGGATCGTTCCTAAGGGAGGTGAGCACTAAATTAATTCTAACCTAAGCATGAATAGATCTAATTAGTACTTTAATTGGATTATATTACAAAGAATAAAAAGAAGGGTAAAATAATAATAAAAGAAAGTAAAGAAATAAAACAGAGAAATCAAAGAGTAAAATATATCAAATCTAGTCATAGGACATTAGCTTGCTTTGGTAGTCATAATTAACTATCACTTTAGGTTTTCTCGTTCAATCAACTAGTTGATATCCAGTAAGATATTCTGGTCTTCTACTAGAATAAAATCGACAAGAACTACTTATCTCTCGACATCACAGTCTAGATCGATTCAAGGTTAAAGTGTTCACGGATAGGCCATACCAAATTTGGGTTAATTCCCACCTTAATGGCTTCCTAGGGTTGTCAAGCTTAGAGTTTAGGTTCTTCCTTTCCTAAACAGTTGATCTGTTAAGAAACCCCTACAAAATAGTTAATCAATCATACCTCTCCTCGTTAATCCCCTATAGGAGGATTAGTTCCTCATTGATAAATGATATAAACTTGATAAAAAGAATAGACATGAAGGATAATTCAAAAGAATAAGGTTTAGAAGAAGATTAATTTGTATTTATATTTAAGGGTCGAATCCTCACAAAGTTTGATAATGTTTCACAAATTTGATCTCCCCCAAAAGCAAATAACAAAAAATGAAATAAAATCTAAAACCTAAGGAAAAAAATTAAACTAAAGAGAAAACTATACAATATTAAAAGGTGCCTATAACGTGTGTTAAATGAGCCTATTTATAGACATTAGAGTGATCGTCGTCTTTAACCCTAGGTCAGTTGTTGTCCTCATGTTAGCATTTGATTGTGCAGACCAAAATGCCACTGGCTCGTAATTATTTCTCGTACAGAGTTGATGTCACTACACATCGGGTCCTGTGTCTCGACATCGAGGGTAGTATGCTCAACTTCATGGTATTTTAAGGGATATGTCACGACATCAAAGGCAGACTTGGAATTCTTCTATTATGCTCTCTATGTTACGACATCTAGTGCTCCATGTTGCAACCTAGCGACCAGTATTGAGTTATCACACATTCTAATGGTCTCCTGCACACTCCCAAAGTATATTAGCTCATCCTTAGACCTCATTCGGCCCCTAAGGTCAATAAAAGACTCAAATTACACACTTTATTGTATTTAACTAGACTTACGAAAATATAATTAAAACTTAACTAAAATGCTTATGTTCAAGTTCCTAAAGTGTGAAAACTAGTTTAATTGACTACACCAAATTATGGCTGGTGTATCGTTGAAAGAACCAAATATATCCTATCCCTATATAACGAAAAGAAATAATATAAGGGGAATAGGGTCAAATCCTCAAGGACAGGATCGCTATAGCTACTTATTCCTCAAAATCCTAGGCGCAGTCATGCCCAAGAAAAGTAGCTGACCTGGGAAAAACAACAGAATTAAGAATGTGGATGAGTTAAATAGATCGAAATTGCAATTGTAAAAAGTAGAGTTGAGAAAAATGGGTTTTTTGATTTGAGGGATTCCAGCCTCCGATTATCTCGATCCTCCTTTGGCTATATCATAGACTCTTAGGTGATCATTCTCATGACCGAATAAGCCAGTTATAGTGGAAGAGGACACTTATAACAACCAACTCCACTTAGGTTATAGCCTTACGGTCTAGAGGAACCAGGCTCTAGCCAACTGTCACTTTTGTGGGACTATCTTACACTAGATTATCATTTTTCAATGGCGAATGCCACGCCATTTCGTCTCTTAGGCTCGACAACCTCTGATGTAGTAAGTTAGTGAACCGACTGTGCATTATTCTCAAAACATAAAAAGCGGTTGCCTTTGCATAAGATGAAAAGATTACTTTTAGAATGACATGGACGGAAGCGTCAGTCTCATAATACGGAGAAATTATGAATACTCGTTGAGAAAGGTTAATTACAGGTTCTAAACCTTATGAACTCTTTTTGAGGATCTTGATGATGGCCACAAAACTAACTATGAATATGACAAAGGCAAACGCACCTATTGAATAATAGTATAGCTGTGGTAAGTAGAGAATATTGTATCCACGAGGACTAAAAGTATTAGTAATTACTATTTTTCTATTATTTATCCGACAATTTGGGCTAATGTGTGTTAATCTAAATTTACTAAACTAATTTAACTAAGAACGCAACAGAGAATAAATCAAAGAAATAATCGAATATTAACCAATGAGATAGGCAATACTTAGGAAAGAATCCACCTAGACTTCACATTTTATTATGAAACTAAATTAAACAATTTATTCACTTGTGTCTTGATCCGTAGAAATCCCTAAATTATGTTAATATCTCTTTCGAGAGTAAGAACAACTGACTCTAGGTTGATTAATTGAAATCTTTTTCTAATTAAAACCCCTATCGTCGCATTAACTCGATTTATGGATTCCCCTATTAGATTTGACTTTAATCGAGTAGATTTATGCAGTCTTATTTCTAGTATTGCATGCAACTCCACTCAATTATGCTAGATCTACTCTTAAACAGGGACTTTTCCTCCACTGAATTAAGTACATTAAAAATGAATTAATATCCTAGAAATATTAAAACAAGAAATAAATATACATAATTAAGAATGAGCATTAAGAATTTATCGCGTAAAAATAGAAATTAAATGGAATGATTCATCATAGGTTTCATCCTCCCTAGGTATCTAGGGAATTAGTTCATAATCCTGAATGAAAACATCTCAAAGTTAGAATAACCACAAGACATAAAGAAACTCAATAAAACTTTTAAAGAAATTAAAAGGAGATCTTGGATCTTTTTGGAGATCCGCTTCCGAGTTGATTCCGATGGTGTTCTTCGAGTGTTTTCTTCGATCTTCTCTAATTTCCTCCTTATGTCTTCTTTTAATTGGTATTTATAGACTTTAGAATGCTCAAAAAGCCTAAAATTGAGTTTTTCCGTGTACTTCGGAAGCAGGGTGCGAAATCGACACGGGCTAGCATATGGGCATGTAGCTATCCCGTGTGGCTCACACGGATGGAAATGCCTAGGCCGCGTGGCTCCTGAAAATAGCTCTATTTGTCATATTTGGCTCTTTTTTGCTCCTTTCGCTCCCAAATGCTCTCCTAAGTATAGAAACATGAATTTAAAAGATTAAGAGAATCAAATTCACTAATTTGCATAATTAATCATCCAAAAACGCATTAAGAATGGGATTAAAATATGTTACATTTATAGCTTATCAAATATTCCCACAATTAAGCGTTTGCTTGTCCTCAAGCAAAATCCTCAGCTCACATTAAAATTAATCTTTCTTAACTTGTAATTCCCATCAATAATGCCACAAAATAATTCACAAATAATCATGGATTGGCAATTCAACTAAAAGAGCACTAAAGTTTCAAACAATCCAAGCTAACATTTTTAAACACGAAAACATAGGTGTCTCCCTTATTTAAGTAGTTACCTTCAATTCAAAATCAATAAAAATTGACATCCTCACTAAAGATTCACTCAAGCACTCGAAGTGTTTAAGGCTCAATAATATGCACTCAATAGTCAAACAAGAAATGTCATTACCACAGGCTTGCATGAAAATCAAATCTCCACCACTATAAAGTGAGATGATACACAAATCAAAAGGTCTTTAAGAGTTTGTAACAAGGCTTAGGTTAAGAGTGTGGAGAAAGGCCAGAAAAGTTGGTTATAATCGAGATCAAATTAATAAATTGCCAAAATAGAAAAAAAAATACTGAATTAATAACAAGCATATATCAAGAACTATTCAAGAATAAGAAAATGAGCTTATTTTCAAAATATGAATTTAACTGTTTAAGCTCAATCAACATAGAACTAAATAATAATCAATATTTTTTTCAATTTTATTTATTTATTTATCTAGAACAATCAGAAATAATTCAGCAAAACAAACTGAAGAGCATAGTTAAGCAACTAACCAAATCAAATCTCGACAAAAAGGAAGTCAATGGAACGGGAAAAAATCTCATTGAAAAAATGAGTTATGGGTTAACATTAATGGGTAAATCAAGAAACGGTGTGTTAGGCTCAACGGGGTTCACTAAGGGTTAATTATGAAGGTAAGCTTTTTATGGGATAAGTGGGTTAAAACCTAGGTGCCTTTATCATCTCAGTAAATCAAATCAAATGTGTGGTCTTGACATGCATAATCGAAGCAAGTTCTAGAATAACAAAACAGGTTGACGCACTCATAACCAATAATAAAATGAGCAAGAAAAATGTATGCTTTAAAGGCTCAAAATGTCACAAAAAATCATGGTTTTTGATGTCAAACTTGCAAATCTCAAACTTCAAGATAATACTTCAATTTAGGGAAACAACCTAAAAATTTATAATTTCTGAAAAATAACTTATCATGCTTGATTCTCTCATGTCTTAAAGTTTAAATCAACCAATACACAAATATCTACAAATTAATCCAAAACACCTCAACATAAAAAAATCAACGGGGAATATGAATTTGTCTAATTTAACAAGCACATCCTCATTAACAGCCCTAGGATATCTAATGGTTCTATCCGCTAATTGAATACTCATCCTATTTTGTTTGGGTTTCCCAAAACCTAATTGTTTAAACATTTTATAGGCATTACATTAATACTAGCCCCTAAATCAGCCAAGGCATTATCAATATTTAAACTACCAATTAAACATGGAATAGTAAAAGTCCCTGGATATTTCAGTTTGTTGGGTAGTTTATTCTTTAATATAGCCGAGCAAATTGCATTAAGTTCCACAGTCGATGAATCATCTAACTTTCATTTGTGTGCCAACAGCTCTTTTTAAAATTTGACATAATTGGGCATCTACGGTAGAGCTTCAACAAACAGTAAGTTAATATGTAATTTATTTAAGAGTTTGAGAAATTTACCAAATTGTTCGTTCGTGTGGTCTCTCTTCGTCGAGTTAGGATATAGAACTCGAGGTTTATACTCCTTAACAACCGGCTTTTGCTCTTTCTGGCTTACCTCAACCTTATCGTTATTTACCATAATTTCTTACTTCGGTTCTTGTTCAGATTCAACTATCCCTTTTTCATCTCGAAAAATAATTGCATGAAGCTACTCCCTTGGGTTAGTTTCGGTATTGCTAGGCAAACTACCTTGTGGTCTTTCTGAGATTAACTTAGGAAGTTGACCGATTTGATTCTCGAGTCTTTGAATCAAAGCTTGCTGATTTTTTAGTGCTGCCTCAGTGTTTTGAAAACACTTTTCTAACACCAAGATAAACTTCGTCAACATCTCCTCAAGGTTTGACTTTTTCTCTTACTGGTAAGGTTGTTGTTGGAAGCCTGAAGGGGCTTATGCTCTGTGATTTCCTTGACCACCCCAAGAGAAATTGGGATGGTTCCTCCAACCTACATTATAGTTATTACTATAAGGGTTATTTTGAGACCTAGAATTATTACCCATATAATTGATTTGTTCATTCTCTGTGCTAGGTCCATAGAGTAAACATTCTAGATTATTTATTCCACCTCCATTTGCATCGTATTACATCATCGGATGAACCAGCATAGAAACATATAAACCATCAATTTTCTTATTTAAAAGTTCTACCTGATTCGATAACATGGTGACCGCATCTAAGTTAAAAACACCGACTACTTTTATCGACTTCGTCCTTATGACTTGCCACTGATAATTAGTCAGTGTCTTCTCCTCAATAAATTTATAAGCCACTTCAGGTGTTTTCTTATTCAGAGTTCCACCGGCAGTTGCGTCAATTAATTGCCTAGTTGAGGGATTCAAACTATTGTAGAAGGTTTGAACTTAAAACCATAAAGGTAACCCATGGTGAGGGAACCGTTTCAATAAGTCCTTATAACTCTCCCATGCATCATATAAAGTCTCTAAATCGATCTACACAAATAAGGAGATATCATTCCTCAACTTGGCTGTCTTAGTCGGTGGGAAGTATTTTAAAAGGAACTTTTCGGTTATTTCAGCCCATGTGGTGATGAAACCCCATGGTAAAGAGTTTAACCACCGTTTAGCTTTGTTCCTCAACGAGAAAGGGAATAACTGTAAATGAATGGCGTCGTCAATGACTCCGTTAATCTTGAAAGTATTGCAGATTTCCAGGAAATTGGCCAAATGAGTATTTGGATCTTCGTCTTGCAAACCATCGAACTGAACAAACTGTTGTATCATCTGAATTGTATTCAGCTTCAATTCAAAATTATTTGCAGCAATGGTGGGTCTCACAATACTCGATTCAACACCAGTTAATGTGGGCTTGGCATAATCGTACATAGTACGAGGAACAGGATCTGGATCTGCAACAACTACAGGAGGTAGCTGATTATTCTGATTATCACCCATTTCCTCAATAATAACAATGTCCTCTTGTTCGTCTACTAAATTTTCTCGACTCTATCTTGCTTCTCTACGGTTTCTACGAGCTGTACTTTCAATTTTACTGTCAAATAACAATGGTCCCGACAGGTTTCTTCTAGTCATAAACTAAAGGAACCTGCTAGAAATAAATAAAAGAAAAACAAAAATATAAAAATAAAATAAAAATGAATAAAAATAAAGTGTTCATAATATTTTAGTCCCCAGTAACAGTGCCAAAAACTTGATGGTCACTAAACTAACTATAAATACGAAAAAGGCAAGCACACCTATCGAACAATAGTATAGCTATGGTGAGTAGAGAATATCGTATCCACAGGGACTAAAAGTATTAGTAATTACTATTTTTCTATTATTTAGCCGACAATTTGGGGTGATTTGTTTTAATCTAAAATTACTAAACTAATTTAACTAAGAACACAACAGAGAATAAATCAAAGAAATAATCGAATATTAACTAATGAGATAGACAATACCCAGGAAAAAATCCACCTAGACTTCACCTTTTATTATGAATCTAAAATTAAACGATTTATTCACTTGTGTATTGATTCATAAAAATCCCTAAATTATGTTAATATCTCTTTCGAAAGTAAGAACAACTAACTCTAGGTTGCTTAATTGAAATATCTTTCTAATTAAAACCCCTATCGTCACATTAACTCGATCTATGGATTCCTCTATTAGATTTGACTCTAATACGGTAGATTTATGTCATCCTGTTTCTAGGAGTGCATACAACTCTACTCAATTATGCTAAATCTACTCTTAAACAGGGACTTTTCCTCCATTGAAATAAGTACATTAAACATGAATTAATATCCCAAAAATATTAAAATAAGAAATAAGCATACATAATTGAGAACAAGAATCAAGTATTTATCGTGTAAAAATAGAAATTAAATAGAAGGATTCATCATAGGTTTCATCCTTTTTAGGTATCTAGGGAATTAGTTCATAATCCTGAATGAAAACATCTCAAAGTCAAAATGATCACAAGAGATAAAGAAACTCAATAAAACTTCAAAACAAATTAAAAGGAGATCTTGAATCTTGATAGAGATCCACTTCCGAGTTGATTCCGATGGTGTTCTTTGAGTGTTTTCCTTGATCTTCTCTGATTGCCCCATTACGTCTTCTTCTAATTGGTATTTATAGATTTTAGAATGCTCAAAAAGCCTAAAAATTGGGTTTTTCGCGTATTTGGGAAGGATGGTGTGAAATCGACATAGGCTGACACATGGGCATGTGGTCAGCCTGTGCGGCTCACACGCGCGTGTGTCCAGCCCGTGTGGAAATGCCCAGGCCATATGGCTCCTTAAAATAGCTTTATTTTTCAGATTTTGGCTCGTTTTTCGTTTCTTTCGCTCCTAAATGCTCTTCCAGGCCATATGGCTCCTTAAAACAACTCTATTTTTCAGATTTTGGCTCATTTTTCGTTTCTTTCACTCTCAAATGCTCTCCTAAGTATAGAAACATGATTTTAAATGATTAGGAGCATCAAGTTTACTAATTTACATAATTATTCATCCAAAAATACATTAAGAATGAGATTAAAATACGTTACTTTTATAGCTTATCACTTGATAACCTTTTGCTAGACGAGTTTAGTTACTTATGCTTTTTGGGAATGAAAACACAAGTTTAATAAAACGAAATTTTTTTTGGAAAAGAAAAGAATCAAAAGGCTAAGAGCCTTAGGGGGAAGAAGTTTTTTACAGAAGTGATGAGTGAGTATCCATGTCACTCCATCCCCTATTTATAGTACATGAAAAACCCTAGTTGGTTCCTATTTAAACTCTAGATGATAATGTTTAAGTGTTTAAATCTAAACAATATAATAATAATCCTAACAATAATCCTAAAAAAAAAATTCAAATTTAAACAAGGTTTTATGTTCATAAATCTCTTCTTTGAAATTTTTCCCAAAGTCGTCCACACTTTTTATTTTCGACACCATTCTTCCCTATTTTGCATGCTAACCCATTTTGTCTTTAAATTCATGCTTTTTGCCCCCAAATTTCCTTTTGCCTTTAATTTAGTCCCTACAAGATAAAAAAAACCATAAACAACCCAAATTAGTAGGATCGTACGCAAAATATATATGAAATTAACATATAAAAATATGCCATTTTAGGGTATTATCAACACCAGATCAAAAACCACCGTAGCCGGGCCATACAAAATGGTAGAATGTATAGATCATGAGTGCCATCTTTGTCGGACCATCTGGGATGGTAGCATAGGTAAAATGTGATAAACATAGTTATTGCACCACCTGAGATGGTGAAACGTAAGTATAATGGGAGCCATCGTTGTCGGGCCATTCGGGATGGTAGTTAAATAATCTTGTACTTCGTTTACTACTTAAATAATCGGTCTATGTAAACGCAACATTGAGTATAAATAATAGAATTCATTAACTCGACTTGACTTGACTCGAAATTTTTTGACTCAATTTGAAAAAAATTCAAATTGAATTCGGTTACAAAAATAAGTTTCGTCAACTCAACTAACTCGAAAATATTTTACTCAATTCGACTCGACTGATCAAATACTCACCCCTAGTTTTGTGCATGTATGTAATGTGAAAAATTAGGATGTTATGTTATATCAATAAAGGTACCATTGAGTTTTATTGCTCAGCGTACGGTTTTTTACTCTGTGCGCAGTGTAGGTGATCCTCGACAAATCGATAGGTTGCTCCAACATCCAAGAATCAATTCTCTGTCTCAGCAAAGTTTGTAATGTACTCTTTGATTTGTATAGGGCATGTACCTAGGACTTAGGATAATTTTGTATTTTAAATGGTTGAAGTTGGACTTTGGTAGTTGATGGTGTTTTGAAGTATCATATTGGGCATATTTTGGCTTGAATCAGTTGGCATATTGTTGTTTTGGTTGTAATTGAAATATTAAGTATTATTAAATGTCCCCCAAACTTGTACCACATTGATTATTATGAAAATAGTATGTCACATCGCAACTACATATCCTCAAACCCGAGGTCAAGATGAGCCTAAGTCAAAGAGTTGTGTCACAAAAAGGAGCTCCGACGTCGTGATGTCAACCCAAAGTTTTGAAATCTTTACAATTTGGTCCTACTTCGACCTTGAGTTAACAATAGAGATTTCGTAAGCTTCTATAAGACCCGAAAATGATTATGCATCATTTTATACATATGTGTTACTTATAAATGAATGTTTAATAGGTTTTAATTGAATGTAAATTTATCGTAGTTGCTTCGACAACAAATGTGGCACCTTATAACTCAGACCCGACGATCAGGTCAAGTAACGAGGTGTTACAACCCATCTCAAACAAAGCACAAATATTTTTAGGGAAAATGTTTATTGTTATAAATACCACAAATCGAGTTAGTTTTCAAAATTTTAATTTTTCATTATGATAGAAAACCATTTTTCAATCGGATTTTTCAACAATTGGTGGGGTTATTTATACTTTTCAATAGGTTAGCATAGAATTCCAGTACCACCTACTTGACATAGGGCTTCGTGAATTGAATAGATATGAGAATATTATTCTTTTTTGATATAGAGTTGATTGCATGATCACCAAAACTTTTTCATTGGTATTTTCCTCTTCAATGATGTTGTTCTTAGTCAAGAGGATATGCCTTTTGGCACTAGCAGTGGTGATGAAGACTCAATCATAAGTTTGCAGCAACTTGTTTTCATACTGCTTTCTCTCTTTCTTAGAAAGCTTTTGAAGGTCTATATCCTTAAAGCTTTTAGTAGGTTGTTTTGGAGAGAGACACATTAGGCCTTTTTGTTCTTGTCATCCTACTAAGCATCAGTTTCTTGATGGACGCGCCACCATCAAATCAACCTTAGAAGGCTCTTCCTTATCTAGATGCCACATCCCAAAATTTTTAATTGTTGATGTTAGTTCCTTAACAAGCAAATGAATTGGGTTTGTGGTTAAGTACCTTAAGTATATCCCTTGTGAACCAGGTTCAAGTCTCCATACTCTCTTTTCTTTTCTTTTTTAATTTTCAACAAAAGTTGGTCAATCTATCCATGCAAACCGTCTATGCATGAATATAACTGTAACATCCTGAAAAGGGCCTATGCATTTTCGGTTTAATTGTACAAAATGACATGTCTTATGTGTTATGAACATTTTTGGAAACCAGGAAATGTATGGAAATGTTAGGTTTAAAAGAGGAAAGTGAACATTTTTGGAAACACTGGAAATGTTTGGAAATGTTAGGCTTAAAAGAGGAAAGTGAACATTTTTGGAAACTTGGAAATGTAAGGAAGTGATTTAGAAATGATTCAAAAGAGGAAAGTGAACATTTCTAGAAACTTGGAAATGTAAGGAAATGTCAAGTTTAAAGAGGCAAACGAAAATTTTTGGAAACTTAGAAATGACTTAGAAATGTCGAGTTTTAAAGTTTAAAAGAGGAAATTAAGGCAAGGTGGCCTTAAGAGAAAAAGTATGTGAAATTTGACATAAACAGGCTTGGAAAAGTGGCTGGAGATGCCACTTAGGGCCTCTGGAAATGGCGCCACATGCAAGGGATTGGGCCGAGTTCAAGTCACAGGAAAGCAAATAAAAGAAATTTTATTTTGCTTCCAGAAGAAGTGAGGTGGACGGCACAAGGCTATAATTTAGGAGCCTTTATTCTTTTATTTTTAAGAGATAAATAGTGGATAAATAAGGGATAAATAATGGATTTATTTTAGATTATTTTCAAGAGATAAATGAGGAATTATTCTTTAATTAGGAAAATAAGGGAGAAGTGATGGCCAAGTAAGGGACTTTGAGTTTAATAATTTCGGCTAAGTAAGGATAGTTGCTTTGAATTATCTTTTATTTTAGGAGATAATTAAAGAGATAAAGCTATCAAAATAGAAGAGTGATGGCCAAGTAAGGGATTCTAAGTTAGTAAATTCATTTATATAAGGAAAAGAGGGCCATCCATCATTCTTTCTCTCAACCCTTCTCTCTCTCACGAATTTCCTAGAGCATTTGTTCTTCTTCTTTTTGTTAGCCAAAGCCGAAAATTCAAGATATCACCATTAGCCAATTTCTTTTCTTTCCAATCCATCAAAAGTCGAATCTTTGAGGGCTTCAAGTATAGGTCTTTGTCGATTTCTTCAAGAAAGGGTAAGAACAAGTTTTGATTTCTATTCTTTTCTTTTAGATTTGTTGAAATCTAGGACTAATCCCATCAATATTCTTATTTGCGAAATTTGGAAGGATTCTTTGGGATTTTTGCCATAGTCAACTATAAAGGAAAAGATCTTGGGATTTAACCATCAAGGTAAGTCATATCGACATTCGCCAAGGGCCATTGATTGTGATTAAAGGTTAGAAGTTGATCTAACATGTGGTTTTAGGGATTTTCACAGAAGCTATACCCAAGCGATAATTTTGGATTTAAGATCCTTAAGGTAAGTGACTATGAATATTCTGGCTAAGGCCTATTTTAGTAGTTAGATCTATTTTTATGTGTTTTAAGTGAAAACTAACCGATTCAAGGGATCTAGTGATTAGCCGATTTCAAAGGGAAGAATACAAGTTTCCGGATTTGATTAATTATCAAATCTGGCAAATAAGGGATTTAGGATCTAAAGCGATAGATCGGTTTTTTCGGGATTTCAAGGAATTCGTTAAGCTAATCAGGTGTGTACCCCACACTATTTCATAATATGTTTTATGGCTATGTTTAATTAATATATGTGATATTAAGAATGTGAATATGGCTAAGGTACCATAATGTGGTACAAAGTACTCAGGTATGTTTCCTACTCCTACTAGGAATATGAAATATGTTATTTGTAACATGAGAATAAGAATGTGAACTTTGGCATATTAATGCATATTACAAAATACGGCATATGGGTTATTGAAAGGGGAAGTGAATATGGTGACCTAAGACCACAAAGCGGTGACCTAAGACCGTAGTATATCGAATGTGGTGACCTAAGACCACGATGTCTCGAATACGGTGATCTGAGACCACGATATCTGAATGTGGTGACCTAAGACCACAAATGTGGTGACCTAAGACCGCATTATGGAGTGTAGCGGAAGGAGGGTCGACTTAGTAGTCCCCACAATGTACAGGTTGGTACGGGGGAGTGTAGCGGATGGCTTATTAGGTTTGGGTTTGGGAATGCATCATAATTTGTATGCTATGATATGAATGTGTAATATTTGTTATGCCTGATTCTATTATGATTTAGTGTTGTGTACACATTGAGTCTGTTGACTCACCCCGTTGAGGGACCATGTTTTGGTGATGAGCGAGAATGGACCGGGACGGCAGAACTTGTGGTGGCCATGCTCAACATGAAGTTTTTATTTTTATGGACTATTAATCTTAAGTACTCCGAATTATTTGGGTTTACTTGATGTAATAAGGCCATAAGGCCATAGTGCACTATTTTATTTCTGTTTTTATTTATTATGTTACGAAATTTTTATTAAGTTAAAGATTAAGTAATTTACTTTAAATGTATTCTATATATTTTATCACCTAAAATTTAAAAGGGTTTTCATTATAAAACGATTTTGTTTTCTACTCGAGCCCAACCCAAAACAATATTTCTTTTAAAACACACTATTTTCCCAAAGTAACAAAAGAACTTTGAACCGATTTATTTGAGGAACATACCAAATCTGGTCAAAGCTCGTGGGCCGGGTTTCGGGTGTTTCAGTTTGGTATCAGAGCCCAGTTTTAAACTCTCGGCCTGTGGGCTAAGGCCCAAAACATTTTCAAATCGAGCCCAAGTAAGCTTTATGGAAGTATTTTATGAAATAAGCAGGTTTCCGGGCATGGCACCTAAGTCTCCGACCCGCAGTCCACCAGGTAAGTACCTCTAACCATCTGTGTGCTTTATGATGTGTAGAAGGGTAGAAATGGAATGGAACGTAGATTAGCATGATGAGTATTTGAACCCTAGGACTAGTTTTCCCCAACACTTACATAAGACTTAAGTGCCTAACTAAACAACCCTATGGCTAAGTCGCCGAGTTAGGGTGTGGTAACCCCTGTGCGCATGTCTAGGATTGGATCCGGAAAAGCCTGGTATTTAAGCAGTCCTAGTGACTCACCTCCTCTTCGCAGGAATCCTACCTGGTGCGTAGCTACGGTTCACCCTAACCAAGAGGACTCAGTTGCAGGCTAAACTCAATAACTAAAACCCGAAAGGGACTAGTCATGTTTTTATGAAAACCCTAGTTTTAAAATCCCCAAATTTACCTCTCTGAATAGTAACAAAAACTTATTTCTAGAAAGTTTTCAAAATATTCCCAATTTAAAAAATTACAAAAAATACCCCTAGTGGTAACATTACAAAAAATGCCCTTGGTTTATGAAATTCCCAAAATACCCACAGTTCTTATCAAGATTTCATTACTTTATAAAATGCTCAAAAACCCTAATTTGCAAATTATCAAAAATACCTTGATTTTGGAAAATTATGAAATTACCCCTAACTTACAAAATTACCAAAATGACCCTGATTCCCAAAATTTTTATTTGCAACAACACCATTTTGGAAAAAAAATTCTCAAAAAGAACCCCTAAGTTTTGCAAATTTTGAAATACCCCGGAATTATTAAGCTTTACAAATTTACCCTGGTTCATTACTAAAATACCCCTGAGTTTCAAAATTATCGAAATACCCCTGGATTTCAAAATTTCAAAAAAATACCCCGAGAACGCAAAATCACCAAAATACCCTTATTGACAAAATCACCAAGGAACCATATTTTAAAAAATTATGAAAATACCCCTATAGGACAAATTACGAAAATACCCCTGGGATAGGAATAAGGCAAAGAGTGTTCGAATAGTGAATGTGGGTGGTAGATACCACTGAATAAATATGTCTCGGTTGATGAATGTGAACGTGAATTTTTGAATAGTGAACTTGAGCTGAGAACTTTGTTTGATCGAAAGAACCACTTTTAAACATCTCTTTGCATAAAATTTGTTCGCAGATAAACAGTGGAACAAAATTTCTAATGCATAAAACTCTTTAATCAGATTAAATCGCGGCGTTAGAAATGAGTTCTAGGGGACGTGAACTTAGAGATTCTGCCTAGGAAGTATGATGGTTCTATTAAGATCAGAGTGCGCAGCATAAGCGTAGTTCGGTGAGTTAAGATGTACGATTATTCGTTAATAAGTAATTTTGAGGACGAAATTATTTTTAAGAAGGGTAGAACTGTAACATCCTGAAAAGGGCCTATGCATTTTCGGTTTAATTGTACGAAATGACATGTCTTATGTGTTATGAACATTTTTGGAAACCTGGAAATGTATGGAAATGTTAGGTTTAAAATAGGAAAGTGAACATTTTTGGAAACACTGGAAATGTTTGGAAATGTTAGGTTTAAAAGAGGAAAGTGAACATTTTTGGAAACTTGGAAATGTAAGGAAGTGATTTAGAAATGATTCAAAAGAGGAAAGTGAACATTTCGGAAACTTGGAAATGTAAGGAAATGGTCAAGTTTAAAGAGGAAAACGAAAATTTTTGGAAACTTAGAAATGACTTAGAAATGTCGAGTTTTAAAGTTTAAAAGAGGAAATTAAGGCAAGATGGCCTTAAGAGAAAAAGTATGTGAAATTTGACACGCAAAACAGGCTTGGAAAAGTGGCTGGAGATGCCACTTAGGGCCTCTGGAAATGGCGCCACATGCAAGGGATTGGGCACGAGTTGAGTCACAGAGAAAGCAAATAAAAGAAATTTTATTTTGCTTCCAGAAGAAGTGAGGTGGACGGCACAAGGCTATAATTTAGGAGCCTTTATTCTTTTATTTTTAAGAGATAAATAGTGGATAAATAAGGGATAAATAATGGATTTATTTTAGATTATTTTCAAGAGATAAATGAGGATTTATTCTTTAATTAGGAAAATAAGGGAGAAGTGATGGCCAAGTAAGGGGACTTTGAGTTTAATAATTTCGGCTAAGTAAGGATAGTTGCTGAATTATCTTTTATTTTAGGAGATAATTAAAGAGATAAAGCTATCAAAATAGAAGAGTGAGGGCCAAGTAAGGGATTCTAAGTTAGTAAATTCGGCTATATAAGGAAAGAGGGCCATTCATCATTCTTTCTCTCAACCCTTCTCTCTGCCGAATTTCCTAGAGCATTTGTTCTTCTTCTTTTTGTTAGCCAAAGCCAAAAATTCAAGATATCACCATTAGCCAATTTCTTTTCTTTCCAATCCATCAAAAGCCGAATCTTTGAGGGGCTTCAAGCATAGGTGTTGTCGATTTCTTCAAGAAAGGGTAAGAACAAGTTTTGATTTCTATTCTTTTCTTTTAGATTTGTTGAAATCTAGGACTAATCCCATCAATATTCTTATTTGCCGAAATTTGGAAGGATTCTTTCGGGATTTTTGCCATAGTCGACTATAAAGGAAAAGATCTTCGGGATTTGACCATCAAGGTAAGTCATATCTGACATTCGGCCAAGGGCCATTGATTGTGATTAAAGGTTAGAAGTTGATCTAACATGTGGTTTTAGGGATTTTCACAGAAGCTATACCCAAGCGATAATTTCGGGATTTAAGATCCTTAAGGTAAGTGACTATGAATATTCGGCTAAGGCCTATTTTAGTAGTTAGATCGATTTTTATGTGTTTTAAGCCGAAAACAACCGATTCAAGGGATCTAGTGATTAGCCGATTTCAAAGGGGAAGAATACAAGTTTCAGGGATTTGATTAATTATCAAATCGGCAGCAAGGGATTTAGGATTTAAAGCGATAGATCGGTTTTTTCGGGATTTCAAGGAATTCGTTAAGCTAATCAGGTGTGTACCCCACACTATTTCATAATATGTTTTATGGCTATGTTTAATTAATATATGTGATATTAAGAATGTGAATATGGCTAAGGTACCATAATGTGGTACAAAGTACTCAGGTACGTTTCCTACTCCTACTAGGAATATGAAATATGTTATTTGTAACATTAGAATAAGAATGTGAACTTTGGCATATTAATGCATATTACAAAATGGGGCATATGGGTTATTGAAAGGGGAAGTGAATGTGGTGACCTAAGACCACGAACACGGTGACCTAAGACCGTGGTATCTGAATGTGGTGACCTAAGACCACGATGTCGAATGCGGTGATCTAAGACCGCGATATCTGAATGTGGTGACCTAAGACCACAAATGCGGTGACCTAAGACCACGATATGGAGTGTAGCGGAAGGAGGGTCGACTTAGTAGTCCCCACGGTGTACAGGTTGGTACGGGGGAGTGTAGCGGAAGGAGGGTCGACTAGGTTTGGGTTTGGGAATGCATCATAATTTGTATGCTATGATATGAATGTGTAATATTTGTTATGCCTGATTCTATTATGATTTAGTGTTGTGTACACATTGAGTCTATTGCCTCACCCCGTTGAGGACCATGTTTCAGTGATGAACAAGAATGGACCAGGACTGCAGGAACTTGTGGTGGCCATGCTCAACATGAAGTTTTTATTTTTATGGACTATTAATTTTAAGTACTCCGAATTATTTGGGTTTACTTGATGTAATAAGGCCACAAGGCCATAGTGCACTATTTTATTTCTGTTTTTATTTATTATGTTACGAAATTTTTATTAAGTTAAAGATTAAGTAATTTACTTTAAATGTATTCTATATGTTTTATCACCTAAAATTTAAAAGGGTTTTCATTATAAAACGATTTTGTTTTCTACTCGAGCCCAACCCAAAACAATATTTCTTTTAAAACACACTATTTTCCCAAAGTAACAAAAGAACTTTGAATCGGTTTACTTGAGGAACATACCAAATCTGGTCAAAGCTCGTGGGCTGGGTTTAGGGTGTTTCAGTAACTCCTATTCTAATTTGTAACATCCATTTTAAAAGTCATTCATGTTATGTTTTTGAAACTTCTATGTTTTTTCACCATCAATTCATTCTAACTCCCATATCTCCCCATGAATGAGATGTTGGGATTTGCAATTTTGGATTTTGAATTGGATTGCAAAGTGGTGCCATCCCTTAGTATCCTTTTTTTTATCATTCAATCCTCTCTTTTTCACCTCCCTATCAACCACCGTGAGCCACCCTCATTTGGCTCATTTGCAAGTTCTTCACCATTTTTCTTTTATTTTTCTATTGTTGCGTGTCGATCAAGATTTTTCCTCATATCACCACCACTTGACGCCTATAACCACCATATCACCACCATGAAAACCACATTGCACCACCACTCTTCACCAACTTTCATTTTGCACCATCACTCTTATCTAATCTTTCTGTCTTTTCTCTTCTTCTTCTCGTTTCTTCTCTTCTTTTGATCTAAATAATCGGTCATTGTTCTTTTTTTACTCAACATATTTTTGAATTTCCACATTTGTCAATCACCGTGCACCACCTTTCGTCGCCACTGACCACCATCGACAACCTCGTATTTTATTTACTCTTTCTTTTTTCTTTTCATCTTATTATTTTTAAATAATAATTTCTCTTTGATTAATTCTTTCTTTTCTTTTATGACTAGATCCTCGTACCAAATTGGATAAGTAAGCTCTATTTCGTTTTGTAAAGTTTTGATTATTAGGAGTGGTTGAATATTTTCTAATAAAGATATTATTTTGGATTGAAGGATTTAATACGAGAACCATAGACCTTTTGTGATTTCAAAATTGTAGTTTCCAATTGAAGTGGAATAAGGGTACAAATCTAGTTTCAATTTACTTGGATCTGAAGAGCTTGAGTTCAATTTAGAATTTTGCGTTTTGGATAAAAATTAAAGGTGTATGTCTTATTTAAGCACTTTGTGTGAAAAAAGATGATTTTGATTATAATATATATAAATGGATTAAATATTATTGTAAGTATAATCTAGAGGCTGAAAATCTCATGGTGTGTGATTAATTGGACTTAAGGTATGTATCTTGATTTTAATCCCTACTGTTTGATATGATGATTGTTGATACTATGTGATTTGTTCTAATTCTCGTGGCATGTCATGACAAATCTGATTAAAATTATCTGTTCTAATTGAGATTTGACATATTTGTTCTGTAAAGCATAAATTTCCATGATTATTGATTTTTAAGTAATAAATTATTGCATGTTTAACATGCTCACCGTTTTGATTTTGTATTTGCATGCTATGTCACATTGCATGGGGTTGGGACTATATGGTAAGGAGGAAGTTATGGCTATTTAATAATCTGTACTATCTGGTTAACCACATATCTGTTCTGGCAGCTTGTCTGTGATTCTGGTGGCATTCTTCGCATTTATCTGTTGGTGTGTTTTGGATGGACAGGTTCTGGGGAACTGTATTTGGTGTGTAGTGGAGATGTGTAGGAAATTTTTGAAAATTTTGCAAATATGTTTTTTTTATGAAAAATATTGCACTATCATAAACATGCTTATAGAAATTTGTACAATTGAATGTTAAATTCTCTATGATACTTTGTTTTGTTTAGTATAATTAATGTTATTATGCTTGAATTAAGACTTACACTAAACTTTTTAGCTCATCGTTTTAGTTTTCTTTAAAATTTTCAAATAACACTCGTGGATAGGACTTGGATGCAACATTTGGAAGAGGTTCTTGGATATATTTAAATAAAAGTATCTAAAAACACATTTGGACTTGTTTTGAACTTTGGATTGTTTTAAATGTTTTAAACTATAACATGGGATTTTTAATTTCATAATTAGATTGCATGCATAAACTTGGGATTTTTAAATGATTTAATTACTTATTTTATAACTTAAAACATTTTATTATATTGGAATAATTTTTAAGAAAATTACAAAGTTATCATTTATTCCACTGCGAAATTTTTAAAATCGAATTTTTGAAAAATAATATTTTAAAATTTGCAAGGCAAGTTTTCATTCAAACTATCAAAAAGTAACCACGTGAACTACTACGAAATATACTTAAACTAAACATATTTTAATAAAAAAATTGACAAATTTATTATTAAAAATAAGTAATGTTTTCCAAAAAGATGAGTTAAGCACAATCAAATTGAAAGTCTTTTCTATATGATTGATGTAGTTTCCAAAATTTGGCCATAACGTCTAGACCAGGTTTGAGGGGTTATATACTCTGCCTCAACTATGGAAAATGAAATGGAGTTTTGCTTCTTACTATACCGGGAAATTAAGTTTGAACCAAGATAGAATCAACCACCAGATGTGCTCTTTTGATCATGCACATTTCTGTCCCAATCTGAATCATTGTAGCCTACTAAGGATATAGTAGTATCTTTAAATAATCAAATGCCATAGTCAAGAGTCCCACTGACATACCTGATCACCCTCTTAATAGCTTTGACATGAGATTCCTTTGGATTGGAACCCTAAACCCTAAGCCTACTTGCTGTTAAATACAATAAACTCTCAATCATGCTTCAAAATATGCTTTGTTTTGTAGGCACCCCTTCAGCATCCAAACTGAGTTTCACACTAGTTGACATAGGTGTCGTGATAGCCTTTACAAATTCTAATCCAAACCTTTTCACAAGGTTCCTAGCTTACTTTACTTGGGAAAGGAAAATACCATCATCAAGCTGCTTAATCTGAAAATCAAGGAAATATAAGAGTTCCCCAACAAGGCTTACCTCTTCATCATCTTCACAAATTCATCCTCTACACTGGCTAAAGTTGAACCAAAGATTATGTCATCAACATGGATCTATGCAATCAAAATGTGGCCTTGATGTTTCTTGATGAACAAGGTTTTGTTCACTAATATCCTTTGATAACATTATCCTAAAAGAAATAGAGTTAATCTATCATATCAGGCCCTAAGTTCCTCTTTTAGGTTATAGGAAGACTTCCTCAGCTTGTAGACATAATCTGGATGTGCTGAGTTTTCAAAGCCCTTTGGTTAAGCCACATTGACTTCCTCCTTTAAGTAGCCATCAAAAAGGCACTTTTTAACATCCATTTGATACAATTTGATGTTCAAATTTGTGACCATAGCTAGGAGTATCCTTATAGCCTTCAATCTAAAAATAGGGTCAAAGGTCTCATCGAAATTTATACATTCAACTTATTTATACCCTTGAGCTACCATCCTTGACTTATTCCTTTTTATGTGACCATTCTCATCAATTTTATTCTTAAAAATCCAATAAGTACCAATCATATTGCGGTGGGTTGGCTTGGGAACCAATTCTCAGACCTAGTTTCTCTCAAATTGTTAAAGCTTTTCTTGCATTGCATGGATCCAAATAACATCCTTCAAGGCATTTTATACCTTCTTAAGCTCCATCTAGGATGTATAGTGGGCCAATATGATAATATCTCTGTAGTTAGGCCTTGACTTTCCTCTAGTTCTAACACCACTTCAACGATCACCTATAACATATTTCCTGGAATGGTTCTTTATGACTCTTACTAAAGGTTGAATAGGTCCATTTGAATAATTAAAATCAATGATTTCATCAACATTCACAACCTTATAGATTTTTGGATCAGGCTGCTTGATCACATTTTTTGTGCCAGAAACAATTGGTATAGTTTCAGTGTAACACCCATCGCCCGTATTCAATGCTGAAATAGGGTTACGGAGCATTACCGGACTTACAACATTTATAAACATACATTTCATATACAATTTATCATATCAAATACAATCCAATCACAACCAATGATAGTGTCCCTTAAATGAGCCTACGATGCCTTAAACATGCATTAGAAATGGTTCGGGACTAAACTAATTTATGGCCAAACCTTTGAAGCTCTTTTAATGATGTTTTTTTCCTAATTTCGGCTAGATGAAGAAGAAAATGATATCTTGTTTTTCTTTAATTTAATTCATCATTTAATTCCAAATTACATTATTAACCTTTGTTATAATTCATTAAAAATCATTTAATCATGTCCAAGAATATCCACTTACAATATTAATGGTATAATTACCACATAAGGACCTTTACTTTAATGTTCTATAGCTATTAGACACCTTTAGCTATTAGAACTCAAGTTTTACGCTTTACGCGATTTAGTCCTTTTTATCAAATTGACCATTCAAACGATAAAATTTCTTAACAAAATTTTCACACAACCACTCAATCATAATGTAAACATTAAAATAATAAAAATAATATTTTTGACTTCGGATTTGTGGTCTCGAAACCACTTTTTCGACTTGACCAAAAACGGGCTGTTACATTCAGGCACTATTTACGTCACACATTCCTCTTTTTCATCAGTAACATTTTGCATTGTTTCATCTTGTACCACAACATTAATTGACTCCATGATCCTCTTGAGACGCTTATTGTAGACCCTATAAGCCTTGCTTCTATATAAGAACCCAAGGAAGACCCCTTCATCACTATTTTCATCGAACTTCCCTTGGCATTCCCTGTCACTGCCAAATAAATGGAAATAATTAACATTAGGTTTCTTACTACACTATAATTCATATAAAGTTGAGCAGGTCTTTGGCCTCAAGTGGACTTTTTTGATGACGTAGGCAATAGTATGAACTCTTTCAACCCAAAACATGTAAGTTATTCCTTTACTTTTCTACATTACTTGAGCCATCTCTTTTATGAATCTATTTTTCCTTTCTACCACTCCACTCTGCTGAGGAGTCTTGGCAGCAAAAGATTTATGATCAAATTCCTTCATCATCACAAAACTCAAGAAACTCTTGATTTTCAATCCTTGCCATGATCACTCATAATCCCAACAATAACTTCAATGGTTCTCTCTTTCTCGATCATAAGCCTTTTACGAAGTTTCTTAAAAACTCTAAAGGTATCTAATTTCTCCTTTAAGAATCTCACCTAAGTGTAATGAGAGAAGTCATCCACACATACCAATACATACATGTTACCTCTCATAATTTCAGTTTGCATTAGACCAAAAAGGTATGTGTGAAGAAGCTGAAATGGAGTTGTGATTAGAACTTGTGCCTATAGTTTATGTGACTCTCTATTTTGCTTCCCTTTAAAGTAAGCCCCACATACTTTAGGGATTGTTCCTCCTAGCTTTGGCGAGCGTCGAACTGCATCATATCGAACTAGTCTTTGCAGACATTGATAGTGAATATGTCCCAACTTCTCTTGCCACAACTTTATATCACACATTGTTTTATTCCATCAAAGATCTTTGACGGATCCTTACACCATATTGTTCGCAATGTGTATTATTTTCAATAATCTGCCTATGCACAGTCTAACCTAGGACCTCTCCCGTCCTATGAAGTGAACAATTATCTTATCGTCTTGGTAGGCCATCGCTCATAAGACTATCCTAGTCTGCCATCTTACTTGCTCGTTTCCTCCCTATGGCTATCATTATGGTGGTGTACCCGCATGAGACTTTCCACATAGAGGAATAGTATTGACAGACATTCTGTCCCCTAGATAGAATCCTCATTCTAGGAGTGAAATTTCTCTCTATCTTTCGAGGGTTGCTTTTTGCACATGACTTTCTTGAGCTCTCCTTAGTGGCTCTTCATGACTGATTCTTGCTTACAATCCTCAGATAACTTTCCTTTCTTCATATCCATGAATAAGCCAGTTCTCACCTGTCCTATCTTCCTCTAATTCTCGTTGGGTCTTTGCCCATGCCTTGTTAGCTTTCATCATTTTGGAAAATTCCTCAAGATCTGTTTGCCACTACTTACACTTTCTTTTGCCTCTTCTTCCATCTGCGTGGTTTCTCATACTTGGCGCACAGGCCTATACTCCTCACTTGAGGTTCTGTCGGACTTACAGCATCTGTTTCATTGCAAACTCTAGGGGTTGTCGTAGTCGAGCTATGGTCTTATACCCTTCTTCTTCGTTCTTTGCATCCCATTAGACTTACCTCATGTTTCTTGTCCAGTGGACCTACCTCATTTTTATTGTCCCGACGAGCATTATATGTTCTTTATTTATGGTTCCAGCAAACTATATGTTCTGTGTTTACTGTCCCAACAAACTATCTCTGTGGATGTCATGAAGTCTTTCATCCGTGGTCTTACATTGATTCATTATCTTGGCGTATTATCATATGATGTCGTGGAGTTTTTCATCATTGGTCTTACTCATTATACCAGGTTGTCATAACATCTTTTATCTATGGTCTTACACCGTATACCTTATATCAGACTGTCATAGCCTTTTTCATCTATGGTCTTACACCATATACATTTTACCTTGTATCCTACTGTTATAGCATATTTCATCCATGGTCTTACACCATATACCGTCGTCAAATAAACCTAATGAATCATTTGTTCAGGATCATTTTGGACATTTTTTTTTTACAATTTTTAATAATTTTAAAACTTTTTTGTAATTCTTAATATTTTTTAAATAATTCTCTATAATTTTATACTTTTTTGAAAAACCACATTGAGGACGAAATGAACTAGGACAACCATTTGTCTAGGTTAATCTTGGATGTGGTTTTTAAACAATTATATATATTTTAGAATTTTCTAGTTTTTTTTTAAAATATTGTCACGTTAGCATGAGATACACGTAGCACATCGTGTGTTAGTGTCTAGTTTCTTTGTCAGCCACATCAGCATTTGACAATAAAAATGGATGGAATTTTTAACAGAATGATCCATTATTAATTTTCTCATTTTTGAGTAGAAGGGTAAAATACAACCCGACTCCTAATACAATGGCCAACGTGGTATTTTTACCTAATCGTACTCATCATTTATTTCCATGTGACTTATATAAAAGCAAAATAAATAAAAAAAAATCAAATCATTACTTAATTATAGTACATATTAAATGAAATTTTAATAGATAGGTGAACATGTATTTTTTTAACATGTATTTCTTTTTTTATTTAGGTTGAGTCTAATAGTACTTTTTAGAAGCACTTTTGATATAAAAAGCATATTTGAAGCAAAAGAAATATTAAACAAGCAACTTTTGAAGGAAATTTTTTATTTTTCAAAAGCACTTTGCTTAAATGAAAAAATTAAAATTTTTAGCTTTTCTCTTCTAAAAGCACTTTTGATAGCTTAATTACTTTTTCACCTCTCCAACACATTGTACTTTTCCTTCTCTGGTTAATTACTTAAAAAATATTTAAAATTTATTTTTCACATATTAAAATATTAACAAAAAATTATAATAAATTATTTTTTATAATATTAATAAAATATTATAATATTAACTAATTTGAATATTATTTAAATATATATTTGTTACTTTATAATACTATATTTAAAATAAATATTTTATTTTTAAAAAATATTTTTTAACAGCAATACTAAACACTTAATCTAAACTTTTTAAAAATATCTTTTAAAAACATTTGATAAAGCTATTATTAAACTTACCATGAGTGAACAAAGAAATAATACTTTTCTCCTAATAAATGTAACAAAATTTTGTGGTGAGTAGATGGTCCAATGGATAGGTGTTGAATATACGTATTTCAATAAAATAATTTAAACTAAAGTCAAAACACCCCACTTTTGATGGGCATATAAAATGAAATTAATGTAGGCAGAATCTTTTGACTCACACTCCACAGCCTGGGACCATAGTTTGCCACCATGCTGATTTTCCCACCATTTTGACCATTTTCAAATATAAATTATTGTATCGACACTGCTCAATACGCAACACTTTTGACGCTGACTACCCAATTTCCAACTTCTTGTCTTATTCTACAACAATCCCCATGGTAGGAGATAGCGACACCTGTCCTTTATTTTATTATTTTAAGCTATGGTTTTAATATTTTTATTGTGTTCAGTCCTTATTTGTTCCTAATAATTTTTTTATAATATTTTTTGTTCTTCTAAATAATTAATATCAATAACTATTTTAATTAAAAATTAACATGAGCTTCTCTTAAAACATTATTTTAACACCATGATAAGTTAAAATTTGTGGTTTGAAGAAAAATTCATATAAACATTTTAAATGAAATAATTAAGTATGTTAATCATTTGTACTAACCAATAATATTATAAAAATAGAGAAATTAAATTATGTCAAAGTTAAATTCCAAATTTATCATAGTAAAAAAAACAATAACTATAATTTTATCTAAAGTAATTTATACATAAGACAACCCCAAGATATTTTAATTATATAAATATATATAGCCATTAAGTGGATAATTAAAAGTTATAAACCATTTGAAACTCTATTAATTTTTCTCTCCTCTTTTTCCTCTAAGCTTTTCTTTTTGTTTTGCTCAATGGCGGTGACAGGCTACTAATCTTTAAGTTGGTTACTGCCTGTCTTTTTCTCCCTCCCACAAACACTCTATTTTTAGTTTGTAAATATATTTTGTTGATATATTTGTTATCTTCATAAATTGTGATGGACAGATGATGGTACCTATCACCACTGAAACTCCACTGACCACTAACATTTTCTCTTGGAAAGTGGGTAGCTCCTCTTTAGCTCTTAATCTATTTCTGTTTTGAGAGTATTTTAGAATAATAAATTATTTCACAAGTCAGTTTGGATTAATGTTGTATTAACTTTTATATTTTTTTTGTTCTTTTTTTTTCCATTGTTTAGTAAGTCTTCACTTTTAGAAATTTTTTTCTACTCTTGTAGCACATTTTTTAATCTTACTTATGCACGTAGCCTTACTTTTGCAAGTGATTTTAAGAATGGTTTGTCGCCGTCCTCTTCTATTTGGTGGATACTCGATTCTTTTGTCGATTTTTACTCTCCGCTTTGGACCATCTGGGGTTAATTTCCTTATCGTATTAAGTGCTTAAAATCACTCCAGATCTTGCTTGAGTTGTGGTAAAGTCAATTGTCAGTGTGTTATAATATTCTATCGATGTTGAGGCTCAAGCATTTGTTGTGTTGATGGAACTTGTCATTCACCATTTACGATAAGTGTTTGCTATTAATTTCTCTCTGAATTATATAATTCCATTGATTGAATAAATTGTATTGCATTTAAAGTAGTTAAATTTACTTGATCTGCTCAAAAAAATGTATTTAATTTTTGTTTTTAAATGAGTTGTTTATTCCTTTACTAATATAAAAAAGTATTAGTGTTGCCTTTTCAATTTATTGAATTGAATGTTATTTTCTAAAAATAAAGTACAGAAATTTAATCTCTTAAGTTGAACTCATGTTTTCAACTGGGGAAGTATTGCAGTCTGCCTATACAGATGTTTTTTTTTTTTGTAAAAAAAATAAAAATGAAACGTATATAAAATAAATTAAAAACAAACAGAATCTCTCTGCTCAGTGCTCAGATATTAATGAAGCTTTGGATCTCGCTTTCCCAAAGATATTGTTAGGCAAGTATAATGACTTATTTCAGCTTTCAATTTTATAAAATAAATAAATAAATCATTTTCCTCATTTCTTTACTTTAATTGTTAAATTTATATTGTTTCTGAAATCACATTAATTTTATTCACAGTTAGCAATTCATTAATTTTTTAAAAAGTTGAAAATATTTTAAAAAATGTATTTTTATACATTTTTATTTTTAAATAAATTTTATTATTTTTTTAAATGTTTTAAATTTTAAAAATTTAATTAATTATTGATGTGACATTTCAATATTAATTCACTGTACATCACATCAACAAAGTTAACAGGTGTTAATTTTTTCATCCATTTCGGGATATTTTAACAAATAACACAAGTGTAAATATTAAAAAGAGACAAAAAAAATTTAAATGAAAGGCTAAAATAATTTTTTTTAAAAAAATTGGAGGCTAAATAAGTTATTATGTTTTTTATACAAGATTACCATGTGTCAAATGGGTGTTTGATAACAACTTTAAGTACCACTCCATATAAGTCGTGAGTTCTGGAAAGATACTTAAATGCAATAATGTGTATATTTATGTTTTGTTGTCTTGTTTAAAATGTTTTAAAATTTGCAGAACCATCAGAAGTGGTGTTTGGGAGATGTGGAGTGGTAAAATCTTTTTGGGGTTATCGCGTGATGGTTTTGGAAGAACCACAATTCTTTCATTTTTCAAAATGATACTTGAAATGTGAATGAAATTATTAAGGTTTCATATAGTTGGACAAAGCAGTACACCTCTCTAAATAGTAAATTTGCAACTACCTCCCAAGGGACAAACTCATGGCTGAAAATAAATGGTAATTGGGCATGTTTGAATACAGATGGGTCTGTAAGAAATGAAGGTAGATTTGCTACGACTAGGGGAATAATGAAAACACATGATTGGGAGTGGATTCTAGGCTTCAACAAATATTTGGGAAATTTTTCTATTTTTTATGTCGAGTTATAAGGCATTTTAGATGACTTGGCTCTCTTAATAGATTGTAGCTATGACAGAGTTTTGATCCAAACTAACAATCTTGAGAGCTTACAAGTTATTCAAGAGAAGACGTCAAGTGGCTCTAATTCTGCTTTGGTTCGGAGAATTCATAAGTTGTTGACACATTTCAATCATTGGCATATTGGTCACATCCCTAGAGAAGATAACCAGGATGTAGATAGACTGGTTAAACTGGCTCATCATAGAACATTTAATTTATGTTTGTATGAAGTCTCCCCGCTAGGGGGGATAAGTTAGTTTTGTAACTTGATAAGTATCATTTCTTTTCACAAAATTTTTTAAAAAAAATTAGTAATTTATACTAGAAATCCTATCATACACATACGAGTGTGGAAACCACAAATTTAGAACACAAATGTTTGTTCAAAAATAACATACAATAAACAATAAAATGTATGGTTTGAAACGAATTAATAATAACATATGAATTTTTAACTTTTTAAAATGAAAAAAATTAGATTAAATAGTTTATCATGGTGTTGTCATCAATCTTGAGTCAGTGTCGAGTTAACTTATGACAGCAACTCAATCAAATATATTATTAATATATACTTAACTAACGAAGGTAATAAAGTATACATAATAAAATTAAAATGTATAAATATATCAAAATAAAGCTTTACTAATACAATTGATGTGGGTTCAAATTCCACCATAAGCATTTTTTTTTGTTTTTTAAGTGAAAAGACTAAAATGTCCTCAAATAATATTACTTATTTTAATAATAGAATGACATTCCCGTAACTTCCTACCGAGTTGGTGACTCGGTTAAGGGTAACACCTACTCAGTCAAGAGATTTATTAATAGTATAGATATACAACTAATGGATATAATAAAGTGCGCATAATAAAATTAAAATGTATAAAAATATCAATTGCTGTGAGTTTGAATTTTATCATATGCATATTTTTTTGATACTTTTAAAGTAAAATGGTTAACATATCCTCAAATAATATTACTTTTTTTAATTACAGAAAAGCATTCTCGTAACTTCTTAACCAAGTTAAGGACCCGGTTGAGGGTGACACCAACTCTGTCAAAGGTATTATTAATAATATAGATTAGATAAAGTTACTTATATTTATGTACTAGTTTATATACATGTATTAATTTTGTGTGTTAGTTTTATAATATTTTTTTTATAATTTCAATTTTTGTTTAAATTCATTTTATAATTTCAAATATTATTTGATTTAACTCATAAAGTGATACCTTAGTTATATCATTTTTCCTATCTTGGTATCTAATTTTTTTTTTTGTCGCAAGTAGTACCTAAACTACTTTTCTCAAGTTAATACCTCTGTTAGTCAAACTACTAGTCAAACCATTAATTTTATTTTTAAAAACTCTTAACTCACAAATACCTAAACTATATTATTTTTCCCATTTTGGCACCTAAACATTTTTTTTTTGGTAAATAAGTGGTACATAAACTACTTTTTTTTCCCCAAGTTGATATCCCTGTTAGTTCAATAGTTTGTCAAATTGTTAAGTTTATTTTTTAAAAAAAAAGATAATCAATTAAAAATAACTATACAGTGAAAGAAACAAAAGTTGTTGGTTTCTTTTTATATTTTAAAAATATTATAAATTCATAAAAATAAAAAAAATAGAGAAAACAATTCAATTGGTTCAACCAATTTTTTTAAAGCTCTGTTCAACTTATCTGTATCAATTCGCGAGTTAATCAATTCAACTATTATCTCTGGAATGGTACCCTGATTGATTCCTAGTCCAACCAAACAATCCAATCCGATTCTGAATACACTAGTTTTGATCGATGAAAAAAACTCTTTCAATTCCATCAAGTTGATCAAGTGCGCGATGAAGTTTAAAAATAGATTAATTGCTAGTGTCTTGACCTTGGGAGAGCCAATTTCAAGCACTACAGGCATTCCTAAACATTATAAAAGAAGAAGAAAGAAAGAAAAAGGAGGAGGGGGAAATAGAAAAACAACAAAGAGAGAAATAATGTAAAAAATAAAATAATTAAAAAATATTTGTTAAAGTTTATATGACATGTCAATCTATTATTGATTAGAATTTTTTTAACAGATATGACATTTCGGTGTAAAATGGGTAACAAAATAGTTTAGGTACCACTTTTAACCAAAAAAAAAAGTTTATATACCAACTTGGGAAAAAATGTATAGTTTAGGTACTAATTTGTGGGTTAAGCCTTTTTTTTTTTTTTTTTTGAAATAGACTTAACAGTTTGATTAACCGTTGGACTTATAGAGGTATTAGCTTGGGAGAAAAAGAATAGTTCAAGTACCACTTGTGACCCAAAAAAAAGTTTAGGTGCCAAGGTGGGAAAAAACATAGTTTAGTACCAATTTGTGGATTAAGTCATATTATTTAATCTACAAAATATTTAACATTAAAACAATACAAAAATATTTTTGTTTAATGCTCACTTCTCTTTGGGGGTAAATAGTGGTAGAGTTTTTTTTTTTTAATATAAATACCGATAGTTTTATTAGAGTAAAGAAAAAGCAATTACAGAGTGAGGGCAAAACAGGAAAGTAAGTGTCCACCTTTAGTTGTAACACACCAAAGAAAACATTAAGCTAAACCATAACTCTCGGCAGCTTTGTGGGTAAATGAAAAGACATAAAGTAAATCCACTATCAAGCCAAACACTAAACAGTAGCAAAGAAAGAAATTTTTTTTCTTTAAATTAAATTCCAACTCCTCCAATCCCTCAGGTCAAAGAAATCAGTCCCGAGATATCTCTAGCCAAATAAACCTCTGCCGTCGCTAGTAAGTCCTCCACCCAAAACCTATCTTCTGGTAATGACATCCTCTCTTTTGCTATTATATGAGCCACCATATTTGCTCGTCTATCAACATGGCGGAAGGAGATGTGCTGAAAATAACTCTCATTTATCTTTATCTCTTCAATGTAAGTACCCATATTTGAAAAATCTGGTAGCACTTGATTTATTTTGACAATCGTTGTCTGAGAATCACCCTTCATTTGAACATGAGTAAAACCCATTTCCCGTGAGAAATTCAAAGCCTGGAAACAAGCTATGGCTTCTGCTGTAAAAGAGTCTGAGACAAATTTATTAAGTACAGCTCCGCTGCCCATAACCAAACCTCTGCTATTCCTAATGACAAAATCGGAATAGGAATGGTGGAGGGTTGATTTGAACGCAGCATCGAAGTTCACCTTAACAAAATGTTCTTGAGGGGGCTTCCATATCGGGTTTATTGTATTCACCTGAGCAGGTATTTTTTCTCTCAACTCCCTCATCTCCCTTATAAGACTGAAAATAATAGAGCAGATTTCTTGGACTAATTGTCTCTTTCCTTCCATTATTGGCTTATTTTGGGCTTGCCAGAGTGCCCAAGCCGTGCTTGCAGCAATCTCACCAAAATCATGCCCTTTATTTTGAAAAACAACATTAAGCCAGGTGCAGAAATCCATATTTTCATGAAATTTTGACCAGTCAACACCGATTGATCGCCAAACATTTTTTGTAGAGCCACACATCAGAAGAGTATGCATAAAATTCTCCGGAGCCTCTCCACAGCTAAGATAAATTGGGGATGAACTTATTCTTCTGTTGTGGAGATTAGCTGCAGTAGGAATATATTCATATGTAAATCGACAAATGGTGATTCTGATTTTTGGGGGGAGATTTAACTCCCAAATCTTCTTGTAAATTCCTGTATAATATGTATTTATAGTGCCATTAATGTTTGATTCGACTAGACAACGGTATCCACTACGTACCGTATACATACAAAAATTATCAACGTACCACACCATTTTATCTTCAGATGTGTAAATTGAAAGAGGAATACAACATATTGCATGAGCTTCTATTGGGGTAAACAGACTTTTAATAAAATCTACTTTCCAAGTCTTTGTTGATTGATCAATAAGTTCTGACACTTTGTCAATCCCACTGTTTATAGAAGTAGCTTGAATTTCCCCTACCCAACGGGGCAACCAACGAGCTTGCAAAATAGAAATTTGAGATCCTGATCCCACCCTCTGGCCAATCCCATCTTTTAATAATTTTCGGGCCGCATATATACTTTTCCAAGCATACGATAGGTTGTTACCTAAAGTGGCATTCCAAAACAAGGTATGATGGTAGTACTTTGCTTTATAAATAGGTCAAAGTAAAGAATCCAGATTAGTGACTAATCTCCAACCTTGTTTAGCCAAAAGTGCAATATTGAGCTTGCCAAAAACCCATTCCTCCACAATTTTAGAAAGACTAAGACTAGCCCAATTACACCAATGCATACCTCTACGAGTCGAGCTTTTTTGCCACCAGAAATGACTCATAATACTCTCAAGATTCGTACAAAACATCTTTGGAAGCAAGAAATAAGACATCGAATAAATAGGAATCGCTTGAAGGACCGCCTTAATGAAAACTTCTTTTCCTCCATGAAACAGTAATCTGCCCCCCCAACTCTGCACTTTCATTCTCATTCTATCACAAATATATTGAAAGGCATCTTTCTTTCTTCTCCCAACCATCGTAGGAAGACCCAAATATCTTTCCATGCACAACAAACGATGAACCCCTAACATATGCACTAATTGATTACAAGAATTATCAGAGATATTGGAGCTAAACAAAATTTGTGACTTGTCAATATTTATTTTTTTCCCTGAAGCAGATTCATACCGTCTCAAAATATGCAACAAAACCCGTCCTCCTATCTCATTCACTTCACCAAAAATAATACTATCATCAGCAAAAAACAGATGAGTGATAGCTGGACTTCCCTTACATACTTTCACCCCTCTTAAATTACCCATCTGAACAGCAGAGTCTGGTAAAGATAAAAAACCCTCAGTACAAATTAGAAAAAGGTAGGGGCTTAAAGGATCACCTTACGCAGTCCCCGTTTAGGGAAAATCCTTCACTTGAAAACCCATTAAAATTGAATGTGTATGAAACCGATGATATACAATGCATAACCAAACTAATCCACTCAATTAAAAAACCCATATTTGTTATCATGCCTTCTAAAAAGCCTCATTCCATTCTATCATAAGCTTTGTTCATATCGAACTTAAGAGCAGACGAGTCTTTTTTCCCTTTACTCATCTTTTTCAACGCATGTAAAACTTCATATGCCACTAAAACATTATCCGAAATGAGTCTTCCAGGCACAAACGCTCATTGGGCATGATTAATACACTGATCTAAAACCATTTTCAACCTATTAGCAATGGTCTTAGAATTTTTTTTTTTTGTAAAACCGAACAAAGACTGATAGGACGAAACAAAGACATCATATTCACATCATTTACTTTGGGAATAAGAATAATATTGGTAAAATTTACCTCATTTAGCGATATTTCCCTATAAGGACTTGTAAACAATACTTCGCCACATCTTGCCCAATTATATGCCAAAATTTTTGGAAGAAAACAGCATGGAAACCATCATATCCTGGTGCTTTAGTCAGACCTATCTCCCTAATAGCCTTATTAATTTCCTCCACCTTGAAATCATGCAATAGATGCACATTCATTAAGGAGGAGATCCTGAAAGGTACCCCTTCATACACAGTATCATCGTCACTCTATCGAGAGCTAGTAAATAAATCCTTAAAATAATCGATCGCAGTCTTCATCATTTAATTCTCATCAGTAATAAACGAGCCATCCGCACCCTTAATTCTCATAATCTTATTCATTCGGTGTTTAGTGGAAGCAAGACTGTGGAAAAAACTCATATTACGATCACCATACTTGAGCCAAATTGAGCTAGCCCTTTGTTCCCAATAAAACTCTATTTTATCAATTTCCAGATTGAGATCAATCTTTGCTTCAATATTTTTTTCCAGATTCTCATCATTCGGCGGAGCATTGTAAAGAGTATACAATCTACACTTTAGATAATTAATTTTACAATTTTTCTCCCTTCTAATCATGAAAGCCCAATTACGTAGTCCTTCACCAACCGCATGGAGACGATCCGGGATATTTAAATGCTTATTTGTTTCCCAAAAGGATTGAACTTCATTTTCACATGACTTTTCCAACAGCCACATTCTCTCAAAACGAAAACCCGAATCTTTGACTGCATTTCTATTACCCTCCAAAAAATTCGTATTAAGAAAAATAGGGAAATGGTCCGATGTAGAATTATTTAAATGAAGGAGTTTGTAATTAGAGAAAAGATTGTACCATAGGAGATTTGCCACTCCTCTATCCAATCTTTCTCGAATGTTGGTTGACTTAAAATTCCCCCTTTCCTAAGTATACCAGCGTCCCTGATAGCCTAGATCCGAGAGAGCACAGTAATCCAAAGCCTCTCTGAATACATCCATTTGCTTTTCCTCTCTATACCTCCCTCCACATTTTTCTTGATTTGAAAGAATTTCATTAAAGTCACCCAAAACTACCGAAGCTTCAGAGAAATTATGACTGAGATTTCTTAGCAGATTCTAGGAAACAACTCTGTCTCTAATACCAGGAGCTCCGTAAAAACTCGTGAGACGCCATTCAGGTTTATTACCATCATTAGTGACCATAACGCCAATATAATTATCTTTGTAACTCATAAGTCTAATATTCACCTCATTTGTCCATCCAAGAGAAAGACCTCCCCTAGTACTATTAGCCGAGACTTTAATCCCATTTTGAAACCCGAATTTTTCCTTATTCTCTCCATTCTGTACACATCAATTTTTGTTTCCATAAAGAAAAAGATATGGGGACGATATTCCTTCAGCATATGCTGAACACGTCGAACCGACCATGGATTTTAGTAAAATCCCTTTGTAAGGAAACTTTCAGAATCATATTAAACCTCAACCTTTTTTTTTCTTCATTGATTAGAATGGGTCGTTCCTCATTAATTCCTCATTCCTATATAGTATCCACCTCATTTATGCTATTATCTTTAGGGGAAAGAGACTTGCCTATCAAGTTTAGCCCCAAATTAGCTCCATAATTGCGCATCAAATTAGGAATCTGCTGATTCCTAAAATCACTCCCTTGATTAGATCCTGATGCTCATGAAATTATTCCCCAATCAGAACCGAATTCCCGTAGCCAAAGACTACCACCAGTCGCCGCTCATCGAGGAAAAGCTTTCAGAGAAATATCCCATCCCATTGGCAACTCCTTGCTCCCTTGGTACATACAAATTGGACAGAAACTTTCCTCATGTCCTAATCGACCACACAAAAAATAGAACGTCGTTAACTTCTTATATTTGAAATTGACAGAACATTCCTTCGACTTGGCAATCAGCAATTAACTTCTCATATTTGAAATTGACAGAACATTCCTTCGATTTGGCAATCAGCAATTTCTTTCGTCTCTTCAAAGGTTTTCGTACATCCACCTGCACTTTAATTCTCATAAAATTTTGTAGCCCTACCGTAGTAGCTTTTGTATCGTAATCCAGAAAAGAGCCTATAAAATCACCAAACTGTTTTGCAATATCCTCCGAATACAAACCTGAAAGAAGATTATGGATCTGAACCCAGAAATTTGCATGATTAAGAGGCACTTCTAAAGGGTCATCCTCCTCCTTTAGTATTGAGATAATAAGCAAATAATTGTTAAAGGTCTATGGTGACCCTTTAACCACCCTATCTCTGTCAACTTCACAGTAAAATAAAAAAAGAATTCTTTTTTCTCTAATATCAGTAATAGAAATCCCTCCAAGAAGATGCCAGAGATTAGCCATCACAGTACGCATCGATTGAAAGTTGATAACCATTGCTGTAAGAAAACAACCGACTAAACAAAAGTTAGAAGATTGCTCCGTTGGATTTTCTTCTTGTTCAATCTCCCACAACTCAACCTCCCCAATCTCTTCTTCTTCTTTGATTCTCAAGTCTGCCAGGATTTTTTCCATATTTCAAAAACAAACAAAAAAACTCAAAAACTAGATCTACAAAAGCACCGAAAGGAAAGAAAGCCACACGATGGGTATACAGAGAAAAGCCACAAGTGGTAGAGTTTTAATCGTATTGATTGTTCTACTAAATATTTTAGACAATGGTGCGATCGAATTTATTTACCTCCATGTGTTGGTTAATCTAGAAGTGGTAGAATGGCTAACTCTTCTTGAATAAAGATTTACCACTTGACTTGAAAATTAGTATAACCAGTCAAAGTTTGAAGGAGAGTTATCTATATGTTGAAAATGGTATCACTATTAGTAAATGTAAGATATAGGTTTTGTTAAGTTGGAAAAGACTTACTGAGGGATGAATAAAGTTGAATACATATAGGAGTTGGGATCGTGGTCCCAGGACTACTGGAGCTAGTGGGGTCGCCGTGATTGCCATGAAGCTGGGAATTTTAGGTACCCCATCCATATTGGTAATTGTAGCATAGACATGGCAGGATTTTAGGCTACTTTTCATGGAGTCAGTCTCGATTCGGATAAAGGTATAAGGAAGATTCTTATTGAGTTTGATTTAATTTCTTTAGTAAAGATGATATTGAATGATGCTAATAAGTTTTATCTTCATATTTGCCTCATAAACAGAATAAGAGGATCTCTGAAATAAAGTATAACCCCAGGGAAATAAATTCTATAGTTGATTGGCTAATGAAAAAGAGTTTATTAGATTATTGTAAAGAGATTCGAGTTTTTAGTCATCCTTCATAGGGTATTGTTGACCTTCTAATGGTGGTTGCAGTGAGTATTGCATTTCCAAGATTAGTTTATAGTTGATTTGTTTAGTGATCTTCCCTCCTATTATTAACAAAAGAAAAAAATAGTTTATTGTTAATTGTTTTTAGAAAACAAATTATTTATGTTAAAAATTAATTCAATTAATCAAATAGCTTAAAATAAAGAGATCATTAAGCGATAAGTAGTTATCTAATTATTCATCTTATTCAATATGTTTTTGTTTGAAATTTTTGTATTAAGTGAAGTTTAATAAGATTAACAAACTCAACCATCAAGAAAAATATCACAATATTCTAGTTTTTAAAAAGAACAAAAAAATAAATTTTGAATTTTAAAAAAATAGTTTGATTCAAATTCTGAAGTCCAAAAATTTTCTACTTCTTCAAAAGATCTTTAAAAGCTTTTAAAATCAATTTGTTTTTAAAACCTTCAAGCATTGAACTTCTTTGCCTTCTTTTATAACATTGGGTAGACCGTTTTAGATATTTTCTTCAAGCTTTTTCATTGACTCTAGAATTAGGAATCATTGCATTCGTGCTTTTATTGTTTCTTTTATGCTTTTTAACACTTTGTTTCTTAAACATTAAAAGCACATGCCATTTCTTGTTTTATGTAGCCTCCGCTACTAATTGCACTATGGAGTTCATTGGCCTCTTAGATCCATTAAAAAGGAAAAGTTTTTTTCTTATACATATCAACAATTAAAATCACATGAATTGAATTATCCTACACAAGATTTCAAGCTTGCAACTATTATAATAAATGTAGATAATGGTAATAGAACGATCACAAAGCGATAAGAAAAAGAAAAAAAAACACACACACAGATTTTACGTGGAAAACTCTTTCGGGAAAAACCACAGGCAGAGGAAGAGAAATTCACTAATGTTGAAAACCGAATGATACAAGAGGAGTTTCGACTATATCTATTTAAAGGTTGAAAAACCCTATTCTAATCAATGTTAAATAGAATAAGTGTAATTCCATACAAATTCTACTTGTGCGGAATAGTCCGTACCACGGGTCCGAGGCCGTAGCCTACCATAGATCCCTTTATTTTTCCGCTGTATTTTATTTCTTTAACAAATAATGGGATTTAGGTCACACAACTCTAACATTAACGATAGTGTTTGCCTTGAAATTTTGGCAACACTACCTATATGGGGAGAAGTGTTACATATAAACAAATCATAAAAGTTTGAAATACTCACCTACTCAGAATAAAATGAAGTTTAGACAAAAGAGATGAATGGAGTTGTTGAAAGATCATGATTCTCCCAGTGACTGCCATCCATGAAAAGCATTTATGGTAGTAAATGCATTAAGTAGGAAGACCCTAGTAGCTTTAAAGATAATAAATGTTCACTTGAGTTTAACTTTAGATGGTGCTATTATAGAGAAATTTGAGCTTAAATTGAACTTACTACAACAAATGCAAGATGCACAAAAGCTACATGAGAATTTGATGTCGATTATTAAGTAAAATTGAGAAGGGAAGGAACTTGAATATCACGTGTAGGAATATGGTAGTTTGTACTATAAAGGTAGAATTTATGTTCCTAGCGTTGATGATTTGAGGAGAGATATCTTAAAGAAAGCACATAATGCATCTTATACCATGGACTCAAAGGGGTAATATGATGTACCAAGAGTTGAAATAAAAAGCGATATCGCTAAATATGTTTCAAAGTGTTTGACATGTTAGTAAATGAAAGTAGAATACCAAGTCCTATCAGGACTATTATAGTCAATTTCAATACTTGAGTGGAAATGGGATCGAGTCATGATGGATTTTGTATCTAGTCTTCTGAGAATACACAGGAAACATGATGTCATTTAAGTGATTCTTGATCAACTCACTAAGTCAACACATTTTCTACCTGTTACATCAAACTACTCACTTGATAAGTTTGCATTAGTGAGATAGTTTGATTACATGGTGTGCCACTTTCTCCTATATATGATCGAGATCTGAGGTGGAACTTAAGATATTGGGGTAGTTTACAAGAAGTCTTAGGTACACGACCTAATTTTAGCACAACATTCCATCCTTAGATTGATGGATAGTCAGAAGGAATAATAATGGTACTTAAAGACATGTTAAGGAGTTGTATGATTGAATTTGAAGAAGGTTGGGATGAGCATATTTTATAATAATAGTTATAGATGCGGAAAACTTCCTTTTGGTAAACATAAATAGATGAAAATAAATTAGTGAGACTTGAATTGATTAAGTAGACAGAGTAGGCAACCATTGATAAATAGAAGCTATATACCAATTTGTGAAAAATAACGTCGGTAATGACAAATATATCACAAAGAAAAGAAAAAATTAAAAATAAAGAACACACACAGATTTTACGTGGAAGCCCTTTCGGGGGAAAACCACGGGCAGAGGAGAAGAAAATTCTCTATGTCGAATTCGAACCAATTACAAGAGGAATAGACCATGTCTATTTATAGGCTTGTAAAGCCATATTCTAATAGGAGTGTAGTAAGATTGAAAACTCCTTATTCTAATCAATATCAAATAGATGGAGTTTAATAAGGTTTAAAAATCTTATTTAAAATAAATTAAAAGAAGTGTAATTCTATAGGGATTCTTCTTTTATTTTATTTTACCATGTATTTTATTTAAATAATGATTCGGGTCACTTAATTCTAACAATCTCCACCTTGACACGAATTCTCAATAAACAAGTTCTTCATCGCGAACTCTCAACGAACAAGTTCTCCACCTCTTCCATAAAACCCCTTAAGGGTTTAACTTCAACAATGAACACCAACCAAGTTTAAGTAATGCTCAAACTTGGTTATAGGAAGTGACTTAGCCATCATATCTGCGGGATTTTCATGAGTACTAATTTTGCTCACAACTATATCACCACGAGCAATAATATCACAAACAAAATGATACCGAACATCAATGTGTTTTGTTCTCTCATGAAACATTTGATCTTTTGTAAGGAAGATGGCACTTTGACTGTCGCAAAATACTGTGCTGATTTGAAGGTCTTCATTGAGCTCACTAAAGAGTCCGTTCAACCAAATAACTTCTTTACAAGCCTAAGTAATTGCCATATACTTAGCTTCAGTGGTAGACAAAGCGACTGTAGTTTGCAAAGTAGCTTTCCAACTGATTGCACAACCTCCTATTGTAAAGACATAACCAGTGAGAGATCTTCTTGTATCAAGGTCTCCAGCAAAATCAGCATCAACATACCCAATGACTCCATCTCTAGTTCTTCCAAACTGTAAGCAAACATTAGTAGTACCTCGTAAGTATCTTAAAATCTACTGAACTACTTTCTAATGTTCTTTACCGGGATTCGTCATGTGTCTGCTAATTGCACTGACTGCATATGATAAATCTGGACGTGAACAAACCATAGCATACATGAGAGATCCCACTGCACTAGAGTATGGAACATGTGACATGTACTCAATCTCATCATTTGATTGTGGAGACAAGACCGATGACAGTCTTGAATGGGCTGTTAAAGGAGTACTAACAGGCTTAGCACTCTGCATATTGAACCTGCAAAGAACTTTCTCAATGTACCCCTTCTGACTTAGGTACAATTTACTTATTTTTCTATCTCTGAGAATCTCCATACCAAGTATCTTCTTTGCTGGTCCCAAATCTTTCATCTCAAATTTTTTACTTAGTTGGGCTTTGACCTTTCTTATCTCTCGCTTTATCTTTTCTTCGCTATCAACATGTCATCAACATAAAGAAGTAGATACACAAAAGAACCATCACTTTATTTTTCTTAAAGTAAACACAATGTCAAAACTACTTCTTTTAAAATCATGAGAAGTCATAAAGGAATCAAACCTCTTGTACCTTTGTCTTGGTATTGTTTCAAACCGTAAAGAGACTTTTTCAGCAAGAAACATAGTCCTCTTTTCCTGATACTGTAAAACCCTCTGGTTGTTGCATGTAAATGTCCTTCTCAAGTTCTCCATGCAAAAATGCAGTTTTTACATCTAACTGCTCAAGCTCCAAATCATGCATGGCTACAATACCAAGCAAAGCTCGAATCGAACTATGCTTCACAACTGGGGAGAACACATCTGTGAAGTCCACTCCTGGAATTTGACTGTAACCCTTTGCAACAAGCCTTGCTTTATATCTGGGTTCTTCAACTCCTAGAGTCACAAGATCTCATGTCCTATTTTTGTGGAGTGATTCCATCTCCTCTTGCATAGCAAACATCCACTTTTCTGAATCTTTACAGCTAACCGCCTCAGAATAATTAGACCGCTCTTGGTTTTCATCTATATCTTCAGCCACATTCAAAGCATAAGCAACTAGATCAGCCTCGGCATACTTCTTTGGAGGTTTAATTTCTCTTCTAGTTTTGTTTTTGGCGATAGAGTATTGTGGTGAAGAAGCAACTCTATTTTCAATTTTTGTACTAGCTTAAGGAGTTGCCTCTGTATTAATCTGATGCTCCACCTAGTTTTGATTTTCTTTATTGGAAGAGTCTTTAAGAGATAAGTTAGGTAGCATAGTAGTTTCATCAAAAACAACATCTCTGCTAATCACAACTTTTATATTTTCAGGACACCATAACTTATACCCTTTTACACCAGCTTTATAACCAAGAAAAACACATTTAATGGATCTCGGTTTCAATTTTCCATTATCAACATGAGCATACGCAGGACACCCAAAGATCTTTAAATCAGAATAATTAGCAGGATTACCTGACCATACCTCTTGTGGAGTCTTTTTCTTAATGGAAATGGATGGAGATCGATTGATCAAAAAACATGCAGTAGAGGCTGCTTCGGCCCAAAACGACTTTAGTAAGTTGACATTTGACAACATACATCGAACCTTCTCCATGATCGTTCTGTTCATTCGATTCTGTGGCCGCTTTGTTTGTGAGTATGACGAACTGTCAAGTGTCTCACGATCCCTTCTGACTTGCACAGTTTATTAAACTCGTCAGAACAAAACTCTAAGCCATTGTCTGTGCAGAGGTATTTTATTTGTTTTCTCGTATGTTTTTCAATTATAGTTTTCCAAGACTTAAATGCAGAAAACACATCGCTTTTCTACTTCAAGAAGAATGCCCAAACTTTTCTGGAAAAATCATCAATAAAAGTTAGCATATAATTAGCTCCACCTCTCGAAGGCACTCTTGATGGCCCCCACATATCAGAATGAATATACTCCAACATTACCTTCGTGTTATGGATTCCTCTGGTGAATCGAACTCTCTTTTGCTTCCCAAAAACGCAATGCTCACAGAACTTCAGTTTGCAAATTTCTTGCCCATCAAGAAGTCCTCTTTTGTTCAATTCTGCCATGCCATTCTCACTCATATGCCCTAGGCGCATATGCCAAAGTTTAGTAATATCATCATCTGACAAGGAAGAAGAAGCAACAGCTGCATCACCAATAACAGTAGAACCATGCAAAACATATAACTTGGCAGTCTTTCTCTGCCCTTTCATCACAACGAGGGAACCTTTGGAAATCTTCAAAATCCCACTTTCAGCTGTGTATTTGTACCCTTTTGAATCAAGAGTACTTAATGAAATTAAATTTCTCTTCAATTCTGGAACATGACGTACGTCATTAAGTGTTCTGACAACTCCATCAAACATCTTAATTTTAATTGTTCCAACACCTACGATTTTACATGCGGCATTATTTTTCATCAAAATAACACCTTCATACACTGTTTTGTAATTTGTAAACCAATCCCGATTGGGACACATGTGGAAGGTGCAACTCGAATCAAGTATCCACTCCTCGCTCACTTTAGAATTGTTGACCAAAGCGACTAGAAGTTCACCATCACTGTAGTCTTCTACAATATCAGCTTCACCAAAATTTTCTGATTGCTTTCCCTTTTAATTCGCAGCCTCCTTTTTAATCTTGTGCTGTAGCTTATAGCACTCAGATTTAATGTGCCCTTTCTTCTTACAGAAGTTACAAGTTTTACCTCTGTTTGAAGACTTCGATCTACCCTTAGATTTACCGCGAGGATTCCTTTCCTGTGTCCTCCCACGATCATCATTAGCATTCCGATCTTGCCTCCCACGAACAATGAAACCCTCTCCCTTAGAGTCAATTTTAACCACAAGATGCTTCATCTTATCATACGAGGTCAAAGAATCATAAACCTCATCAACTGTGAGAGACTCGCGGCTATATAAAATCGTGTCTCTAAAGGTTAAATAAGACGGGGCAACGAGCAAAGTAGAATCAACCCTAGATCTTCCTTATCATAATGAACCTCCATGACCTCCAAGTTTGAGAGAATTTCTTTAAGCACTATTAAGTGTTCGTGCACAGACGTACCTTCCTCCAAACGATGAGCATAAAGACGTTGCTTCATATGCAACTTGCTAGTTAGAGTTTTCGACATACATATTTGTTCTAGCCTCTTCCATAATGCAGCGGCGGTCTTCTCCTTCATCACCTCCTGCAAAATTTCGTTAGACAAATGCAGATGTAACTGTGTTAACGCCTTTCGATCCTTGCGCTTCTTTTCTTCCTCTGTCAATGTCGAAGACATCTTATCTACCCCTAGTAGGGCTTCCTCTAAATCCATCTGCAAGAACTTTTCGCATCTTTATACGCCACAACGCTGAATCACGGTGTTGCGATCCAACAATGAATTTCATACTTTAAAGACGCCATTACCGTGATCGAGATGAAAAACCCTAAGCTCGATACCAATTTGTGAAAAATAACGTCGGTAATGACAAATATATCACAAAGAAAAGAAAAAAATAAAAATAAAGAACACACACAAATTTTACGTGGAAACCCTTTCGGGAAAAAACCACGGGCAGAGGAGAAGAAAATTCACTATGTCGAATTCGAACCAATTACAAGAGGAATAGACCATGTCTATTTATAGGCTTGTAAAGCCATATTCTAATAGGAGTGTAGTAAGATTGAAAACTCCTTATTCCAATCAATATCAAATAGATGGAGTTTAATAAGGTTTAAAAACCTTATTTAAAATAAAATAAAAGAAGTGTAATTCTATAGGGATTCTTCTTTTATTTTATTTTACCATGTATTTTATTTAAATAAAGATTCGGGTCACTTAATTCTAACAACTAATTTGAAAAGAATAAACATTGAATATGAATCGGGAGAGAGTATTTTTCAAAGTTTTTTCATGGAAGATTCTCAAATTTGGTATAAATAAATAAATAAGCCTTAAGTTTATTGGTCCATATAAAATCTTTGAATGTGTGGGTTGGTTGCTTACAAATTAGCTTCACATTTTATATCAACAAGGTCAATTGATTTATAACTAGATTTGACATATGAGAAAAAGCCAATGGTAATATTAGCTCGAGAAGTAAAAGAATTAAGGAACAAGCACATTCCATTGGTCAAAGTACCATGGAGAAACCATAGAATAGAAGAAGCTAGGTGGGAAAGTGAAGAAACGATGAGACAACAATATCTCCAATTATTTCAAAAAGGTACATTTTTGAATTTTGAGGATGAAATTTCTTAAAAGAGGAAAATTATAAAGCCTCAAATTTATAAGCGTAATTTCTGGATGAATTTAAGAGCTAGAATAAAATATATATAATTCAAAGTTGAAAAATGACTTGTGGACTAATTTGAAATTTAATTGAATGTTGGATGCTACTGATGCATGTAAAGTAAAGTGGTTGTTAATTTTGTTTCCTATAGTTGGACCAAACGCCTACATGTATTCCCCCATTTTTATTACTTTACTAAACCTTGAAATTGGAGAGAAAATCTTGAATTAGTCTGCGAATCAAGTTGAAATTTTGTTGGAGTATTATTTCTCTTTCTTTGTTTTCTGTTAGAATAATTTCGCTTATTATTGACTTGAATAAATGTATTAAATTTATAGTGGTTTAATGTGTAATATTATATTTTGTTTAAATTTATATTTGAAATATTAAAATTATATGTATTTATTTATGTGTACAATTGAATTAAAATTAATATTTCATGTATATAATTGAACCGTAATTAAAGTTTCATGTATATAATTACACTAAATCAAAGTTACGTATGAAATTATTAAAATTTATATAGTTTTGTTATATAAGTGTATGTTTGTTTGATATGATATGGAAGGAAAACATGACAATGTAATGTTTGAATTATTTTAAATGGTGGTATATTGATGGCACATTATGAGTAATGATAGTGGAAGGTAAGCCTAGTTAAACTTAAATTATATTCTCATGTCCTAAAGCCTTAAACACAGTGTATACATTATCTACATTGATAGTTTAAACTTTAAATCTGGGTAAATTTGGGCATTTGTTTGAAATGAATTAAAAATAGTAATTAATTGTGAAATAAATGTCGGTTACATATATTAAAAACGTTGACGTTAAAAGTTAATTACGTCATTGGTATTAGTATTGTTGTCGGTATAAGAGGACGTGTGTTTGAGTGCACTAAAGTACATTATCCTCCTATTTAAGGGTTATGAGTAGTTCTAGGTATTGTATCAACAAAAGCATATATGATAAGAACCTATAATGATATTAATGTTAAAAAAAAAAGCAAGTTAATTATGCCAATGAATAAATAATGTATGTAATAACTAAAATTTATTTATTTGTTGTGCTACTATTTTTGTGAGACTTATATTTACAAAAGCATACATTTCATTATTTATTATATATTAATTTTAAATATATTCTTACATTCTAAATACGTGATTTTCTACAGTCCTATCAAATAATAATTTATTTCTATAAATTATGATAATATATTTGATGACTTCAAATTAGAGTATTAGGTAAAATCATTTATTGATATTTTGAAATAATCAATTCTCTCACATCTCTCCTTTTGCTATTTCAAGCATAAATTATATTATACATAATTTGGGTCCTATTGTCTAGGACTATATAATTTATGATAGAATATTCGTGATGATATTTCTTTCCTATATTTCAAATACTTCGTATTGTATTTAATAAAAATTGAGTGTTCTTTTAATGGTTTTAATATCTGCGGGATTATTAACAGTATCGTTTTTGAAAAATGTTAATAAATTCTAAAATTTATTTCGTCGTCCAATAGAGACAATCGTTTTTTTATTGGTACTATAGTAGCTCTTTGATTGGGTATTGGAGCAACATTATCGATTGATAAATTCATACCTTTAGGTCTTTTTTAATTTGAATCAATTAAAAATATATATAATGATGTGCATACCTAGGGAGTAGTCACTTCAAAGTCAAAGTGAATTCTCCCTAAATACATTTATTCAATTCTGGTCTGAATCTATGGATTGTGCTGAAGGTTCAAAATCCATTGGATTAAAAATTTTGGTAAATCAATTTCGGAATGCTTTTTCTATTTCTTTTCTAGAATGCCCAATATTTGTTTTACATCTTCTATGCAAAAGTGTTCAATTTTCGTAAGGTCTTCTCGATCGTTATTCAAAAGGTCCAATAATGTATGTATATTGGACTTCTTGAGACAATTATAGATCTTGGGAGGCAATTCTGATTGGTCAATAAAAATATATTTCAATGCTTTTTTCTTTTCTTTTTTTTTTTGTTAGTTTAACTAATCTATCATGAAACGGTAAAAAATGTAAAGTAACATCGTGTTGATTGTTTTCTAAATGTAAGTTTTCTTCTTCCGCATGTAGAAAATGAATAAATAAATCAATCAAATTGTGAAAGACTTCATGAAGTGCTTCTTTCGGAGTTAAACTTCCATTTGTCCATATTTTTAGAAAAAGTATCTCTTGTTTTTCATTATCACTCCCATAACAATGAATACTATGATTCACATTTTGAACAGGCATGAATACATCATTTATAGGATAACTTCCGTCGTGAAAGTTCTTTAGCGTTTTTATACCGTATCCTCTATTTCTCTCGATTTGTAATCTAATACACAAATCAATCGGTTCGGTTAGGCGGGCTACATGCTGTGTATTATCAACGATTTCCATGGAAGGTGGTAAGATGTCTTGAGCAGTTACATATTCGGGACCCTTGGCACAAATAAAGGTGTTATGAGTTCCATACAAATTCCTTCTCAATACAATTTCTTTCAAATTCGTTAAAATTTTATGGATTGATTTTGAATACCTACTATGGTAGAATATTCGTGTGGTATTTTATAAAAAAGCGTGCTGAAGAGCATTATTCTTCTATTTATGGCTTAGGAAAGAACTATGAGTAATTTTAGACATAATATCAAAAAGAACAAATATAATAAAAAAACCTATAATGAGACTCTTAAAAAAACAATAGATGACACTTAATAATATCTTATTTAAAATTTTTGACAAACATTTTTCATTTCCTTCCAAAAAATTTCACAAATATCCTTTCCTATTATAATTTTTTTGGTAATTTTTTTCATCAAAATTCAACAAAAAGGTAATGATTTAATGATGGTTTTATTCCAAATTTGATACTTGAATTTGACATTTTTTTTGTAATACGATACTTGTGTTCTTTTTAGGCTAATTTGGCACTTACATTTGACAAATATTTTAGTATTCAAGGGTAATAATATTAATTTTTTAGTGTTTAATTCGAATTTTAGAGTTGTTTCGATAAAAATTCACAATTATAATTAACTTTTATCAAATCAACTTTAAAATGTAAATTAAATCAAATTTATTGGACTATATTTGACAAATCAAATGCAAAATTAAACAAATTTAAATTAATACTAAATTTATTCAATTAATATAATCATTAAAAATTCAAATATAATAATATTAGCAATTAACTTTCACCGAATCAACCTTAAAACTTAAATTAAACACTAAAAAGTCAACACCATTACATTTAAATACTAAAATATATAACTTTAATCAAATATAAATATTAAATTAAACAAAAAAAATATAAATAGTGTATTAAAAAAATATAAAATTCAGATTCCCAATGATATATTAAAGATACATGGAAAAGTAGAAACAAGTTGAAAAGCAAAAAAGAGGTTGAATTTTGACAAATTCCTACCACTCAATGGTCAGACCAAACATTCCATTAAGGCATTAACCATACCTTTCACATCCATTTTTTAATTTTAATTATGTCATTCATGATTTATTTATAATTTACCATCACATCTAGTTTTTACTTTTATTTTGTAATTCATGATTTATTTATAATTTTTTCTTCAACTTGCAGGTAGGTAATAGGATATACGATTTTTATTAGTGTAATTATAGGTGTAAAATTTTAATTTTAATTTAATTATACCATAAAAATATTTTTTTATAAATAAACAAGTTTTTTTTTTTTGTTAAAAAAAATTACTCTAAAATCCTTAGTTCATCAAATCAAGATAAAATGTTTAAATATTAAATATTTTATATTACATTAATTTTTGTAAAATTAAATAAAATATATTATAAAATATTATAAACTTAAATATATATAATTAAAATAAAATAGTCTACATGATAATAATAAAATTTTAAAATTTAATCCGAGAAATGCTATTAATATTTATTTTTTTTAATACTATATTTTAAGCTTAATAATTTAATAATTATTAATTTTAATATGATAGTATTAAAAGTTAATTCAGTTAAATAAAATATTAAAATAAAAGAGATAATTAAAATCGATTTTATATTTAACATATAAAAAATATAAAAACAAATAAATAAAAGGCATGGAATAAAAATAAAAAAGGTAATGCCTTCAAATATAAAATATGATGTGCCAAAAACTATAATATGCATCCGACTATCATATATTTTGTTTTTGGTTCTACCAATTAACAAACCACCAAATCAACTTGTGAATTAAAAAAGCAACCAACTTGAATGGACCAAAACCAGATTATGAAAAGACAAGGATAGCCTCCCTCCCACATGATAAAAATAAAATATCCCATGCTTCTATGGTTCATAAATTGTTTTGGTCACCATACTATCGGTGAGTTTTTATTTTTATTAAACAAATATCTAAAAATATAATCCATTAAATTTGTTTAAAACTACAAATTTATAATAAAAAAGTGTATATTTAAAATTAAATAATAATAACATATACCATTTAAACACGTAAATATATTGTATTAAAAATATTAAATGCATTATAATTATTTATTTTTAAAAAAAATATATATTTTAATAGTTTCTCAATTCAATTGTGGATAAGAAAATTTATAAATAATATAAATGATGATTAATTATAATTATAATTATTTGAATATATTATTTATATGATTAATTAAGTTGGTGTCACAAGTCAAGTGAAGAGTAATTTAATTATGAATTTATTAAAATATGGCTAATATTATTATAATTCATATTTTTATATAATATTTGAAATAACTTTAAAATGATAAAAATAACTTTTATACTTGTCTTCCGGTCATAAATAAATAATGTTTTTTTCTTCATTTTTCATTTGCTAAGATGGGCTTCTTATTTGAACGTAATAAAATAATATAAAATTCGTAAGCGGTGACGCAGTTTCCTCGTCGCCAGGAACGACATTTTGCCAAAATTTCGTAAATATATATTTTGATGAGATAAATGACTTCAAGAGTAACGACGTTGTTTCTCCCTCAAAGTTGATAACGAATCCAATTCTCTTCTCACCAAGTGAGCCGAGAGAGAGAGAGAGAGAGAGAGAGAGAGAGAGGGAACAAAAAGGGGTAAGTGCTCCAGAATCCTTCCGGAAAACTTTTTAAGATCTTTTTTGTTGGAAAACGAAAATAATTTTTTGTTCGCTTTAGAAATACTAGCAGACAATATTGAATTATTAATGCCTTTTTTAGTTTTTCTCTCTCTCCCTTTCTCTGATCCAAAAACTTGTGTTCTGTATTTTCTGAAGCCTTCTTTTAACTGAAACCTTGAATCACAGGTATACTTTTCTCACTCTCATTCACACCTTTGGGTTTTATGTAGAAAATGCTTTTTTAGTCCTTTATATCGATAGAAATGAACAACACTTGTTGTTGGGGTTGGGCACTTGTTTTTGTTTGGATGCTGAGAAAACTTTAATATTTCAATGTCAACGCCACTCAAGTTTAGCTGAGAGCAGATAAATAGGATGAGAAATGGTCTTTGCGCTTTATATTTCGGTTTTGTTTATTGATTTAAGTCTAAATTTACTTCAAATCGGTTGCAGGCAAAACGATGAGTCATCTGTAAGAGGGTGGACGATTTCGTACATTTTAAGTGAAGAGAATTGTGCAAAGCATCAACAAGAACATAATGGCTTTTGAGCCATTGGTTTGGTTCTGTAGACCAGAGGCTGACGGGGTATGGAAAAGGTCCGTGTCTAATGCCTTTGGTGCTTACACACCCTGTGCAACTGATTCGCTGGTTGTCACCCTATCTCATCTGGTGTTGTTGGGTCTTTGTGTTTATCGTATATGGCTGATCAAGAGAGATTTCAAAGCTCAGCGCTTCTGTCTTCGGTCCAAATATTATAATTATATGCTCGGTCTGTTGGCTCTTTATGCTACTGCTGAGCCTTTGTTCAGGTTGATCATGGGGATTTCAGTTCTAAATTTGGATGGACAGTCTGGTCTTTCTCCATTTGAGGTAGGACTTCACCCTGTGTTGCCTGATTATCTATTTTTGTTTTTGTTTTTGTTTTTGTAGGTTTTGCTGATATTTTGGATGTGTAAATCTTTTGTTGTACATTACTCTTTAGACGAGTAGTTGACCTTAATCTGTAATAGCTTCTATTTTTATGTGAAATTGGGTTATATCTTTGTTCAAATGCTTTTGTCCCTATTGGAGGATGGAGTAAATGGCAGCCAATAAGCTGCATTTCATGAGTTTGCAATCTTTCGCCCGTTGAGAAAGCGAGGAAATTCCAGATGCAAAGATGGTTTAGCATTTTCTTTATAGCCCAGCATTAAACACACTTTATTGTATAGCTTCTTCCACGCTGGCTGCTGTATCTCACTGTCAGGTTTTCCTGGTTGAAGATGCTTTCAGTAATTGACGTCTTGTGGTGGTTTATGATGTTTCAAATATTTAACTTCTCCTATATATATGGCTTTGTGGCAACTAGCATACTATGTTATGTGTTATATATATACATGCTGGAAGAAGGATGTGTGTGGTCTGAATTGTTTTGTTGACTATTTATATGAATTTTTCTAGATTCCAGTGCTATTCTTTATTCGTCTAAGTTAGTTTGGTATATAATGAGCCTGCAATCAAGATTAGTTCAAGAAGGCTCGAGCAATCTATCTGTTATGATATTTTATTTAGTCCTGGGGGCTAATGTAAATCATATCTGAAGCTTTTTGTTTTCATTCTTTGTGCAGATTGTTTCTTTGGTCGTGGAAGCTCTCACATGGTGCTCTATTTTTGTCATGATTGGGGTGGAAACTAAAGTCTATATTCGTGAATTTCGATGGTTTGTCAGATTTGGCCTCCTTTATACGTTGATAGGGGATGCAGTGATGCTCGATCTCATTCTTTCTGTAAGGGAGTTTTATGACAGGTATTTCCTCTTGGTTGCTTAGGTTGGCTTTGTTTTGAACATGATACTTTTCTTTGTCTTTAACTTTACTAATGTGTTCAAATTTGCATATTTGATTAAGACGGTTGGCTGAGACTCATATTCTGTTATACTTGTGCAGCTCCATCCTGTATCTTTACTTAAGTGAGGTCCTAGTTCAGGTGTGTTATCTTTCATTTCTTTTCTATCCTCAAAAGGCTATTGTTAGGGATAATGATGAGTTTGCCTTAAAAACCCGAGGACAATAATGACATTCAATTTTACTTATTTCTTTCCCTTTCTGATTGCACTCTTAAAGACCGGTTGCTGTTCTTGTTTAGGGTTTGTTTGGGATACTCTTGCTGGTGTATCTTCCTGATTTGGATCCATATCCTGGTTATACTCCAATGCGGACTGAATTTGTAGATGATGCTGGATATGAAGAACTTCCCGGAGGAGAGGAAATATGTCCTGAGAGGCATGTTAATATCTTTTCCAGTATGTATATCTTGCTCTACTTATCTTTGATGCCTAGTTGAGCCCTGAATTAACATTATATGTTGATTGAGATGTAGATCCTTATTCTCAAAATTGACAATAGTGTAAATCCTTATATCTTTGATGCCTAGTATGCTGCCATGGTCCGCCCATATATGACATTTCAGCTGGTATTGCACACTCATGCTGAGTAATTTAGCTTTTAATTTACAATGATATGGCATGTTTTATTGCAATGGGAATTTTATATGCTCATTACTTTTTAACTATGAAATTACTCTGATGGAATAATGGATATAAGGATTATAGTTTAGCAGTCCTCCCTATTTCATTTCTTCTTAGCCCTAATTATATCATGATGCAAATGATAACCGTAGATATGTCTCGAGGATCAATGAATAAATTTGTACTTGTAATTCACTTCTGATGCACTTTTGCTCATTTCCCTTTTGCTAGAAATATTTTTTTCATGGATGAGTCCCCTTATGGAGCAAGGTTATAAAAAACCTATAACAGAGAAGGATGTCTGGAAGTTAGATACTTGGGATCGGACAGAAACACTAAACAACAAGTATGTGCTGTTTTTTTTTTTTTTTTTAATTGTATTTTGGTTCTTAAATATTTTATGCATTGCGGTAACGTGTGATATCTGTTTCTGACTTTGTAGGTTTCAGAAATGTTGGGCTGAGGAATCACGAAGGCCTAAACCATGGCTCTTAAGAGCACTGAATGGTAGCCTTGGGGGAAGGTAGTGAAATATGGACTTACTTATGTCTGTTTTCATATTTGGTTATATGTCTTAAGATATTTTGCTCCATTCCTTTTCATATTATTGCATTAGTTGTTTGAAGAAAAAAATGAAACAAGTAATTAGACAAATGGCAATAAAAATTATGGCACCATTGTTTCTAGTGGAGGTTGACTGTATTGTTTATGCCTTTATGGAGACAATCAAATTTTAAAGTTGTTCAATCTTGAGCTCGGTCCTTTAGCATGTACTTGGATGAGACATATATTCTTCTGGTGAAGTAGTTAATACTAGATATTGCATGTGAAAGTTCATCACTGTCTTTGTCTTTTTCTAATTCATCCCCTTCTTTGTCTTTAGGTTTTGGTGGGGAGGCTTCTGGAAGGTAATAATCTCATCTTAAAATGTTGCATCATTATTTTGAAAGCTAATTTGATTCTTATAGAGACATGGTATTATAACATCTTTCGTGTTATTGAAAATTGTTTACCAACCTGTGTTCCTGGAAATTTCTGATTCCTTTTATTTAGGGAACTTTTACAATAAAGTCATAGATTTTCTGGAGTATTTTAAATGAATCCAATTCATGTGCTACGTCTGGAAAGAGTTGGCTTTGATCCCAAAAGCTTTCTGCATGTACATGAACATCGAAGAGGCTTGTCTATCTTAAAGTCCATATCATTGTGTTTCATAGCATCCTTACTTAAAATGTATGATCAAATGTTTCACTTTAGCATATTGGGAAAGAATCTGCTCAAAATTTCCTCATTTAACATTTTCCACCTTTCTACCATGAGGCTTGGCCTAATATTTATCTACCCCACTGTAATTCGAAGTAGTGACCTGAGGCTGTGTAAACTGAAGTCCTACCTCTCAGGGGGCTTATCCCTCCAAATAAATTGCATAGGAACATAACGGCCTTTCATTATAGAACTTTTGATGGCTTTTGAAGGTTGTTTTTCTATATTTTAGAGTTTAGACAGGTCACATTTTTGAACATCTTCATTTTCTTATGCTACAAAAGGTTTCTCAATTGATTAATGCTATTCTCTGTTTTGCACAATTGATTTACCCTAATATTTGTCCCTTAACTTTCTGGCTTGTTCTTTAAACCTGTAGATTTTTAACGATCTGTCTCAATTTGTGGGGCCGCTTATACTGAACCGCCTGTTACAGGTTTGCTACTTGTTTATATTCTTTCTTCTGTATTTGGCTATTTGCCTGTCATTGAGTTCTTTTTTAGTGTATGGAACTCAACTTCTCATTCCTTTAATTAGGGGAACCTCTACTTAATCTCTCATGGCAAACATTAAAGAAAAATTAAATCTGTGTATAGGAGTCCTTTGTTCATCTTGCATGTCTCTATTTTAGATTATGATTCATGATTGTAATGTTCTCTTATGCCTTTTGGTGGGTATTTTGATTTGTTCTTCTAAATTTGGTAGTACTTTTATATATATGTTATGCTCTTAATGGTAATACTCTTGCATGAGTCATTCTAAGTACTTCAAAAGTTTAAGTAACTTATGATGGAGAGTCCATGTTATTCAGACACAAAGGCATAAATAAATCTGTCACTACAAGATCTTCAGTTTTCTATTGTTATTGGGCAAATAACACACTGTAAAACATGTATATGTAGTTGACTCGTACATATCAAGTTTAGATATAAGAACTCTGCACAATGGTACTGTATCTCTGTAGTAATCTAGTTTCTTTATTGTCTTTTTTACTTTATCATCTAGTTTATTCACTTATGTGTTAAATGAACTCCCTGCAGTCCATGCAACAAGGTGATCCAGCGTGGATTGGTTACATCTATGCCTTCTCAATTTTCGTTGGAGTGGTATGAATTTAATCCTTCTATTGGAGGTTCTAGCTACTTTCTTAATGAGAATATGCATTTAATTTTATTGTTGAAACTTGATCCAGGCCCTTGGGGTGTTATGTGAAGCTCAATATTTCCAGAATGTCATGCGTGTTGGATTTCGGCTGAGATCTACTTTGGTAAACTTGTTTTTATCTTGGAAACAATTTATTTCATTCAGTTTTTCTGGAGTATCAACAAGCTTATTTCTTTTCTTCATGTGTTGAAGGCAGGCTGAGAGTGCCTTTTGTCTCATTGATAATTGCCTTACATTCTCTTCTAATTTTTCATTATCTAGGTTATGTTGGCTTGGTTTTAGCTTCCTACATTTGGATTTTTTTTTTTCTGGAAGAATTGTTTATCCAGAAGAATGATTTTACTTCTCAGTACCTGTCTGGATGCATGTGATTAGTTGGTATTACTAGTTATAGATCATATTACTTAAATTATTGGTTACAAGCGTAAATCTTATTGAGGCTTGAGTTGCATATTAATTTGGTGTAATTGTAAGCTCTGAGCACTTCTACCTCTTGTTTTCTATTTAACTCTCATTTTGCTTTGTAATGTATTAGAGTTGTCTGTGCTAGAGCCTTGTATGGATATTTTTCTAGATGTTGCTGAAATATTTGTGCTTTTCTTCACCGTTTCCTGACGATATTCTTATTTTCTGTAGGTTGCTGCTGTGTTCCGTAAATCTCTTAGGCTTACTCATGAGGGGCGCAAGAAGTTTGCATCAGGGAAAATAACCAACTTGATGACAACAGATGCTGAAGCACTGCAGGCATGATCGTTTATTACTTTATCTTATGTGTATATGACATATTTTATGGCTGATATTGCTGAAACTAGTTTGACGTTCTATGACGTGGAATGAGATTCTGTACACAGTCTACTGTTTCTTGTAAGCACTCTACTAGCTGTTAGAAGTGCACTACTGACTAACCTCTTTTATGTTAATTAGGGGGGAGGGGGTTATCCTCTGCTTTTAACCTGAATAATGTCCTTGAAGATGGTTGTAAATGTTAAAAGTGGTTAATCTTCTAAGCATGTAGTATTACTAATTTTCCTTGTTTTAAGTTTATAGCTTGACTTTGGATTATTTTGAAGTTCAGAACTAGTTTCCCTTTAGAGCATGTTGTTATTTATGGGGGAGGAATGACCAAACTGTGGTTGTGAAAACATATCAGTGCATTTTTAAAATTTTTCAGTTCTTAGTAATGAAATATTTATCATATTCTTTTTGCAGCAAATATGTCAATCACTTCACACTTTGTGGTCAGCTCCATTTCGTATTACTTTTGCAATGGTCCTTCTTTATCAGCAGTTGGGTGTTGCTTCGCTTCTTGGTGCATTAATGCTAGTCCTTATGTTTCCCGTGCAAGTATGTGCCTTTGCTTTCTGGCTTTTCCCATTTTCTTTCTTTAAGATAAATTATTAATTTCATAGTGGTTGTTACACTTTTTATTACTTGAATAAAGAGAATTATACGATGTTAAACTTTTTAGGGTACGCATTTTATTTTATTGGCTTTGTTTTTTTAATTCTTACTCCCTTTTTTTTATTTGGCAAACAGACAGTAGTTATAAGCCGAATGCAAAAATTGTCAAAGGAAGGTTTACAACGTACAGATAAGAGAATAGGCCTCATGAATGAAGTATTGGCTGCAATGGACACTGTAAAGTATGATTTGTTTCTAGGAAAAAACTGTTTAATTTTCATTTTTATTTGTTTTTACAGAGCTTTGGAGTACAGTACTAGGGCTTTTAGTTATGATTCTGTATTTATGCTGTAATGTCTCAGATGTTATGCTTGGGAGAACAGTTTCCAGTCTAAAGTCCAAAATGTCCGGGATGATGAGTTGTCATGGTTCCGCAAAGCATCCCTGCTTGGAGCGGTATCCCCCTGATCTAAGCTCCTAATTCGTTCTCTTTCTTTCTGGTTGTGGAAGTCTTGATTTGGCTATGATAAAAATATGTCAGCTCTAACTGTTTTTGTAAAATTTGAAAGAAAAATGTATGTTGAATTGCTAATTTAGTTACCATAGTCTATATCTGTTGTGTGCAACACCGAACACCCATCTTAAAATTAACATCATGTACATAATAGTGGTTTATTTACGTGCTATTGCTTTTGCAAATTGTCTAATAAAATATTTACTGATCTTAAGAAAAACAAAGATAGTATAACCTTTTGGTTATTCAAGAGAGAGTTGCATGTTACAAACTAGATTGTTTTTGCTTCTGAGTTGTGAGTACAGTTCTGCATGAAGAATGCTTTTCATGGGTAATCAATTTCATTAATTTTGATCTAGTTGTTGACATTGATCTGGATGTAGCCATATAGGTGTTTGGGTAGGATCATTTCAACAGCTTCCTTTTTATTTGTCTTATTCTATCTCTTGTTTGCAGTGTAATGGCTTTATACTGAATAGCATTCCAGTTGTGGTGACTGTGATTTCATTTGGCTTGTTTACTTTGCTTGGAGGCGACTTAACACCTGCAAGGGCATTTACATCTCTTTCTCTCTTTGCGGTTCTTCGTTTCCCCTTATTCATGCTTCCAAACGTTATTACTCAGGTGATTTTCTTTGCCTCTTTCAGCTATTTGGGCTAGACCATTTAGTGCAGTGGTGTTTTAACCGGCATTTTTGGTAGTAGATAGGACGTATGATTGTGTTTCTCTGCCCTTGATCTGTTACTTTACATTGGTGGTATACATTCCTATGGTACATAGAAATGTGGGATGTATTAAAACTAGTAGGGTGCTTTTCTTGGTTCCTAATGCTGTAGTTTGACAGGTGGTAAATGCAAATGTATCACTAAAACGTCTGGAGGAGCTGTTCTTGACTGAAGAGAGAGTTCTTCTGCCAAATCCTCCTCTTGATCCTGAACTTCCAGCAATCCAAATAAGAGATGGTTTTTTTTCATGGGATTCTAAGGTCTAGTTTTAATTTCTGACACTTCTTTTCTTTTCCAGTCTGTAATTTACATGAATGTTTACAGCATATATGTTTAAGTTGATCTATAATTGATTTAATATGATAATCATATTATGGAACTTAAATTCATGAACCTTAGATATGGTTGTTAAAGAGTACATATTTTATCTGTTGGTTTCTTCCTCTTATATGAAATGACCCTTTGATTCTGTTTGTACTATCCTGAAGCTGAAAAAGCTTTACACTTTTATGTCTTGCTGAGACAAAAGTTTTCCTTTTGTTTTTTATGTCTCTGATGACATGTCATAGTATAAAGTGTGCACTTTCATTTATTTTTTATGATATAAAATTCTTGTTTATTATTTCAGGCAGAGAGTCCCACATTGTCTAATATTAATTTAGGTATACCAGTTGGTAGCCTGGTTGCAGTAGTTGGTAGTACCGGTGAAGGAAAGACCTCGCTTATATCTGCAATGCTTGGGGAGCTTCCTCCAATATCTGAAGCCAGTGTTGTTATCAGAGGAAAAGTTGCTTATGTTCCTCAAGTTTCATGGATTTTCAATGCAACTGTAAGTTTGGCTTACTTATCTCGTTTTTATAGGTGGTAGTGCTTTTATGACATGCAATCTCACTTGTTTAGTTATTGGCGGTCAGTTTTGTTACTATATTGTTAAAACTTTTTGGAACTAAGGAATATTAGTATATTTTATCTCCTCCAAGATGATTAAGATGGCTTGTCTTGTGACCTTAGATTTAGTAGCTTAACATGCTGAAAAGTCCATTCCCTTCAACCTTAAGAAGTTTAATTGCCTTAATGTTAGTTATTGATCTTTGGAGTTTATACTTGCAGGTACGTGATAACATATTGTTTGGGTCTTCTTTTGAATCAGCAAGATATGAGAAGGCATTAGATGTTACTGCATTGCGGCACGACCTTGAGCTACTGCCTGTAAGCATTTTAGAAAAGTTGTGACACGATGTAGTGAATAGACAGAAGTCTCTTATCTACCCAACAGTTTTATCTCAATAGTTTATTTTTTGATGTTAGGGTGGTGATCTTACTGAGATTGGTGAAAGAGGTGTTAATATTAGTGGTGGGCAGAAGCAAAGGGTTTCCATGGCTAGGGCTGTATATTCCAATTCAGATGTTTACATTTTTGATGACCCCTTGAGTGCTCTGGATGCACATGTGGCTCGGCAGGTAACTGGTTCAATGTAGCCTTTTTTTTTTTTTTTTTTTTATTCTTTTTGCTCCTCAGTTGCCCTTTTGTTTTTGCTGAGCAGAATTGTGTTATATTACCATGTAAAGAAACTGATCTTTATTGATCTTACTCAGGATATTGCCCCTAATAGAGCACAATGTCATAAAATAATTCATGTGGTTTAGTCCCTTCTTGTTTTTGCATGTTAATACCCTTGGTCCCATTTTTTCAGTTTTAACTTTTTGAAGCTTTTAAGAATCAAGAACTAGACCTGGTCCCGATATCATCGTGATGTGCATAACATATTGTTGCACTGGGTAAGGTGAACAATACTATTCTTATTAAAATAGGAAATAAGTCAAGCATGTCACATATATGCTCATAGAAAATCTGATATATGTATATGATCTTCAAAACTTGCTTTTTAGGTGTTAACGTGCACTACATTCTTTTATTTGTTTCTGTTATGTTTTTTTGTTTATTTTATTTTATTTCATATCCCATTTGCTGTTCCTTGAAAACACAGTGTATTTGGAAATTTGGTAATGTTAGTTACTTTCAATTTTGATGTGATATTGGCCTGATTTCTGCTACCAATAATTTTCAGGTTTTTGATAAATGCGTCAAGGGAGAATTGAGAGGCAGAACAAGAGTTCTTGTCACAAACCAGCTTCACTTCCTTTCACAGGTTGATAGAATTATTCTGGTTCATGAAGGCATGGTGAAAGAGGAAGGAACTTTTGAGGACCTCAGTAATAATGGTGTGCTGTTCCAAAAGCTAATGGAGAATGCAGGAAAAATGGAGGAGTATGCAGAGGAAAATGACAATAGTGATATAGTTGACCAGAAGGACTCTAAACCTGTTGCTAATGGAGTACCAAATGACATTCCCAAAAGTGCAAGCCAATCAAATAAAACAAAAGAAGGCAAATCTGTTCTCATTAAGCAGGAAGAACGGGAAACAGGTGTTGTTAGCTGGAATGTTTTAGTGAGGTAGAGTATTAAATATTTTGATTTTCACTCCTCTTCCCCACATTGCATTATTACTTGTATATACTGCTATTACCAATCTTTAAGAGTCCCCAAATTCTATGATAACTAGCTCCTCAACTCTACTTAAATTGATTGATAGATGTAGCTAATGTTAAAAACATAGTGTTCTTTGAACATCATCTTTCTCAGTATTCAATATGTAGACTTCTCTTAACCTTCTCAATCACTAAATTTGACCCCTTTTTTATGCTTAGAAGGAAGGTGACAACATTTTCTCATATTGACGGCTCTCGTATATGGACCCTTAATGCAACTAATTAAATGTTCCATCTGGTCTATCTCACTGCAATACTCTTACAAATTTTCCTGTCTTCTACTGATAGATTTGTTCTTCCTTTTTTAATGAAGATTCACTGAGCAGATTTATGGTTTCATTATGTTAACTAAATGTGCTTTAGTTAATTGGAAATCTATTTATTGTGTGCGAGTAGGAAGGGAGGAAAGGATTTAACATCTCTGCTGTGATTTATTCTGAATTCCTTTGATTTTGAATTTTGTTATAAAGGAAAAAGCAAACCTCAATGAGTGTGTTATCTTTCTCTTTTCTTTCCAGGTACAAGAATGCATTGGGAGGTTTATGGGTGGTAATGGTGCTTTTTACCTGTTACATCCTGACAGAAATTTTACGAGTTTCAAGCAGCACGTGGCTTAGCTCTTGGACAGATCAAAGTACTACAAAGATGCATGGACCCGGTTATTACAATTTGGTCTATTCACTTCTATCATTTGGTCAGGTATGAATTTGTTATATGCTAATTGGCTTTGAGTTAATGCTTAAGTTCTTCTTACAGATCTTTCTGACATTTTACTCGTTTACATAAATAGAGTAGTTCTATTCTCCTGAAGGGTTGGGAAGTTTTCTTCCCTATATTTGAATACATAATATTACTTCTATTTTCAGAAAAATTAGCAAAGCATTTCTGGGAATAGGTTTACTAGTTTTATATATCTCATATTTTATCTTCATTTTCTCCCTCATCTGGTTTCAGGTCTTGGTGACATTGGTTAATTCATATTGGTTAATCATATCAAGTCTTTATGCGGCCAGAAGGTTGCACGATGCCATGCTTACTTCCATACTTAGAGCTCCAATGACCTTCTTCCACACCAACCCACTTGGACGGATTATTAATAGATTTGCAAAGGATTTAGGTGACATTGATCGAAATGTCGCTCCATTCGTCAATATGTTTTTGGGTCAAGTGTCGCAGCTCCTTTCTACTTTTGTCTTGATAGGAGTTGTAAGCACTATGTCATTGTGGTCCATAATGCCACTTTTGGTTTTGTTTTATGCTGCTTATTTATACTACCAGGTAATTTAACTTGACCTTGTCTTTGTCTTTTGCTTTTCTGATTTTTTTGTTTTTCTTCTCTAACACTGAAATTTATAAATTCTCCTCGTAGAAAGTGCCTGTCTTTTACCAGTTCTGATTTTTTAGTAGTCAGTAAATTTAGCATATGGAGGTTTCTGCAGCTGGATGTTTCTGTTTGTATGTTTCTCATGTAATCATCATTTTATTAACTCCACAGAGTACCGCGCGTGAAGTGAAGCGCTTAGATTCTGTAACTAGATCACCTGTATATGCACAATTTGGAGAAGCACTGAATGGTCTGTCTACTATTCGTGCTTACAAAGCTTATGATCGCATGGCTGACATGAATGGAAAATCCATGGACAATAATATAAGATTCACTCTCGTGAACATGAGCTCCAATCGTTGGCTTGCAATCCGTTTGGAAACTTTGGGAGGACTCATGATTTGGTTTACAGCAACCTTTGCTGTCATGCAAAATGGAAGGGCACAGAACCAGCAAGAATATGCATCTACTATGGGTCTACTTCTTAGTTATGCTCTAAACATTACAAGTTTATTGACCGCTGTACTCAGGCTTGCCAGTTTGGCTGAAAATAGTTTGAATGCAGTGGAGCGTGTTGGTACATATATAGAGCTGCCTTCAGAAGCACCACTTATTATTGAGAACAACCGTCCCCCTCCTGCTTGGCCTTCATCCGGATCTATCAAGTTTGAGGATGTTGTCCTTCGTTACAGGCCTGAACTTCCGCCTGTCCTGCATGGGTTGTCTTTTACAATTTCTCCTAGTGACAAGGTAGGCATTGTTGGAAGGACAGGGGCTGGAAAATCAAGCATGTTAAATGCTTTGTTTCGAATTGTAGAGCTGGAAAGAGGAAGGATCTTAATTGATGGTTGTGATATTGCAAAATTCGGACTGATGGACCTGCGTAAAGTACTTGGGATCATACCACAAGCACCCGTTCTTTTCTCTGGTACGCCCCACCAATGATCTGGATTACATTTACATAATAGCTTAGTGAAAACTTTTCTGTGTATCTCCCATGATTTGACTTAGAATTCCTTTTTTCTGTTTTACTAGCATTATCATAAATTTTCTTTCCACAATATATGTTAACTTCTAAAGCGGAGATAATCTAACATGTAACATTTATGTCTATTGGATTTCATCTTTCTTATTTTGTTCCAATTAAAATATATATTTATGTCCATTTTGTTTTTATTTGGGCCAGGAACTGTGAGATTTAATCTTGATCCTTTCAGTGAACACAATGATGCTGACCTTTGGGAAGCTCTAGAGAGAGCACACCTGAAAGATGTCATTCGGAGGAATTCTCTTGGTCTGTATGCTGAGGTATTTATTAAAAAAAATTCTGATAGGAATTTTATTGACAGTTTGCTAATCAATTTCTTCCAATGCTTGGAAAAGAGAGATGATCAGTTGGTCAGTTTTTTGGAAGTGTCCATAGGTGCTGAAATCAGTATGGTTCTTCGATGACAACTATTGACCACTTATCCTGTGTTTTGTCCAGGTTTCAGAGGCTGGGGAAAACTTTAGTGTCGGGCAAAGGCAATTGCTAAGTCTTGCTCGTGCATTATTGAGGAGATCAAAGATACTTGTTCTTGATGAAGCAACTGCGGCTGTTGATGTCAGAACTGATGCTCTTATTCAGAAAACAATTCGGGAAGAATTCAAATCATGTACCATGCTCATCATTGCTCACAGACTCAATACAGTAATTGACTGTGATCGTATTCTTTTGCTTGATTCTGGCAGGGTATATACATAATTCTTGAGTTTGTTTAATTCATTGAAATCTTTCTTGGTTTTATTGATCGTTGGTTTATTCTCTTTTTCGTGTTTGGCTTTTGGTTGATGCATCGATGTTTATTTTGATGCCAGGTTCTGGAATATGATACGCCAGAGGAACTATTGTCAAATGAAGGAAGTTCTTTCTCCAAGATGGTTCAAAGTACAGGGGCTGCTAATGCACAATACTTGCGAAGTCTAGCACTCGGAGGGGGAGAGGACAGTGTAGGCAGAGAAGAGAATAGGCAGTTGGATAAACAGAGGAAATGGCTGGCATCTTCTCGATGGGCTGCTGCTGCCCAGTTTGCACTCGCTGTTAGCCTTACTTCATCGCAAAATGACCTTACTCGCTTGGAAATCGAAGATGAGAACAGTATCCTCAAGAAAACGAGAGATGCTGTGATAACTCTTCAGGGAGTTCTGGAAGGGAAGCATGATAAAACAATCGAAGAGTCCCTAGATCAGCGTCAGATGTCTAAAGATGGATGGTGGTCAGCACTTTACAAAATGGTTGAAGGTACAAAAACTAACATGCCTACTATTGCTTTTACATCGATCTTGTATCCGATATTAGCCCAAATAATCTTAAGTACCCTCTGTTTGTTCCTTTAATCATCTTACAAATTTCTGCTTTTCTTCCTCATCCAGGTCTTGCTATAATGAGCAAATTGGCAAGGAGCAGGCTTCATCAATCTGATTATGGTTTCGAAGACAGATCAATCGACTGGGATCAAACTGAAATGTAGAGTTCAATCTCTCTCGACTGGATTTTGGATTCATAACTGAATGCGTTTTGGAGTGTAGCATCTGGAAATTGTCCAAAGTTTACATCAAGGATTGTTAGCCATGAATCTTTGTCTGATAACCATTTTTTTTTTTTTTTTGAGCTTGCGCACAAAATTTTGAACCCCATAATTGTCGGACAATTTAGTTGAATTGGTAAAAGAACTGGATTATAATATCTTCTTTTGCACTTATCTTTTATCCATTTTATAATTATGAGTGAGTTGGTTCCATTTATTGAATTGTTTTTGTAAAATGTAAAAAAAAAAAAAAGGAAAAGAAAAAAGTTTACTTTTCTGTAAATAATAAAGTTTTAAGCAACACAATCTCAATTGGAAACTGGATATGCAGTGCATCTCAAAGGTGAATACTTAAAACCCCACTTGGTTTGAGTTGAATTTAACTGATACAATACAATTATTTGAATTAAATTGTGTATCACCTTTATAACAACAACAACAAGAATCAACAATTATTTTTCATCTTTGTAAGAATGCATGGGCAGCCATTACAAATCATGAATGAATGCAAGTGACAATACATCTCATCTCAGTTGTATTGTATCCACATCTTCAATTATATTTTTTATAATTTCCTCTCAACTTTCATTTCCTCCTACATCCTTCAGACCATAGACATTGTATTGAAAACCCAATCCCTTTACTACAAACACAAGATATAAAAAATGAAGAAATTTGTCTCAAGTCTTCTTGTTTCTTCAAACTAGAAACAATTATTTAATTGTAATCAATTACATAATAATTTAAAGAAATCATATATATAATATTATATTCCAAAGTACACACTAAAATTGCAACAAGTGGCACAACCATGTTTTTCTGTTTATTTTTTATTTTTAAATTATTCATTAATATTTAATTTTAGTTTTTAAATATCCATTTTTTAAATAAAATCATATTATTTTCACCATTTCTTAAATTAAAATATTGTTTTCACATGATAAAACCTAGTTAATATTTATGGCCTTCGTATATGTTCATTTAAACCATAATTTATAACTAAAAAATTAATAATATAATTAAAAACCTAATAATAATTCGCACTAAAACTATGAACATTCAATTATATGATGATTTAATGCATTAAAACTAAAAATAATAATAAAATAAATTATCCATCAATTGTGATATTTAAGGCCTTCCTATTTATTACATTTACTTTATTTTATTGCTAATTAATGAAAATATTAATTTAAATAACTTATATTATATTTATTTTAAAATTTTAATATAAAAATTGAACATTCAATTATCATAGTTTTTGTGTGTATACAATAAACAAAATTAAATTTTATTAAATTATATGATAAATATATGATAAGTAATTTCATGTGTTTTGTGTATATTAATTTAAATAAATTTTATTAAAATTTCAATCATTTATTTATTAAATTCTAAAATTAAACATTAAATATTCTTTAAATTAAATTACGATTCAAAAATCAACATTCAGATATCATATTTTTTTATATTAATTTAAATAAATTATGTTATATTCATTTAATATTCTTTAACATTAAATTATAAAATTGAACAGTAAATGTTGTCTAACATAAATACTTTATAAATAAATTGAACAAGTTATAAAACTGTACATAATCCCGACGCATCTCCTCTTTTTCTATAATTTTTTAAATAATTTTAAAAATTTTTCAATATCCATTTACTTTCTATAATTTAAAAAATAATATTTTATAAATTTCTAACTATATTATCCGGAAAATTTACACATATATACTGGAAAAAAAAATTAATTCAAGAAAGTATGCTGAAATTTTCTAAATTTACCCATTTACGCTATTTTTAGAGAGAAGAATGATTCAAAAATGATTGTACTTCATGTATTTTTGTTGAGGATACATCAGTTGAGTTATGTATTCAAAAAATTCCAATTCAATGTTAAAGTTGCATAAAAATTGTAACGATAAAACACCAACAAGTTTCAACCTCAACTTTTAACTGACTTTCAAAGAAAGTTGCAGGTAAAATCCTTGGATATATTCTATTTTCATAATTGACCAAATGAAACTTTATTATAATTCTTTTTTTCGTCTTTTTTTCTCCAAATTTGTGACAATCTTTTTTAATTTTGTTTCTACAAAACCCATTAAGAATTAAAATATCATTTGTTTTAATTTTAAATTTGTATAACTCTTAAAATAATAATTAAATCAATTTACATTTTTATTTTTTTAAAATTAAAACTGTAGTTAAATATAATTTCAAATAATTTTTTAAATTAAAGGTTAGAAATAAAAATTAAAATATATGATAAATAATTTCATGCTTTTTGTAAACATTTTTATTCTAAAAATTAAAATTTTTAAATAAATAAAATAAATTTTGTTTTTATAATTAGATTTGAATATTTAATTAAATTTAAAAGAATATTTGAAAATATTACTACTCTTTACGTAAAAATATATTTTTGTCATTTATTAAATATTTAAAATTTGTCAAAAGCATTATTATTCTAATGTTAAAAAATTTAAAACAATTGTATAAGAAAAAGTTTTAAAACTATTTTTAAGAACATAGATTTTATTTGAATTTATAAATTTGATTATTTAAAAAATAATAAAAATAAATTCTAAATTTAAGAATATGTTAATTTTTAATATTCATAAGATAATAATTAAATAATTTACAAAAAAAATGAAAAATTAAATATCTAAATTTGTTATATTCTATTTTACAATTTTTCTTATTTAAAATTTAAAATTGTTAATGTTTAATTTTTGAAGTTTACTTTCAAAACAAAAAGTTTAAATTAATTTTAAAAGTAAAAAAAGTATTTAACAAAGAAACAACTGGGTTTTGGAATGTTTTCACTTGTCTCTCTTTTCATTGATTGATATGAGTTTACATACAAAAGACATGCTAAGAAATCTGCTAGAGATAACAGATGTGGACTTATTCTTAAGGAAAACAAATCGCTAAAGATCAGGAATGTAAACAATAGAATCCTAAAGAAACATAAACACTTGAGAGTGCAGCTTTATGGATTCTTATCATGCCCCCACAAGATGGGCGGAGGCAGAGTTAGTCCAATCTTGGAAGTAACCATGGTGAATTGGTGACGAGGTAGCGGTTTTGTGAGAACATCAGCAAGTTGATCAGACGATGAGACATGGGAAACACGAAGAAGGCCATTTTGCACTTGTTCCCGAATGAAATGATAGTCAAAGGCAACATGCTTCATGCGAGAGTGAAATACAAGATTAGCACACAAATTTGTCGCTCCAACATTATCACAGTAGATGACGGGCGGATTGGGAATGTGAATTCCAAGTTCAGTTAGAAGAGAACAAATCTATCATAATTCAGCGACAATAGTTGCAACAGAGCGATACTCAGCTTCGGAAGAGGAACGAGCAACAGTCCGTTGTTTCTTGGAACTCCAAGAAATGGGATTGTGGCTGAGATAAACAATGTAAGCACTCGTGAAAGTGAAATCATCCTTGTTGCCAGCCCAGTCAGCATCCGAGAATGCATGAAGGCTAAGAGAGGAGGTTCGACAAAGTGTGATGCCATGATTCAAGGTGCCACAGAGATAGCGAAGTAAACGTTTGGCTACAGTCCAATGCTCCGTCGTTGGTTTATGCTTGAACTGAGACAATTTGTTGACTGCGTACGTGATGTCTGAGCGAGTGAGGGAAAGATACTGAGGACTCCCAACAGTGGTACGATACTCTGTAGGATCAGACAATAGAGTACCTACATGCAAGGTGAGAGGCGGAGTTGTTGCAAGAGGGGTGGAAACGGGATTGGCATTGACCATATGAGTCTTCTGAAGGAGGTCAGCAATATATTTCCGCTGACTGAGAAACATGCCATCAGCATAAGTTAGGACTTCAACGCCCAGAAAGTAGTGTAAGTCTCCAAGATCCTTTAAAGAGAAACGTGTAGAGAGTTGTTGAAGAAAGTCATGTACAACATAATCTATGTTGCCAGTGATAATTATGTCATCAACAAAGATAATATAATATTTGAACCTGTCAACTGAATAAACATATGTAAAGACAATTTCAAGAGGGGACGAAGTGGATAAAGTAGACATAGAAAATGGTAATTTGTGGCTCTTGTTGCAATGACAAGAATTAGAATGAAAATTAAAATGAGAAGAACCAGAGACATCTAGGTTAAAGGAGGAGACTATTTTCTTGAATGTTGGCATTGATGGATGACCAAGCCTGTGATGCCAATTATTGGATGTGGTCTTTATTATGGAGAAAACAAGGAAAGGGGGTGATAATGAAGAACTAGGCCACTCATAGATGCCATTCTTAGTTTTGCCTTGGAGGAGAATCAAGCCCGTTTGAAGATCCTTCACATAGAAAGAGGAGAGTAAGAACTAAACAAAGGCATTATTAGATTTGCAAAACTGAGAAATGGAAATTAAATTTCATTTCATAGTTGGTACACAAATAACATTAGAGAGAGTAAAAGACTTAGAGGGATTTTTGAGAGATATGGAACTTGTGTGTGTGTGATAGGAATACCTCAACCATCACCAATCCTGATTTCATCAGTGCCGCTATAAGGTTCGTGAAGGGCAAGATTTTGAAGATCAGTTGTAATATTATGAGTGGCACCATTGTCTAGTAGCCAAGAGTCATGTGCAGGGGAATATGAGCTTAAGCTTGCCAAGAAGGAGGCGCATGGATGAGATAAGCATTGCTAGGTGGTGGTGGTGGTGGAGAAACATGGGGAAATTGGTTACGGAAGATGGGACACTAAGAAACAACATGTCCTTGACCACGACACCATTGACACTTGCCAAGAAAAGGTTTGCTGGATTGAGAAGTAGGTCGATTGGGTGGATTAGGAACTAATTGATATGGTTGATTTTGAACTGACCAGGATGGACGAAAAGTTGGAGTTCGTGGGTTGGAGCAGGTATTGGCGATGTGGGCAGAGGCCAGTAATGGTAGGGAGGGTGAGATGGTGTGCAGGGATAGCTCCTTGTGAATGAGCTTTTCATGAAGTTCATTAAAGGTGGTTGGAGTATCTCTACTGTTGACTGCATCGATGACAGATTGGTAGGGGTCGTCAAGTCCTTTCAAGAATTTTCAATTAAATCTTCATGATCAAGGGGCTTGCCAAGAGCAGCAAGTTCATCAGCTTTGGTTTTGATGGCTTGCATATAGTTAGTGACAGATTGTGACCTTTTGGTGATATTCTTCAAGTTGTCTTTGAGCTTTTTGATAAGGCCACGATAGGGACGAGCATAGGTGTTGGCGAGGACACACCAAGCATCATGAGATGTTGTGGATTGGGTAATAAGCGGCACAAGATTAGTTGAGATCGTGCTGACAAGTGCTCCAAATAAAAGCTTGTCCTGCCTTAGCCACGTTTGATATGCATGATTGGGAGAGGTGTGTTCTAGGCGGTGATAGTGGTGGGAAGGGATAGATAGGAACCATCAATATATTTGTAGAGATCATAGCCAATAAGAATGGATTCTATCTGAGTTTTCTAGGAGAGATAATTACTTGAGGTAAGTTTTATGGAGTTGTGGAATGTGACCAAGGTGAGAGGATGTTCTGGGTCTTGAGTGTTTGGGAGGGTAACTTAAGTATTTCCAGTGGCCATGAGTAGAACTGTGATCAGAAATTGAGGAAGAGGTGAAAGAGGTTTTTGTTGTTAAAAAAAAAAAACCTAAATCTCGTATGAGAGTGGCTCTGACACCATGAAGAAACAACTGGCTTTTGGAATGTTTTCACTTGTCTCTCTTTTTATTGATTGATATGAGTTTATATACAAAAGACATGCTAATAAATCTGCTAGAGATAACAGATGTGGACTTATTCTTAAGGAAAACAAATCGCTAAATATCAGGAATGTAAACAATAGAATCCTAAAGAAACTGTAACACCCCTAACCCGTAACCGACGACGGACCAGGGTTAGGAGCATTACCGGATAGATCGAAAACTTACATAATTTTTCAGACATTATATCCATCATTAACAATCATAGTGTTCCTTAGATGAGTCATCAAGACCCTAAACATGCATATAAACCGAGTTGGGACTAAACTGAAACACATAAAGAATCTCATGGAAAAATTAAAACTTTTCTAAAATACAGGGGAGACACGTCCGTGGGAGGAGACCGTGTGCCCTCCACGGCTTCTAGACACCCCCGTGTGTCCTTCCGTGTCTATATATTGACTATATCAACATGGTCACTAGGTACGCTCGTGTGTCATGGTCGTGTGCTTCTAGGCCATATACTGACTTCCCCACCACGGCCACCAAGCATGCTCGTGTGCCATGGTCGTGTGCTCTTAGTTAGCTACTGACTTGCACACACGGCCAGCGGACACACCCATGTCGAGGTCGTGTGCTACTAAACTACATCCTGTCAATTCACCCACGGTCTCTAGGCACGCCCGTGTGCCACAACCGTGTGACATTATAGGCCATTTTCAAGGCCAAAATGTCACCCATAAGGGTCAAATCTACAAGCCATATTAACCAAGACATCTCATGCACATATTGCCACCAAAAACATACCAAATAGTCATCCAAATTATGCACATTAGACCACTAAGGTAATCACAACAATACATCCAATATTCATTCAATCTATATATTCAAAACCAATTCCAAACTTACCAATTTGCATGACCAAAACTCAATTATACACAAGCATCATTCATCTATATACTTACCATCTCATAACCATGTCATATATCAACTAATCTTACCAAAACAACTTCACATATCACATTTCTTTAAGCATATTACCAAAACATAACTAGCCAAATCACATGGCTAAGTTCACTTAACAATTCATATCAATGACTAGCCTCTACATGCCATATCTAGCCATATATACATTTACAAAGTGTACCAAAATAGGTTCTATAGTGTGATGACGATCCAAGATGGTCCCAAGCCTTCAGTAGCTTTGACGACCTATAAAACAGAGAAAACATAAACAAGTAAGCTTTGCAAAAGCTGAGTAAGTCATATACAAATAAACTTGATATAGAAGGCATATATGCAAATAAAAGCATTGACACATATCAATCACTTAGCAAACTCTCACTTATTTGCTTTGGCTCATACACTTTTGAATATATAAGCCATTTTCACCATTCAAGAACCATATAAACACATAGCTCATCTAACCAAAGCAATTCTTATCATATCATAAATTCCATAAACATATCATTATAATAAGATCACTTAGATGCTTACCTTATATACACAAATAGTGTAAAATCAGCGTACCTGAATCAGATTTATTATCACATAATTGTTCATAACTCGGATTTTGCCATTCGTATCACAGACTTGCCCGTTGAACCGTAAGGAATCTAGTAGGATACTCAGAAGCTCGAAATAGTCGTACAATGCCAACGTCCCAGATGAGGTCTTATACATAAAGCTCATATTGATGCCAACGTCCCAGACGTGGTCTTACACATAATCAGATATCGATGCCATTGTCCTTGACAGGGTCTTACACGAATCTCAAATCAACGCCAACGTCCCAGACGTGGTCTTACATGATAAGAATAGAACAGATATCTATGACGTGACTTAGCCAATCCTATCTATTCCTAGGTTCGTACGGGGCTTCTCGGACTTAGTCACTATATCGAACTTATCTCGGAATTCAAATACATAACCTCTCATAAGCATTCATTATCATCATTAATCACATGAACATTTATAAATGCACACATATACATTTATTTGTATAGTGACTTACCTCGGATTCGGTTTATCGGAATGAAAACGGCTACTTGTTTATTTTCACTTTCCTGCTATCTAAATCTGTTTTCCTCAGTTCTTGATCTAAACATATTCAGAATTAATCCTTTTATTCACTAATTCATTCAATTCAATCCAATGACACATATTTAGGGCTATTTGCAAATTAACTCTCATATTTGCACACTTTATCAATTTAGTCCAATTTTCTCAAAACATCAAATTCACAAAATCTACCCATGCTCATGCTTAGCCAAATATTCATACAACACATATAAGCCCACATTTTTCATCAAATTCACAAACTAGTCCCTCAATTTTTCATTTTCTCAATTTAGCCCTATTTAGCTAAATTCATCAAAAATTCAAGAACAATGTATGTTCATCAATTACATATCTATCATTTAACACCATAAAACATCACAAAACTCAACATAGCATCAATGGCATTTTGCAAAAACTTCATCAATTCATGAATTTGAGACATAGGTTTTAAAGCTCTTGAAGCAACGATTTCAAAAACAAAAAAATTATCAAAAATCGAAGTAAAAAAAATTACCTTAATCAAGCTCAAAACCTAGCCGAAACCTTGCTAACTTCTTCTTTTCTTTTTCTTTTTGATATTCGGCCAAAGATAAGCATTATGGCTTTCTTTTTCATGTTTTTGTTTTATATAATATAACTTATATTATAATATTTATTATTTAATAAACCATTACCAAATAAAATAAGCCATTCATCACATTAATGTGCCGTCCACTACATTTCAAAAAGGCCAATTTACAATATAAGGCCTCCACCTTAAAAAGCCACATCAATTTAGCCATTAATCAAATAAGAGGCCACTTTTACCAATTATGCAATTTAGTCTTTTTGTCAAATTAATCACACAGACAGTCAATTTAACTCACAGAAATTTAGCACATGCTAATTCACATATCAACGGCACAGAATATAATATTAAAATATTATATGGACTCGGATTTGTGGTCCCGAAACCGCTGTTCTGACTAAGGTATAAACCGGACTGCTACAGAAACATAAACACTTGAGAGTGCAGCTTTATGGATTCTTATCATTTAAAAAGTATTTTTTTTCCGAATAAAGTTAATATGTAACTTAATATTTTATTTTATTTTTAAAAATATGCATTTTAAATTTATACAATTTTTATGTATCCTTTAATTCTTTTTAAAAAAAAATAAACAGGTTGTAATTATAATTATGTATTCAATTTTTAAAAATATATTTATATCTGAATATTAATTTTTTATTAAATTATTATAAATAAAATAAAATAAAATATTTAAATTAATATAAAAATATGATAATTGAATGTTTTTTTTACAACATAATTTAATAAATTTTTTTGTTAAATATAATATAATTAAATGGAATATTTTTTACATGACAAAATCTAATTTAAAAACATATCACTTAAATTTTATCTAAATTACTACTTTTATGTATTCATCTAATGATTGATTTAGGATTATTATTCAATTATAAATACTAATTTAACTAAACCCATCAACAACCATATGTTTTTTAAGGTTGCTAGGATACATATCATATGTGTAACACAAACAACAATTGTAACCTCCTAGCTCGGCTTAAATGTTAGGCCCGAATTTAAAAAATTACATTAGCCACCGAAATATCCCAATAAGCTATTGGAGTTTTTAAAATAGTCATATTAAAACACTTGTTGATCTTAAAAGAAAACTTAATTCATTTACATAAAATTCACAAGTTAACAAAAACCGATTTAGTTTATTTTTTGTCCTGTAACGGTAACAACTTTCGAAAACTTAGTTAATTTCTATGTTATTTATTATTCAAAATTTACTTATAATCTAGCAGCGGAAAGGTTAACTTCGACTTAGTTTTAATTAAGTAAAATCAAGATAATTTTATGCACAATTAATTCTAAATTGAATGTTTCAATATCCTAAATTCAAAATAACTACCATGCATGCTAAACAAACCCAAAACCAAAGTCTCATGCCACAATTCAAATAAAATAATACAATTCCCAAAATAACCAAAATTTCAAATAGTAAATCTAAAATACTTTTTAATAAAAAGATCAATTTGAGCTAAGTCCTCCGTATGTCAGTCCACATTCTAACCTGGTGAGTTATCTATAAAAATGGAAATAAAAGGGGGAGCGAGCTATAAAGCTCAGTGTGAGTTCAATCACAAGAAAACCAGTGCAAACAATAGACAAATTGTATAAAATATCAACTCATAGAATGATCACAATTTAATATTAGTTCAAAATTTTGGTATTTCAAATAAATTCATCACCATAATATCTCAATATTCACGTCTATACAAATGCTTATGAATGCAGTGCTATTTCAATTTATCAGAAAATGTCTTACCCCACTATTACACACCACAGTAGGAGTTTCCTAGAACTTCTCTACCTTTACACGACGTTGTGGATAAATCACTCATCGTTGTGGATGTACCACTTGTTGTAGATAAACCATTAGTAATAAAAAAAATATGAATGAACCACTGAGGTTTTTTTATAAAAAAGTTTTTGCAGACAATCTACCAATAGGTTGTGGATGCACAACATATTTGCAAATTAAAACTGCTAATACGATATGGATAAACCACTCAACGGTGCAAATAATCTGCTCACACTTCCATCGTTCATATTGTCTCACCCTATGTAATGCAACATGACGTGTTTACAATAAATCGATACGATAGCAATAACATGCTTATAATGGATCATTACAGTAGCAATAAAATTTCTTAACATGAGCTTAGTTTAACAATAACAGTAGGCATGTATGTCATGCAATCAGTAACATTGTGGTATGGAAAACATTATCAGTTCATCAGAATTACAGTGACGGTAAACATGTAACATTCATATACAATAATAATTTAGTCAACCATATCGTGGATTCCAACATTATTCATATTATCATGGACTCAATTGAATGAAATAAAGCACTAAAAATAGTTCAGGGACTATTTTGGGACGAAATTGAACAATTCATAAAATTTTGGACAAAATTATAAATCAGGGGTCACACAGTTGTATGGGAGGCTATAGACCATGTGGAAGGGTTACATGGTCGTGTGGCCAGGCCATGTAACAGACTATGACTGTGTGGCAAATGAAAAAATTAATCTACAAGGGAGACACGGCCGTGTGGTAGGTTGTGTAGAGAGTTTTTGGCCGTGTAAGATTCGAACTATCCTAGGGTTTTAGAGGTACATGGCCGTGTGAGGGACCGTGTGACCTTAATCTTTTTCTCGTACCTTGTCAGCAAATCTTTGCTTTTTGCAAATATTGTAATTAACAAATGGTTGGAGAAAAACTTAAATGAAAAAGTAGTAGAAATGAAAAAAAAATTATTTGAACTCACCATACGATATGGTACAAAGCAAACCAATTTAATAATTTTGTTTCATAGATTGTAAATAAGTGTACATTTGGGATGCAAAACAAAGTATACAATTTGGGAAAAATTATAAATAACATAATCATCAACATCCCGAATGTGTGCTACAACCGGGTGGGTGTCAAGCATACCTAGGGTTCTGTCGTATTATTTGGGTTGGCGGCTCTTCATCAACATCATCTTCATTTTCACGTGCAAGTCCATGTTGATCTCCTTATTCATTTCCTTCCTCCGTGGTTGATTGCGTCTGGGTCCTAGTCACCTATCGTACATCCCCCCTGTATGAGTCGGCAGTTGCGAGGATGACCCGCCTTGGTAGAATAATAATGTTAGGGTGTTTGTGACATTATCAGTAGATAATTGTATGATGTCGCATGGACCGATTGTGGATAAAAGGTGAGAATTGTTGATATCGATGCGCCGATGTTTCTAGTGGCTGGCATCGACGTGTAATATGGTACGATGGGTGACAGTTGTGCAAAATATACCTCTGGACAATATGTTGATGCAGGGAATGGTTGTGCGTGTTGTAGTTCTTGTGTAAAATAAACTAGGTTAGCACCAAAAATATATAAATCATACTAACTAGGAGGTTGCACGATAGTTAGGTCCTCGTATAGAGTTGGAACAGATGTTGATCCCCCATAGCATGTTCTTCTGACCTAGTATTGATGGGCCTTCGCCTTAGCCTCCTATGACGACGTCGCCAACTCCAGTGTGAGAAATAGTACACGCGTTGGCAAGAAATCGTACTTACACTACCAAATCTCGATATACTTCTTGTGGAATGTTGCCAATCTTCCTCGAGTCTCCCCTGTAAGTCGATATTATGCAGGTCATTGAGCCATTGGGTTTGTGGGCGTGATACGTTGTGTACACCTAAACTGCCGCATCACTCGGTCGGATTTGTGCATCTTGACAGTTGCAAAAATGATCAATGGCACTTGACGTTCCAAATGTTTCAATTTGCCAAAAATTCGATTGGGACGCATTCTTGAATCCTCGGATCCACATATAGCATCTATACAAACTGTAATACGAATTTATAAATTTTAGCACGTGCCTAATATTTAATTTCAAATGTTGGAATAAAAAATCGATAACTTTGAAATTCATAAACTAACCTCCTCTTCGGTTTGTTGATCTAAAGCTAGTCGGATATCCTCGAGCTCGATCGGTATATCGTTGTGTCTCACGGGGTTGTTCCATCTATTCAAATAACATGTTATTTCAAAATTAAAATAATAAAAAATAAAAAATAAAATAATAATGATATTATGAAGTGAATTTTACCATATTACGAGTGAAAATTCATAAGGGGGTCTACTCGGGGGCATAAAAATGGTAGTCGATACCATGTCCAAATTGAAAAAGGAGCATGCAACTGCTGAATTTAACTTTTTCTAGTTTCGTCGCTTGACACGTTTTTCGGTATAATATCACCAGCACCACTGATCCCTAACTAAGTCGTCCCGCTTCTTTCAAGTCGGCTAGTAGTAATAGCCACATTAAATGTATCAGATTTTCGAGATATATCTGGCATGATCAGACCCCCAATCAACTTCAAAATGAATGTGCGCACGAATTGTTCTTTTTCAACGTCACTTGCGGAAGCCTCGATAGTTTTGAAGTTATCCTCCAACCATCTCATCTCGATCCGGCTACCCCTAACTTGTTCGATACCTTCCTTAGTAATTGCTCGCATGTCGCCCTCCAATCGGCACTAAGCACTGGCCTCGTAATGATTTCCCAATTGACCAGTAGACTAAGTCGTAAACTAATATCTTTGAGTGCAATTGTACACTCACTGCAGGTAAGATGAAATGTGTCTGTCTCCAATCTCCATCTTTTGACCAAATCACTGATAAGTGGGGTATCTAATGTAGTCCCCCCAAGTATGCGAGCCATGTGTAAAGATCTTGCATCTCATAAGTTTCCATAAATGACGTCTGATGCACTTTCGCTTAAATTGTTTATGTACGTCTCCAAAATTCGATCTTCAACTTGAGTATATAAACATAAAAAATTAATAATGTTAACAGCGTAATAATTAACTATTTAAAATTAAATTATTTAATAATATTTTCTTACCATTTGTAATTGAACGCCGGAGATATGCTTGTTATCTAAACAAATAATCTAATTTGTCATTTTATAGATTATAAGGAATAAAATAAAATCGAAAAAAATAAGATTTAGAAAAAAGATTTAAAAATAATAATTTAGAATTGAGAATTGAGGATTGAGAATTTAGGATTGAGGGTTGAGTATTGAGTTGTAAAGGATGAAGTTTGGAGAGATTTATATTGGAAAAATTATGACTGTTGGAGCCCTTATAGTGTAACACCCCTAACCCCGAACCATCGCCGGAACATGGTTACGAAGCATTACCGGACATATCAGACAATTTGCAAATATAAATTTTGTTTAATATAAATTTCGTGACATTTACGCTATTAATATATAAAACCCCTGTAAAATAAATCGTATTCATTTCAATAAAAAACCAATTTAACCAATTCATTTGATAAATTCATTTTCTATTCTAAATACCTTCTAATCAAACTCAATCAATATAATATCAACTTAAATTTATCAAAATATTAGTTAGATTAAAATAAATATACTCCTTTCATTATAATTTTTAAACTTGTAATACTAACATTTTTAACCATTTACATTCAAAACATAATAACATTTAAACACAACCTACGTACATGCCACATTATAAAAGGAAATATACATCACCAAAGGTTTCTTTGAAGTCGAAGTGCAGCCGGATCTGATTCGGTTCGATGATTTGACTTCTACAACTGCGCACGGAAGAAGCAAAATGCACACTGAGTATACATATACTAAAGTGGTATTACCATAATTCAAATTATAAACATAATAATCATATCATTAAATCATATAACTTTAATTTAACTAACCCAATTCAAACATAAGTTTATCATTCTCAATATATTCATACAATTCAAATTTAGCTATTTAACAATTGAAATAATACACAATCATGTTGAGCCATTATCCATTTCTTGAACCAATGGTTCATACTTTCTTTTCTCATGCTCATATTTCAATCACATTTTTCAGTTCATGTTCTATTTTCGCATTTCTTCCAATGGCTCAACCATTTCATTTTATTCAATTTAACCTTTTCTTTATTTACCCCTATTAATGACTCGGACCTTAACGGATACAGATTCCAACCCAACACTCGATGCGGCACAATGTGCCTTAACGGATAACGATATCACGACACACAAAGTGTCGAATCGATAATGATAACAATATCGATATTCAACACACAAAGTCTGAACTGAACTCATGTGATAATGATAACGATATCGACACACAAAGTGTCGAATCGTAACGATAGCGATAATGATGAGTCGACACGTAAGTGCTCGATCGATAAGCCGGCAAAATCCCGTACTCTTCCATGTCCTATGGCATGCCAATTATATCCGACTCGGCCCGACTAGTTAATAGGGTATTTCAGATTCTCAATTTCATTTTCATTTTCATAATAAATTCAATTTCAATATTAATTACACTTTTCCATATCAAACCGGATACAATTCAATTTCAATAAAAACACTTACCTTATAATTTACTTACCATATCCATAAATTAATCTAATATTTAATGAATAAATAAATAGCTTGAATTTTAGTAATACAAACCCGAATTTGCTTGATTATTCCTCGGTAACCTTCTCCTTTCCTTTATGGGTTGATGCCTCGAGTTCCTTTTTAGCTACGAAAATAATAATTTACATTATTAATTACAACATTAAATTACAATAAATAATTGAATTTTATTCAATTTCTACTCTTCCTCTTCATTCCACATCTTTTATACACAATTCTATTATTTACTTATAAGTTCTTTCTAGGCTGTCTACCTGAGTCATTGTCACTAAATCATCTATATCTGGAGCTACGGAACTCCAAATTAAGATCCGTAAATTTTTCCCGAAACTAGACTCATATATATTTTTACTGTAAATTTTTCAGAATTTTTGGTATGGCCAATCAATACCAGATTATTCTTAAAGTTTCCCCTGTTTCACTGTCCAACTGCTCTGACCTCTCTTCACTACGAATTAAATTACTCTTTGTACAGAATTTAGATGGCCTCCTTGTTTAGCTCATTTGAAACTAGACTCATTAAGGAATTTAACCATATAAATTATGTTCCAAAATCATTTTTATACAATTTTTAATTATTTTTACAAGTCAGAACAGGGGATCTCGAAATCACCCTGAACCAGTTTCACTAAAATTTAAATATCTCACAATACAGAACTTATTTGCTATCTCTGTTTCTTTCATATGAAAATAGACTCAATAAGCTTTAATTTCATATCTCACTCAACTTCTAATTCCATTTCTACGATTTTTGGTGAATTTTCAAAGTTACTCTACTGCTGCTGTCTTAAATCTGTTTTCTTATGACTTATTTTGCAATTAAATCCTAGTTAAGTTTACTTATTTTCTTAACTTAATTCATGCTTGATTCTACTTAAATTCCTTCCATATTCAACTTGATTACAAAATTTTCAAAATAAACCCTAATTTATAATTTCTTCCAAATCAATCCCTATAATACAAAACTTATAGCTTACTTTACAATTTAATCCTTTTACTAACTCTAACTTAAATTTCATTCAATTTAACCCCTTGTTCATCTTTTTCTTTAACATAAACTATACTTAAAAACCAATAAACTCTCAAAATATCAACTTAGTTTCATCAAAATCTTGCTTTAAAGCTTCTAAAACATCAAAATTAAAAGAATAGGACTTGATTGACTTACCTTTTAAAGTTTAAAACCTTGAATCTTTAGTTTTTCCTTTTCCTTCTTTTTCTTCTTTCTTTCCTGCTTGTTTCGTATGCTCTCTGTTCTTTTCTGTTCTTCTTTGTTTCTTTTTATTATTTCATTTACTATTTACTTTATTATATAATATAATATTATATTAATATAATTATTTAATAATATTAATAATATATTTTAACACATAAAATCTCAGATTTTTTTAAGCTTATGCCGCCTCAACTTATGCTAAATGGCATAATTGCCATTTTGGTCCTTTTTATTTTCTTTTAATCTACAATTAGACTTTTACTCCTTATTCAATTTGATCCTTTTTCCTAATTACTCTCAATTAAGCTAAATTCACTAAATAAAAATCTAATTAAGCACACTACTAGACTCATAATTACTCCTAATGATTATTTACTAACTCGATTTACTAAGACGGAGGCCCGATAACACATTTTTTTTTTTCTGGTGCCCACGAATTTCGGGTCGTTACATATAGCTATTAGAAAAGTTACTGTTAAAAGAAAAACGCATCTTATAAGGTGCGTTTTCACTGACGTGGCAGTGAAAACACGCCCTGTAGGACGCGTCTTTATTCTCTCTCCTAAAAATGCGTTCTACAGGACACATTTTCTTTTCTCCCAAAAACAATATAAATCAATAAATTTTAAAATTTTCAGAATAATTTCTCAATTCTTTTTTTATTTTCTGCATATTTCAATAAATTAGTCTATAATCATTACTAAACAATCCATTTATTGGAATCGAAATTTTCTTTTAAGTGGCAACAATCTCCTTGCCTTTTAACAAACACATCCAACACATTACTTTTAATCTTCCCAATATTTTTAAAAATCCATTTTCTGGGTTTTATTGAATGCCATCAAACTAAACTACATAATTATATTAATTTGCATAGCTGTGAAATGCATGACTTTAAATGTATATCAATTAAAATATACTAAATTATTTTATAATATAATCCTTATACTTTCTTTTTTTAAATTAGTTTTTATATAACAAATGTGGTTATTTGTGCACTCATCTCTTCAAATTGTATCTTGTCTTAATTCAATTATTTAACTTTTAAATCATTTTTTTATGGTTTTTTAAAAATGAAAATTTATATTATAAAATAATGAGAAAGGCTTATAATTTTGTAAAAGGAAGGAATTGCCATTTTTTTTTTTGAAAAATATTGTATTTAAAGGCTTATCCCCAACATACCTAAATATATTTGTTTTTCTCTCTAGTGAATAAAGGTTACTTTTGTTATGTTTAATTTAAAATGGGAGTGTTAGTTAAATAACACTCAAGTTTTAAAATAATAGATAAAAATATATACATCAAGGTGTTTATTTTGTTGAAATTTGTGATATATGAATTTTTTTTATGTGTTTGCTATTTGTAATTTACCATCTTACTCTTAACATCTTTATTCTTTTATATGATTTAAAAATATAATAAAAAATATTTTTATTCTAATATTTATATGTTTTTATAATTAAATTTAAATAATTCGTTTAAAAAATCATTTAATTGAAATACAGGTCAAGTCTAGTAAGTTTAAGGGAAAAAAAATTTATCCAAGTTTAGCTCAAAATAAGTTGGTCAACTTGTCACTCGACCCGTTAACAATTGTACTTCTAATATGTGGTTATTAGAGAGGATAAAATTGAAATAGAATAATTTAAGCTAAATAAAAATATATATTGTACTTATAATATGTGGTTATTGAAGAGGATAAAATTGAAACAAAATAATTTAAGCTAAATAAAAACATATCTTGAAAATTGAAATAATTACTGTTGAAGTTGTTCCCAAATTGATTCAAAATTTTATCTTCTAACTCTATCAGAGTTATGCATGATACGTAGACTTGTACCAAAAGAACAGAGTCGTGTGTGTGTGTGGTAACATTAAAAGACATATAAGCTACTAAAAGAATAGAAACTCGTGTGTTTGAACTTTTGCCCCTAGCATTTAAAGACATGTAAGCCACTGCTTGTATTAATTTTATAATTATATTATTTATATTAAAAAAGACCGAACCTCTACAAACTAATGGTGAGCATTGGAGCATTAATTTTTTTCAAGTACGATTGATACAGCGTAAGCCGTGACGCTACATCTATTTTGTCTGTGTCTCGTCTCTTTTTCAGCATCATCCCCATCCCCATCCCCTGCTTTTTATTTTTAAAATAATCCAAGCGATCCTCTTCCTTATTCTCTGACTTCTTGTCAAACTACATATATACATGATTAATCATGCATCCCAATTGTAGCATTCCAATTGTCGTAACCCAGAATCCTGGGTTCCTTGAAACTCTCATAGCTTTACTACTTAAAGCCTTTCAACTGCCACAACACTGTCCTGTCCTACAATTACAGGTATCCATCTTTGTTGCTCTCGTTATTGTTCAGATTGATGCAGGAAGAGGGAACTTGAATCACAATTCTGAGCTTTGGGATTTCATATTGCTTAGAACTGGAACAAGTTTAATCGTTTAAAGTGCCACTGAGACTTTCGTTGACGTACATTTTTTTTGGTCTGAATGGGGACGATTATTGAAAACTTAAAACTTGAATCTTTAATCACATTAATAGCATAGATCGAAATGGTCATGTCTTCCTTTATTCCGAATGTGGTTGTAGTTGCAAAGTAACCTTATGTGGTTTTATTATGTTGGAATCTTGGATTTTTTTCTTTCTTTCCTTGTATTATTCGTGTTGAGATGTCTACAGTTCTCATTTACTACAATTTTTTTAATTTTGAACCATGAGTGCCTTTTTCTTTTCTTCAATGCAGACATGCCGTTTTATTAAGTCATTAACTATGCATAAAATTTCCTGTTACATTTCAAATCACGTGGAGCAGAAGATGAGTTCAACAAATAGCTAATCGGTTTTGTGTCTTTCAGAGTGGTGGTTAGTGATGGCGTTTGAACCATTGGTTTGGTATTGCCAACCATTGCAAAATGCAGCTTGGACAAAACTAGTTGATGGTGCTTTTGGTGCTTACACACCTTGTGCTATCGGCTCTGGTGTGTTCTTAGTTTCTCACTTGGTTCTTCTGGGCCTGTGCTATTATCGTATATGGCTAATTAAGAAGAATTCCAAAGTCCAAAGGTTTTCTTTGAGTTCAAAATACTATTGCTATATACTTGGTTTTTTGGCTGTTTATTGTACCATTGAGCCGATACTAAGGCTGTTGATGGGTAGTTCAATCTTTAATTTGGATGGAACAACTGACCTTGCTCCCTATGAGGTAAGTTTCTGTATTTTTAAGTTTAATTGTTGGAGGACTATTATAACTTTAAAAACAGACCAGTTGTTTCTTTATGCTGAGTTTATTTGCTTATTTCATCCAATTTATTTACTCTATTTGGTCATGGTCAGGTGTTACCATATGTTCCTGCAATACCATTTTGTTATATGCTATTTCAATATAGCAGCTTGCTAAAAGTTGTGTATGTTTTATAATTTACGCTCTTGCAGGTAACCTCTTTGATCATTGAGGCTACAACTTGGTGCTCTGTGCTTTTTATGATAGGACTGGAAACAAAAAGTTACATCCGTGAGTTTCGGTGGTATGTGCGTTTTGGAGTTGTTTATGTTCTGGTTGGGGATGCTGTGCTTCTCAATCTCATTCTCCCAGTGAAGGATCTGCACAATAGGTTAGATTCCTCCCATTCCTCAATTTAAGTTCATTTACCATAAGCCGCTTTAAAAAAATTAAATTCCATAAGCATTTTTCTTTTCTTTTTCTTTTTTTTGGGGGGGGGGTGTAATTTGAGCAGAAAGCGATCTATAATCCGTTTCTCATATACACGCTCTTTTTAAGTCTCATCCTATGAATATTTTGGGATCAGTTTGTCAGTTTATAAATCTCTAAGCAAAAAATACCTTTCTGGTTCTGGAATAGTAATATATTAGGGGTAAGGTCATTTATCTTTTCTTTTTTCTTCTCCTTTTATTCTCACATACCTGTATTTCTAGAAGACCCACCATCAGCAGTAATGATTCTTTTAGCTTCTAAAATTATGTACTAAAGAAATTTGACCACAGGAAACTATTTTGGATCATATAGAAACTTTCATACTTTTGAGAACAGTTAATTAGTTGGAGATATGGACTGATATCGTTCAAAGGAAAAGACTTTTTTCAAGCATGTATTTCTTATTTCTTTAATATAGTCCATTAAACTGTGTAAACAGACCACATCATTGATAAGGTTATTTGCTTATGCAGCTACGCATTGTATTTGACCATCAGCACAGTATTCTGTCAGGTTTGTTCTGTATATTTGCTTTTTTCCATATTCGGTTTTTTCCTAGTATCTCTATAGAAGTAGTCTTTACCTGCTTTTATATTTGCCTTGGTGCCATAATACCTCTCCTAGTTTTACGAAACTCTTGAAGTCTGGCTAAAAGCTGCGTCACTAGCAAGTTGTGCAGTACAAAAACTTAACGAAAATTAAAGAGAGACAATAACTCTCTCTTTTTATCTCTCTGGAAATATTGACATCACCTCTTTTTTCCAAGCATTCATCACTTTAGCTGCTAATATCTCAATTTAGGTTGACATTAATTAGTTTCATTTAATTATTATGGATTTAAATTAATCAAGTTCAAGCTTTTGGTCAAATTTTAATACTTGATAGGGTGGTCTAAATTTAAACCCTTTGGGACAGAAATTTGGACAATTTCTTTGGCAATGAGTTCTAATGATTTTTGTCTTCAAGTCTTTATGGCAGTTTGGTTTATTGTGCTTATTTTCTGGTGTAGGTTTTATTTGGGATTCTTCTACTTGTTTATTTTCCTAATCTCCATCTCTCCCCTGGGTATCGTTTGATTGAAAGTGATTCTCTTGATGATGAAAAATATGAACCACTTTCTGGAGGAGAGCAAATATGCCCTGAGAGGCAGGCCAGCATTATTTCAAGTAAGTACTCTGATTGATAGATTATGATACCACAAGTTCAAAATTACAAATGCTGCAGGTTTGCTAATTATTTTTAGAAAAGCATCATTTTGATGGAACTATAACTATGTAATTCCTGCGCTAGACTGTAAATAAGGACAGATGTTATATTAATATGTGCAAGTAATGGGATTGGGATGTTCTACATTGTGAACAGAATACATATTTATATTATATATTATATATTATATGTGTGTGTGTATGTATTTATGTATGCATTTCCTTTATCCGAGTAAGTCCTCTGAATGTTTGGTCATGATACTACAAGTTCAAAGAGTTCAATTGATTGCAGGTTTGCTGGTTATTTGTAGAAAAGAACCACTATGATGGAACTATAACTAGGTAATGACTAGCCTAGTCTGTCAATAAGATAATGATATGTGCTAGTCTTGGATGTTCTTGTCAAAAGAATCTATATACTCTTTATCTGAAGTCTGGCATCCTTAGTCCATGTTGCTTGGAACTCGAAGAGAAGTGTCGAACATGATTACGTGTTCATCCATTGCATTTGATTCCCCTCCCCCTCAAAAAAAAAATAATATTTGAAAGGTTTAGGGCTTGAGTCCCCATACACATGTCACTGTAAGGTTTCTGATAATTGTCTAACATGGGAATTTTGGGAAAAGTAAATAGCCAAAGCAACATAGTCCATTTATATATAAAAGTTTGGTCTGTCCTACAGATATTAAATGTTTTCTATGATTTTCGCAAATATAAATTTTGCTCAAATCATAGGTAAGGGATGCTTTACTATGAACTTGTGAACTTCTAGTTCAAATTTTTACGCAATATGCTATGACAGGAATTTTTTTCGGATGGATTACTCCACTCATGCAGCAAGGGTATAAAAGACCTATCACTGAGAGGGATGTTTGGAAGTTGGATACATGGGATCAGACCGAAATACTGATTCATAAGTTAGCATTCTGTCACTTCCTTGCATTTGCTTCCACATGATAATGCATACAATCACTCAAAGATAGCAATTTCTACCTCTACAGATTCCATAGATGTTGGGACAAAGAAGCTAAAAGATCTAAGCCATGGCTTTTGAGAGCACTGAATAGTAGCTTGGGAGGAAGGTTAGTTAACTATGTGGTTACACTTTTCCCTTCCTTTATAATAGTGGTAATGACTAATGAGAACTTATGCATCCTGAAGAATTCCTCTATCAAGTCTAGATGTCATCTTGCCTTACCTATATTAACTATTTCTCTATAAATGAATCATGCAGGTTTTGGTTGGGGGGTGTTTTCAAGGTAATGAGCATGCTATTCGTATTTCTCAGGGAAATTAAGTTGATGATAAATTATTAAGTTATTTGAATTAAGAGAACAGGATCATATTTAGGTGAAGCATGTTTTGTGTTTTGTGAGTTGTTAGTAATTATAATTTGTTTTATACATGGTAGGTGTTTTTCTTCATTTATCTACGCCATCTACTGTATTGAAGAATTTGGCATCCTTTACCATATGTGTTGTAGTTTAGATGCTCCTTCAGTAACTTCTATTTGAAACGGTAATAAATTAAGTTTTGCAATCCTCATCCTGTTCATGAGCATGAGTCTTGCCTATGCTAATCTCGACCAATAATAAGTCTTAGCCATTTTGACTGTGCATATTTTCTATAGATAAAATGTAGAGTTTTCCTACTAGAAGGTCATATTGGAGACTTAGCATTTCATGATAATATGACTAAATTGTCTAAAGAATTTGTAACAAACTCTTGAATGCTGGCTTATGAATTCCTATTTGAACATTGCAGATTGGATGTGACCTTTGTCAGTTTGCGGGGCCTATGTTGTTGAACCATCTCTTACAGGTTTATGTTTATTTTCCTATTTCCTGGTTAACGCCTAATTAAAGACATGACCTCTTGTATCTATTTGTTTGTTCTGCTATAGAAGAGAAATGTTGATTTCAGATTCAATAACCCTATAGACTATAGTTCTACTGAGGATGTATGTATTTTAAGAAATTATAGAAATTTTAAGTAATAACAAGTAACACAATGATTTTTCTCTGGCAAAAGTAATACTGTGGTAGACAATTTTTTAAATTTTCATCATTTAGTGATGATTCTACTTTGTCATTCTGTGCTTTGCGTTAAATTTATAATTCTCTTGTTATGGTCTGCAGTCTATGCAACGAGGTGACCCAGCATGGGTTGGTTACATCTACGCCTTCTTGATGTTTCTTGGAGTGGTATGGTCCCAATTTTGTGTTTCCATATCTGGATTTCCTTTTTTAGTATAAACCCAGATTCTCCCAGTTTAGAGTTTTCTTTTGTACAAATTATTTCATAGCATAGCGTTGTATATGTTTTTTGCAACAAACCTGAATATTATGGTGTGTTTAACTCAAGCGTTTTATTCATGCTTTTCTCTCATTTCTTATGTAATATGAATAGCTGTGCTGCTATCATTGTCTTTGTCCATATGTTTGTTTCTCTTCAACAAAAGATGAAGGCTGTTGCTTATATTAGCTATTCATGAAAGTTCAAAGAAATGATACCTTGGAGAGCTGCTGCTGTTCTGATAACGTGACTTATTTTGACTCATTTCAGTTATGTGTTGTACTGCTTGAGGCTCAGTACATGCAGAATGTTTGGCGTGTTGGTTTTCGTCTACGGTCTACTCTGGTAATATAGTTCCTTCCTCCTAAAATAGACACAAACAGGCACATGGAGCCTCTTTTGCTTTTCAAGTAGAGGCTGAGTTATCCATTTCAATTTGGTGACTTAATTGCATTTTACTGTTTCTGTCATAGGTGGCAGCTATATTTCACAAATCTTTGAGATTGACTCATGAGGCTCGCAAGAATTTCCCTTCTGGAAAGATAACAAATATGATTACAACAGATGCTACTGCACTTCAGGTATGGTCCTTGTCTGATTGTTGTGAAAATGCAAGTGTTAATCGATTCCAAAAATGGTGTATTATACATTTAGAATCGAAGTCCACAACGACAAAGTACAGTATATTTTAGAAATTTTTTAGTATATATCCTGCTATATTTAAAACTTTGCCTTATGTCGGTACTTTAAGAAAGATTTTGACAGTATCAAGATGAATACAAAAATTGCACTTGAGCCAAAGTTCATTGTACAATGTTGCCATGATATGAAAAAAAAACATTTTTCTAATTTACATTATAGTATTATATATTTCCATAAATCTAATTTTTATAACCCGAGTCATATTTTAACAAGACTAATTTTTTTGCCCAAGCTCATTTTTGATGCCTAATATTTTTTCCCAAATCTTCCCAAATTTTGGGTAAGCCGGTCCTTGAACAGGTCTAGTTTAAACTAAGTTAGCCTTTTTTTTTAATAGTGTTAAAAACAATATTCATGTTAATATATGGTAGCTTTCTTCTATCATAACTTGTTGACTTAACAAGAATATGGGAGGACATCTATACTGTTATGACCTAGACCAAAATGTGCTTAACATTTGCAAGTTGCAATTAATCTTGTATTTTGCATCCATCTTTTCTCCATTTTTTTTATTCTTCCCATGTTGGTTAGAGAGTTGATCTGAACTATTATTGATACTACTTTACTTTGTTTAGCAAATATGCCAACAACTCCACGTGTTGTGGTCAGCTCCGTTTCGTATCATTATTTCCATGGTTCTTCTTTATCAGCAACTAGGTGTTGCTTCACTTCTTGGATCAGTAATTCTAGTTCTCATGGTTCCACTGCAGGTACAAATCTTTATTGCCTTTTTTAATATTTTATTGAAACTCTTTGTTTTTAATTGTTTCCTACCCTTTTCAATTCTTGAAGTGATAGATTTCATTTTCTTATCAAAGTGAGAATTTACTTGATGAAATTGATGCCAGTCATTGTAATCATTTTCTGCCAGCTTCCCATATTTAAGGCTGTAGTTAAAACCCCTTTCTCTGGAGTTAACATAGCAGTTATCTCCTTAATTCATTCAGACTACTTATAGATCAGAGAGAGAAAGCAAAAAGAGCATGAGTGGTGATATAGGTAGAAAAACCAAATCATTGGATTAAATCTTGTCTCACGGAGAAGTCTGCCAGTCAATGCAAGTTACTGTGACACTCAAGTTGGGAAAAATATTTTCGTGGTTTGCATCTATTATCTTCTATTTTTGGTTCCCTGCAAGATGAAATTATTTAAACCATCTTTGTGATGATTGGTCATGCCTTAACGTTACCTCTATTTATATGGGGACAGACCATTGTTATTAGCAAAATGCGAATAATGACAAAGGAAGGACTACAGTGGACTGACAGGAGAGTCAGCCTTATGAACGAAATTTTAGCTGCTATAGACACAGTGAAGTATGGTTGAATTTAGAAAGCATTTCCCTTGGATTTTCAATATATTTTTTTCCATTTGACATTGCTTATTGGCCTTATGCTTGGAAAATTTTCAGATTTTATGCATGGGAGAAGAGCTTTCAGACAAGAGTTCACAGTATACGAAATGATGAGCTGTCATGGCTTCGGAGAGCTCAGCTACTATCTGCTGTATGATATTGAAATTCTAGTCCATTTTTTCTTTGCATGTGTCTTTGCCATATGAAATGCCAAAATAGAGTATGAAGTTGCCAGTTGCCATATAAAATCAATGGGCGTTCTTCCTTTTGCACCGGAAAATGTAACACCAACCATAAAATTTACAAGTATGCCTTCACAATTTGATTTGAGGGAAAATGTGATTATGGTTGTAATCATTCATAATCTCAGATTCCCTGTTTTAATCCAGCGTATGGGAAAGATGGCTTACATTATTGCTACCTTGTTTTTGATGTATAATAAGTTGTGACACATACTCGTGATCTGCTGCTACATTAGTATCTTGGCCCATTATACAAAATGCTTTCAAAATGAACATGGTCAAGTACTCATTTCTCTATGTAGCTAATTCATGCATGTTGCACTAGCTGTTCACACTACTAGCGATCAAGTTACATGAAGTATTCATGTGTTTTACCACACAATTTGAGTTTATTTATATTTTTATTTATTTTCCATTTAACTTCTCTTTCTTGCAGTTTAACAGTTTCATACTGAACAGCATACCAGTTGTTGTGACAGTAGTTTCATTTGGGGCATTCACTTTGCTTGGTGGGGATTTAACACCAGCAAGGGCATTCACATCACTTTCGCTCTTTGCAGTGCTACGAGTTCCTCTGAACACACTTCCTAATTTGTTAAGTCAGGTTTACACATTACCTCTGAAGACACTTTTGCTTTGATCTATTGGCTAGACTAGAAAACCATTTAGTCAATAACTTAAGAGCTATTTGATAAATCTAATGAGTTTATGGTAATGAAAGGAAAGTAAACGTAAAAAGAATTTAATAATGCATGTGATTTTTTGTTGAACCTTATTTGTATTGTTATGCAGCCCCGATAATCTTCAAGGTTTACTTGTCATTAAGTTCAGTAGGATTGCTAAAAGATTCAAAATAGTTTCAGTTGTCCATTTGACGAGCTAAAGCTTGGTTTTTCAGGTCGTAAATGCAAATGTATCATTGCAACGTCTTGAGGAGATTTTCTTAGCTGAAGAGAGAATTCTACCACCAAATCCACCTCTTCAGCCAGGGCTTCCAGCCATCTCAATTAAGGATGGAAACTTTTCATGGGATTCAAAGGTCATTCTAAAGTGTTATTCTTGTTTTTATGGTGTTTTAAATTTGGAGTCATCTGGTTTGCTAAAATGGAACTTTTGCATTTAGTATTGCTTGTGAAGGGTTTAGCGATGATCACTCAATAGATTTAGTCTGTTTCATACCCTGTGAGAATAGAAAGATTGAAATAAAGTTTTAGATATTGAGTCTGTGTCAAGGCATCAGGCTGAAGAATTATAGCTTCGGATATTACATAGGGCACGTTGCTTTAGCAACAGTAGTAATGGAAGCAGCACTAAAACACTACTACTATCCTTTACAAAAACATCTCTTTGCGCCCCTATGAGTTAACTTATAGTAAATTACAAGCAGAGGCGAAGCCAGAACAATTTTTTAGAGGGGCCGAATGAAATTTTAAATTTTTATAGTCTAAATCTTTATAATTTTTAAAGAATTAAATTGAATTTTTATAATTTTAAGGGGGTCAAAATGTAATTTTACCTTTATTAATTTAAAAACTTAAAAAAGTTTAGAAGACCTAAATGGTAATTTTTCTTTTTGGGGGTGTCCATGCCAGCCCACCCTAGAATCGCCTCTGATTACAAGTATGTAGAAATTAAGTTGATATTTTGGAGGGCTTCCTATTAAATATGTCCATGGGCAAAGCTACTTGTTCAAGCCTGAAGGTCTACTCAAAATTTGGTAGGGTTTTAACAAAAATATTAGGCTTAAAAAATGGGCTTAGACAAAAAATTTAAATCTATTTAAATATGGGTTGGGCTCAGGCTTGTATGTTCAAGGCCTAAGCTTGGTCTAGCATATTTTCTAAGTTTGTTATATATTATATCATGTTATGTAATTTATAACACATAATAATTAAATCTATAGTAATATATAATATTCTAATATAAACATTCAAAAAAATGTTAAGATTCCTATATAAAATTTCAATAAATGAAAAAAATATAAATGTATTAATATTAAATTTAAATAATATAAATATATATTTTAAAAATTTAAAAAACAATATGGACGGGCCTCAAATGAGCTTGGGTTGCCAGTTACAAATATGAATATGTTTAGGTAAAATTTTAGACTCATTTTTGAACTGAATTTGGGCGAGCATAAAGTGCATTAATATTATACTTAAACCCGAACTGACCTATGAACATATCTAATTTCCATTATATTAGATCTTTAAAAAAAAATAACCCTTCACAATGGATTCTAGGTATATTTTGGAGGGCTTCCCATTGTTTTAGATTTTTAACACTGTTTGGTTAAATATAATTAAAGGAAGGAAAAAGAAAAGGGAGTAGGGGAATGTTAAAGAAAGGAAAATATATATTTAATTATTGTTTGGATAGTTAAAATTTATAAAGGAAAGTAAAGGAAAAGAGTTCTAACATCTTTTGTTTGGGTAAACTGTGAAAAGGGATGGAAATTATTTATTTTACATGAAATTTCCAAATAATTAATAACAAAATTAAATTAAAGATTATAGAAAAATACGAATATTCTTCATAAAAGATAAAAACTAATGATAATAAATACAGACCTAATCTTCTAAAAAGATTAAATACAACCTTTGATACCTTAAAAAGAGTTCTTTTCAATATTTTGCAAATATAAAAATAAATTGTTAATAATAAAATCTTTGAAGGACAAAATGGATTTTTTACATAATCCAAATTGTTTTATGTTTCTTTTCCCCTCACTTTCCCCCAAATTGGGGTATTAAAAAGTAAAATAAAATCAGGGAAGGGAAGGGAAAGTGAGGGATTCCAACTCCCGTTACTTTCCCTTGCTTAATCAATATACGTCCTCCAAACAAGGGAAAGAATTGTCCTTTCCCTTGATTTACTTAACTTTCCTTTATTTTTAAGAAATCCAACATGCTGTAAAAGATTATAACCCTTATCAATGGATTATAACTATTTTGTTTCACTGAATTTGGTACTACCGTCATATATGGAGCACCTGACTTGTCCAACTTCATCACATGCTATTTACTTAAAAGAGATCCCAGAAGTGCAGCTTATTTAAAAACTTGTGACTCTTTGACTGGTGCTTAGGATAAAGTTGACTACTATACTAAGCAGTGTAGTCTCTGTAGGTTGTGCTTTCCCAGCTTTATAATTAGGAAGTTCTTGCATACTTATCATCAACATTATTGATATTGCAATGTACTTCTATCGTAGATAAAGACATTTTTTAGATTTTCTTTCCAGGCAGAGAAACCTACCTTATCAAATATCAATTTGGAGGTGCCAGTTGGCAGCCTGGTTGCAATTGTTGGTGGAACTGGAGAAGGGAAAACATCACTTGTATCAGCAATGCTAGGGGAGATACCTGCAGATGCTAATTCAAGTGTTGTAATAAGAGGGACTGTCGCTTATGTTCCACAAGTTTCATGGATTTTTAATGCTACTGTAGGTTGCAGATTGCTTACGTTCTTCACTGATATTTGATTCCATTTCAAATTTTAGCCTTCTTTGGAAATGAAAGTTTCTACTACCACTTGTTTCTGACATTCAAACTTTATTTCACAGGTTCGTAACAACATATTGTTTGGGTGTAGCTTTGAACCTGAACGGTATTGGAAGACAATTGATGTTACAGCCCTGCGGCATGATCTTGACATACTTCCTGTTAAGTGAATTTAATATATCTACTTGTCATTTCTTTTGATTATTGTGAATGTCTCCATAACTAATTAACCATCGTATACTGGGCTTCAGGATCATGATCTTACTGAGATCGGTGAAAGAGGGGTGAATATCAGTGGTGGGCAGAAGCAGAGAGTTTCCATGGCTAGAGCTGTCTACTCCAATTCAGATGTGTATATATTTGATGACCCTTTAAGTGCCCTCGATGCGCATGTTGCACAGCAGGTAGTCTATCTACTCTGATCAACATTTACAATCTGTCACATTCTACACTGATCATAGTTCATTTCGCAGTACTGTAGAACAGGAAATAGATGCTTATCAGACTAGAATGTGACGATCTATATTACTGCAAAATGCGAGAATTAGTTTTAAGGGTATGTTTAAGGGTTAATCAAGGTCAAAAGAATGGAAAATTGTCAGAGCAGTTAAAGTTTGGATGAAATTTGGTGTCGGTTTAAAGTTGAGATGAAGGAATTAGAGCAAAAGTGCTGAAAAGTAATATGATGGTAATTCTTTTTCTTATATATTGACTCCTAACCCTGACAATAAATTATTGAACTACTACTTCTTGTCCCGCAAGGAGGCTCTAATAAAAACATGGCTTAAATAGCTTCAGGCCATAATTAAACTGAATAAGATCAAACCCATTAGAAAACGAAAAAAAGAAGCAATAATCTGAATAAGTTGAGATCAACTTTGTCTTCTGCATAATACCAGTGTCCTTAAAGGACCCCCCCCCCCCCCAAAAAAAAAAAATTCTCAGCAAACTCTTCTTGGAAATTGAATTAACTATCTCTTCCTTTTAAGAGAAAAGCTTCTTTCAGTTTCTATCAGGTTGTATTTTCAACTGTAAGGGGTGATCATCCAACTTTGTTTGATCCCCAAGGTGGGTGCTTGAGGCTATGCCATATTGATCTCATTGAAGTCATTTGCAGGTTTTCAGCAGATGTATCAAGGAAGAGTTGCAAGGGAAAACCAGAATACTTGTCACAAACCAGCTACATTTTCTTCCACATGTAGACTACATCCTCCTTGTCGCTAATGGTGTAATTAAGGAAGAGGGTACCTCCGAGGAGATCTCAAAAAATGGAAGGTTATTCCAGAAACTGATGGAAAATGCCGGAAAAATGGAAAAACAAGAAGAAAAGGATGATGGGAAAAATTTTGACCTGGAAGACTTGAAACCAAAATCAAATGAGATAGTTGAGATAAATGAGCTGCAAAAAAATGCAAATCCTGCAAAAAGAAGAAAAGGAAGGAAAGCTGTACTTGTAAAGCAAGAAGAAAGGGAAACAGGTGTTGTTAGCTGGAATGTTTTGATGAGGTAGCATGGACCAATCTTTGATTTTATAACTACAACTTAATCATTCTCCGGCCTTTTCAATAACTTGATTTTATTTATTGTTTCTTCTTTTTTTCTAAAACGTAAACTCAGTTGGGAAAAACTTCCTGTCAGCTTCTTTTGGTTAATGGTGTCTGTCTCTCTACAGCAATCAAAATCAAACAACAATTTATGAGGAGTTAAAAAGTTTAGTGCTGCCAGAACTAGTATATAAAAGTTGAAGCTCCTTGATATCAAGTTCACTCAAAAAGTAGTACAACAGTAGTGTCTTGCATCCTACAAACGATACCTTCTTTTCACTGATCATTTGCTAAAAGTTTTGCCCATTGAACTTATGGCAGTGCTCTTTTGTTCCTCTTGAGTTTTAACTCTTCTACATTTGAACTCACATGTAAAACGCAATGAACAACTTATTAATTCATATGGAAACCCTGAAGAAATTAGAAGTTATATCAATTCAATTCTATATGAGCATAGAACTGATTTTCATTTTGCAGGTATAAGGATGCTCTAGGCGGCCTATGGGTGGTAATGATACTCTTTACATTCTACTTTTCGACTGAAGTTCTTAGAATTTCAAGCAGCACTTGGTTACGCTTTTGGACAGATCAAAGTACTTCAGGTAGTTATCAGCCTGGGTACTACATTGTCATATATGCTCTCCTAGGATTTAGTCAGGTAAGCGTGTCTTTGTCTGTAGCTAATAGATGATTTACATTGGTATTCATTTGCACTTGCTGTAATGACAGATTATAATGATACCCTCTTTTACCTTCCATTTTAGTACTTATTATAATGAGTTATTTACCATTTTAATTAATTCAGGTAACTGTGACGCTGACAAACTCTTTTTGGTTGATCACTTCAAGTCTTCGTGCTGCTAGAAGATTACATGATATGATGCTAAACTCCATCCTAAGAGCTCCAATGTTGTTTTTCCAGACCAATCCCACTGGGCGTGTAATCAATAGGTTTTCAAGAGATCTAGGTGATATAGATCGTAATGTTGCTAATTTCGTGAATATGTTTATGAATCAGTTGTGGCAGCTTCTCTCGACATTTGCACTGATAGGCATCGTGAGCGTATTTTCATTGTGGGCGATAATGCCACTTCTCATCTTGTTTTATGCAGCCTATCTATATTATCAGGTATGTCCAATAATTTTCAGTTTCTCATCTGTTTTAAGCCTTGGGTTTTTATGTTTCTTAAGTGTTGAGAATGTACAGCACATTGACTTTCCACCATCATAGGGTGCATTCAGCTTGTGGAGAATTTAGTTTCCAAGTTGGGTCTAAAATAAGCAAGTGTTCTACCTCAGTTGCATGCACTTCAAAATATTATGGTGATTATTACCTTTCATTTAGGGTGTGTGTGGATGAAGAATTTAGAAGAGGGATTTCATTTCTAACAATGTGTTGAAAATACCAAAAATGATTTTTTTTTTTTTTTTTTTTTGTGTATAAAATTAAGGACGACTTTCAAATTTTACTTGGAATTTCAAAAATGAATTCAAGCAATTCAAAATTTTCTTTCAAATTCTTCAAAATCTTTTTTTTTTTAATTCACATGACCTCACTACAAAATAAAAAAAAAATTAAACCACGAAATCATTTTATTAATTTTTTATACATATTTATATTGTCAAAATAATATTGACATATTTTTACAATTCTAAAGATATCCATATTGCATAATTTTCCATACATATATATATTTTTAATACCACTAATTTTCTTTATAATTTTTTTAATCATGAAATGCCAAAACTTAAATTTTCTTTAAATTATTTATCCAAACAAAATAATTACAAATATTAGCATTTTGAAATGTTGTATTTAAAATACTTTAATTTCAAAATTGTTTGAAATTTTAAAGTTGTCTATCCAAATGCACTCTTAATGCATCTTTGCTCTGGACAAGTCTCAATGATCATTTGCAATGGCAGAGCACATCTCGTGAAGTGAAACGCTTGGATTCGATTACCAGATCGCCTATTTATGCACAATTTGGAGAAGCTTTAAATGGTCTGTCATCCATTCGTGCGTACAAAGCTTATGAACGGGTTGCTAATGTTAATGGCAAATCCATGGATAACAATATCAGATTCACCCTTGCAAATTCAAGTTCAAATCGTTGGCTCACAATAAGGTTAGAAACGTTAGGAGGCCTTATGATTTGGTTGACAGCAACCTTTGCAGTTCTGCAAAATGGAAAAGCTGAAAACCAGGCAGCATTTGCGTCCACGATGGGTCTACTTCTGAGCTATTCTTTAAATATCACTAGTTTATTGAGTGGTGTTTTAAGACAAGCAAGTCGAGCTGAGAATAGCTTAAATGCTGTGGAACGTGTGGGTTCATATATCAATTTGCCTTCAGAGGCTCCAGATGTAATTGAGAGTCACCGTCCTCCACCTGGTTGGCCTTCATCTGGTTCAATTCAGTTTGAGGATGTTGTCCTGCGGTATAGGCCGGAACTTCCCCCAGTCTTATGTGGATTGTCCTTTACTACTTCTCCAAGTGAAAAGATAGGGATAGTTGGAAGAACTGGTGCAGGAAAATCCAGCATGCTGAATGCACTATTTCGGATTGTAGAACTGGAAAAAGGAAGAATCTTGATCGATGGTTGTGATATTTCGAGATTTGGACTCTCAGATTTGCGAAAGGCTCTTAGTATTATACCACAATCACCGGTTCTTTTTTCAGGTACTCACTTTAACTTTTGATTATACTAGGTGAAGTGCTTGGCTTAATCTTTAAAATACTCCGTCAACCCTATCATTCTTTTTTTTTTATTCAAGTTTTCTGAAATAATTTTCTGTCAAAGTTTGACCAATGCATTCACTTTTCTCTGTTGGAATAATAATACCTTCAGGTAGGGAGAAACATTCTAGAGTAAGAATTTAAAATATTTCTCACTATTATCTAATACAATATCTCCTACGATTGAAATTTCTCATTTTCATAGTCATATTTAATTCATTCAGGAACTGTTCGATTAAACCTTGATCCATTCAATGAGCACAATGATGCTGACCTTTGGGAGGCTTTAGAAAGGGCGCATTTGAAGGATGTAATCAGGAGGAACTCTTTTGGTCTGGATGCTGAGGTATTCAAATAGAAAAGGAAACGGTTTCTAATTGTTAATCTAGAAAGCTAGTTTTATTGATTAGGACTGCCAAAATAATAATTGTGATGTATGTTTGTTGAGCTATCTCCCACAGCTAACTGCTAATCTACAAAACTAGTTTTGGTGTTTAGGGCTGCCAAAATAATTATAGTGATTCGAGTATGTTTGTTGAGCTATCTCTCGGTTAAAACTTAAAACAAATAAAAATGATTAAAATGGTCGAATAACAGGCTTAGATTATCATAGACGTCTTGTTATTTAAGGCATCTTTTCTTTGTCATTTATTGTATAAAATATGAGCATGTAGCTATGCTCATGGAAGTTGGAGTATAATCAAGTGTTCAGGTAAAGTCATAACTCCGTGCCTGTTAAATTGGTTATTGTGTCTAAAGTAAGATTACATGTAACGTGTATAACCATTTATATTGGAAAAACTTTTTTATATATCGTTTAAAACAAGAGAAAGGGAAGTGTTGATGAAATAATTCTGCTCCATCCTTGTTGAAGGTCTTAGAGAGTGGGGAGAATTTCAGTGTTGGGCAGAGGCAATTATTGTGTCTTGCTCGAGCATTGCTGCGAAGGTCAAAGATTCTTGTTCTTGATGAAGCAACAGCAGCAGTGGATGTTAAGACTGATGCTTTTATCCAGAAAACCATTCGTGAAGAATTCAAATCTTGCACGATGCTAGTTATTGCTCACAGACTAAATACCATCATTGACTGCGACCAGATTCTTGTGCTTGATGCTGGTCAGGTGTGCCTTCTCACTCGTTATTCTTGGATATTTCTGGTTCTTTTTCTTTCTTTGATTTTCCCTCCTGTTTAATAGACATATTCTAGCTCTACAATATCCTTAAGGCAAGATTGACTGTTTTCCCGGAATGGCTTCGCTAGTCTAGCTTAAATATACAAGGACTTTTTGTATGCTATAATTAAGTCTTCTTTGGATTGGGAAATTACTGGTGACCAGATAACTTCTGATTCTGTTCTTTCAGGTTCTAGAGCACAGTACTCCAGAGGAACTGCTAGCTAATGAAGAAAGTGCATTCTCTAAAATGGTTCAAAGTACAGGGCCTGCAAATGCTGAATACTTACGAGGCTTAATTTTTGGAGGTGAGGAGAATAGGTTGAGTGGAGAACATGCCACACGGTTAGATGGTCGGAAGAGATGGCAGGCATCATCCCGCTGGGCTGCTGCTGCACAATTTGCCCTAGCTGTTAGCCTCACTTCTTCACAGAATGACCTTAAAAGGTTTGATATTGGAGATAAAAGCAATATCGTCAAGAAAACTGAAGATGCAGTCATAACTCTGCAGAGTGTTTTGGAGGGAAAGCATGATGAAGTTATAGATGATATGCTTCAGCAACACCAAGTTCCCAGGGATAGATGGTGGTCAGCTCTTTACAGAATAATTGACGGTATGCATATAGTAATCTCTCATGCACCTAAACTACCCCTTAAAATTCCACACGTTGTGCAGGTCAATTTTATGAGGGGTTGCCAGTGATGATTAGTTTACTTGATTATAGGATGGTAGGAGGAAATAGAAATAGTGATCAAAGCTCCACGGTTTACATTGCAATGATTCATGAGATGATAGAAATGAGTGTTCCTAGTGATTTACATGCTCTTTGCTCTGTTGTCCAAGTAAATTATCCTATGGAAGAATGGGTTTATCAACTACAAAAATGTGAAACAATGATCTAGTTTCACCTAAAGAATTTGGCTGCTGCGTTTTACTTGGCGCTCAAAACTCTTTTAAGATCAGTAATATTGACCCAGAGAATAGCAATCATTGGATGAAGATTTGAAAGTCAGCTATAAGCAAATCTTGGAATAAAGTTTTGTTGCATTGTATTATCATTGTTCATCATCAATAATTGGTTCTTGTTTCAGGTCTTGCTGCAATGAGCAGGCTAGCTCAAAATAACAGGCTTCTACAGTTAGAGCTGGAATTTGAAGACAGATCCGTAGATTGGGACGAGATTGAAATATAATAAAGCAGATCCCTGGAATTTGAAGACTGTAGTAGACATCTACATCCTGCTGACACTGATATTAAATTCCGGGTTTCATATCTGATATCCTCACACTTGCAACTAGTCAAGTCAGTCGCAAACAGTTGGCTATCAACACCAAAATTTTATTCCAAATTTTAAGCATCACAATCCAATTCCTGTGAAAACACAGTAATGCGATTTTTACAGGAAAAATGCACTTGGGTTCGGGTCATTTAGGCTCAATAATAGAACAGTATTTTCTATTGGGATAATGTCGTACATACTTCTACCTCAGCACTTCCATGTATAAATAAACTCGTCTTACCGGAGCAATTTTGTCAATGATCATTTTCTTCATCAATGAGGATTTCCTCTGTTATTTTCATATCCTATTGGTGGGTTTTTGCCCTTCTATGGTGGGTTGGTCGTTAAACTGAGTTCCCGAGTATATGTCAAACCCTTACAAAAAACTCCATTCCAATAGTTAAAAAAACAAAATATATTGTTTTTGTTGAGATTGGTTGCTGTTCTTAATATTTTCTTGCCTAAACAAGCTTTCCTTCTTTTCTGTTGTGAATATTCATGCTGCACAAGTGTTTTCTGTTGTTGTTGATGTTTGAGATAAATCCTTCGATCCAGGTATATGATAAATTCCTTCCTCAGAGACAGGGCCCATCTGTTCAATCTTTCTCAGCTGTTTTCCTCTATTGGTTCTATGTTTTCTGGGAAGTAAACTTGTGTTGCGTTGTAGCTTACCTAAAGATGTGCATAATAAGAACCAGGGTACTATTGTCTTTGAGGTTAGATTTATCCTGAAAATTTCATTAGTTTCAGCTGTGATTTTGGTGTAAATATAATATGGAGTGGAAATTCCAATACTTCAGGTTTAACTTTGCATCAGAATTCTGGATCCCAAGAAGACTTGCGTCAGTTGATTGATCAAAGAAAAAGAAAGAGAATAGAATCAACAAGAAGATCAAGGATGAGAAACTAAAGCACTTTGATGATTTAGGTTTAGCAGTCTAAAAATTGCTTTAGAAAAAAAAAAAGTTTTGAAAAGTGCTGGAAAAAAGAGAGTTCTGTTAATTCAAGTGTTTGGTTTTGTTGTTGGATGATGGAAAGCAAAAAAAAAAAAAAAAATAAATAAAAAAAATCTTAAATGATATCTATATAATTTAATTTACCGATTAAAAAATATAAAATATAAATACTTTTTAAATTATTAATATAATTTGTAAGTTGATTATTAACTTTCTCTCTCTTGGTAAAGTTGAAAGTAGAAAAAAAATAAAATAAAATAAGGGATATATTTACCATTTTATCGTTATAAACATCTCTCTTTTTTATATTGACATTTATTAGGATTTTGCTTTAATTTTTTTTATAAAATATCTTTTTAATATTTAAGAAAAACTTATGATAAACAAAAAAATATATTATACAATAAAGAATAAAGAGAAAAAGAAGGAGAGAAAAATAAAGGAAATAAATATGAACATGGATATTTACAGTACTTTTTTAAAATTTATATTTATAAACAAATTTAAAGAGACGGTGATCTTTGAAGGTTTTCCCTTCTTTTATTCATTTGTAAAACCTTTAAATTTTAGGCTTTTTTTTGAGAAAAAGAGATTTTTTTTTATAAAAATTGTTTTCTAAATTTGAAAAATTTGTAAGATTAATATTAAAAAAACAACATTTTGTTTTTAAGAAATGAATTAAAACGTGATACTGAAATCATGTTTTCAAAAAGCATTGTTAAATTTGTATATTTCAAAAATAAACAATTGATATGATGGAAAATTCAGAAGTGGGAAAAATTATAGATATAAAAAATACCTGAAATCAAAAGTTTTATTTATATATTCATTTTGAAAGTAGGACTACATTTATATTGCATGCAAGATCTATTCTGAGTAAAGAAGTCAACTATAGGTATATCTGTTGAATTATAGCTGAATTGATTGATTTCAACCACTAAATTTTGGTATTTGAATTTCTTAATTAAACAATAATTCATTTGTTTCCTATGCCATCTATAGATTATTCTATGTTTTATAAGATTGTTATTAATAACGATATATTAATCAAAATTATTGATATAATTTGAATGATATAAACAATTTTAAAATATATATTTATATGTAAAAAGTTAGGCCTCCATGTCAACAGGGAGCCTGAAAAATCTACTTATACCACTATAAAACTAATATGGTTTTGCACCATTTCATATCTCTTTTTACAATTGATATTTTAACAATTTAACCCGTGAATTTCATGTTCTATTCATGTAAATAATGCATGTTAAGTGTTTGAAGTAAAGAAAAAATTTTAACTATTTTTTTATGCAATTTTTTTAAATGTTAAATATATATTATATAAACAATATTTTAAGTCAAAATGATAGAGATATAGGATAATTTTAAATTTTAAATGCATGAAAAATAAAATTATATTATTAAATCTAACAATTGAATTATTAAAATATTAATCGTAGAAAAACTTATGAACTGATGTAAAAACATGTTAACTTTGCACAAGTATGATAATGTTATTTGTAGACATTTAAAATATATTTTTTTGATGAAAAATTTGAAGGATTAAATGCTTGGTGAATAAGGTATATATAGTATTTTGTTTTTTTGGCATAATAATAAGAGCTGTAATTTATTTTTTTGGTGAAAATTTAAAATTATAAAGTAATTAAACTAGATCAACAAAGGAAGATACTCAAACAATCTTAAACCAAGGTTTCTAGTGCAAACTGACTTAGCCAAACTATCTACAATTGAGTTCTCTTCTCTATGCAAATGTTGAATCTTCCACTGCTTAAACATATATAAACACATCAAAATACATCAATCACAAGCCATTCAAATGGCTTGTCTCAACAAAACATTTATATACCAACATTGGCCAAAATATCCTATACATGCCATTATAACCGAAATTAATTTACTGAAAGTACCAAAAGAGCCGATGGATAGTGTGAAATAGCTCCGACCAACTTCCAACCCAAATGAGCTTCCGAATTACTATAAAACATGAAAAAAAACACAGAGTAAGCACTTAAGCTTGGTAAGTTCGTATAATATAGAATTTAACTTACCATATTTCCACAAAATAGCCATGAAAATCACATATAAAATCCAACACACATGGTTGAATTAATCAAATATCCATATTTCATGTATATACCGATAATAGTTTATATCAAATTCATATGATTTCATAACATAACTGTGCTCGTTGAACCATTTAGAATATTGTTGGATACACGGGTAGTACACACGAGGTGTACTGAACTGTAATCTATCAATTCATATTCATGTATGCTCATACGAGCTGTAAACGGGAAGCTCCTTTGAGCTGAATAACGGGAAGCTCATGCGAGCTAAATAATGGGATGCTCATGCGAGCTGTATAACGAGAAGCTCATGCGAGCTGTATAAGGGGAAGCTCATACGAGCTGTGGTGTGTCTGCAACACATACAAGACCCCAACCAAATCGGTAACCCTAATGACATGTCATTTGTATCCTACAAATTTCATAAGGTTCACATGGGACTCAGTAATCGTCGAATATACAACCGATATTTATTCATGGCAATTGTACAATTCACAAACAATAATTCAATTTAACACATATTAATGTACAATTTAATTACAAGAATTTACCTCAACGAGTTTATGTAGATACGAAGGCGACTAATCCGATATTTTTCCTTTGCCTTTATCTAACTCCGTACTAGGTCTAATAAGATCTATATGAATGAATTTAACTCAATTCAATATAGTTCATATTAAATTTAGTCCAACACATATTTTTGGTAAAATTACTATTTTGCTCCTATACTTTTAATTTATTACAATTTAGTCCCTAGGCTCGGAAAATGACTTTCATGCAATTTAATCCTTACTCAAGCCTAGTAAATTTTTATATATATTAATAGCAGCCCACATAATTCACAATTTTACAATTTTACCATAAATTTATCATCATTTTCAATTTAATCCCTAATTGATAATTTCATCAAAATTCTCTTTACAAAAGTTGTTTATCTAACAACAACCTTTCATTTTTTATCATAAAGCTTCAAAATTCAAGCATACTCATCAATGGAAAAACCCTAATACTTTATTACTTTTGGAAATTAATCCCCGAGTTAGCTAGATTAAGCTACTACGATCTCGGAAACATAGAAATCATAAAAAACGAGACAATAATACATACCTAATTAAGCAAAACAAGCTTGCTAATATCTCAAGCTTCCATGGCTAGGTTTTCGCTTATTTTTTTATATTATTATTTGGTGGTAGATGATGATAATAGATTTTTTATTTTATTTAATATCACTTTAATTGATAATTTCCAAAATTAACTTTAATGTTTCATGAAATTTCCAATGATGACTATTCATGCTTAACCACTAAGCATTTTAATGGTATATTTACTATATAAAGACCTCCAATTTAAAATTCTATAGCTAATACCTTTAGCTATTAGAACTCAACTTTTGCACTTAATGCAATTTAGTCATTTTCATCGAATTAGGTATGTAAATGGTAAAATTTCTAAACGAAATTTTTATACTGTATTTCTATCATACAATAGAACATAAAATAATAAAAAAAATAAAATTTTTCCTACTTCAGATTTGTGGTCCCGAAATCATTGTTCCGATTTTACTAAAAATGGGCTGTTACAGAATTGGTGTAAAACCTAGAGAGTCTATCTTCTGGAATGAGTTTATCCCAAATAGTTATAGCAGCAAGGCAATCTCTAAGTACATGCAACACATCCTCATAATCCTGCCCACAAAACCCACAAGCACTGCTACTCCTAATGCCTCGCCTTACCCTTTCAGCATTTGTAAGTAGGCTTTGCTTGAGGGTGAGCCATAAAAAGAAACAGATCCATTGAGGGCCTTTAAATTTCCAAGGTATCTCCCAAATCTGATCTTTCGAATTCAATGTACCTTTTCGAATATTCCCATAAACACTTTTAAGAGAAAAAAACCAGTTGAAGTAGCTCCTCAAGTTATTTTATCAGGACCCGAAGAGGGGTGTGGTGGTAGAACACCTATAATTTTGTTAATGATCTCTTCTGAGACCCACAATCTGAAAAGGTCTAAATTCCATGATCCGTCACCTGTAAAGATACTACTAAGAGGACAATCCATATTAATGTTAGAAAGAGATGGAATCTGTACAAATAAGAGACCACAATATGAAATCCAAGGGTCGAACCAACATTGAATACTATTTCCATCTTCAACAGACCATAAAAGGTTTTCGAGAATAAAGGGACATACCTTAGAAATGGATTTCCATAAAAAAGAGCAGCTTCCCCGTGCTAAATTCTTAGGCAATTCGCTATAAACCCTGTACTTCGACCGAAGGACCCGAACCCAAAGGGTATCACCGTTTAATATAACATTGAAACCAACCTTCATCATAAAAGAGGTATTGTGATCTTTCAAATACCTTAGGCCAAGACCACTATGAGTTTTTGGTTGACACACCGAATCCCAACTTACCAAGGCCATATTTGCACTGTCACTAGAAGATCCCCAAACGAATTTTTGTACAATGTGCTCAATCTCTTCACATAGGCCTTTGAGGACCATTATCGTCTGCATAAAATAGCTTGTAATTAAAAGAAGAACTGATTGAACTAAGGTCACCCTTCCTACTAAAGAAAGCTATCTTGCATCCCAACTAGACAATTTACTACGCACCTTATCAAGCACAAAGCGTAACGTATTGTTGGTAACCTTTTTATGGAAAAGGCACACCCAGATACGTTCTTAAGTTACTCACCTCCTGAAAACCAAAAAATCTACTAATACTCCTCCTGTAACACTCCTAACCTGTGTCTGTCACCAGAACAGGGTGATGGAGCATTACTAGAGTTTTCAAAACATTTACAGATAATTCACGTCAATTACTACTCATTTTACCGAGATTATTCATAACGTCCCTTAAATGGACCCTCGAGGCCCAATATAAACATTAGAATTGAATCGGGACCAAATCGAGAACTCAAAGAATTTTTCGCAACATTCCCAAATTTTTTTCCTAGATACAGGGCACACACGCCCGTGTGGTCAGGGAACACGTCCGTGTGACCATAGGACATGCTCATGTCACAAGCCGTGTCCGACCCCGTGTAACTCTTTGACTTGTGCCATACACTAGTGTATAGGCCGTGTGATTAATTTAATTTTTCAAAATTAAATGCAGGTTTCACACGGCCAAGACACAGACCCGTGTTCTGGGCCGTGTAGCACACACGGCTGAGACACACGCCCTTGTCTCTGTCCGTGTGCTCAATACTGAGCATTCAATTTTTTAAATTTTAGATGCAAGGGACACACAACCTAACCACATGCCCATGTACCAGGTCGTGTGTCACACACGGCCAAGACACACGCCTGTGTGTCTACCCATGTGGACAAAATAAAGTCATTTCTAGCTTTATTTCTCACCCAAATTTTTTTACCAATAACCTACACCAAAACTTGCAACCATATAGTTACCAATGCAAGCATTATAATCAAGCTAATTCTAACATCTAACATGGTATATCATTACATGCATACATATTTATAATCTTATCTTCAATAGATATATTCATTTTGCATACTCGATCAATCCATAATATATACTTTTGTTATTACCATAAAATAACCTTAATAGATATACCAAACATAATCATCACTAACCATTCCAATGGCTAGATTACAAACAACATTTATAAGCCAACAATGGCCAAGTTACCTATACATGCCATTATACCAAAAGGAGTTTACTATTTATACCAAAACAAGCTAGTGGATAGTGTGATGATGCTCCAACCGATCTCCAACCTTCGCGAGCTTCCGAGCACTATAAAACAGAGAAAATAAAATCTAATAAGCATTATATGCTTAGTAAGTTCGTATAACAGAAATTAAATTTACCAATCTCATTTATTAAAATTAAGCATACAATAACATGTTTTCCATCAACTTGACAAATTGCCTAAACACATACACTAAATCAAACAAGTTAGTTACATAAGTCTCATGTATATCAAATAAGCATAGATGAGATCATCATGAAATAATTCATCAGAATACCCAGAATCATTTAAAATATAATTCAATTTATTTCACACTTTCTTTTGTCGGGAATTTTATCCGTTGAATTACTGAAATATCAATGGATACTTAAGTAGTACACTCAAGGTGTACATATCTGTAAACCGTCAATTCATAATTGAGAGTACCTATTAGGCACATACTCAGGGAGCATACTCTCGAGCCACATGTCAGAATGCTCAAATGAGCCATGTAATCATGTAACAGGACACTTATCCGAGCTAATCAGAAAACTCATAAGATTTTTTACTCAGGAAGCTCATAGAGCCTTTCAGATATCTCCGAAGAGATAATATCAGGGAGCTTCAGATAAGGTAACAGAGAGTTCAAGCGAGCTTAGTAGGACACTCACAGGATCACAACCGATCACATGTCAGGACGCTCACAAAGAGTTACGGTAATGTGCAACAAATGCAAAATCATTACCGATCAGGATACTCACAGGAACTATATAGCAGAATGCTCGAGAGGCTTATATCGGGATTACTCGACCGAGATAAATCCCGTTTGTAACATATGCAAAATCATATTTCATGTATGGGAAATCACATGTATCCATCGAGTTTCATTGTTCAAGGGAACTTAATAACTTTATAACATTTTCAATCATATAATCTTTCATATACATTTAACATACATATAAATCACATAATTACATGCCACATTCAAACCAATTACATCATTTAATTCAAACATATTAACATGCATAATTAAGTTACACGAGCTTACCTCGATATTAGTTCGTATAAGAAAATCTACTAATCCAAAACTTTCTCTTTTCCTCGATCTAGCTTTGAATTTGAGTTATTCGGATCTATATAAATGAATTTAACTATCAATTTAATACAATTCATATTCAATTATATTCAATTTACACTCTAGGCAAAATTACCATTTTGCCAACTTTCCATAAATTCCAATTTCGTCCCTAGGCTCGGAAAATGAAATTAATGCAATTTACTCCTTATTCCAATCCTAACCGAAATTTCAGTATAAAAATTTACAGCACATATATTTTATAAAATTCAGAATTTTTCTTAAATTTTCACAACTTTACAGTTTAGTCCCTATATCACAATTTCATTAAAATTCACTTTGTAAAAGTTGTTTATCTATCAACAACCTTTCATTTTCTACCATAAATTTCAAATTTTCAGCATATTCATCTCTGGAAAAATTTCTATACTTTGATAATTTTTCAAATTAATCCCCAAAATAGATAGATTAGACTATTCCGGTTTCAAAAATATAAAAATTACTAAAAACATGACTTAAATACTTACTAATTTAAGCCAAGAAAGCTTGTTTTCTCTTTCCTAGGGTTTCCATGTATATTTTGGGGAAGAAGATGAAAATAAGATGATATTATCTATTTAATTTAATTATCATCTTTTAATTTTGTCACTTTTCAATTTAGTCCTTAGCCTTTTCTAATTTTTCCATGGATGAATCATCAAAAATATCTACTAACTTTTCTTTAATGGTTTAATTACCATATAAGGACCTCAAGTTTTAAATTCCATAGCTATTTGATCCTTTTAGCTACTAAAATCCAACTTTTGCATTTAATGCAATTTGGTCCTTTTCGTAATTAAGCATATAATCGGTAAAATTTTATTATCAGAATTTTTATATAACGCTCCTATCATAATACAGACCATGCAATAATATTAAAATAAATTTTCTTTTCGGCTCGAATTTGTGGTCCCGAAACCACTGTTCCTATTTCACTGAAAATGGGCTGTTACACCTCCCTACACTGCCATCAACCCCTCTAGAGAAAAAAATATTTGTCTTCCTCATATTAATCCTATGTCCCGAGTAACCATAGAACTAATCGAGAATGTCTTTTATTACCCGAGCTTGATGTTCCTTAGCTTGGCTAAAAAGAATCAAGTCTGCGAAGAACAGATGTGATAGCGGTGGACCATTATGGGCCAATCAAATAAGGGACCAGTTACCGACATCAATAGCAGCATGGATGCTATGGCCCAACCACTCCATGCACATGATAAACAAGTAAGGAGATAAAAGACATCCCTGGCGAACGCCCTTTAAGTGGCCGAAATTTAGGAGTTGGAATCTCATTCCACAAAACCTGCATAGTAGAGCTAGAAATTGCAGACATAATAACATTACGAATGAAACTAGGAATATCTGCAGCTTGAAGCGACGCGTCGATAAAATCCCATCGTACTCGATCATAAGCTTTCTCTAGATTAATTTTTATGGCCATCCACCTCCTATTTCTCTACGTGCTCCTCATAGTGTGTATAATCTCTTGTACAGTGATGATGTTATCCGTGATGTCCCGTCCTGTTACAAAACTAGTCTGTTTGGGAGCTATAATTCTCAAAAAGATTACCTTAAACTGATTTGCAATGACCTTCATAACCAGTTTGTAAAGGACAGAACATAAACTAATAGGTCGAAAGTGAGTGAAGACCTTCAGATTTTGAATTTTAGGGATAAGCACGATAAGCGGGTTATTCAATTCCGAATCAATTCTTTCGCTGTCAAAGACAACAATAAAATTTGTAATTTATTCCTTAAATAAGTGTTATAAATGTGATAACTTTTTTTAAGGTACCGTAAATGAAATAAATATTATGAAGGTGGATTTTATTCATAACACAATTTTTAAAATTTTTGTTGCAAACTGTCATAGTCAAAGCAAATTAATTAATTATCAGATGTATCTCGATATGTAATGGCTTGAGATGTTAAATAATTGATTCAGAACCAATAGGAAGTGAAGATACAACATGTCAACAAGAAAGGTAATAGGGTTGCAATTGCATTGGCTAAACAAGCCCTTATATGGGAGCTAGGTTTTTACAAATTATTGCAGCCAACCGATCATGTTTTGAAGTTGATTCATGATGATTTAGAGGGATTGACTAGGACTAAGTAAGATGTTTGTAATAGTTTCTACTACCTTTATTTACCTCCCCAAAAAGTAAATTAATTAAAATATTTCCGCAAAATGCAATAATGGAGTAACATTTCACAATAAAAAAATGATATTAAATCTTGATAATTTGCCTTAATATCGAGTAAAGAAGGGTAAACTACAAAAATAGTCACTTTTGTTTGCCTCATATTACATTTTAGTCACTTATGTTTGAAATGTTACGTTTTAGTCACTTACGTTTTCGTTTTGTTACAAAGTAGTCAATCTACCGTTAAGCTCCATTACCTAACAGCAGTCCTATGTGGCAGTCCAAATGGGTTTTAACTGCCAACTTAGATGTCCTACGTGGTAGTCCATATTAAATTTATTTAATTAAAAACCTATTTTCATCCCAACAATTGGATATCCAAGTTGGCATTTAAAACTCATTTGGACTGCCATGTAGGACTGTCATTAGGGAGGTAATGGAGTTTAACGGTAGAGTGACCATTTCGTAACAAAACAATAACATAAGTGATTAAAACGTAACATTTCAAACATAACTGACTAAAATGTAATATGAAGCAAACAAAAGTGACTTTTTTTTATAATTTACCCAGTAAAGAATGTATAATTTTTAGGATTTCCCGAAGTTGCTTAAATTTCTCTGAGTTAAAAAAAAGTATTTACAATAAAATTTAGGAGTTTATTAAAATTGATTTCTTAGAAAACTACCTAAGTAATTAATAAGGTTTTCTTAAAGAATAATCAAAATGGAAATATAATTTATTTAAAAAAAAATTAGGGAACACTAGGTGTAACATATTTAAAAGAAACTAATCAACAAAATAAATTGCTAAATATCTCTTTTATTCCTATAGATTTGGTTAGCATTTATTTTTTTGTATTGTAGCTGTAATTTTTCACTTTTATCTTTTTCTTTTTCTTCTTTTGTAAATAAAGAAGCTAATTACAACTAGCCATGATTAAACTTGTTGTGGTCACCAATGCTTTCTTGTAACACACCCCTAGCAATCTGATTAAGAGGATACTCATAAATTTTCAGACCAACAGAATCATTCTTGCTTAACTCTATCAAAGAATCTGCAATCATATTCGTTGATCATGGAGTGTATAATGCCTTTATGCGCCAATCACTTGTTAGTTGTTTTTTGATAATTCGCACTAAGTTCGATCTAACCTCCTTAGATTGACCTCAAATTGTATTCATTGCAACTAAAGTTACTTTCCACTAGCAGTTGTTTTATTCCTCTCCTCCATGCTATATCTAACCCATTCATAATAGCCCAAAGTTCTACTTCAACTACAGAACAAATACCAATATTTCTACTATACTAGTAATCCATTCACCTTTTATCTTTTAAAAGTTTTGCTTCAACTACAAAACAAATATCAATATTTCTACAACTACCAATATCTTTTACTTTTACCTTTTAAAAGTTGGGTGTTAAGTTAATCTAATTGATTTCAATATTTTGTGAAAGTCACACTAAAAAAGTTAAAAGAAATTCAGAGTAATAAAAATTAAATTGAACAAAAGTATTAACGCAAAAAATTAGAAATATAAATACATAAATAAATAAAAACTAGTTAAACGTAATAACAAAAATTAAAATATATATGTGTGAGTTAGCTATTGAGAAAACTTACTTAGAACTTTTGAATCTTCATGGGAACAAAATTCTTCTTCGGTGGAAGAATTGTAAAGTGAGATAAAATAGAGAATGGTTTTTATGTAGATAAATTTGGAAAAAGTTGTTGCCAAAGATTAAAATTTAGTAAATGATATTAAAGAATTGTAATTTTTTAATTTGTGCTAATTTTTAGAAATATATGTGCATAATTACTTATGTTAAGAAAAATTTTAAGTTCCTCATTATTACTATCATATGGTTTTTATTTTTGTTTCAATTTAATCCCTAAAATTTATTTGATTCTATTAAATTAATTCATATAAAATTTAGATCTTCAAGATATGGTGTAATGTGCCTAGATAGATAGAATAAGGGATACAAAAGTGTGATCATATCAATAGAATAGTGTATGATATTCGTGCTCAACTACAAATATTAGAAAAACTTAGCCAATATTCATAATAATATGGATGAGATCTAATCGAGAGTCACCGTCCTCCACCTGGTTGGCCTTCATCTGGTTCAATTCAGTTTGAGGATGTTGTCCTGCGGTATAGACCTGAACTTCCCCCAGTCTTATGTGGATTGTCCTTTACTACTTCTTCAAGTCAAAAGATAGGGATAGTTGGAAGAAATGGTACAGGAAAATCCAGCATGCCGAATGCACTATTTCGGATTGTAGAACTGGGAAAAGGAAGAATCTTGATCGATGGTTGTGCTATTTCGAGATTTGGACTCTCAGATTTGCGAAAGGCTCTTAGTATTATACCACAATCACCGGTTCGTTTTTCAGGTACTCACTTTAACTTTTGATTATACTAGGTGAAGTGCTTGGCTTAATCTTTAAAATACTTCGTCAACCCTATCATTCTTTTTTATTCAAGTTTTCTGAAATAATTTTCTGTCAAAGTTTGATCAATGCATTCACTTTTCTCTGTTGGAATAATAATACCTTCAGGTAGGGAGAAACATTCCAAAGTGAGAATTTAAAATATTTCTGCGTATTTCCTCAGTATTTTCTAATACAAATCTCCTAAGATTGAAATTTCTCATTTTCGTAGTCATGTTTAATTCATCCAGGAACTGTTCGATTAAACCTTGATCCATTCAATGAGCACAATGATGCTGGCCTTTGGGAGGCTTTAGAAAGGGCGCATTTGAAGGATGTAATCAGGAGAAACTCTTTTGGTCTGGATGCTGAGGTATCCAAATAGAAAATGAAACGGTCTATATATAATTGTTAATCTAGAAAGCTAGTTTTAGTGATTAGGACTGCCAAAATAATAATTGTGATGTATGTTTGTTGAACTCTCTCCCACAGCTAACTGTTAATCTAAATTAATCTAAAAAACTAGTTTTGGTGTTTAGGGCTGCCAAAATAATTATAGTGATGCGAGTATGTTTGTTGAGCTATCTCTCGGTTAAAACTTAAAACAAATAAAAAATGAGTAAAATGGTCGAATAACAGGCTTAAATTATCATAGACGTCTTGTTATTTAAGGCATCTTTTCTTTGTCGTTTATTGTATAAAATATGAGCATGTAGCTATGCTCATGGAAGTTGGAGTATAATCAAGTGTTCAGGTAAACAGTCATAACTCCGTGCCTGTTAAATTGGTCATTGTGTCTAAAGTAAGATTACATTTAACGTTTGTAACCATTTATATTGGAAAATGTTTTTAATATATCGTTTGAAACAAGAGAAAGGAAAGTGTTGATGAAATAATTCTGCTCCATCCTTGTTGAAGGTCTTAGAGAGTGGGGAGAATTTCAGTGCTGGGCAGAGGCAATTATTGTGTCTTGCTCGAGCATTGCTGCGAAGGTCAAAGATTCTTGTTCTTGATGAAGCTACAGCAGCAGTGGATGTTAAGACTGATGCTTTTATCCAGAAAACAATTTGTGAAGAATTTAAATATTGCACGATGCTAGTTTTTGCTCACAGACTAAATACCATCATTGACTGCGACCAGATTCTTGTGCTTTATGCTGGTCAGGTGTGCCTACTCACTCGTTGTTATTCTTGGATGTTTCTGGTTCTTTTTCTTTCTTCGATTTTCCCTCCTGTTTAATAGACATTTCTTCCTAAGGCAAGATTGACTGTTTTCCAGGATGGCTTGGCAAAGTCTAGCTTAAATATAAAAGGACTTTTTGTATGCTATGATTAAGTCTTCTTTGGATTGGGAAATTACTGGTGACCAGATAACTTCTGATTCTGTTCTTTCAGGTTCTAGAGCACAGTACTCCAGAGGAACTGCTAGCTAATGAAGAAAGCGCATTCTCTAAAATGGTTCAAAGTACAGGGCCTGCAAATGCTGAATACTTACTAGGCTTAGTTTTTGGAGGTGAGAAGAATAGGTTGATTGGAGAACATGCCACACGGTTAGATAGTCGGATGAGATGGCAGGCATCTGATGTGGATGTTTTTCCAATATCATAGAAGGAATAGAAATTTGAGTTTTAGATTTATTTAACTTCTTTATTATATCATATTTATTAAGAGTTTTAGTTTTACTTATTATATTATGTTTTTTTTTATTTCCTTATAAAATCTAAATTAGGAATTCTATCAGGACTTTCCCTTTGTAATTAACAGCCTATAAGGCTGCCAATATGAAATAAAAAGCAAGTAGTTTATTTTCATCACAAACTTAGTTTGGGAAGGGGGTTCAGTCAAGGATGAATCTGTTTTTTGAGTAACCAAAGGCTGCCAATATGAAATAAAAAGCAAGTAGTTTATTTTTATCACAAACTTAGTTTGGGAAGGGGGTTCAGTCAAGGATAAATTTGTCTTTTGAGAAACCATAGGTCGAAGTAAGAATTCTTTCTTGTCTAGACCTGTGACTAGATCTTACGCCAAGGCAGATAACAACTTGGTATCGAAGTCAGCTATCATGGGTGACGAAAAAACTTTGATAGCCAAGCTGGAGGCATTTATGGAACAAATGGCTCCAAGGCAACAAGCATTAGAGGAGCAAATGGCGATGTTATCTCTTTCGGTCCAAAAGACAACGAAAGGGGATTCAAAGAAAAATAATGAAGAATAGGGCAGCAGTGGAGGCAATAAAAGAAATTCATATTCGCAACACGGTGGGGGCATGGTGCCACGATACTCTAAGATGGAATTTCCCACTTATGATGGTGTTGGAGATCCTTTAGGATGATTGAAAATATGTGAAAGTTTTTTTCACAATCAACGGACCAACGACGAAGACAAAGTAGGCTTAGCTTCATTCCATCTCTTAGGATAGGCACAATTGTGGTTTGATCAAATCGAAGAATAAGAGGGAAATCTGGATTGGGAGTGCTTCAGAGAGTGCTGTCATGTCGGGTTTGAACCACCTATGAGTAATAACCGCTTGGGGGAACTTGCAAACCTGAGACAAACTGGGACTGTAGAAGAATATCAACGCCAATTTCAATCACTACTGGCCAGGACTACTAATCTTAAACCTCGACAACAAGTAAACCTTTTTACTGCCGGATTAGGAGAGGAAATTAGAATTGATATTGAGATGCAACAATCGGGAAACCTTGGAGTTGCAATGAATATGGCTCGAGCTTTGGATCGTAACCAAAAAGTCTATTCCAAGATGTTATCTCAAACTAATCTAAACTGGCCAGCTTCCAAAACGCTGGCAGCAATTCAATTATTCCAACAACTAAGAGCTTTGCAAAGGCAGGGGGACAAACAACGAAACCAATGGGGAATAACAACAAAATAGGTTCTTTCGCACTATTTATCAAGAGATTGACATGAGCAGAAATGGCAGAAAGAAGGGCTAATGGATTGTGTTATAATTGTGACGAGTCTTACTTCATGAGACACAGATGTAAAAGGTTATTTTGGATAGAAGTACCAGATATTGAAGATGCGCAAGATGATGATAAGATAGATGATCTTGAAATATCTTTACATGCCATTAAAGGAACTTGCAATTCATCTACTATGCAACTAATAGCAAAGGTGTCAGGAAAAACGGTGTTAGTTCTCGTTGATTTGGGCAGTACGCATAACTTTCTACGTGAAGGTTTAGTGCCAAGATTGGGACTAAAAGTACAAAACAAATAGGGGCTGCAAGTATGTGTGGCAAATGGAGAACGGGTTCCTAGCATAGGCGTTTGTAAATCAGTACAGTTCGTTGTGGCCAATGACAACTTTCAAGCTGATTTTTGTACAATACCATTAGAAGGGTTTGATGTGATTTTGGGGGTTAAATGGTTGTGTACCCTTGGTCCAATTTTATGGGATTTCAGCTCCTTGACTATGCAATTTGCAGTAAGCAAAAAGAAGATACTATGGCAAGGGCAGCACCCAGAGGAAGTTCCACGACTTAGTGCACAATTTGCTCTAGCTGTGTGCACAATTTGCCCTAGCTGTTAGCCTCACTTCTTCACAGAATGACCTTAAAAGGTTTGATATTGGAGATACAAACAATATCGTCAAGAAAACTGAAGATGCAGTCATAACTCTGCAGAGTGTTTTGGAGGGAAAGCATGATGAAGTTATAGATGATATGCTTCAGCAACTCCAAGTTCCCAGAGATAGATGGTGGTCAGCTCTTTACAGAATAATTGACGGTATGCATATAGGAATCTCTCATGCACGTAAGCTACCCCTAAAAAATCCACACGTTGTGCAGGTCAATTTTATGAGGGGTTGCCAGTGATGATTAGTTTACTTGATTATAGGATGGTAGGAGGAAACAAAAATAGTGATCAAAGCTCCACGGTTTACATTGCGATTGATTCATAAGATGATAGAAATGAGTGTTCCTAGAGATTTACATGCTCTTTTCTCTGTTGTCCTGGTAAATTATCCTATGGAAGAATGGGTTTATCAACTACAACAATGTGAAACAATGATCTAGTTTCACCTAAAGAATTTGGCTGCTGCGTTTTACTTAGCGCTCAAAACTCTTTAAGATCAGTAATATTGACCCAGAGAATAGCAACCATTGGATGAAGATTTGAAAGTCAGCTATAAGAAAATCTTGGAATAAAGTTTTGTTTCATTGTATTATCATTGTTCATCATCAATAATTGGTTCTTGTTTCAGGTCTTGCTGCAATGAGCAGGCTAGCTCAAAATAACAGGCTTCTACAATTAGATCTGGAATTTGAAGACAGATCCGTGGATTGGGACGAGATTGAAATATAATAAAGCAGATCCCTGGAATTTGAAGACTATAGTGGACATCTACATCCTGCTGACACTGATATTAGATTGCCGGTTTCATATCTGATATTCTGACACTTGTAACTAGTCAAGTCAGTCGCAAACAGTTGGCTATCATCACCAAAATTTTATTCCAAATTTTAAGCAAAGTAATTCAATTCCTGTGAAAAAACAGTAATGGGATTTTTACAGGAAAAATGCACTTGGGTTTGGGTCATTTAGGCTCAATAATAGAACAGTATTTTCTATTGGGATAATGTCATACATACTTCTACCTCAGCACTCCCATGTATGAAGAAACTCGTCTTGCCGGAGCGATTCTGTCAATGACCATTTTCTTCATCAATGAGTATTTCCTCTGTTATTTTCGTATCCTATTGGTGGGTCTTTGACCTTCTATGGTGGGTTGGTTGCTAAACTGAGTTCCTAAGTCTATGTCAAACCCTTTAAAAAAACTCCAGTCTTACGGTTAAGAAAAACAAAATATATTGTTTTTGTTGAGATTGGTTGCTGTTCTTAATATTTTCTTGCCAAAAACAAGCTTCCCTTATTTTCTGTTGTTTTCTGCACAAAATAAAAATAAAGATATATTTACCATTTTATCCTTATAAAGTATAAACATCTCTCTTTTTTATATTGACATTTATTAGGATTTTGCTTTAAATATATTTTTTATAAAATAAAATTTTTAATATTTAAGAAATACTTACGATAAACAAAAGAAATATATTATACAATAAAGAATAAAGAGAAAAAAGAACAAGGAAAAGAAAAAGAGAAATAAGAAAACAAAGGAAAGAAATATGAATTTTATCTATGAATTTGGATATTTATAGAATTTTTTAAAATTTATATTTATAGGCATAAGAGTTATAAATGAAATAAAAATATTTTCTTAATGGATATATCAAATTTCTTATTTTAATGGACATCTGCTTCATAATAATAAAATATTTACAGTATTCCCTTTTTATCGACAAATAATACAAAAAATAATAACACAAAAAATTAAAAAAATAACATGAAATTAAATTATGGTAGAATGAGTTTTTGTAAATGCAAAAAAAATGAAAAATAAACATAAGCAAATAACCTAAATAAAATATATTAAAAAATTAATAACAAAAAAATAATAATTTCTTAGGTAAATTATCTAAAATTCATGGATGAATATTTTACAAGTCTAAACATATAGAAAAATTTAACAAACAAACAATATTTCTCAAAATATATTAACTCTTAAATTTTTAAGTCATTTTGTCCAAACCTCATTATCAATAGTAGTTCTTGATGGCATTGCATTAGAACTCCAAAAAAAAGTTCTCACCCTTTTTTGATATAGATTTAGAAATTATCAAGAGTAGTTCTTTATGGCATTGCACTGGAACTCCAAAAAGAAAACACTCTCACCCTTTTTTGATATGGATTTGAGACATCAATTTTCAGCAATTCATTGGATACCTCAGCTTCAGAATAGCAATGTGGTTTTCCTTTTTTTTAGCAATAACAAGTTCTTTCTCAGCAATTTGTGCAATGACATTTCATTATTTCATCACTTCAGTCATATTGCTAATTGCGACTTCAATTGGCTTTTCAAATAAGTCTTCATACAAGCTTTTTTCATAGATGATTTTTGATTGCTTTGACAATAAAAAAATTTATTTGTAATATCCCAAACTAACACCATTAGTCAGTAAGACAATATCTGATATGCTAAATTGAGAATCATGTTATAACCTAAAACTATAGCCTAATCAGATTAATAAACACAAGGATTTTCTCTTCCAAAAACCATCAGCGGTAATGAAAAGATGTGGGCAGAAACTTCGGCTTCTAAAATCCGAAAGGCTTGAAGCCTTAACCATAAATAGAAAAGTCTAAACCAAAGCATTCACTCCACCCATCCAATAGAAGAACTCTCATCGAAACAATAATTCATTACTATACTAACCTGTAACCAAGTTTCGAATGTAAGAGATGGTGGTTCACAACTTGTTCTAACACAATCGATGGAACAACATTATTTTCTTCGATACTCCATTGACGAACTCTCTCTTTTGCACTATAGGCTCCCTTACCATTAGCTCTATCTTTTAAATAGAGCTCATATAGCTTCCCATGTATCGCTATTTTGCAACTTTAGGATCTGCCTAAAGTTAAAATTATTAAATGATCCAACGAAAAAGGAACAAGATGAAAAGAAACTTGATAAAAAATTTAGTGATATACTACCCTTTATAACAGTCTCCCACACTTCAGCCTCAGCTTCAAAAGCTTTGGTTAGTTGATTTGTAACACCGCTCACCTATTTTGATGTACAATACAAATGAGAGATGTTATCGAAACACTTCTTTAACTTGTATAAATTTTTTCTTTTAAGACTTAATATTTTTTTAAACTCATTTTTAAGATTTAGAAGAACATTTCTCATGAGTTTGAATATGCCCAAAACATAAAACGGAATTCCAATAGCTCAAAAATTAAGTTGTACAGGTTGAGGGCCGCAAGTCTAAATACCTAGGCAGCAAGTATCGAGACTAGGCCTGTAATTCTTGTGAATGATGCCCTACCATATAATCCAATTAATTTCCATGCTAAATAATCAATAATAATACATTTTTCTATTTTGGTCAAATTTGTACTATAATCCTTGAACTTTTCAAAATCTATAATTTGATTCTTTCATCATATTTTCACTTCTAAAATTTTTCTCATTAATTCTCATATCCAAAATCAACTTTATTCTCATAATAATCTTTTTCTAACTTATTTTCCAAATTTTCTTACAAATTCACTAATTCGGTATTTGAATAATGCCACATTTCTAATATTTTTTTTAAGACGTTACAACTCTCCCCTTCTTAACAAAAATTCTTAAAATTTCATTCGAATGATGACCAAGTAACTCTCTTGATGCACTCATTCTTTTTCCATGATCCCTTATTACTCATTTAAGGCATTGATTCATTATCCTTTTGTTTCACTTGTGGATACACATGGTCTCATCAACTCCCAAATTCAGATCTTTCTTTAATAATCTCATATTCACATCATATTAACTCTTTCGAGGGCTCGTATCAAGCAAAACACTTATCCAAAATGATCATACTTAGCATCCTTTAGATTTTCCTCTTAGCTTCCTTTATAGCTCGAATTATTATGACATGGTCTTGCTACTATTTACATTTTCTCATTATATCAATCCATAATCAAAATTCAAAAAATTAAAATTTTGACTCTAAGGCCATGTAAGGAATTCTCTCTTTTATCTAGTAGTATTGCATCACAAATCAAAATCATGTTATGACAAAAATCTTGTTGTCAGGCTTAAAACATGTATCCTTATTTCTATTGTAAAATTTCATTGAAACATTGTGATCGCTTAGAAGATTCACTGTCCCATCTTCTCCCCAATTACTAGAATGTCCCAACACGCAACTCTCAAAGATAATCATCATCAAACATTATCAAAATCTCGTTGCATTTTCACATAAACTGTCATGTGAGTTGTAATGTAACACCCCTAACCCATATCCGTTGCCGGAATAGTGTTACAGAGCATTACCGGGGTTTACGGATCAATCAGATAAAAACTTCAAACGTTTCATTACATATCAATATTCATAATAAAAACCAATTAAAATCATATTTACTGTCCTTTATACGAGCCCTTAAGGCCCGGAATACGCATTAGAAATAAGTCAGGACTAAATCAGAAACTCAGAGAATTTTTCTGTTAAAGTAGAAATGTTTCAAAGCTGCAAAAGTCACACGGCTGTGTCTCAGGCCGTGTGGGCATTTGAAATAAGGACACACAGCCGTGTCTTAGCCTGTGTCCATGGCCGTGTAACTCTTTGACTTGGGTCACACGGCCAAGCCACACGCCCATGTGTTAGACTGTGTGAGCACACTAACTTGCATTCTTAAGAAGATACAGAGGACGTACGGTTGTGTCACTTGGTTGTGTATCACACACGGATGAGACACACGCCCGTGTCTGTGCCCGTGTGGATGAAAATAGGCCATTTTCGAATTACATTTCTTGCCCAAATTGACATCAATCTAGACTCAACAAATTGCACATCAACAAGCCATAACAAGGCATTCAAAACAAGCTAAAATCAAGTCTTAGACATGTATTATCACCACATACAACCAATATGCCCTTAGGCACCTCAAATGACAACTTAAAAACATGTCAACCAAGTATCCAAACTTATCTAATTAATTTACCTAACAAAGTTACCAAAGTTCACTACAATTCAAATACATACATACATATATCACTCATACTAAAATCACAATTATACCTTATTCTCATACCAATATGTAAGTTGGTTATATAAACAAAATATTATTCATAATATTTACATAAGCTAAACTTTGACCAAGACCGTACAAAAGCCTATACATGCCATATAAACCGTATTTATCGTTTCAAAAACTATCGAGATAAGCTGGATAATGTGACTTGAGTGCTGATCCGATTATCCAACCTTCTGAAAATATACAATGACATTAAACAATACAAATAAGCTTAATGAAGCTTAGTAAGTTCAACGAGTTAATTAAAAATCTTACCAAACTAACTATAATAAATTAAGTAATAAAAATCATCCATGACAACTCCCTGTCATTTACAACTTCAACTGATAAGTACATCCGCATCAAATCATTACAAAAATAAGTAACATGTCTTTCAAATTCATTAAATAAATCACCTTACTGAGATTTCTCCATTCGAAGAACAACTTACAGAAGAGTACATTGTCAATAGAAGCTCATAAAAGCTAGTCCTCCCAAATACGCCAACAGAAGCTCGAAAGCTGAACAGAAGCTCGTAAGAGCTGATCCGCCCAATCACGCCAAACAGAAAGTAAAACATGAGAGTTCGCAACAAATGGTGAAACCCGGTTTACTTGGGTAAAATGCCAATATCTCCCTCCAATACGATCTCCACTCCAAACCCCCGTCATACACCAAATCACGAATGTATTCAAATCTCGCGTTTAATTTAAACCGAATATCCAAATCAATATTATAATTCAAACAATAATTCATTTCCAACAATAGAATATATACATAATATCAATCATCAATTTATACAAATATTAAATTTTAACCATACGAACTTACTGGACTGAATTGTAGTAACTGTAGAAGTTTAGGGACTATTCCGCTATTTTTCCTTTTTCACGAGTATCTATGGGATCTTGATCTAAAATATAAAATTACTCATTTATTAGCATATATTTTATTTCCAATTAATTCTACAATTAATACCCTTTTATTTTTTGAATTTATGCAATTACCCCAAACTTTTACAATTTTTGCAATTTAATCCCTTAATTAGTTAATCTATCAAATTAACTAATTTTCTCAATCAATAATCTATCCAAATATTATAGGCTCTCATACAGCCCCTAATAAACACAAAATTCACTATCAAACCCTAATATTTTGACATTTTCACAATTTAATCTTAAAATCAATATTTAACAAAATCACTTTACAAAATCATCATACAACAAAATCAAAGCCCCATATCCATGTTATTCATAAGATACATCTAATAGTTATAAATGGTAAATTCCAAAATTTTTAACAGAATCAAAAACGAAGGTACGAGTTAGCTGAACCTAATTGTAACGATATCAAAAACATAAAAATTACAAAAACCAGGTAAAAATTGAACTTACATGGAACAAAAAAAAAAAATGAAGAACCAACTTAAAGAACTCTCTCCTATGGTGGTTTAGGCCGAAATTGAAGAAGAAAATGCATAGGAAACTTTTAAGAATTTCAATCTGTTTGTTTTAATTTCATCAAAATTATCATTTTGCCATTCCATCATTTTGTTTTATTATTTTCTCTTAACATGGCGCCCCACTATATCAATTTAGGTATATTTATTACCCAAGTCCTTCCTTATTTATTAATCAAGCCATTTAATCACTTAATTATTATAATTAGTAAGTTTTGCACCTTTTTCAATTTAGTCCTTCTTAATTAATTAACTATCGAAACGTTAAAATTTTTCAACGAAACTTTAATTCCACATTAATGACACTCCGTAGATATTTATAAAAATATTTATGGTTCGATTTATAGAAATAAAGTATCGATACCTCACTTTCTAAAACCACTTGACCTAGGGCTTTACCACTCGAACCTAATAAATCATTATAAAACATAAATTACCAATTCAAAAACATTTTTAAAACCATATTTGACTCGTAAATATTAAATAATAATATTTACGAACTTAGTCACCGGATTTGGTGTCCTCGAGACCACTATTTCTGACACCACTGAAAAAAATAGGACTGTTACAACTAATAATAATATTTACGAACTTACTCACCGAATTTGGCGGCCTCGAAACCACTATTTCCGACACCACTAAAAAAATAGGCTGTTACATGCAATGTCAGTGTCATTAAAATTTTAAAAATTCAATTAATTTTTCCATTCAAAAGAAAACAATTTGACTAAATTTTAAATTTTGAGGGCCAAAGTAATCCAAATAAATAGTAATTGTCAAAGTGACAAAATGAGTAAATGTTAGGGACTAATTTTATCTTTATGCCTTAAAAATATTTTAAAACATTGACAAAGTTAAAATAACTTTTTAAAGTGTTTTGATTATTGAAAAATATTTTTAAAATTATATTAAAGTTTTTTTTCCATTTTTAATTGAAACAAATTAATTATTTTTTTATAGTTTTAAACCACTTTAAAACAATTATAAATTGAAAAGGAAAACAATTTATAAAACTATCTATAAAAATATTTTAAATGTTTTAAAAATCTATTTCTTTTCATTTAAAATCCACATAAAATCTTTGACAATTAGAAGCTGCCTTAAAACTATCTCAGATCACCTTCATTTTTTCTTCGGTTTCCCGGATCAAATCAACTCCATGTACTCTTTCTCTCACTAAACTCAGTCCATTATTATGGAGTTTTGCATTTATGACCATACCGAACTTTGTAGAATGCCATTTTAATACTTAACTGGAAACTATTATTATATGCGAATTCGACTAATGGTAATTATTTCTTTTCCAAATTCCTTCAAATTCTAGAATACAGCACCAAAACATATCTTTAAGAATTCAAATCAGACATTCAGATTAACCATCCATCTGAGGATGACATATGGTACTAAATTATAATCACTTACCCAGAACTTCTTGTAACTTGTTCCAAAATCGGGATGTGAATCGTGGATCTCAATCAGAAATAATAGAAACCGGCATACCATATAATTTGACAATATCAGAAACATATAATTTAGACAATCTATTAAGAAAGAAATCCATTCATACTAGAATAAAATATGCAGACTTCGTCAAACGATCGACGATTACCCAAATAACATCTTTCTTTTTCAGAAACAGGGGTAATCCCGATATAAAATTCATAGTAACTTTGTCCCCTTCCCACTCCAAAGATTATCATCGGTTGGTAATAATTGATCTGAAGGTATCGATGACGATGTTCAAACTTTAACTTGTTGACACAATCATTTAAATACAATTTTAGAAATATTACATTTCATTTCGGGTCAATAGCACATCTTTTTCGAATCAATGTACATTTTATTATTCTTCGAATGATAGACATATTACTATTATAAGCTTCGTGCAAAAATTTCTGTACAAGCTCTGAATTTTTCAATACACAGGCTTTGCTTCTGAATAACAGACAATTATCAAATCCATCCTGAAATTCTAAATCAGAAGTTGACTCACTCTGTACCAATTTAACTTGCAACTCATTATCGCTTTTCTTAGGGTCATAGATTTGTTGTAGAAACTTCAGTTTAACTTTAAGCTCAGCTAAAATTGAGTCATTATCAGACAATTACAATTGGGTTTTCATTGCTCATAAGACAAATAGAAACTTCCTTTTTAGAGTATCCACAACTACATTTGCTTTTCCTGAAAAATAATCAATTACAGAATCAAAATCTTTCAGCAATTCAAGCCATCAACACTGTCTCAGATTCAAATCTTTTTACAACATCATACAATTTAAACTTTTATGATCAATAAATATATGGCATTTTTATCAAACAAATAGTGTCACCAAATTTTCAGTGTAAACACAATACCTGTCAATTTTAGGTCATATATCGAGTAATTCTTTTCATACAGTTTTAACTGTCTGGAAGTATAGGCTATTACTTTGCCTTTATGCATCAAAGCAAAATCTAAACCATTTAATGATGAATTACTGTAAATCACAAATTCCTTACCCGATTCAAGCTGAACCAGAACTGATGCTTCAGTCAACAGGGCTTCCAACTGGTTAAAACTTTACTAACATTTATCGGTCCATTCAAATCTTATATCTTTTTGTAATATTCATGTCATCGTTGTAGCTATTTCAATAATTAACATCGAAGCTTTGAATTATTCCGAAGCCACAATCATCAGATAAATTAAAAACCAGAATGTTATAATAGAACTGACATTTCAGCAGTATAGATGTAAGAATATCTCAACATCAATTGTATGCTCCAAATGGAAGAAGAAAATCGAAAGCAGTCCCAATAACAATCAGTGCCATAATACAATTTCTATAATCTGAAATTTATATCACCAAACTCTCATGATCGAGTCAAGGTTTATAACAATAACAAATGTAATTACCTCTAGCCAACGAATATCTTTCATCGTTAAACCATGTTTGATAGATATGATCTGTAACATCCTGAATTTTTGGGCCCATGTGTTTAATGGGTGGTTATGTTTAATGTGAGTGTTAGGGGTCCAAGTTGGGCTCAGGACTAGGCAAAGGCCTTGGTTAAATTATCTGATTGGGCATTATAGAGTTAAAAGGAGGTAATTGTGTTTAAAATACCAACGTGGGCTTGTGGCCCAACATTAGGTGGCACTGCAAAGGAATTTGAAGGTGGCGTCATTAACAATTAAAAGGGCCCAAGTTTTGGCCGCAAGGAGTCCATGTTTCTGGGCCATTTTCGGCACTTTAAAGGGAGCAAGGGATGACGCCACACACAAGGAGTTAGGGGCCCAAAATTTAAGTTTCATAGAGCCCAAATCCTTTAATTTAAGTTAGCTAAATTCGGCATTAGGGTTAGGTGAAGTGGACGGAAAAAGGCTCAAAAATAGGAGGATTTATGTGGATTTTATAATTGATAATATAGATGATAAAAAGGAGAAAAGATAGGAGCTATCTGCAAGGCAAGGTGATGGCCGAAATCCACCACCTAGAGGAGTAAAGAATTCAGCTACTTCATAGATAAGGGGCACCGAATTTTCCCTTTTTATTAGCTTGACTTTTAGTTATCAGGAAGGGCGTTTTCGATTTTAAGCAGTAGATGCCTAAATTTTTATAAATAGGGGGGATATCTCATTGATTCTGGCATTTAAACCCTAATTTCCTCTTCACTCTTTGTGCCAAAATTCTTAGCCTCTCCCTCTACAATTTCTTTTCTTCAATTTCTTCAAAAGCCAAAACCTCTCATTTCACTCTCTTTTCCATTCTTTTTTCTCTTGTGCCGATTTCTCTAAAAAACCGAAAGCTCCATAGTTTTTCTCTATTCATCCTAATTGTGAGTTGGTTCTATTTATTCCGGCATTTAAATCTTCTTCATTGACATTGTCGAATTCTCTCCAGTGCTAGCCAAATTCCCTGTGTTAAGGTAAGCGTCGACTTCTGTTAAGTTCTCGCGTTCTATTTCGGTTTTTGAAAGGTAAAAGCCAAAAAGCTAATAGTTTAATGGTTCTATGTTGGGCGGCATTTCGGGATTTGAAGGAAACTTGGTCGTCTAGATCTAAAAGCCAAAAATCGTTAGTCTCCAATTTTGGGATTTTAAGGTAAGAAGATTTCCCCTAGATTTTTACTAGATTCGCACATTATATGCAAGATCTTAACTTTATGATGAGGATTAACGATCATAAATTGTGATAGTAGTTCTAACAAGGACTTGTGATGGAATTAAATATGGATCAGGCAAAGGAGTGAATCCCTAAATTTAAGAAACGAGTGGTATCTGCCGTTCGAGATTGGCTACTTGGTTGTGGACTGGCTTCTGAACAACACCTTAGGCAGGTAGCAGTTGTGTCGAATAAGGATAGCGTCAACATAGAAAGCATCATTTTATCAGTAATCAGGTGTGTAGATCTCTAACACACTATTAATCCTGTATGTATGTCTATATATTTATGTTACGGGCTAAAAAGCCAGAAAGAGGCTGTATAGACAGTCGAATGGAACCCAAAAAAGGGTTATGCTAAGATGCCAGGTACGTAAACATAAAACTCTCTATGTGTATCGAAATATGTATAAGTCTGCATGATGTTTCTTTTATGTGTATGCATGTGGTGGGATTATGTTATTGAAGGGGAAGTGCATGATGGGTCACATAGTGATCGGTGGTAGAAATCCCACAAATATGAATGTTAGGTCACACAGTGATCGGTGGCTATGCCATGTTCAATGATTCCTGAATAACAGGAATAGGCAGTACGACTGTCGTTATGGTGTGTAGCGGATGGAGGGTTGATTGTAGAAATCCTCAAGGTGTGATTGTAGAAATCCCCAAGGTGTGAGGATGGAAACCTAGGATGGGTTGGGCTATTCATCATTTACTATTTGATTTATATTCATGATTGTTGCCTTCATGTATGGGCCAGGGCCCATAATGTGTTTGTGGGCTCAAGTCGTTATGTGTTTTGAGATTTATACACTGAGTCTTGGTGACTCAACGCTTTCCTTTTTCTCTACTCTTTCAGATAAGCAGTAGATCGTGGACATGGGAGCCGAGACAGACTCGAGGGGCCATCCAGTTTTTGATTTATATTTCTTTAGATTATTTCAATTTTTCTTAAGATTTTAGTTTTGGGAAATTATATGTAATAAGGCCCCCATAGTTTTTATTCATCTAAGTAGTTTTTCTTTATAAAAGTTCTGTAACTTATGAAATCGTGTCGAAGGTTTTATTATACTTAATAATAATTATTCAAAGGCTTTATTTTTTTAAATGTCACTTATTCATTCAAATAATGTTTAAATTAACTTATGACTTCCAAACCAACAAAGCAAAAGTTTTCCATGTACAACTCGTAGCATACCAGATCTGGTCGAAATGCATGGGTCCGGTTTGGGGGTGTTACAAGATCAAACCATAAGAATAATAAGAAAACTGAGTTAATGAAATCCAAAATGTGAAGCTATACTGAATTTCAAAGAATACAACCCATATTAATGATAATGAGATCGATGATATCCCAGAGAAAGACTAGAAGAATAATATTGCCCATACACACTAGAAATAGTATAAATTGCATATTTGGAATTCAGAACTTCAACTAGTAGAAGTAGAAAATAGTATCATATAAATCTTATCATCAAGTTTTCTTTCAAAGATAATAGTTTAGAAAACCAGGGGAATATAAAGCAATACCACTCATGAATTAATCAAACTAAAAATAATTCCGTCTAATATCATGATTCGCTAACCTTTCTATATGATAAATATCGCATCTGAAAATGAACAATTTCGTATGCCTCTGATAATAACAGAACATATAGAATACCCAGAAGAAATTGCTACGAAATACCAAATTATAACAACTGCATTCAGATATCTTTGAAATTTCATCACTATTCCACTGACTAATAAAGTCGTCAATAATCTCACATTATTCAGTTCCCTGAAGGAAGCAATTCAGAAGAAATTTTCGGTTAATCCATTCTGTAGATATCGTACCTGAATAGGTCAATTACTCATGAATAACTTCTTCCTTAACAGTGACATTGCGTATCCCGAATAAATCTTCAGAATAAATCTGATATCTCTTTTAAAACCATCTTTACTTATTAACCCATTCTCAACTCTAACTAAATTATTAATCATTCAGTTACTAAACTTTTCAGTTTCACACTTGTGAACTTAATCAATCTAAATCTTGTGAACTTCATTGTATAAAACTATACTGGTAAGGGGATGGAGGTCGTAAAGCCTCAAAATTTAACTTTCATATATACACACGTATAACATAAAATTTATTATCAATATGTTCATTATAAAATATTTATTTCATACCTTTATGAATCTCTACTCATCATAAGAAACATTTTTACTCAGATACTTGAGTATCACTTTTAACATTGTCAGAATTAGCTCGGTTGGAAAGCATCTCTGTCTATTAGTAACACAATTCTCATCAGAGTCAAGAGATATCACACTATCACAAGTTATATAATGGCATGTATAGCTAATCTCGTATACGCTACGTTAGTCTGAGAATCGGCTAAACCATAGCTTTGATACCAATAAATGTAACACCCTTAACCCGAATTCATCGTCGAAACAGGGTTACAGAGTATTATCGAAGTTTACGGGTCAAGCAACAGACATTTCATAAATGTTTAGTGTTCATATCAGATTTCAATGAAATTTAATCATATAGTCCTTTACATGAGCCCTCGAGGCCCAAATCATGTGTTAGAATCATGTCGGGACTTAATCGGGTGGTCAGAAAATTTTTCATAAATTTTTCTTAAGTGCAGGGGTCACACGCCCATATGGTTAGGCCGTGTAGTTCACACAGCTAGGGACACGCCCGTGTCTCAGGCCGTGTAACTCTCTGACTTGGGTCACATGGTTAGGTCACACACCTGTGTACTAGACTATGTGTAGATCCAAGGGTCACACGGCCAAGCCACACACTCGTGTGGTAGGCTGTGTGATCAATTCTGAGCATTCTGTTTTAACATTTTAAAGATGCAGGTGACACACGGTGTGCTGGGCCGTATGTCACACACGACTGAGACACACGCCATTGTCTCTACCCGTGTGGACAAAAATAGGCTATTTTCCAAGCCACATTTATCACCCTTCTTGTCTTTCACCTACACTAATACTTGAACATATTCATAAACCATGTCAAAGCATTCAAAACAAGTCTAAATCATGTCTTGAACATGACATATTATAACATAAAACCAATGTACCCTTAGGTACCTTAGATGACAATTTATTTTCCTTGGATGACAATTTATTTTCATGTTAATCTATTATTCGTACTCATCTAGTTACTAAATGCATATATGTAATATCACATTCATTCTTTAAACATGATAGAACCACTTATAAATATATTAAAATATGTCAAAAACAGGCCATCCTAATGGTTAGTTTCATTCAAAACATTTATATGCCATCATTGGCTAAAAACCTATACATGCTATTATAACCATAATTGATTTACCATATATGCCGAAATAGGCCGATGGATAATGTGAGTGATCTCCATCAATGCTTCCAATCCAACGAGCTTCTGAATTACTATAGAATAAGGGAAAATAAAATAGAGTAAGCATATTATGCTTAGCAAGTTCGTATAACATGGTAATAAACTTATCATTCATTTAAATTCAATATAGACATACAAGGCATATTCAGTCAATTGAATCACGAGCCCTAACACATATCCTTATCACCCATGTTAGTTATACATTCCACTATAACATCAAGAAACATATATAGGTTCAAAAATAATCAATTTTCATATTCGTATGCTTTTCACATCATGTATTCATGTAACATGTACAAATCATATCCCTGTATTTCAAGTTCAATTTCACAATAATTCATCTCAAGCTCAGAATATCACCTGCATCGCGTAACAATGCCACCATTCCTTTCAACTTCTCCTCAGAGGTCAAGTCGAGTTCATCCATAATGCGCTCCGTTGCTTCCAACCAGTACTCAGCTGTACTGGGTGCCACTCCCGATACTCCACGAAACATCTCGGCTCCATTCGCTCCGAGCGCTTAAACACTGATTTACGGGTTCCCGATTTCCACCCGCACTCACCACCAATTCCAAAACTCGCGGACGACTGCGACATAGCATCTTCCCCCGTCTGAGCTTGCTGCTCAGCACCCACAGCTGGGGGTGGTGGTGGTGGTGGTATTTCATTGTCAGAACCCTGACCCGATCTAACGGGTTCTGACACAGTCATTCTTCCTCTACCTCTTCCACGACGACCACGTCCTCTAAAGCTCATTTTCTATCGTCGAGATCTGATTAAGAAGTTTTATGAATTAGTCATTGTTCCACTTATTTACCTGCGAAGGAGTTTTATGAAAAGAGTTTTAGGAGTGATTCTTTCGTATTCACACAAGCACACAGTCTTTCATTCAGTCATCCATCCATCAAACAATTATGAACTTTCGTTCATTCAGAGAAACGTTGAAACTTTCATCGTTGTTGTTTTTCCACTACCTAGGGGTATTTTTGTAATTTTGTCCTACAGGGGCATTTTCGTAATTTTTCAAAAGGAAAAACATTCCTTGGTGTTTTTGTCGAAAAGTGTTTTGAGAATTCAAAGTCTTGGGGTAATTTGGAGAAATTTCATCCGGGGGTATTTCGGTAATTTTCGACCTCGGGTAGTATTCAGTAAATTTTCACAAATCAGGGTAAATTTGTAAAATTTAGTAAATCAGGGATATTTCAAAAGTTGTAAAACGTTGTGGGTTCTTTTTGAGAATTGTTCCTTCCAAAACAGTGATGTTGCAAAAATTTTAGGAATCAGGGTTATTTTGGTAATTTTGTAAGTTAGGGGCAATTTTGTAATTTTCCAAAATCAAGGTATTTTTGATAGTTTGCAAATTAGGGTTTGTGAACATTTATAAAATAATGAAGCTTTGGCAAAACCGTTGAGAAGTTTGACATTTTGTGAATCAAGGGCATTTTGGTAATTTTACCACTAGGGGTATTGTTGTAATTTTTTTTTTGAAAATCGGGAATTTTTTGGCAAACTTTGTAAAGATGGTTTTCACAAATTAAAAGAGTGATTTTAAAAGTTTTAAAACTAGGGTTTGTTGTCCTTCATAAAAGAAACGGCTAATTCCCTTTCGGGTTTTAGTCTTTATGTTTAGCCTATGACCGAGTCCTCTTGGTCAGGGTGAACCAAAGCTACACACCAGGCAGGATTCGAGTGGAGAGGAGGTGAGTCACGCGGACTGCTTAAATACCAAGCTCTCACTGAAACCATTCCTAGACATGCGCACAGAGGTTGCCACACCACCGAGCCCTCTGAGTTAGGGTGAACCGAAGCTACGCACTGCAGGATACTGCGAAGAAGAGGAGGTGAGTCACTAGGATCGCTTAAATACTGTGCTCTTTCGGATCCAATCCTAGACATGCGTCATGTGAGTTACCACACCCTAGCTCAATGACTTAGCCATAGGTTTGTTAAGTTCATTAAGTCTTGTGAGTTTCATGTGTTTGAGTAGTCTAATCCTAGGGTTCAAATTCCTATCACACTATTCTACGTTCCATGCCTTTTCTACCCCTATATAAATCACATAATCACACATAGAGTTAGGGGTACTTACTTGGTGGACTGCGGGTCGGAGACTTAGGTTCCATGCCAGAAACCTGCTTGATTTCAAAGAAAATCATTTTGGCTCGCTTTGAAAACATTTTGGGCCTTAGTCCACAGGCCGAGAGTTTAAAATTGGGCTCTGATACCAAGCTGAAACACCCCACACCCGGCCCACGAGCCTGAACCGGATCTGGTATGTTCCTTAAGGAAATCGGTTTTCGAAGTCCTTTATTACTTTGAAAATATTGGTGTATTTTTAGAAAACTGTTCATTTTGGATTGGGCTTAGGTTAAAAACCTGTTTATTTAATTTAGAAATCATTTAATTAAGGTGACAAAATAATTTAGGGTTTAAATGTAAAGACATAAAATTTTAATATCATAATTGTAAAGTATTTCGAAGCATAATAATTGCAAGTAAACAATAGTATGTGAAAATAAAACTATGGCTTTTTGGGCCTTATTACATCAATAATTTCCAAACTTAAAATTTAAAGAACTTTATAAAAATAAAGGTCCAATTCAGTAAATATTTTCTTTGCTACGCGTGGCCACCTTTAGCTCCTGCAGACCCGGTCCATTCTCGCTCATCACACGAAAAATAATCCTCAAAGGGTGAGTCAACGGACTCAATGTGTACATAAACTAACAAACAATATTTTGGGCATACATATTCATATCGAACATATACATATCAAAATGATGCAACCCAAACCCAAGCCTAATTATCCATCCGCTACACACACCACCGGTACCGCGAAATACACCGTGGGACTACTAAGTCAACCCTCCTTCCGCTACACACCATCGAAGGCGATCAGCTGCGATCGACGTGCTCATCGCCATATATACGTTGTGTCATTAGACACTATGTTCGAAAAATGTAACCGAAGTTACCATGTTCACTTAATGGGACCGTAGCCACCATATTTCGTTGGTGAGACCGTAGTCAACACCTATTCTTCCCCTTTCACATATATCCCATATATGCCCCAAATATTTATATCATGCATATCTTATTTCTCATTCATATTACATATTCAAATATATATATATATCGTATTTGTAATCCTATCGGAAGTAGGAAATGTACTGGTACTTTTACCTCATTTGTGACACTTAGCCACATTCTCATTCGCATGCACATTCATATATATACATATAAAATAATTGCCGTAATATATTGGGAGTTAGTGTGGGTACACACCTTATTCGCTTAATGGATTCCTTGAATTTCAAGTGAATTGATCACGATTCGGACTTTAGATCTGTTAACTCCTATATTTGGCCCATATATATAAACATATTAATACCCTTTTGATTTTAAAACCAAATCCTACTAGGAATAGAATTACTAACACTTACCTTGTTTGCCAAATCAAATCCCAAAGTTGTGGTATTCCTCCCCGAATTTTGGCTACCCACTAGATCCACTTGATTTGATAAATCTTTGATTAAAACGAATAGATCTAATTATTAAAGAGATAACCTAGGCCGAATATAACTTCTTACCTTGAATCCTTGAGTTCGAAAATATTCCTTTTCTTGTATGTTTGTGAAATCGATAAACCCCTTGTATATTCGGCCATTCACAACAATAAGATTAGTACCCTGATTTTGGTAAAAAGAAAAAGGAATAGAAATTGATTGACCACAGATCTTACCCTTTTGATGTTGTAGTTGATTGCTCCTTTACTTAGAATCGACAAAGATTCGGCTTTGATAGTAGAAATAGAGAAGAAAATAGAAGAAGAGAAGATAGATTTTACTTAAGAAAAATTCGACAGAGAGGGGAAAGCTAGGGAATTTGTGAGCAGAAAAAGAAGCAAACCGAGGAGTAGCCCTCCTTTCTTCCTTTTATAGACAAAGTTATCAGCCAAGGAGTCCCTTACTTGGCCACCACTCCTCATATGTGATAATATTATTCAAACAAAAAATATTTAATCCATCATTTATCTCCTCAAATAATCCAAATTTAAAAATCTAAAAAGAAATCTCTTATTTATCACTTAATAGCCGAATTTTAAAGAGAATAAACCTCTTTTTTTCAAGATGCTTGCCGTCCACTCCTTGTGCTTACGGAAGCAAAATTAAAACCTTCATTTAATTGCTTCCCTTGTGACTCGAACCTAGGCCCATGCCTCTTGCACATGGCGCCATTTCCATAGGCCCTAAGTGCCATCTTTGTGCCACTTTTCCTAGCCCGTTTGTGTGTCAAAACTTACCAACTTTTTCTTTTAAGGCCCTCTTGCCTTGATTTCCTATTTTAAACTTTAAAACTCATCATTTTAGGGTCATTTTCAAGTTTCCTAAAATTTTCGATCGGCTCTATTTACTTGCCATTTTCTTACATTTCCAAGTTTCCTAAAATGTATACTTTCCATTTTGGATCATTTCCATTTTCATTTCTTAGTTTCCAAAAATGTGTACTTTCCATTTTGAACCATTTCCTTACATTTGGGTTTCCTAAAATGTTCATGTCCTAATGCATTTCGTGTTTCCAAAAATGTTGAGTTTCCAAAAATGTTTATTTTCATTTCCATGCATTTTCATACATTTCTGAGTTTCCAAAAATATCAAAAATTTATTCATAATGCTTAAGACTTGTCATTTCATACAATTAAATGAAAATGCATAGGCCTTTTCAAGGATGTTCTGATTCTACCCCTTAAACAAAATTTCGTCCTCGAAATTTCCTAACTAAACAATCGAGGGTATTCTTTGTCGCATTGTCTCTTCCGACTCCCACGAAGCTTCTTCCGATCCATGGTTGCGCCATAACACCTTGACTAGAGGTACTGACTTCCTCCGTAGTACTTTCACATCACGTTCCAAGATTCGAATCGGCTCTTCCTCGTAGGATAGATCTGGCCTTAGCTCCACTTCTTCAACAGGTACCACATGAGATGGATCCGATCGATAGCGACGTAGCATGGATACATGGAATACGTCGTGCATTTGCTGCAATTCTGGTGGCAACTCCACTTGGTATGCCACTGGTCCAACTCACTGTAGTACTCGATAGGGCCCTATAAACCTTGGGCTTAACTTCCCTTTGCGACCGAACCTTATAACTTTCTTCCAAGGTGAGATTTTTAGAAACACTTGGTCTCCCACTTCAAACTCAATTTCCTTCCTCTTAAGGTCGGCGTACGACTTTTGCCTATCAGAGGCTTCCTTCAACCTTGCCCGAATTATTTCAACCTTCTCTTCAGTTTCTGCCACTAACTCCGGACCCAAAACGCGACGTTCTCCTAACTCAGTCCAACAAGTAGGAGTTCTACACTTCCGACCATACAATGCTTCGTATGGTGCCATCCGAATGCTTGCCTGATAGCTGTTGTTGTAGGCGAACTCAGCTAAAAGCGAATAATCTTCCCAACTTCCTCGGAAATCCATCACACAGCATCTCAGCATATCCAACACTTGTATAACTCGTTCAGACTGCCCGTCTGATTGTGGATGAAAAGCTGTAGTGAAGTCCAACTTAGTGCCTAAAGCTTGATGAAGTGCCTTCCAAAATCGAGACGTAAACCTTGGGTCTCTGTCGGAGATGATCGACATCGGTACTCCGTGTAGCCTTACAATTTCCGCCACATATAAGTCGGCTAACTTCTGAAGGGAATAGTCCATTCTCACCGGAATAAAAATGTGCGGACTTGGTCAAACGGTCCACTATCACCCATACCGAGTCTTTCTTAGTAGGCGTAAGGGGAAGCCCACTAACGAAGTCCATGGTAATTCTTTCCCACTTCCATTGGGTAATCTCAATTGGTTGAAGCAATCCCGATGGAACTTGGTGTTCAGCCTTAACTTGCTGACACGTCAGACACTTCCCTACGAATTCGGTCACTTCCCGCTTAAGATCAGACCACCAAAATTGTTCCCTTAGGTCCCTATACAGCTTAGTGCCTCCGGGATGCATAGCATAAGGGTTACCATGCGCCTCTCGAAGAATCCTTTGCCTTAACTCCTTGTCCTTCGGCATACAGACCTTTCCTTTATAGCACAACACTCCATCATCATTAACGGTATAGTCATTCATTTCTCCGCTCCGTGCTTGTTGAAGCTTAGCACTTAGATCTTTATCAGCCCTTTGTCCCTCTTTCACCTCCTTCAGCCACGTGGGCTTGACTTGCAATTCTGCCAACAGGTTTCCATCATCATACAGACTCAAGTGAGCGAACAAAGCCCTTAGATCCGATACAACCTTCCTACTTAGGGCATCAGCTACCACATTCGCCTTGCCCGGGTGGTACTCTATCGAACAATCATAATCTTTCAACAGCTCCACCCACCTTCGTTGCCTCAAGTTCAACTCTTACGAGTCAACAAGTACTTAAGGCTCTTGTGGTCAGTGCGTGTAAATCACCGACCTTTCTCCATAAAGGTAGTGCCTCCAAACCTTGAGGGCGAAAACCACTTTCTTTGCTAGTTCCAAGTCATGGGTTGGATAATTAACCTTATGAGGCCTCAGTTGCCTAGACGCATAGGCGACTACTTTTCCTTCTTGCATTAGCACACAGCCTAACCCCGTATGCGAAGCATCACAGTACACCACAAAATCCTTGCTCGCCTCATTTGAATTAACACCGAGCTTCACAAGACCTTCTTAAGTCTTTCAAAGCTCTCCTGTTGCTTATTCGCCCACACAAAAGGTACTTCCTTCCTTAGCAACTTTGTTAAAAGCGCGGCTATTGACGAAAATCCTTTCACGAACCTCTTCAGTAATAGCCCGCCAATCCTAAGAAACTTCTGATTTCAGCCACAGACCTAGGTGGTTTCCAATCCAACACTGCTTCGATCTTCCTAGGATCCACTCTTATTCCTTCTGCGGATACCACATGACCTAAGAATGCCACCTCCTTAAGCCAAAATTCGCACTTCTTTGAATTTGGCATGAAACTCTTCTCCCTTAACACTTCCAACACAACTCGGAGATGCTCATCATGCTCCTCTTTCGTCTTAGAATACACCAAAATATCATCGATGAACACCACAATGAACCTATCCAAATAGGGTTTGAAAACCCGATTCATCATGTCCATGAACGCGGTTTGAGCGTTTCGTCAATCCAAACGGCATCACCACAAATTCAAAATGACCGTATCTTGTCCTAAAAGCGGTCTTATGAATGTCGACCTCCTTCACCTTCAATGGTGATATCCCGACCTTAAGTGCGTCTTGAGAACACAACTACCCCTTTTGGTGGTCGAACAAGTCGTCTATCCTTGGCAAAGGATACTTGTTCTTGATGGTCGGTTTGTTCAATCGACGATAATCTATGCACATACGCATAGTTCCATCCTTCTTCTTCACAAATAGGGACCGGTGCTCCCCATGGAGACACACCATTGGGTCGATGAACCCACGATCCAACAATTCTTGGATTTGAGCCTTGAGCTCCACTAACTCCTTTGGCGCCATTCGGTATGGAGCGATTGACACAGAGCTGTTCCGTGAACAAATCTATTCCAAATTCCACCTCCCTATCTGGGGGTATTCCTTGTAATTCATCAGGGAACACATCTACAAAGTCCCTTACCGTCTTAACTCCATTGACACCTTCATCTTTTCCTCCCAACGCACTTACGAAGGCTAAGAACGCCTCGCACCCCTTCCTAACCATCTTTCAAACCTTTAGTGCCGAAACCACGTTAGACAAGTAGTTCCTCTTTTCTCCGATCATCACTACTACCTCATCCTCGGAGGTTCTTAGTTCCATACGTTTAGCCGCACAATCCAACACAGCTCGATGCTCTACTAGCCAATCCATTCCAAGTATAAGCTCGAACTCTCCGAAGGGTAACTCCATTAAGTCCGCCAGAAAGTTCACTCCCCGAATCTCAGGGTACATTAGAAAGATCTTGTCTACCACTACGGTTTGGCCTAATGGGCTTACTACAGTCATCTGTCTATCAGAGAATTCTGAGTCTAGGCCTAGTGTTTCCACTACACTACATGCAACATAGGAATGGGTCGAGCCCACATATATCAGAGCAAAATAGGGCCTGTAAAAAATAAAGAACGTACCGACTATAACATCCGGCGCGTCTCCTTCTTCCCTCCGGTGAATCGCATAAACCAACCCTGGTTGCCTTGCCTCAGTATTAGCAGCACCTCGACCCTGTGCTCCACGGCCTCTGCCAGCTCCATTACCTCTGTTGCCAGAACCACGACCCCGTTGAGGCTGCTGTCCGCCTCTACCAGCCTGACTAGCATTTTGGGCCGCCGGTTGGCCCTCATCTGCTCGCTTGGGACAATCCTTAAGCATATGGTCCTTGGACCCACACTTGAGACATCCACCCGTCTTCCTCCAACACTCTCCTAAGTGCCTCTTTCCACAGTGCTCACAAGGGCGATACTGCCAGCCCGTACCAGCTTGTTGATTCTGTGGGCCGTCAACTCTAGGCCTCTTATGACCCTTTCCAGATGGCCCAAAACCTCTTTTGGGCTTATTCCTATCCACAGCCTGCTTGGTAGCATCCTTGATTCCCTCGGCCACCTTGGCCTTTTCCACCAAAGCAAAGAATTCCCGCTCCTGATGCGGTGCTATCAACAGTCTGAGATCGTCCCTCAGTCCGTCCTCAAAACAGCGCTCATGCTCAGTTGCCACTACTCATCGGGCATAGCGGCTCAACCTCAGAAATTCTGCCTCATATTCTGCGACAGATTTACTTCCTTGCACCAACCCCAAAAAAGCCTTCCTTTGTTCGTCTATATACACGGTTCCCTACATACTTCTTCCGAAATGCTTCCTTAGCATATTCCTGAGTCAAATCCTCCGCCGTGGCACCGTCCGCCTGATTAACCACCATTGATACGCTTCATCGCGTAACAATGCCACCATTCCTTTCAACTTCTCCTCAGAGGTCAAGTCGAGTTCATCCATAATGCGCTCCGTTGCTTCCAACCAGTACTCAGCTGTACTGAGTGCCACTCCCGATACTCCACGAAACATCTCGGCTCCATTCGCTCGGAGCCGTTCCGGCACAGATTTTCGGGTTCCCGAATTTCCACCCGTATCAGCCACCAATTCTAAAACTCGCAAAGACACACCGCGACACAAAGATCTTCCCCCGTCGAGCTTGCTTGCGCTCGGCGCCACACGGTGGGGGTGGTGGTGGTGGTATTTCATTGTCAGAACCCTGGCCCGATCTAACGGGTTCTGACACAGTCATTCTTCCTCTACCTCTTCCACGATGACTACGTCCTCTAGAGCTCATTTTCTATCGTCGAGATCTGATTAAGAAGTTTTATGAATTAGTCATTGTTCCACTTATTTACCCGCGAAGGAGTTTTATGAAAAGAGTTTTAGGAGTGATTCTTTCGTATTCACACAAGCACACAGTCTTTCATCCAGTCATCCATCCATCAAACAATTATGAACTTTCGTTCATTCAGAGAAACGTTGAAACTTTCATCGTTGTTGTTTTTCCACTACCTAGGGGTATTTTTGTAATTTTGTCCTACAGGGGCATTTTCGTAATTTTTTAAAAGGAAAAACATTCCTTGGTGTTTTTGTCGAAAAGTGTTTTGAGAATTCAAAGTCTCGGGGTAATTTGGAGAAATTTCAAAATCCGGGGGTATTTCAGTAATTTTCGACCTCAGGGGTATTCTGGTAAATTTTCACAAATCAGGGTAAATTTGTAAAATTTAGTAAATCAGGGATATTTCAAAAGTTGTAAAATGTTGTGGGTTCTTTTTGAGAATTGTTCCTTCCAAAACAGTGATGTTGCAAAAATTTTAGGAATCAGGGTTATTTTGGTAATTTTGTAAGTTAGGGGCAATTTTGTAATTTTCCAAAATCAAGGTATTTTTGATAGTTTGCAAAGTAGGGTTTGTGAACATTTATAAAATAATGAAGCTTTGGCAAAACCGTTGAGAAGTTTGACATTTTGTGAATCAAGGGCATTTTAGTAATTTTACCACTAGGGGTATTTTTGTAATTTTTTTTTTGAAAATTGGGAATTTTTCGGAAAACTTTGTAAAGATGGTTTTCACAAATTAAAAGAGTGATTTTAAAAGTTTTAAAACTAGGGTTTGTTGTTCTTCATAAAAGAAACGGCTAATTCCCTTTCGGGTTTTAGTCTTTGTGTTTAGCCTATGACCGAGTCCTCTTGGTCAGGGTGAACCAAAGCTACACACCAGGTAGGATTCGAGTGGAGAGGAGGTGAGTCACGCGGACTGCTTAAATACCAAGCTCTCACCGAAACCATTCCTAGACATGCGCACAGAGGTTGCCACACCACCGAGCCCTCTGAGTTAGGGTGAACAGAAGCTACGCACTGTAGGATACTGCGCAAGAGGAGGTGAGTCACTAGGATCGCTTAAATACTGGACTCTTAGGATCCAATCCTAGACATGCGCATGGGTTACCACACCCTAGCTCAATGACTTAGCCATAGGTTTGTTAAGTTCATTAAGTCTTATGAGTTTCATGTGTTTGAGTAGTCTAATCCTAGGGTTCAAATTCCTATCACACTATTCTACGTTCCATGCCTTTTCTACCCCTATATAAATCACATAATCACACATAGAGTTGGGGTACTTACAGTGGATCATGGGTTGGAGACTTAGGTGCCATGCCGAAACTCGCTTAATTTCAAAGAAAATCATTTTGGCTCGCTTTGAAAATGTTTTGGGCCTTAGGCCACAGGCCGAGAGTTTAAAACTGGGCTCTGATACCAAGCTGAAACACCCCACACCCGGCCCACGAGCCTGAACCGGATCTGGTATGTTCCTTAAGAAAATCGGCCAAGTCCTTTATTACTTTGAGAACATTGGTGTATTTTAGAAAAGCTGTTTCATTTGGATTGGGCTTAGGTTAAAAACCCATTTATTTAATTTAGAAATCATTTAATTAGGGTGACAAAATAATTTAGGGTTTAAATGTAAAGACATAAAATTTTAATATCATAATTGTAAAGTATTTCGAAGCATAATAATTGCAAGTAAACAATAGTAACGAAAATAAAACTATGGCTTTTTGGGCCTTATTACATCAATAATTTCCAAACTTAAAATTTAAAGAACTTTATAAAAATAAAGGTCCAATTTAGTAAATATTTTCTTTGCTACGCATGGCCACCTTTAGCTCCTCACGACCGGTCCATTACTGCTCATCACTTGAAAAATAATCCTTCAAAGGGGTGAGTCAACGGACTCAATGTGTACACAAACTAACAAACAATATTTCAGGCATACATATTCATATCAGAACATATACATATCAAAATGATGCAACCCAAACCCAAGCCTAATTATCCATCCGCTACACACCACCGGGCACTGCCGATCCACACCGTGGGGACTACTAAGTCAACCCTCCTTCCGCTACACACACCATCGAAAGCGATCGCTGCGATCGACGTGCTCATCGCCCATATACGTTGTGTCATTAGACACTATGTTCAGAAAATGTAACCGAAGTTACCATGTTCACTTAATGGGACCGTAGCCACCATATTTCGTTGGTGAGACCGTAGTCAACACCTATTCTTCCCCTTTCACATATATCCCATATGCCCCAAATATTTATAGCATGCATATCTTATTTCTCATTCATATTACATACTCAAATATATATATATATCGTATTTGTAATCCTATCGGAAGTAGGAAACGTACCTGGGTACTTTTACCTCATTTGTGACACTTAGCCACATTCTCATTCGCATGCACATTCATATATATACATATAAAATAATTGCCGTAATATATTGGGAGTTAGTGTGGGTACACACCTTATTCGCTTAATGGATTCCTTGAATTCCCGAAGTGAATTGATCACAGATTCAGACTTTAGATCTGTTAACTCCTATATTTGGCTCATATATATAAACATATTAATACCCTTTTGATTTTAAAACCAAATCCTACTAGGAATAGAATTACTAACACTTACCTTGTTTGCCAAATCAAATCCCAAAGTTGTGGTATTCCTCCCGAATTTCGGCTACCCACTAGATCCATCGATTTGATAAATCTTTGATTAAAACGAATAGATCTAATTATTAAAGAGATAGCCTAGGCCGAATATAACTTCTTACCTTGAATCCTTGAGTTCCCGAAAATATTCCTTTTCTTGTATGTTTGTCGAAATCTGATAAACCCCTTGTATATTCGGCCATTCACAACAATAAGATTAGTACCCCGATTTTGGTAAAAAGAAAAAGGAATAGAAATTGATTGACCACAGATCTTACCCTTTTGATGTTGCAGTTGATTGCTCCTTTACTTAGAATTGACAAAGATTCGGCTTTGATAGTAGAAACAGAGAAGAAAATAGAAGAAGAGAAGATGGATTTTACTTAAGGAAAAATTCGATGAGAGAGAGGGGAGAGCTAGGGAATTTGTGAGAAGTAAAAGAAGCAAGCGAGGAGTAGCCCTCCTTCCTTCCTTTTATAGACAAAGTTATCACCACTGAGTCCCTTACTTGGCCACCACTCCACATATGTGATAATATTATTCAAATAAAAATATTTAATCCATCATTTATCTTCTCAAATAATCCAAATTTAAAAATCTAAAAGAAATCTCTTATTCATCACTTAATAGCCGAATTTTAAAGAGAATAAACTCTCTTTTTCAAGATGCTTGCCGTCCACTCCTTGTGCTTCTGGAAACAAAATTAAAACCTTCATTTAATTGCTTCCCTTGTGACTCGAACCTAGGCCCATGCCTCTTGCACATGGCGCCATTTCCATAGGCCCTAAGTGCCATCTTGAGCCACTTTTCCTAGCCCGTTTGTGTGTCAAAACTTACCAACTTTTTCTTTTAAGGCCCTCTTGCCTTGATTTCCTATTTTAAACTTTAAAACTCATCATTTTAGGGTCATTTCAAGTTTCCTAAAATTTTTGATCGGCTCTGTTTACTTGCCATTTTCTTACATTTCAAGTTTCCTAAAATGTATACTTTCCATTTTGGATCATTTCCATTTTCATTTCTTAGTTTCCAAAAATGTGTACTTTCCATTTTGAACCATTTCTTACATTTACAGGTTTCCTAAAATGTTCATGTCCTAATGCATTTCAGTTTCCAAAATGTTGAGTTTCCAAAAATGTTTATTTTCATTTCCATGCATTTTAATACATTTCTGAGTTTCCAAAAATATCAAAAATTTATTCATAATGCTTAAGACTTGTCATTTCATACAATTAAATCGAAAATGCATAGGCCCTTTCCAGGATGTTACATTAGGAGTTGATTTAGAGAAAACTAACAAAAGAATCGAAAAAAAGGGTGTTGAAATCATCCAAATCTAAATTTTGAGAAAGAAAAGTCGCCAGATGATGGCGACACATGATGGTTGGTGTGGCAGTGCATGGTAGTGAAGGTGGTTATCTGGAAAAAAAGATCAACGTTCATCTTTTTCAAAGTGTAAGGGAGAAAGCATTTGAGGGAGAGAAAGAAAAAGTAAAAAAATATAAGAAAAAATAGCTTATGTATTAATTAAAATTTACTATATTTATTAAATATTTTACTATTTTATTAGAGTAATATACTGATGTGTCTAAAACTAACTATGATAACAATAAAGTTAAGCGCACCTATCATTCAATAGTATAGTTATGGTAAGACCGATAATATCGTATCCACAAGGACCAATAGTACTAGTAATTACTATCTTTTTATTTTTTAACCTAAGTATTGGAGTGATTTCTTTTAAACTAAAACTAATTAAACACGACAACGAACGAATTAGGAAAATACTTTAAGACAACTTTATGAGATAGGCAATACCTAAGGAAGAATCCACCTAGACTTCACTTATTACTTTTGATTCATATGTAATAAACCGTAATATAAGCATACTTTAATCCCACATTTAGCATACTTTTGGATGATTTATTCCCTAAATTATGTAATTTGGTGCTCTTAATCCTTCGTTTTCATGTGTTATACTTAGGAGAGCACCAGAGGATGAAAAGAACGAGAAAGGGCCTAAAACGGAGTAAATGGGCCATATCACGAAATCAACACGGCCTGGGCCCAAGACCACACGGCCATGCCTCATTAACGGACCCGAACACTGCTTGGCCACGATTCACACGGGTGTGTGCCATGGGCGTGTCCCTGACATGACACAGAAGATTTTCATTTGGATTAGGGTACTTAGAGGCAAAGAAAGCCATTCCAAAAGCCTATATAAACACCCTAGAGGCCAACCTTCAAGGGGAGTCCAGTTAGGGGTCCAGTTAGGCCGAAGAGCCGAGCCAGAGAGGCCAGAATTGTGGGATTTACTCGAAGAAAGCCAGCTAATTCATCTCAAAAAGCTAGAGTTATATTCAAGGCAGAGGATCTTCTCTTCAATTCCTTCAAGGGGTTTTAGGGTTTTTTTTTGTTTTGTTTTATATTTTCTTCTGAGATGTATTCTTTTATCATTATGAACTAAACCTCTCAAATACCTGAAGGGGATGAAACCTAAGATGGATTTTGTTATTATTTTCTGAACCATATGATAAATACTTGATTTGTTCTTAATTATGTGTTCTTAATTCTTGATTTGATATTTCAGGATATTGATTCAAGTATTGATGTGCTTAGGCAGTGGAGCAAATGTCCCTATTTAAGAGTAGATCTAGATAATTAAGCGGAGTTGATCGCAAGCCTAGAAATAGGATGACGAAAATCTGCCAGATTAGGGTCAAACCTAATATGGGAGTCCATAGATCGAGTTAATGCAATTCTAGGGGTTTTAATTAGAAAGAGATTTCAATTAATCAACATAGGGTTAGACGTTAGTAACCTCGAAAGAGGTATTAATATAAATTAGGGAATCTTACGGATCAAGTCAAGGGAATAAATCGTCTGGTTCAGAGTTAAATAACAAGTGAAGTCTAGGTGGATTCTTCCTCGGGCATTGTCTTAATCAATTGGTTTTTCCTACAAGTATTTTCCCTAATTCATTCTGTTTGTCTTTGCATCTTTAGCTTAATAGTTAGTTAATTTTAGATTTAATAAATAATTCACTTTTATTCTTACGATAAATAATAAAAAGAAAGTTAGTATTAGTACTTTTGGTTCCTTTGGGTTTGACAATCCGGTCTTGCCACTAAACTATACTACTGTTCGATAGGTGCACTTGCCTCAATCATTGTCATAGTTAGTTTCTATGACTTGATCATTCTTTTTATAAATTTTTAAGACTCTGACACACGATTAATATGATTTATTCACTTGACTTAATCCATAGAAATCCCTGATTTATGTTAATATCTCTTTCAAGACTAAAAACAACTGACTCTAGGTTGATTAATTGAAATTTTTTTTAATTAAAACCCCAATTTTCGCATTAACTCGATCTAAGGATTCCCTTATTAGATTTGACTCTAATCTGGCAGATTTTCATTGCTGATCGCTGTAAAATCAGAGTTTTAAATATTCATAAAAGAATGATCAAACCTGGAGACTAACTCTGACAATGATATTAAGGCAAGTGTACCTATCGAACAGTAGTATAACTTAGGCAAGACCGGATATCGAACCCAAAGGAACTAAAAGTACTAATACTAACCTTTTTATTATTATTTAGCCTTAAAATTAGAGTGAAGTTGCTTTTGATGAAAACTAAACTAAGGACACAAAGACAAAAACACGAATAGGGAAATAACTTTGAAGAAAAACTCAATTGATTGCGACGGTACCCTCAGAAAGAATCCACCTAGACTTCACTTATTAATTAACCTTTAAATTATATGATTTCTTTTACTTAGCTTGATCCGTGAGACTCCCTAACCTATGTTAAACCCTCTCTCGAAACGAATAACGTCTAATCTTAGGTTAATTAGTGGAACTCTCGTTCGCTTATAATAACCCCCTAGGAAAGCAGTAAATCGATCAATGGACTCCCCTATTAGGTTTCACCCTAATCCGGCAAAATCTTGTAACCCTATCTCTAGGCGTCCGATCAACTCCGCTTAATTATGTTAGATCTACTCTTAGGCAGGGTCTATTCCTCCTCCACCTAAGCACATTAGATTTGAATTAAACAACATAATTAAGAACAAACCAAGTAATTTATCATATAGCTTAAAAATCAAATAAAAAGATCCATTTAGGTTTCATCCCCTTTAGGTATCTGAAGGGTTTAGTTCATAACTAAACAAGAAAATATCTCAAGAGAAAAGATAAAACAAAACATAAGAAAATCCTAAAACTCCCTGAAGGAATTGAAGGAGAATTCCGTCGTCTTGAGTATAATTCTGGCTTTTTGGGATGGATCAACTGGCTATCTTCACGTTATTCCCTAACTCTGACCTTTTCGGCTTGGCTCCTTGGCCTAGCTTTTACGCCTTTTCAAAGGTGGTACTTGGGGAATATTTATAGGCTCTTGGAATGCGATTCTTTCTTCCTAAGTATCCTTTTTCGTCTGAAATTGCTCTTTCCAGCGACAGAGGCACGGCCATGTCACACGCCCGTGCAAGTCGAGACCTAACCGTGTTCGAATTTCTGCTTTGGCACGGCCGTGTGCGGTGACGATGAGGCCGTGCTCCAGTTGTTCGTTGAGACACGGCTGTGTGGTCCTTGGCCCAGGCCGTGTCGATTTCATGGAAAGGCCCATTTGCTTCGTTTTAGGCCCTTTTTGTGTTCTTTTCATCCTCTGGTGCTTTCCTGGGTCAAAGACATGAAAAGAAAGGATTAAGAGCACCTTTTTACATAAATCAATGGATAAATCATCAAAAAACATATTAAATGTGGGATTAAAATATGTTACATTTACAGTTTATCAGTCGCCCTATTTCTAGTGTTGCAATAATCTCCGCTTAATTGTGTTGATCTACTCTTAAACAGAGTCTTTTGCTCCACTGAATAAGCACATTCGACTTGAATCAATAACATGAATTATCAAAACAAGAATAAGAACTCACAATTAAGAATAAGATCAAATATTTATCTTATAAATCAAATAATAATATGATTCGTCTTAGGTTTCATCCCCTCAGGTATTTAAGGGATTTAGTTCATAATGATAGAGGGAAACATTTTAAAATAAGGAAAACAACAAAACATAAGAAAACTTAAAAAACTTCTAAAGAGCTTGATGGGAAATCTTCAGTCTTGATGGAGATCCTTCTCCTAAGCTACTCCTGACGACTGTCTTCGAGTATTTTCTGCCTTCTACCCAGCGTCCCATTTTAGGTTGCCCTCTAGGGTGTTTATATAGGCTTTGGAATGCCTTTCTTGGCCCACAAGTAGCCTTTTTCAAATAGGATTAAACCTGGGTTCGGTAGGGACACGCCCGTGTTCGATAACCTCAGGCCGTGCTCGCTTCTGCTCGCCATACACGGCCGTGTGGTATGCCCGTGTGCAACTGATACACCATAAATTACACATATTTTAACCCCATGCTTAGCTTAATTTTGGATGAATATTCATTAGATTTTATGAATTCAATGCTCCTAATCCTTTTAATTTCATGTTTTATACTCAGGAGGGCTTAGGAGTCGAGAAGAACGAGAAACGGGCCAAAAAGGGACAAAATGGGCCTACACGGCCTGGACCACCGCACACGGACAGATCGCACGACCGTGTGTGGCAAGTTGGATTGAACACGACCTAGACTATCGACAACGGGCGTGTCACACGGGCGTGTCCCTCTCGACCCTAGGATTAAATCTATTCGGATTAGGATACTTGTGGGCCAAGAAAGGCATCTCGAAGCTTATATAAACACCCTAGGGGGAAACCTAAAAGTGGAGTTCGACAGAAGGCCTCTGTCAGGGCTTTTGACGAGGAGCGAAGCCAAAGAGGGCTGAATATAGGGAATTAATTGAAGAAAGCCAGTAGATCCATCTCAGAAGCCGGAATCACGCTCAAAGACTGAGGATTTTCCCTTCAATTTCCTTCAAGGGGTTTTAGGCTTTTTCTTTATGTTTTGTTATTTAATTTCTTCTGAGATGTATTCTTTTATAAACATGAACTAAACCCCTCAAATACTCGAGGGGGATGAAGCCTAAGATGGATCTTGTTATTGTTTTCTGAACTGTATGATAAATACTTGATTTGCTTTAAGGGCGAAAATTGGCTCGGCAGACACTGTTCGAAGAATAAACCCGAGAAACAATTTGAAGTATCGAGGCGAATTTATTTCCAGCCCAAGGCAGTCCAATTATGAATATTTAATCATAATATAATTAATTCTAATTTATTCCCAATTTAATTTGGGTTAGATAAATTAATCTTAATTAATTATGGAAAAGGCCCAGTTGAACCGCATCAGTTGAACCAAACTGGTTGAACCGAACCAAGCGAAGAGTTGGGCAGCCCAAACCGTCCATATGCTGGCCCAAATCAGCTTACTAGCTTATTAATTAAGCTTGCAAAGAAGCCCTTGAAGACTCTTCAAAGTTGCATTCAAACTCCTCCAAAATTTAGTGGCTTTGTAGATCTGCCCCATGCCATATTTAGCAAAGATGAAACCATCAACTTTGCCACATAGATGGCTGACCAAGGGAGGTCTCTTTGGCTACTACTATTTGCTATTTTTAGCAGCCACAATAAGCTATAAATACCACCCTTTGCTGATCATTCAAACCATCCCTCAATCCTTCATTTCTCATTCACTCTCTCATTCTCTCATCACTCCATTCTCTCCTTTTTTCTCCAACAAAACCAAGCCTTCTTTTGCCGATTTCTCCTCTTGAAAAAGAGGTGTTTTCCCAGCCATTTGGAGCAGTAATTGGAGTGTTCATAAGCCACCTTGATAGCCGAGGACAACGGAGAACGAAGAACGGAGCAATCAGTCAAGCCACGGAAAAACACTAGATTTGCTTCTTGTTCCCTATCTCTTTAAATTTTGTTGTTGTTTTGACAAACATGTTTATCAATATTTATGCTATTGAAATGGTTAATTAATCAGCTTAGCTTGAATTTAATTCGTGTTGGGTTGATTGCATTTCATCCTCTTAAATTATTAAAATTGTGTTTATGCTGTTATAGGCCTTGGTAAAATGCTTGATTAAGTAAAATCATGCTTAAGTTATCTGGCATTATAATTGTTTAGATAACTAATGAGTTAATTATTTAAACGCATTAAAATTGTAATTAATGGACACCATACTTAACCTGTGCATGTTTAATTCTTCTAAGGTAGCTGAAGATTAAATTAGCATTGTATTTGGCGATACATATGCCTTGCATAACTTGCAAGATTTTTGTGATTAAACTGTTTCAAGGTAGGAATACCTTGTTACTTCGCAAGATCTTTTATATGCTTATTAGGTTGAATTAATCGCTTGAACCGACATAGGAATATGCGAGAGATTGTTTAATTTAATAAGTATGTATGTGCAATAACATGTTTACTTTTATAAATCTGTTTTATAGGTCGAATTGAAATAGGGATATGTACAAGAGATGAATGGACTTTAATTGTAAATATGTTCATAAGTTAGCAAATTACCCCGTTTCCGTGATTTATTCGTAGCAAGTATGAGCATGAGTTTAATAATTCTAAGGTAAGAAATGTAATTAATCCAACACAATTATATCATCTTGATTAAAGTCTGTCTTTGAAATCGTGCATTAGAACTTTGTTTTATTTTATTTTACTTTATTTTTCTTTTAGTTTTTAAATATTTCTTCAATCCAAATATTTTCCCTTCACCAAAGTGTTTGAAATTATTTTCGAAAATAATTCTTTTACAGTCCCTGTGGGTACGATAACTCGACATTTACTTGTCACTTTATTACTTGTTACGATTGTGTACACTTGCACATTTCCACCATTCCAAGTTTTTGGCGCCGTTGCCGAGGACTATTTTTCAAAGCTATTATTTGTGAATCTATCTTACATTTTTGTTTATTTATTTTTGTATTGAAATTTTTACTTAATTAATTTTCTATGAATATTTCAGGTGTTTATGAGTATTGACAAGATTATTGACTTACTCCCTGTGGACCCTGAAATAGAACGAACCTTTCGACAACGAAGAAGACAAGCGAACCAGAGAAGGACCGAAGAAATGAACTTCGAGAATATGAATCAAGGAAACGGAGCAAACCCTGCTCAGAATTCTATCTTTCTTGCTGATGATAGGGATAGAGCCCTAACACAATATGCCGTGCTGGTATTTAACGATCTTAATCCAGGTACTAGGAGACCCGAAATCGAGGCACAACAATTTGAGCTGAAGCCAGTCATGTTCTAGATGCTTCAGACAGTGGGCCAATTCAGTGGGATGTCTACTGAAGATCCTCATCTTCACTTAAGACTGTTTATGGAAGTGAGTGATTCTTTCAAGTTAGCCGGAGCTTCCAAAGATGCCTTACAATTGAAGTTGTTCCCCTATTTGTTAAGGGACAGAGCTCGTGCCTGGTTTAATTCATTGCCACCGAACTCTATTTCTACATGGTAAGAGTTAGCCGAGAGATTCCTTATGAAGTATTTTTTGTCAAGCAAGAATGCTAAGCTGAGGAACGAGATCACTGCTTTCCACCAAATGGATGACGAGTCCTTGTATGAGGCATGGGAAAGATTTAAAGAGTTATTATGAAAATTCCCTCATCATGGAATCCCACATTGTATTGAAATTGAGACATTCTATAATGGTCTTAATGCTCACACAAGGATGGTAGTGGATGCCTTTGCTAATGGTGCTCTCCTTTCTAAGTCTTATAACGATGCTCATGAAATTATTGAGAGGATTGCCAGTAATAATTATCAATGGTCAACCAGTTGTGCAGCGTCAGGAAGACGAGTCACTGGAATTCATAAAGTAGACGCTTTTACTTCACTCGCATCTCAGGTATCATCAATATCCTCAATGCTTAAAAATCTTACTACTAATGGGTCTAATAGTTTTGTAGTGCAACTGCCTAATCAATTTGAAAATATAGTCTGTGTTTACTGTGGGGAAGGGCATTTGTTCGAAGAATGTTTGTCGAACCCAGAATCTGTATACTACATGGGTAATCAGAACCAAAACCAAGAAAGGCAAGGGCTGCAATCAAATTTTTATAACCCATCATGGTGAAACCACTCAAATTTCCCCTGGAGTATCCAAAGGGCTGGAACCAGTACCACTTACACCCAATCCAGACCAACCCAGCTGCCTAGTTTTCCGCAACAAGTTCAGAAACCAGTTCAAGCTGAAGCATCCAATAGCTTGGAGAGTTTGCTAAAGACATACATGGCAAAGAATGATGCCTTAATCCAGAGCCAAGTAGCTATTAAAGAATTTGGAGAATCAAATGGGCCAGCTTGCAACTGAACTTAGGAACTGACCACAAGGTGCTCTACCTAGTGACACGGAAAATCCGAGAAATCCGGGGAAGGAACATTGTAAAGCGTTGACATTGAGGAGCGAAAAGATAGTATAGCCCAACACTGTCGAAGTTAAAAAGGAGCAAGCTGATGCTCAAGACTCAGAGGAAGTTCAACTAAGCATTGAAAACCCAATTTTACCAGAACTGAAATCTGCAAAACCCGACAAAGTAACCTCAGGACCAGTCAATTCTGATCAACCAACAACTTCGTTAGAGGCAGAATTACCGCCAAAGGCGAATCAACCAGAATCAGTTCCAGTAATGAAACCACCATCACCCTACCCTTAAAGACTTCAAAAGACGAAGCAGGAGATTCAATTCAAGATGTTTCTTAACGTACTCAAGCAACTTCACATCAACATCCCGTTGGTCAAAGCACTTTAGCAAATGCCAAACTACGTCAAGTTCATGAAAGATATCTTGTCTAAGAAACGAAGACTTGGAGAATTTGAGACGGTAGCTCTAACGAAGGAATGCAGTGCATATCTTCAGGACAAACTACCCCCAAAACAGAAGGATCCTGGATGTTTCACCATACCATGCAACATTGGATCAACATATTGTGGTAAGGCGTTATGTGACTTAGGTGCAAGTATCAAGTTGATGCCTATTTCAATATTTAGGAAGTTGGGGATAGGAGAAGTTAGACCAACTACGGTTACACTTCAACTAGCAGATCGATCCTTAGCGCATCCAGAAGGAAAAATCGAGGATGTATTGGTACGTGTAGATAAATTTATCTTTCCTGCTGACTTTGTAATTCTAGACTTTGAAGCAGACAAAGAAGTGCCAATTATCCTAGGATGACCATTATTAGCAACTGGAAGGACCCTTATTGATGTGAGAAAGGGCAAGTTGACTATGCGTGTTCAAGATGATCAGGTAACATTTAATGTTTTTAAGTCAATGCGATTTCCTGACACAATGGATGATTGTTCTGCAGTATCAGATTTAGAGGGATCAATAGTAGAGAAGGAACTTAACTGCGTTGAGGATCCACTGGAAAGAATTTTGACATCGGATCCTCCAGATGATGAAGAGGAGGATGAATACTTAGCTGTGCTAGAAGCTAATCAAAAGGGATCTAATTTGCAATCCCATTTTGAATCTTTGGAATTAGAGAAAAGAGATTACAGCCAGCGAAAAGCATCAATCAAGGAGCCACCTAAGTTAGAACTCAAGGTATTACCTTCACACTTAAAATATGTTTATTTAGGTAACGCCTCTACTCTGCCCGTGATTGTTTCAGCAGAATTAACTACTGAATAGGAAGAGAAACTTATCATAGTTTTGAAACAATTCAAGAAGGCTATCGGATAGACCATAGTCGATATTTACGGTATTAGCCCATCTGTATGCATGCACAGGATCATATTAGAAGATGGCGAGAAAGAAACCATTCATGGACAACGGAGACTGAACCCCATCATGAAAGATATAGTAAAAAAAGAAATTATCAAGTAGTTGGATGTGGGTATAATTTACCCCATCTCAGACAATTCATGGGTGAGTCTAGTCCAGTACGTGCCGAAGAAAGGAGGTATCACGGTTGTGGAGAACGAGAACAACGAGTTGATACCAACTAGAACAGCTACGGGATGGAGAATTTGCATCGATTACCGGAAGCTGAACAAGGCGACTAGGAAAGATCACTTTCCTCTGCCGTTCTTGGACCAGATGCTGGATAGACTCACAGGACGAGATTACTACTATTTTCTCGACAGATACTCAGGGTATAATCAGATTACAGTAGCACCAGAAGATCAACACAAAACGACATTCACCTGTCTGCACGGTACATTTGCATTTAGACTCATGCCATTTGGTTCATGTAATGCACCAGCTACATTTCAAAGATGTATGATGTCTATTTTTCTGACACGATTGAGAAGTATTTGGAAGTTTTCATGGACAATTTCTCAGTATTCAGAGATACTTACGATGATTGCTTAGCCAATCTAGCTAAGGTATTGAGGCGATGCGAAGAAACGAATCTCGTACTCAACTGGGAAAAGTGCCATTTTATGGTACGAGAAGGAATTATTCTAGGGTATCGAATAACGAGACATGGGATCGACGTGGACAAAGAAAAAGTAGACGTTATTGAGAAACTCCCACCTTGTGACATCCGGGATTTAGGGGTTATGCATTGAGTGCATAATTCAAGTGTTAGTGGGCTTAGTGTGTGTTGGATGTGTTTGAGGAGTTTTGAGAACTCTAGGATAAAAAGGGAATGCGTTGGAAAAATATTAGATTTAAGTTTAAAAAGGGGAAGCTAGGCTAAGGAGGCCTTAAGGAAATTTCTGAGGGATTTAAGACACAAGAAACCATGTGGTAAAGTGGCTTGGGACGCTACCTAGGGAGCAGGGAAGCTTGCGTCAAAAGGCTTTTGGAGGGCTCAGGTTCGAGTCATGACAGCAGCATAAGGTGTGGGTTTTATTTTACATTTTGGCGTCAAGAGAGGGGGGAGGTGATGGACGGCATTTGGACTTCCAAAAGGATGAGATAAGGCTTGGTTTGCTTTTAAAATTCGGCTATAAGGTAAGGGATAAGTGTTGTTTAATTCAATTTATTTTGAATGAGTAGCATGGAGAAAAATAGGAGAAAAAAAGGGGATGTGATAGGAGAAGAAGTAGTGGCTGAATGTGGGGTTCTTTTGGATGGCAAAATTCTGCCATATAGAGGGGATAAGTGCCAAATTTTAGTTGTGAGAGTATCCATCCTTTTTGCCGAAATTGTGAGTGAAGAGGATTCTCTCTTTTTTCTTTGTTTTCATTTGAAGCCGAATCCTCTTTGTTACCATGGTCAAAATTCTTCTAACTTTTCTCTTCTTCTTTCTCTATTTTGCTTCTTGGCCGAACCTATGCCTCTTTCTCAAACTCTCTTCTTTTCTTCTTGGTTAGCCGAATATTCAAGCACCACTTGTAAGGCCTAGCCGAACCTTCTAAGCCTCTTTTTGTCTTTTCTTTGCTTGGAACCTTAAAGAAGCACCATAGCCGAATATGTCATCTCCCTTTTGAGAACCATTGCCGAATCTTTCAGTCTCTCATTCTCTCTTTTATTTCGCAAATTTTTGGAAGTTGAATCTACAAAGGTGGTGCCGTCGATCTCTTGCTCTCGGGTTCGTTTTAAGTGTATAGTGGTAAGTATTTTCTATCCTAGCAATTGGTTTTGGGCTCTTTCTTTTAGTGTGCCGAAATCAATTGTTTAACCTTGATCTAAGGGTGGCCGAATGTTCTTTAGTGCCATAGTAATGTGTTCTTTTACGTGTAGCCGAAGGAGGGAAGCACTAAGGGTTCTCTCAGGATTTGATATATCAAGGTAAGCAGTATGTGGTATTCGACCAAGGGCCATTTCCCTAGATTTATGTATTAAGCCGATTCTAATGTTTATTAATAGGGATTTTGACAACTTCAGGAACAAGCAAGTATTTCGAGATTTAAAATAAGTAAGGTAGGTGGTTTGTAGTATTCGGCCATAGGCCATTTTATGAGTTTAAGTGATGACCGATTCCTGACTATGTTCATTTAGGGGTAGATCGACAGAAGGAAGCAAAGCCTTCGGGATTCTAGATCGTTTCGGTAAAGATGTTTAGATTATGGTTTTATTCGTTTAAGGTCTTATATTAATCCGGTTTTGATTAGATATCATTAATAGATGCGAGTGCCAGTCAAGAGGGTAAAGGGATAGTTCCTAAGTTCAAGAAGAGATCCGTCTCTGCAGTGCGAGATTGGCCACCGGGGTGTGGGCCAGCAGCAGGGGAGGATTATAGGCAGATAGCTGTACTTTCGATTAGTGATAGCATCGGGATCGAAAGCGTAGTGCTTCAGGTTATCAGGTGTGTGATTAGCCCACCGTTTTCCAGGTATATGTTACACTTGCATGTGTTATGTATGTGCTAATAAGTGCAGTGGCAATTATGAAATGGATACCCTTAAGGGGTATGTCGATAATCAGGTTCGTATCAAATCTGATGGAAATATGGTTATTAATGTGTATATGTGTGAATATGCCAATAGGAATATGTTTGTATGCTGAATAACATGTACATGCATTATTTATCATGACATTATTATATGTTGCATGTGCATGGGATGGGATATGAATGTGAAAGAAGGTACGACTGTACATCTATGTACGTGGTTTGATGTTAGCCATGAGCTGCATCGTGGATTGGCGCTGACTGAGGTCGTGTTGTAGATTAACTGTGATTAATTTCACGTGCCTTGATGAGTGGCTCTGTGCCTCATCGTGGTTGATATAGGCTTTGTGCCATATCGTGGTTTGATGAGTGGCTATGTGCCTCATCGTGGTTGATGTTAGCTACGAGCTACATCGTGGACGGCATTAATTGCCAAATTGGTGTGTAGCAGTTGGAGGGCGATTTAGTAATCCCCTGGTGTGTGGTGGCTGGATACGGGGGTGTGTAGAGGATGGACCCTAGGATTGGGTTAGGTACACTTTGCATAAACATGTGTAGAATGTGGATCAGTGTTGATATGGGCCAAGCCTGATATGTGGAATCATGTGGTTAATTACCTTATTATCCGATATGTGGTATAGATATGGGCCAAGCCCAATTTTGGAATAATGTGAATAAGTTGCCCTGTTATCTGAAATGTGGTTTAATGTGGTTGTGGGCCAAGCCCATGTGGGTGGAATTCAGTGGACTAATTACACACTGAGTCTGTATGACTCACCCAAATTTTTACCAACATCGCAGGTGATACGTGAATCTTGGACCGGGTTGGAGAGGATGCAAGGTGGCCATGCAGAAGACATTTTTATTTGTTTTACGCATTTATAATTCAGTACTTTTGATTAATTATTTATTGTAATAAGGGCCACTTAAAGTACTTGAAGTTTATTACTATGTTTTAGTTGGATTGACGATTAAGTTATTATTTGGAAATGTTTTATTTTTCGCAACTTACATTTCAAAAATTAAATATTAAAGTTTTCAATTCGGGTGTTTTGTAGTAAGCAAACTTTTACTTAGAATTTTAAATATGAAATGTTTTACAAAGGACAACAAATTTTCATGTTTTCATCTGTAAGTCAAGATCTTTTCAAACGTTTTCCTTAGTGATATACCAGATCCGGTCAAGGCTCGTGGGCCGGGTTTGGGGTGTTACAGTTTGGTATCAGAGCCCGGTTCAAAACTCAGCTTTGAGGGTTTTGGGTCCAAAAACATTTTTCAAAGATGGGCTTTTCAAAAATATAGGCTTTTATGAAAATTTTTTAGGTTATTCTGGCATGGCACCTGTATCTCCGACCCGAAGTCCGCTAGGTAAGTACTTCTGACTACTGAAGTGATTTGAATATGTGAACTATGTGGGCATTAAGGGATCGTAGATTAGTAGAATAGGGCTGTTGAACCCTAGGACTAGTCTACTCCAACACTGTAACACCCCAAACCCGGCCTAGAAGTTAGGCCCGAATCTGGCGTGCCACGTGGAAGTGTTTTTTCAAAACCATCTTTGCAATTGTTAACAACTTGTTTGAGACTTATAGCCTCTTTGTTAAAACCCAAAACACTTAAGCAATTGTGTCTATGTGAAACCATAATTATCTTTAATAAACCTTTTCGGTTGTGAAAGCATATTTGAAATAAACGATTTACGAAAATGTGACGTTTGAAATAAAGTTGCAAAAACATTTTGAAACATTGCGGAAACGTCGATAAAATACAAGTACTTTTGAGAGATTGATTTATGAATCACAATTCAAAGAATTGGACTTTCAATCCGTGACTTTTGAAAATGTCATTAATAATTTGAAAGAGAGTTCGAGTTAAAACATATTTGAAAAAGTTTATTTTGAAATCCATTTGTTAATCGATTTTGGAAAACCTATATTTTAGTTTTTAGAAAAATTCTCGTTTAAAACAATTTAAGCAAAATACTAAGTAAACCAACCATGAAGCAAATAATAAAATACTCTAGAGGCCTTATTACAATTTAAACCAAAATAGCAAAATAATAAAATAAACGGAAATAAAAAATTTAAAATTTGATAACACCATTTTGGAAATATAGCCTCCACCGAGTCATCCATGGGCCCAAGTCCTCACTACGGAGCATTACCTACAAGGGTTAAGAGAAAGGGGGGTGAGTTACAAGAACTCAGTGTATAATCCCCTTACCAACATCCACTGGTCGGAACACACATAGCAATATTTTGGGCCTAAGCCCGTTTACAATTATAACATAATAACATGTATATAATATGCATGTGATATGCAATTCCCAAACAAGCCTAATTTCCATCCGCTAACACCCCCGTACCAACCAACACACCTGTGGGGATCAAGTCAACCCACCCCGCCAAACACACCAATCGCAGCATTAAGCCATTTAAATTATATTGCGATTGCACTAATGGATTAGATTGTGACATAGTCACCGAACTAGAGGCATTAAGCCAAAATTTGTGGCAGAGCCACCGAACTAGATTTTGGCAACAGGCCATTTAAAATATTTGTGGCAGTGCCACCGAACTAGATTTTGGCAACAGGCCATTTAAAATAATTGCGGCTGAGCCACCGAACTAGATTTTGGCAACAGGCCTTTCTTCTCTTCGTCAATTATCCCAACCCATGCATTCATGTATATATATATAAAGCATAACAATATTCATAAGATAATTTCAACATAAGGCCCATAACACAATTTGGCCCATTAATCGATCTAGCAAATTTGGCCCATTAATCACATGAGGCCCATATAGCAACATATTTCAATTTGACCCATAAAGGGTATTTTCATAATTCAGTCCATAAGGACATTTTTGTAATTCGGCCCATTAGGGGCATTTTTGTAACTTGACCCGTAAGAGCATTTCATAATTCGGTAATCGTACCCACTAAGGGTAATTCGGTAATTTACCCTCCTAGGGTATGATGGTAATTTCGCAACCTAGGCTTAATTACTAATTTGGGGCATAAATTGAAACTGTCTAACTGCATCACACTGACTAAATTGACCATAACTCGAGTTAGAAAACTCGAAATCTAAATCCGTAAATTTTCCTTGAAACTAGACTCATATATATTTCTACTATAAATTTTCCAGAATTTTTAACTTAACCATTTAGTACAGTTTATTCCTTAAAGTTTCCCTTGTTTCACTGTCTGACGATTCTGACCTCTCTTAACTTAATCTCAAATATCTTACTGTACACTTTTCATCTACTGCTCCCACTTATTTCTTTTGAAAATATATTCACTAAATAATCCATACATATCAATTATAACTCTTAATTCACTTTGTACAATTTTATAAGATTTTTCCAAGATAGAACAGAATACCTCAAAGTCATTCAGAACCAGCCTCACTAAAAGTTACATATCTCCGAATATAAAATTCCTTTTCCTTCTCCGTTTCTTCCATATTAAAATAGACACAGTAAGCTTTAATCTGATATCTTACTCACTTTGTAATTCCTTTTATCCAATTTTTCGTGATTTTTCAAATACATGCCACTGTTTCTAACTGAAACTGTTTTATTACAAAACACGTTTACCACTACGAGTATACGCACGTCCGAGTGATCACGGATGCCGGTTATCGGTTTTCTTCGGTATTTCTACCGAATCATAGAATATTTCATGTAAAATTTCAGAGAGATGTGAGATTTACTCACCTTATTCGGAATCCGTAACACGATATTCTCCGCGGCACCCAAAGATACAATCGATCAACAATTAATCCCAAAACCGAATTTACCACTTCAACCAATTATTTCGATTGATTAACAATCTATCACTTACCAATAATCCGAGTCTCTTATTACGAGGGATAGGTGTTCGATTGGCCCTCCGATAAAGTACTTTGAGTCCTTAGAAGTGATTAACACAAAAACAATGTTAGCCACACCTTATTCGGCTTGAGAAAGAATCACCACAATACACCCCCCTTCACCTATATATGGCTTGGAAGAAAAAGAAAAAGAAATGAAAAGAGGAATATACGATCACTTACCGATTTGATTAAGAAGAGATTGGATGGAAGAAGAGTGCCTTGTAATTTCGGCTATCAAAAGGGGAATAAACAATAGATGAAAATCTTGATGAAACAAAAGAGCAAGAAAGTGCACAATTGTGCTAGGGAATTCGGCCAAAGTAAAAGAAAGAAGAAAATATGGTCACCAAGGCTTGTAATTTCGGCACAAAGCAAAGGAAAAGAAAAGAATTTGAGAGGAAAAACAATGCACTATTGTGCTACTATTATTTGGCAAGGAGGGTTGCAAAATTAAGAGAAATGGCACAAAGTTGTCAAAAGGATTTTTGGCCAAAACAAGGCTAAGACTTTACCAAATGCCAAATAAAATTTCAGCCACCTAATTACTCCAAAAGCGCCCACATGCATCCCCCCTTAGGATAAGATTTTGGCCACCCAAGCTTTCCAAAACATCATCCATGGAATAAGCCTCATGTCCCCCTTTCTTTCCTATTTCTCTTGATTCCTTTCCCCAACTTCAACCTTGCCTTTTTCTCTTAGCCATCTTGCCAAAAAATAAGAAGTCCACCTTACCATAAATACCTCTTGACCGACACTTAAGGAAAGCATGCAAAAATAATCAAAATTTGCACACAATGGGATTTGAACCTCTTCCCTTAAAGTCCATCATGTGGCGCCATATCCTTTTTACCAATTGCTCATTTATGCAAGCTATTTACTCATAAATTTCCATATGTCTTGAAGCTACTTACCATCTCTCCTTAAAGTGCTAAAATACCAGATTTTTCATAAAGCCCAATTAAACCCGAGACTTCATAGAAACCTCGTAACCTTCCAAATCCACTTAACTAATAAGTCCAATTTGCAATAACACCATTCTCATATTCTTGAAGATTTTAAACACTCCTAAGCCCAAGGCCCAATCGGCCCAATCCTACTAGGCCCAATTTTGGAATGTTACAAACACAGAATTCATAAGACTTAAGGATAACCAAACAAACCTGTGACTAAGTCGCCGAGTTAGGGTGTGGCAACAGCTGTGCGCATGTCTAGGAGTGGATTCGGTAAGAGCTTGGTACTTAAGCAGTCCTAGTGACTCACCTCCTCTTTACTCGAATCATACCTGGTGCGTAGTAACGGTTCACCCTAACCAAGAGGACTCAACCACGGGCTAAACCCGATAATTAAAACCCGAAAGGGACTAGCCTTACTGTTTTATAAAAAATTTAGTTTTAAAAATTTCAAATTGCCTTTTTGGATTTTTACAAACTATGTTGAAAAACATTTTTTCGAAGTATTCCCGATTTACAAAATTACCTAAATACCCCTGGTTGTAAAATTACTAAAATGCCCTTGGTTTCTAAAATTACCATACTACTCTCGATTTTAATAAAATTTTTAGACTCTGCAAAAGTATCCGAAAACCTTATTTTTGCGACATATTAAGATACCTTGATTTGGAAAATTTTACCAAAATACCCCTGACTTATAAAATTACCAAAATAACCCCGATTTCAGAAATTTCTGCAATATCTTTGATTTGGAAAAATTCTCAAAATACCCTCGAGTTTTGTAAATTCTGAAATGCCTTTGATTTGTAAGGATTTTCAAATTGGTCCTGATTTATTACTAAAATACCTTGTAGGACAAATGACGAAATTACCCTTGGGGTGGGGATGGATAAAATGCCATAGTAGTATGGTGGATGTGGTGGATGAACGAATGTGTCTCTATTGATGAATGTGAATGTGATTCTCTGAATTAGAATAGTGAGCTTGAGCTGAAACTTTGATTGATCGAAAGAACTACTCTTAAACACTTCTCTTCATAAAGTTGGTTCGCGGATAAACAGTGGAACAAAAGTACTAATGCATAAAACTTTTTAATCGAGTTAAATCATAGCGTTAGAAATGAGTTCTAGGGGACGTGGTCGACGTGACGCAGCGGTAGAGGTAGAATGACGATTCGGGCCGGTAGGGTCCGCCATGGGTCAGAAAATGATGTGCCGTCACCGCCAGCAGTGGGTGCGGAGGATCAAGATCCGACAGGAGGAGATGGCGCAGTATCGCAGGCTATGTTGCGAGTGTTAGAACGAGTGGCAGGAGCTAGTATGAGAAACGGAGCTCAGAAGTCAGTGTCGGAGAGACTTAGGTCAAATGGAGCCGAGGTTTTTAGAGGAGTGTCTGGTTTCTAGATAAACATGGAGTGAAACACAAGGTTGCTATAGCTTACCATCCACAGACAAATGGGCAAGCTGAGCTAGTGAATAAGGAGATCAAAGGCATACTCGAGAAGGTAGTTTGCCCGAACCGACGAGATTAGTCCAAGAGACTAGATGATGCTTTATGGGCTTACAGAACAGCATACAAGACACCTTTAGGAATGTCACCATATAGGTTGATCTTTGGGAAAGCTTGTCATCTACCTTTGGAGTTAGAGCACAAAGCCTACTGGGCCCTTCGACAACTCAACTTGGATCTTAAGTTTGCTAAAGAGAAATGGATGCTCCAACTCAACGAGCTAGAGGAATTCCGAATATTCTCATACGAAAATGCCAAATTACTCAAAGAAAGACTCAAGAAATGGCATGACAAGCATATTCAAATTCGAGAGTTTGAAGCAGGTCAGCAAGTCTTGTTATATAATTCCAGATTGAAGTTCTTGCCAGGTAAGTTAAAATCACGTTGGTCCGGTCCATTTACAATTTATCACGTCTATCCGTACGGAGTTGTTGAACTCCAAGGTAAGGGAGGTAATTTTCAAGTCAATGCTCAATGTTTGAAACATTACTACGGAAAAAGACCTGAACGAATCAAATATTGTTCAGTTTATTTGATCTTTAGATTTTCTTGTTTTCAATAAATTATTTAGGGTATATTTTCGGGTTTAGTATGTTTAAATAAATTCTGTCTAGGAGATCGGAACTTAAGCAGGACCGCTTGTGACCCCTCCAATCTTTCCTGGGAATTGATTTTTACATAATTTTTCGAGAAATTAGCCCCTAAATGACAAAATAAATTTTTGGTTTTCCAAATAAAAAGGTCAGTTTTGACCCAAGTCTTAAATTGCAACTCAATTTTAAATTTTCATTAAGTCTAGGGACTCAATTGAACTATTTTCAAAATTTGGTTGCTATTTTCATAAATAATAAAAACTAGGTGACTCTTTTTGTGAATATTTTTTTAAAGGCATCTAGAATAAATATTTTTACTTAATATCATATTTATAAATTATTGATAAACTTCAATATATAATTATATTCATTATAATTTATATATTAATTTTTATCAACTTAGCTTAGGATTAGAATTAATTTTATTTTATATTTATCTTGTTAATTTAATAACAATTGATAATTTTATATGTGTATATTTAATTATTAATTGTTGCTAATCTTGAGTAAAATTAGAATTGGAAGAATTGGACTCTTATTTTTAATTCTTTAATTATTCTAAGAGTTCTACTCTAATTCCTATTTCTCCCTCTATAAATTGCACCCTTGTTTCTCCCCATTCATTCGTCACTCAAAACCCCAAACACCAACCCCTCAAAGTGCCGCAAACCCGTAGCCACAACAAGCATTCGGCCGGCAGCTCCAGCACACACCTCACGCCCCAGCCCCAGCCCCAGCAGTTGCCCAAGTCGTGGACTCGCGCCTGCTGCCTCCAGCCCGCGTGCTTGTTGCGCACCATCGCCCCGCACACCCGACCAGCCCGTGGCCTACTTGCCGCTAGGCCTTGTGCGCTACCTGCTTGCAGCCCCCTCGCGCGCTGCTACTCGTTCCAGCTCCATCAGCCGTGCACCTTGCTGCCTTGTGTGCTTAAGCGGCACTCTTCCTTCACCCAACCTAAGCCAAAAGCCTTCAACCTTTCCTTTTAAATTTCCATCTTTTGTTCATTAGTATATTCTATTTTAGGAGTTCTTAATCTTTACGAGGAAAGTGGTAAGAACAATTTTTTTCCTTAAGTTTAATTTTTATTCAATTATTTAATTTTTAAATTTATTGAAATATTAGTAATTTTTATTAATTAAATTTTTGAGAAAATAATTTTTCTATCTTATGTTTAGGTTAATCATACCTCGCAAGAGAACTCGTTCCTCCACCCAAATTGACGAAGCACAAAACAAATTTCACTGTGAAGAAGCCAAAGCAAGATATGAAAGTATTTTCAAAAATCAACAGATGCATCCAGAGAAAGGCTTCACATTGAAGGAAAGCAATTATAGAGATTTTATGGCACGTATTCGTCAAGTTGCTGAAGCCCTCAATTGGGAATTGTTTTGTGAAAAGAGACCAAGTGTGGATGAGGAACTAGTTCGTGAATTCTACACAACTTAACCTCAAGCGAATTGACCGAAGTTCCAGTCCGTGGAATCAAGGTACCAACAAATTCAAATGCTATTAATGAATTATTTGAATTACCTGATTTCAAAAACGATGAATATTCTTCTCTGTTGAGCAACATTAAGCCTGGAAATTTGCAAGAAATTTTCGAGGAACTTACAGTTCCAGGTTCTAAGTGGACTATGTCAAAGCAAGGAAACCACACGTGTCGAAGAGAGTATTTGACACAACTTGCAAAGTTATGGTTTTATTTCATCCATTTCAACCTTATGCCTAGTTCGCATGGGACTACAATCTCATTAGAGCGAATGGTCCTATTATACTCGATTCTAACTAGAAAGACCATTGATGTGGGCAAAATCATCTTAAGAGAAATGTGAAATTGTGCCGTTAGACGTTCTGGCCCGGCCTATTTCCCTTTTACAATAACAATTTTATGCTTAAAAGCAAAACTCCTGGCGGACGTAAAGGGGCCAGAGTATAGTCAAGGCACAATCACCGATTGGGACCTCTACCGAGTTGCCGAAGATTCTGTTCTACAGCAATGAGTTAAAGAGAGCGAGGATCCTAAAGAAGCAGAAGATGATCCCACAGAAATCCCACCAGAGCAATCAACTGAAGTCCCTAATGAGGCAGAATCAATAGAACCAGAAGCTGAACCTGACATTGAAACCTCAATGTTTGGAGCTCCACCGCCTAGCCCAGATCTTCGTGATGAGCTGTAGCTAATGGACTTAATGCAACACATGCAATGGCAGCAACAAGCCTACTAGAGATACTCAAAAATAAGAGATGACTCGATGAGGAGTGCCTTCAAGAAAATTTATAATGACCTATTTATTTTTGTGCCTGAGTTTCCAGATTTCATATTGGAACCATGGATTTCATCATCAAAGAGAGAGCAAGGCGATTCATGTAAAGGCAATACTGATGGAGCAAAAGATAAGTCGAATTCAGAAGGATCGGCGAACAAATAAAAAAAAGGGGAGGACTTCAACTTTAGTTTATTTTTATTCTTAAGTTATTCTAGGATTAGGTTAATTAGGAGTTTTTATTTTTGCACAATAAAACAAGAGATAGGAATCATGAATAAAATCTAAACAAGTCACAAAGGCTAAAGTGTAGCAATAGATATATACATGTCTAGGATTGGATTTTAGAGAGAGCCTGGTACTTAAGCAGTCAATTTGACTCACCTCATCTTTTCTAAAGATCCTATCTGGTGTATAGTATCTATTCACTTTAAACAATGAGGACATTGTTCACTTTAAGTAGGGGGACCGAAAATTTGATTAATTCTACCCAGAATAAAATTTTCTTTTAGTTATGATTAGGATATATTTTGTTCAATAATTTGAAATTTTGTTAAGTATCTTTGAACTTGATATTAATAAAGTTCTATTATTTCAATAAGTTATTATGTTAGCTTAATAATGATATGAATGTATTTTTAATAAAGCATGCAAATTCGTACCATAAAAGTTTTTAGTTCCCTACGACAAAATTAGGCATGCATGAAAGTTTAATTCTTTAGAATTGACTTAGTAACTTCTTGAGACGAAATCCTAGGAAGCATGGAATATTGAAAATGATTAAGGCAACTATTGTTTGGATCGTTTGAGCCTTTCAAGCCGACCCTGATAAAATTATCCTTTGAAACACAACTTTGAGACTATATAGCCTAATTTTATTTGGACCTATGCAATATTTAGCCATCTATTTTCTCTTCATTACTCTTAAAATTGTCCCAAACATTAGACTCAGTATTATTCAGAATATCGTTTGAAAATAAGTTTGGGGGAGTTGAAAAGAAGTATCAATTACTCGAAAAATTATAGTACATGAAGCAAGTGCTCGAATTTGAGCTTGAGAATTTCGAAAAAAAAAACATGTACTTGAAATAAATGGTCGAAAGAGAAAAAGTTGGTGTATCAAGGGTAAGAATTCCGAAGGTTCGATTTTAAGCTGAGTCTAGGGTTTTTAAGCCAAAAATTTGTCTATTTTTTACCTACCCCTAAGCCCAGCCACGTTACAACCTTATTAAAGACCTATTGATTTAAAGTTCCAATGTTACCTACATTAGTGGAGAGGAATTGCTCCGTTCAACACATGAAGACATCGGTTAAGCTTAACGATTGCAGTTTAATTTTGAATAAGGAATTAAAATCAAATTGGTAGTGAGTAACATGTCTTTATTAAGAAACATTTAGTGTAATTTTGCTAGTATAATAATTGTTGGAGGTAATTTGAACAATATGTATATTTAAGTAGCATAACTATCAAATTTCTTATCTTTGAGCATAAGTATATTAAATTCATAATTTTGAGAAGAAAGTTGTTCTGAAGGAGTTTTTCAAAGGTGTTTCCGAGAAAATTCTTTTCAAATTTTTGCATTACTCGGGACGAGCAATGAATTAAGTTTGGGAGTGTGGAAACACAGAAATTTATACACTTTCATGCCCCTTTTAACTCAAATTTATGCGGTTTCGGTTAAATTCTTGTCGAAAAATAATTAAATATTATAAATTAATTAAATTGTGCTAAAAATATAAACATGATGAATTTTAATTAATTTTACAGTTAATTTTAATTTATTTTGTCTATTTTCGATAGATTCGCACAAAGGGCGAAAATTGGCTCGGCAGGCACTGCTCGAAGAATAAACCCGAGAAGCAATTTGAAGTATCGAGGTGAATTTATTTCCAGCCCAAGACGGCCCAATTATGAATATTTAATCATAATATAATTAGTTTTAATTTATTCCCAATTTAATTTGGGCTAGATAAATTAATCTTAATTAATTATGAAAAAGGCCCAGTTGAACCGTATCAGTTGAACCAAACCGGTTGAACCGAACCAAGCAAAGAGTTGGGCAGCCCAAACTGTCCATATGCTGGCCCAAATCAGCTTATTAGCTGATTAATTAAGCTTGCAAAGAAGCCCTTGAAGACTCTTCAAAGTTGCATTCAAACCCCTCCAAATTTAGCGGCTTTGTAGATTTGCCCCATGCCATATTTAGCAAAGTTGAAACCATCAACTTTGCCACATAGATGGCTGGCCAAGGGAGGTCTCTTTGGCTGATACTATTTGCTATTTTTATCAACCACAATAAGCTATAAATACCACCCCTTTCTGATCATTCAAACCATCCCTCAATCCTTCATTTCTCATTCACTCTCTCATTCTCTCATCACTCCATTCTCTCCTTTTTTCTCCAACAAAACTAAGCCTTCTTTTGCCGATTTCTCCTCTTGGAAAAGAGGTGTTTTCCCAGCCATTTGGAGCAGCAATTGGAGTGTTCATAAGCCACCTTGATAGCCGAGGACAACGGAGAATGAAGAACGGAGCAATCAGTCAAGCCACGGAGGAACACCGAATTTGCTTCTTATTCCCTATCTCTTTAAATTTTGTTGTTATTTTGACAAACATGTTTATGAATATTTATGCTATTGAAATGATGAATTTAATCAGCTTAGCTTGAATTTAATTCGTGTTGGGTTGATTGCATTTCATCCTCTTAAATTATTAAAATTGTGTTTATGCTGTTATAGGCCTCGGTAAAATGCTTGATTAAGTAAAATCATGCTTAAGTTATCTGGCATTATAATTGTTTAGATAACTAATTAGTTAATTATTTAAACGCATTAAAATTGTAATTAATGGACACCATACTTAATCTGTGCATGTTTAATTCTTCTAAGGTTGCTGGAGATTAAATTAGCATTGAATTTGGCGATACATATGCCTTGCATAACTTGCAAGATTTTTGTGATTAAACTGTTTCAAGGTAGGAATACCTTGTTACTTTGCATGATCTTTTATATGCTTATTAGGTTGAATTAATCGTTTGAATCGACATAGGAATATGCGAGAGATTATTTAATTTAATAAGTATGTATGTACAATAACATGTTTACTTCTGTTTTATCGGTCGAATTGACATAGGGATATGTACAAGAGATGAATGGATTTTTAATTGTAAATAAGCAAATTACCGAGTTGCCATGATTTATTCGTAACAAGTATGAGCATGAGTTTAATAATTCTAAGGTAAGAAATGTTATTAATCCAACACAATTATATTATCTTGATTAAAGTCTGTCTTTGAAATCGTGCCTTAGAACTTTATTTATTTTATTTTACTTTGTTTTTCTTTTAGTTTTTAAATATTTCTTCAATCCAAATATTTTCCCTTCACCAAAGTGTTTGAAATTATTTTCATAAATAATTCTTTTACAGTCCCTATGGGTACGATAACTCGACATTTACTTGTCACTTTATTACTTATTACGATTATGTACACTTGCACATTTAAACTGTTCCAATTTCCTAGGTAGGCCCATTTTGCCCCTTTCTGGCCCGTTTCTCGTTCTTTTTTACTCTCTAAGCTCTCCTAAGTATAAAATATGAAATTAAGGGATTAGAAGTATCGAATTCATCAAATCCAATAGAAAATCATCCAAAATTAGGCCAAGCATGGGGTAAAAATATGTATAAATTATGGTTTATCAAATATCCCCACACTTAAGCCTTTACTTATCCTCAAGCAAAATCCTCAACGCACAATTAAAATTAACTTCCTTAATTCATAATTCTCGTAAATAATGTTTCATCATAATTCATAGGTAATTCATACATTGATAATTTTGACTAAAAGAGTCCTAAAGATTCAAACAATCTAAGTCATAAATTATGAAGGATGGTGATAACAAATACAAAGGGTTTTGGGTTAATATTGGTGGGTGAGTCAATAAAAAGGGTTGTTAGGATTAAACGAGGTTCATTAGGGGGTTAATTATGAAGGTAGGCTTTTAGTGGAGTGAGTGGGTTAAAACCTAGGTGCCTTTATCATCTTTGTATATCAAATCAAAGGTGTGGTCTCGACATGTATAATCAATGCAAGTTCTAGAATAACAGATCTATGTTGTCACCCTCATAATCAATAAAATGAGCAAGAAAATGAATATATGCTCTAAAGGGCTCAAAAGCTCACAAAAATTATGGTATTTTGATGTCAACCTTGTAAATTTCAAACTTCAAAGTAATATTCAAATTCAGGTCAACAACCTAGAAAATTTTTTAATTTTGAAAAATAGACTTATCATGCTTGACTCTCTAGTATCTTAAAGTTTAATTATCAATGCACACTTGTCAATGACTTAATCCAAAACATATCAATAACCATCATAAATCAAAGGAGATTTCATTCTAATCATAATATGAAAAAAAAAAATTAAAGACAAGATATCATTCATGGCATAATTCAGGGATTTGAGATTAATGAAGAAAGTTAGGCACTTTCTCGGAATAAATATTCACCCCCCACACTTAAGATGTACATTGCCCTCAATGTAGAAAGATAGATAATAGCAATTTAGTAAGAAAATCAAAAGAGAGGGAGAGAAGTGAAACTTCTTGATTTTGGGGTGAAATCCTTGGAGGATGTTCCATGACGAATGTGATGACTAGGTATACGTAATGTTTTCGTTCCTTGGGTGGTATATTTAATCTATTTATTCTGCAAAGTCATCAATAAGATTTTATGGGATGGATGTTGTTATGGCAATTTGTTGTTGGATAGCCAGTGATAAAGTAAGATCAATAGTATTAATCAAACGTTCAAGTCTTTAAATAGTTCACTAAAATAGAAGCGAAATATAAATGAAAATAAAAGTAGAAATGAAAGTAAAAATAAAGATAAAAATAAAAAAATAAGAACTTAGAGGTCCTCTGTGTCAGCTGGGTCGGGCGGTGGTGGCGGCGATAAGATGTGAAGGTATTGACATATCTATTGGAGGGTGGTGTCAATATGGTCGAAGCGCTGGAAGCATTGCTGCTCAAGTCGTGTTAGGCGCTTAGACTTTTCTGAAATAGATGTTGCTGCATGGGATTGACGATGGTTCGGTGGTGGTGCTTCCTGTGTTAGGGGGACATCATCAGTAATGTCCTCGGGGTCCTCCTCGTCGGTGGTGGGTGCTAATCGATATTGGGGGGGATCTGTCCCACGCCGACGTTGAATCATTCTCATGTGTAACATTGTCTGGATGCCCTGTGGGGTCATCTGACCTATCAGTGTAAGGGAGGAAGTTTGAGCGTCGGTGTTGAAGAGCCCGAAATATCGAGCCAAGCGTGTGATGTAGGGCCCCATAGAGATGACTCCTCTCCTGTGCTGCTCCGTCTGATGTTGAATGGCGCGAGCTAAAAAATAGGCCAAGTCAAAAACGTACCCGTTCGCCATGCACCATAGGAAGTAGGCATCGTCAATGTGGATGACGCTGGTGTTTTCTCACCGACCTGTCAGTGTATGAGCTAAAAGCGCGTGTATGTACCTCAGGGATGGGACAAGGGCCGTCACTTTGGAGCGACTAGGGTCATAATCATTGTTGTTGGGAGCTATGTTGTACCAACATCTTGTGGGGGTTTTGTGGATATGGCGAGAAAGCTCCGAGAGATCATTTTCCTCCATGAATTTGTCGGTATAAAGTCCCAATGCGGCCCTAAATTGTGGTACGTTTAGTTCTCGTATAATGCCTCCGAGTTAGAATTGGATCGTACCGGGGTCATCGTGTTGTGACATCACTGTCTGAAGATGAAATGTTTAACAGAGCTCCAGAGTGAGCTCTAAGTAGGTGGGCTCGATGATGTTGAAGAACTGGTGCCAAGGGTCGGTAGTTAGTGGAGCCCGTATGTCGTCGGCTAGTTGGACTTGTTCCAAGGCGGCCCAATCAATACATCTCCCTGTTCTGAGTGGTTGCGCGCGTAGTATCTTGTAACGATCCTCTTGAATAACTGGAGGAAAACGTAAGAATGGGTGGCGCACTTTTGTGGTTGCGCTGGCTGATAAGGAACCGAGTCCCTTTCGTTTTTTAGAACTAGGGATTGCAGTTTTCTTGCCTCACGATGATGACATTATGGGCCTAAAAATAATCGATAATCAATGATTCAAGTATATTTCCAACCAAAACATATATTAAGGCCTTCGATCAGTATCCAAATATACAAAGACTAAACTCATAATAAGTTAGTCAATCAAGTTTAGCTGGATCAAGAATTTGACAAAAAAGTATTCTATCTAATTCTAAGCGTTATTCAAACGAGGATTCAATGACTACATCGAAATAATAAGACTAATCTAATATTAAACTTAATTAAATAGATAAGATTCTAAGTTTAAAATAATTAAATAGAGGTAAATATAACAATGAGATGTGACCAGTAGTGGTAAAAGTGTGATTTGGTGGAGCACGGGCGTGTAGGGGCGAGCCACGGACGTGTGCTGCAATTAGTTTGGGGAACACAACGGTGGGACACCTTGGGGCAGGCGTGTACTCCGTGGGCATGGGCGTGTACTGTTTTTTGGTGTGAATGTGAAAGAAAGTGGAAGATTTGGGATGGGGGAAGGCAATAGTGGGGGTTTCTTTGATAGTGGCCAGAGTGGGAAAAGGAATTTTTGAAGGGAACGGCTAGGGTTGGGGTTTTGGGGAGAATTTTTGGGGAAAACGGTGGTTTTAAATAGGGAGGGAGACACGGGCAGGTGCCTCGCCCGTGTGTCTTTTATTTAGCCTGTGTTTTTCGTGATTTTTGAATTTGGGCGCGTTTGATATGTTGCCCACGCTCGTGCTCCTAGGCCATGTACTATTATGTTCGCTTCTCCCATGCCCGTGCTAAGGTTGCCATGCCCGTGTTCATGTAGTCAGTGTCTCACGCGGTTGGTAGGCACGGGCGTGGCTCATGCCCGTGCTGGTTTACTCAGAATAGACCACGGTTGCATCGCACGGTTGTGGTCTTATTATCGCAGCCTGTATAAAAATTTTCATCTTCATCTCACGTCTACCGACACGCCCATTTTTCATCTCATGGTATCCACACGGTCATGGGCACGCCCGTGTGGTGGGGAAACCTGCGCTTCACTGTATTGGTTAGTTTGGGTTAGATGCTAAAAATTACAAATATAATGTTAGTGAAGTCAGTGCTCGGGTTGCCTCCCAAGAAGCGCTCGTTCAAAGTCTTAAGCTAGACTCACCCTGTTTTCATTTCTAGAAGAATTCACGGAGCTGAAGCTCCTCTCTCAATTCCTTGAAATCTTCACCATTATAAAGTTTCAGTCAATGGCCATTTACCTTAAATGTTCCTTGAGTTGGATGGGTTACCTCGATTGTTCCGTAAGGAAAAATAGTTTTGATCACGAATGGGCCTGACCACCTTGATTTCAGCTTTCCAGGAAATAGTTTGAGCCTTGAATTATACAGTAGGACCAAGTCTCCTACTTCGAATTGCTTTGATTGTTTTAAACGAGCATCATGGCGTCGTTTTCTTGCCTCCTTATATAGTCGTGAGTTCTCGTAGGCCTCAGCTCGCTATTCATCTAATTCGTTCAACTGCATCATCCTCTTCTCACCTGCGGGTTTAAGATCATAATTCAAGAATTTTATAGCCCAGTATGCTTTGTGCTCTAGCTCAAATGGTAGATGACAACTTTTTCCGTAGACAAGTTTGTATGGGGATGTTCCCAAAGGGGTTTTAAATGCTGTTCTATAGGCCCATAAAGCATCATCTACTTTTACTGCCCAATCTTTCCTATTTGATTCAACTATTTTCTCTAGGATTCTCTTAAGCTCTCGATTTGCCACTTCCACTTGCCCACTAGTTTGAGGATGATAAGGGGTAGCTGTTCTGTGGTGTACTCCATATTTTCTTAAGACTTTATTAAATTGAGTATTGCAAAAGTGAGTACCACTATCATTGATGATCGCTCTAGATGTTCCAAAATGAGAGAAAAGTTTCTTAAGAAACTTTACTACAGCTCTAGCATCGTTAGTAGGTAAAGCTTGGGCTTCCACCCATTTTGACATGTAATCTACTGCTACTAAGATGTATTTATTTCCAAATGAACTAAGGAACGGACCCATAAAGTCAATACCCCATACATCGAATATCTGACATGATAACATATATATGTTTGAGGCATTTCATCGCATTTAGAGATATTACCTGTTCTTTGGCATTTATCACACGAAGCGACATACCTGTTGGCATCTTTAAACAGAGTTGGCCAATAAAATCTTGATTCGAGCATTTTGTGTACTGTCTTAATCCCACTGTAATGTCCTCCTGAAGGTCCTAAATGGTAATGTTCTAGGATTTTACCTGCTTCTGCCTTTGTAACGCATCTCCAAATTACTTGATCTGCACATATACGGAAAAGAAAGGGATCCTCCCAAAAATAGCTTTTCGCATCAACAAAGAATCGCTTCTTTTGATGATGTGTTAGCCTTTTTGGTAAGATGTTAGTAGCTAAATAATTCACAATATCTGCAAACCATGGTACCTCAGAGTTGGTTATAGAAAAGAGTTGTTCCTCAGGGAACGAGTCGTTTATCTCACTCTCATCGAGCTTTTCGATATGTGGGCTTTCAAGCCTGGAGAGGTGATCTGCTGCAAGATTTTCAGCTCCCTTCTTATCCTGAATTTCCAAATCAAATTCCTATAAAAGTAAGATCCATCGTATGAGTCGAGGTTTTGCATTAGGTTTAGTTAAGAGGTAACGAAGAGCTGAATGGTCAGTGTAAACGACAACTTTAGATAATATCAGATACTGTCTGAATTTGTCAAATGCAAAAACTATAGCTAGCAATTCTTTCTCTGTGGTGGTGTAGTTTTCTTGTGTAGGTGTCAATGTTCTGCTAGCATAATAAATTGGCTGAAAATGCTTGTTTCTTCGCTGTCCCAAAACTGCACCTACTGCAAAATCACTCGCATCACACATTAGTTCAATAGGTAGATTCCAATTAGGTGCAATTATAATCGGAGCATTTATTAATTTATTTTTGAGGATATTAAATGCATCTAAACACTCCTGATCAAAATTGAAAGGAACATCTTTTTCTAGTAGTCTCGTTAAAGGTTTAGCTATTTCAGAGAAATTTTTAATGAATCTTCTGAAAAATCCAGCATGTCCTAAAAAGCTTCTAATAGCCTTAACTGAACTAGGGGGAGGTAATTTTTCTATGGTTTCAATCTTTGCTTTATCTACCTCAATCCCTTTACTAGAAATCTTATGTCCTAACACAATCCCCTCTCTAACCATAAAGTGACATTTTTCCCAATTCAAGACAAGATTCGTTTCCTCACATCTTATTAGAACTCGTTCTAAATTTTTAAGGCAAAGGTGGAAAGAATTACTGAATACCGAGAAGTCGTCCATAAATACCTCCATAATGTCTTCCACAAGTTCATCAAAGATGGCGAAATGTGTGAAAAGTAGTGAGAAGCATTACATAATCCAAAAGGCATTCTACGATAAGCAAATGTACCATATGGACATGTAAATGATGTCTTTTCTTGATCGTCAGGAGCTATTGGGATTTGGAAATAGCCGGAGAGTTCGTCCAAGAAGCAGTAGTACATATGCCCAAATAATCTTTCTAGCATCTGATCAATAAAGGGCAAAGGGAAGTGATCTTTTCTGGTGGCGTCGTTCAGCTTCCTATAGTCAATACAAGCTCTCCAACCTGTGACTGTTCTTGTAAGAATCAATTCATTCTTTTCCTGGGCTACAACAGTCATGCCCCCTTTCTTTGGAACTACCTGTATAGGACTTACCCAAGTACTGTCAGAAATAGGATAAATTATTCCTGCATCTAGAAGTTTAATTACCTCAGCTTTGGCAACTTCTTTCATATTAGGGTTCAAACGTCTCTGAGGTTGCACACACGGTTTATACTCATCTTCCATTAAAATTTTGTGGGTGCAGAATGATGGGCTTATTTCTTTAATGTCAGACATTTTCCACGCTATGGCTCTTTTATGCTTCCTTAGTACCCTTAGCAAGTCTTCTTTTTCTTTGGGTAGTAGTTCTGAAGAGATGATTACTGGTAGCGTAGAATTATCCCCGAGGAATGCGTATTCTAAATGTTTTGGCAATTTTTTAAATTCTAATTTGGGCGGTTCATCAACAGAGGATTTCTGTTTTTGTTCGTCGTTGATTTCAATATCCTCTATTTTCATCTGTCTAGAGGATGATGTATTAGGATTTAATTCATCGATATCGTCATCTATCTCCTCTCCTTGTGAAAGATACTGTTCCATCGTGTCATCGTGTATGATTTCCTGCAAAGACTCTTGAAAAATGTGATCAGTAGCATCAACAAAGTAACAAGAATCATCTTGTTCTCTAGAATATTGCATGGCATCATAAATTTGGAAAACAATTTCCTCATCGCCTACTCTTAGTGCAAGTTTACCATCAACAACATCAATGACAGCTCTAGTAGTAGCTAGAAAGGGTCATCCCAAAATTAAAGGTACATCTACGTCCTCATTCATGTCAAGCACAACAAAATCAACAGGAAATATAAATTTTCTACTTTTACCAGAACATCTTCGATAATTCCCCTAGGATTCGTAACAGATCTGTCAGCTAACTGAATACTTATCCTAGTGGGTTTTGGTTCCCCGAGACCAAGTTGCTTAAACATTCTATAAGGCATTAGATTAATACTGGCACCTAAATCAGCTAGTGCTTTCTCTATGTTCAAACTACCAATTAAACAGAGAATAGTGAAACTTATTGGATCTTTCAATTTGGTTGGTAGCTTATTTTGGATGATAGCTGAGCATTCTTCATTAAGTTCCACTGTTGAAATTTCCTCGAACTTCCTCTTATTTGTTAGAAGCTCCTTTAAAATTTTTTCATATGTTGGCATCTGCAAAATAGCTTCAACAAAAGGCAAGTTAATATGTAGCTGTTTGAAAAGTTTAAGAAATTTACCATATTATACGTCTAAGCGGTCTTTCTTCAACTTCACTGAATATGGGATCGTTGGTTTAATTTCCTCATGGGTCAGGCTTGCCTTTGCCTTATCAGTTTCATGTGAAATCTTTTTCTTCGTTTCGACTAACTCCCTTCCACTTCTTAGCGTCACTGCCTTTACCTGCTCTTTTTCTCTGGGTAAGCTTTCTGATTGTATTTCAAAAACTATCTTAGTAAATTGCCTAATTTGATCCTTGAGCTCCTGTGTCGATGTCTCGAGTTGATTTTTAAATGTTGTCTCAGTATTCTGTAAACGTGTTTATGTGGCTGCTATGAATTTTGTCAGCATCTCCTAGAGGTTTGGCTTCTTTTCCTATTGGTAGGGCTGTTGTTGGAAGTTTTGGGATGGTTGTTATCTTTCATTTCCTTGACCACCCCATGAGAAATTGGGGAAGTTCTTCCAACCTGGATTATAAGTATTACTATAAGGGTTATTGTTAGATCAGAAATTATTACCCATATAGTTCATTTGTTCGCTTTCCATGCCCTGTCTGTAAGGTGGGTACTCAGGATTCACTACTCCACTTGCGTCGCACTGCATAACTGGATGTGCCCGCGAAGAACCATATAAACCATCAAATTTTTTATGTAACAACTCTACCTGATTTGATAGCGCAGTTACTGCGTCGCGGTTGAAAACTCCGGCTGCTTTGGCTGGCCTTGTCCTTGTAACTTGCCACTGATAGTTATTCAGTGACATCTCCTCTATAAACTCGTAGGCCGTTTCAAGAGTTTTGTTGTTCAGGGTTCTGCCGGTGGCTGAATCGATTAGTTGCCTTGTTGAAGGGTTTACACTATTGTAAAAAGTTTGGACCTGTAGCCACAAAGGTAATCCGTGGTGTGGGCACCTCCTCAACACATCTTTGTATCTCTCCCATGCATCATAAAGTGTCTCTAAATCCATCTGCACAAAAAAAGATATATTATTCCTTAACTTGGCCGTTTTGGCCTGTGGAAAATATTTTAATAAAAATTTTTTGGTCATTTGATCCCATGTAGTGATTGACCCTCGTGGAAGAGAATGCAAACACTGTTTGGCTTTATTTCTCAAAGAAAAGGAAAATAACTAAAGACATATGACATCATCAGAAATGCCATTTATTTTGAAGGTATCACAGAATTCTAGAAAATTTGCTAAGTGTGTGTTAGGATCCTCATCCTGCAAACCATCAAACTGAACAAACTGTTGTATCATCTGTATAGTGTTAGGTTTCAGTTCAAACTAATTTGCAGCAATAGTAGGCCTAACAATACTTGACTTAGTTCCTGTTAAACTAGGTTTAGCATAATCATACATAGTGCGAGGAGCATGATTTTCGACCATCTCTAGAGGTGGCGGATGATTTTCAGCCATCTCTTCTGTAATATTTATTTCGGCTTCTTGCTCTTCTTCGATGTAGTTTAGGCTTTGCCTTATTTCTCTGTGATTTCTGCGAACGGTACCTTCAATATCACTATCGTAAAATAGGGGTCCTGTAGGGTTCCTTCTAATCATAAACTAGAGGTACCTAAAAGAAATGAAAGAAGAAAATTTAGAAAAACAAAAAATAAAATTTAATTGCAAAAAATAAAATAAATATGGCTAAAGTAATAAAAATTAAGCATTCTTAATATTTCAGTTCCCCGGCAACGGCGCCAAAAACTTGATCGTTGTTTTATGCGATGTCAAATTCTTAAAATTTTTATAAAGAATGATCGAACCTGGAAACTAACTATGAAAACGATTTGAGGCAAGCACACCTATCGAACAGTAGTATAGTTAGGGCAAGACCGAAATGTCGAACCCAAAGGAACCAAAAGTACTAATACTAACTCTCTTTTTATTATTTAGCCTAAGAATTAAGTGGATTTTTATCTAATCTAAAATTAACTATCTACTAAACTAAACTAAAGACTTTAAGACAAAGAAGAATGAAATTGGGAAAATAACTTTGAGGAAAAACCAATTGATTAAGACGACACCCAAGGAAGAATCCACCTAGACTTCACTTGTTATCTAACTCTGAACCAGATGATTTATTCATTTGACTTGATCCGTAAGATTCTCTGAGTTATATTAATCCCTCTCTCGAGGCGACTAACGTCTAACCCTAGGTTGATTAATTGAAATCTCTTTCTAATTAAAACCCCTAGAATTACATTAACTCGATCTATGGACTCCCATATTAGGTTTCACCCTAATCTGGCAAAATCTCGTCACCCTATCTCTAGGCGTGCGATCAACTCTGCTTAATTATGCTAGATCTACTCTTAGGCAGGGACTTTTGCTCCTCCACCTAAGCACATCACACTTGAATTAATATCTTGGAAATATCAACACAAGAATTAAGAACACATAATTAAGAACAAGTCAAATATTTATCATATAGTTCAGCAAACGATAACAAGATTCATCTTAAGTTTCATCCCCCCTAGGTATCTGAGGGTTTAGTTCATAATAATAATAGAATACATCTCAAAAGAAAAGATAAAACAAAACATAAGAAATCCCTAAAACCCCCTGAAGGAATTGAAGGGATCCTCCGTCTTGAGTATGATTCTGGCTTCTTGAGATGAATCAACTGGATATCTTCGAGTAAATCCCCACAAATCTACCCTCTTTGGCCTAGCTAGACGCCCCTTGACTAAAGCCTTTGGTTCCCTCTTTCTAGGTTATACTTAGGGTGTTTATATAGGCTTCAGAATGTGTTTCTTCACCCCTAAGTATCCTAATCCGAGTGAAACTCTTCTTTCTCACGGTAGGGACACGTCCATGGCACACGCTCGTGTAAGTCGTGGCCAGGCCGTGTTCGAGGCTGTTGAATAAGGCACGGCCGTGTGGTCTTGGGCCAAGGCCGTGTGGATTTCGTGATATGGCTCATTTACTCCGTTTTGGGCCTGGTTTCCGTTCTTTTCATCATCCGGTGCTCTTCTGAGTATAAAACATGAAAACAAAGGATTAGGAGCACAAAATTACATAATTCAAGGCTTAAATCATCCAATAGTATGCTAAATGTGGGCTTAAAATATGTTACTTTTACGATTTATCAGTGCCTTTTATCATCTCAGTATATCAAATCAAAAGTTCTGGTCTCGACATACATAATCGAAGCAAGTACAAGAATAACAAATCAATGTTGACACACTCATAATCGAAAAAGTGAACAAGAAAAGAATATGCTTTAAAAGGCTCAAGATCTCACACAAATTATGTTTTTGATGTCAATCTTTCAAATTTTGAACTTTAAAGTAATATTTAAAATTAGGGAAATAACCTAATAACATTTTTAATTCTGAAAATAGACTTATCATGCTTGATTCTCTAATATCTTAAAGTTTAAACTATCAATGCACAATTATCTGACTTACTCCAAAATATATCAACAAAAATCATAAATTAATAGAAGTTTTATTCTAACAGTAATATGAGAAAGTTACTTAAGAATAGGATATAATTCAGGGATTTTCGAAAAGTACTATAGTTAACCTCCCCACACTTAAGATGTACATTGTCTTCAATGTACAAAGATAGATAATATAGCAAGAAAATCATAAGAGAGGAAGAGGAGTGAAACTTCCTGAATCATAGATTAAATCCTTGACAATGAAACTTGTAGCAATGGAGCCAATGAAAAGCATAATGAACTAGGCAGAGGTGAAGGTGGGGGAGAACATTCCAGTTCCTTAGTAGCAATTTGAACCTTTTGAAACTGCGGAGTCATAAATAAAGTTTTAGGGGGTTTTATTAAATGGATTTCGTTATGATTACTCGATAATAAACAGCCAAAGATAAAAAGAAATCAACATAATTAATATAATTCAAAGACAAGAAAAGTAAATAGTTTAATATTTTAAAACTTTAAATAAAATAAAGAAAAATAAAAATAAATAGACTCAAAGGTCCTCATCCCCAGATGGATCATGAGGTGGAGGTGGCGGCGAAATGTGAAAATACTGACAAATTTGATGCAGCGTCGCTTCGATGCCATCGAATCGTTGAGCGTTGTCATTAAAATTTTGAGTACAATATTGCTCAAAACGAGTGAGGCGCTCAGAGATGTTAGTCAGTAAAGCTGCCGCATGAACTGGTGGGTGGTGGTGGTGGTGGTGCAGACGGTGGCAACTCATGCTGTGGGGGGACATCATCAGCAATGTCCTCTTGGTCGTCCTACTCGGTGGGTTGTGAGAGCCGGTACTGGGGAGGATCAAACCCACGTTGGTGCTCAATCATCCTCATGTGAAGCATTGTCTAAATGCCCTGCGGGGACATCTGTCCGCTAAGAGTGAGCGAGGAGGATTGAGCTGCGGTGTTGAGGAGCCCAAAATATCGAGCTAGGCGCGTGATGTATGGGCCGATGGAGATAACTCCTCTCCTATGCCACTCCGTCTGATGCTGAATGGTGCGGGCGATAAAGTAAGCTAAGTCGAAGATGTGCCCATTTGCCATACACCATAATAAGTAGGCGTCGTGAGTGTTGACGACGTCGGTACTCTCTCGCCTACCTGTCAAAGTATGAGCTAGTATAGCGTGTAAGTACCTCAATGATGGGGTGAGAGCTGATGTTTTGGCGCAGCTGGGGTCATAGGTGGCCGAGCCGGGGGCTAAGTCTCTCCAACAAGCAGAAGGGGAGTAGTGAATGTGGCGGTTGAAGTCCTCGAAGTCGTCGTCCTCCAAGAACTCGTCGGTGTAAAGTCCCAAAGCAGCTCCAAACTGTGGGACACTCAACTCAAGTACGAGGCCTCTGAGATGGAATTGTATTGTGCCAAAGTCGTCAAAGTTTGTCATGACCGTCTGGAGGTGGAATGTGGACCAAAGTGAGCTCTAAGTATGTCGGCTCTACAATCTCAAAGAAGTGCCCCCACGGGTCGGTAGTTAGGAGGGCCCGGACGGTGTCGGCTAGTTGGACCCGCTCCAAGACAGCCCAATCAATGCACCTCCCCACGCCGAGAGGTCACGCGCAAAGTAATTGAAAGAGCTCCTCTTGGGGTTCCGAAGGAAACTGTAGGAATGGGTGGCCTACTTCCCACGTGGTACCCTTCAGCTTTTTTGAAGCGGGAACGGTGGTCTTCTTTCCACGTGGGGGAGTCATTACGTACCTGTAAAAGATGTACAATAATCAAGTATCATTAACCAGCCAAAGATGTAGGATCCTACTAATCATAATATTCTTGTGACAAGAATAAAATATTGATAATCCTAATACTGATAACTAAGAACACATAATTCTATTGAATAATGAGAAAGCAATATTAATGAAGAAAAAAGAAATCATCTAATTAATAATAAGACTACTTGTCTAACAAATAGAAATATCAGAATAATTAGCATTAAGAATTAGAGAAAATAAATATAGAATAAGAGAATAACAATTAACATAATCTATTAAAAAAATCTAATAATGCTAAAAGTAATGATGAAGAGCATAATAATTAAGAGAATAGAAAACTGAATAATAATAATAAATGAAGGGGAAGACAATGGTGACCGACGGTAAGGTGGTGGGAGGTGGCGCACGGTCGTGGTGGTGGCGCGCGGGCGTGTCGTACTTACACGGGCATGGACTGCGTGCTGTACGCGTGGAGAAGAAAGGGAAAGAGGAAAGGGAAAGGAGAAAGGAGGAGGGGGTCGATGGTGGTGGCCGGACTGAGTAGGGAGAATGGAGAATGGCTAGGGTTTTTAGGGAGGGAAAAAATTTTGGGGAAAAAATGAATAGTGGTGTGGTTTAAATAGATATTGGGGTACACGGTCAAGGACCACGGCCGTGTGCCCACTGTATAGCCCGTGTGTTTCGTAAATTTTGAATTAGGGCACGTCTGATCCTTGTCTCACGCCCGTGTTCCTTGGGCGTGTTGGGTCACACGGCCTAATCGCACAGTCGTGTGATGCTTCATTCGTTTCTCCCACGCCTGTGTTTAAGATTCCACGCCCGTGGTAATTAGTCAGTATCGACCACGACCTAAAGGCACGGGTGTGTCACACGCCCGTGTGATTTATTCAATTTCAACCACAGCTTATGGGCACGGGCGTGTCGCCCGTCCGTGTCATTTACTCAGTATCAACCACGACCACATCGAATGGCCGTGGCACTTTATCACTGCCCGTGTTTTCGAGTCAGTTTCGACCACGACCGCATCGCACGGTCGTGGTGTTTATCGTAGCACGTGTGTTGGGGAAACTTTTTCATCTTTGTCCCGCACGAACTCCGCCGTGCACATGTTCCTATCTGTGGTGACCACACAGCCACGACCACGCCCGTGTACACGACCGTGTGGGTATGGAAACCTGCGCCTTATTTGGTTATTTTTTTAGTTAGATGCTTAAAAATTAAAAATATGGATATTAGTGTATTGAGTGCTAGGGTTGCCTCCTGAGAAGCGCTCGTTTAAAGTCTTAAGCTAGACTTACCTTGTTTTCATCTCTATATGAAGGTTCATGGAGTTGAAGCTCCTCTCTCATATCCCTAAAATCTTCACCATTATATATTTTAAGTCTTTGACCGTTTACCTTGAATGTGCCATAAGTCAGATTGGTTACCTCAATTATACCATAGGGAAAAATGGTTTTGATTATGAATGGACCTGACCATCTTGATTTCAGCTTTCCAGGAAACAATTTGAGCTTCGAATTGTATAGTAGAACAAGATCTCTAACTTTAAATTGCTTTGGTTGCTTCAAACGAGCATCATGGTGTCGCTTTGTTTCTTCTGTGTATAAAGGTTAGTTCTCGTAGGCACTAGCTCGCCGCTCATCTAACTCGTTCAACTGCATCAATATTTTCTCACCTGCAAGTCTGAGATCATAGTTTAAGAATTTTATGGCCCAAAATGCTTTGTGCTCTAATTCAAATGGTAGATGACAACTCTTTCCGTAGACAAGTCTGTATGGGTATTTTCCTATGGGAGTTTTAAATGCGGTTCTATAGGCCCATAAAGCATCGTCTACTTTTAATGCCCAATCTTTCTTATTTGATTCTACGGTTTTCTCTAGAATACGCTTAAGCTCTCGATTTGCTACTTCAACTTGTCCATTGGTTTTTGGGTGATAAGAGGTAGCTGTTCTATGGTGTACTCCATATTTCTTTAAGACTTTATCAAATTGAGTATTACAAAAATGAGTACCCCTATCACTAATAATTGCTTTAGGTGTTCCAAATCGAGAGAAAGGTTTCTTAAGAAATCTCACTACCACTCTAGTTTAGTAGGTAAAGCTTGAGCTTCCACCCATTTTGACATATAATCAAAAGCTACTAAGATGTATTTATTCCCAAATGAACTAGGGAATGGACCCATAAAATCAATACCCCATACATCAAATATCTCACATGATAGCATATATGTTTGAGGCATTTCATTGCGTTTAGAGATATTACCTGTTCTCTGACATCTATCACATGAAGTAACATACCTGTTAGCGTCTTTTAATAGAGTGGGCCAATAAAAACCTGATTCAAGTGTTTTATGTGTTGTCCTAGTCCCACTGTAATGTCCCCCTGTTGGTCCTAAACGGAAATGTTCTAAAATTTTGCTTGCTTCTGTCTTTGTAACACATCTCCAAATTACTTAATCTGCACATACACGAAAAAGAAAAGGGTCCTCCCAAAAATAGTTTTTCATATCAGCAAAGAATTGCTTATTTTGATGATGTGTCGACCCTTTTGGTAGGATGTTAGCAGCTAAGTAATTCGCAATATCTGCAAACCAAGGTACTTCGGGGTCGGATATAGCAAAGAGTTGTTCTTTAGGAAACGAGTCATTTATCTCACTTTCATCGAGTTCTTTGATATGCGGATTTTCAAGTCTGGAAAGATGGTCTGCCATAAGATTTTCAGCTCCTTTCTTATCCTAAATTTCCAAATCAAATTCCTGTAATAGTAAAATCCATCTTATGAGTCGAGGTTTTGCATCAGATATAGTTAAAAGATAACGAAGAGCTGAATAGTCAATGTAAACAACAACTTTAGATAATATCAAATACTGTCTAAATTTATCAAATGCAAAAACCACAGCTAGCAACTCTTTTTCTGTGGTGGTGTAATTTTCTTCTGCGGCCGTCAATTTTTTGCTAGTGTAATAGATTGGCTGAAAATGCTTGTCTCTTTACTGTCCCAAAATCGTAGCTACTGCAAAATCACTCGCATCACACATTAGTTCAAAGGGTAAATTCCAATTAGGTGCAATTATAATTGGAGCATTTATTAATTTATTTTTGAAGGTATTAAATGCATCTAAACATTCCTGATCAAAATCGAAAGGCACATCTTTCTCTAGTAGTTTTGTTAAAGACTTAGCTATTTTAGAAAAGTCCTTAATAAATCTTCTATAAAATCCAGCATGTCCTAAAAAGCTTCTAATAGCCTTCACTGAGCTAGGAGGAGGTAATTTTTCTATGGTTTCAATTTTTGCTTTATCAACCTCAATCCCTTTACTAGAAATTTTGTGACCTAACACAATCCCTTCTCGAACCATAAAGTGACACTTTTCCCAATTAAGTACAAGGTTCGTTTCCTCACATCTCATTGGAACTCATTTTAAAATTTTAAGGCAAACGTGGAAAAAATTACCAAATACCGAAAAGTCGTCCATAAATACCTCCATAATATCTTCCATGAGTTCATCAAAGATGACTAGTATGCAGCGATTAAAAGTAGCAGGAGCATTACATAATCCAAAAGGCATTCTACGGTAAGCAAATGTACCGTATGGACACATAAATGTTGTCTTTTCTTGATCCTCTAGAGGTATTGGGATTTGGAAGTGGCCAGAGAGCCCGTCTAGAAAGCAATAGTACATATGCCCAGATAATCTTTCTAACATCTGATCAATGAAGGGTAAAGGAAAGTGATCTTTTCTCGTGGCATCGTTCAACTTCCTATAGTCAATGCAGACTCTCCAACCTGTGACAGTTCTTGTTGGAATCAATTCATTCTTTTTGTTAGCTACAACAGTCATGCCTCCTTTCTTTGGAACAACCTGCACAGGACTTACCCAATTATTGTCAGAAATAGGATAAGTAAATCCAGCATCTAGAAGTTTAATTACCTCAGCCTTAACAACTTCCTTCATGTTGGGATTCAATCGTCTTTGAGGTTGCACACATGGTTTATATTCATCTGCCATTAAAATTTTGTGGGTGCAAAACGATGGACTTATCCCTTTAATGTCAGAAATCTTCCAAGCTATGGCTCTTTTATGCTCTTTTAGTACCTGTAGCAACTCGTCTTTCTCTTTAGGTTCTAGTTCTGAAGAGATGATTACTGGTAGTGTAAAATTATCTCCAAAGAATGCATACTTTAAGTGATTTGGTAACTGTTTCAATTCCAATTTGGGCAATTCTTCAATAGAGGGTTTTTGTTTTAGTTCGTCGTTTATTTTAATGTCTTCATCTTTCTTTTGTCTTGGGAAAGAGGTATTAGAATTTAACTTAGTCTTTATCTCCCCCATCTTATTGATATCGTCATCTGCCCCATCACCTTGTGTAAGACACAGTTGAAACTTGTCATCATGTATGATTTCCTAAAATGAATCTTGAATAAAATGATCAATGACATCAATAAAACAATAGGAATCATCTTGCTCTCTAGAATATCGCATACCATCATAAATTTTGAAAATAATTTCCTCGTCGCTTACCCTTAGCGCAAGTTTACCATCACCAACATCAATAACAGCCCTAGCAGTAGCTAGAAATCGGCGTCCTAAAATTAAAGGCACCTCAATGTCCTCATCTATGTCAAGCACAACAAAATCAACAGGAAATATGAATTTATCAACTTTTACGAAAATATCTTCAATAATTCCCCTAGGATATTTAATACATCTGCCAGCTAATTGAATACTCATCCTAGTGGGTTTTGGTTCCCCAAGACCAAGCTGTTTGAACATTTTATAAGGCATTAAATTAATATTGGCACCTAAATCAGCTAGCGTTTTCTCAATGTTTAAACTACCAATTAACAGGGAATAGTAAAACTTCCTGGATCTTTCAATTTGGTTGGTAGCTTATTTTGGATAATAGTTGAACATTCCTCGTTAAGTTCCACGGTCGATAGCTCTTCAAACTTCCTTTTATTTGTTAAAAGCTCTTTTAGGAATTTTACGTATGTTGGCATTTGCGAAATAGCTTCAACAAAAGGTAAGTTAATATGTAATTGTTTAAAAAGTTCAAGAAATTTACCATATTGAGCGCCTATATGGTCTTTCTTCAACTTTGCCGGATATGTGATCGGTGGTTTATATTCTTTAAGTACCGGTGTTACATTCTTGTTTACTTCCTCACCTTTTTCCTTATCAGTTTCTTGTGGCATCTTCCTTTCCGCTTCAACCAATACCTTCCCATTCCTTAGTGTTACTGCCTTCACTTGCTCTTTTGGTTTAGGTTCGGTATTACTAGGTAAACTACCTGGCTGCCTTTCGAAAACTAACTTGGTCAACTGTCCTATTTGATTTTTAAGCCATTGAATTAATATTTGATGATTTTTCAATGCCGTTTCGGTATTCTGAAAATAAGTTTTTAATGTCAAAACAAACTTTGCTAGCATATCTTCAAGGTTCGGTTTTTTCTCTTATGGGTAGGGTTGCTGTTGAAAGCCTGGAGAAGGTTGTTTTCTTTGATTTCCTTGGCCACCCCATGAGAAATTTGGGTGGTTCCTCCAACCTGGATTGTAAGTGTTACTATAAGGGTTATTTTGAGGTATAGAATTATTACCCATATAGTTCATCTGTTCGTTTTCTATGCCAAGTGATAAACTATATAATGTACATATTTTAATCCCACATTTAGCATACTTTTGGATGATTTATTCCCTGAATTGTGGAATTTGGTGCTCCTAATCCTTTAATTTCATGTTTTATACTTAGGAGAGCATCGGAGGATGAAAAGAACGAGAAACGATCCAAAAATGGAGAAAATGGGCCAAAGTACGAAATGAACACGGCCTGGGCCCAAGCTATACGGCCGTGCCTCCATTAGCAGACCCAACCACGGTCTGGCCTCGACTTACACGGGCGTGTGCCACGGGCATGTCCCTGCCGCTACCTGTTTTAATTTCACTTGGATTAGGATACTTAGGGGCAAAAAAGACATTCCGGAAGCCTATATAATATCCTAAGTGCGACATATGAGGGGGCGTCCAGGGAGGCCGATGAGCCAAGCCAGAGAGGCCAGAATTGTGGGATTTACTCGAAGAAAGCCAGTTGATTCATCTCAAGAAGCCAAAGTTATACTCAAGACGGAGGATCTTCCTTTCAAATTCCTTCAGGGGGTTTTAGGATTTTTCTTATGTTTTTGTTTTATATTTTCTTCTGAGATGTATTCTTTTATCATTATGAACTAAACCCCTTAAATACCTGAGGGGGATAAAACCTAAGACGGATCTTGTTATTGTTTTCCGAACTATATGATAAATACTTGATTTGTTCTAAATTATGTATTCTTAATTCTTACTTTGATATTTCAGGATATTGATTCAAGTATTGATGTGCTTATGCAGTGGAGCAAAAGTCCCTATTTAAGAGTAGATCTAGCATAATTAAGCAGAGTTGATCGCAACCCTAGAAATAGGATGACGAAAATCTTTCGGATTAGGGTCAAACCTATTATGGGAGTCCATAGATCGAGTTAATGCAATTCTAGGTGTTTTAATTAGAAAGAAATTTCCATTAATCAACCTAGGGTTAGATGTTAGTAGCCTCGAAAGAGGTGTTAATATAAATTAAGAAATCCTTCGAATCAAGTCAAGTGAATAAATCGTCTAGTTCAGAGTTAAATAACAAGTGAAGTCTAGGTGGATTCTTCCATGGGTATTGTCTTAATCAATTGGTTTTTCCCAAAAGTATTTTCCCAAATTCTTTCTCTGTGTCTTAGCATCTTTAGCTTAGTAGTTAGTTAATTTTAGAATAAACAACAATTCCCTTAATTTTTTAGGCTAAATAATAAAAAGAAAGTTAGTATTAGTACTTCTGGTTTCCTTGGGTTCGACAATCTGGTCTTGCCACTAAACTATACTACTGTTCGATAGGTGCGCTTGCCTTATTCATTTTCATAGTTAGTTTCTAGGCTCGATCATTCATTATATAAATTTTTAAGACTCTGACACATGATCAAGTTTTTGGTGCCGTAGCCGGGGAATTGAAATATTAAGAACGCTCAAATTTTATTAATTTAGCCATACTTTATTTTTGCAATTAAAGTTTATTTTTATTTTTTACTTTTCTAAATTTTCTTCTTTTCTTCTGGCAAGTATTCTAGTTTATGACTAGAAGAAACCCGTCAGGACCTCTATTCCACCATAGTGAAATTGAAAGCACAGTTCGCAAAAATCGAAGAGAAATAAAGAGAAGCCTACAGTACATACAAGAAGAGCAAGAAAACAAAATTAATACTACCGAAGAGATGGTTGAGAATAATGTTCCTCGAACTATGTATGATTATGCTAAACCTAATTTAACAGGAACTGAGTCAAGTATTGTTAGACCTGCTATTGCTGCAAATAATTTTGAACTGAAACCTAACACAATTAAGATGATATAGCAGTTTGTTCAGTTTGATGGTTTGCAGGATGAAGATCCAAGCAATCACTTGGCGAATTTCTTAGAATTTTGCGATACTTTCAAAATAAATGACGTTTCCGATAATGCCATCCGTCTTCAGTTATTTTCCTTTTCTTTGAGAAATAAAGCTAAACAGTGGTTGAATTCTCTTCCACGAGGATAAATCACTACATGGGAACAAATGACCGAAAAATTTTTATTAAAATATTTTCTACCGGCTAAAATGGCCAAGTTGAGGAATGATATCTCTTCTTTTGTGCAGATGGATTTAGAGATACTTTACGATGCATGGGAGAGATACAAGGATCTATTGAGAAGGTGCCCACACCATGGATTACCCTTGTGGCTATAGGTCCAAACCTTTACAATGGTGTGAACCCCTCAACCAGACAATTGATTGATTCAGCCGCCGGCGGAACCCTGAATAACAAAACACCTGAGGCTGCCTATGAATTCATTGAAGAGATGTCACTGAATAACTATCACTGGCAAGTCACGAGGACAAGGCCAACAAAAGCCGCTAGTGTTTTCAACCTCGACGCAGTAACCATGCTATCAAATCAGGTAGAGATGTTAAATAAAAAGATTGATGGTTTATGTGGCTCTTCGCAGGTACATCCAATTATGAAGTGCAAGATGAATGGAGGAGGGATGAGCAATACAGAATATCCACCGTACAACTTGAGCGCTGAGAAAGAACAAGTTCACTATATGGGTAACAATTTTAGACCTCAAAATAACCCTTATAGTAATACTTATAATCCAGGTTGGAGGAACCATCCCAATTTTTCATGGGGTGGTCAAGGAAATCAGAGACAACAACCCCCTCCAAACTTCCAACAACAGCCCTACCTACAGGAAAAGAAGCTGAACCTTAAAGAGATGCTGACAAAATTTATAGCGGTGTCAGAAACACATTTCCAAAACACCGAACAACACTTAAAAATCAACAAGCATCGATTCAAGGGATTGAGAACCAATTAGGGCAACTTGCTAAGCTGATCTCCGAACGACCACAAGGTAGCTTACCAAGTAACACTGAGACTAACCCAAGGGAGCAACTTCAAGCAATAACCGCTTATGATAGTGAAGGGTTAGATGAACCCAAATTAAGGCAAGATAATATGGTAGAGGAAGGTAAAGCTGAGGTAAGTCATAATAAGCCAATGTCAGTCATTAAAGAGTACCAACCTCGTATACCATATCCCAATGTGATGAAGAAAGACAACACAGATGAGCAATTCGGTAAATTTCTTAAACTCTTAAAGAAATTAATATTAACTTACCGTTTCTTGAAGCTCTTTCACAGATGCCAGATTCAAGAAAATTTTTAAAAGAGATTCTTACAAACAAGAGGAAGTTAGACGTGGAATTGCATGTGGAACTAAACGCAATGTGCTCAGCAATGTTGCAAAATAAACTACCATGAAAATTAAAAGATCCAGGGAGTTTTACAATTCCATGCTTAATTGGTAGTTTATCCGTTGATAATGCTTTAGCTGACTTAGGGGCAAGCATCAATGTCATGCCTTAGAAAATGTTTAAACAGCTAGGTCTAGGGAAACCCAAACAAACTAGGATGAGCATTCAATTAGCTGAAAAAACTATTAGAATTCCTAGAGGTATAATCGAAGATGTTCTCATGAAAATTTATAAATTAGTATTCCCAGTAGACTTTGTCGTTTTAGACATGGATGAGGACAATAATATTCCTTTAATTTTAGGAAGACCCTTTTTAGTAACTGCCAGGACTAAAATTGATGTCGACGCGGTGAACTCATACTCTGTGTAGGTGACGAAACAATCACTCTTCAGGCTCTTAATTCGACTAGGACATCGAGTAATCGAGGTGAGAACATTAATTCTATTAATGACCATTCAGTTAAACCTTCTTTTCAGGAAGCACCACAGAACTACACAACTGAGCCAGATCCTAGACCTCATGCCAACAAGGAAATAACTCATAAGGAAGGAAGGCTTCAGATCGATGAACTAGACGAATGGAAGACACATTTCAAAGAGAAATTAGGAATACACGAAGCAGAACCAACGCCATTCCGTGGGACAAACAAATTTAAGATCGGAGATCAGGTATTGTTAGATAAGGCAGACCCTCAAATACCTCATCATGACCCTAATACAAACGAAGAAATCCCTTTTAGGGTACTCAATGTTTTCCCATACGGAACAATCGAGGTAAGTAATCCTATATACTGATAATAGAACTGATAGCATGAGAAAGGATTTTCAACTCCTCAAACCACCATGATTAAGTGAATGAGAGGTGAGTCTAGCTTAAGACTATAAACGAGCGCTTCTCGGGAGGCAACCCGAGCACTAACCCCATTAATTTCACATTTTTATTTTTTACTTTTATTTTTCCTTTTTAGCACCTAACTATAAACTAACCAAAGTGTAGATTTCCATACCACACAGCTGTGGCTGTGGCCGTGTGGATACTACAGATTTCCGTACTGACATGGCAGAGATAGTACGAAACAGGACGAAAAATATCTTCAAGCCATGGACTCCGCCTAAACACCACGGCCGTGTGACACAGCCGTGGCTGACATTGTTTTATTAAACACGGGCGTGGCGACCTGCACACAGGCGTGGGAGAAATGAATGAAGCACAACATGGCCGTACGGTACGGCCGTGTGACTTAACACGCCCACGGTACACGAGCGTGGGGATGTACCAGATTTCAAATCTCTATTTAACACACCCCTTTCCCCTTTTCACCTACTCCCTATTCCCCTTCTTCTTCCATACTCTTTACATTCCCCTCCCTTTTTCATTTTCACATTTCTTAATTCTCCTACCTCTTGATCTAACCATACCCATGTCGAAGAAATGGAAGGATCCTAGCACAGTCTCCCTCCGCGACACCGATCTACATAAGTTCATACTGGTCGCTTCATTAACTCGACAGGACAAGGACTTTTGAGTCCATTTTAGTTTTCTTTTTCATTTCCCTTCTCTTTTATTTTCCTTTCCTTTATTTTTCTTTTACTTAGTTTAATCTATTTTATTTTGTTTTCTTTGATTTAGGTTCTAAAGGCTGCTTGGGAATCACCGACCGGCCTTAGAAATCACACCCACCTCGCTAACCATCAAACGATAAGGACTTTTCAGTCCATTAATCTTTTCTTTTCTTTTCTTTTTATTTTACTTTCTATTTTCTTTCTTTTTTATCTTTCTTTTCTTTAAATATATATTTAGTATATTTTGAATTATTCTTATTATTTCCTGGCTAAGTCTTCACGAGCTTCCCAATTTCTTCATCTAACACAGAGATTGTCGGCGGCTACCACACCAGGACCACTCCCAACTCAAGGAAGCCATCCAAAATTCAGGAAGTTTCACCTCTCCTTATCTCTTAAAATTTCATATATGTCTTTGTACATTGAGGGCAATGTACATCTTAAGTGTGGGGGTGAATTTTATTTTGAAAAAGTTCCTAACTTTCTGCATTATTCTCAAATCCCTGAATGATATCTTGTCTTTTAGTAATTTTATCATATTACTAATTAGAATGAAATTTCCTATGATCCATGATTTTCTTTGATATGTTTCGGATTAAGTCATAGTTAATTGTGCAGTGATGATTTAAACTTTAGAAGACTAGAGAATCAAGCATGATGAGTCTATTTTCAAAAATTAAAATTTTGTTAGGTTGTCTACCTGAATCTAATCATTACCTTGAAGTTTGAAATTTACAAGGTTGATATAAAAAACCCATAATTTTTTTGAGATCTTGAACTTTTTAGAGCATACTTCCTTTCTTGCTCACTTTTTGATTATGAGTGTGCCAACATTGATTTGTTATTCTAGAACTTACTTCGATTATAAACGTTGAGACCACATCATTGATTTGATATACAGAGATGATAAAGGAACTTAGGATTTAACCCACTTACCCACTAAAAGCTTACCCTCACAATTAACCCATAGTGAACCCCTTTGATCCTAACAACCGTTTATTGACTCACCCACTAATATTACCCCAAAACCCATCTTGTATTTGTTATCACCATTTCTCTTGACTACCCTTTTTGTCGAGATTTGATTGAGAGTTGCCTAACTATGTTCTATATTTTAGTTGTTAAATTTCTTTCCTATTATTGTTGATTTGTTCTCAAAAAAAATAAAAAAAAAGTATATTCATTATTAGTGAGCTTATACGTTTAAATTCCATATCTTAAAGAAGAAGCTCATATTATTAGTTTTCAATTGATGTAATTATTCAAGAATTAGTTCATTTTTCTAGTTAGGTAAATTGTCAATTCAATCTCGATTCTAACCCTTTAATTCAACCTTTATCGACACCTTTAACCCGAGCCCCATTACAACCCTTTTTAAAGACCTTTTGATTTGTGTATCATCTCATTTTACAGTGGTGGAGATTTGATTTTCATGCAAGCCTATGGGATTAACTTTTCATGTTCGACTTTCGAGTGCTTAATTTTGAACCTTAAACACTTTGAGTGATTTGAGTGAATCTTTAGCGAGGATGTCAATTCTTGTCGATTTTGAATTAAAGTTAATTATTTAGGTAAGGGGAAACACCTATGTTTTCATGCTACAAAAACTATGACTTTGATTGCTTGAATATTTAGGATCCTTCTATTTAAATTATCAATGTATGAATTACCTTTGAATTATGATGAAACACTATTGATGAATATTATGAATTTAGGAAGTTCATTTTAATTGTGAGTTGAGAATTTTGCTTAAGGACAAGCAAATGCTTAAGTGTGGGGGTATTTGATAAACCATATAATGCACATATTTTAATCCCACATTTAGCATACTTTTGGATGATTTATTCCCTAAATTGTGGAATTTGGTGCCTAATCTTTTACTTTCATGTTTTATACTTAGGAGAGCACCGGAGGAAGAAAAGAAGGAGAAACGGGCCAAAAATGGAGAAAATGGGCCAAAGTAGGAAATGCACACGGCCTGGGCCCAAGCTACACGGCCGTGCCTCCATTAGCAGACCCAACCACGGCCTGGCCTCGACTTACAGGGCGTGTGCCACGGGCGTGTCCCTGCCGTTACCTATTTTAATTTCACTCGGATTAGGATACTTAGGGGCGAAGAAAGATATTCCGAAAGCCTATATAAACACCCTAAGTGAGACCTATGAGGGGGCGTCTAGGGAGGCCGAGGAGCCAAGCCAGAGAGGCCAGAATTGTGGGATTTACTCGAAGAAAGCCAGCTGATTCATCTCAAGAAGCTGAAGTTATACTCAAGACGGAGGATCTTCCCTTCAAATTCCTTTAGGGAGTTTTAGGATTTTTCTTATGTTTTGTTTTATATTTTCTTCTGAGATGTATTCTTTTATCATTATGAACTAAACCCCTTAAATACCCGAGGGGGATGAAACCTAAGACGGATCTTGTTATTGTTTTCTGAACTATATGATAAGTACTTGATTTGTTCTTAATTATGTATTCTTAATTCTTGCTTTGATATTTTAGGATATTGATTCAAGTATTGATGTGCTTCGACAGTGGAGCAAAAGTCCCTGTTTAAGAGTAGATCTAGCATAATTAAGCGGAGTTGTTCGCTACACTAGAAATAGGATGACGAAAATATGCCGGATTAGGGTCAAACCTAATATGGAAGTCTATAGATCGAGTTAATGCAATTCTAGGGGCTTTAATTAGAAAGAAATTTCAATTAATCAACCTAGTGTTAGACGTTAGTAGCCTCGAAAAAGGTATTAATATAAATTAGGGAATCCTACGGATCAAGTCAAGTGAATAAATAAATCAGTTCGAGTTAAATAACAAGTGAAGTCTAGGTGGATTCTTCCTCGGGTATTGTCTTAATCAATTGGTTTTTCCCAAAAGTATTTTCCCAAATTCATTCTCTATGTCTTAGCAGCTTGATCGTTGTTTTGTCGAGTTTTAAAATTTATAAAAGAATGATCGAACCTGGAAACTAACTCTGACAAGGCAAGTGCACCTATCGAACAGTAGTATAGCTTAGGCAAGACCGGATTGTCGAACCCAAAGGAACTAAAAGTACTAATACTAACTTCCTTTTTATTATTTAGCCTAAATATTAAGTGATTGGTTGTCTAATCTAAAATTAACTAACTACCAAGCTAAGACGCAAAGACAAAAAGACTAAATTGGGGAGATAACTTTTAGAAAAAAAACTTAGTTAATTTAGACGATACCCTCAGGAAGAATCCACCTAGACTTCACTTGTTATCTAACACTGAACTAGACGATTTACTCACTTAGTCTGATCCGTAAGACTCCCTAACGTATATTAAACCCTCTCTCGAGGTGAATAACATCTAACCCTAGGTTAATTAATGGAAATCTCTTTCTCTGTTAATAACCCCCTAGAATAGCAATAAATCGACCTATGGACTCCTATATTAGGTTTCACCCTAATCCGGAAAAATCTCTACACCCTATCTCTAGGTGGGCGACCAACTCCGCTTAATTATGCTAGATCTACTCTTAAGCAGGGACTTTTGCTCCTCCACCTAAGCACATCAAATTTGGATTAAGCTCACATAATTAAGAACAAACTAAGTATTTATCATATAATTCAGTAATCAATAACAAGATTCATCATAGGTTTCATCCCCTTCGGGTATCTGAAGGGTTTAATCCATAACAAATAATGAAAACATCTCAGAAGAAAAGATAAAACAAAACATAAGAAATCCCTAAAACTCCCTGAAGGAATTAAAGGAGAGATCCACCGTCTTGAGTAGAATTCCGGCTTCTTGAGATGAATCAACTGGCTATCTTCAAGTGATTCTCCACGGATCTGGCCCTTTCGGCTCGGCTCCTTGGCCTAGCTAACCGCCCCCTTTTAGCTGATACTTAGGGGGTTTATATAGGCTTTTGAAATAGGTTTCTTTGCCCCAAAGTATCCAAATCCGAATGAAATTGCTCTTTGCCATGACAGGGACACGGGCATGGCACACGCCCGTGTAGACGATCTTCAAGCCGTGTTCAGATTTCTTTAATGAGACATGGCCGTGTGAATCGGGGTCAGGCCGTATTATAGTAGATTGGCGTGGCACGACTGTGTGGCTTTAGGTCTAGGCCGTGCTGATTTCGTGGCTTGGCCCATTTTGGCCCGTTTTGAGCTCATTTCTCGTTCTTTTCGTCCTCCGGTGTTTTCCTGAGTATAAGACATGAAAAGAAAAGATTAAAAGCACCTTTTTACATAAATCAAGGGATAAATCATCCAAAATCATGCTGAATGTGGGACTAAAATATGTTACTTTTACGGTTTATCAAATACCCCCACACTTAAGCTTTTGGTTGTCCTCAAGCAAAATACTCAACTTATAATTAAAACGAACTTTCCATAATTCATAATTCCTACTGACAATGTCTCATCATAATTCATAGATAATTTATACATGGATCATTTTAATTCAAAGAGTCCTAAAGATTCAAACAATATAAGTCATACATTTTGTAGTACGAAAACGTAGGTGTCTCCCCTTATCCAAATAATTACCTTTAATTCAAAACCGACAAGGATTGACACCCTCACTAAAGATTCACTCAAGTCACTCAAAGTGTTTAAGGTTCAAAATTAAGCACTCAATAAGTCGAACATGAAAAGTTAATCCCATAGGCTTTCCTGGAAATCAAATCTCCACCACTGTAAAATGAAATGACAAACAGATCCAAAAGTCTTTAACAGAGTTGTAACGGGGCTAGGGTTAAAGGTGTAGAATAAAGGCTGAATTAGAAGGTTAGAATCGAGATTGAATTGACAAGTTACCTATCTAGAAAAATAAACTGATCTAAAATAATTACATCAACTGAAAATTTATAATACTAATAACACGAGCTTTTTCTTTTGATAATTAGACTTTAACTGTATAAGCTCGCTTTTCATAATACTAATATTGAATATACTTCGATTTTTTTTTAATTACAAACTAAAATAATAAGAAAGAACTTTTACAACTAAAATATAAAACATAGTTAGGAAACTGTTCAAAATCAAATCTCGACAAAAAGGGTAGTCAAAAGAAATGGTGATAACAAATACAAAGGTCTTTGGGTTAATATTAGTAGGTAAGTCAATAAAAAGGGTTGTTAGGATCAACAGGGTTCACTAGGGGTTAATTATGGCGGTAGGCTTTTTATGGAGTAAGTGGGTTAAAACCTAGGTGCCTTTATCATCTCTGTATATCAAATAATAGGTGTGGTCTTAACATGTATAATCAAGGCAAGTTCTAGAATAACAGTTCAATGTGGAAACACTCATAATCAAAAAGTGAGCATGAAAAAGAATATATGCTTTATAAGGCTCAAAATCTCACGAAAATTATGGGTATTTTGATGTCAACCTTGTAAATTTCAAATTTCAGGATAATATTCAGATTCAGGTTAACAACCTAGCAAAAATTTTAATTTTGAAAAATAGACTTATCATGCTTGATTCTCTAGTATTCTTCAAATTTAATCATCAATGGACAATTAACTATGACTTACTCGAAAACATGTCAATAAAAATCATAAATCATCAGAAATTTCATCCTAATTAGTAATATGAGGAAATTACTTTCAAACAAGTCTAAATTCAAGGATTTGAGAATAATGAAAAAAATTAGGTACTTTTATTCTCAGGGATTGAGAATAATGTAGAAAGTTAGGCATTTTCTCGAAATAACTATTCACCCCCCACACTTAAGATGTACATTGCCCTCAATGTACAAAGATAGATAGTAACATTTAAGGGATAAATCAAAAGAGAAGGGGAGAAGTGAAACTTCCTAAATTTTGGATGGATTCCTTGAGTTGGAGGGGTCGGTCTGGATGACGATCCTATGCTAGATGAAGAAATCGGGTAGCTCACAGAGAATTAGCCAGGAATTATTAAGACATATTTAAAATAAACCAAATATATAATTAAAGATAAGAAATATACAGAACAAGGAAACAAAAATGTAAACAAAATGAAAATTAAAGATGAATGGACCGAAGGGTCCTTATTCTTGGATGGTTCGCGAGGTGGGTATGACCTCTAAGGCTGGGAAGGTGCTGGCGGTGGCGGAAGTGGCGTGATTCCCTAGCAACCTTTTGAACCTGTCACTACAAAACTAAAACAAATTAAACTAAATTAAGTAGGAAAGAAGTAAAGATAAGGAAATTGAAGTAAAAAAGAAAAACGAAATAGAAACTAAATGGCCTCAAATGTTCTTGGCTTGTCGGATGATTGAAGCGGCCGGCATGAACTTATGTTGATCGGTCCTGCTTGTGGATACTATGCTTCGATTCTACCGTTTCTTTGACATGGTTTTGGTGTAGCTCAAGAGTATAGAGGGTTGTTATGGAGAGGGGAGAAATATGTGAAAAAGGAAAAAGAAAAAGATGGGTGTGGGAAAATGGGGGGGATGGGGAAGGTTTAAATAAATTTTAATTCTGGTACATTCACACGCTCGTGGACCGAGGGCGTGTCAATTTACACGGCCACTTCGCACGGTTATGTGTCTAGGTGTGTTGGCTCACCCACGCCCGTTTGTGACAAGTCAGTATGTTGGCACGTTTGTGAAACACGGGCATGTTCTGCCCGTGGTTGGCAAGTCAGTAGCTTCACACGGTTGTGAGGGCACGACCTTGGCAAGTCAGTAACTTCACACGGTTGGGAGTGGTTGAGTCCGTGACGTCGAAATTTAGTTGAATCTGACTTGTACTGCTTCTGCCGTGCTGGTATAAAGATTCTTGAGGTACACACGGCCTTGGCCACGGCCGTGTGTAAGGTCGTGTGGCCTGGAATTCTGCATCCTTAGTTAGTTTAAAGTTAGGTGATAAAAAGAAAGAATAATAAAATAAGAAAAAATAAGAAAATGAAAAATATAGAAGTTAATGAGGTTAGTACTCGGGTTGCCTCCCGAGAAGTGCTCGTTTATAGTCTTAAGCTAGATTTTTCCTTGTATATATAAATATTTCAAGGGGGTTTAAAGGTTTGAATATCTTCCCTCATGCTTACAGTTCTATTTTCTTGATAAAGTTTAAGTCGAGAAGCGTTTACCTTAAAAGTGCCGAATGTTGGATTGCTTACCTCGACTCTTAAGAGGAGTTTCTTCGTTCGTGTTTAGGTTCGGTGTGTTGATGTGATGATCGGCTTTATCTAATAGTACCGTGTCTCTTATTTTGAAGTGGTTAGATGTTCTTATGAGCTCTTCTGGGGGCTCCTTCCGCTTTACTTTGTGTGGTTTCGATTCCTCTTTAAAGTGTGTCTTCCACTCGTCTAGTTCATTGGTCTGAGTCTTTCGATCCTCAGGATTTATTCTTTTACAGGGTTGAGGATCGGGTTCAATTGTGTCCTTTTTTGGTGCTTCCTGAAAAGAAGGGTTAACCGAATGGTTATCAAAAGAATTCATGTTCTCACCATTGTTACTTGATGTTCTAACTGAGTCGAGGGCTTGAAGAGTGACTGTCTCCTCACCTACACAAAGTATAAGTTCGCCTGCATCAACATCAATTTTAGTTCTGGCAGTTGCTAAGAATGGCCTTCCTAAAATTAAGGGGATCGAATTGTCCTCATCCATGTCTAAGACAACAAAATCTACTGGGAAGACGAATTTATTGACCTTTACGAGCACATCCTCGATTATACCCCTAGGGGTTCTAATAGTTTTATCAGCTAATTGGATGCTCATCTTAGTTTGTTTTGGTTTCCCTAGACCTAGTTGTTTAAACAGTTTATAAGGCATGACATTTATGCTCGCCCCTAAATCGGCTAACGCATTTTCTATAGATAAACTACCAATTATGCATGGAATTGTAAAACTCCCTGGATCTTTTAATTTTTGTGGTAGTCTGATCGCTGTAAATCAGAGTTTTAAAATTTATAAAAGAATGATCAAAACCTGAAAACTAACTCTGACAATGATTAAAGGCAAGTGTACCTATCAAACAGTAGTATAGCTTAGGCAAAACCTGATATCGAACCCAAAGGAACTAAGAGTGCTATTACTAACTTTCTTTTTATTATTTAGCCTTAAAATTAGAGTGAAGTTGCTTTACTATATTGACGAAGACTAAACTAAGGACACAAAGACAAAAAGGACGAATAGGAAAATAACTTTGAAGGAAAACTCAGTTGATTATGACGATACCCTCAGGAAGAATCCACCTAGACTTCACTTGTTATCTAACCATAAATTATATGATTTCTTTTACTTAGCTTGATCCGTAAGACTCCCTAACCTATATTAAACCCTCTCTCGAGGAGAATAACATCTAACCCTAGGTTAATTAGTGGAACTCTCGTTCGCTTATAATAACCCCCTAGGATAGCAGTAAATCGATCAATGGACTCCCATATTAGATTTCACCCTAATCCGGCAAAATCTCATAACCCTATCTCTAGGCGTTCGATCAACTCCGCTTAATTATGTTAGATCTACCCTTAGGCAGGGTCTATTCCTACTCCACCTAAGTACATTAGATTTGGATTAAGCAACATAATTAAGAACAAACTAAGGAATTATCATATAACTTAGAAATCAAATAACAAAATTCATCTAGGTTTCATCCCCTTCAGGTATCTGAATGGTTTAGTTCATAATGAATAAAAAGAACATCACAAGAGAAAAGATAAAACAAAACATAGGATAACCCTAAAACCCCCTGAAGGAATTGAAGGCGAATTCCGCCATCTTGAGTATAATTCCGGCTTCTTGGGATGGATCAACTGGCTATCCTTGCGTTATTCCCTAACTCTGACCATCTCGGCTTGGCTCCTTGGCCTAGATTTGACGCCTTTTCAAAGGTGGTACTTAGGGGATATATATAGGCTCTTAAAATGCGGTTCTTTCTCCCTAAGTATCCTTTTCCGACTGAAATTGCTCTTTCCAGCGACAAGGGCACGGCCATGGCACACGCCCTTGTGAATCGAGACCAGACCGTTTCGAATTTCTAACTTGAGGCACAGCCGTGTGAGGAGGAGTTGAGGCCGTGCTCTAGGTGTTAGTCGAGGCACGGCCGTGTGGACTTTGGGCAAGGCCGTGTCAATTTCTTGCTAAGGCCCATTTACACCGTTTTGGGCCCGTTTTATGTTCTTTTCATCCTCAAGTGCTTTCTTGGGTATAAAACATGAAAAGAAAGGATTACAAGCACCTTTTTATATAAATCAAAGAGTAAATCATCAAAAAGTAAGCTAAATGTGGGATTAAAATATGTTACTTTTACGGTTTATCAAATATCCCCACACTTAAGCTTTTGCTTGTCCTCAAGAAAAATTATCAACTTACAATTAAAACGAACTTTCCATAGTTCATAATTCTTATCAACAATGCCTTATCCTAATTCATAGATAATTCATACATGGATAATTTGATTCAAAGAGTCCTAAAGATTCAAACGAGATAAGTCATGAGTTTGTACCTTGAAAACATAGGTGCCTCCCCTCATTTAAATAACTACCTTTTCAATCCAAAACAAACAATGATTGATATCCTTACTAAAGTTTCACTCAAACCACTCTAAAGTGTTTAAGATTCAAGAAAAGATCACTCGTAAGTCGAACCTGAAAAGTTAATCCCATAGGCTTGCCTGAAAATCAAATCTCCACCACTGTAATATGAGATGACAAACAGATCAAAAGGTCTTTGTTAGGGTTGTAACGGGGCTAGGGTAAAAGGTGTGGTCACAAGCTGAAATTAGAAGGTTAGAATCGAGATCGAATTGACAAGTACCTACCTAAAACTTTTTCGAAATTTTATAAATTAAAAAGTAATAAGCCTACTAATACAAGCTTTTCTTTTGGAAATAGACTTTGATTATGTAAGCTGACCTTTCACACTACTAATATTGAATACTTCGATTTTTTTTTTTACTTAGAACAAACTAAAAACAATATAAATTTACCTACCAGAATAATATCCTTAGGTAACTAATTCAAATCAAATCTAGATTAAGGGTTAGTCAAAAGAAATGGGGATAACAAATACAAAGGGTTTTGGGTTGAAATTAGTGGGTGAGTCAATAAAAAGGATTGCTAGGATTAAACGGGACTATGGGTCAATTATGCGGGTAGGCTTTTTAGTGGTGTAAGTGGGTTAAAACCTAGGTGCCTTTATCATCTCAGTATATCAAATCATAACTGTGGTCTTGACATGTATAAACGAGGCAAGTTCTGGAATAACAGTTCATAGTTGACACACTCATAATTAAAGAATGAGCACGAAAAAGAATGTATGCTCTATAAGGCTCAAAATCTTACAAAAATTATAGTGTTTTGACATCATCCTTTTAAATTTCAAATTTCAAGGTAATATTCAAATTTAGATCAACAACCTAAAAATTTTAAAATTTGAAAATTAGACTTATCATACCTGATTTTCTAGTATTCTTTAAATTTAATTATCAATGTACAAGTAACTATGATTTATTCTAAAACATGTCAATAATAATCATAAACCATCAGAAATTTCATCCTAATTAGTAATATGAGAAAATTACTTTCAAACAAGATTAATTCAGTGATTTGAGAATAGTGCAGAAAGTTAGGCAATTTTTTATCCTCAAGGTTTGAGAATAATGAAAAAAGTTAGGCATTTTCTCAGAATAACTATTCACCCCCCCTACACTTAAGATGTACATTGTCCTTAATGTACAAAGATAAATAATGATAATTAGTGATCAATCAAAAAGATAATAGGGGAAAGTGTCACTTCTTGGATTTAGTGATGAGATCCTTGGAGGATGTGGACAGTGTGTGGCATCAGGTGACTTTTTGAATTTCGCCTAGTTGTGCTTTTGTGTATGTTGAATGTATGATTTATTCTGCAAAGTCACTTGTTAATGATCTTTTCAATGTAATAGATATGTTGTTAGGGATGCTTGAATAATTAGATAGCCAATGTTAAAGATTTGAAATAATAATAAGAGTTCGAATTAAACAACATAAAATAAAGTTAAAGAAAACAAATTAAAAAGGACTCAGAGGTCCTCATCATGGGTTGGGTCCGGTGGTGGTGCCGATGATGAAATGTGGAGGTGTTGGCATATTTGTTGAAGCGTCGCCTCTAACTCGTCAAAGCCCAGAGCATTTTCAGTGAAATGTAGCTCGAACCGATCAAGTCGCGCTGAGATGCCTGCTAATGATGTTGTTGCTTGGTATGGATGCTGGCTCGAATTCGGTGCCTCATCTGATGGTTGTGGGACATCGTCAGGAATGTTCTCGTCCTCCCCCTCGTTTGTGGGTGTCTTTAGTATGTACTGAGGTAGGTTGGTCCCTCGACGTTGTTTGATCATCCTCATGTGTAGCATCGTCTAGATGCCTTGAGGTACCATGTTGCCCATCAGTGTGAGGGAGGTGATCTGATCGTCGGTGTTGAGGAGGTTGAAGTGCCGAGCTAACCTTGTAATGTACGACCCCATTGACAAAATCCCCTTCCTATGTTGCTCTGTCTGGTGTTGAATCGCGCATGCGATAAAATATGCCAAGTCGAAAACATGTCCTTCAGACATGCATGATAGGAAGTAAACGTCTGGCTTGTTTACGACGCTGGTGCTCTCTTGGCGACCTGTGATGCTGTGCGCAAGAATGGCATGAATATACCTTAGGGCTGGGGGAAGTGCCGTCGCCTTAGAGCGACTGGGATCGTAGTTTTTTGTAGTTGGGCGTAGGCTTCGCCAACATTCGAGCAGAGTGCAGTGGAGCTCACGGTTTAATTCGGCAGGCGGGTTTTCTTCTATGAATTCTGGCGTGTAAAGTTCGAGAGCCGCGCCGAATTGGGGTACACTTAATCGACACACTAAGCCCCCTAGACGGAATTGGATGGCACCCGGGTCGTCGAACTGAGTTGTCATTGTTTGCAAAGTGAATGTGGTGCAGAATTCTAACGTTAGCTCCAAATATGTGGGCTCGTATTTTGAAGAAGTTCTCCTACGAGTCTGTTGAGAGGAGTGCTTGAATATCGGTTGCAAGCCCAACTTGTCGCACTGAGTTCCAGTCGATGCGCCAGTGCCTATGGGTCTACCCTGGATTGCTTTGTACCTTTCGTCCTAAGTTGCTTGAAGGAATCGGAGGAATGGGTGTCGAAGTTCGGTGGAGGCACTTACGGATGATGATCCAAGCCCCTTTCTTTTCTTACTTGGGGCGGATCCTTTGGTACGTGATGTTGACATGGTACCTGAAATTTGTAATCACATATAAAGAAAATTCTTTATATCAAGCTTCATCAATGCCATACCAAGTCAAGTATAATTTGAAAATTTATAAATGTGAGCATGTTAATTCGTAGGAGAAAAAAAATTATATCAGACATTAGCAGGAAGAGCAATGTATCAGTTTAAGAATTTGTTCCTCAAAATGTATGTGAAATCTAATAGCCAAAATATATTATTGGGGTTAAAACACATTTCCTAAATCATTCTTTTAAAACTAAATCTAAACACAATCTGAAAATAAGGAAGAATGCCATGAATCTAAACTAAATCTAAACCAATAAGTATTATTTATCAAAGATTAAGTCAAGAAAAGGGAACCAGGGATGGGGAAGATGATCAACACGGGTGGAGCACGGCGGTGGTGTGGGCTTCTGCTATACAAACATGGCGATGGCGTGGGCGTGTAGTTTGGTAGCACGGCTGTGGTACGAGCGTGTGAAAAGATTTGGGTGGTTTTTGTTGAAGAAAAATGGCGAGGAAAGGTGGTTTGAAGGGGAGGAGAGTGGTTGTGCGGCCGAATTTAGGGAGAAGGGGGTTTAAAACTAATTTTAGGGTTTGGTTTTAGGGGGGAAGATAGTTAGATTTATATATAGGTGAGGGGGCACGTTCCATCGCCACGCCCGTGTCTTTTTGAAATTGCTCGTGCTTTCGCGATTTTCAGGATTGGGCGCGTTCAGGTTTTTTTGGCACGGTCGTGTGTCTATTGGGCATGCCCGTGTTTGACAAGTCAGTATATTGGCACGGGTGTTAGGCACAGTCGTGTTTTGCCCGTGGTGTGTAAGTCAATAGCTTCGCACGGTTATGAAGCACGGGCGTGTTGTACCCGTGGTGTGCAAGTCAGTAGCTTCACATGGTTAGGTCACACGGGCGTGATCTGGTATTGCAGCCCGTGTTGACGATAGAGTTTTTCCCTATTTTGGCACGACTCTTGGCACACCCGTGGGTCGTCCCCTGTTCTGCACACGGCCATTGACACACCCGTGTTCAAGGCCGTGTTTAAGATCCTACAATTTCTGTTAGACTATTTTAGTGTAATGTTAGAAAAATAAGAAAAATAAGAACAATGTTAGTGTGTTAGTGCTTGGGTTGCCTCCCGGGAAGTGCTTGTTTATAGTCTTAAGCTAGACTTTCCCTGTTTTCGGTTCTAAAAGAGGGCTCATGGAGCAGAAGCTCCTCTCTCATATCTTCAAGATTTGTACTGTTGTAAATTTTAAGATGGTGACCATTTACCTTGAATGTGCCTTTAGTGGGGTGAGTTACCTCGATGGTGCCGTATGGAAAGATTATTTTGATCATGAATGGGCCTGACCATCTTGGTTTCAACTTTTCCGGGAATAGTTTAAGCCTTGAGTTGTATAGTAGGACTAAGTCTCCTACTTCAAATTGTTTTGATCTCTTAAGACGAGCATCATGGTGTCGCTTTGTTGCTTCCTTGTATAGTTCTAAGTTCTCATAAGCTTCTGTTCTCCATTTGTCCAGCTCGTTCATCTGCATCATTCTTCTCTTTCCTACAATTTTGAGGTCAGAATTCAAAAATTTTATTGCCCAGAAAGCTTTGTGTTCTAATTCGAATGGTAGATGACAGTTTTTCCCGTATACAAGTTTGTATGGGGATGTCCCTAGAGGTATTTTAAATGCAGTTCTATAGGCCCATAAAGCATCATCTACTTTAACTGCCCAATCTTTTCTAGTTGATTCAACCGTTTTTCTAGAATGCGCTTAAGTTCTCGGTTTGCTACCTCAACTTGCCCACTAGTTTGAGGATGATATGGGGTGGCTGTCCTGTGGTATACTCCATATTTTTTTAGGACTTTTTCAAATTCAGTATTACAGAAATGAGTACCCCTATCACTAATGATGGCTCTCGGTGTGCCAAATCGGGAAAACAGTTTCTTGAGAAACTTGATTACTACTCTAGCATCATTGGTAGGTAAAGCTTCTGCTTCTCCCCATTTTGACATGTAATCAACTGCCACTAGGATGTACTTGTTTCCAAACGAACTAGGGAATGGTCCCATGAAATCAATACCCTATACATCAAATATTTCACATGATAACATATATGTTTGAGGCATTTCATCACGTTTAGAAATATTACCTATTCTTTGACATCTATCACACGAGGTAACATACCTGTTGGCATCTTTAAATAAAGTGGTCCAATAAAAACCTAATTCGAGTATTTTGTGTGCTGTCTTAATACCACTGTAATATCCTCCTGCTGGTCCTGAATGGAAATGCTCCAAGATTTTGTTTGCTTCTGTCTTTGTAACACATCTTCGAATTACCTAATCTGCACATATGCGGAAAAGAAAGGGATCTTCCCAAAAATAATTGTTCACATCAGCCAATAATCGCTTCTTTTGGTGATGTGTTAATTTTCTTGGAAAGACGTTAGCTGCTAAATAATTCGCAATATTTGCAAACCATGGTACCTCAGAATGTGTTATAGAAAAGAGTTGTTCTTCGGGAAATGAATCATTTATTTCACCTTCATCGAGCTCTTTGGTGTGTGGATTTTCAAGTCTAGAAAGGTGATCCGCTGCAAGATTCTCGGCTCCCTTCTTATCTTGTATTTCCAAGTCAAATTTCTGTAAAAGTAAAATCCATCGTATGAGTCTAGGTTTTGCAACAGGTTTGTTTAAAAGATAACGAAGAGCTGAATGATCAGTAAAAACAACAACTTTAGACAATATTAGATACTGTCTAAATTTATCAAAAGCAAAAACTACAGCTAGCAATTCTTTCTCTGTGGTGGTGTAGTTTTCTTGTGCGGGTGTTAATGTTCTGCTAGCGTAGTAAATTGGTTGAAAATGCTTGTCTCTTCGTTGTCCCAAAACTACACCTACTGCAAAATCACTTGTATCACACATTAGTTTAAAGGGTAAGTTCCAATCAGGGGCAATTATAATCGGTCCATTTATTAATATCCTTAAGGATATTAAATGCATCTAAACATTCCTGATTGAAATCGAAAGGAACATATTTTTCTAGTAATTTTGTCAGAGGCTTAGCTATTTTAGAAAAATCTTTAATAAATCTTCTATAGAACCCTGCATGTCCTAAAAAGCTTCTGATAGCCTTAACAGAACTAGGGGGAAATAGTTTTTCTATGGCTTCAACCTTCGCTTTATCTACCTCAATCCCTTTACTAGAAATCTTATTTCCTAACACAATTCCTTCTCTAACCATAAAGTGACATTTTTCCCAATTCAAAACAAGGTTTGTTTCCTCACATCTCATTAGAACTCGTTTTAAATTTTTAAGGCAAAGATGGAAAGAATTACCGAATACCGTGAAATCATCCATAAATACCTCTATGATGTCTTCCACGAGTTCGTCAAATATCGCCAACATGCAACGTTGAAAAGTAGCAGGAGCATTACATAATACAAAAGGCATTCTACGATAAGCAAACGTACCGTATAGGCATGTGAATGTCGTCTTCTCTTGATCTTCAGGAGCTATGGGGATTGGAAGTAACCAGAGAGTCCGTTCAAGAAGTAGTAGTACATATGCCCAGATAATCTTTCCAACATTTGATCTATGAAGGGTAGAGGGAAGTGATCTTTTCTGGTGGCATCATCCAGTTTTCTATAGTCTATACAGACTCTCCAACCTGTAACTGTTCTTGTGGGAATTAACTCATTCTTTTCATTGGGCACTATCGTTATTCCTCCTTTCTTTGAAACTACCTGCACAGGACTTAGCCAAGTGTTGTCAGAAATAGGATAAATTATTTCTGCATCTAGAAGTTTAATTACCTCGCCTTTGACCACTTCTTTCATGTTGGGGTTTAAACGTCTCTGGGGTTGCACACATGGCTTGTATTCTTCTTCCATTAAAATTTTGTGGGTGCAGAACGCTGGGCTTATTCCCTTGATGTCAAAAATTTTCCAAGCTATGGCTTTTTTGTGTTCTCTCAGTACCTTTATCAGCTCATCTTTTTCCTTAGGTTCTAGTTCTGAAGAGATGATTACTGGTAGCGTAGAATTGTCCCCAAGGAATGCGTATTCTAAGTGTTTTAGTAACTATTTTAATTCCAATTTGAGTGGCTCTTCGATGGAGGGTTTTTGTTTTATTTCGTCATCATATTCAATGCTTTCTTTTATTTGTCTGGATGACGATGTATTTAGATTCAACTCATCATCTTCATCTTCTTCCCCCTCTTCTTGAGTCAGGCACAGTTCCATCGTGTCGTCATGTATGATTTCCTGAAATGAATTTTGAATGATATGATCAGTAGTATCAACAAAATAACAGGAATCATCTTGCTCTTTAGAATATCGAATGGCATCATAAATTTGAAAAATGATTTTTTCATCTCCTATCCTCAGTGCGAGTTTACCATCACCTACATCAATAACGGCTCTAGCAGTGGCTAAAAAGGGATGCCCTAAGATTAAAGGAACATTAATGTCTTCATCCATGTCTAACACAACAAAATCAACAGGGAAAATAACTTTGTCAATTTTTACCAAGACATCTTCGATAACTCTAGGATATTTAATAGATCTATCTGCTAACTGAATACTCATCCTAGTGGGTGTTGGTTCCCCAAGATCTAGTTGTTTAAACATTTTATAAGGCATTAAGTTTATACTAGCGCCTAGATCAGCTAATGCTTTCTTAATATTTAAACTACCAATTAAACAAGGGATAGTAAAACTTCCTGGGTCTTTTAATTTGGTTGGTAGCTTATTTTCAAGAATGCCTGAACACTCTTCATTAAGTTCCACTGTTGATACTTCTTCAAGTTTTCGTTTATTCGTCGGGAGTTCCTTTAAGAATTTTTGCATTTCGCATCATGTGTGAAATGGCTTCAACAAAAGGTAAGTTAATATGTATTTGTTTAAAAAGTTCAAGAAACTTACCGTATTGGGCATCAATTCGTTCTTTTTTTAGTTTTGTTGGATATGGGATTGGTAGTTTGTTCTTATTGCGTAATAGAGTTACATCCTTAATCCTCTCATCACTTGTATTGTTATCTTCGTTTGGAGTTTGCTTCTTCGGTTCGCCCAATTCCTTTCCACTTCTTAGCGTGACTGCTTTTACCTGTTCTGTCCCTTTAGGAAAAATTTTTGCTCGTTTTCACAGATAATCTTAGTAAGTATTCCAACCGTCTTAGTGAGTTCCCCAAACGACTCAGTAAATTTTGCAATTGACGCTTGTTGACCTTTAAGGGTTCTCTCGATATCTAGTAGGCGTTTTTCTGTGTTTGCCGATTTTGTTAGCTCCTCCTCGTGGGTCTGTTTCTTCCTTTGTGGATAAGGCTGATTTTGGAAATTTTAAGGAGGTTGTTGCCTTTGATTTCCTTGATTGCCTTAACCTCCCCATGAAAAATTTGGGCGGTTCCTCCAACCTGGATTGTAAGTGTTACTATAAGGATTATTATTGGATTGGAAATTATTACCTATATAGTTCATCTGTTCGCTCTTTGCTTCCGGTTGGTAGGGTGGGTACTCAGGATTCGCCACTGTTCCACTTGTGTCGCACTGCATGACTGGATGTGCCTGCGAAGAACACAAACTATCAAGCTTTTTATTCATCATCTCAATCTGTGTTGATAGCATGGTCATGGCATCGATGTTGAAAACTCCTGCCGATTTCGTCGATTTGGTTCTTGAAGCCTGCCACTGATAATTATTCAATTACATCTCCTCAATGAACTCGTAGGCTGCTTCAGGAGTTTTGTTGTTCAGCGTTCCACCGGCGGCTGAATCTATTAGTTGCCTCGTTGAGGGGTTTACACCGTTATAAAAGGTTTGGACTTGTAGCCATAAGGGTAAGCCATGGTGTGGGCATCTCCTCAAGAGATCCTTGAATCTCTCCCATGCATCATATAGTGTTTCTAAATCGATCTGCACAAAAGAAGAGATATCATTCCTTAATTTGGCCGTTTTGGCCGGTGGAAAATATTTCATTAAAAAATTTTCGGTCATCTGATCCTATGTGGTGATTGACCCTCGTTGTAACGAGTTTAACCACTGCTTAGCTTTATTTCCCAATGAAAAAGGGAATAACCGAAGACGTATGGCATCATCAGAAACACCAGTTATTTTGAAGGTATCACAGAACTCTAAAAAGTTAGCTATATGCATGTTTGGATCTTCGTCCTGCAAACTATCAAATTGAACAAACTGTTGAATCATTTGTATTGTGTTAGGCTTTAATTCAAAATTGTTAGCGACTATAGCGAGCCTAATGATGCTCGATTCTCGCTCTCGTTAAATGCGGTTTAGCATAATCAAACATTGTACGTGGAGCATTGCATTCCTCCACATCGTGTGGTGGTGGGTTATTCTCGTCCATCCTTTCAGTAGGATTGGATCTGTCTTCTTCCTCCCTTTCTATGTAATTTAGGGCTCGCCTGGTTTCTCGACGACTCCTTCGAGTGGTAGCTTCAATATCACTGTTGTATACTAAAGGTCCTCTCAGGTTCTTTCTAGCCATAAACTAGAGGTACCTAGAAAGAAAAGAAAAAAAGGAAAATAATCAAAACTAAAAATTAAACTAAAAACAAAATAAATTGCTGAAAATAAAAAAATGGCTAAAGTAATAAAAATAGAGTTTTCTTAATATTTTAGTTCCCAAAGAACAAATGCCTTAAAAACTTGATCATTTGTAAATCGAGTTTTAAAATTTATAAAAGAATGATCAAAACCTGAAAACTAACTCTGAAAACGATTAAAGGCAAGTGTACCTATCGAACAGTAGTATAGCTTAGGCAAGACCAAATATATTGGCGAAGACTAAACTAAGGACACAAAGACAAAAAGGACGAATAGGAAAATAACTTTGAAGGAAAACTCAGTTGATTATGACGATACCCTCAGGAAGAATCCACCTAGACTTCACTTGTTATCTAACCCTAAATTATATGATTTCTTTTACTTAGCTTGATCCGTAAGACTCCCTAACCTATATTAAACCCTCTCTCGAGGCGAATAACGTCTAACCCTAGGTTAATTAGTGGAACTTTCGTTCGCTTATAAAAACCCCCTAGAATAGCAGTAAATCGATTAATAGACTCCCATATTAGGTTTCACCCTAATCCGACATAATCTCGTAACCCTATCTCTAGGCGTTCGATTAACTCCGCTTAATTATGTTAGATCTACTCTTAGGCAGGGTCTATTCCTCCTCCACCTAAGCACATTAGATTTGGATTAAGCAACATAATTAAGAACAAACTAAGGAATTATCATATAACTTAGAAATCAAATAACAAAATTCATCTAGGTTTCATCCCCTTCAGGTATCTGAATGGTTTAGTTCATAATGAATAAAAAGAACATCACAAGAGAAAAGATAAAACAAAACATAAGAAAACCCTAAAACCCCCTGAAGGAATTGAAGGCGAATTCCGCCATCTTGTGTATAATTTCGGCTTCTTGGGATGGATCAACTGGCTACCCTTGCATTATTCCCTAACTCTGACCTTCTCGGCTTGGCTCCTTGGCCTAGCTTTGACACCTTTTCAAAGGTGGTACTTAGGGGATATATATAGGCTCTTGGAATGCGATTCTTTCTCCCTAAGTATCATTTTCCGACTAAAATTGCTCTTTCCAGCGACAGGGGCACGGCCATGGCACACGCCTGTGTGAATCGAGACCAGACCGTGTTTGGATTTCTAACTTGAGGCACGGCCGTATGAGGCGGAGTTGAGGCTGTGCTCTAGGTGTTCGTCGAGGCACGGCCGTGTGGACTTTGGGCAAGGCCGTGTCAATTTCTTGCTAAGGCCCATTTACTCTGTTTTGGGCCCGTTTTGTGTTATTTTCATCCTCGGGTGCTTTCCTGGGTATAAAACATGAAAAGAAAGGATTACAAGCACTTTTTTATATAAATCAAGGAGTAAATCATCAAAAAGTAAGCTAAATGTGAGATTAAAATATGTTACTTTTACGGTTTATCATAGTCTATTTTGTAGAATTGCTAAGCAATTTGCGTTGAGTTCCACGTGTGATTCCTCATCTATCTTTCACTTTTTCGTTAACAGCTCCCTTAAAAATTTTCTAGAGTCTGGCATCTGCGAAAGAGTTTCGAGTAGCACTAAGTTAATGTGTAGTTTCTTTAAACGTTTAAGAAACTTACCGAACTGTTCCTCCGTATCATCTTCTTTAACGCTTCGGGATAAGGAATGCGAGGTTGGTATTCTTTGATTACCGGTTTTGGCTTTTCTTGTGTTACTTCAACTTTACCTTCTTCGACCTCATTTTCTTGTATTGGATTGGGTTTGTCTAACTCTACATTTTCCTGAGCTATTATGGCTTGGATTTGCTCCTTTGGATTAATCTCAATGTTGCTTAGTAGACGCCCTTGCGGTCGTTGGGACATCAGTTTTGCTAGCTGTCTAACTGACTTAGTAATTTCCCTAACTTGGTTCTCGATGGCTTTGATCGATGCTTGTTGGTCACTAAGTGTTGTCTCAGTTTTTTGGATACGAGTGTCGGTGGCTGCCATGAATTTTGCCAACATCTCTTCGAGGTTCGGCTTCTTCTCTTGTGGATAAGGCTAATTTTGGAAATTTTGAGGAGGCTGTTGTCTTTAATTTCCTTGATTTCCTTGACCTCCCCATGAAAAATTTGGGTGGTTCCTCCAACCTGGATTATAATTATTACTATAAGGGTTATTATTATATCTGAAATTATTACCTATATAGTTCATTTGTTCGCTTTCTGTACCCAGTTGGTAGGGTGGGTACTCAGGATTCGCCACAGTTCCACTTGTGTCGCACTGCATTACTGGGTGTACCTGCGAAGAACACAAACTATCAAGCTTTTTATTCATTAATTCTACCTGATTTGATAACATGGTTACTGGATTGAGGTTGTAAACTCTGGCTGTTTTTGTTGGCCTTGTCCTTGTAACTTGCCACTGATAGTTATTCAGCGACATCTCTTCTATAAACTCGTAGGTTGCTTCAGGAGTTTTTTTATTCAGAGTTCCACCGGCGGCTGAGTTGATTAGTTGTCTCGTTGAAGGATTCACACCATTGTAAAAAGTTTGGACTTGAAGCCACAAAGGTAATCTATGGTGTGGGCATCTTCTCAGTAAGTCCTTGTATCTCTCCTGTGCGTCGTATAATGTTTCTAAACCCATCTGCACAAAAGAAGAGATATCATTCCCTAATTTGGCCGTTTTGGTCGGTGGGAAATATTTTAATAAAAAAATTTCGGTCATTTGGTCCCATGTAGTGATTGACCCTCGTGGTAACGAGTTTAAACACTGTTTGGCTTTATTTCTTAATGAAAAAGGAAATAACTGAAGACGTATGGCATCATCAGAAACACCATTTATTTTGAAGGTATCACAGAACTCTAAAAAGTTAGCTATATGTGTATTTGGGTCTTCGTCCTGCAAACCATCAAATTGAACAAATTGTTGAATCATTTGTATAGTGTTAGGCTTTAATTCAAAATTATTAGCAGCTATCGCAGGCCTAACAATACTCGATTCTGCTCCTGTTAAATGTTGTTTAGCATAATCAAACATAGTACGTAGAGCATTTTGTTTTCGCCACATCATGTGGTGGTGGATTATTTTCGTCCATCCCTTCAGTAGGATTGGATTCTCGCTCTTCTTCTGTGTAATTTAGGGCTCGCCTAATTTCTCGGTGATTCTTTCGAGCGATTGCTTCAATATCACTGTCGTATACTAAAGGTCCTGTCGGGTTCCTTCTAGTCATAAACTAGAGGTGCCTGAAAGGAATAAAAGAAGGAAAAATTAACAAAAGTAAAATAATAATAAGAAAAATAATTTGCGAAAAAATAAGAAAAATGGCTAAAGTAATAAACATAGAGCTTTCTTAATAGTTCCCCGGCAACGGCGCCAAAAACTTAATCGTTGTTTTGTCGAGTTTTAAAATTTATAAAAGAATGATCGAACCTGGAAACTAACTCTAACAATGATTTAAGGCAAGTGCACCTATCGAACAGTAGTATAGCTTAGGCAAGACCGGATTGTCGAACCCAAAGGAACTAAAAGTACTAATACTAACTTTCTTTTTTATTATTTAGCCTAAATATTAAGTGATTGGTTGTCTAATCTAAAATTAACTAACTACCAAGCTAAGACGCAAAGACAAAAAGACTAAATTGGGGAGATAACTTTTAGAAAAAAAAAAACTCAGTTGATTTTGACGGTACCCTCAGGAAGAATCCACCTAGACTTCACTTGTTATCTAACACTGAACTAGACGATTTACTCACTTAGTTTGATCTGTAAGACTCCCTAACGTATATTAAACCCTCTCTCGAGGCGAATAACGTCTAACCCTAGGTTAATTAATGGAAATCTCTTTCTCTGTTAATAACCCCCTAGAATAGCAGTAAATCGATCTATGGACTCCCATATTAGGTTTCACCCTAATCCGGTAAAATCTTGTCACCCTATCTCTAGGCGTGCGATCAACTCCGCTTAATTATGCTAGATCTACTCTTAAACAGGGACTTTTGCTCCTCCACCTAAGCACATCAAATTTGGATTAAGCTCACATAATTAAGAACAAACTAAGTATTTATCATATAATTCAGTAATCAATAACAAGATTCATCATAGGTTTCATCCTCTTCGGGTATCTGAAGGGTTTAGTTCATAACAAATAAAGAAAACATCTCAGAAGAAAAGATAAAACAAAACATAACAAATCCGTAAAACTCCCTGAAGGAATTGAAGGAGAGATCCGCCGTCTTGAGTAGAATTCCGGCTTCTTGAGATGAATCAACTGGCTATCTTCGAGTGATTCTCCACGGATCTGGCCTTTTCGGCTCGGCTCCTTGGCCTAGCTAACCGCCCCCTTTCAGCTGATACTTAGGGGGTTTATATAGGCTTTTGAAATAGGTTTCTTTGCCCCAAAGTATCCAAACCCGAATGAAATTTCTCTTTACCACGACAGGGACACGGGCATGGCACAAGACCGTGTGAATCGGGGTCAGGCCGTGTTCTAGTAGATTGGCGTGGCACGGCCGTGTGGCTTGAGGTCCAGGCCGTGCTGATTTCGTGGCTTGGCCCATTTTGGCCCGTTTTGAGCTCATTTCTCGTTCTTTTCTTCCTCCGGTACTTTCTTGAGTATAAGACATGAAAAGAAAGGATTAAAAGCACCTTTTTACATAAATCAAGAGATAAATCATCCAAAAGCATGCTAAATGTGGGACTAAAATATGTTACTTTTACGGTTTATCACACCTTTAGCTTAGTAGTTAGTTAATTTTAAAATAAACAACAATTCCCTTAATTTTTTAGGCTAAATAATAAAAAGAAAGTTAGTATTAGTACTTTTGGTTTCCTTGGGTTCGACAATCCGGTCTTGTAACACCCCAAACCCGGCCTAGACGTTACGACCGGATCCAGCATGTCACATGAAAGGAATGTCTAAAAACTGTGCGTTCGTTAAATAGTTCGTATTCTTTATATTTATTGTGAAAAATCGAGTTTAAGTAATTTTGAATAAGAAGCGATTTATTAACATTTTAGGAAAATCCCGTATTGATCATTTATTAATAAGCAGTAAACAAATTGAATGCTGAAATCAAATAAAATACCCAAGGCCTTATTACATAACAAAAACCCAAATAAAAATAAGTCCAAATAAAAGAAACGAATTTACGAGTAAACATATGTATGGCCTCCACGAGTCCACCTCAGCTCCCAAATCCGCGATCTAATGATTACCTGCAAAATTTAACTAAGGGGTGAGTCATCGAGACTCAGTGTGTAAATCCCCATCCAATGGGTGTTAAACCCTTACACAGTTTCATATGAAAATATGCATGTCATGCAACCCAAAACCTAGCCATCCAGAACTCCATATCCTACCCCATGTGGTACCAAACCACTGGTGGTCAAAACCACTGGTGACCGAAGTCACAAATAAAATAAATGTGGTCAAAACCACTGGTGACCGCAGTCACAAATAATATAAGTGTGGTCAAAACCACTGGTGACCGCAGTCACAAATAATATGGGTAGGGCCAACCCATCTTGTGGTCAAAACCACTAATGACAATCCCGTAATCAACATGTGGGGCCAACCCACTGTGGTACCAAACCACTGGGACGAGTCACAAATAATCCATGTGTGGTCAAAACCACTGGTGACCGTAGTCACAAATAATATACGTATGGTCAAAACCGCTGGTGGTCAAAACCACTGAGACTTAGTCACAAATAATATGAAAAGCGGGGCCAACCCACTGTGTGGTCAAAACCACTGGTGACAGTCTAGAATCATGCCTCCCCCCTCCTCTCATTACACCCGTGCAATATGAATAATAATCCGTGTATGCAGTATGTCATGTATGCTAAACATATATCAAATATAAGTATAACATGACTTACCATCATAATCAGATAGACATAAAACAACATAATCACGCTAATCAACCTCTAAGGGTATAACCGTAATTTTACCTACCAAAGGCATTTTCGTAATTTACCCACCAAGGGCATTTTCGTAATTTACCCACCAAGGGCATTTTCGTAATTTACCCACGAAGGGTATATTAGTAATTTTGCACCTGCAATGCCCTTTCCCAAAGGCCCAAATGTCGCCCCGAGCGACTCAGCTACCATTTCCGGTCGTACCGGACGATTGGGCCTAAAACTCGATTTCGGCCCATTCAGGCCCACACGCTCGTGTGGCCCACCTAGCACAAATCTAGCCATGTATATAAGTTCCACCTAGTCTAGTTCACTATATACTACACAATTGCATAATTTACTCATAAGGGCCCACGGGCCCATTGGGCCCACTTCGGCCCATCGCGGCCCAAGCAGCCCCAACCCACAAGAACACTACTGATGGCCTCAACTATCGCGTCGAAGCCCCACACGTGTGCTCGCACGCTCATGTGGCTGCTATTGCCGTGACCGGCACTTCGGCATTTGCCGCTCTACAACTAGAGTAGAGAGAGTTACACACCTGATAGGAGTCTAGTATTAAACCGCGCTGCGACCACTCCTGTGCCCAAACGCCCACCAAGGTATGTTAACTCTCCTCCTGGAATGCTCTTTATATAGCCACCTCTCCACCTTCCTTCTTTGTATCTTTTCGATGTGGGATCCCTTCGTCAGTAGAGTTTAAATTCGACTAAAACTCTTGCCGTCCAATTCGCAAAATAAATACTCCATTGCTTATCATGAGATTCGAACCCAGGCTCCCTTGCAACATAATCCATGCTGCTAACCACTTGGCTACAAGCTCCTCTTGTGTCTTAAACCATGTGCAACTAAATTTGAATCTATAGCCAAATACTAAAGTCTATGTAAAAAGAAAACCAAAATGCAACAGCCAAGACTTGAACCTTGGACCTCCTTCCTTCCTTGTGGCGTCACCCCCTTGCTCCCTAAGTGGCGTCACTTTGCCACTACACCACACACTCCACTTGTGTCATTTTCCTCTACATTTTATTTTTAAGGCCTACCTGCCAACTTCTAGGGTTTTTTTTCACCTAAAACCAAAATTTCCCCAAAGCCAATATTTGATCCCGGGACTTCATAGAAGCCCTCTAACCTTTCAAAATCACTTATCCAATAGGTCCAACTTGCATTTAAGCTGATCTCTTGTTCTCCAAAAATTTAAACGCTACTACGCTCAAGGCCCATTGGGTCCAATCCTACTAGGCCCAATTTCGGGATGTTACAGGTCTTGCCACTAAACTATACTACTGTTCGATAGGTGCGCTTGCCTTATCTGTTGTCATAGTTAGTTTCTAGGCTCGATCATTAATTATATAATTTTTTAAGACTCTGACACACGATCACCAGGGTTGTATGGTGGGTATTCTGTATTGTTCGTTTCTCCTCTATTTGTATTGCATTGCATCACTGAATATACCTGCAAAGAACCATACAAACCATCAATCTTTTTATTTAATAGTTCTACCTGGTTTGATAGCATGGTCACTATGTCGAGGTTGAAAACACTGGTGGCTTTTGTTAGTGTTGTCCTTATAACTTGCCACTGATAGTCATTTAGTGCCATTTCCTCTATAAACCCATAAGCCACTTCAGGGGTCTTGTTATTTAGGGTTCCACCGGCGGCTGAATCAATCAACTGCCTAGTTGAGGGTTCACACCATTGTAAAATGTTTGAACCTGTAGCCACAAAGGTAACCCATGGTGAGGGCCTCTCCAAAGTAGATCCTTATATCTCTCCCATGCATCGTAGAGTGTTTCTAGATCCATCTGCATAAAAGAAGAAATATCATTCCTCAACTTAGCCGTTTTAGCCAGTGAAAAATATTTAAGTAAAAATTTTTCGGTCATTTGGTCCCACGTAGCGATTAATCCTCATGGTAACGAGTTCAACCACTGTTTAGCTTTGTTCCTCAACGAGAAGGGAAACAATCGAAGGCGAATGGCATCATCAAAAACACCATTAATTTTGAAAGTGTCGTAGAATTCCAGAAAATTCGTCAAGTGATTGTTTGGATCCTCATCCTGCAAACCATCAAACTGAACAAATTGTTGAATCATCTGTATGGTGTTAGGTTTCAGTTCAAAATTATTTGCAGCAATAGCAGGTCTAACAATACTTGATTCGGTTCCTTTTAAATTAGGTTTAGCGTAATCATACATAGTACGAGGAGCAGGATTTTGATTCACCGAGTTTGCGACAACCACCGGAGCTAGCGGATTATTATCAGCCATCTCTTCAGTAGTATTGGTTTTGTCTTCTTGCTCTTCTTCTATGTATTGTAGGCTTCGCCTTATTTCTTTTCGGTTTCTGCGAGCGGTATGTTCTATCTCACTGTCAAAAATCAAGGGTCCTGATGAGTTTCTTCTAGTCATAAACTAAAATTACCTGCCAGAAGCAAATAAAAGAAGAATTAACAAAGTTAAAATAAAATAAAAATAAATAAATAAAATGGCTAAAGTAGTAAAAATTTAGTGTTCCTAATATTTTAGTCCCCGGCAACGGCGCCAAAAACTTGATGTGTCTAAAACTAACTATGATCACAATAAAGGCAAGCACACCAATCGTTCAATAGTATAGTTATGGTAAGACTGGTAAAATCGTATCCACAAGGACCAAGAGTACTAGTAATTACTATCTTTTTATTATTTAACCTAAGTATTGGAGTGATTTCTCTTAAACTAAAACTAATTAAACACGACAACGAAAAAATTAGGAAAATACTTTAAGACAACTTTCTGAGATAGGCAATACCTAAGGAAAAATCCACCTAAACTTCACTTATTACTTTTGACTCATATGATTTATTCACTTGACTTAATCTGTAGAAATCCCTGATTTATGTTAATATCTCTTTCAAGACTAAAAACAACTGACTCTAGGTTTATTAATTGAAATCTCTTTCTAATTAAAACCCCCATTGTCACATTAACTCGATCTATGGATTCCCTTCTTAGATTTGACTCTAATCCAGCATATTTTCATCGCCCTATTTCTAGGGTTGCAATAAAATCTGCTTAATTGTAAAGATCTACTCTTAAACAGGGACTTTTGCTCCACTGAATAAGCACATTCGACTTGAATCAATAACATGAATTATCAAAACAAGAATAAGAACTCACAATTAAGAATAAGAACAAGTATTTATCTTATAAATCAAATAATAATAGGATTCGTCTTAGGTTTCATCCCCTCAGGTATTTAAGGGATTTAGTTCATAATGATAAAGGGAAACATCTTAAAATAAGGAAAACAACAAAACATAAGAAAATCCAAAAACTTCTAAAGAGCTTGATGGGAGATCTTCAGTCTTGATGGCGATCCTTCTCCTAAGCTGCTCCCAAAGGCTGTCTTCGAGTATTTTCTGCCTTCTACCCAGCGTCCCCTTTTACGTTGCCCCCTAGGGTGTTTATATAAGCTTTGGAATGCCTTTCTTGGCCCACAAGTAGCCTTTTTCGAATAGGATTAAACCTGGGTTCGGCAGGGACACGCCCATGTGACACGTCCGTGTTCGATAACCTCAGGCCGTGCTCGCTTCTGCTCGCCATACACGGCCGTGCGGTATGCCCGTGTACGACATTCCAGGCCATGTTTGATCCTGCTCGTAACACACGGCCGTGTCCAATGGTCTAGGCCGTGTTGATTTCCTAAGTAGGCCCATTTTGCCCCATTTTGGCCCGTTTCTCGTTCTTTTCGACTCCCTAAGCTCTCCTAAGTATAAAACATGAAATTAAGGGATTAGAAGCATCGAATTCAACAAATCCAATGGAAAATCATCCAAAATTAAGCCAAGCATGGGGTAAAAATATGTATAAATTATGGTTTATCATATACATATTACATATATTGAATAATAATTATATTAAAACATGATTAAATTATTTAATATTATTTTTATTAAATACTCGAAATTAGAAGGTTTTTTTATATATTCATTTTAAATTGCGAAGAAATCAAGTAGAATTTTTTTTTTATATAACAATAACCAAAGGTAAATCTCTTGAATTGTAGCATAATTAATTGGTTTCAATCACTAAATTTTGGTAATTGAATTTCTTAATAAATACTGTGAATAATTCATTTGTTTCCATTTGTAGTGTATTATTTGTAATCTCTTGAATCCGATCTAGACGTTAGGCCTAAATTCGGGAGATTACATCAACCACCAGAATGATCCAATAAGCTATCGGAGTTTTCAAAACAGCCATTTTAAAAACATTTAAATTAGAAGAAAACTTAGTTAATTTTTAGAGAAACATATGAACGAATAAAGACCGATTAAGTATTACATTTTTCTTGTACTAGTGGTTTCCTTTGAAAACTTAGCTAATTCCTAATTTGTTTATTACTCAAAATTTCATTATAACCCAGCAGCGTGATGTGTCTTTAACTAACTATGATCACAATAAAGGCAAGCGCACCTATCGTTTAGTAGTATAGTTATGGTAAGACTGGTAATATCGTATCCACAAGGACCAAGAGTACTAGTAATTACTATCTTTCTATTATCTATCCTAATAATTGGAGTGATTTCTTTTAAACTAAAACTTAATTAAGAGCACCACAGAGAATGAATTGGAAAAATACTTTTTAGACAACTATATGAGAGAGGCAATACCGAAGGAAGAATCCACCTAGACTTTTATTCACTTGACTTAATCCATAGAAATCCCTGCATAATGTTAATATCTCTTTCAAGACTAAAAACAACTGACTCTGGGTTGATTAATTGAAATCTCTTTCTAATTAAAACCCCTATTGTCGTATTAACTCGATCTATGGATTCCTGATAAATCGTAAAAGCAACATATTTTAATCCCACATTTAATATGCTTTTTGATGATTTATTCCTTGATTTATATAAAAAGGTGCTTTTAATCCTTTCTTTTCATGTCTTATACCGAGGAAAGCACCCGAGGATGAAAAGAACACAAAACGGGCCTAAAAGGGAGTAAATAGGCCTTAACACGAAGTTGACACGGCCTGGCCCAAAGTCCACACAGCCGTGCCTCGACGAAACACCTAGAGAATGGCCTCAACTCTGCCTCACACGGCCATGCCTCAAGTTAGAAATCCAAACACGGTCTGATCTCGATTCACATGGGCGTGCTACGTGGCCGTGCCTCTGTCGCCAGAATGAGCAATTTCAGTCGGAAAAGGATACTTAGGGAGAAAGAATCGCATTCCAAAAGCCTATATATATCCCCCAAGTACGACCTTTGAAAGGCATTGAAAGCTAGGCCAAGGAGCCGAGCCGAGAAGGTCAGAGTTATGGAATAACATGAGGATAGCCAGTTGATCCATCCCAAGAAGCCGGAGTTATACTCAAGACGGCAGAATTCTCCTTCAATTCCTTTTGGGAGTTTTAGGGTTTTCTTATGTTTTGTTTTACCTTTTCTCTTGCAATGTTTTGTTTATTCATTATGAACTAAACCCCTCAGATACCTGAAGGGGATGAAACCTAGATGGATCTTATTATTTGATGTCTAAAGTTATATGATAATTACTTAGTTTGTTCTTAATTATATTACTTAATCCAAATCTAATGTGCTTAGGTGGAGGAGGAATAAACCCTGCCTAAGAGTAGATCTAACATAATTAAGCGGAGTTGATCGAACGCCTAGAGATAAAGTTACGAGATTTTTCTGGATTAGGGTGAAACCTAATATGGGAGTCCATTGATCGATTTACTGCTATCCTAGGGGGTTATTATTAGCGAACGAGAGTTCCACTAATTAACCTAGGGTTAGACGTTATTCACCTCGAGAGAGGGTCTAATATAGGTTAGGGAGTCTTACGGATCAAGCTAAGTAAAAGAAATCATATAATTTAGGGTTAGATAACAAGTGAAGTCTAGGTGGATTCTTCCTAAAGGTATCGTAGTAATCAACTGAGTTTTCCTTAAAAGTTATTTTCCTATTCGTCCTTTTTGTCTTTGTGTCCTTAGTTTAGTCTTCGTCAATATAGTTTAAAGCAACTTCACTCTATTTTTAAGGCTAAATAAAAAAAAGTTAGCATTAGTATTCTTAGTTCCTTTGGGTTCGATATCTAGTCTTGCCTAAGCTATACTACTGTTCGATAGGTACACTTGCCTTTAATCGTTGTCAGAGTTAGTTTTCAGGTTTTGATCATTCTTTTATAAATTTTAAAACTTTGATTTACAGCTATCAATTCCCTTATTAGATTGACTCTACTCCAGTAGATTTATGTCACCCTATTTTTAGGGTTGTAATCAACTCCGCTTAATTGTGTTGATCTACTCTTAAACAGGGACTTTTGCTCCTCTGAATAAGCACATTCAACTTGAATCAATAACCTGAATTATCAAAACAAGAATAAGAACTCAAAATTAAGAATAAGAACAAGTGTTTATCTTATAAATCAAATAATAATAATATCTATCTTAGGTTTCATCCCTTTAGGTATTTAAGGGATTTAGTTCATAATGATAGAGGGAAACATCTTAAAATAAGGAAAATTACAAAACATAAACCCAAAAACTTCAAGAGAAATTGATAGGAGATCTTCAGTCTTGATGGAGATCCTTCTTCCAAGCTGCTCCCGATGGCTGCCTTCGAGTATTTTTTGCGTTCTACTCCGCGTCCCTTTTAGGTCACCCCCTAAGGTGTTTATATAGGCTTTGGAGCACCTATCTTGGCCCACAAGTAGCCTTTTCCGAGCAGAATTAGACTTGAGTTCGGCAGGGACACACCCATGGGCAAGAGCTTAGGCCGTGCTCGCTTCTGCTCGCTATACACGACCGTGTGGTATGCCCGTGTGCGATAGTCCAGGCTGTGTAGGCCCATTTTGTCCCTTTTTGGCCCGTTTCTCGTTCTTTTCGATTCCCTAAGCTCTCCTGAGTGTAAAACATGAAATTAAAGGATTAAGAGCATCGAATTCATCAAATCTAATAAAAATTCATCCAAAAATAAGCCAAGCATGGGGTCAAAATATGTATAAATTACGGTTTATCAAATATCCCCACACTTAAGCCTTTACTTGTTCTCAAGCAAAATTGTTCTCAAGCAAAATCCTCAACTCACAATTAAAATTAACTTCCTCAATTCATAATTCTCATCAATAATGTCTCATCATAATTCATAGATAATTTATACATTGATAATTTAACTAAAAGAGTCTTAAAGATTCAAACAATCTAAGTCATAAATTTTTATAGCATGAAAACATAGGTGCTTCCCTTTATCTAAATATTTACCTTTGATTCAAAATCGACAAGAATTGACATCCTCACTAAAGATTCACTCAAATCACCCAATGTGTTTAAGGTTCAAATTAAGCACTCAAAAGTCAAACATGCAAAGTTATTACCATAGGCTTGCATGAAAATCAAATCTCCACCACTATAAAATGAGATGATACACAAATCAAAAGGTCTTTAAAGGGTTGTAATGGGGCTTGGGTTAAAGGTGTGGATGAAGGCTGAAAAAGAAGGTTAAAATCGAGATTGAATTGACAATTTAACTAACTAGAAAAATGAACTAATACTGAATAATAATATCGTTTGAAAACTTAATAACACGAGCTTCTTCTAAAGATGTGAAATTAACCATTTAAGCTCATAGCACTAATAATGAATATATTTCCAAGTTTTTTTTATATAAGAATACAATAAAAGATGAATTTAACAACTGAAGAAAATAGTTAGGCAACTGATCAAATCAAACTTGACAAAAGGGGAGTCAGTAAAGTAAGAAAAGCATTGGGTTAATATTAATGGGTGAGACAGTAAACGGTTTATTAGGCTCAAATGGGTTACTAGGGGTTAATTATGAAGGTATGTTTTTAATGGAATAAGTGGGTTAAAACCTAGGTGCCTTTATCATCTCAGTATATCAAATCAAGGGCGTGGTCTCGACATGTATAATCGAAGCAAGTTCTAGAATAACAAATCAATATTGACACACTCATAACCAACAATATAGTGAACAAGAAAAGAATATACTCTAAAAGGCTCAAAGACTCACAAGATTTATGGTTTTTGTTGTCAAACTTGCAGATTTCAAACTTAAATCAGGGGACAATGATAAACCCTAATATATACATATTTTAATCGCACATTTAGCATACTTTTGGATGATTTATTCCTTGAATTGTGGAATTTGGTGCTCCTAATCCTTTAATTTCATGTTTTATACTTAGGAAAGCACCGGAGGATGAAAAGAACAAGAAACGGGTCTAAAACAGAGTAAATGGGCCAACTTACAAAATCGACACGGCCTGGGCCCAAGACCACACGGTCGTGCCTCCTTAACAGACCCGAACACGGCCTGGCCACGATTCACACGTGCGTGTGCCATGGGCGTGTCCCTGACGTGACCTGTTTGAATTTCATTCGAATTAGGGTACTTAGAGGCAAAGAAAGCCATTCCAAAAGCCTATATAAACACCCTAGAGGCCAACCTTTAGGGGGCGTCTAATTAGGTCGAAGAGCCAAGGCAGAGAGGCCAGAATTGTGGAATTTACTCGAAGAAAGCTAGTGATTCATCTCAAGAAGCCGGAGTTATACTCAAGACGGAGGATCTTCCCTTCAATTTCCTTCAGGGGGTTTTAGGGTTTTTCTTATGTTTTGTTTTATATTTTCTTCTAAGATGTATTCTTTTATTATTATGAACTAAACCCTCAAATACCTGAGGAGGATGAAACCTAAGACGGATCTTGTTATTGTTTTCTGAACTATATGATAAATACCTGATTTGTTCTTAATTATGTGTTCTTAATTCTTTCTTTGATATTTTAGGATATTAATTCAAGTATTGATGTGCTTAGGCAGTCGAGCAAAAGTCCATGTTTAAGAGTAGATCTAGCATAATTAAGCGGAGTTGATCGCAACCCTAGAAATAGGATGACAAAAATCTACCGGATTAGGGTCAAACCTAATATGGGAGTCCATAAATTGAGCTAATGTAATTCTAAGGGTTTTAATTAGAAAGAGATTTCAATTAATCAACCTAGGGTTAGACGTTAGTAGCTGATAAACCGTAATAGTAACATACTTTAGGCCCATATTTAGCATGCTTTTGGATGATTTATCCCGTGAATTATGTAATTTGGTGCTCTTAATCCTTTAATTTCATGTTTTATACTTAGGAAAGCACAGGAGGATGAAAAGAACGAGAAATGGGCCCAAAACGGAGTAAATGGGCCATATCACGAAATCAACACGGCCTGGGCCCAAGACCACACGAACGTGCCTCATTCAAAAGACTCGAACACGACCTGGCCACGATTCACACGGGCATGTGCCATAGGCGTGTCCCTGACGTGAATAAGAGGAATTACACTCGGAATAGGATACTTAGAGGTAAAGAAACACATTCCAAAGCCTATTTAAACACCATAGTAGGAATTTTACTCGGATTAGGATACTCAGGGGCCAAGTAAGACATCTCAAAGCCTATATAAACACCTTAGGGGGAAACTTAAGCGAGGAGTTCGACAGAAGCCCTCTTTCGGGGCGTCCAGCTAGGCCAAAAAGAGCAGATTTGTGTGGATTTACTCGAAGATAGCCAGTTGATTCATCTCAAAAAGCCAGAATCATACTCAAGACTGAGGATCTCTCATTCAATTCCTTCAGGGGGTTTTAGGGATTTCTTATGTTTTGTTTTATCTTTTCTTCTGAGATGTTTTCTTTTATTATTATGAACTAAACCCTCAGATACCTGAGGGGGGTAAAACCTAAGATGAATCTTGTTATCGTTTGCTAAACTATATGATAAATATTTGACTTGTTCTTAATTATGTGTTCTTAATTCTTGTGTTGATATTTCCGGGATATTAATTCAAGTGTAATGTGCTTAGGTGGAGGAGCAAAAGTCCCTGCCTAAGAGTAGATCTAGCATAGTTAAGCGGAGTTGCTTGCGTGCCTAGAGATAGGGTGACGAAAATCTATCGGATTAGGGTCAAACCTAATATGGGAGTCCATAGATCGAGTTAATGCAATTCTAGGGGTTTTAATTAGAAAGAGATTTCAATTAATCAACCTAGGGTTAAACGTTAGTTGCCTCGAGAGAGGGATTAATATACGTTAGGGAATCCTACGGATCAGGTCAAGTGAATAAATCGTCTGGTTCAGAGTTAGATAACAAGTGAAGTCTAGGTGGATTCTTCCTCGGGTATTGTCTTAATCAATTCGTTTTTCTCAAAGTTATTTTCCCAAATTCATTCTCTTTGTCTTTGCATCTTTAGCTTAGTTGTTAGTTAATTTTAGATTAGATAAAATTCCTTTAATTCTTAGGCTAAATAATAAAAAGAAAGTTAGTATTAGTACTTCAAGTTCCTTTGGGTTCGACAATCCAGTCTTGCCACTAGCTATACTACTGTTCGATAGGTGCGCTTGCCTCAAATCATTGTCATAGTTAGTTTCCAGGTTCGATCATTTTTTATATAAAATTTAAGACTTTGACATCACATAAAACAACGACCAGTAGCCTCGGAAAAGGTATTAATATAAATTAAGGAATCCTACGGATCAAGTCAAGTGAATAAATCGTTTAGTTCAGAGTTAAATAACAAGTAAGTCTAGGTGGATTCTTCCTCGGGTATTGTCTTAATCAATTGGTTTTTCCCACAAGTATTTTCCCCAATTCATCCTCTTTGTCTTAGCATCTTTAGCTTAATAGTTAGTTAATTTTAGATTAATTAATAATTCCCTTAATTTTTAGGCTAAATAATAGAAAGAAAGTTAGTATTAGTACTTTTAGTTCCTTTGGGTTCGATAATCCGGTCTTGCCACTAAACTATACTACTATTCGATAGGTGCGCTTGCCTCAATCGTTGTCACAGTTAGTTTCTAGGCTCGATCATTCTTTATATAAATTTTTAAAACTCTGACACACGATCAGACAACCTAATAGATTTTTAATACGGAAAAGAGACTTATCATGCTTGATTCTCTAATGTCTTAAAGTTTAAACTATCAATGCACAATTACCTATGACTTAATCCAAAACATATCAATGAAAATCATAAATCAATAGAAGTTTCATTCTAATAGTAATATGAGAGAATTACTAAAGAACAAGGCATAATTCAAGAATTTTCTAATAATACTATAATTAACCTCCCCACACTTAAGATGTACATTGTCCTCAATGTACAAAGATAGATAACAGTAATATAGTAATAAAATCATAAGATAGGAAGAGAAGTGAAACTTCTTGAATTTTGGATGAACTCCTTAGGGAGTGAAAATTGTATAAATAGAGCCAATGATAAGCATGATGAACTAGGCAGAGGGGAAGGTGGGGAAAAATACTCCGGTAATTTATTCGTTCTTTATTAGCACCTTGAACCTTTTGAAACTGCGGAGTCATCAGTAAAGTTTTAGGGGGTTCTAATAACAGATTTCGTTATGGTTATTCGATAATAAACAGCCAAAGATAAAAAGAAATCAAAATATACTAATATAATTTAAAGACAAGAAAGATAAAGAGGAATAGTTTAAAAATTAAAATAAAGAAAAACAAATAGACTCAAAGGTCCTCATCGGCAGATGGGTCGCGAGGTAGATGTGGCGGCGATATGTGAAAATGCTGACAAATCTGTTGCAGAGTCACATCGATATCATCGAATCGTCGAGCGTTGTTGTTAAATTGTTGAGTACAGTACTGCTCGAACTGAGTGAGGTGCTCAAAAATGTCAGTCAGTGAAGCTACCGCATGAACTGGTCGATGAGGTGGTGGTGGCACAGACAGTGGCTCCTCGTGGTGTGGAGGGACATCATCAGTAATGTCCTCTGGGGTGTCCTGATCGGTGGTCGTTGATAGACAGTATTGAAGAGGATCGAACCCATGGCGACGCTCAATCATCCTCATATGAATCATCACCGCGATGCCCTGTGGGGACATCTGTCCTATGAGAGTGAGCGAGGAAAACCGAGTTGCGGTGTTGAGGAGCCTAAAATATCGAGCCAAGCGGTCACATAGGGGCCCATGGAGATGACCCCTCTCTGATGTCAGTTCGTCTGATGCTGAATGGTAAGGGCGATGAAGTAAGCTAGATCAAACACGTGCCCATGTGCCATGCACCATAGAAAATAGGTGTCGTGGGTGTTGACAACGTCAGTGCTCTCTCGCATAACCGTCAAAGTATGAGCTAGGATGGCGTGTAAGTACCTCAATGATGGGGCAAGAGCGGAGGCCTTGGAGAGACTGGGATCATATGTCGCCGAGGCAGGGACTAAGTCTCTCCAACATGACGAAGGGGAGTAGTGGATGTAGCGATGGAGGTCCTCGAAGTCGTCGTCCTCCATGAACTCCTCAGTGTAAAGTCCCAAGGCGACCCCAAACTCTGGGATACTCATCTCTCATACGAGGCCCCCAAGACAGAATTGGACTGTACCTGGGTCGTCAAAGTTGGTCATCACCGTCTGAAGGCGGAAAGTGGAACAGAGCTCCAGAGTGAGGTCTAAATATGTCGGCTCGATAATCTCGAAGAAGTGCCCCTATGGGTCGGTAGTCAGGAGGGCCCAGACAGCGTCGGCTAGTTGGACTTGCTCCAAGGCGGCCCAATCAATGCACCTTCACACACCGAGGGGTCGTGCACGAAGTATCTGAAAGAGCTCCTCCTGGGGTCTCGGAGGAAACTGTAGGAAAGGATGGCGCACTTCGGCAGAGGCGCTTGAAGAGGAAGCTCCGGGTCCTTTCCGCTTTTTCGAAGCGGGGACGACGGTATTTTTCCAACGTGGGGGAATCGTTACGTATCTGAAGAAAAAAATAAAGATTTTCAATAAATCAAATATCATTGCCAGTCAAAACAAAAAATGTTCTATCCTAGTATAATCCTATAATAGTGAAATCATCAAGTAATGCTAACATTAGACAGTACGAATTTTCGGTATGTTTATCAGTATTAGCAATGGAATTAGAATAACATTAAGTGAAGTAACAACATTACTAAGAAGTAGTATCAAACTAATCATTTAGGAATAAAATCAAACTAAATATAGCCTCAAAATAACTAAAGAATGTGAAATAGAAGTTTAAGTTGTAATGATAATGGAAATAAGAACAAAGAATAAGATCAAATAAATAAATAAAAATGAAAGAAATAAGCAACAATAGTGGAAAAAGGTGAACCGATAGAGGTGTTTGAAGGGGTAGCTGTGTTTGAAGATGTTGGGCCATCTAGAGATAAAGGAAAGGCGAAGGTCATAGACGAATAGCTATTCTAGTTTTTGCTTCCATGATTTGTTTTGAATACATAGCCTGATAAGTGTTAAATTGTGGTTAAACTTGTATATACGATGAGTGTAACACCACACACTCGATACAGTTTCCGGAGTCGAGCACGAGGTGTTATTTAACTTATCTTACTACTTCGGGTATAAAAATAATAATTTATTTCATCATTCACAATAAATCTGTCCATCTGCGCAACAGTCATTAATTTAATTATAACTAGAGTTACGAAACTCAAAATTTAAATCCGTAAATTTTCCCTGAAACTAGACTCATGTATATTTTCACCATAAAATTTTCAGAATTTTTGGTTTGGCCAATTAGTACAGTTTATTCATTAAATTCTCCCTTGTTTCACAGTCTAACGGTTCTGACCACTTTTCACTAAAAATAACTTTTCTCATTTTACAATTTTTATATGTTGTTCCTACTTATTTCTACTGAAAGTAAACTCACTAAGGAATCTAGAAATATAAATTATAACTCATAATTATTTTTTTACAATTTTAAATGTTTTTCTAAAATCTAAACAGGGGACTTCAAATACCATTCTGACCCTGTCTCACTTAAATTCAAATATCACAGAATATAGAATTCCTTTGCTTACACTGTTTCTTTCATATGAAAGTAGACACAATAAGATTTAATTCTATATCTTATTCACTTTTTAATTATATTTCTCCTATTTTTGGTGATTTTTCAAAATCACATTACTGTTGTTATTCAAAAACTGTTTCATTGCAAATTTTTACTTTTTCATACTTTCTTTGTAGTAAACATCACTTAGGTATCCATACAAAATAATTCGATCCTTATACATGCCATAACTTAAAACATTTCAAAAGCATTTATATACCAAAGTAAAGGCTTGATAGTGTGATACGAGGCTCCGATGATCTTCAATCCAAGTAAGTTCAACACACTATAAAACAAAGGAAAGGAAAAGAACGAGTAAGCTACTAATAGCTTAGTAAGTTACATGTAAACAATAAGCACTCAATCAATAATTAACATTTTCACACACAATTAATTAATACCCTTCTTAGCAAATTTAATCACTTACACATGTACAATCTTACCAGTTCATTTGCACATACATTTAAGTACTTAATCATTATCTCGTATGCTCATTCTTTCAATTATACCTGCATACACACTTCATCTCATATTCATTTTAACTTATTATTAATCCCGTTGAACACTCGAAATATACACGGATACATAGAGAATTAGCACATAAGTGCCACACTGATATATAGTCGAAGCTACCACTGATATGTAGCCGAAGCTACCACTGATCAATAACACTGGAAATGTCTACGGGTCTGCTCACACAAGCTATCAGGTGTCTGCAACACATGCTAGATCACCCAGCACCCGAGACTCACTGTAACACTGGTCTCTAGTGATATATCACTTGTATCCACTTCTATTCCTAAGTTCAACTGGGAATTTACTCTTAACACTTATTTTAAACACTTTATCACTTGAATAATTCATGAACAATTTTCCTTCCACATTCAATATTAATTCACATATCAAATGTAATTCACAATTTATAAAAATATATTGCTATTATTTACAAATAACTTACCTCGGATGCAAAACGACTATTTTCGTAAATTAGTTGATAACCTTCTCTTTTTCTCGATCACCTTCACTATTCCTTCTTTCTTGATCTATATTAGCACAATTTAATACATTTATCAACATTCCATTCAAATACAATTCATACACAATATTTTGGAAAATTTACGTTTTTCCCCTAAAGTTTTATATATTTACACTTTTGCCCCAAAGCTCGGAAATTAAACTTTATCCCTTATTCTTATGTTTTATGACACGCTGATCATTTTTTCCTTCTATGGCAACATCAAATTCTCACTCTAACATATACTTATGAACATTAGGTATTTTTACCGATTAAGCCGTTTTACTCGTTTTCACTTAAAATCACTTAACAAAAGTTGTTTAACATAATTACAAACCTCATATTCCATCATAAAACATTAAAATAAACACATTTCACCTATGGGTATTTTTCCAAATATGAACCATAGGTTAAATTATTGCTAGTATAAGCTAAATTAAGTTACCGGGACTCCAAAAACGTAAATAACATTAAAAACGGGGCTTGGAATCACTTACTATGGAGCTTGGAAGCTTGAAACAAACCCTAGATATGGAGAACCCTTGAAGTTTCGTCCTAATGAAGAAGATGGACATATTTTGCCATATTTTTCCCTTTTAATTTCTTTTTAATAACAAATGACTAAAATGCCCTTCATTAAAACTTTAGTTATTTTTATCTATGTATGTCCATTTTTGTCCATTTTTGAAGATAATATTCAAAATATATTAATGATAATAGTTTATTTTTTATTAAATCAATTTGTTAAAAAAAATTACAAGTACTTAGACGAAATCACTATACTAAGGTCACTAGATCCCAACAGTTGGACTAATTGACCCGCAAACTAGCAAAATCGATTGAATTGATAGTTGAATAAGTTTTTTTTCTATTTTTTTTGCAAATATATATTTTATTTTTATGATTTTTTTAATAATTTATTCAATTGAATCGGACAAACTGGACGAACTAGAACCAGTGGTTTAATTGATTCGACTGTCGATCTAATTCTAAAAGGCTTGCATTATTTATATGTTGAGACCTAAAATTATTTTTTAGATTAAGGATTAAATTGATATAATGTCTAAATATTGAAGGATTAAATTTATTTTTAAGCCAATAAGAAAATGTCATGTTAGACTTCATTTATTAACTTAACGTCAGGGGACTAAAAATTTTAATTTCAAAAACTTTGGTGACTAAATAAAAAAAATTATAGTTGGGTGACCAAAATAAAAACACTATCATAGTTGAATGCTTATTTGTGTAGTTTACCCTAAATTTTAATTAAATTAAGCTTAGTATCAATATTAATATTTAAGACTAACTTAGTATCAATATTAATATTTAAGATTCTTATTGAGTTTGTGTCACCCTTCAATCAAATTTCAAGTCAATGGAAAATTTACCAAAAACTCCTTATTTTTACAAAATGCTTTTTGTCTTTTCATATAAATTTTAGAAAAATATATGTGCATGATAAAAATCAAACCCGAACATTATGATTTTTAACAACTTAATTTCACCATTGTAGCTAAAGTCATATTTAATTATTATATCATTTTTTTGAGTAAATTATTTTGTTCTAAATCATTGTACCGATTACTCTACGGTTAAATCTATCTCCTCCACTGTTAAGCTCATTTTTTAAATCTTTTATACTTTCTTTTTTTCCCTAATTATTTTTTCTTTCTCGCTCAATTTTTTATTCTTTCCATTCGCTTTCTTTACCACCAGGTTCACCTCTTTCACCATTCCCATTATCTATTGTCTAACCCACCAATAGCAAGCTTACACATTCCCCTCTCTGGCCTTTTCTCTCGACTTCCAATCCCTCACCACCATCAGTATATTTAGCATAATCCTTACCACTCAACATTCTTATACCATTCTCTTCAACACTACATCATTTTCTTCATCCAACACTCTTATCCTTACCATTGTTGCCTCCACCCCCACCTTCCTCAGCATTAAACCTAGAAACATCTATTACTTTAAGTACCACACTAAAACACTCAAAACCCAAACTATAAACAATCACCTATACCAAATACTCAACACACGAAAAATTCAACTAACATAATAAAGAAAAAGAATTGTTCCCTATTATTTCAAAGAAGCTAAACCAAACATGCAAAAAAATAAAGAAAAAAGCCGATATTCAACAAAAAAGGAAAAAGGAAATGAAAAATAAAAAAGAAGCGGACTTATCTCAATTTGAGTTCAGGTTTAAAGCTTTGAGATTCCATTTGACAATCTGGAAGGAGATGGGAGTATATTAGTCCAAGGAGAGTCACAAAATTGAATAATTGAGGTGATAGATCAAGACAAGAAAAATTCAAAACTGACTTAGTATTTTTGTGACTTTCATGTGGGTTTTGAGAAGATTTGAACAACAAGATCAAAACAGAAAGGAAATATGGGTTGTGGGAGCTTTTTCAACTAGTAGCAATACTAGAGTGCGATGGTTAAGGATGAGATGAGAGGAAAAAAAGGAAAAAAATAATAAAGATTAAAGAAAGGGAAAATAAATTTAGCGGAAGAAGAGATGAATGTAAACGATGATGAAATTATCAAAATAAAAAAAAAAATAAAGTCATCAAAATAAGAAAAACTAAAATACTACTGAGGTGGTTTACTCCAGTTTAAAAAAAAAATACCCCTCTTGGCGGACTAATGAAAGTGGCGCCATTACCTGAACGGATTTACGGGCTTCTTATGGTTACGGGTAAAGAGAAGTGACATTGTTATGGCATATAATTATGGGGTTAAAAAGTAGTTAATTTCTGTTTAAACTGTTGAGCTAATTATGTTGCACAAAACTGCACATTTTGGGGGAGGGGTACTTTAATGAATAGGCTGCCTTTTGGCGTTAGAGTTTGTAAAAAGCGTTAAAGAAAGATGGAATTAGAGAATAAGGTCAAGCTTTCAGTCTTTCTTTAATCGTAATCGTGCATTCTTTATTCAATTTTCGTTCTTTTTAAGCGGAAACTTCTTTTTTGCAATTCAATTCCCCCCCCCCCAACCTCCAGAAAATGTTTACTTTAGTAAGGAAGACTCGCAAAGACAAAGGTCTTTCTTTATTGCATCATTGCATGCATCTCTGTCGTTTTTCTTAATAAAATAATGTACAAGTGCCTCAGTCGTTAGCTTAAACCGCCGTGCCTTATTTTATATATATATATATATTATGGAAACAACCTTGAACCCTCCATTAAGTAAACATAGATTGTAAGGAAGACTCGCAAAGACAAAGGTCTTTCTTTATTTCATGCGTCTCTGTCGCTTTTCTTAATAAAATAATGTACAAGTGCCTCAGTAGTTAGCTTAAGCCGCCCTGCCTTATTTCTTGTATATATATATATATTATGGAAAGAACCTTGAACCCTCCATTTCCTACTGAATCCAACTGGCTTGCTGGACGACTTTACTCAAATTCCCAGAAGAACACTGTCATGTCCTAGTCCCTGTAGCCTAGAGGTATCTTTCAATCTTAGCTGCTCTCGTTCTTGTTGTGTTTGTTGCGGGATATGAAAGACGAATCTGAGTGCTTGGGTTTCATAATTGCTTAGTAATGGAACAAGTTTCATAGTTTATCTTGAATTACATGTTTGATATGCTTCATATTTTGTACATATATACCCTTTATGAAAAGATGGGGATGGTTGCTGAAACTTGAAACTTTGATTTTTAATCCCATTTTCCTTGTATGAGTTACAGTCTTATAGACTTGGTTGTGAAACATTAAAAATTAAAATGTTTTGTATTACTTTATGTCCGGATGTGGTTTTAGTTGGGATCATAGTTACCCATTTGTTATTCTCATTTTCTGTATGAGTTCTGTTGGGATGTATATGGGATTACCATTTGCTACAAATTTGTTAAATGTTGAAGCTGTTTCTTTTAATGCAGATAGTACATTGTTGAAGAGCAACGACTGTGTAGTAAGTAAAAACAACTAGGCACAAAATTTCCTTTTACATTTCTTATTTTCTATCATGAGAAGGAGAAGATGAGTTGAGTAAATGTCTAATCAAACTTTTCTTTTCTCCCTCTCTTTCAGGTGGCTGCTGGTGATGGCATTTGAACCCTTGGTTTGGTATTGTCAGCCAGTGGCAAATACGGCTTGGACAAAAGTGGTTGATGGTGCTTTTGGTGTATACACATCTTGTGCCATCAACTCCATGGTGATTTCCATTTCTCATTTGGTTTTACTGGGCTTGTGCTGTTATCGGATATTTCTGATAAAGAAGAATTCCAAAGTTCAGAGGTTTTCTTTGAGTTCAAAACGCTATAGTTGTATACTTGGTTTGTTGGCTGGTTGTTGTACCATCGAGCCGCTACTAAGATTGTTGATGGGTATTTCTATCTTTAATTTGAATGGAGAGACTGGTCTTGCTCCCTATGAGGTGAGTTTCTGTTCTAACTTGTAGGCGGTGCTGTACTTGTTTGTAGCCTTTCTAGCTTGGACTTTATCTTCTAGTATAACACCATATAATCAAGAATATTTTACTAAACTTTAGTGGAATAGGTTCTTTATTTCTAAGTTTAAATTTTCGAGGACCGTTATAGCTACTATTATGGCTAAAAAACCAGACCACTGGTATACTTGTACTGAATTTGTTTTCTGATTTCATCTAATTTAATTTACTTGATTCCTGGTGATTCTTAGATGTTACCATTAGTTCTCGGAATTCAATTCGGTTATCTACTATGTGCAATGCTGCAGCTTGCTCAAACTTGTATGTGCTTCGTAATTTACTCCCTTACAGGCAACTTCTTTGATCATTGAGGCTACTGCTTGGTGCTCTGTGCTTATTATGATAAGGTTGGAAACAAAAAGTTACATCTGTGAGTTTCGGTGGTATGTGCGTTTTGGCATTGTTTATGTTCTTCTGGGCAATGTTGTGCTACTCAATCTCATTCTGCCCGTGAAGGATTTATTCCGCAGGCTAGATTCCTCACGTTCATCTATTTAAACTTTATCTGTTTGGGCCCTGCGTAGATAAAATATACTGTACTTAAATATGTCGCTAGGACACTCACAATTACAAGTTTGTTTGCTCATGCAGCTATGCCATATATTTGAGCATCAGTACCTTTTTCTGCAAGGTTTGTTGTGTATATTTTCCTTAAATCCTACTGTATTTTTCCCAATGTCTCCATAAAATATTTGTTTTCCTGCTTTTATATTTGCCTTGATGCCAGTTAACCACACATGACTTGGCATCAATTTAGGCAACCTCCTTTTTTTTCTTCGTTACATTCTTTCCACTTGCTATACTAAAAAGATAATATATTGACAAAATATGTTTGGTCTTAAAACCGAAGTGGAGAGATCATTACTATTGTTTTGTCCAGATTGCTCCCAAATTTATTTAGGCCTTTATAACCTCTTGGGTTTGAAGTAACTAAGTTCAAGCTCCAGATCAAATGCCAATACTTTCTAGTGCGATCTAAAATTAAATTAGGTGGGACAGAAAACCTGGGCCCTTTATTTAAATGCTTTTAGTGCTTTTGTTTTCAAGTAATTTTAAAGCAGTTTCATTTACTTGTGCTTATTTTCTGATGCAGATTTTATTTGGGATTCTTTTACTTGTTTATTTTCCCAATCTCAATCCCTGTGCGGGGTATATTTTGGTACAAAATGAGTCATCTGATGATGAAGAATATAAACCACTTTCTGGAAGAGAGCAAATTTGCCCTGAGAGGCATGCCAACTTTATTTCAAGTAAGTACTCCGATGGACTGGTGATGGTACTGCAAGTCTGAGAAAAGTTAAAATAGCAGCAGGCTTGCTAGTTATCTGTTGAAAAGCTCCATTTTGATGGAACTATAACTAACTAGGTAATGACTGGGTTGGACTGTGAAAGAGCAACCTGTGTTTTGGGATGCTTTACATTGCGAAATGGATATAATTAATATGTATACATGCATATATATATATATATTTTTACCAGTAGCCTGGTATCCTTGGGCCATGTTGCTCAGAATCAGAAGTGTTGGAGCTGGGTAGGTGTCCGACACTGGTGCATTCCATATTTTCTAGATTTTCCCTTTTATATGGTGGGTTGAGGCCCCATACCATGTCCACTTGACGAGTTGGATAAGTGTCTAACAAGAAGATTGAAGAGTGCATAATAGTCCTTGGTATTTCTTTTAGGTTATTTCACTTGTGTACTAAGACAGACAGTTGGGTTGAGGACACATACCATGTTCACTTTTCTCCACCTGTCTATATCCAAAGAGGGCCATATATCAGGTTACAGTTACTGGGGTTACTAGGAAAGAGTTGGGTCGTGTTGAGTTGAGCTTTAACTGTAAGCATTGCAACATCAGTTCTGTCCGAATATTTGGTAAGGGATGCTTACTACAATCTTTTGAGTTTTTGAAACTTTGCTGCTTTATGCTATGGCAGGAATTTCTTTTGGATGGATTACTCCCCTCTTGCAGCAAGGTTATAGAAGTCCTATCACTGAATATGATGTTTGGAAGTTAGATACATGGGATCAGACTGAAGCGTTGATTCAAAAGTCAGGATTTTTGTTGCTTCCCTTGCATTTTCTTCCATGCACAGCCACCTGATGATAACAATTTTTATTTTGCAGGTTCCATACATGTTGGGCCAAAGAAACCCAAAGATCTAAGCCATGGCTTTTGAGAGCTTTGAATAATAGCTTAGGAAGAAGGTTTGTTAGCTAAATCATTTCGTTTTTCTTTTTCCTGTATAGTTGTAATGAAAACTTATCCATCCTGAGGACTTCTCTATCAAGTATAGATTTCATATTGTCTCATATATTCTGAGTCACTGAAACTCTTGTTTTTTAATGAGTAATGCAGGTTTTGGTCGGGAGGTGTTATCAAGGTAATGAGCATTCCTCTCACACGTTTCTAGTAATGAAAATAGAAGACAAATAAGAATTTACGGAGATAGAAAGTGAAGATTAATGTGTTGTATATATACCTCAGAGATCAGACAATTTATGCAGGCTACATAGGTTGAAATAAGTAAAGAAATTAAGAAAATTAAATCAAAATTGTCAGAATAGATAATTCCGTGTGAGCAGTTTATGGCATTGGTTAAGGCCAATGGAAATTTAAAATTATTTCCGTAGTTAGAGCTCTAGATAATTTTCCTTTTTTTCTGTAAACAAAATCAATTTTAATCCTTATTTTTCAGGGATTCTTATTTCAATTAGGTATGGGTCTCCATGTATATATTTAGTAGGGTTGTAATCTGAAATTATCCTCTTTGGGTACCCATAAATCAATTGGTATCCATTCTGCAGGGTGCACTCTTTGTGTGTGAGGATGTGGGTTTGACATTTTTGGAGTCACACCTCAGGTTGAGAAAACCTCGAGGGATTTGTGGGTACCCCAAAACGACAATTTTGGTTTGTGTCTCATGATGTGGCCCAGTTGGCTGGGTTGGGTTATGACATAAAAAGGTGTCTTTTAATGTCACAACCCAGCCTCACTAGTTAGACAGTTTTGTGAATGCATAATCTAGAATTTTCCTCTTTGGGTATCTGTAGGTCTCTTAAGGTTTTGGCACCCTTGCACCTCCATAAATTCAAACCTGCATCCTTACACACAAAGGAAAGTACTATGCAGAACAGATACCAAATCTATCTGTTCTGTAGAGTGCACTCTTTGTATGTGAGATGTCGGTTGGAATCTGTGGAGGAGCACTTGAGGGTGGCAAAACCTTGAGGGACCTGTGGATGCCTAAAGAGGACAATTCCTGATTATGCATTCACGACAAGGTCTGATTGGTCTGGCTAGGTCGTGACAATGTGTCTTGGGTATATTAATCTTGAGGTATAATGCAGATAATCTCATTTTCTCAAGGTGTATTTGATCAAGCTTTTTTATTCTTTTGCTTAAATTTAAAATTCTTTATATTTAATCTCTTGGTGAGTCCATTGTGGACCGTTCACATTTTTTCAATGAAGTGTCACTTTCATATGGGGTTTTAACATTTCATGAAGATTTGATTGTTTGGTAAAGAATCTGAAACATACTTTTGAATGCAAGCTTATAAATTCATATTTGAACATCACAGGTTGTGTTTATCCTTTGTCAGTATACAGGGCCTATTTTAGTAAACCATCTCTTACAGGTTAGTTTATTTTCTCAAGGAGTATTTGATTGAGCTTTTTATTCTTTTTCTATTGATTTGCCAATCCTAGTGTTCCATGATGATATTCAGATTTAAAGAAATTGGAGAAATTTTAAATAATAACAATAAAACAATAATTTCTTTCACTAGCCACAGAAAATTTTGTGGTAGTCAAATCCTTTAATTGACCAATTTTAGAGATGATGCCTTGTGTTAAATTTGTAATTCTCTTGTTAAAATTTGCAGTCAATACAACAAGGTGATCCTGCCTGGTTTGGTTACACCTATGCCTTCTTGATGTTTCTTGGAGTGGTATGATCCCTATTCCGTGTTTCCTTATTGTGACTTCTAGTTTAAGAAAATGTTCCTTATCTTGACTTCTGGTTCAATACAAATCAAATCATTCAGTTTGAGATTTTCTTTTGTACAAATTAATTCATAACATAATATGATATCTGCGCTATGGATTATGTTTTTTCAACAGTTTCTGAACCTCAGTGGTGGTTTTCACCTACTGAATGGTCGTTGGGCTTTTCAAATTTGACATTCATTTTGTCTGTTATTTGAATAGGTGTTGGTAACATTGTTTTTATCCATATATTTCTTGAAAACTATTCCATTTTTTTATTTCTTTTCATTCCATGCAAATGCTGTTACATCCATTAGGTCAAGTAATTCCATGTGCAAAGTAGGTTTTTAGTTTGCTCTTTCAGCCAAAGATAAAAAATTGTGCTTCTGTTACCTCTTCCTGTAATTGATAAGAATTTAATCAACGAAATGATTCCTTGGAAAGCTGCTGCTGTGGTTCTGATGTTTTGACTTGTTTCACCTCATGTCAGTTATGTGTTATACTACTTGAGGCTCAGTATGTGCAGAATATCTGGCGTGTTGGTTTTCGTCTACGGTCTACTCTGGTAACATGTTTCTTCATCCTAGAATAGATAAAAACTAGCATGGAGCTATTTTGAAGGTGTTAAATTATGCCTCTTTTGCCTTTCAATTATAGCACTATTGCTTTAGTTGGAAGACATTTGGCCTTTCAGTTATCCATTTCAATTCAGTGGTCTATATATTCACTCATTCCACACTCTCATAATATATACTTCAGTATTTTCATGTAAGCCCCTAGAATAGGAAGTTAATGTATGAGATTCATGTCCTTATATTTTACTACTTCTTTTGTAGGTGGCAGCTATATTTCACAAATCTTTGAGATTGACTCATGAGGTTCGCAAGAATTTCCCAGCTGGGAGGATAACAAATATGATCACAACAGATGTAAACGCAATTCAGGTATGACTCTTGTTTAATTTATGTGAAAATGCTAATGTTCATAGATGCCAAAATGTACATTATGCATTCAGAATCAGAATCCACCATGAAGACAGAAGATAGCATATTGGTATATATCTTGAAATATTTTTGAATTATACCTTCTTATTTCTTGATGATGATCCTTTGATTGTAATTCAGAAGAAAGAAAAGATTGTTGTTGAACCAATTTTCACAGTAATTACTACTATCAATATCTGTCAAACTGAAATTTGACATTTTGGAACATCAAATGAAGTACTACACCTTCTAAACATGGGATATATTGGGCACTTTTCTTCAAAAACAAAATTTATAATGTGAAAAATATGTTAAAATCTGACACCTCCTATCATAACTTGATTTTCCTGATTGACCTAACAAGAGAAACATAATATATGGGAACTTTTAAACTGTTGCAGGTTATGCATAAAATTTGTGAGTTGCAATTGATGCACTTATTCTTTCTTTATTTTTTATTTAATCTTTTGGTTTCAACTAGAAATGATAAGACCATAATCTTGTGTTTATCTCTTCATGGAAGTTAGAGGATTGATTTGAACTGTTATTACTTTGTTCAGCAAGTATGCCAACAGCTTCATATATTTTGGTCTGCTCCGTTTAGTATTATTAATGCCATGGTTCTTCTTTATCAACAACTCGGTGTTGCTGCACTTCTCGGATCCCTAATACTAGTTCTCATCGTCCCACTTCAGGTAATTTTTGTAGAGAACTGATCTCACTGGAATTAATTCAATTGTGAAAATACTTCTACAGTCTCCTAATTATACAGAGTTTTGATCCTATCAAACTAGGGAAACTTATCGAAAACTAGCATCCTACAAAATTGGAATTCTTATCTGGCATATGTAAATGTCTATACACCTACTCAATTGCTAATTTTATTTTATATAATCACCTATTCCCTTTGTCTTGTTCTTTAATCACTTCTTTAGATTCTGTGCCTATTCACGCTACTATTCAAGAGGCCTTGAGTCATTTCAATTGGCGAGATGCAACGATCTAGGAAATAAATGCATTAGATGCAAATGATATTTGGGACTTGACTGATTTTCCTCTTAGAAAAGAGTTGTTGGATGCAAGTGGGTATTTACAATTAAGGTTAATCTTGATTTGTAGCTGTTCATGACCGGCCGTTACACCAGATGGATACTAAAAAAATGATTTCTTACATAAAGATCTTCAAGAAGAAGTTTATATGGAGTAACCACCAAGATTTGTTGCTCATGGGGAGTATAGGAAAGTTTATCTTTGAAGAAATCCTTGTATGACTTAAAACAAATTCCTTGGGCATGGTTTGGAAAGTTCAGTAGTTTGGATTGAACATAAGCAGAAGCGACCATCTAGTTGTTTCCTATGACCTCCAGACTTTAGTCAATTGCAGAGCTTCAGTCCTTGAATCCGGCAGCGTTGGTAACAATAGCAAATCCATCTACCATTGGTTTCTCCAACATAACACCCTTTTTTCCTCCTTCATTCTAAATGATAGATATTTCATCATTAAGAAGGCAATCCTTTTCCATGAACCATTTTAGGGTTGCAACATCCTTACTACAGCTTATATATATTTAATGGTATTGATCCATTTCCTGCTATAAACCTTGTAAGAGGATCAAATATTCCATAACAAATCGATTCCCTTATTTGGTTGTTGAAAATTTTGCCTTAACTTCATAGATTTGGGCAGCATCATTGACCTTGGTGTCATGGAATGAATTTGAAGGCAACGGTCCACACAACGGTCATGTTTAAATTTCTGTTAATTTTTGTTATTAGCATAATTGTTGTAAAATGCAACATTTAGTTTAATGTTTTAATGAAATGGCATGTTTAGAGGGGGGTCTAGTGTGGTCTGAAACGACCTCATTTTGGGAGTGTTTGTTGTTTAATGAAAACGGTGCATTTTTGAATAGTTGTCTGTTTGTTTGAGAGGCTGTTACCCACCCTAAAAGCATCAATCAAGGGTAGGGGAAGGCAATTAGTGAATGAATACAGTTTTCTCTCTTCTCTTTTTTATTTCTCTCAACTTCTTCTTCTTATCGTTCTGTTTTCTCCTACTCTCAAAAATTCTTACGTGGAAAAGGTATCAAAGCTTCAATCGGTCCTCATGGAAAATGGTGGAGTCACCACCAGGCCACAAAAGGAGATGAGGATGCTACAACACGAGCTCTCTCAGCTACAATTGGAGTTTAATCATATTGCTACTAAGATCGACTCACGTTTAAAGGATTTTCATGAAGATGTCAAAGGTGAGATTTGAACTGAGCTACATTCTCTCTTTGAGCAGTATTTTGGTCATAATTCTTCTGTTAGTGTAGCTAGAATGGCTCAAGACAAGGGCAAGGGCATTTTGGAGGCCCACCTCCTGGATTCCATCGCAAGGAGCAACTAGAAGTGTCACCTATGCCAAATCTAGGACACATGGGTACTCCTTGTGTTAGTCTCATAGATCTGGTTAACAAGCCTTTTAGATTGGACTGTCCACGGTTTGATGGGACGAATTTTCGAGGCTAGTTGTCCAAGTTAGAACTGTTCTTTGAAGTTGAAAGTGTGGGGGAGTAGGCCAAGGTTAGAATGGTAATGTTACATTTAGAGGGTAAAGCTCTAGATTGACATAATTTCTTTGTGCAAAGGTAGGGAGGGTTGCATCATCTGACTTGGGAGATATATGCTCGAGGGTTGAAGGAACGTTTTGGGTCTGGCTCCTTCTTAGACCTTATGTCAGAGCTGGTTTCACTCAAGCAACAAGGGACAGTGGACCAATTTCATGATAGGTTTGTAAGTCTACTTAACTAGTTACACTTACCTAAGGTTTATGCATTAAGTATCTTCACTTGCAATTTGAAACCTGATATGGGACAATACCTAAGGTTGTTTAAGCCTCAAACACTAGTAGAGGGTATCAGTTAGCTAAACAGGTTAAATGTATTGTAATGGGGTCTCCAAAGAAAAGTCTGAATGTAGGTGGGGGAATAGGACAGCTTAAACCTCTATTTCTTGGACCTAAGATGCATCGCCACTCCAATAATTCATAGGATTGAGTGGACATTCCAATAGTAACTTGGGACAAAAGACTCATGCCGAATCCCTCTCTCAGGCTAAAATAGATGAGAGAAGGAAGAAAGGGCTTTTTTTTGTGTGCTTCCAAATATAAACCAGGTCACAAGTGCACCAAGTCACAACTTTACCAGTTGATTGTAGAACCATATCCAAAACATGAAAGTGATAGTAGAAGTCTAGCATCTGAGGATTTCAAGACTGTCTTGAGCAATTGGAAGCAGTGGAACAAGAGTTTGAGCCTTCTTCCTCGATTTTGTCCTTACATGCCCTTTAAGGCTCTCAAGGGCATAACACCATGCGATTTGCAGCTTATATTGGTCACTTAGATGTTATTGTTATGGTTGATTCAGGCAGCACACATAATTTCTTAGATTCCAAACTGGTTAGGATGTTGAATACTAGTGGAGCAATCTAGCCAACTTCATGTTATAGTGGCTAATGGAGATAAGTTGACTACTCAGAGATTATGTCGAGCTGTGGAAGGCACAATGATATAGTTTCACTATTGACTTCATGGTATTACTAGGGAAGGGATGTGACTTTGTGTTGGGCATTCAGTGGTTGTTATCCCTAGGTTCAATCTTGTGGAACTTCTCATCATTGACTATGTAAAAATTGTACTCCAAGGCATTATCCCTAGTGCTTTACAAATTATGTCTGGTGGACAGTTATCTAAATGTTTCAATATGGTAGGTCAAAGGCCTTGTCCTATGCTACTTGCAACTTGTGCTCAGACAACATTGACTTTGTCTCCTACACAGACGCTTTCAGATATGTTGGCACTTCTTGCAGGCTTTGATGATATGTTTCGGACACCAAAAGAACTACCCTTACCTCGACTAAAAGATCACAGAATCCCTTTACTTGATGAGAAAAAGGTGGTTAAAGTGAGACCCTACAGTTATCCAACAATGTGAATGGTAGAAATTGAGAAGCTCATACATGAGATGTTGCAAGCTGGGATAATTCGAGATAGCAACAGCCCTTTTTGCATCACCAGTAGTAATGGTGAAGAAAAAAAAGATGGCAGTTGGAGGTTGTGCATAGACTACAGGCAACTCAACAAACTGACCATCAAGGATAAATTTTCCATTAATAGAAGAGCTCCTAGATGGCCAAGCCAAGTACTTTCCCAAGTTGGATTTGAGGCCTAGCTACCCTCCAATCCGGATGTGGGAGAGAGACATCCATAAAATAGCATTCAGGACACATGAAGGGCATTATGAATTCATGGTCATGCCTTTTGGCCTGACCAATGCCCCTTCTAGCTTTCAATCCTTGATGAATGATGTCTTCAAATAGTTTCTAAATAGATCAATTTTGGTGTTTTTTGATGACATCTTGGTATATTCTAAAAGTTGGTCAGATCATATGACACATATGAAGAAAATGTTGCAAATTTTGAGAGCCAACCAGTTGATTGCAAAAAAGAGTAAGTGCAAGTTTGGCAATACTCAAATTGAATATTTAGGACACTAATTTTTAAGGAACAGTCAGCATGGATCAATATAAGTTTGAAGGAGTCCTCAATTGGCCTACTCTATAGTCTGTTAAAGGTCTAAGGGGGTTTTTGGGCTTATCTGCTACTACAGAAGGTTTATCAAAGTGTATGGGCTCATGGCTAAACCTCTCACTACTTTATTAAAAAAAGATGTCCCTTGACAGTGGACTAATCTCACACATGGGCTTTTCAGCAACTCAAGGAAGTCATTTGCCAAGCTCCAATGCTAGTTTTACCTGATTTTTAGGAGACATTCTGTGTAGAGACTAATGCTTGTAGGCAAGGTGCTGCGGTAGTATTGCAGCAAAAAGGAAGACATGTGGCTTTCTTTAGTAAGGCTGTGGGAATTAGACATCAAGCCTTGTTCATATATGACAAGGAAATGCTAACAGTAATGCTAGCAGTGAAGAAGTGGCATCCCTATGTGGTAGGAAGGCACTTTTAGATCAAGACTGATCATTAGAGCTTGATATTCTTGTCTGATTAACAAGAAATCACTCCTTATCAACAATAGTGGGTAACTAAGATGTTAGGGTATGACTACTCTATTTCCTATAGGAGAGGGGCTCAAAATATTGGGGCTAATGCACTTTCTAAGAAGGCTCATGAATAGGAACACTAGCTTTTCCGATGTGTTGGTAGTATGCAACTCTCTTGGTCTGAAGTGTAGGGCCAAATCATTGATTCATGTGTGAGTGATACCAAACTTCAGCAATTAATTCAGGAGCTCCAACAACAGTTTGAACTCCATCTCAAGTATTCATGGGATGTTATTGTTCTAAGAAGGAAAGGAAAGGTAGTTGTGGGCAACAATAGCAGTCTTAAGAGGACTATTTTTTATCTTTGTCATGGAGGATCATTAAGTGGCAACTCTGGTGTGCATGCTTCAAGGCATAAGATATATATCCTATTGTATTGGAAGGGTCTTTCCAAAGATGTGAATCTGTGGGTTAGGGGATGTGTTACCTATCAAAGGTGCAAAAGTGATCAGTTAGCATCACCAAGGTTATTGCAACTTCTTCCTATACTAGACAGGGTTTGGACAGCCATTAGCATGGATTCTGTAGAGGGCTTACTTGCATCTAAGGGCAAGTCCACAATCCTGGTGGTGGTAGATCGATTAATTAAATACGAACATTTCTTGGCTTTAGCACACCCCTTTAACGCATTAACAGTGGCACAAGAGTATCTAAATCAGGTATACAAGCTACATGGCATGCCGGAATCAATTGTTTCAGATAGAGATAAAGTATTCTTTAGCCAATTCTAGCAGAAGCTTTTCAAACACCTTGGGATCAAGCTACATTTATCCACGACCTATCACCGCCAAACCAATGGTCAAACCGAGATTTTGAACAAATGTTTGGAGGGGTATATTTGGTGCATGACAGGGGAGACCCTCGGAGTGGGTGCATTGGTTGCCACTAGTAGAATGGTGGTACAACACTACCCACCACTCAACTATCAAATCCATTCCTATGAATCTCTCTACGAACAGGAGCCTGCACTACACTTGTCTTACCTAGCAGGGTCTTCTAAAGTGGAAAAGGTGGTAAGAAGCCTTCAACATAGGGAAACCATGAGGAAGTTGCTTAGGTTTCATTTGAAAAGGGCTCAAGAGAGAATGAAACAGATAGCTGATAAGAAAAGGCCACACAGGGAATTTTAGGTTGGAGATTTGGTGTACCTGCGACTTCAACCTTACAGACAACATTCGATGAGAAAGCTTAGGAATCTGAAGTTATCACCCAAAGTATTTTGGGCCTTATCCAATAGAAGCCAAAATTGGGAAAGCATCTTACAGACTGATGTTGCCTAAGGAAGCTCGAATACATTCCACTTTTCATGTCTCACAATTAAAAAACATATTGGATCAGCTATAAGTTCACTAGTGTTACTTCTAACAGGAGCAAATGGTTCTTTCTTGAAAGAAACAGTGAAAGTACTCGAGAGGAGAATGGTAAGGAAAGGAAATCAAACCGTTATAGAATTCTTAGTTGAATGGGCTGACACCTTCCCAGAAGAGACTACTTGAGAGAATTGGAGTGACCTCAAGCAGAAGTATCCATCTTTTGATCATTGAGCACAAGGATCAAGTTCGAGGGAGGGATATTTGTTATGGAATAAATTTTAGGGCAATGGTTAACACAACGGTCATGTATAAATTTCTGCTAATTTCTGTTATTAGCATAATGGTTGTAAAATGCAATGTTTAGTTTAATGTTTTAATGAAACGACGCGTTTAGAGAGGGGTCTAGTGTGGTTTGAAATGGCCTCGTTTTGGAAGTGTTTGTTGTTTAATGAAAACAGTGCATTTTTGAACAGCTGTCTGTTCATTTGAGAGGCCCTTACCTACCCTAAAAGCACCAATCAAGGGAAGGGAAGGCAGTTAGTGAATATATACAATTTTCTCTCTTATTCTTTCTTTCTAATTGAACAAACTTTAGAGAGAAGATTGTTATTTTATTTTAATTAGGTTACAGATATTTATAGGTAGAACTAACTACAAATAAGGAATTAGTCCCTAGAAATTAGTAATTTCCTAAGAATTAAAGATTAATATTAGATCCAACTATACAAGGTAATTCCTAGGACTAAGGCAAGTATTCTGTCATTAATCTTAGGGATTCTAACACTCCCCTTCAAGCTGGAATGTAGATATTTATCAAACCCAGCTTGCTAATGAGTTCCTTGAACATGTTCCTGTTCAAGCTTTTAGTTAGCATGTCTGCAACTTGTTGCTTGGTAGGTAGGTAGGTGATGCACACTTCTCCTGAGTCAATTTTTTCCTTGATGAAGTGGCAACCAATCTCTACATGTTTGGTGCGATCATGGTGAACAGGGTTATGAGCTATGCTGACAGTTGCTTGGCTGTCACAATACATCTTTATAGGTCTAGTGTAGAGCACTTTTAGTTCTCCCATTAGTCGTTGTATCCAGATTCCTTCGCATATGCCATGGGATAGCGCTCGATACTCTGCTTCTGCGCTACTGCGTGCTACAACAGGTTGTTTTTTGCTTCTCCATATCATAAGATTGCCCCACACATAACTACAATAACCACTTGTAGAACGTCTGTTATTGACAGACCCTGCCCAGTCTGCATCAGTGTAAATTTCCACACTTTGGCTGGCAGTTTTCTTGAAGTGTAGGCCTTTACCAGGGGTCTACTTTAGATATCTTAAAATTCTGTAAGTAGCTTCCAAGTGCTTTTTCTCTTGGAACATGCATATATTGGCTGATAACACTCACTCCAAAGGCTATGTCTGGACGTGTGTGAGATAGGTAGATGAGTTTTCTTACCAGTCGTTGATACCCCCCTGTCGACTTCTTTTCCATCTTTATCAGTTCCCAATTTAAGATTGAATTCCATGGGAGTTTCGGCTGGTTTACACCCCAACATCCCAACCTCAAATAATAGATCAAAGATATACTTTCTTTGAGAGATGAAAATCCCTGTTTTAGACCTTGCTACTTCCATTCCAAGGAAGTACTTAAGGTTCCCTAAGTCCTTAAGTTCGAATTCAGCACTAAGAAATTCTTTTAGACTTTCAATTTCGCTTGAATCATCCCCAGTTAATATTATATCATCCACATAAACAATAAGGATGCAACATTTCCCACCTTTCGAATGCTTGTAAAACATGGTATGATCTGCCTGCCCCTGGGTATAGCTCCTACTGATCATAGCCTTGGCAAAGCGGTTGAACCGCGCCCTTGGAGACTGCTTCAGCCCATATAAGGATTTCTTCAACTTGCATACTTGGCCCTTGCTTTCTTCAAAACCGGGTGGGAAATCCATGTACACTTCCTCATTTAACTCTTCATTGAGGAATGCATTTTTTACATCTAATTGAGTCAAGGACCAGTCCATGTTGACAGCTAGGGATAAAAAAACTCACATGGTGCTTAGTTTGGCAACCGGTGCGAACATCTCGTTGTAGTTTAGGCCATAGTTTGGGTGAAACCCTTAGCAACGAGCCGAGCCTTATGTCGATCAATGTTGCCATCAGGTTTAAACTTTGTGGTGAAGATCCATTTGCATCCTACAATCTTCTTTCCACTAGGTAGATTCGAGACTTTCCAAGTTTCATTTGCCTTGAGAGCTCTCATTTCTTCCATCACAACTTTCCTCCACTCAGCAGATTCAAGAGTCTCTTCTATTTTTTTTTTGTGTTTCTACAGAATCAACATTAGATACAAAAGCTTTATAAGACTTGGATAAGTTTCCATAGGACACAAACCGAGAAATAGGGTGTTGAGTGCAGCTTCTTGTGCCCTTTCGAACAACAATTGGAAGGTAGATGGATGGCGATAGAGGTGAGACTTCTGTTTCGGAACAGTCCTTGATTGAGGATGAACTTGGCGCTCTTTGTTTGGGACCGGGAGGATGATTGTCGTCGAGAATAAACTTGTAGTTACGAGAGCTGTTCTTCTTTGTCTCTCTGGATCGTGTGGTCGTCTATTTCTATTTCTTGCTGCATAGGGGAACCATTGTCTAAATCTAGAACTACAATAACACCCTGATTTGTAGGCTTGGTAATGGTGGTAGGATCGGGAGGTATAATGAGGAGGGTGTTAAGAGTCTCATCTTCATTGAGAGTCTCCCCCTGAAGATGAGTTTCTGTTGTAAAGTATGGTTCATTCTCAAAAAAAGTGACATCCCGAGAGATAAACAGTCGACGAAAGGTAGGTGAATAACACTTATAGCCTTTTTGTGTTGGAGAATAGCCAATGAAAGCACAAGTATGGGCTCGAGGATCAAGTTTGGATTAATTTGGTTGGTGATTATGGACAAAAGCTTTGCAACCGAAGATTTTGGGTGGAAGATTGGGAACGCAAAATAAGGGAAAAGCCTTTTGAAGGATATTTATAGGTGTTTGAAAATTTAGAACCTTTGATGGTATTCGGTTTATGAGATAGCAAGCTGTTAGGACAGTTTCTCCCCACAGGTATTTTGGGACCCCCATGGTGAACATTAGTGTACGAGCCACAGCAAGGAGATGACGATTTTTTTCTCAAAAATCCCATTTTGTTGAGGGGTGTCAGGACAAAAGCTTTGGTATATGATGCCTTGTTCCGCAAGATAAGGACTCAAGACAGAATTAAAATATTCTCTCCCATTATCTGTACGGAGGTATGTATGGTAGAGTTAAACTGGGTTTGAATCATTGAATGAAAGTTTTGGAAAACTTTAGGTGTTTTTGATTTTTCTTTAAGAAGGTAAACCAACAAATCCTAGTATGGTCATCAATGAAAGTTATGAACCACCTGGCCCCTGTAATATTTTTCACTCGGCTGGCTCCCCATAAGTCACTATGAATTAAAGAGAATAGCTGGGATTGGTTATAGGGTTTTAATGGGTATGGTACACGGTGTGTTTGGATAATTGGCAGATTTCACATTTCAAGGAATCAACATTTTTATTTCTAAATAACAGTGGAAGGTGTTTCTTCAAGTATAAGAAGTTCGGATGTCCTAGTCTACGGTGCCATAACATAATTGTGTCTTCCTTGGAGATAGATAGAGCCAACCCTTCTTGTCTAGTGTCTTTATTCCAAATATAGAGACCATCATCAACTTTAGCAGTGCCAATCATCCTCCCTGATTTCTGTTCCTGTACCACACAACCAGTTGTAGAAAATTCAGCAAGGACACTTTCATCCTTAGTTTACTGATTAAAAGTAAATTGCAGGATAGGTTTGGAACATGTAACACTTCATCAAGAGAAAAATCCTTTGTTAATTGTATTTTTCCAACACCAGCCACAGGTGAGTAAGAGTCATCAGCAATGCGAATTCAGGATTGATTATGATCGGGTGTATAGGTGTGAAACAAGGTAGAGTTACCTGTCATATGATCGGAGGCACCAGAATTGAGTATCCAAGAAGATTGATTGTTAGGTTCAAAAGTACTGTTGAGGGCAATACCTTGAGTGGCTAGGGATCCTTGAGCAGTGGTAGTGCCTAGTATCTTATGAAGAGCCTCAAGTTGATTTTTGGTTAGACGAACATCAAGAGTTTCATCTGCAGCAGTGGAGGTGTTAGAGGATACTAGTGCAACCTTATTGTCCTTCTGATTTTTTTTCGGATAACCATGTAGTTTGAAGCATCTTTCCTTTGTATGTCCTACACGGTTACAATGGCTGCACCATGGCCTGGTTGAGCCTGAATCATTCCCAGCACATGGCTTTTATGGTTGTGGGCCTCTGGAGATAAAGGCCGAGTTTTCAATGGGACGGTGACCAGCAATTGTCACAAATTTAGATTCTTTTAAATCCTCCAACATGACAAGTTGACGCTTTTCTTCTCTTCTAACTTCTGTAAATGTTTCACCAATGGTTGGTAGAGAGGTTCTGCCCAGAATTCGACCACGAACCTCATCAAGTTCTTGATTCAGTCCTGCCAGAAACTCATAGAGACATTCCTTGTTGAGGTGAGCCATAAACTTGGTGTGTTCCTTGCCTTCTCCCCAGTCTGCCTCATAGTACATGTCCAATTCCACCCACAAAATTTTTAGGTTATTGTAGTATTAAGTTACTTCAAGTGTTCCTTGTCGAATATCCTTCAATTTCAATTTGATCTTAAATATTTGGGAGGCATTTCCAAGATTCTAGTAATTTTCTTTGATTGCATCCTACATATCTTTTGCAGTTTTGAAGAAGAGGTAGGTGCAACTAATATGGCCTTCCATTGAATGATTAACCTAGCCATTACAATCGAGTTGTTGAGTTCCCAGGTGCCATAAGTTGGGTCTGTTATGGCTGGTCATGGGAAGTCTCCATTAATATACCCTAGTTTTCCACGACCACGGATCACCATAATGGCCGATTGGGACCACTGTAGGAAATTTTTCCCATCTAGCTAATGGTTAGTGATTATAAGAGAGGAATTAAGGTCCCCTTGAGGAGTTCCTTGATTGGTGTTTGGAATCATTTGTAAGGTTTCAATCTCAGATGTAGTTTCGATAGTGTCACTAATGGAAGGAATAAAACAAGAGACAAGATAGATTGAAGAAAGAGGTCTTTTGGAACGAGAGATTAGAGACATCGGAAAAAATTCCAAAGGCTCTGACACCATGAACAAACTTTAGAGAGAAGATTGTTATTTTATTTTAATTAGGTTACAGATATTTATAGGTAGAACTAAGTACAAATAAGGAATCAATCCCTAGAAGTAATTTCCTAAGAATTAGAGATTAATATTAGATCCTACTATACAAGGTAATTCCTAGGACTAAGGCAAGTATTCTGTCCTTAATCTTAGGGATTCTAACACTAATTTCTCTCAACTTCTTCTTATTCCTATCATTCTATTTTCTCCTACTCTCAAAAATTCTTACATGACAATTGGAATATGTTTGCTGAATGGCATCTCAAATCTCCTTGGTAGAGGAAATGAACATACATGTATAACTAATCATTGGAAGCATTGAATCCCATAACCAAGACATCACATGGAATCTTGCTCATCCATGCCTCTGATTTAGAATCTTCTTTCGGAGGACCAACAAGTGACTTAGTTTCCCTCAGACCTTCAAGAATGTATGAACTAGTTGTGTCCATTTCAAATAATCCTTACTGTTCAATCAAATCGGTTGGATGTTTTGTAAATCTCCAATTCTAGTGATTAAAGCAACCGTGTTTTAAATCACGGTAGTTTCTACGATAAGACTGATTTTGGTTGAGTCTGACATGATAGGGAAAGAAAGGATTTGGAATAGAATAGGAGAAGCAAGAATTCGACCAAGAAAAAAAAACTCTTCTTAGTAAGGAACCAAAAACATCTGATACCATGGAATGAACAAGAGAAGCAAGATTTCAACCAGGAAAAGAAAACACTTCATAGGAAAGAACCAAAAACATCTAATACCATAGAATAAACATAAGAAGCAAGAATTCGACTAGAAAAAAACACTTCTTAGGAAAGAACCAAAAACATTTGATACCATGTGGAGAATTGATTTCACTGGAATTAATTTTTTATCCTATCAAAGTAGGAAAAATTATTAGTAACTAGCATCCTACAAAATTAAAATACTTATCTCTGATATACTCCACCAAAACAAAAGCACTCACAGATGTTACCACATTATTCGACAATTTCATTTTCTTAGCAAAGTGAGAATTTACTTGATAAGTTGATGCTAGTCATTGGCATGATGTTCTGCCAACTTAATTGTAGTTTAAACCCTGTCCATGAAGTTTACTGATAACCAACCTCCATAACTCATACAGTCTACTTCTATTGGAGAGAAAAAAGAAAGAGAGCAAAAGAGCATCAAAGAATGACATAGTTAGAAAAACCAAATTATTAGATTAAATGTTGTCTCACTGAGAAATCTGCCAGCAAGGCAAGCAAAATGATTTTAAATTGGGAAATCATTTTCCATGTTAATGATCCTCTGATAACTATTGTCATTGAAGATGAAATAATTTAAACCATCTATCTGATGATTGATCATGTGTTAACTGATTTCTCTGTTTTACACATGGAGACAGACTGTTGTGGTTAGCAAAATGCAAAAGATGACTAAGCAAAGACTAGAGTGGACTGACAGGAGAATCAATCTTACGAATGAAATTCTATCTGCTGTGGACATTGTGAAGTATGGTCAAATTCAGAAAGCACTTCCTTAGGTTTCACTATATTATCTTGATATTTGACCGTGATTACTGATTTGTGCTTGATAATTTTTCAGATTTTATGCATGGGAGAAATGCTTTCAGTCTAGAGTTCACAATATACGGAATGATGAGCTATTATGGCTTCAGAGAGCTCAACTACTATCTGCTGTATGATATTTGAATTATAATATTGCTTCTGAGTGTCTGTGTGTTTTTTATTGAACATTCCAAAACATAAAATGATGTTTCTAGTTGGCATGCGAAAATTATCTTTCACCAATAGTTGCACTTGCTTTTGCACTGGAAAATGCGGTTATTGGTCATCAAACATAATTCTGGACATGCAATGCTTTCATCATTTGATATATTTTCTTTTCCAAGGGAAATGTGATTATGGCAGCCAGTGGCAACCACCATAATATTTGAACCTCCATTTTAAGCAAGTTTCCGGGAATAGGTGGCCTATCTTGTGACTACAAATCCATGATTTATAAACTAGATGTTATAGTATGTATGTCAGTTATGCAAGTTGCATGCCATGTAAACACACTTTAATGCTTATTTATCTATGTGGCTAATCTTACATTGCTCTTGTTGCGGCAGCTATTCATGCTGCTAGTCTTCAGGCTACAAAAACTATGATTGTTTTACCATATTTTGTTTTAATAAGTTGCCTTTTGTTGCAGTTTAACAGGTTCATATTGAACAGCATACCAGTTTTTGTAACAGTAGTTTCATTTGGGATGTTCACTTTGCTTGGTGGGGATCTGACACCAGCAAGGGCATTCACATCACTTTCATTGTTTGCATTGCTACGAATTCCTCTGGAATGTCTTCCTAATTTGTTAAGTCAGGTTTAACTTTCTTCACCCCTTACATCATTATATTTAGCATAATTGAATTGGCTTACAGCTGTATATTCTTCATTGCTGAAATCTTATTGGAGGGGAAACTTTTATAGTTTGTTTCTCAGGTATTTATTTTTCGTTTATTGATAATTGAGTTTCATGTGGTAAACTTTTTGTACCTTCATTAGTTGTTCTGATTTATCAAAGTACTTAACAACCAACCTGTTGGCCAGACAATAAAACTGGTTTGTCACTCATCAACTTGATAGATGGCAAAGAAAATTTATGATGTTACGGCCATGAATGAGAAACAAGCTTAAAAGGTGTATGTATTTAGTTTTTAGTTGATCACTATTTGCAATGTAATTGCTACAATTTTCAAGCTTCGCCAGTCATTAAGCTTAATGGAGTTATTAAATAGCTTCTATTGGATTCTTGACGGTCTAATACTTGGTTTTTAGGTTGCAAAGGCAAATATATCGTTGCAACGTCTTGAGGAGCTTTTCTTGGCTGAAGAGAGAGTTCTAGCACCAAATCCACCTCTTGAGCCAGGGCTTCCAGCCATCTCAATTAAGAATGGAAACTTTTCATGGGATTTAAAGGTCATTTCAAAGTTCTGTTCTTGTTTCCATACCTCTCAAATTATGAGTCAAGTGCTTTCTAGACTGGAACTCTGTATTTAATATTGCTTGTGAAGGGTTTTACTAATCATCAGTCGATAAATATGGTTTGTCTCATGCTCTGTAAGTGAATGGAAAGACGGAAAGCAAGTTGACTTGTTAGATATTATGTTCTGTCTGAAGGGATCAACTGTAGAATTATAGCTTTGGATATACTACATAGGACATGATAATTCAGAAAGAGCAATAGCAGCTTAGTGATTTACCATACACTACTTCCTGCTTTATAGAGAGGAAGATCTCGTGCACTTATTAACCTAAACATTGTTACTATTGCAGGAAGCTACTGTTCTGGATAAAGACAATTTGAATTTTTTTTTTTTTTTCCCTCTTTTTTCAGGCTGAGAAGCCCACTTTATCAAATATCAATATAGATGTACCGGTTGGCAGCTTATTCGCAATTGTTGGTGGAACTGGAGAAGGAAAAACATCCCTTATATCGGCTATTCTAGGGGAGCTTCCTCCAGATGCAAATTCAAGTGTCGTTATAAGAGGGACTGTTGCTTATGTTCCTCAAGTTTCGTGGATTTTTAATGCTACTGTAAGTTGCAGTTTTGCTTATGTTCATTATTGGTGTTTACTTTCATTTCAAATTTCTACAGCTTCCAATATTCTTTGACTAAGAAATTTTCCTTTCTACTAGCATGCTTGCTTATGAACTTAAAATTTATTTTCACAGGTTCGTGACAACATTTTGTTTGGGTCTAGCTTTCAACTAGAACGGTATTGGAAGACAATTGATGTGACAGCTCTACAGCAGGATCTTGACATCCTTCCTGTTATGTGGATTTAAAACATCTTGTAATTTCTTTTTCTATTATGGAATGTCTCCTTAACTATTTAACATTGTCCTTCAGGATCATGACCTCACTGAGATCGGTGAAAGAGGTGTGAATATAAGTGGTGGGCAGAAACAGAGAGTTTCCATGGCTAGAGCTGTCTATTCCAATTCAGATGTGTACATATTTGATGACCCTTTAAGTGCCCTGGATGCTCATGTTGCAGAACAGGTAACTTGTTTACTCTGATAAATGCAATTTCTTTCACATTCTACATGGAAGTATGAAGGTTTGCATCAAACTAATATGAATCTAGGGCTTCTGTTGGATACAAGAAAACTAAGTTTTGAGGCTAAGTGTTTGAATTAATAAGGTCAAAAAGGTGGACATAGCCAAAGAATTTTAGTTTTTGTGTGAGATTTGATAGGTTTAGAAGTTGAGGTAAAGAAATGAGAATTACCTAGGTGAAGAAATAAGAGCAGCAGTGCTGAAATCTCATATGAGGATAGTTCTTTTTTTAGTGTAAAGATCACATAATATATATAGACTCCTAAGATTCCAGTGGGAAACTACAGATTTATAACTTCTTTTCCAGCAAGGTTGAGGAAGCTTTTGAATAAACTTGGCTTAAAATAGCTCCAAAGTCAATAAATGAAAAATAACAGCAGGAAACCCAAAGAATATATAAGCACAAATATTTCTCATATATTCTTTCCACAATTCCAGTTTCTTTCTAATGTATTTTCAACCTTTTGGATTTGAACATTCAACATTCTTTGATCTCAAAATAGATTTCTTGTGGTTATGCTATATGGTCTAATCTGAAGTCATTTGCAGGTTTTCAACAGGTGTATCAAGGAAGAATTACAAGGAAAAACCAGAATACTTGTCACAAACCAGCTGCATTTTCTTCCACATGTAGACTACATCCTTCTTATCTCTAATGGTGTAATTAAAGAAGAGGGTACCTTTGAGGAAGTCTCCAGAAAAGGAAGGATATTTCAGAAGTTGATGGAAAATGCTGGGAAAATGGAAAAACGAGAAAGGAAGGGCGGTGGAAGATACATAGACATGGAAAAATTAGAACCAAATTCCAATAAGATGGTTGAGAATGAGATAAATGATATTCTAAAAGATGCAAATGCTGCAAAGAGGAGGAAAGGCATGAAAGCTATACTTGTAAAGCAAGAAGAAAGGGAAACAGGTCTGGTCAGCTGGAATGTTCTTATGAGGTAATATAGGATAACACCCTATACTCATTAGTACACTAAACCTCATACTTTTCATATTAAATTTGATTTTAATAATTTCTTCCATCTTATTAAAGAAATAGAGAGGAAAAGGCTAAGCGAATGCTCTCTGTATTTTAAGAAAACTGTCCTCCCTTTAAATAGACAATGGAGATAGAAAAAAGAATCAAATAAAATCTAATCAAATCCTAATAAAGGAAAAAAGAATCAGATACTAGAAATAAGATATTACATAAAATGACACAATAAAGAAAAAAAAAATCTTAACACAGGTTTCCTAAAAATAAAAGATATGAGGTTGTCCATGTGTAGGCCCCTATTAAGCTACCAAATGATACAATGTTAAGTGGTGTTATCTCTCATCAATTAACTATTAGATTTCCTATGATTTTTTGTTTGAGTCGAGTTTCTCCACCTATTGACAATTGGTTTGAGGTTAGATGCTTAACATAATTCACATGTAAATCAACTGCACTTCACATCAATTCAACTTGAGATAGGCATAGAACCTATTTTCTTTTACTGTTTTGCAGGTATAAGGATGCTATAGGAGGCCTATGGGTGGTTATGATACTTTTTGCATTCTACTTTTCAACTGAAGTTCTTAGAATTTTAAGCAGCATGTGGTTACGCTTTTGGACAGATAGGAGTGCTTCAAAGAGTTATAAGCCTGAATTTTACATTCTCATTTATGCGCTTCTAGGATTTAGTCAGGTTGGTGCATCTTTATCTGCATCTAACAAGTGGTTTGTATTGATATCTATTTATTCTCTGCTTATCTTATCAAGAAAGCTAAAAGCGATGGCTTTGCTTTCAATATGATTATTCAAAGAACAAGTTCTCTCTTTAAATGAGCAGTAATTTTGTAGGAAATAACGTTTATATACTGTAAAATATGCAATGAATGCAGTGATATGGAGAAGAATTCCAAGAAGTCTTAACAGCATAACATGTTAGGCATTTTCTCTGGTCTGTCTGTCTTCCTGCCAGAACCAAAAATTGATTCATAAAGTATTAGCTGTTTCATCTTTTATTTTAGTGCTTATTACGATGAGTTACTTACCATTTTAATGGATTCAGGTAACTGTGACGCTGACAAACTCGTTTTGGCTTATTACTTCAAGTCTCGGTGCAGCCAGAAGATTGCATGATATGATGCTAAATTCCATCCTAAGAGCTCCAATGTTGTTTTTCCAGACTAATCCAATTGGGCGAGTAATCAATAGGTTTTCAAGAGATCTAGGTGATATAGATTGTGATGTTGCCACTTCTATGGATACGTTTATGAATCAGTTGTGGCAGCTTCTTTCAACTTTTACGCTGATAAGCATCGTGAGCATATTTTCATTTTGGGCCATAATGCCACTTCTCATCTTGTTTTATGCAGCCTATCTATATTATCAGGTATGCTACACAATTGTCAGTTATATATGGAAATTTAAGAAAAAAAAATACTTTTTAATTACCAGAGACCTATGTTACCTGGACCCAGGGGTGTGTGCCTCGTAAATGTGTATGCTCAATTTTTTTCTAAGTTTTTCCATATATTTTGAGGACCAGACCTCATATCATGTTTGAGTATTTTTTGGACGCTGGTACTTTGGGAAAATGAAAGTCTAAATGTCATAGGTTGAAAGTTGAGACTTCTTTCCAGCATCATAATTTTCACTCAATTTGTAATCTGTAAATGCCATTTTATTTTCCTAGTTCAGTATGTATATAAGCGAGTATTCTACCTTAGTTTCTTGACATTGAAGTATTCTTTTCTACCTTAGTTTCTTGACATTGAAGTATTCTTTTCTGATTATTATCTTTCCTCTAGCACAGCTATTCTCTTCACAAATTTCAATGACCATTTGCTTTTGCAGAGCACATCTCGTGAAGTAAAACGCTTAGATTCTATTACCAGCTCACCTGTTTATGCACAATTTAGAGAAGCATTCGATGGCTTCTCATCCATTCGTGCATACAGAGCTTATGATCGGATTGCCAATGTTATTGGGAGGTCCATGGATAATAATATCAGATTCACTCTGGCAAATATTAGTTCAAATCATTGGTTGGCTATAAGATTAGCAACACTAGGAGGCCTCATTATTTGGTTAACAGCAACCATCGCCGTTCTGCAGAATGGAAGAGCAGAAAACAAGGCAGCATTTGCATCAACAATGGGTCTACTTCTCAGTTATACATTAAATATCACTAGGCTATTGAGTGGTGTTTTAAGACAGGCAAGCAAAGCCGAGAACAGGTTGAATGCTGTGGAACGTGTGGGTACATATATCAATTTGCCTCCAGAGGCTCCAGACGTAATCGAGAGCCACCGTCCTCCACCTGGTTGGCCATCAACTGGGTCAATTCAATTTGAGGATGTTGTCCTACGTTATAGACCTGAACTTCCACCGGTCTTGTGTGGATTGTCCTTTATTATTTCTCCAAGTGAGAAGCTAGGGATAGTTGGAAGAACTGGTGCGGGGAAATCCAGTGTGCTGAATGCTTTGTTTCGGATTGTAGAGCTGGAAAAGGGAAGAATCTTGATTGATGGTTGTGATCTTGCCAGATTTGGACTGACAGACGTGCGGAAGGTTCTTAGTATTATACCACAATCCCCTGTTCTTTTTTCTGGTAATCACTTTAACTTTTGAGTGTTCACAGCCAAGTGCTCGTATTAAGTTTTAAATTATTGTGCTTTTATGGGACAATATTTGCTAGAGAATATCATCCAACATTAAAGTTTCTCATCTTTATGGTCGTTTTTAATTTATCCAGGAACTGTGCGATTAAACTTGGATCCATTTAATGAGCACAATGATGATGACCTTTGGGAGGCTTTAGAAAGGGCACATTTGAAGGATGTCATCTTGAGGAACTCTTTCCGTCTGGATGCAGAGGTATTAAATAGAAAAATAGTAAAAAATAAAAAGGAAATCAAGTGTTTCTGTAAATATTTGCTTGAACTCTATGTCTATTAAGCTTTTAATGGTATTTAAAGTAGACTTTAATATGTATAACCTTTTGTGAATGAAGAAACTTATGTATATATTATTCAAAGCAAGAAGTCAACTGTTGAAATAATTTTCTCATCGTCTGCCTCAAGGTTTTGGAGGGTGGGGAGAATTTTAGTGTTGGGCAGAGACAATTATTGTGTCTTGCCCGAGCATTGTTGCGAAGGTCAAAGATTCTGGTTCTTGATGAAGCAACTGCGGCAGTGGATGTTAAGACTGATGCTTTTATCCAGAAAACCATTCGTGAAGAATTCAAATCTTGCACCATGCTGATTATTGCTCACAGACTAAATACTATCATCGACTGTGACCGGATTCTTGTACTTGATGCTGGTCAGGTGCTCCTTCTCACTTATGTTATTCCTTCATATTTCTGGTTTCTTTTCCTTTCTGCAAAATCTCCATCTCATTTAATATATTGCTTGTAGCTATATGATATCTTCAAGGCAAAATTGACTCCATTGTGAGAGTGACTTGGCAAATATTTACCAACTATATAATTTACTGTGCTTGATTAAGTTGCCTTTGGATTGGGGAATAAAAACGAAGGTACTCATTACTGGTGACTAGATAACTTCTGATGTTGCTCTTTCAGGTTCTAGAACACAATACTCCAAAGGAACTTCTAGTTAACAGAGAAAGCGCATTCTCGAAAATGGTTCAGTGTACAGGGCCTGCAAATGCCGAATACTTACGTAGCTTAGTTCTTGAAGGTGAGGAAAAAGGGTTCAGTAAGGAACATGCCACGCGGTTAGATGGTCAGAAGAGAGGGCAAGCTTCACCCCACTGGATTGCTGATGCACAGTCTGCCCTGCCTGTTAGCCTCCCTTCTTCTCTAAATGATCTTCAAAGACTTGATACTGGAGATAGGGAAAATCACATACGATGACTTTGGTGAGTTCACTAAAGCCAGAGCCCAAGCTCAAGTTCAAGCCCAAGCCCAGAAAGAAGTTGATGTTGAAGCTGTAGTTACCAATGATCTTAAGTTGTAACACGAGCCAATAGTTTCTATCCGAATGAGTCACAATCATTGTTAGGTGTCCACACTTGCGGCCATGAATTTCTCGTGTATGCTCACGAATTATTTGATTTGAATTACCCTCCAATTGATGACAATGGTGAGCTCGCATTTGGTCTACTTTTTTCCGTCGAAAAGTGTTATGAAGAGAAGAATTGAGGATTACAACATTATAGTCATCGGATTTCAAGGTCATAGAGTCAATGCTAACGATTATGCATGTAAATGCATTAAATATAACTAGGAATGAATGTGGTTGATTCGAGTAACCTATATACAAAAGAAACATATGTGGAAAATTTACAAATACAACAATCCACATACATGCGTTGCAACAAGGGTGCCTAAAGATCATTCGAAATTGTATTCTAGTTTAATTTGTGATTCCATCATTGCATTGCTCGAATCAAATCTGCTCATGCCCGTTGTAGTTTCAATTCTCGAGATTCAAAGCAGATATCATTATTCCAACTCATACAAGAAAGCATGGTAGGTGAAGTAAAAGTTTACGAAGTGATTATATGATGATCGGGTGTATCGTACAACTAGCTACATAGTTGGGGAGATATGGTTTAGGAACATGCTTTCGATATATTCGAAATGGAAATGATTCCACATATTCTGGTACTAATTTTTTTGAAGGAACACATATATTTTATAGTCTATCGTAGACATTCAAGTTGCTTATTGAAGTTTTTTAGACTTTAAACCCATTGTCCAAATAAACGACACATTCTATGGTAAGTACAAGAAGAAATTGTTGGTGGTTGTTTCTTGGGATTGGAATAAAACGTTGATCCACTTTTTCCTTGGTAGAGCAAGAGATGGAGGAGACGTGGGCATTCTTTCTAACATGTATGTGATTTATATGGCTCGAAATATTAAGGGGTTATGTTTGATATCTGACAAAGCAGAATTTTGGCTATGATGTGAAATTCAGGGAATGTTTGGGGTAACCACAAGCATGTCATGTATTATATATTCGACATATCACCCATAACTTCATAGGGATTCCAAAATAAAAACTGATGTGACAACTAGTAAATGTAGGTACATACCATTAATTTCATAAATTTGAATATGCTGTGTGTAATATGTTATTATGGGATTGTAAATATATTATGTTGAATAGTGTATAAGTTAATTCATCCCAAATCCTATCAAAGAGTAAACCTTATCAAAGCAGTGGACGAAAAAGCATGAACATTAATGGAAAGCCTTTGATCAAAGTAATGTGTGCAATCACACAATGAAAGCTAATGATATAGGCAAATGACATCTATCCTTGTAGAGTGTGTAAATGGGGTGTCGAAGAACACTCGTTATTTGTTAGTTTAGACAATAGTTAAAGAAAGCTACTAACGGTTTAACATAATTTTGTACGGAAAAACCACTAACAAGATGGCAATTGAACACACCTTATGTGAGATTGTTATGAAGAGACTCATTACTAATGAACATGTTGCTAATGAGTATCGCGTTTCTTAATATATAAGTATCTCACATTTCAGGTTAAAGAGACTAAACCCTTTGTATGTGTGGTATGACTTGGTTTTTATAAGGTCAATCTTGAAGCAGACTAGTGTGGTTATGGGCATTATTAGACAAAGAGGTACCTATGTTCACATGTTTATATTACATGCTAGTGTCACAGGGCTAAAACTTTAGTCTGGCAAACCGCACAGCCTTAAGCAATTTCTTAGGTTCAAATCCGCCTAAGTTATTTTTACTCTCGAAAACTGAGAATTCATGTAGAAATTCTCTAAGGCACTAAAGTAAAGCAGAAGTAAACTCGAAAGAGGAAGAAACCACGAACGAACAAAAAAGCTAAAGGAAAATTAGCACAAACCAAGTGTTTAAGTAAATGTTGTCAAAGTATTCTTTAACTCAAGAATGAAATGATTAAAAATGAAGAAGGATGACTCTATTTATAGTTAAGCTCCCCTAGATCCAATGATACAGATTGAATTATATTAATGGATGAGATTGGTTCCCATCTACAATAAGAGAGTCCTAATAGATTTAAATTCTATACATGTTTATCCTTTAGGATTTACAATACTTATCCAGGTAAAATACAATTTACTGAAGTGTTTACATTTTAACTAGGATCCAAGTAGATGTGCCTTGAGTCTCTTCCAAGCAATGGGTCAGTCCTATTGGGCTGAATGACCCCAAGAGAACATGAAGCATCTGAAATGTGTGTATCAGTTGCAGGCTCCTTTGTGCGACCTGTGACATTCTCCCTCACCTGTTCTCGCGATGCCTTCTTTACATCCTCGGTATGGAACTGGTTTATCTTTTCTTAGAACTTTCATAAAGCCTTGACTTGTAATACTTCCGTCGGATCACTTGATCATGATGCACTTGACATCACGGTCATAGGAGACATTTACCCCATTGGCACTCATTCAGATTTTCCTCGATTTGGATCCTCTTGATCCTCATAAAAAGGCTTTAAGTATCCTGACATGGAACACCAAATGAACCTTAGTTTTTCTGGCAACTCTAGTTTCTAGGTCACTTGCCTACTCTCTTTAGAACTCTGAAATGTCTCTTATACTATTGCACAAGCCCCTTGTCAAAGCCAATATAGCTCAAAATCAAGTGCAATTTAGCAAGAACTGAGTCACCAACCTAAAACTGCACATCTCTGTAATTCTGTTCAACCCACTTCTTGTTACGCTTACTTGCCTTGTGTAGGTAAACTCTCGCTAAGTCATTCCGTTCTTTCCAATATTTGGAAAATTAATAAGTTGTTGGATTTGGTCCTGCATAACGGGCTGGAATAGCATTGGATGTGAGTGGTTGTTCGATTGCCTCCCTACGGGCTAACATCGAGAGTGTGTATATTGCTACAAAAGATAGGAAATTAGGTGGTGTCTGTAAGTGTACAGGTCAAATTGTAATATAATTTGTTAGTACAATGAAGTATTAAAAGTACTTCGAGGGTCTTATCCAAGGAAGGTTAGCTTAAACTAATAATTACTTCTACACAAATAAATCTAAATAGTATTGTAGTGCCCCAAACCCGACCAGAATGAATCGACTCGAACCCAGAACATTATATTAGCCACTTACATGACTCTCCATACCAATCACCAATCACCAATCACCAATCATACCACAAATCACCCATCACACCAATCAAATACATGCATAGTCAAGTAATTTTAACCATACAAAGCCTAAAACATGCTTCATCTATCACAGTACAACAAAATAATATCAGGGGTAAAAATGTCAATTTACAAAATATATGCAAAATACTCATAATTCATGAAATTAATCAAAAAAGTGCCATGGGAATTTTATTTTAAACCATATATGAAAAATCCAATTAAAAATGACAGTTAAAAGTCATTCAATTTCAAAAGGAAGTTTAAGGACTAAAGTGTAAATTATACAAAATATCCCGGCAAACTTTTTTATGAAATTGAAGATAGCATTTTACAATTAAACATACAAAACCTTGTAATGTAAATTTTCAAAACATTTCGTGTTGTTTAAGGCCTCCATTTGCATTGCTTAGAAATCAGGACTTAATTGCAAAGTTAAAAAAACATGCTTAGTTCATTCAGCAACCATGTCGATACGACGCGAAAAATCATGTCATGACGTCTCCTGGAAGGGAACTCTCATCTCGAAGACGTGATAACAGCATCCTGACGATGGGTTGTCGTTGCAACACCGTTGAGGCTCGTCACAATGATAAAGTGCAGTATATTATAGAACATTTGCAGCTTTAGCATATGACACTTTGACACTCAAATACACATAACCTTTCGTGATTTCTTGCCAAAATACCTATTCTAACATATCATATGGCATACATGTATCATATAAGTCATGTTCAATCACACAAGATCAGACATTAACATACTTTGGCATCTAATCCAATTCTTATACTAACATGCTTTTGTAAGTCTCAATTCAATTACTTAACATACCAAATTTACGTATAAGGAAATTTAAAGTGCAATATAGGTACATACCTTGCCATTTGGTCATTTTGCATCTGTCCAAGCATTCAACAAGTCATTTAATCATTTCTAACCACAATTCACTAAAGCACATGCATACTAACCAACATATAACCTAACCATTCATCTAGCATACTTCTTGCAACAAATACAAGCAATCAAAACATCCAAAAACCAGTTATAAAAGTCCTTAAACAGTCCATAGAAAGTTCATTTACAAACCAGAACAAAAACTAAAGTCTAGTCCCTCAAATATGCACCCACATTACCATCCCTTATTAACCAAGAAACCATCTCACATGCACAATCAAGATGCTTTGCCTTGGGATCACAAGGTTGCTCACTTCGCTACTTCACTCAAGTTATTTCTCTGCAAAAATAAACACAAAAGAGTGTGAGCTTAAACAAGCTCAATGAGTGTTTAAGATGCGACAACAAATCACAAAAATAAGAGTTAAAAGCAAGAATGCTAAACGAATTTATCACTTAGTATTTTCAAAGATTATATCATGTTGATACATTGGCAACTTGTGAATATGAAAATGTATACAAATACCTCTAATTGGATACTTGGATCTCCATCACACCATGACTCAAAAGAGCTTACATGTCCCAAGTAAGTGTAGCATTAAGCTAACACTCTCCAACACATCGACAAATCCCAATGAATGGAGCAATGCTCTACATTTCCTTATCCCTCCAAACATGTCCCAATATCAAAGCATATAAATGAGTAATAAAATCCATGCCAACTATATCTAATGTTTTCAAATTTTCACAAGGTCAATATATCATTTTCACACATTTTTTTTCTGGTTTATGCACACTTACACATATATCACATTCACATAACTTTTCACATATTCATATCATGCACTCTCAAGTGCAAGAGCTTGATCATTGAGCCACATACACTTTCATACTAGGTGTTTGTGCATAAAACCAATTGTTCAAGGCATGTTTAGACATATACTCAACACACACATAATCATATCACACACTTAAGCATATTACAACTCATGTAGGCTTTATTTGCAAAATATCAAGCTCAAGTAAGAACACTTACTCTTGGGACTTAGATTAGCTTATTAGACAACCTAAGTCCCCTTTTAGCTCATCGATTTGTGCATTAAACATAGCACACCAGACCACTCACCTTGATCAAGCTTTGCTTCAAAGCCAAAACTCAAATAAGCTTTTGCTTGCCTTCGTCCTTGCTTGTAGAAACTTCCAATCAAGTTAGCTCTTTACATACACATAAAACACAATTCAAAGGTATTACAAACAGCAACAAACACAACTAAATCACTCTAAAATCATAGATCCAAGCCTCTCATTCACAATACCGAAAACTTAGCTAGTGTTGTCATATGTTTAATCACTTAAATCTCGTTTTCTAAGCCTTAATTTCGATTTCAAACATCCTAAATATCATTTAATTTTATATTTAAACCATCAATTTTTTCTGATTACAAGGATCTAATTTTTTTCGGGAAAATCAAGCTTATATGAACATTTGAAAGGGGGAAACGTTCAATTTATTTAAATTCCTTAAGGATTGGTTAAATTAAGATCAAATAACTTTTAATTAGATCAAAATGAGTTAGAAATCACTTTTAATTAGTAGCTTATCTTAGCTTAGTATTACAAGATCTACCATTTTCAAGCTAAAAATCGGTTGAAATTCATTAAATCTTTGGAGATCTTGATTAAATCAATTAAAACTTGAATTGAAATAACAACTTGCTTAGTTTAATCATAAAAAGTTAGGATGTTACCTTAATTTAACAAAAACGACGTGTTATGTGTCAAATTCGAGCTAGAATGTGTGAAGAACTTTAGAGAATTTGAGGAATAAAACTTGAATATTCTCTGAAATAAAAGGACGAATTTGTGTTTGGAAAGCTTGAAAATCAAAAAGGATGAATCAATTCTGAGAGAAAAGCTCTAATTTGGTGTTTGAGAAATTTTTTAATGAAGAGGGAAAATGAGAGGGAAAGGCACGACGAGGGTTGTTAAATAGGCAACCAATTTTCAAAAATTGGGTCATTACACCTATAACCACCTCCAATTTCTTCCTTTTTCAAATAGGTCCTTATTTTCAATTAAAACTTATTTTCTAAATTATTTTCAAATCCAACCTTGTTTTAAAAATCTATTTCAAGGAAATTAATTTTGGGACACCTAATTTTAATTCCTTACACCACGTTTGGTTCACTAGAATCGAATAGGGTTGTAATATAATAGGGATGTAATGGAATAGAGTTGTAATCAATAATTCAATTGTTTGGTTGAATGGAACGGAATAGAGCCGTAATAGTATTATTGTGTTTGGTTGAATGGAATAGAGATTATAATAGCATATGAAGAAAGTTGAAATGACCAAAGCACCCTTAACAAAATTCCTTCAAGTATATGATTATTGTTATTGTTATTAAATTTTAATTGGATTATTTTTACATATAATTTAATAAAAATAAAAATAAATAATTTAATCATATTTTAATATAATTATTAAATATAATTTGATAAAAATATATAATTTAATAATTATATTTTTATTTTTGTAATAACATTTTTAATATAATTATGTTTTTAAAAGCATTATGTTTTTATTTTTGTAAAAATAATTATATTTTACATCCAACAATTACATTACAAGCACACATCACAATCATCAATTTGTGTTATGCCACTCTAGAAACACTATGATGACAATAGAAAATAACTAATAATTCATATTGGAGACTTCTTATTGATTGAGTCATTAGGTATCCGCTCGGCTGAATGAATGATTCGTATTGCCATTGTAATCGTGTCTGTTGTCTCCCCATTGTTGCTTTGTCTCGTAATCCATATTCACAATGATATAATTATTTAGACCAACAATGGAGATGTCTCCTTTAAAGTCCTCCGAATTTGCTAACTTTGCCTTGAAAGAATAAAGATCAAGAAGGATGGTACTAAGGGATTATTGATTTCCAAATGCACCACTATGTTTCGTTTGTTGTGTGTTTGATTGTAACAACAAAGGATTACCTGAGGAAATAGGTAGAGTATAACACAAGCCACCAAACGCCACTTTGGCATCTTGGAAGTTCAGATCATTAACGCGATTATATTCTCCAGAGCCGTTGGTGGGCTTGTTCTGCGATGGTTGATTGAGATCTATCGATGTTGGGATCCTTTGAAACAAAGTTCCATTTTGATTCTAGTTTGCAGGTACCACGGCTGGCTGGATCTTCCTAGAACCATTGATCAGATTGTTCGATGTTTGAGAATGTCCAAGTTGAATTACACTAGAAGAAATCCCATGTAGGCTTAAAGTAGTTGAGGAGTTCAGTCTCCCAAACATTCCACCTGGTTGATAAGATGGCAGAGAAGCACTTGAAATCCTTCCAGGTCCAGTCAATGTGCAAAAATATCCAAAGCCATCCAGTGGACCCATGCGGAAGTAGGAAAAATCTTTACTGCCTATTGCAACAACACTGTTGAGTCCTAAGTAAAGCCTATATTTCTACAAGACAACAAAAGATAGTAAGCTTAAATACTGCACACTTTTATAAAAGCTCATACTTCAAGTATATGCAATTCTCCCATGTGTATGGCCCAGCCTAACTCTTCCAAAAGCTTGAATTGAAGTTTCAATAACTTCATTAACAATGTGCTAATCCTAACAAGTAGTAAAATGGTAACAAAACACTCTACTAAAACTAGCAGATCGCTTGTTATGTTTTCCCTTGTGAGCCCTCAACATTCATTAGGACATTACATGTAGATGGCTTGCTACAATTTCCCTTTTAAGGCCTTCAACATTCATAGGGTCAAGAACTTTCTTCGGAACATCCTCTAAATCATTTAAATAAAGAGAAAATGAAAGGTTAGAACTAAAAATGAAGCTGGTATGTTGTGTCATAGTAAGAGACACTAATCTGAACAGCCTAAAACTCACTATTAAGACCCAATTGGTTGACAGCTGAAACAAACTTCCTATGTACCTCTACAGACCAAACAACTCGAGGCTTTTCCTGGATTGAGGGATCCTCATCTTCGTGTTTGTTATCTTGATTCAATGCATTAATGTGATCTTTGAAGTCAAATTTGTTTTTTCTCACAACGTGTTGCCATCTGTTTTTTAGCTCCTCGATGTGAACTGGCTTCAATAAGTAGTCACAAGTGCCATGAGTAATCCCCTTCTTTACAAGCTTTGTATCGCCATGAGCTGACAACACTGGAATTTCATCAAGAATAATAAAATAGGGTAAATCATTCTCAAAAACCTCTAATCTACTAATCAAATTTAGATCCAGAATAATTATGGGTTTATAAAACCATCAAACTACACCCAAATTTTTTTTTCATTCATTCCACAAATAATTCAAAAGACAAAAGAGGGGAAAGAGAAAAATCAAATAGGAATAATTTAGTTCCATAAAATGGAAAAAAAAAGGGTTAATACTTACTGATTATAGGTAGGTCCATTTCAAGCCCCACGAGTTCAAAAAGCTTAAAGGCATCCATGTCTAGCATGTTAACACTAGTAATAACCAAGTCATATATGTTCCTGTTTTCCCTAAAAAAAACATACATGATATGTCAAAAAGAAGCCCACTGTCTTAGCATTGTTACAAGTCAAACCTAGCATTCTACAATTACAAATACCCTAATCTAAATGCTCACTTCAAAGCACAAGACACAGATCTTCCTGAAAGAAGAATTTATTTAATATTTTGAGAACAATAAATAAAACTTTGAATTGAAGATTGACAATAAACAGAACAGTAAACACATAACTTGTGAGCAGAATCCAGAAGTAAATTTCAACCTTTGAGAAAAGAATAAAGAAAAAATTTCAAGACTATGCATTATGCATATATCAATTCAAAGAACTAAAACGCAAGGTTATCAATCTTTTTCTTCTTGCTTCTTCTTCTTTTCTCTAGGAACAAAGCTTCCATAATTTTTGGCAATACAATCTGACTTTGTCTTTGCATATTGTATCCACTGAACCAAATTAATCATATAGTCAATTAAACTTAAGAATCATTACAACTAAAACTGTATATAAATTAGGCCCGGAAAAAGAAATTGATTGCAATCAAAAGTGATGCCCAGGATAAAGCAAGTTTGGTTCAAGCTGCAAATGGTGTTATTGATGAGTAGCAAAAGTCTTCTATGGTTGCAGAAGGAACAATAGCCCTAATTTATAGGAAAAAATAAAATGGCTCCTAATATTTCAACAAAATGGGTTCTCAATAAATAATAGAATAACTCCAACAACATTAGTAAAAAACAAATTTCAATCAGCGGATATAGTGTAACAGTAGAATCACAAAACAAATGCAACACAAACATCATTAAAAATCGAAATTAAACTTCAAATACTAAATCCATACTATAACTAAAAATTGTACCCAATATAGAACAAGTAAGCAATTTAAACTTACAATTCTAACAAGATTGAGTGCCTTTTGTCCAAAGCCAGCTAAATCTCTTTTCTTCCACAAGTGATGCTCGTTGTTTCCAGCCTTCTTCACTGGTTTCCTGCACCCTAAAAAATTTAGTAACTTTGGACTTCTAATTCAATATTTTGATAAATTAAGTTCAATCTTAAACCCACTTCTCAACAACTCTGGAAATGCTCAGTGATTGTTCACCCAGCTATTGTGAACATTTAACATAGGGAGTTCTGCAAAATTAAAACCCATGACCTAATGAAAAAGCTCTTCATTTTGAACCTAGAAAAAAAATTCAACCTTTTTCAATTACAAATATTCAGTAAAATAAAATGGCAATCTGGAAAAGGAAAATGAAACCTGAAAGTTTGTTTTTGGACCATGTAGATAATGGATAACTCCTTGAATGAATACAACTATAAGTCATTAATTTACTTTTCTATTCAAGAGAAAGAAAAATAACTTACCATCAAAACAAGTAGGGCCTTGGTAAGCACCAGGAGATTTCAGTGATGGGTTGGAATCGTTTAGGAGTGGTAAACAAAGTGTGCCTTTGCCCTTCAACTTGATTTGCTTCCTTTCAGTTGAGCGTGAGATTACTGATGGCCAAAGAAAAAAAAGTGAAATAGTTAAGAAATTTCAATCTAAGGGTGTTTTCGGAGGGGAAAAGAAGTTCATTCGGTGGAGAGGCTGGAAAAACCAATTCAGCACCTTCTCGCTGAATGGCTATTCAACGATTTGTAGAATGAAGCTATAATCTCGCCATTCGGCATTTTAAGCTTTCCAATGAGCCAAACCTCTGCTTTATTGTAGAATCTGGAATCGTCCCATAATGGCTTTGCCATTACATTCAACCAAACTAAGTGTTAACCATAATCTTTAATTCTAATTATTTTAATATTTTATTTTATTTTATTTTATTATCTAATCTAATTACTATTCTTGATTCACTAACTTTTGATTTTCTAACCCAATTTCACTAACTCGATTTTTGGGTTATGACAAGTACAGAATTAAAACCATTTTACGAGAGATCATAATTGAAATAATAAATAGAAAATAAAATAGGTAAAAGAATTAAATAGAATAAAATCAAAATATTGAAGATCTATCAAGAATAAAAACGATAGACTAACTTGCTTCAGTGTTCCTAGTTAACCTTTGATTTAGAATTCTATTCAATCAACTAGTTATTAACCTAGCAAGGCCTTTTGGCATTTTACTAATCTAATGATTCAGCAAGTACTACTTATCTTTCTATGTCACAAGTCAGACCGGGTCGGGTTAAGGTTTTCACGGTAGACTATTCCGATTTCGAGTTCATATCTACCTAAATGACTTCCTATGGTAGTCAAGTCTAAGATTTAAGTTCATCATTTCCCAACCAACCGATTCACTAAAAAACCCTAGTATAGTTATCAACTATTCCTACATCCGCTTATTAATCTCTCTACAGATTCAGTTACCCATAGACAAAATAAATGTAAACTCTAAATTGAATGTAAACATCATAATAATATTAACAAACAAATTAAAGAAAGAGAAATTAAATCCTTATTACAACTTGAAATGCAAAAACTGAAATCTGTTGACAATTTTGAAGATCCACAATCCTTGCGAAGAACAATGAAAATAACTTGAATGAAAAACTGAATAATAAAACCTAATTTGCGAAGAAAACCAAAAACTAAAAGTTAAGTAAAATCGTCTTAGGTTGAAGTCCCCTTCAATAGGATTATAATGTTGTCTATATAGAACCTTGCTTGACATGGTTCTTCAATGTTAAGCTATTCACAACTTCCTACTTCCTTCTGGGGATATGTAATACAAACGACTTGCTATATTCTGAATGATTTGCCAACCAAGCCCTCTTGTAAGACACCTTATGAACTGTGGCATGGAAAGAAACCAACTTTAAATCACTTTATAATATGGGTTTTCCAGCACACATTCTGGATAAGCATGCAAAGAAGTTGGATGTACGTACAGAATTGTGCATGTTTGTAGGATATCCAAAAGGAACAAAGGGAGGATTATTCTAAAATCTGAAAGATAATACGATTAAAGTTTCTACTCTTGCTACTTTTCTCGAGGAAAGCTACATGGATAATTTTAATCCTCGAAGTAAAGTGGTACTCAAGGAACTTTCGAGAGTGGTAGAACAATCACCGAGTTTAATTCTCAAGAAAGTTGTAGAAAGACTTACAAACAATCAACATCATAGGGGAATCTATCATAGTTGGCAAGTTTCTAAGAAACAAGACTTATTGATCTATGATGGTAGTATTTATAATACGAAAGCCAATCATGAGGATGATGTTCCACTCACTTACGAGGAGATTATGTAGGACGTTGATTCCAAGATCTGGAAACAGGCTATGGATGCCGAGATGGATTCTATGAAATCCAGTACGGTGTGGGAACTTATATACTTACCGATTAGGATTAAACCCATAGGGTGTAACTGGATCTTTAAGAAGAAGAGAAATGTGGAAAGGAAAGTGGAAACACATAAAGCTAGACCTGTAGGGAAAGGTTATAGATTGAAAGAAGGCATCGATTACGATGAGACATTTTCTCCAATAGCCATGCTCAAGTCTATCCATATACTCTTATCAATTTTTGCTGCTCTCGATTACGAGATTTGGAAAATGGATGTCAAGACAGCATTCTTGAATGACTATTTTAATGAGACCATTTACATGGCTCAACCCATTGGCTATGTTGTCAAAGGAAAGGAGCAGAAAGTTTGCAAACTGCTAAGATCCATTTATGGACTTAAGCAGACATCCTGCTCATGGAATAAAAGATTTGATCAAATGATCAACACTTTTGGATTTGAGTAAAATACTGATGAACCTTGTGTTTATAAGCATATAAAGGATAGAAATGTGGTCTTCCTTATTCTACATGTCGATGACATTCTACTTATCGGAAGTGATGTAAGAGAATTGTCATCGGTTAAACTGTGGTTAGCTCAACAGTTTAGCATGAAGGATTTGGGTGAAGCTAGTTATATTCTTAGAATTCAAATCTTTAGGGATCAAAAGAATAAAATGTTAGCACTATCTCAAGCTTCATACATCGATAAGGTACTGGAATGTTTTGCAATGACCGATGCAAAGTCAAGCATTTATCTGACTGCATCAAGTTTTCATCTTTCTTAAGATGATTCTCCTAAGATAGCGAAAGAAAGTGAACATATGAGTAAGGTTCCATTTGCTTCGGCAGCTGGAATCCTTATGTATGTGATGCTTTGCACATGTCTAAATATTTGTTTCGCAGTAGGAATGGCTAGTCGATATTAGGCGAATCTAGGTCTCAGGCATCGACAAGCTGTAAAGTATATATTAAGGTATCTTAAAAGAACTAGGGATTATATGTTTGCATATTCTGGGGAGACATTACTCCTGTTGGATACACAGACTCAAACTTCCAAACCTACAAATATTTGAGGAAATCAGCTTCAGGAAATGTATTTGTTCTAGGCCGTAAAGCCATAGTATAAAGAAGTGTAAAACAAACTTGCACTGTTGACTCTATTATGAAGGCCAAGTATGTGGTTGCATCTGGGGCAACGAAATAAGCAATATAGCTTTGGAAGTTCTTAACTGAACTTGAAGTTATTCTTGGTATGGAAAAAGTTATAACATTGTTTTGTGATAACAGTGCTACAATAGCAAATACCAAGGAAATGAGAAGTCACAAGAGGACAAAACATATTGATCAGAAGTATCACTTGATATGAGAGGTAGTAGTCGAAGGAATTGTAGATGTGATAAAAGTAGCTTCTGAGAGTAACCATGCAGATCTTTTTACTAAGTCTCTTGTAACTAGGAGTTTTAACAAACACGTCAAGGATAGGGGAATGCAAAATATGACATATTTACTTCACTAGGGCAAGTGGGAGATTATTGAGAAATGTGCCTATATTGTAGAAAACATGTAACTATTTTCCATTTATTTGAACAATTAATAAATAAATAAAGTTAATTTCACATTTCAATATTATGTCTTTGTATTTATGTCTTTTATATTTTGCATGAATAACGAAATTGTGACAAGCAAATATTAGTTCATTGATTGTCTAAAGTTCAAACTGAAGATAAGTAGCATTGTAAAGAACGTATACATTACAAGAAAGACAACTTACTTCAATAGAAAGTCTAAATGAGTCCGTAATCCCATAAAAGAATCAAAGTGAGCATTTGATTCAAATAATAAGAAGGACTATTATGTCGTCTACAATTCCAATTGGGAGATGGCTAGTCTTGGCTATCAAAACAGTTGATTCTATGAGTAGAGACATAGATGTATTCATTGGTAGAATGATATATTAGACTTGACCCAAAATGAATTAATTTTGAATCTGTTTGCGAATTAATTCACTTGTGACATTTATGGAGTGATTTACCTAAATCCTGAGTTAGTCACTGATCATGCGTATGCAACTCATGTGCTTTGATATAAATGAAGGCTTATGCTCTAAACATGATCGAGCCTATAGCCGGTATGTTGGGTACATGACTTGTGTATGACATGGCTTTACTAGCAACAGTGGAATTCATAGCTCAATTAATGAGTTAATGATATCCTCTCATTGGCATTGTGTGGATTGATAAATATGAAACATGGCCAAGGGTTGTTTGTTCTTGAAAGAGTAATTAATCATAGTTATTTGTTGATAGTGATCATATTAATCATTAAGAAGACACAATGGTGAGAATGAGATAAAATAGGATTGTATTGAGTGAACGGATTTAACTCAAAGGAATAAAGGATGTCATATGAGGGTAACACACGCATGACGAGGTCATTGGACAAAGCAGTTGGATGAATTGCTTTCGTAAAGAGTATACAATAAGGAGTTTCCAATCATGGTACTTCTTGTAGATTGACTCCACAATTAAGTAATTGTGAATTATTGGAACGATTCTTCTAGAAATAATTGCAATCACTAGAGCCTAATTGTATATGTCTGATTAGTTTCTCTGTTACCTTAATAGAAGCTCGATTGAATTGCATTTAAATCAGAAAAAAATTCTACGACTTTGAGAATAATTTAATTGAGTCGATTTATTCGATGTGCAATTAAATTAGGTGGTCGTGAGAATTGTTCAACTAGAGAATTTAATTAAAGAATTTTCACGAAAAATTAATTTGAAAAATCTAATTGATTTTTGAAAAAATTAATTTTGATCAAGTAAAATTAAATTAATAAAATCAATTAAAATTAATATTATATTTTTGGAAGTTAATTTTCAAGCCAAATAATTAGCCCAATGGGTACTTGAACTTTAAAATTGGACCTGAGATCGTAAATTGGGCCTTAGATCCCAAAATCGAGACCAAGACCCAAAACTGGTCAAACCGGGCCTAATATGTGAAACCGAGCTGGCGGTCCAACCGATGGCTAGACTAGACCAGTCGAGTCATCATTGACCCAGACCGAATTGGCTCGGGTGCTGTAAGGGTGTCACACCTACATCACGCATGCGCGGTGCGGTGCGATGCATGGTCGTGGCGGTGGCGTCCGGTGGTCGTGGCGATTGGTCATCAGTGGTTGAGCAGTGAAAGAGTTACACTCCTACTAGGCCTCTACCAAATAATTTGAATTCAGATTAGTTATTCTAAAAATAATATTATTTTAATAGTTTAATATTAAATTTAATTTAATATTTATCCTAATAGTATTTTATTAATTTAATATTAAAGTGATTATCTTAATATTAAATTTAATTTAATGTTTATCTTGTAGATAAACATTCTATTATTTTAATAAGATTTAATATTAAATTTAATCTAATATTTATCTTGATAAGTATTATATTAATTTAATATTAAAGTGATTAAGTTTAATCATAGTTTGAACTCTCTAAACTCTCCCTATATAAAGAGAGTTTGGGTCCTTATTTTCACACACTTGAATTCAAGAAAAAGCTATAGAGAGAAAATTCTCTGAAGAGATTATTCCAGAAAATTTTTAGAGATATTTTTTTTATTTACAACTTGTCCTAAAAGTTTAAAGAAATTGCAAAATTACCCCACTGGTAATTTTTGTGAAAAATTTTCTTATTCAAGGCAAGCCCACACTCGGTAGACGTGAGCTTGAGGATAACGGAGAAGACTACTTAGTCGAAGCGCTAATCCTAGACAAATCGAAAAGGTAAAATTTTTATTAAATGTTTATTATTTTAGATATCACAAAAAAAAAATTGTTTTGGAAAAAATTTTAAAACTATGGTTTTTCCCTAAATTTATTTCCCGCTTCACTTTTCAAACTCGTTTTTCCAACACTCTCATCATTGTTCCACCTATAATCAAATTCATCCATGATTAAATCAAATTGTCAATAAGGTAACTAAACGAAATAAAAAAATTACTCAAAGATAAAAGTGAAAAATGAGTACTCTAAAATAAAAATACTTAATGAATAAAAGTTAGAACACTATCTATACTAACGAATCAATTTATAAAACCAAATTAAGTTAGTTATTATAAAATTGATAAAAATAATGAAACATAAAATCGTATCTATGGTCTACAGACGTTCCTACTTAGTTTATTATGTGCAAAAATAAAATTTAATCTATTATCGGAACCTCCCTAGCAACGATGCCAACAACTTGACCGCCTCTAGACGGGCTAGACTTAGGAGTGTGTATACTGCTACAAAAGATAGGAAATTAGTCGGTGTCTACAAGTGTACGGGTCAAATTGTAATATAGTTTATTAGTACAACGAAGTACTGAGCGTACTCCGAGGGTCGTACCCAAAGGAGATTTGCTTAAACTAATAATTACTTTTACACAAATAAATCTAAATAGTATCGAATCAAAACCATATTATGAGATATCATAATTGAAAGAATAAAAAGAAAATAAAATAGGCAAAAGAATTAAATAGCACAAAATCACAAGATTGGAGATCTATCAAGAATAAAAATGGTAAACTAACTCGCTTCAGTGTTCCTAGTTAACCTCTAATTTAGGGTTCTATTCAATCAGCTAGTCATTAACTTACAAGGGCCTCTCAGCCTTCTACTAACTTAATGAGTCGACAAGCACTACTTATCTCTGATGTCACAGGTCAGACTAGGTTGGGTTAAGGTTTTCACTTTAGACTATACCAATCTCGAGTTCATATCTACCTAAATGACTTCCTAGGGTTGTCAAGCCTACGGTTTAAGTTCTTTCTTTCCCAACCAACTAATCTACTAAGAAACCCTAAAACAATTATTAACTATTCCCACATCCACTTGTTAATATCCCTACAAATTTAGTTACCCAGGACATAATAAATTCAAACTCAAAATTGAATGTAAACATCATAATAATATTAACAAACAGAGTAAAGAAACATAAATTAAATCCTGATTAAAAATTTAAGTGCAAAAATTGAAATCTGTTGATAGTGTTGAAGATCCACAATCATTGCTAAGAACAATGAAAATAACTCGAATGAAAAACTAAAAAATAAAACCTAATTTACAAAGAAAACTAAAAACTAAAAGTTAAGTAATATCGTCTAGGTTAAAGTCCCTTTGAATCTGGTTATAATGTTGTTTATTGATGTGTGTTGTCAGAGTCTTAAAAAATTATATAAAGAATGATCAAGCCTAGAAACTAACTATGACAACGATTGAGGCAAGAGCACCTATCGAACAGTAGTATAGCTTAATGGCAAGACCAGATTGTCGAACCCAAAGGAAACTGAAGTACTAATACTAACTTTCTTTCTATTATTTAGCCTAAGAATTAAGGGAATTTTTATTTAATCTAAAATTAACTAACTACTAAGCTAAATATGCTGAGACAAAGAAAATGAAATTAGGGAAAATACTTGTGGGAAAAACCGATTGATTTAGACAATACCCGAGGAAGAATCCACCTAAACTTCACTTGCTATCTAACTCTGAACCAGACGATTTATTCACTTGACTTGATCCGTAGGATTCCCTAAGTTATATTAATACCTCCGTCGAGGCTACTAACGTCTAACCCTAGGTTGATTAATTGAAATCTCTTTCTAATTAAAACCCCTAGAATTGCATTAACTCGATCTATGGACTCCCATATTAGGTTTCACCCTAATCCGGAAAAATCTCGTCACCCTATGTCTAGGCATGCGATCAACTCCGCTTAATTATGCTAGATCTACTCTTAGGTAGGGACTTTTGCTCCTCCACCTAAGCACATCACAATTGAATTAATATCTCGGAAATATCAAAACAAGAATTAAGAACACAAAATTAAGAACAAATCAAGTATTTATAATATAGTTCAGCAAAAGATAACAAAATTCATCTTAGGTTTCATCCCCCTCAGGTATCTGAGGGTTTAGTTCATAATCATAAAAGAATACATCTCATAAGAAAAGGTAAAACAAAACATAAGAAAAACCCTAAAACTCCCTGAAGGAATTGAAGAGAGATCCCCCGTCTTGAGTATGACTCCGGCTTCTTGAGATGAATCAACTGGCTTTCTTCGACTAAATTCCACAATTCTGACCTCTCTGGCTCGGCTCTTTGGCCTAGCTGGATGCCCCTGAAGGTTGGCCTCTAGGGTGTTTATATAGGCTTTTGGAATGGCTTTCTTTGCCTCTAAGTACCCTAATCCGAATGAAACTCTTCTTTCTCACGTCAGGGACACGCCCATGGCACACACCCGTGTGAATCGTGGCTAGGCCGTGTTGATTTCGTGATATGGCCCATTTACTGTTTTGGGCTCGTTTCTCATTCTTTTCATCCTCCGATGCTTTTTTGAGTATAAAACATGAAAAAAAAGGATTAAAAGCACAATTTACACAATTCAAGGCTTAAATAATCCAAAAGCATGCTAAATGTGGGCTTAAAATATGTTACTATTACGGTTTATCAAATACCACCACACTTAAGCTTTTGCTTGTCCTCAAGCAAAATTCTCAACTCACAATTAAAACAAACTTCCTTGATTCATAATATTCATCAATAGTGTTTCATCATAATTCAAAGATAATTCATACATTGATAATTTAACTCAAAGAGTTCTAAAGATTCAAACAATCTAAGTCATCCATTTGTAGCACAAAACATAGGTGTTTCTCCTCATTTAAATAATTACCTCTAATTCAAAATTGACAAGAATTGACATCCTCACTAAAGATTAACTCAAATCACTTGAAGTGTTTAAGGTTTAGAATTAAGCACTCAAAAGTCAAACATGAAGAGTTAATCCCATAGGCTTGAATGAGAATCAAATCTCCACCACTATAATATGAGATGATACCCAAATCAAAAGGTCTTTGAAAGGGTTGTAACAGGGCTTGGGTTAAAGGTGTGGATAAAGGCTGAATTAACAATTCACCTAAAAAAATGAACTAATCATGAATAATTACATCAATTGAAAACTAATAATACGAGCTTTTTCTTCAAGATTTGGAATTTAAATGTATAAGCTCATTTAATCACATAACCAATAATGAATATACTTTAAATTTTTTTTAAGAACAAATCAAGTACATAATAAAGGAAAAATTTAACTACTGAAATAAAGATCATAGTTAGGCAACCGATCAAATCAAATCTCGACAAAAAGGTTGTCAAAAGGAATGGTGATAACAAATACAAAGGGTTTTGGGTTAATATTAGTGGGTGAGTCAATAACTAGGTTGTTAGGATCAACGGGGTTTACTAGGGGTTAATTATGAAGGTAGGCTTTTAGTGGAGTAAGTGGGTTAAAACCTAGGTGTCTTTATCATCTCTGTGTATCAAATCAAAGGTGTGGTCTCGACATGTATAATGGATGCATGTTCTAGAACAACAAATCAATGTTGATACACTCATAATAAAAAAGTGAGCAAGAAAAAGAATATATGCTCTACAAGGCTCAAAATATCACAAAAATTATGGGTATTTGATGTCAACCTTGTAAATTTCAAACTTCAAAGTAATATTCAAATTCAGGTAGACAACCTAGCAAAAAATTTTAATTTTGAAAAATAGACTTATCATGCTCGATTCTTTAGTATCCTTCAAATTTAATCATCAATGCACAATTAACTATGACTTAATCCAAAACACATCAATAAAATTCATAATTCAAAGGAAATTTCATTCTAATCATAATATGAGAAAATTACTTAAAGACAATATATCATTCAGGGAATTGAGAATAATGCAGAAAGTTAGGCACTTTCTTGAAATAAATATTCACCCCTACACTTAAGATGTACATTGCCCTCAATGTACAAAGATATATAATGATCATATAGTAAGACAATCAAAAGAGAGGGAGAGAGGTGAAACTTTCTGAATATTGGATGGAGTTAATGAAGAGAAACGTAGGGAGTGCCTCGAGCCGTTTGAACTTGAATCCTCAAAGTAGACGGTCTGGTTTTATTGTATCCTAAGCTAAATCTAAATACCATGGAGAATAAGAAGAAAGTAATAACAATAAAAATAAGAATAAAAATAAATAATGAAAAATGAAAGAAGAAAGATAACGGGAAAAGGAAAGGAAGAAGGGAGTTTTAAATAGAGATGTATCCCACGCCTGTGTTCCTTCCTGTGGTGCCCACACGGCCACGGCCACGGCCGTGTGCAAGGCCGTGTTAGTGTGAAAACCTGCTCCTAAAAGTCTAGTTAGTTCTTTGGTAGATTCTAAAATTTGAAAATATAAAAATTAATATGGTTAGTGCTCGGGTTGCCTCCCGAGAAGCGCTCGTTTAAAGTCTTGAGCTAGACTTACCTGTTATTCGCACAATCATGGTGGTTTGAGGAGGTGGAAATCCTTTCTCATCTGATCAATTTGGTTATTGATATAGAGTTTAAGTCGAGTAGTGTTTACCCTAAAAGTTCTGAATTTAGGACTAGTTACCTTGACTGTTCCATCTGGAACGATTTTGAGTACCTGATCTCGTAACTTAAGCTGGGTTGTCCCCTCATTAAGTTCGTCTTAGAGTTGCCTCGTTTTTGCTTCGTGTATTTTTAGTTTCTCTTTGAAGTGTGTCTTCCACTCATCTAGTTCATTGATCCAAAGCCTTCGTTCCTCATGAATTTCTTCTTTATCGACACGAGGTCTAAGATCTGGCATCTACAAAAGAGCTTCAAGAAATGGCAAGTTAATATGTAACTTCTTTGGAGGTTTAAGAAATTTACCGATTTTTTCCTCTGTGTGGTCTTTCTTTATCGCATTAGGGTATGGCACACGAGCTTGGTACTCTATAATTATCGGGTTTGGTAAATCATGGCTTACCTCAACCTTACCTTCACTTACCACAGGCTCTTGCCTTGGGTCAGATTCCACTAACCTTTCACTGTCATGAGCTGTTACGGCTTGAATTTGCTCTTTTGGGTTAGTTTCAGTGTTGCTTGGCAAGCTTTTTTGTAGTTGTTCTGAGTCAGCTTACCAAGCTGAGCTAATTGATTCTTGATCCCTTGAATCGATGCTTCTTGATTTTTGAGTGTTGTTTCGGTGTTTTGGAAATGAGCTTCTGACACCGCTATAAATTTTGTCAGCATCTCCTCAAGGTTCAACTTCTGTTCCTGCTGGTGAGGTGGTTGTTGAAAATCTGGAGGAAGTTGCGGTCTTTGACTACTTTGATCATCCCACGAGAAATTGGGATGGTACCTCCAACCTGCATTATAAGTGTTACTATAAAAATTATTTTGAGGTCTAGAATAGTTACCCATATTGTTAACTTGTTCGTTCTCTGTGCTAGGGTTGTAGGATAGATATTCTGTGTTGTTCATCCCTCCTCCATTTATATTGTATTGTATAGCTGGATGTACCTGCAAAGAATTACATACTCCATCAATCTTTTTATTTATCAGCTCTACCTGGTAATATAACATGGTGACTGCGTCGAGGTTGAAGACACTGGCTGCTTTAGTAGGAATTGTCCTCATGACTTGCCACTGATAATTATTCAATGCCATCTTCTCTATAAACTAAAATTATCTACCAAAAGAAAATAGAGGAAAAATTTAGCAAAGTAAAAAAAATAAATAATAAAAATAATAAAAATAATAATGAAAATAAATTACAATAATAATAATAATAATAATAATAATAATAATAATAATAATAATAATAATAATAAATGGCTAAAGTAATAAAAATTGAGCTTTCTTAATATTTTAGTTCCCCGGCAACGGCTGCAAAAACTTGATGTGTGCTGTCAGAGTCTTAATAATTTATATAAAGAATGATCAAGCCTAGAAACTAACTATGACAACGATTGAGACAAGCGCACCTATCGAACAGTAGTATAGCTTAGTGGCAAGACCGGATTGTCGAACCCAAAGGAACCTGAAGTACTAATACTAACTTTCTTTCTATTATTTAGCCTAAGAATTAAGGGAATTTTTATTTAATCTAAAATTAACTAACTACTAAGGTAAAGATGCTAAGACAAAGAAAACGAAATTGGGGAAAATACTTGTGGGAAAAACCGATTGATTTAGACAATACCCGAGGAAGAATCCACCTAGACTTCACTTGTTATCTAACTCTGAACCAGATGATTTATTCACTTGACTTGATCCGTAAGATTCCCTAAGTTATATTAATACCTCCGTCGAGGCTACTAACGTCTAACCCTGGGTTGATTAATTGAAATCTCTTTCTAATTAAAACCCCTAGAATTGCATTAACTCGATCTATGGACTTCCATATTAGGTTTTACCTAATCAGGCACAATATCATCACCCTATGTCTAGGTGTGCGATCAACTCCGCTTAATTATGCTAGATCTACTCTTAGGCAGGGACTTTTGCTCCTCCACCTAAGCACATCACAATTGAATTAATATCTTGAAAATATCAAAACAAGAATTAAGAACACATAATTCAGAACAAATCAAGTACTTATCATATAGTTCATCAAAAGATAACAAAATTCATCTTAGGTTTCAACCCCCTCAGGTATCTGGGGGTTTAGTTTATAATCATAAAAGAATACATCTCAGAAGAAAAGATAAAACAAAACATAAGAAAAACCCTAAAACTCCCTGAAGGAATTGAAGAGAGATCCCCCGTCTTGAGTATGACTCTGGCTTCTTGAGATGAATCAACTGGCTTTCTTCGAGTAAATTCCACAATTCTGACCTCTCTGGCTCGGCTCTTTGGCCTAGCTGGACGCCCCCTGAAGGCTGGCCTCTAGGGTGTTTATATAGGCTTTTGGAATGGCTTTCTTTGCCTCTAAGTACCCTAATCTGAATGAAACTCTTCTTTCTTACGTCAGGGACACGCTCATGGCACACGCCCGTGTGAATCGTGGCCAGGCCGTGTTAATTTTGTGATATGGCCCATTTACTCCGTTTTGGGACTATTTTTCATTCTTTTCATCCTCCGATGCTTTTCTGAGTATAAAACATGAAAACAATGTATTAAGAGCACCAATTTACACAATTCAATGCTTAAATCATCCAAAAGCATGCTAAATGTGGGCTTAAAATATGTTACTATTACGGTTTATCATTTATATAGGCAAATAATCTAAAATACTAAAGTGCCCTTTCGTTTATAATGTCGATTAGGGTTTTAGGTTGTAAAATACCCTAATTACCCTTAAAAATCTCATTTTGCTCCTATGTTGCGACATCGAACTCCCCATTTTGCAACATAGTGACCATCTTGGAGTTCCTACGCCTTTAAATGGACTCATGCATATTTACCAAGTATGTTAGCTCGCGTTTAGGCCTCATCCGACCCCTAAGGTCAATAAAGGACTTAAAATGTACTTTTTATTGAATTTAACTAAACTAGGAAAACATCAATAAAACATACTAAAATTGCTTGTATTCAACCCCCTAAATTACGAAAACTAGTTTAATCTACTACATCGAATTACGATAGATCATATACCTTACACTAATTCAACCCAATATGTAACAGCCTGTTTTGGTCAAATCGGAACAGTGGTTTTGGGGCCACAAAACAGAAGTTAAAATAATTATTGTGTGAAATTTTCGTTAAGAAATTTTATTGTGTAAATGCTTAATTTGATAAAAAAGACCAAATCGCGTAAAGTGGAAAAGTTGTGTTCTATTAAATAAAGGTATTTTATAGCTATAGAACCTTAAAGTTAAGGTTATTAAGTGGTAATTAGACCTTTTAATTGTGAGTGGACAATTTTAGGCATTTATTAAGTGATTTTAACGGTTATTAAATAAGGGTTAAATAAGTAAATTAGTATTAAAGTAAATTAAATTAAAGAAAAATAAGAGATCATCTTGTTTCTTCATCATCTAACCAAATTAAGCAAAGAAAAACTCCATTAAAAGAGCTTCAAGGTTCGGCTAAGCTCCTCCTCTTGCATGGTATGTATTTTAGCTCGATTTTTGATGATTTATATGTTTTTGTAATCGTTGTAACTCAATCTAGCTAGCCCGTACCTTTAATTTGAAAACTGTTAAAGGTTTTGAGAGTTGCATTGTTGAATTTATGTGTTCTTTGATGTTTAATGTTGAAATATGAAAGCTTGATGATAGTTTTACATGTTTTGTTAAGTGATTTTTTATGATGCACAATACGGATTAAATTGTGAAAAGTGCAAAATGAGTGGTAAATGTGAAATAAATGAAAGTTTTGGGCTACTAGGGACCTATTTGTAATTCGGCCAAGCATAGGTTTTATTGAAATTATGTGAATTTTGTGTTTTGTGAAATAAAGACTAAATTGTAAAAGTTGTTAAATACTTGGGGCAAAAGTGTAAAAGTGCTTTAAAGTTTGATATGGACTAGATTGAAAAAATATGTGATTGAATAAGTTAATTTTGAATTCATATAGATTAAGAAAGAAAGAATTCAGATTTAGATCGGGGGAAAAGCAAGGTTATTGAGTAGTCGGTTCGTTTCGTCAAAACTATACATGAGGTAAGTTCGTATAACTGAACTTAAATGTGTATCTTTTCATTTGATGGAATAAATTGAGATAGTATTTATTGTATTAGATAAATGTAGAGATATTAACTTAAATGCACAATTTAAGTAAACGAGTTGATGAATAAGACCATAGCTGGACTATGGCAAAATCGAATAACAAGACCATAACTGGGTTATGGCATGTGAATGAAAGACCATGGCAGGGCCTTGGCAATGTATGTGTAAGACCATAGTTGGACTACGGCATCGGAAAATCGACTTACTCGTATCGTAAGCATTTATAAACTCAAAGTGATTTGATAAGTGAATTGGTGAGAATAGATATGTATTAGTACAGGTATGTACGGAAAACTATTCTAATAACGAGTTGATGGAAGTCAAGAATTTTATGTTAATTTAGTGATTGATGCTTTAATGCAATTTATGTTATCAATTTAGAAATGTTAATGAATGATGAGATTATTTTATATTTACATACGAACTTACTAAGCTTATAGCTTACTCTGTTTATTTGTTCCTATGTTCTATAGTACTTCAAAGCTAGCTCAGATTCGGGAATCTCAAGGACTTCATCACACTATCGAACATCTATTTGGTACTTTTGAGTCTTGTAAATACAGTATATGGCATGTATAGGCTTGTGTCATTTGGTATGTTTGGTGTATATGTATTTAGGTCGTTTGCGTTGGCATAAGATGGTGAACATGATGATGTTTATAAATGTACAAACGGTTCTATTTTGAGTTTGGAAAATTATGTTATGTGATTGAAGTTGATAATTTAAAAGTTATGTGTTTGTGAATTAATGCTTGATAATGCATATTTGAAATGAATTAGTAAATTGAATTGTATATGTGAATTAGGTATGTAATTAAATGGCAAGTTGTGACATATTTGTGACTTGCATGGTTAGAGATAGATATAGTAAGATTTATGTATTGGTTAATGACTTTTGGCTGCATATTTATGCCTTAAAATGGTACCATTTGTACTTTTTTAGGTATGTGCAAAATGGGTTGGCAAATTGACCTTGCAAATGGCCTATTTTTGTCTACACGGGCAAAGACACGAGTGTTTGTCTCAGCCGTGTGTGACACACGGTCATGTACACACGGTCATGTTACATGACCGTGTATCCCCTGGTGTTGAAATTGAATTGAAGTCAGTATGCTCCACACAATCTCACATACAAGCGTGTGACTGGCCATGTAGTACAAGTCACTATCATTGGTTGTGATTAAATTGTATTTGATATGACAAATTGTATATGAAATGTATGATTATAAATGTTGTAAATCTTGTAATGCTCCGTAATCCCATTTCGACGTTGAATATGGGTGAGGGATGTTACATTTATTGGTATCAGAGCTACGATTTAGTCGATTCTAGGACTAACGTAGCATGCGTGAGAGTCTAGCTATACGTTCCATATATACTCTTCAAAAATGTGATGATTCCTAACAGCTTAAATTGTATTTTCGTATAGTAATGGATCCCGAACGATCTGTAGTGGATGATGTTGAGAGTAATGCACCAGCTTCCGCTCAAGGGACAACGCCTTCCGAATCTAGACCCGTGTTGAGTAGTCACGAAAGTGAGGCTAAAGAAGCCTTTTTTCCAGATGATGAATGAGTGGTTCACTCAATATGTTTGGACAAATCCGGCTGCTCAACAACCTCCACCCCCTCCTATTCCTCAAACTGTACCTCTAGCTCCTCAAGGAGTCGAGCTTTTAAGATTGAATAAGCCTCCAGTTGATAAGATCCGTAAACATGGGGCTGAAGAGTTTAAGGCTAATGTTGATGATGACTCAGAGAGAGCCGAGTTCTTGCTAGAAAATACTATTCGAGTGTTTGATGAACTTTCATGTACGCTAGCTAAATGCTTAAAGTGTGCTATTTCTCTTCTGAGAGACTCTGCGTATCAATGGTGGAATTCTTTAGTTTCAGTAGTGCTGAGAGAGCGAGTGACCTGGGAATTCTTTCAGATCGAGTTCTAGAAGAAATACATCAGTCAACTGTTCCTTGATCAAAAGCATAAAGAATTTTTAGAATTGAAAGAGGGTCGTATGACCGTAACTGAATATGAAAGAGAATTTGTACAGTTGAGCAAGTATGCTAGAGAATATGTTTCTACCGAAGAGATAGTGGTTTGTTGATGTGTTGAACGGAGACATTAAACTTTTGGTTAGAATATTGGATTTAAAAGATTTCGTTGTGTTAGTCGAAAGTGCTTGCAAAGATGAAGAACTGGGCAAAGAAAAGAGAAACGCTGATTTGGAAGCTAGAGATTCGAAAAAAAGATTGATGAATAAACCCTGTCACTCTTTATCAAAGAGATACCGAGATTCGTATAGTCAATCAAATGCACCAGTGGAGTACTCTAATAGAGATCGCGGGAAGCAATTTGCGGGTTCAAAAACTCTAGCTATGTCAGTGGCAAGTGTAGGTAATGTTAGACCGAACAAACCTGAATGCAAACGATATGGAAAATGACATTTTGGAGAGTGTAGATTGAATGATAAAGCCTGTTTTAGATGTGGTTCGCACGAACACTTCATTCGAGATTGTCCTTAGTTAGATGAGAAAGATAAATATGAGAGTGTAAGACAAAGCAACACAACTGCGAAAGGAAGACCATTCTGTAATGTTAGAAATGTGAGTGGTGGTAGAGGTGTGATATGAGATACTGTTGTGAGATCCGAGGCCAGAGCACCTGCTAGAGCCTATACTATTCGCACTCGCAAAGAAGCATCATCTCCAGATGTTATCATCAGTACTTTCACTCTCTACGATACTAATATGATTGCATTGATAGATCCAGGATCAACTCATTCTTATATATGTATGAATTTAGTATCTAGTAAGACTTTGCCTGTAGAGTCTACTGAATTTGTGATTAGAGTATTGAACCCCTTAGTCAAATGTATTTTGGTTGTCAAAGTCTGCAAGAATTATCCTTTAATGTATTGGGATTTCTGTTTTCTGGCTAATCTGATGTTGTTGCCATTCGATGAATTTGATGTGATTCTAGGTATGGATTGGCTAACGATGCATGATGCTATAGTGAATTGTAGACGAAAGACAAATAAACAGAAATGTCAGAATAATGAGACTAATAGAATTGAATCTGATGATCTGAATAGTTTTCCAGTTGTGATATTATCTATGTTAGCTCAGAGATTTGTGAGAAAGGGGTGTGAAGCTTATCTTGCTTATATACTTGATACGAAAGTGATAGAAACAAAGATTGAATTAATACTAGTTGTGTGCGAGTATCCAGATGTATTTCCTGAAGAGTTACCGGGTTTACCGCCTATTAGAGAGGTTGAGTTTGGTATTGAATTAGTACCGGGAACAATACCGATATCGATAGCTCTGTATAGAATGGCTCTGACAGAGTTAAAAGAATTGAAAGCTCAGTTTCTTTCCTTACAGTGCACCGGTGTTATTTGTGAAAAAGAAAGATGGCATGATGAGAATGTGTATAGACTATCGACAACTCAACAAAGTGACGATTAAGAATAAATACTATTTTCCATGAATAGATGATTTGTTTGACCTGTTAAAAGGGCAACAATGTTTTCAAAAATTGATTTGAGATTGGGTTATTACCAGTTGCGAGTTAAAGACTTAAATGTGCCAAAGACTGCATTTAGAACAAGTTACGAACACTACGAAGTTGTTGTCATGCCTTTCAGACTAAGAAATGCACCTACTGTTTTTATGGACTTGATGAACTGGATTTTCAGGCCGTACTTAGACCGATTCGTAGTTGTATTTATTGATGACATTTTGATTTACTCTGTAATGAATCTGAGCATGCTGAGCATTTGAGAATCGTGTTACAAACTTTAAGAGATAAACAGTTTTTTACAAAGTTCAGCAAATGTGAGTTTTGGCTACAAGAGGTTGGTTTTCTGGGAAATATAGTTTCAGCCGCGGGTATCTGAGTTGACCCGAGCAAAATTTCTAATATTATACATTGGAAACCTCCGAGAAATGTATCAGAAGTTCGTAGTTTTCTGGGACTAGCTGGCTATTATAGACGATTTTGGAAAGCCTTTTCGATGATTGCGACTCTAATGACACGATTGCTTCAAAAAGATGTTAAATTTGAGTGGTCAGAAAAGTATCAGTAGAGCTTCGAGCAGTTGAAAGCATTATTGACAGAGGCACCAGAGTTAGTTCAGCCAGATTCGGGTAAAGAATTCGTAGTTTTCAGTGATGCATCGTTAAATGGCCTGGTTGTGTTTTGATGTAGGAAGGCAAAGTTATAGCTTATGCCTCGAGATAGTTGAAGCCGCATGAAAAGAATTATCTGACGCACGATCTAGAGTTAGTTGCTATAGTGTTCGCATTGAAAATTTGGCATCATTACTTGTTTGGTGGGAAATGCCATATTTATACCGATCACAAAAGCTTAAAATATTTGATGACTCAGAAAGATTTGAATTTGCGAGAGCGGAGATGGTTAGAATTGCTAAAAGACTATGAGTTAGTGATTGACTATCTTCCGGGGAAAGCGAACATAGTTGCTGATGCTTTGAGCTGAAAGTCTTTATTTGCTTTACGTACTTTGAACACACAATTAGCTTTGTCTGACGACGATTCGACAGTAGCCGTGTTAAAAGTAAGATCGTTATTTCTACAGCGGATTTGTAAGGCTCAAAAATTTGATAATGAATTGCAAGCAAAATGAGCTCAGTGTGAGTCGACTTCTGATTCAGAGTTTCTAATAAGGCTCAGTGATTGTTTGATGTTTCGTGATAGAATATGTGTACCAAGAAATTCTGAGCTCATTCCAAAGATTCTAAATGAAGTACATAATAGTTGTTTATCAGTACATCCAGGAAGCACAAAAATGTATAACGATTTGAAACAGCTTTATTGGTGGCACAGCATGAAATGAGTTATCTCAGAATTTGTTTCAAAATGTTAGATTCTCAACAAGTCACAGCTGAGCATCTAGTGTTGTCAGGTTTATTACAGCCTATTATGATTCCTAAGTGGAAGTGGGATAAAGTAACAATGGATTTCGTATCGGGTTTGCCCTTATCTCTGAAAAAGAAAGATGCGATCTGGGTTGTTGTTGACAGGTTGATGAAATAAGCTCATTTCATTCTGGTACGTACATATTTCTTGCTTGATAAATTATCTAAGTTGTATATTTCTGAAATTGTGAGATTACATGGTGTTCCCCTATCTATTATTACAGATAGAGATCCGAGGTTTACATCAAAATTTTGAAAGAAATTACAAGAAGCTTTGGGTACGAAGCTGCATTTTAGCACTGCGTTTCACCCGCAAATGGATGGTCAATCCGAACGAGTTATTCAGATACTTGAGGATATGTTGCGTTATTACATTCGTGAGTTTGAAGGTAGTTGGGAGAAATATATACCGCTGATTGAATTTGCTTACATTAATAGCTTCCAATCGAGTATAAAGATGGTACCATACGAAGCTTTATACGGTCGTAAATGTAGAACAGCATTGTACTGGACTGAGCTTAGTGAGAATAAGATTCACGGGGTTGATCTGATCAGAGAAACAGAAGAAAAAGTAAAAGTAATTCGCGATAGTTTGAAAGCAGCTTCGGATCGACAAAAATCATATGCATACTTGAAACGAAAAGATATTGAGTTCCAAATCGAGGATAAAGTGTTTTTGAAAGAGTCGCTGTGGAAAAAGATATTGCGGTTTGGTCGGAAAGGGAAATTGAATCTACGATTCATCAGACCCTATGAAATTATTGAGTGAGTTGGGCCAGTGGCATATCAGCTGTCCTTACTGTCTTAGTTAGAAAAGATACATAAAGTGTTTCATCTGTCGATGCTTCGACAATACCGATCCGACCCTTCACATGTCATTTCCCCAGCCGAGGTGGAAATTTAGTCTGATATGTCATATGTTAAAATACCGATTCAAATTTTAGCTCGTGAAATCAAAGAGCTAAGAGATAAGAGAATCGCTTTAGTGAAAGTATTATGGCATCGACACGGGATCGAAGAAGCTACATGGGAACCCGAGGATGCTATGAGAAAACAATACCCGAACCTATTCACTGGTAAGATTTTCGGGGACGAAAATCCCTAATGAGGGAATTTTTAACAGCCCGTTTTTGGTCAAATCAGAATAGTGGTTTCGGGACCAGAAATCCAAAGTTGAAATAATTATTTTATTATTATTTTAATGTCTACAGCACGATAATATGATTTTGTGAAATTTTCGTTAAGAAATTTTATTGTGTAAATGCTTAATTTGATAAAAAGGACTAAATCGCGTAAAGTGTAAAAGTTGTGTTCTATTATCTAAAGGTATTTAATAGCTATAGAACCTTAAAATTGAGGTCCTTAAGTGGTAATTGTGAGTGGACAATTTTGGGCATTTATTAAGTGATTTTAACGGTTATTAAATAAGGGTTAAATAAGTAAATTAGTATTAAAGTAAATTAATTAAAGAAAAATAAGAGATCATCTTGTTTCTTCATCATCTAACCAAATTAAGCAAAGAAAAACTCCATTAAAAGTGCTTCAAGGTTCGGCTAAGCTCCTCCTCTTGCATGGTATGTATTTTAGCTCGATTTTTGATGATTTATATGTTTTTGTAATCGTTGTAACTCAATCTAGCTAGCCCGTACCTTTAATTTCAAAACTGTTAAAGATTTTGGGAGTTGCATTGTTTAATTTATGTGTTCTTTGATGTAATGTTGAAATATGAAAGCTTGATGATAGTTTTACATGTTTTGTTAAGTGATTTTTGATGAAAATGCATTATAGGGATTAAATTGTGAAAAGTGCAAATTGAGTGGTTAAAATGTGAAATAAATGAAAGTTTTGGGCTGCTAGGGACCTATATGTAATTCGGCCAAGCATGGTTTTTATTGAAATTATGTGAATTTTGTGTTTTGTGAAATAAGGACTAAATTGTAAAAGTTGTAAAATACTTGGGGCAAAAGTGTAAAAGTGCTTTAAAGTGTGATATGGACTAAATTGAAAGAATATGTGATTGAATAAGTTAATTTTGAATTCATATAGATCAAGAGAGAAAGAATTCAGACTTAGATCGGGGGGAAAGCAAGGTTATCGAGTAGTCGATTCGTTTTGTCAAATCTGTACACGAGGTAAGTTCGTATAACTAAACTTAAATGTGTATCTATTCATTTGATGGATTAAATTGAGATAGTATTTATTCTATTAGATAAATGTGGAGATAGTAAATTAAATGCCCGGTTGAAGTAAACGAGTTGATGAATATGACCATAGCTGGGCTTTGGCAAAATCGAATAATAAGACCATAATCGAGTTATGGCATGTGAATGAAAGACCACGGCAGGGCCTTGGCAATGTATGTGTAAGACCATAATTTGACTATGGCATCTAAAAATCGACGTACTCGTATCGTAAGCATTTATAAACTCAAAGTGATTTGATAAGTGAATTGGTGAGAATAGATATGTATCAGTACAGGTATGTACGGAAAACTATTCTAGTAACGAGCTGATGAAGTTGAGAATTTTATGTTAATTTAGTGATTGATGCTTTAATGGAATTTACGTTATCAATTTAGAAATGTTAACGAATGATGAGATTATTTTATATTTACATACGAACTTACTAAGCTTATAGTTTACTCTGTTTATTTGTTCCTATGTTTAATAGTATTTCAAAGCTAGCTCGGATCCGGGGATCGTCAGGGACTTCATCGCACTATCGGACATCTATTTGGTACTTTTGTGTCGTGTAAATATGGTATATAGCATGTATAGGCTTGTGTCATTTTGGTATGTTTGGTGGATATGTATTTAGGCCATTTGGGTTGGCATAAGATGATGAACATGATGATGTTTATAAATGTGCAAATGGTTCTATTTTGAGTTGGTAAATTGACTTATGTTATGTGATTGAAGTTGATAATTTAAAAGTTATGTGTTTGTGAATTAATGCTTGATAATGCATGTTTGAAATGAATTAGTAAATTGAATTGTATATGTGAATTAGGTATGTAATTAAATGGCAAGTTCTGATATATTTGTGACTTATATGGTTGGAGATAGATACAGTAAGATTTAGGTATTGGTTAATGACTTTTGGCTGCATATTTGTGCCTTGAAATGGTACCATTTGTACTTTTTTAGGTATGTGCAAAATGGGGTGGCAAATTAGCCTTGCAAATGGCCTATTTTGTCCACACGGGCAGAGACAGAGGCGTGTGTCTCAGCCGTGTGTGATACACGATCATGTTACACGGTCGTGTGTCCCCTGGTGTTGAAATTGAATTGAAGTTAGTATGCTCCACACAGTCTCACATAAGGGTGTGTGACTTGCCATGTGGTACAAGTCAGTATACCCCCTAAATGGCACACGACCTAGCATACGGGCTTGTGACTTGGCCGTGTTGCATAATTCAATATAGCCTACAGGTTTGGCACGGCCTAACACATGGCCTGGCACACGGGCGTGTGTGGCCACTTCGAAGGGCACATGGGCTGGACACACGGGCTTGTGGTTGGCTGTGTAACTGATGGGATCGAAACTAACTAATATTTCGACAAAGGCAAGCGCACCTATCGAACAGTAGTATAGTTGTGGTGAGTTCGGAATTTCGTATCCTCAAGGACTAAAATTACTAATAATAACTATCATTTTATTATCTAGCCTAATAATTAAGGGGATTTATTTTTAATCTAAAATTTATCTAACTAATTGACTAACTATGAACGCGATAGAGCATGAAGAGAATAATCGCATGAATAAAGACAATACCCAAGGAAGAATCCACCTAGACTTCACTTTTTATTCTAACTCTGAATTAAATGATTTATTCACTTGACTTGATCCGTAGAAATCCCTAAATTATGTTAATATCTCTTTCAAGACTAAGAACAACTGACTGTAGGTTGATTAATTAAAATCTCTTTCTGATTAAAACCCCTATTGTCGCATTAACTCGATCTATGGATTCCCTTATTAGATTTGACTCTAATCTGGCAGATTTATGTCATCCTGTTTCTAGGGTTGCAATCAATTCCGCTTAATTATGTTGGATCTTCTCTTAAATAGGGACTTTTGCTCCACTAAATAAGCACATTAAACCTGAATTAATATTCATGAAAACATCAAAACAAGGATTAAGAACACATAATTAAGAACAAAATCAAGTATTTATCATGTAATTCAAATTTATTAAATAATAAGATTCATCTAGGTTTCATCCTCTCTAGGTATCTAGGGAGTTTAGTTCATAACGTAAAAGGAAAACATCATAGAATTAAGAAAACAACAAGACATAAAGAACCCAAAAACTTGCAAAGAACGATGGATATCTTCAATCTTGGAGTGAATCTACCTTCTAGGTGATTCCGACGGCTTCTTTCGAATAATTTCTTCGACCTACTCCACGTGTTCCTTTAGGTCTTCCTCTGATGAGTATTTATAGACTTTAGAAGGCTCAGAAACCCTAAATATTGGCTTTTTCAGCGTGAAAATAAAGCAAGGTACGATAGGGACACGGGCGTGTCATCAACCCGTGTGAGGAGGCCTAGGCCGTGTGGGAATTTGCATGGCTCTCGATCGACACGGGCTGGCACACGGGCGTGTGTCCAACCTTGTGGTTCACACAAGCATTTGCTTAGCCTGTGTGGTGTGGGCTTTGGCCGTGTGGATCCTTAAGATGGCCCATTTTATCCGATTTTGGCTCGTTTTCCGTTTCTTTCGCTCCCCTATGCTCTCCTAAGTATAGAAGCATGAATTTAAAGGATTAGGAGAATCGAATTCACCAAATTCTATAAATAAACATCCAAAAATACGCTAAGCGTGGGATTAAAATGTGTTACTTTTATGGTTTATCAAATATCCCCACACTTAAGTGTTTGCTTGTCCTCAAGCAAAATCCTCAACTCACAATTAAAATTAAACTTCCTTAATTCACAATTCTTATCAATAATGTATTATCATAATTTACAAATAATTTATACATTGATAATTTAAGTAAAAGAGTCCTAAAGATTCAAATAATCTAAGTCATAAATTTTTGTAGTACGAAAACATAGGTGTTTCCTCTTATCTAAATAATTACCTTGATTCAAAACCGACAAGAATTGACATCCTCACTAAAGAATCACTCAAATCACTCAAAGTGTTTAAGGTTCAAATTAAGCACTCAAAAGTCAAACCTGAAAAGTTGTTACCATAGGCTTGCATGAAAATCAAATCTCCACCACTATACAATGAGATGATACACAAATCAAAAGGTCTTTAAAAGGGTTGTAATAGGGCTTGTGTTAAAGGTGCGGATAAAGACTGAATTTACCTAACTAGAAAAATAAACTAATACTGAATAATTACAATTGAATAATAACACGAGCTTCTTCTCAAAATGTGAAATTAACTGCTTAAGCTCAAATAACATAGAACTAGTAATATATATTTCCACTTTTTTTTTCACATACAATAATAAGACGAATTTTAACAAATGAAATAAAGAAAATAGTTAGGAAATTGATCAAATCAAATCTCGACAAAATGGGAGTCAATAAAATAGGAGAAGCAAAAATTGGGTTTTGGGTTAATATTAATGGGTGAGTCAAGAAACAGTTTATTAGGCTCAAAGAGGTTTACTAGGGATTAATTATGAAGGTAGGCTTTTTGGGATAAGTGGGTTAAAACCTAGGTGCCTTTATCATCTCAGTATATCAAATCAAAAGTGCAGTCTCGACATGCATAATCGAAGCAAGTTCTAGAATAACAAATCAATATTGACACACTCATAACCAATAAAGTAAGCAAGAAAAGTGTATGCTCTAAAGGCTCAAAATCTTCCAAAAATTATGATTTTTGGTGTCAACCTTGCAAATTTCAAACTTCAAAGTAATATTTAAATTTTAATTCTGAAAATAAACTTATCATGCTAGATTCTCTAATGTCTTAAAGTTTAAACCAGCAATGCACAATTACCTATGACTTAATCCAAAACATATCAATAAAAATCATAAGTCAATAAAAGTTTCATTCTAATAGTAACATGAGACAGTTACTTAAGAACAAGACATAATTTAGGGATTTTTCTGATAATCAATTAAATAACCTCCCCACGCTTAAGATGTACATTGTCCTCAATGTACCAAAATACATAATGACAATATAATAAGAAAATCATAAGAGAGGGAGAGAAGTGAAACTTTCTAGATGAAATCCGTGGAATAGTTTATGCTAAATTATATCATAGTAAAGTGCATAATTCTGAGTAACTAATAAGAAAATAAACACAAATGTGGAAGACGATTAAGGGATTACTCGATTAGGAATCTAAAAACTAAAATATAGTTCAGAATATAAAAGATAAGTCTTTTAAAATAAAAACATAAAGGAAAATAGAGTAAAAATAAAAAATAAAAATAAAATAACTGGACTCAAAGGTCATCATCGTCAGACGCGTCGCGAGGTGGCGGTGCTGAAGAGGGAGGTCGGTGACTCGGTGGTGAAGGGTGTAGTAGATCCTCGTGAGGGGGAGGAACATCCTCAGTAATGTCCTCGGGATCATCTTGATCACCGGGTCAAGACAGTCGGTACTAGGGAGGATCGAAACCATGGCGTCGCTCTATCATCCTCATATATAGCATACTTAAGACGCCTTGAGGGGACATTTGGCCAACCAGTGTAAGCGAAGAGGACTGCTCCGGTGTGAGGAGACTGAAGTGTTGAGTGAGGCGAGTCACGTAAGGCCCTAAGCAGATGGGGCCCTTCCTATGGCGGTCAATTTGGTGGCGGAAGGCTAGAGCCAGGAAGTCTGCCAAGTCAATGATATGGTCGTGAGCTGTGCTCTATAAATAGTTGGCATCGTGTGTGCTCACGATTCCGGTGCTCTCTTTCCGACCTGTCAAAGTATGAGCAAGGAGTGGGTGAATATACCTTAGGGCAGGAGAGAGGGAAGTCGCCTTCGAGCGACTAGGATCATAAGTCGTCAGAGCGACGATATCAGTCCAACAATGTGAGGGTGAGTAATGAATGTGGCGATAGAGCTAAAGAAAGTTCTCGGTGCTCATGAACTCCTCCGTATAAAGTCTCAAAGCAGCACCAAATTTTGGGACACTCATGTGGTGCACCACACCATCAAGGTGAAAGACGATGATGCCGGGCTCATCGTGGGTTGACATGACAGTCTGAAGGTGGAACATCGAGCATAACTCCAAGGTAATCGCCACATAAGTGGGCTCGACGATACTGAAGAAGCGATCCCATGGTGCTGTGATAATGAGGGCACAAACCTCGTTAGCGAGGTGGACTTGCTCCAACGTGACGCAATCGATGTAGTGGCCCAAACTTAAGTGTCTTGCTCGAATGAGCTGAAATAGGTCCTCCGGCGGGTCTGCGGTAAAAACGAGGTAAGGGTGGCGCACTTCAGCGGAAGCGCTCGAGGAGGTTACGCCGGGACCCTTCTGCTTTTTCGAAGCAGGGACGACGACTTTCGTCTTACCTCGAGTATTTGTCATGATAAACCTGAATAATAGTATTACGAAATAAAGAACTATCATCAAAGAGAAACACGGTAGAGATAAACAATTCTACTTCATAGTAAGCTGAATACAAGATTATTAACAAGAAATTTAAGTGAAGTAATAGAATCACTAAGAAATAGTGCAAAAATAACAACTAAATTAAGAAAAGAACCAAATAAAATCAACCTAAATTATATAAACAATCAACAGAACTAATAGATTAGAAATAATAAAAATCAAAATAGAAATAAGAATGAAAATAATAATAATGATAATAACATAAAAATAATATAAATGAAAATGAAAATAAAAGGAGGAATCAAAAATCGAAGAAAAGGGTGAACCGACGGTGAGGAGGTAGTCGGAGCTCGGCGATGGCTAAGCACGATACGTCGGGTTGTGGAAAGGCCGGTGGTGAGGACGGGCGGTGGTGGCTGGCGTGTGCAAGGAAAAGGGGAGGAAAAGGGAAAAAGAAGGAAGAAAATGGAGGGGGTATTAGGAAAGAAGAATGAGGGAAAGAAGAGAAAGGGGAAGCGAAGGGAGGAGAGGGAGACGACGGTGGTAGAAGGAGGCAGAGGGAGGTTGCGGCGGCTAGGATTTAATAGGGGAATTTGGAGAAGAAAGGAAGAAAAAAGAAAAAGAAAAATGGATTTAAATAGGGGACACGGTCGTGTAATGGCCCGTGTTGGGCCACATGCCCGTGTGGTCGAGTCCCTAGCCCATGTTCGTCGCAATTTTGAGAAGCTAAATTTTCACATGGCCTTGGACACGTCCATGTCTCCAGAACGTGTGGTCCACACGGCCGTATTGCACGACTGTGTGCGAAGCCATTCACTTCTCCTACGCCCGTGTGACCGCACACACGGTCGTGTGGCTTGCCCGTAGAGCCTCTTGACCTGTTTAAATTTTAGAATTTTGAAAATTTGAAGTTCAGTTTCCACACGGCCTAGAACACGCCCGTATAGTGTTTGACACGCCCGTGTGCTCGAACACAAGGCCGTGTGTCGTGCCCGTGGAGCCCCTAACTTGTTTAAAATTTGAAAAATTAGGCTCCTGTTTTCACACGGCCTTGGACACGCCCGCGTATCCAGTCCGTGTGGTCCACACGGCCGTGTCACACACCCGTGTGGACTATATTTAGGCTGTGTGTTGTGCCCGTGGAGCCTCCTGTCAATTTCTTTGAATTTCAAAAACTAAGTCCCCACATCCACACGGCCAGGGACACGCCCGTGTGTCTAGGCCGTGTAGGTTAAAAACCTGTATTAAAACATGAATAAAAGTAAAAATAAACTAATGAATAGGGTTAATGCTCGGGTTGCCTCCCGAGAAACACTTGTTTAAAGTCCTAAGTGAGACTTACCTTGTTTTCTTCTCTTTATGAAGGTTCACGGAGCTGAAGCTCCTCTCTAATATCCCTGAAATCCTTACCGTTATATAGTTTAAGTCGTTGACCGTTTACCTTGAATGTGTCATAAGTCGGATGAGTTACCTCAATTGTGCTATAGGGAAAAATGGTTTTGATTACAAATGGACTTGACCATCTTGATTTTAGCTTTCCAGGGAATAATTTGAGTTTCAAATTGTATAGTAGAACAAGATCTCCAACTTCAAATTGATTAGGTCGCTTCAAAGGAGCATCATGGTGTCGCTTTGTTGCTTATTTGTATAAGCGTGAGTTCTCGTAAGCATTTGCTCGCCACTCATCTAGCTCGTTCAACTGCATCAATCTTTTCTCACCTGAAAGTTTAAGATCATAGTTTAAGAATATTATGGCCCAAAATGCTTTGTCCTCTAATTCAAATGGTAGATGACAACTCTTCCCGTAAACAAGTCTGTATAGGGATGTTCCTATGGGAGTTTTAAAAGCGGTTCTATAGGCCCATAAAGTGTCATCTACTTTTAATGCCCAATATTTCCTGTTTGATTCTATAGTTTTCTCTAGAATACGCTTAAGCTCTCGATTGGCTACTTCAACGTGTCCACTGGTTTGAGGGTGATAAGGGGTAGTTGTTCTGTGGTGCACTCCATATTTCTTTAAGATTTTATCAAATTGAGTATTACAAAAATGAGTACCCCTATCACTAATAATTGTTCTATGTGTTCCAAATCGAGAGAAGAGTTTCTTAAGAAATCTCACTACCACTCTAGCATCATTAGTAGGTAAAGCTTGAACTTCCACTCATTTTGACATATAATCAACTGCTACTAAGATGTATTTATTCCCAAATGAGCTAGGGAATGGACCCATAAAATCAATACCCCATACATCAAATATTTCATATGATAGCATATACGTTTGAGGCATTTCATCGCGTTTAGAGATATTACCTGTTCTCTGAAATCTATCACACGAAGTAACATACCTGTTAGCGTCATTGAACAGAGTGGGCCAATAAAAACTTGGTTCGAACGTTTTATGTGCTGTCCTAGCCCCACTATAATGTCCTCCTGTTGGTCCTGAATGCCAATGTTCTAGGATTTTGCTTGCTTCTGCCATTGTAACACATCTCCGAATTACTTGATCTGCACATATATGAAAAAGAAAAGGGTCCTCCGGAAAATAGTTTTTCACATTAGCAAAGAATCGTTTCTTTTGATGATGTGTCAACCCTTTTGGTAGGATGTTAGCAGCTAAGTAATTCATAATATCTGCAAACCAAGGTACCTCGGAGTCAGATATAGACAAAAGTTGTTCTTCAGGGAACGAGTCATTTATCTCACTCTCATTGAATTCTTTGATATGTGGATTTTCAAGTCTAGAGAGATGGTCTGCTGCGAGATTTTCAGCTCCTTTCTTATCCTGAATTTCACAAATCAAATTCCAGTAAGAGTAAAATCCATCTTATGAGTCGAGGTTTTGCATCAGATTTAGTTATAAAAAAAATGAAGAACTGAATGGTCAGTGTAAACGACAACTTTAGATAATATCAAATACTGTCTAAACTTATCAAATGCAAAAACCACAGGTAGCAGTTTTTTTCTGTGGTGGTGTAATTTTCTTGTGCAGCCGTCAATGTCTTTCTAGCGTAATAAATCGGCTGAAAATGCTTGTCTCTTTGCTATCCCAAAACCGCACCTACTGCAAAATCACTCCCATCACACATTAGTTCAAAGGGCAAATTCCAATCAGGTGCAATTATAATTGGAGCATTTATTAATTTATTTTTGAGGGTATTAAATGCATCTGAACATTTCTGATTAAAATTGAAAGGCACATCTTTTTCTTGTAATCTAATTAAAGGCTTAGCTATTTTAGAAAAGTCCTTATTAAATATTCTATAAAATCCAGCATGTCCTAAAAAGCTTCTAATAGCCTTAACTGAACTAGGAGGAGGTAATTTTTCTATGGTTTCAATTTTTGCTTTATCAACCTCAATTCCTTTACAAGAAATTTTGTGACCTAACACAATTCCTTTACATGAATTCACTATTAAACCCATTTACAGATAGACTGCTAACATTTCTTTTATAGAAAATCCTCATGTAAGGCTTCTTATTTGTAACTTACTACCCATATACTTCATAACATCCTTACTCTTAACATGCAAAGTTATTAGACTTACCAAGAGATGGAAAATCTCTGTATTTTCCAAGAATCCTTAGCTTCTAGCTAAGAAGAGCAACCAGCAAATAACATTTAATACTTAAGAAAAAGAAAATATTAAAGAGTTATTCTGGAGGAAAAAGAAACCTTCTCTCAAAGCCTTCTCACACATATATATTGTAACACCCTAAAACTCGGCCTAGACGTTACGACCGAATCTAGAGGAATTACATTAGTTTGTTTAAAATAAAAGAAAACCTAGAATTTGAAATCTAGTTTCAAAAACCATGTGATTCCAAATTATATTATTTTTGAATACTCTTACATGTTATTCAGAAAAACACGCGTGCAAAACTTATTTATTTTTCGGAAAAGAAATTAATTTAACATTTAATTTTGCAGCAGAAATTTTTAGAGTTTTAGTTTGGTAAATCGTACGATTTTGCAGTTTAAAGTTAAAAACACCAAAAAGGGACAAACAAAACAAAACCTGAAAATAAAGTCTAAAAACAAATTTACATTCTAAAATATTTAAAAACGTAAACTATCTTATTAAATTAATTGAGAAAATAATTCGAGCTCCAACACACCGCCCGGTCCTAAATTTGCTGATTACCTGAAAGGTCAAATATAGAAAAGTGAGCTAACAAGCTCAGAGTGTAACAAAAGTCAAATAGAAACACAAATAACATAATAAACAGATCAAAATATTACAGAGAAATTCATCAACATAATAAACATATCAAAATATTACAGAGAAATTCATCAAACTCAAATGGCAAAATTTTGCATGTATGATTATGTCACTGCAGTGCTTTCAGAAAACAAAATGCATATTTTCAGAAAACTTCCTACCCAACTCCGCTACACACCAAATTAGAGTTTCCCAGAACTCTTCCATCCAAAAACACACCAACAGATAATTGTAGACAATGCCACCAGAGTTGCAGTTAAAACTGCCAGATAAGATATATGTGGTCAAGCCACTATATTGCAGCCAAGTTGCCATAATAGATATATGTGATCGAGCCATTAAAATTGCTGTCAAATTGCCAAAATAAAAATGTGGTTAAATCAACAGATAGTGCAGATCAATAAACTGCCAAAACTTCCTCCTTACAATATTATCCCCAACCCCATGCAATGTGAAATGGCATGTAAATACAGAATCTAAATGAAAAGGATGCAAGACATGCAGTTGTACAATAACAAAAATCAAAAGGCATAAAAATTCCATGCTTTTGCATAACAATTGTGTCACAAATTCAACAAAAGCAAATCGATTTCGCCATAATGTCACATGCATGGTCATATAATAGATTTAGAGATATACTAAATAACATAATTAGACATCATACGCTCATATACAAACTTAGCAAAACAAAACATACCATCAGAATTATCAATATATAGATCATGCATATATGTTTCACGTACCTATTCCACATTACTTAAAGCATCAAATTATCAAATATCATGTTTTCAAGTCCTATTTATACATTATGGACTATACAGAGTGGCTAAATACCCATCATAGATAAATACAGCCCTAGGGGAAATTTCTCAAAAATGGGCTCGCACGGCCTAACACACGCCTGTGTAGTCCATATGGCCCAATTAACCCAAATCGTATAACACACACAGTCTGTCACGCAACCGTGTGACGTCAATAGTATGTTTTTAAGGATCGCGCCGGTCATTATTTTTCGAGTTTTCCATTACACACCTGTTTTTTTTTCTAATGCTAACACCACTGCAAGGATTCTAGTACTTAAACCAACATTTGGAAATCGATTAATTAACACAAATTACTAAGAATTCACTCACAAATTCGACCACAACCAATTAACTTTAGATCTTAACCAAAAATGCAAATAAGCCTCTCGGCATTCCAAAACTTACCCAAAACATAACAATAGTCCCTGAAACCTCCTAACTCGCCAGAGATACGTCTTGTGAACCACAACCCTCACCTATCAGATTTATCAAATCAATTAGAATGTGGATTATCGAATCATTAACCCATCCACCTTGAATGCAAAAATAATATTAATCGAATAAATAAAGAAGATACATACAATAGTACTTACACCGAGACAACACTACTCTCCCTTCTTAATAACACGACACCACAATGTTGATGGCAATATAGAGGCAAGATATCAATTTAACAAAACCAAAAAGAACCAAGGCAAGGGCACGATATCCAAAGAAGTATGATAAAGAGACAAGCGAGGGAAAATAAGAGAGAAGAGTAATAGGGAATAGAAACAATGATTGAAAGAAATTCTTAGCAATTTCAAGGAGTCAAAAATCAAAAGAAACAAATAGGGAATGTGGGAATGTGGGACAACAAGCAAGGAGGTTGTTGAGATAATTACTATTTAAAAAAAAATAAAGATAAATATACTAAATCCAACCAACTCCTAATTATACTATCCAATTACTAGAAATTTAAATCGATCTAACAAACCAATACTAGGGTGGCCAACGATGGAAAATAAAAATAAAAGTAAATTTCGCTTTAGACACAACGAAACTCGAACTTGGGACCATTCGGTCAGTTAAAGCCTTACCACTGAACCAGTGGGCTTATTCTTGCTAATAGTTGGGCAAAATTAATTTTTAAGCCAGATATTCAAAGATAGAGGTTTAGGCAAATTAAAGAAAATGATGTGACCATTCTTAACACAAACACAACATCTAACCACTGAACCAGATTAATTCCCTTGACAAAATTTCCACAATCTTAACTCAAAAACAGGACGTGACCACTTTTGGTTTCACTAACCCCATTTCTACTAACCTCGTTTTTGGGATGTGACATATATAATTTACTTCTGTGTAGTGGAATTTGACAAGTGTTAAGAAATTCAGAATATGCCTTTCCTAATGGCCAACAGAATCCAGAAGAAACATAAATGAAAGTCTTTTCCATATGCTATTTGACCAGTCAAGTTTAGTTGGTTTATAACCAAGTTTAGTTACCAAGACTTGCTCTTCATAATGCTTGAACAATTAAATGTACTATACCTTTGGCAGCATAACCTACACAAGGCCTACTTTTCTTTTATTGAATTCTTTCTTTTACTGAAGAACACATCAAAGACTAAATCCTGATATATTTTCATGGGAGGATACTTACTTCGCCAAAAGCTACAATTTGGTTACCTAGCTACCAGAGTGCGCCAGAACAGACAACTTCATGTCTATACGTCTTCAATTCGGATCATCCAGATTTGGGGTGTGACACAATATAACTATACAATAAACATTTTAGTTCATTTGCATAACAAAACATAATACCAAAGTCAAATACATATATAACCATTTCCATCTTATACCATATACTAACCAAGCTATGTTCAGTTTTCTAACATAAACAATTCAATTCAGATCCAATCCTTACATTTCAACTATTTCATTTCTTTTTAATTATTGTTTTCATTTTTATTTTTGCCCAAAGAGCTAAATTAAATTGAAGTTGGATATCAGACTTGTATGATCACAAAAGCTGTCATATAAAAAATTGGCTCACACAAGCCTTCCGTTTATGTTCGATGATTGCTCATAAAAGCTTTCAAAGAATTTGCAAGACATGCTGGACCTCAAATCATCATATAAACCCTTGATCAAACATCCATTTTCCTTTTTGGAACCCTAATGTCACGCCATTTTTATCCTAATCATTTACTAAGTTCACACGGGCACCGTTACCGTTATCATATTATTTCAAACCCTGTAGTCGTTTACACACTTTTCATATTTAAAATAGTAATCTATATACATTTTAAAACTTGTAACATCATCATATACATGTCATTCAATCATATAACAATTCCACATCCATTCAATACCATGTATCTATTCTTATTTGTCATCTATCTCATATTTTACAATTTAGTCCGTTTGATGCCAAAAACATTATATACATAACAATTCAAACTAAAATGCAAAACCATATAATACAAATATATCATGAATTATTAAAGTAAGTCTCATATGAACTTACCTGGCAATGAAAAAAACAAATAAAACGTCAAGGACTTATACATAATTTTGCCTTTTCCTCGATTATCCTCTATTTGATTCAATTCCCAATCTATATGATAATTTCATTTCAATTTATCAATTCCAGTTACCTTATAGTATTCTATTATAAGCATAAGTTAGTTCGATTTCACTTTTTAAAGGTTTCCTAAAATTTTGCATTTTATTCAATTTAGTCCCTAAAACCAAAATTTTCATAACTTTCAAATTTGAGTCCCAATTTTGAAATTGATATTAATTAAATCCTTTTATAACCCTATATTGTCTATATTTACAAAAAAATTAACATCAATTTTGAAATTTATGCACTTTAGTCCCTATGTTAAAAAACTAACAATTAAAATTTACAAATTAGTCCTTTTTTCACTTCTAAGCTTGAAATCTAAAAAATTAACACCAATTTCATCAATTAATCAGCAATGAAAACTTTAACAGTTTTGAAAAGTAATATACGGATTAAATCGAAATTCCACAATTTAAAAAAAATATAAAATTTATGAAAAACGGAATAAATTAAGCTTACCATGTAAGGATAAAAAGATTGAACTCCAAGCTCTCTTCCTTTAAGTTTCGACTAAAATAAAGATGAGTGGAAGAAGAAATGGCTTTCTTTTCTTTAATTTTATGATATAACATATGTTTTATCACATTTAGTTATAATTATATTATAATATAATAATTTTACATAAACAAAAGCCACCTAACTGTCCTCTAAGTTTTCTAATGTATAATTTCCATTTAAAACATTAGTTTAATTACTATTTTTTTTAGTAATTAAAAAATTTATAGTTATATATTTTTATAACTTTTACAATTTAGTTTTTTTGACCTTAATTAACTATCAATTCAATAAAATTACTAAACCATAATTTAATATATTACTAAATTAGACTTGTAAATATTAAATAATAATATTTATGGACTCGAATATCGAAAATAGGATTTCAAAACCACCGTTTTCGACACTACTGAAAAACGAATTGTTATAGACTACAAATAACACTTAAATTTAGAATTTTGACTTTTGATAATTAATTTTTATAGATAGATTATTTGCAACAAATATTGAAGTTATATTAATATTCTTTATCATTACAATATTAAGGTGGAGGAATGATAGAGTTTAAATCTATGTCAGAAGGAAAATCTAACCACTACTCTGTAAGAATCATAGCAGGAATTATATTAATACATTTAGAAACTAGATTATGTATAAAGATTAATTTTTGGAAGATAAAATTTTCTTATGAGGAATATATTTTTGTGCATGTTAACTTGTTTTTTAATGAGCCTTTTGCATGATTATTTTCCTTATAGTTCTTCAAGAGGAAGGTATTTTTAAGTAGAAATTGTATATAATTCTAATAAAAATAGAAGGTAATTCGTGATTATGTGAGTTGGTATTAGTGCTTGTATTGTTTAGTTGTAATAATTTTTTTTGTTTTTTAACTCTTGAATTTATATTTTTTTAAATCATTTAAAATGGATGTAAAAATTAACTTTGTTGATATGGCATGTGTAGATGGTCACATAGATGATATGTCAGCATTTAATTAATTTTTTTAAATTTAAATTTTTTTTTTATTTTTTATACATTTTAAATACTTTTAATGATTTGTTGCAGCAACGTATAAAATAAAATTTCAAAAAAAAAAAAACCTGTAAAACCTTTGTTAGTTTTAAAATTATTATATTTTAAAATATATTTTGTAACAATTTTATTTATATATTTCGATTCTCTTAAACATTTTGCAACCAGTCAAAAGCTTTTCTAGAAAGACCAAAAAAAGAAATTGTCAATGGGAATATTTATATCCAATAAAATTTCCTGAATCAACCTTTATATTATTAAGTAAAGTTTAACTATAATTTCATCTAATTAACTAATAGATGGAAAAACATGTAGTAATTATTAAGGAGTATGTTAAGAGGAAAACATGAAGAACTGAAGATTCAATTCAACGCATAAATATTTGGTTTTGATATTTACCTGACTTTAAAAGACTACAAAAAAGAAAAAGGGGACTACAAATTTTTATATTTGGTTCAGAGTTGTTTCTTCAGATTTAATTATTATATAAAGAAAAGGGAAAAAAACGCCTCCTTATATATTTACTTATAACGTTAAAATAAAATACAAATATAATCACAGATCTCTTCCTGCTGCAGCGTTGCTTGGCTGGTTTTCTAGTTTATATCTTTTGATGGTTGGCCATTTCTTTTTTGGATCTGAATAAAAAGAATTAGATCTATTAGATATATGCTTTGAAATAAAAATCCAAAAATGGACAATGGAGATTTAGAAGGTGGCGGCGGAGACTTAGCCTTTCATGGAAAAGGCGGCCGCAAATATAGCCCGGTCGGGGTTCACGATCGCGCCGTTCTCGAGATGTCTTCCATGGATCCCGGATCTTCCTCCGATTCCAAATCTTGTGTCAGGTAATCACCCCTTTTCTTTCTCTTTTACTGATATTTTTTTTCGTTTATCATATTCTATAGTTATCTATTATATTGGCAGGAAAAATAACGCAGGAACGCTAGGGAACTTGGATTCTGATGGAAGGGAAGGTTCGAATCCTGAAAATGGAGGAGCCAATGGTCCTTACCAGGAACATAAGTTGGAATTGTTTGGTTTTGATTCTCTTGTGAGTATTCTTGGTCTTAAAAGGTAAGTTTTCCTTAATGCTTACTCTCTGATTTTGTGCTCAATAATTGAAAGATGTTTGCTTCGTGTTAGTACTTGCTGATTAATGTTTCAAAGTATAATTTCCTAATGACTAATTTTCGGTTGCTGGACAAGTTTCCTTTACATCTGAATTTTTGAACTTATAATTATTATCTGCGTTTGACTTGTTTTCCAGTATGACAGGAGAGCAAGCTCCTGCACTCTCGAACCCTAGAGATGGTGAAGATGTTTCCATCACCAGTGGGCAACCAAAGGTAAGCGCTCCTTTCACTTTAACTTGATTGATTACTCTTATGGTATCCTTCTTTAGTTGGCATTGTGTTTCATCTTCAATGTTAATGTTGTTTTGTTGAGCGAAAGAAAACAAGCTGTGATACATTGATAAAAGAAGAATCCTTTGAAGAATACGGGTGATACTATGGATTTGCGATATTACCCTGTTATTAGCTTTTCAGTACTTTTCTGTTTTCTAGTATAGAGAATTGTTGAAAAAACTAATTTGATTTCCTTCCTTCTAGGCGTATATGTCAATCATGTCCAAATTTTGATGGAGTATTTAGAAATTAATTTATGTGGAATGTTGAAGCTAGGAATGGTACCCTTGCTTAATTTCCTTCAATTACTGCTTGCCTGTCAATTATGTTTGTCTCAGTTGAAATACTAGCAAGCATTGTTTAATTTTGTTTATTCCTTGTCCTCTTTCTTAACAAAACATAGTAAACTGTACCTTATGTCCTACTCATGCTGTTCCATGCTCTGTGCTTATATCATGCAGCCTTCTGCTGTCAAAATGGGTACAATGATGGGGGTATTTGTCCCATGCTTGCAAAGTATTTTGGGTATTATCTACTATATCCGGTTCTCTTGGTAAGTCAATATCTCTTTTGATATTTATTTTGTCTTATCATGTATATGCAACAGTGTTGTCCGGGACTAGAATCCTTATATTACCTCAGGTGCAAGGCGCGAAAAAGGCGCTAGCCTGAGTAAAGTAAAGGTCAATATGCTTATGTGCAAGTTTCTGTTTGTGTGTATACATATGTATATATATGTAATATGGCTTAAAATATATAATAAACACAAAAGTATAATCTAGTTTATCTACTAAACACGCAATTTTTTTATTAGTCGATATGCATGATTTTCTTGTGGTTCATGTCTGTTCAATACTCAAATACAGATTTTGAAACTATCCTTTTCTTACTAGTAAAAGTATATCTAATGAAAGAAGTGAGAACAAAAGAAATCGAAGAGAGCTTTAATTAGGTGGGCTTTTTTATGCCTTTCGCCTTCCAAAAAAAGGTGCGCCTAGGCGCACTAGGCATGTGCCTGATCAAATGGGTGTTGCCCAAAAGGGACTGAGATGCTTTTATTATCTAGTGCAGTTGTGCCAAGGCGCATCCCTTGACAACACCGATGTGCAGAAGTGCATGCGCAAATGTAAATTGAATGCATTCTTTGTTTCTAATTAATGGTGCTGGATTTAAATTTTAAGCTGAGCTTCTTTTGCAAGAAATGAATTTCACAGGACATTGTTATGTTTTATTTTATTAATGCTGTACAGATATATATATCCATGAGTCCTTTTGTGTTGTCTAATAAAAGGGTTTCCGTTAGGGAAAAAAAAAAAAAAGCCTATTCTGATTTTATGCCCTTGAACTGTAACATATTGCAGGATTGTTGGCATGGGTGGCATTGGTGATGCACTGCTGCTGGTATCACTTTGTGGTCTTTGTACTTTCTTGACAGGAATATCATTGAGTGCTATTGCAACCAATGGTGCAATGAAGGTACACATTTATAGTTATATATCCTTGACAGTCATTTTTCAGATCTCATGTGACTCTCATATCTTAGAGATCGTGATGTCTTAGGCAAATGAATTACTTTGGAGTTGGATTCCGGTGTTCTTACCTTGATTTTGGAGATTTCTTTCACTAAATAATTCTGTGCTGGGAATCTAGCGACTTTCTTGTTTAATTATTTCTTGTTAATTACTACTAGGGTGGTGGTCCATATTATCTCATTGGTCGCGCCCTTGGTCCTGAGGTTGGAGTTAGCATTGGATTATGTTTCTTTCTTGGCAATGCAGTTGCAGGAGCTCTGTGAGTGTATCTTCTGGTTCTTTGCTTTTTTATTTTTATGATACTATTTTCTTCATGGCTCACAGTGAGTTCTGCTACCTTGATAGCTTAATGTGTTATGTATTTAACAACATTTTACTCATGCTAATACTGGTAATTTCTTTGTGCTTTTGGTTATGGCTTTAGTTATGTGTTGGGAGCTGTAGAAACCTTTCTAAAAGCTCTTCCTTCTGCTGGGATTTTTACTGGTAAGGTTGACTGCTGTCAACAGCACAGTTGCTGATAACTTAGTTCTGTACCGTATTTACTGGTTATTGGTAGTAATAGTCATGGTACAGATTCAAATGTATTAAAAGAACTTTATACCAATTCATTTCTAATATCACCTTGCTTGCAATGCAGAGACCACTACAAGGGTCAATGGCACGGTCTCTGAACCAATACAAAGTATAAGTACACACGACTTGCAAATTTATGGGATTGTTGTGACTATAATACTTTGCTTTATTGTGTTTGGTGGGGTGAAAATGATCAATAGGGTTGCCCCTGCTTTCCTTATACCTGTTTTATTCTCGATATTTTGCATATTCATTGGGATTTTTCTGGCTAAGAAGGATGATCCTGCATGTGAGTGTTCTTTCTGTCTCTCTCTCTCTCTCTATATATATATAACATAACAGTGGCATATTGCTTGTTGCAAGCTCTATGTTATTGCTCAAAGTCAATCTAAGTGAAACATGTTGCTTGTGATGCTTGATACAGCTGGAGTTACGGGCTTGAGTTTAGAAAGCTTTAAAGATAACTGGAGTTCAGATTATAAGAATACAAATAGTGCTGGGATCCCTGACGCTGAAGGAAATGTGCACTGGAACTTTCAGTAAGAATCTTCAAGGCTCCTACCTTTGTAATTACTAGAGTTAAATTTTGATAAAGTGCTCGTGTTCCGATTGTTCATGATCAAAGGATAAGGCATTATCTCTGATAAAGTGCTCGTGTTCCGATTGTTCATGATCAAAGGATAAGGCATTATCTCTGGAGGACAATTTTAGACAAACGTCTGGTTCTCTTGATTATGTTCAATTCCTGTTGTTGATCCTACAGATAAAGCACCAATAAGTACACTTTCACCTAATTGTATTGAAACTTGTTTGATAATGGAGTTTGGAGGAAACAGATCCTAAGCTTAATCGTTGGCCATACTGCTGTTCCAAATCTCTTTCTCCACCTAACTATCCAAAGAAGGAAAATGTTGTTCCCCTGCCATCAAGTTTTGACATTCATTAACCAACATTTTGTCTCAAGCCTGATGTGACGGATTCTTTTCTTTCATATAGTTTCTAACTGCTTTTTATTTCTATGTTTCTTCAGTGCTTTGGTCGGTCTCTTTTTCCCAGCTGTGACAGGAATCATGGCTGGTTCAAATCGATCCGCCTCACTTAAAGACACCCAGCGTTCTATCCCCATCGGGACGTTGGCTGCCACACTTACTACTACTGGACTCTATTTAGTTTCCGTCTTACTTTTTGGAGCTGTAGCCACCAGAGACAAGCTTTTGACTGACAGGTATCATATTTTCTTTTTCTCACTAAAATTCTCCATGGATTCTGCCGGCAACATTTCTCCTTTGCATTCTTTTCTTTAGGAGTTAAGGTATTGTCATAATGCTAAACCACTTTTGATGCAGGCTACTTACGGCTACAATTGCTTGGCCTTTTCCAGCTATCATCCATATCGGAATTATTCTTTCAACTTTAGGTGCAGCGCTTCAAAGCTTGACTGGTGCCCCTCGCCTTCTCGCGGCAATAAGCAATGATGATATTCTTCCTGTTCTCAATTACTTCAAAGTTGCAGAAGGGAGTGAGCCTTATATGGCTACCCTTTTTACTGCCTTTATCTGTATGGGTTGTGTGATTATTGGGAACCTGGATCTTATCACGCCAACTGTAACCATGTTTTTCCTTCTATGCTATTCTGGTGTGAACTTGTCCTGCTTCCTTCTAGATCTTCTAGATGCTCCCAGTTGGCGTCCTCGATGGAAATTTCATCACTGGAGCTTCTCTCTCCTTGGAGCATCACTTTGTATTGGTAGGCTGAATTGCATCCATTGTATTTAACAATTTGTGCCCCTTATAGTTGGAAAAAGAAAAAAAATCCTGTATATTAGCATGCATTTGGCTAATTATAATTTCATTGGAAAGTAATGGTCACAGCTGTTTTGTTTGCTGCAGTGATCATGTTCTTGATCTCATGGTCATTCACTGTAGTGTCTCTGGCCCTTGCAAGCCTGATATATTATTATGTGAGCATTAAAGGAAAAGCTGGGGACTGGGGGGATGGTTTCAAAAGTGCTTATTTTCAACTAGCTCTGCGCAGCCTTAGATCTTTAGGAGGTACGTCATACATTATGCATATCTTTACCAATTGCATTATTGTATGTATATGCATGCTCTACTTGTATTTTATGCATATAGACACGAGTATTGCGTCTTGTGTTCCTGTTGACCTATCGTTTTGTTTGCAGCAAACCAAGTTCATCCAAAGAATTGGTATCCCATTCCTCTTATATTCTGCCGGCCTTGGGGTAAGCTGCCAGAAAATGTACCTTGCCATCCAAAACTTGCCGACTTTGCTAACTGCATGAAGAAGAAAGGCCGTGGAATGTCCATATTTATCAATATACTAGATGGGGACTATCATGAACGTGCTGAAGATGCCAAGGCTGCCTGCAAACAGCTTGATACCTACATTAACTACAAGAACTGTGAAGGTGTTGCAGAAATAGTTGTGGCACCCAATATGAGTGAAGGCTTCCGTGGAGTCGTGCAGACAATGGGTCTCGGCAACCTTAAGCCCAATATTGTAGTGATGCGATACCCAGAAATATGGCGTCGTGAGAACCTAAAAGAAATCCCAGGCAGATTTGTTGGTATAATTAACGACTGTATTGTTGCAAATAAGGCAGTTGTCATTGTCAAGGGCCTGGATGAATGGCCCAATGAGTATCAAAGGCAATATGGTACCATTGATTTGTATTGGATTGTGAGAGATGGTGGTCTCATGCTTCTTCTATCACAGCTTCTTCTTACGAAAGAGAGCTTCGAAAGCTGTAAGATTCAGGTCTTCTGCATTGCGGAAGAGGATACCGATGCAGAGGGCCTCAAGGCTGATGTGAAGAAGTTTCTATATGATCTTCGGATGCAGGCTGAAGTGTTTGTTATAGCGATCAAGTCATGGGATGTACAACCAGAGAATGGATCTCAGCCAGATGAGTCAAAAGAGGCATTTACCGCTGCTCAGCAACGGGTGGCTGATTACTTGGCAGAAATAAAGGAAACAGCAAAGAAAGAAGGGACCCCATTGATGGCTGATGGAAAGCCTGTAATTGTGAATGAGCAACAAGTGGAGAAGTTTCTATATACAACTTTGAAGCTGAATTCAACGATATTAAGATATTCTAGAATGGCTGCGGTTGTGCTTGTAAGCTTGCCGTCACCTCCTGTGAGCCACCCAGCATACTGCTACATGGAATACATGGATTTGTTGGTCGATAATTTGCCCAGACTTTTGATGGTAAGAGGGTATCGTAGAGATGTTGTAACTTTATTCACATAGTTTCTGGTTTGATTGGGAGACTGTATTTGTGTTACTGTGCATATAGGCTTTGCCCTCTATTCCCATGTTGTCAAAGTGTTGCATTCATTCTTTTTCTGCCATTCTGACCAATGGCATTATTTTATTTTGTTTACTTTCTTTTCTTTAAAAATAATAGTAGTTTATTATAATATTAATATAAGGCTTAATTCACTATTGGGTCCTCAAAGTGTACTTATTTTTCCATTTTGGTATTTAAACTTTATTTTGTCTCAATTTGATACCTGAAATATCCTTCTGTTATGGTTTTTAGTCCAAACGTTTATTGACTTTAAATTTTTTTTTTCAACCAATTAGAGAATGTCACATAGTGGTCTTCATATTTTCATAAAAAATATTACTTAAATTATTTTTTACTTAAAAATATATTTATTAACATTTAATTTAATTAATAAAAATTATTTTAATTCATTTTTTCTCACCTTCTCTCTCCCTCTCTCCACCATCTTCTTCCCCACTCTTTCTTTCCAATACAAACTACCGTAGCTAAATTTTTTGTCTCCATTACCACATGCATATTCTTACCATAATTATTAACACTATACACCAACAAAAATATATATATAAAAAATCATCAACCCAAATTTTGATCAACTTTTGGGTATTGTTTGGTCAATCTAAATAATAAAAGAGAAATTTATAAAGAGGGGAAGAATATACTGAAACTTGAAAAGGATTTGACGGTGAGAAACACTTAAATTTAGTGTTAAAGTTTTGATATTTATTTATAGATTTACAAAAATCTAGTGTTTTTCTGAAAAAATAAATGTTGAAAATGAAAAGAGGGGATGTAAAACAAGAGAATGATGAATTTGGACTCAAACAATTTTGAGATTGTTTTTGTTTAGATTATTGTGAAAAAAATATAAGAGAACTTAATTCTTCTATTTTCTCACATGATGAACATCAAAAAAATTTGTTAGATAATTAGGGTTAAAAACATCTAATTATTTTATGGAATTAATGAATTTTTATTTTTTATACTTTTTAATTATATATTTTTTGAATCTTTTTATATAATTATTTCTATTTTTATATATTTTTAATTAAAAACACCATGTGACATAGAATTAGGTTGGAAAATTGGGTTGCTCGGCTTTATAGGACGTTTTCCTCTGCTTTATAGCAAGTTTTGGTTCTTTTCCTCTATTTTTCTTCCATTTCTTTGATTGATTTGGTTGTTTCAGTTTTCTTTTAGTTTTTCTGTTTCACTGTTTATAGTTTCTGGGATTGGGTTAGAGGATGGCACATGTGGAAGGAAATTTTGCTAATTTATCTTTTGAAGATGAAGAGGAGGTGGTGGTGCAGTTGGCTTCAGAGAGATTAGATATAGGGGCCTCTTTTGAAAACTGTTTTGTGGGCTCTTTTTTGATATCGAGTGGTTAATTTTCAATCAATGCGGGCGATCGGGGGCATTTCTATCTCGGATCTAAATAAAGGTAGATTTCTTTGTCGATTATATCATAAGGTGGATACGGATCGTATCAAGGCTGGCAATCCCTGGAATTTTAACTCTCATCTTTTAGTCATGTGCAGATTCAGAGATGGGGATGATCCTCAAACTATGCCACTATTTAATGTGGATTTTTGGGTCTTAGTTCAAGATTTACCACATTGATTTATGTCTGAGTTAGTGGCAAAATAGATGAGAAATTTCATAGGGGTGTTTCTTGAGTATGATGTGAAAGTTTTTTCTTCGGGGTATAAAGGAATAATAAGGTTTAGAGTCAAATTCGACATTCAGAAACCGCTAAAGCGAAAGAAGAAGATTGTCTTACCAAATGGGACACAGACTTATGTGAGTTTTGCGTGCGAAAAGCTCACGTTGTTTTGTTTTCTTTGTGGCATACTAGGGCATGGTGAAAGTTTTTGTCCTGTTAGAATTTTGCAAGAGAAGCAAGATTTCATACTAGGATGGGATATTTCCTTACGTGCTCCAACTAGGCAGGCGGTGGCGCCAAAGAATGTATGGCTGAGGGAGGAGGATATGTTCGATGTGGCTAATTTTGGGGTTACCAATTCCGCAAATGAGAAGATAAATGAGGGTACTCTCCCATAGTGGTTATGTTAATTTTTAACCGTGCAACCAAGACAGTACAATCATTGGTTCATATGAACTTAGTGAGATTCAGTGAAACAATGTAATAATCATATTTCGAAGTTCTTAAGAGATAAAAAATTTTAAGTAGAGATTTCAACTCCCTGTATATTCTTAGCCTTCTATAAATTTTGTTGGTAAGGTCGATTCCTTGCCCTACTCCACAGCTCACCGTTGGTGGACTTTATTCATTGTTTTAGACACAAGTACGTTCTCCACGACAATGGTTCTCGATGGTACTGACATGATTTTGCCTCATTCCAATTTCCTTTTTACTTTAACTAGCTCAGCATTCACAATTCGGACTATATGGATAAGCCATCTGAGTGGATGCCCTACCGTCGTGGTAGTTTTGCACTATACCATTTTACCCTGGCTAACTGTTCGTCTTGCTCCGAGTTGTCAGAACGATTGATGTTAACAAATAAATCCTTATCAAGACATACTCTCTCTTGCCTTTTGGTGGAATTTCCATCCAAATAGCCTTTGACGGAATTCTATGTGGCTTACTTTGCGTTACATATTCCTAGTTAACTTACTCACCTATTGATAAGTGTCTTAGCATCCTCCACCACCTGACCGTCCACATGACCATTATCTCCGCATGGACCTCGACGAAATTACCATTCACTAGATATCCCTTTCTACCCAAGGATCTTTAGTTTTTGGTCCCACTAGAACATCTCACGATCATTACCAATTCTGGTTTATTAACCAAAACCTGTGGACTCATACCCGCGGATATTTGACGGTCCCGCTTACTGCATTCTCAAGTGCACCATTTCTATCCAATCATGCTTAACTTTGCGAGAGCCATACAACAACCTTCTTTTCCTCATCCTGTCAGTTTCCAGGTTTATTATCTTAATGGACATTTACTCATTGCTATAGTCGAGCTATGGTCTTACATATCAGAATTGCCTATGTTTAACGTCCTAGTAGACTCTTTCGATTGGCATAGTGTAACACCCCTAATTCATATCCTTCACCGGATCAGGGTTACGGAGCATTACCGGAGTTTACAAATCAAATACAGTTAATTCATATCATTTACTATTCATATCCAAAATCATTCATATTGTCCCTTAAATGAGCCATTGAAGCCTAAAATATGCATTTAGAATTTTTCACAAAATTTCAAAATTTTTCCCAAGTGCAAGGGACACATGCCCATGTGGCCAGGCCGTGTGGCTCATACGGCCAAGAGACATGCCCGTGTCTTAGGCCATGTGGACATTCGAAATAGGGGCACACAGTCATGTCCCAACCCGTGTCCATTTTAGGTTGCTTACTGACTTGAGTCACACAGCCAAGTTACACGCCCGTGTGCTAGGCGTGTGTAGCCATTTCCAAGGCCACTTTTCTCACCCAAATTTGCCTTACACTTACATTAACACTTCAACACATTCCCAAGCCAATTTAAAACATTTAAACCAAGCCAAATCCAAGTCTTATGAATTGTATATTACCTCATATAACCAAGTATACACACTTACTTACTTACCTACTTGATCAAATATTCATATGCATAATCCATACTAACTTCACTTCAATCTTTTTACCATACACAATAACTAGATAAAAACACAAATATATACATCAATAGATATATATCATCACTAGCCATTCCAATGGCTAATTACGACCAAATATTTATATGTTATCATTTGGCCAAATTAACCTATACATGCCGTTATACCAAAATAAAGTTTGTTATTTATACCGAAACGAGCTGAAGGATAGTGTGATGTTGCTGTGACCCACGTTCAAACTTTACGAGCTTCCAAGTACTATAAAATAAAAGAAATAAAATAGAGTAAGCATTTAATGCTTAGTAAGTTCGTATAACGAAAAATCAACTTACCAATTATCTACATTTAAGGTAAGCATACAAATTCATCCAAAGAAATTTGGCAATTTGCCTAAACACATATAACCTCAAGAAACTTGTTAGTCATGTATTTCATGTAAATATCAAGAATCAAGTATGAGCTCATCATGTAACAACTTTCATATACATAAGCTTTCTACATACATGTATTTATCAATCCAAGTATCCAAGAACATGTACATATCATATCTTTGTATTTCAAGTATTTCTCATAGTAATTCATCTTGAATTCATATCATTTCACATTGGAATCTTACCCGTTGAATCTTTTAAAATATCGATGGATATAAGGGTAGTACACATGAAGTGTACAAAACTGTAAGCCGTCAATTCATATTCAGGAGTGCTTATTAGAGCACATAATCGGGAACCCCTCTCTCGAGCCATATAACAGGAAGCTCATGTGAGCCATGTAACGGGAAGAGCTCTCCCAAATTTCACAACTACTGCTCCATGCAGAGCTTTCCCAAATTTTCCTCTTATTCGGAACAACCAAAGAAGATAGAAGAGAAGAAATTTGCAAACATAATTAAGAATAATTCCTTTAGTAGGAATATCCCTTCTCACACAAATTTGTAACTCTTCTTGCACAGCCTCCGTAGCTCAAATAGCCATCCATCGGCAATCATTGTATCTCCCATTATGGAAACAACCGGTTCCATCTTAACCAAACCAGATTCGAAACTCAACTAATTGCTCAACAGTCACAAATTTTCCAAAATTTTCCAATAGAGTTGCCAACTTCTATTTTTATTCAATTTGTCCCCGTCTCTTTTTTAAATTCGGGTCCTTAATGAAAATCGGGTGTGACATTTAGGGCCTCCAAATATTGAGAGTCAACTTGCTCAATTCTTTCAAGCAATACAAGGTAAACTTATAATTGGTATTCCAAGTAATAACATGTAGTACAAAAAATGAATAAATACTCAAAAAGTTATAGTATTATAGAATTAGGAACAATTTAATCTCTATCAAAATAAACTAACCAATCTAGTCTTATACTATTAAAAAATGAGCAAAAAAGAACAATTGATAATAACATTAATTATTCCCATTAAAAAAACCATTATGCAATTGTCTATTTAGTCTCTTTCAAATTAAATAGAGTAACTTAGTTTATACATTATTTAAAATGAACAAATAAGAATAATTGAATATGCCATTTATTGTTATGTTTGTAAAAAGTGATGTGGTGGAAAGAACAAAAAAAAAAATAGTGACAAATATTTACATGCGTATATCCTCAATTGGTTGAATTTTAAAAATAAATTTTTTTAAAATATTAATTATTCAAAAACTAATAAATATTTCCAAAATGAAAAATAAAGAAAAATATTTAAAAATTCTTTAAAGTACTTATTATTATTTTTATTCTTTTGAATTATATATATTTAAAATTTTTAGAATATTTTATACTTTTATGAATATTATATATTTTTTTTGTTAATTTCAACCACTTACATATTCATACAAGGTATGCTTTTCATTCAATTTTTCTAGAGATGTTAGTTTTCAATAAACAAAAATAATTATTGTCACTCAAATTGTTTTTTTTTTTTTGATAAAAAAAGACCCAAACGGTCATATCAATTTATTGCATCCTTCAAAATCAGATCATGAACTTCCATCGGATAGTCCACATTAAAGTCCATGTTACAAGCATTATCTTTAGCCAACTTACATAATTTGTCAGCTACTTTATTACACGACCTAGGGACCCATTTAAAAATGAAAAAAATGAAAGACTTTGTCTGCTCAGACAAATGCCGCATATAATGGCCCATAGTAGTCAAGTCAATGTTTCTTTTATTAAAGCAGTTGACCAGACTGGCATTATCAGTCTCGAAAATCACCATATTCCAGCCCTTTCTATGCGTGTAAATAATGCTCTCTTCCCAGGCTCTCATTTCCGCCCATTCGGTGCTCATCTCCTTATTTGTTATCCCCATCCGGCCTCCAAGCACAAACCCGACACTGTCTCTAGCAACCAGACCAAAGCACACTTGTTTGCCATAAACCGCAGCATCAAAGTTAACTTTTATCATGCCCAGCTCAGGCTTCTTCCATCCTTTGTCCATACTCGGTCTCGGCAGCATCGGCTTCTCCATCAAGTTGAAAATCCGAAAATCATGACTCAGGCACGATGCTCTTTCCCATATGGCTCTGGCATCATCTTCAACCCCCCTGAAGCCACGGTTGTTCCTGTTGTTCCATATATTCCAAAGGATCGTCACAAAGTCCGCAGTAGCCGTTTTGTCCAACACTTGCATCGCCTCTTCCAACCAGTCGATACAGCGGGTAAAATTTACGTCAAGCAACCTGTTGTTAAAATCCCCATGTTCCAGCACTGCCCTTGCCTTAGGACAATCTTTCATCGCATGGATGAGGGTCTCCCTTTCAGTCCCGCACCTTGGACACACGCTATTGAAACCCTCACGGATACTCGCAATCTTGTCGTAAGTTGGCAGGATATCGTGTCCTAATCTCCAACAGAATATACGGATTTTGGGAGTGTTTTTAGCTTCCAAATAAGTCTCCAAAAGATTCTATGAGGACCGAACCCGACCTGCTTAAGGATCAACCAAGAATAAGCTATTTTGGTGGAGAAAAACCCCCAAGGATTATGGAAGCAAATGCGTTTATCAGCATGGTTATTATGGACAATAGGCATTTTGCATATTTGGTCCCTCATACTTTCCCCGTACAGCTCCAGGATCCTATCTTCTTTCCACCCATCTCTGTTAACTCTAATCAGCTCAGAAACTTTGTTCTCATGCACCAGTCTTCTCTCCAGCCGAATAGCAGATCCCGACAGGCCTTCGAAACCCCAGTTGTCGTTCCAGAGATCAATGCTTCTGCCATCTCCCACACTCCAACCAAAACCCTCACTCAAAATACTAGCAGCCTTGGCGATGCTCTGCCAAGTAAAAGAGGGCTTATCAATCTTCTTGGGGTGAAAGACATCCCCGTTAGGGAAATATTTCTCGCCCAGAACCTTGTAGCAATGAGTGTCTTTACAACTGATGAGGCGCCAAACTTGCCGACCCAGTAGAGCAATGTTAAAGAGTCAAAGATCCCTAAATCCAATGCCCCCCGTACCTTTGGGATAGCACATCTTGTCCCATACCATCATTGCCCACCTTCGAGTTTTGTCTTTATTATTCCACCACATGCGGCTCATTTGCGTTTGAAGCTCCTCAATGATGCCTTTTGGGGCCAGGAAGACCGAGAAGGCATAGGTAGGAATGGCCTGCATGATAGCCTTTAAGAAGACTTCTTTTCCACCATACGACAGCAAATGCTTTGACCAACCCCTAACTCTGCATATGCACCGATTGATAATATTAGAGAAAGATAAAGACTTTTTCCTACCAACATGTAAATGTAAGTCTAAGTAATTATCTAATTTATCAACAGTGCACATGCCAAGCATAGAACTAAAAGTTTGCCTACTAGCATCCGGGGTTTTGGGGCTAAACATAATCATGGACTTATCCTTATTAATCTCTTGGCCCGAATCCCGACTAAAAATTGTATTTATTTGCTTAATTTGGGGCTAAATTGTAATAGAAATTAAATTGTTTCTTGTAGTCTATTAATAGAAATAATTAACACTATCATTGATTATTCTTATCTTCTCAGAGAGAGAGATTTTTTTTTCAAAAAAAGAGATTAAATTTCTCTGTATATTTTGAGAAAGATTGCTGGGAAATATTATAAGAAATTAAAATAACTCAATCACGAGAGTATAGAGGTGTTCATGGGCCGGGCCGGGCTCAACTAAAAATTTAGGCCCATTCATCGGGCTCGGGTCGGGCCTGGCCCAAAAAATGGGCCTAAATTTTTTTCCAAGCCCGGCCCATATAAAAATGCTAAAACCTGGGCCCGGCCCAACCCGCCCGTATTAAATTTTTATATTATTTTATATAATTTTTAAATATATATAATACATCAAAAATACTAAAAAAATCAAAATAAATATTTTCCAACAAATTAAAAATAATTTTTAAAAAAATATGTAGACTTAAATAACACTAAGATAGATGTAACTTAACAAACAAATACCTCTAAAATAATAATAAAATTAACAAATACCTTTAAAATAATAACAAAATTAACAATAAAATAAGTTTTATACAATATTCAATCAATAACAGTAAAATAGTAGCAACATAATAGTAATATGGTAGCAAAATAGGGGGAAAACAACAAGAAAATAATATTAAAAAAATAACAATTTTTTTTTGTCATTTAGTGAATTTGGGCCGGGCTAGGCCCAAGCTAAAAATACCTTACCCGAGGCCCAGCCCATGTTTAAAACGGGCCTTATTTTTTGTCCAAGCCCATTTTTCGAGCTTATATTTTTGCCCAAACCCTCCCAAATTTCGGTCGAGCCAGGCCGGGCCGCCCAGCCCATGAACACCTCTACGAGAGTAGTGGCATGTGCATTGATACGAGCGGGTTAACTTAAAGCGTAGAGAAATAATGTAATATCTTAAATTTGTATAAATAATGATTTAAATTATATCATATACAAGTAAATGATCTAACTTAAAAATTAAACTTTATTAGTTATAAGAGTCAAATCTAAAACATACAAATAAAATAAACTTAAAAATATTGATTCGAAATTCACCCAAATTAATCAGATATATAGATTGACTCGACGGTAAGCTAAACATTCCACATGTTGGATCTACACCCTATGAAGTGGGCAAAAATACAGGCTGAAAAGCATAGACGCACGCGGATTGAGGGAGATCGCGTGGAGAGGACTAAGCTAAACGCTGAAAGAAGCTGAGCTGTACAAACTCCAAAACCAAGCGTCGAACAGTCTTAAATCTAGAGCAGAATATACCGCCAAACAAACTCCTATGCATTCTCGTACCCTTTCCCTGTATTCCCTGCGTCCAAGCGCAGCAAAGAACCTTCCTTCTCCAAATTGACCATACCCACGGACAAAGTATTTAACTTTTCGAACCACATACACAGATCAGCTATGGCGAATTCGGAGAACGAAAAGATACTGAGAAAAATGGCCGATGCCTTCAAGGAACTTGCCGCTACGGTAAACTCGCAAACGCCTGATATGGAGGTGGCCCCTTTTTCACGCGCATGTTCTTTCGTTTCTCCTCTCTTTGGTTGTTTAGGCATCGCCTTCAAGTTCGCGGAAATGGATTACGTTGCAAAGGTGCGAATTTTTCATGATTCCTTCAATCTAAACCGCTTGATTCATTAAATTTAAACAAATTGAATTCCTATCTATAATCATTGGTTTTGGTGTAACAGGTTGGTGATCTTGCAGAGGCGTCAAAGTCTATTGCAACGCTAAACGCAATACTTGATAGGGATATAGAAGGGAATTGTGTGAGAAAAGCTGGGAGCCATACAAGAAACCTTTTGAGAGTGAAACGTGGGCTTGACATGGTCAGGGTACTCTTTGAACAAATTCTGGCTACAGAGTAAGAACTAAGAACCTCAATACGTATACTCAATTGAAACTAAATTGTTAAGCTGTTTCCAATTTGTTATAACTCAATTGTGCTGCTAATGACCTTACTATCCACAATAATGACCTTGAGCAATAGTTGGTCATCCCTTTATCTTCACCTTTTCTTTCAGATATATAGATGGATGAATCTAGAACATTGGTAGCGAAGAGTTTAACTTGGGGTCTAAAATAGCCTTTTTAATTCAATTCTTTTTCTTGTGTTATTAATGCTCTAAATTTTTTTTGTACAAGTGACTCTCAAGCTCTCATTTTGTATAACTTGGGTTGTAGATTGTTCTTTGGATAGTGGTAGATATCAGTTTTCTGTCTATCAAGAAGGCTTTACACTACTTTGGAACTTAGCTCTGCATTATAGAGCATCGTTCTATGGTAATATTACCATGGCATGCACCATTTTTAGGGTGTGACACTATGACATCCATAAGTGAAGTAATCCTAAGAATCTTGCCACATTTTTCGGGATTAGCTCTGTGGCTTGTCATGAATTTACATATCTTGGCTAGCTGCTCCAGATTATCTTTGTTATAGGTCATGCAATCTATATATTGTGCTACATTTCTGGCAAGTTTGGAGTGCTGAGTAGTGAGTATTATTTTCAAAGAACATTGTCATTAGGGTGTGCCAAGTGAACCAGGTCACATGTCTCTTCTGTGTTCTGTAATATTATTGCATCTAATTAATTAGGACTGGCTTAGTTGATTATCATTGTTTTCAATGAGCTCCCGATAAAACCACTTTTTAGTTAGTCTTTACTATAAACCATGTTACAGGGAATAGAAGCATATGCCTTTTCTATAATCTTCTGTCAGAGCTTCTATCATTTGCTGCAGGCTTTATACATAATTTTTCTAGAAACTTTTTCTCTTTTGAGAGAAGTCTTACTAGATCTTTGGAGCCACTTTGTGTTTCTTTAGAATTCTAAGCGGAATGATCAAGCAAAGTTCTATTGTTAAGTTCTGACAATATTAGCTGATGCTCCTTTGAATGCTAATTTGCCTGGTATATCAGCATTGTTATGTAGTGACCTCTATGGTTAACTGTATAGGGATATCTCATTTGGAGGTACAAAACAAGCAAGTGATGGTCAAGACTTGCAGATATAAACAGACTGATTAAATTTGAAGTTGAAGTCGTTGAATGAGATTTTAGTAGGGATGTAAATGACTAGAGTGTTCTATGAATGGTTCATAAACAATTCAGTTTCTCTTTGTTTATGTTTGTTTATCAAGCTAAATAAACAAACATGAAGGGAATTTTGAGGCTTGTTTATTAAACAACCGAAAACAAATAAAGCTTGTTCAGTTCATTTATATTCATGAACAAGCTCATTTATGTTTGCTTAAAGCTTGTTTAATAAATTATTTAAAACTAGTTTATTGTTTGGTTATTATATAATTAATAATATTATTGTTTTTGTGCTTATTTTATTTATAGTGTAATTATTAATATTATATTTGACTTGTTCAGTTCATTTATATTCATGAACAAGCTCGTTTATGTTTGCTTAAAGCTTGTTTAATAAATTATTTAAAACTAGTTTATTGTTTGATTATTATATAATTAATAATATTATTGTTTTTGTGCTTATTTTATTTATAATGTAATTATTAATATTATATTTGATTATTTTATATCTAACAGTTAAGATATATGTTTATTTGTTGTCTCTTTGTTTATTACTCGTTAACATTGTTCATGAACACGTTTGTTAAACTTAAAAGAGTGAAGATGAACATATATAATCAAATAATCAAACATGAATATAATTTTGAAATTCTTAATGAATACCAGTTGAACACTAACAAGCTTAGATATAAATAAACTAACATGAATAGAAGTCTGTTCGTTCATGCCTGGTTCATTTATAGTCCTAAATTTTAGAACTCATCAAATCTTTCCTTGGCAGGGGGGATTCCTTAAAAGATCCAGCTTCCAAGGCCTATGCACAGGTATTTGCACCCCACCACGGCTGGGCAATCAGGAAAGCTGTAGCTGCTGGGATGTATGCCCTCCCTACAAAGGCACAGCTAATGAAGAAACTAAATGAAGATGGTAAGTGGATGTATGATTTTGCTTTAGTTATCAAATAACTTTTTAAGTAATGAACTTCTTGCAAATATTTACTTCTGTTTCGATTAGCTCATGGTTGAAAATGGTGCATCCATTGGAACGAGGTTTGGTGGCACAAAGCGAAACCTGTCTAGCATAGACATACAAAACTTGTCTGCATTCTCCAGGGATATGTTTAACAATTTCATAACAGATTTGTACAAGGATACAGTTCAACCTTTAGCTTAGAGGTTGGTTTGCATCAACATGTATTCTTCAGGATTGGATGAAGATGTGTCTTTGTTCATGTTTGGAAAATCATAGTTTGAATTTGTATCAGTTGAACTATTGCATAGCCTTAAACTTTCATGTCATGAATGTCTTCATCTCATAAGGGAAATGGCGTTTCAGTGATTTCTTCACCTGAGAGAAGTGAAAAATCAGAAAAATGAATGTGAGGTTTTTTTTAAAAGTATTGACATGCATTGATATTAATTCTCTACTTCCTTTTCTTGCAGAGGCATCGGCGAGGATTCAAATGCAACACTATGTTGCAGCATCCAGTCCTGTCATTTTGTACATTGACAAACTCTTCCTTTCAAGAGAATTGGGTATAGATTGGTAAAAGAAGGAGCAACTGTGTTAACAGATATCTGTTTATTGTGATAATGTCAATAAAGCAAAATAAACTGGTTGTTAAGGCGTGTCAATTATTCCATTTTTTGCTCTCTTTTGCCTTTTTCCCACTTTCGCAGAACACTGTCTAGTATTGTTGTACAAATCTTATTAAACTTATCCATGGTGAAACTGGAAGCAGAAATATGATGTTAGTTGTTAGTCTCATATGCACTGATCTTTTATAGTACCTGTTTTATTCGGATCTGATCATGTTGCTTTCTGGTTTAGCATGTACTCTCTGTTTATTTTTCTTCTGATAGCGGAACAAGCATCCAAAAAACTGCCTAGAACTGCAAAAAGGGAAAAAAAAAAAAAAAAAACACTACATGATTATGGTTCCTTGAGCTGCTTGTCTTGCCTATTTATTAACTCCGTCCAGTTGCTAGTGTCATTGCTGGTGTTTTGTTGGAAGATCACATTGCTGCATAATTTGCTAATGCTCGACAAGATAAGATTATACTTCCAATGAGCAGTCCCCTTGTCTCCCTGCAAAACCACTTGTAACAATTTATCAGCTGGCTTGCATGGCAGATAAATGGCGTTCAGCCTTTTTACTAATAGGGAACCTATAGTAGTAGGTAAAGTTTTGCAAGTGTTATGTGATTAGTGTTCAAAAAGAGAGTAAGAGCTCAAACTAGTATTTCTCTTATCTTTGAAATGGAACGCCGAACTATATCCTTTTTTATTTCTCCTTTCTTCCATGGCATGTGAACTTGATGATGGTTAAAATGAATTGTGAAGTTCGGGTGAGCCTTCTTTCCTACCAGGTTGTTTGTATCATGGGCATGTATTTCCCCGTTAAATGCCTTGCTCCACTGACATGCTAACTCTTTTGCTTTATAAATAGTTGCCATAGGGTTAACCTTCTGTTTCTCAAACTTTGAAGTCAAATGCACCATAATAGACTCGCAGTTTGCTCTGGTATGTTGCACTCCTTTTCAGTTGTCCAATTATGGTGGATCATACTCACGTTCTGTTAGGGTAGTTCTGATACTCACAAGCTGATATTAGATCCAAACCATGCTACTCGTGCGAGATTGCAGAAAAGAGAAGGTGGTCTACTGGCTCTTGCTCTTCATGACACGAGGAAGTGTGCAAGTTGACAGTTTATATCCGTTTCCTATCTCATGAGTACAAGGAAGATCATTGGAAGAAAGAGGATAATCCTGAAAGGCAAATCATAATCTCCCCATTTGTAAGTACGTGAAAAGCGGTTTTTGACAGTGTACTTCTCTGATAAGTGGTACTGCCGAAAAGCTCTTATCATTCCCGCCATAGAGAACACCTTATCCTTCATCATGTCATGGCTAGTTTCTATTGGTTCGATCTCTTCCAGATTTTGCCCCTTCATACTGTCATAAGGTTCCTTGTAGGGACCAAACTTTGATTGCTATTGATATCATTATGCTCCTTTTTTTTTATTCTTAGAATCTCATTATGCTTCTTGAAAATCAATCTGCGCTCCTGAAATATAGATGTTTGCCACCCTAGATTCGGTGGTCTGTTCCCCTTGAACATAGATCCCTTCCAAACAGTATATCCTTTCATGTCCAAGATGCACTTGATTTATGTCTTTTGTATCCATGAAATTCTGTTTGTGCAGAACTTCCTTACCAATGTTTCTTTTGTGAGACAACTTTCTCAAGAAATAGTGTCTCCAAGCTTGTTTAGCTAGGAGTGTGATTAAAATGCCTAATTGTAAGCACAAAAGAAGGCTAAAATACTAAGGAGGGATGAACTAGTTTTTAAAACTTTGAAAATTTTGAGAGAGAGAGAGAAAATGACAAGTATTTATTGTTCAGTCTTCCTTGCCTACTTCCTCTCTTTTGGCTTTCCTTGTCAAGCTAATGAGAATGAAATATTTGTGGTTATAAGGCAAGATAACACCTTTAATTCCTTTTAAGCTTTTTTTGCCCGAAAGAATTTGAACTCTAGAATGACAATAGTAAGAGAAAATCGCAAAGAAAAATGAACCTTTAGTGCTTGCTAACTTAAGCCCTTAATAGAACTTTGTTGATGCTTGGATCTAGAAAGGCCAAGATAATGGTGGAATTGGATGCTTCATCTTATTTGGTAGATGACGGAGTCATCGTAGAGGGTGTTCGAGTAAATGTGGTATTGAGGTCTGATCAAGAGGTTCAAGGAGAAGAGAGAGAAAGGGAATAAAGAAGTTCCCTTTTTAGTCAGAGTTAAAAGCTTTATAACTTTAGCTCTAATCTTAAGGTATCATGTGTTACGTCTTTATCAGTGGGTTAGGGAAAACTAGTAAAGTAGTTTGTCGTCATAAGTTTAACTAGGGTGGAGATTGATGTGCTTTCAATCACTTCAATGGGATATGACAGATGGGATCAGAAGTGATAATTGGCAAATGTGGTTTACATGAGCTTAAATGAATGCAAGTTTATTAGTGTTTTCGAAGGGGATGTCCAATGAGTAAGTGGGGCTTCCTTAAGAAATAGATTCGAAAGGTGTGCTCAAGGGGTGAATGTATAACAATCTTTCTCAATCTAAAATAAGATTATATAGTAGCCTCTCTCGAGATATTGTCAAGTGTGAAGTTGTTGGAGGCGTTGGGTGAGAATTACTACATCGCATTTGAATTTCAAATTTTGAAATATTGAGGATTTGCAGGTGGGATATACATAGGATCCATGTTTTTTAGAGGCGTGCGCGTGTGAATACTTACATTTATGTTATGCATTACAGTGTATTATGAAAAAACACTACTAATAATTACTTGGTATTTCAACGTTTCAACTCGTCATGTGTCTAGTTCTCATTAGTGCTCGTCGAAATGTATTCTAGAATCTTCCTTTGATAGAAAGGTTTATAAAGTTATCGGCTTCATTAATGTTGCTTCTTACTAAAGTAGAATTTTTTTTTTCTAAGTTTTTCAGTTTTTTAGACTTCGAATGTTTCTAAGTTTTAAACTTTTTCGTCTTCGTTTTGAGTTTGTACTTCACCAACGTGAGTCAGACCAGCATTAAGGGTAACTTTTAGTAAGTTTGTTTGTTCCATATTGCTTTTTAGGGTTTCTTTTAGTTGAGTATGGTTAGGGGAAATCGGGATGGAAAGGCTAGTAGTAGCGTGGGTAAAGGGGATCGACGAAAATCAAAGGCAAAGAGGTTGCAGAGAGCCGTTTGTGATAGAATGAGATGCGATAGTTGTTACAATGTAAGGGCTTGTTAATGCATAACTATGAATTCAAGTTCAACATTCCTCAAAGAGAGAACGAATTAATCACTGTCAACGGGCTAAAACACGACAGTGGGAAACTAGGGTTCTATTTGCCCTTATATGCCTTGGAAGCTGGCTTTCACCTACCACATGAATTCATTTGTACGATTTTAAATTAATATAGAGTGGCCCCTAGGCAACTGTTTAGAGTCTCGTGGTGGATTTTGATTGGGTTTTTTATACTATGTCATTAGAGGGATGAGGTGCCCTATCTAAAGGTATTTCAAAATTTGTTCAACTTCAGTTCGACAAACCATGATCGGTAGCATCCTAGGATGTTGTGTTTCAATAAATGGTAGGTAAGAGGATTGAGCATCTACTGTTGGGAAAGGGGAGCAAGTTGGGGTCGGATTGTTTCAAGTATATCTCGGTGGAGCACAAGTTCATCGATGACCTCACTATTCCAACCACGTGGTTATTGCCTCCAAGCGAACTGTGTTTGTCTGAGCCAAAATTGGTTGATAACTTTAAGACAACATAGTTCAATGCCCTTCGAAAGGGTAATCCCTTAGATGTCTCTAGGGTTGTCATGGTCAGAAAGATGTTTAAGCATTGTTAGATGAGTGTGAGCCCCAATGGGTACAGAGACAATGACTTCAATAGGGTTTTCAAAATGGGGCCCGAAGGATTCCACATCACTTGGAATCATGGCCTCATAGTTGTGAGGAAGAGGTGACCCGATTATTCTTTAGAGTAACCTAGGAGCTCTAGTTGTACATTATGACATACAAGTTGTGTCCTGATTGTAAGTGGAGCACCAAGAAACAAAATTGTGGTTGTGCTCTCCGAGGAGGAAGTAGGGATGGAATTGCCTTTGACGAGGGGTGGGTTGTAACAGCTCGTTTTTAGTCAAATTGGAACAGTGGTCTCGGAACCACAAATCAGAGGTCAAAATATTTATTTTATTAATTTATTAAAATTTACAGCATGATAGAGTTATTGTGTGAAAGTTTCGTAAAGAAATTTTATTGTTTGAATGCTTAATTCGAGAAAAAAGACTAAATTTCTGTAAAATGTAAAATGCATGTTCTATTAGTTAAAGGTGTCAAATAGCTTTGACTTTTAATTATGGAGGCCTTAAATGGTAATTAAGCCATTTGAAAGGTTAGTGGACATTTATGTCCATGGTTTATGTGATATATTAATGTTCTATAATAAGGTTAATAGTGTAATTTAGTTATTTAAGTTAATTATAATAAAACAAATACAATTACATGTTAACATCTTCCTTACTAGCCAAAAATTTGAAGAAAGGAAGCCATACTTAGGGCTTAAGCATTCAGTCACTTTGTCCTTGAGCATGTAAGTCCATTTTAGCTCAATTTTTAATATTTTTTACATTTTTGAGATCGTTGCTTCGTATTTTAACTAGCCCGTACCTTAGATTTTGAAATTGTTAAAGATTTATCATTTTGCCATTGTTGAATGCTTTAGTAAATTGATGGTTGATGATGGATTTTGAATAGTTGTTGATAGTTAAACTAGTTTTGTAAAGTGATTTTTGACAAAAATGTCAAAAATGGATTAAATTGTGAAATTGTAAAATTATGTGGGTAAAAGTGTGATTAAACAAAATATATGGACTGCTAGGGACTCCATTAAAATTCGGCTAGCATAGTTAAGGGTCTAATTGCATGAATTTGCATTTTTACGAGCTAAGGACTAAATTGTAAAAATGTCAAAATAGTAGGGGCAAAAGTGTAATTTTTCCATAAGGTGATTCTTGGGCTAAAATGAACGGAATGAATATTTAATGAGTTAATTTTGATATTATATAGATCAAGATAAGCCGAGATCGAAATTAGATTGGAGAAAAAGATTGGGCATAAATTCTGTTATTGGTTATGTGAAAAAGATATGTGTTATAGATGAAGCACTGTTATTATGAATAAGTTACTGTTACTGTTATCAAATGAATTAATGTTTATATGATTGAGAATGAAATATTATAAATGATGTACATGATATATGTGAATTTGATATGATACAATGTATTGAGTATGAAATTGAGATAACGGATGATTACATGTACTTATATGACTAACTTGCTGATGAATGCTTGTTTATAGGCATTTGGCAAGTGAATTTGATATACTTTGTTTACTTATTTCATTATGTATAACGGTAAGCTTAATTTTGAATTATACGGGCTTACTAAGACTTAAAGCTTACTTTGTTTCTTTTCCATGTTTTGTAGAGGTTCGATAGCTTGCTCGATCCGGATAAGTCGGATTTACGCATCACACTATCCAATAGCTGTTGGTACTTTTGAACTCTTGGTTATTGTAAATATGGCATGTATAGGCTAGTTATAAAGATGATAGTTATGGTTATTTAAGATAGTGATTTTGGTACATGACGTGGTATAAGTTAAAGCCATGTGATTTGGCTTAACTTGGTGTAATGTTTTGGTTGTGTATAAGTGTTCAAATTTGGTATATTTTGGCAAGTAGTAGATGGAATGAAAATATGCAAATGTTGTCTTGATAAGTAGTAGACTTATGAATGGAAAATGCATAATATAAATTAGGTATTTGAATACTATATTGAATTGGTATAAAATGTGTTCGAAATGTTGTGGATTGACTACCTATTGGGTTATGAAATGTTGCATAATACACTTCTGCAGGTATATGAAAATAGGGTGGCAAAATGGCTTTGCAAATAGCCTATTTTTGTCCATACGGGCGTGTGTCTCAGCCGTGTGTGACACATGGTCATGTTACACGGCCGTGTGTCCCCTAGTGTTGATGTTAGAACCAAGACAGTATGCTCCACACGGTCTCGCACACAGGCGTGTGACTGGCCGTGTGGTACAAGTTAGTATACCCCCTAATTGGCACATGGGCTAGCACACTGGCGTGTGACTTGGCCGTGTTGCATAAGTCAGTATACCCTACAGTTTTGGCACGGCTTGGCACACGGGCGTGTGTGGCCATTTCGAAGGGCACACGGGCTAGACACACGGGTTTGTGGTTGGCCGTGTGACCCAAGTCAGTATGTACCCCTTGTTTTCACATAGTTGGAGACACGGACGTGTTTGGTGACCGTGTGAGAGACACGGCTTGGTGACACGGGCGTGTGTCTTCTTTATTGGGAAAAATTTTCAAAGTTTCATAGAAGTTTTATAAGTTATCGATTTAGTCCCGAACTGCTCTTAAAGCATGTTTAAGGCCTCGTAGGCTATTGTAAGGGACAAATTGAATAATGATTGTATGAAATGGTTGAATGTATGAGAAAAGTACTGTTATATATGTTAAAAGTTTGGTAATGCTCCGTAACCCTATTCCGACGTTGAATACGGGTGAGGGGTGTTACATGGGTTGATTGAAGGGGGTAAGTGACGTTGTTGGCTTAAGGGGAGCTAAAGTTGCTCGGGTTGTTAATGCTTCTCAAGAGGTGGTGCATATTGATAAGGGGTCCAACGATAGTTAGGGGCAATCCCAACACTTCTTTGTTGGTGATTACGAAGGTATTAACATTGTTATTGACATTTCTAAGTGAGGAATTGGGTTTAAAGGAGGCAGGAGTGGTTCAATAGATACATGGAGGACTACCCCGTAGGCTTTTTATCTCATAAAATCACTTCAATATATTTTTTCCATTATTATTATTGACATGCATCTATAGGGATTTAACTACTTTGTTTGATTTTGTGTAGGTGAAATCGCTACCGACCCAAACAATGTTTCAAATAGTGAGGAGGCTGATGTTGAGCAGGCCCCGCTGAACAGTTTGAACATTGGGGCTCATCAAAAGAGATCTTAAACAATTTAGAGAGGAGGGGCTCAACTCAAAATACTTCGACGAAAGGTTACCGTGCCTCGTTCTTGCTACTTTAGAGAGTTTGCTATGTTATCTTGTTTCGATGGTCACAGAGACAGATTGTTTCTGCTCCTATTGCTACAAGTTTCGTTGATGTACCTTTTGACACAATAATTGGACCATGCGTTGTTACTCCTTAACAAGTGTTGTACTTTACACATGTCTGTACCCACTCTAGGTATGGCTTTGGTTCTTAACCTTTTGCCTTATTTTTCTTTGTTATCAATCTTTATATTGTTGGTACTTATGACCTAGTGTTTTAATACGCAAGTACATTTACCATGGTGCCACCTACTAGGGTAAGCCCTATTGCTAACAAAGTTGACATGTAAAGTGACGAAAAAGATGAATAAAATATTAGTAAAAAAAATTAACCAATAAAAGAAATAATGATAAAATAACAAATTTAATCTTAGTGATTTTTATTCTAGTCCTTAATTTTACATTGAAGTAGTGTTGGGTTTTTGACAAAGATGAATGAAGGTTAACAGAAGCTTGAGCAACAATGCTGTAAGTTTGCTAGAGAAAATAAACAGAATCGGGCTTGGAGAGCAAAAATGAAACACAAAGACAAGAGAGAGTATTTTTATGAAATTCAATGATTTCATTAACCACACGAAATAAGGCATTGAGCCATTACAAATACCAGTTCATGAGCTGGTCAAAATGTCACTAACATTACCTAATCATCACCTACTACCACTAAGTATATTGAAACTTGAAAAATGAAACTTGAACACTTTAACAAAGCTGATTTAATAGCTCAAACACTACCTAATTACATTAAATACATCACCAACCAAGTTTAAAAACAAACTAGATTACATGACATCAACTGAATTAAGAAAACCTTGTTGTTACAACAAACATACGTGCTGCAGCATGTTTGCATGTACTTCATTTGAAAATATTACAGTAAGCATACGTGCTTCAGCATGTTTACAAGCTGCATGCACTTCATCTGCATGACTTGGGCTGCATGGTCTGTTCCTTAGCTACTTCATGGGCTGCATGCAGACCAACTTTAACACTCCTCTTTGGTTTGCATGCTGCATACTCCAATTTTGGCTCTTAAATCTTCAAATCTTGACACATTAAGGGGCTTAGTCAAAATATCAGCTAGTTGTTCTTTAGAACTTCAATGAATTCGTCTCACTTCTTGTGCTTGCTCCATTTCTCTAACAAAATGAAACTTGATCTTAAAGTGCTTTCTTCTTTCATGGAACATTGGATTCTTTGCAATTGCAACAACAGATTGATTGTCACAATTGATCTCTGCTGCTTCCCTTTGGTGTTGATTTAAACCAGCCATGATTTTCCTTAGCCAAATGGCTTGGTTGACAGCTCCTACAGCTGCCACATACTCTACTTCAGCAGTTGACTGAGCAACAACATTTTGCTTCTTCAAACTCCAGCAAAAGTTGGCTGATCCAAGAGTAAAAACATACCCTGAGGAACTCTTCATGTCATCTATCGAACCAGCCCAATCACTATCAGCATAACCAACCAATTTCATGCTTTCAAGTTTGCTAAACATTATTTCATAGCTTAGTATACCTTTAATTTACCTGAGAACTCTTTTGGCAGCTTGAAAATGCTTTATATTGCAACAATGCATGAATCTAGACAATAAACTTACTACAAACATGATGTCTGGTCTTGTTGTAGTGAGATATAGCAAACATCCAACCAAACTTCTATAGGTTGATTCAATAACCTGCTCAAAATCACCTTGGCTTGATAGTTTCTCTCCAATGGAAACTGGTGTGCTTGTTGCCTTGCAATTTTGCATGGAGAATTTGCTCAGAATTTTGGAGACAAAAGCCTTCTAACTTAGAAAGATTCCATGATGTGTTTGAGTCATTTCCATACTAAGGAAGTAAGACATTTGTCCCAAATCAGACATCTCAAACACTTGTTGCATTTTACATTTGCAGTTTGTCAGCATTGCTTAATCTCCTCCTGTCACTAGTAGGTCATCAACATATAGAGATACTATCCGTTGAGTTTCACTACCTTGCTTCTTCACATAAAAGGTAGGTTCATTGATGCTTCTTTCAAATCCAAGGCTAGCTAAGTAGCCATCGATCCTGCTATACCAGGCTCTTGGTGCCTATTTCAAGCTATACAAGGCTTTCTTCAGTTTGTACACTTTGTCCTTTTCACCAATAACTTTGAAACCTTCAGGCTCCTCAACATAGATTTCTTCATCAAGAAAACCATTTAGGAATGCTGATTTTACATCAAACTGATGAATTTTCCACTGTATTTGTGCTGCTAAGGCAACTAGCAACCTTATGGTGTCAAGCCTAGCCACTAGTGCAAAGGTCTCAAAGTAGTCAATGCCATACTTTTGGCTGAATCATTTTACTACCAACCTTGCTTTCAGCTTGTTCAAGCTTCCATCAGCATTGTGCTTGGCTTGAAACACCCACTTCACTCTAATGACCTTCTTGTTTGCTAGTCTTTCAACTAGCTGCCAGGCCTGATTCTTCTCAATTATATTGATTTCATCAGCCATTGCCTGTTTCCAGCCTTGTTAAGCTTCGACCTTTTCAAAGCAGCTTGGTTCAACTGCAGCCACTTGAGCTCTTTCATAAATCTCAGCCAATGGTCTAGTGCCTCTGACTAGTTCATCATCAATGTCTATTTCAGGACCATTTTGATCAGCTTCAGTCTGATCTGTTACAAGATCTTCAGTAGTAGCCTCTGGCTCATTCTTGTCCCAATTCTAGGTTGATTTCTCATCGAATACAACATCTCTGCTCACAGGAACTTTTTTCCATAAAAGATCCAGGATTCTGTAGCCCTTCTTCACGCTGCTATAACCCACTAGGATACTGGGTTGAGCTTTCTTAGCCAACTTGTCCCTCTTGACAGCAAGAACATATGCATAACAAATGCAGCCAAAGACCCTTAGGTGAGCCAATGATGGTTTGAACCCAAACTTGTCCCTCTTGACAGCAAGAACATATGCATAACAAATGCAGCCAAAGACCCTTAGGTGAGCCAATGATGGTTTGAACCCAAACCAAGCTTCAAATGGAGTTTTCTGAACTAAAGCCTTAGTTGGGAGCCTGTTTTGGAGGTACACAGTAGTGTTAACTGCCTCAGCCTACAAGGTTTTGGGCAAATTCCTCTCAAACAATAAACATCTGGCCATATCCATCAAACTTCTGTTCTTTCTTCACTAACACCATTCTGTTAAAGTGTGTAAGTGTTGATGAGCTGGTGTTTAATGCCTATTTTATCACAAAAGGATTGAAACTGAGCTGAGGTGTACTCAGTTCCTTTATCAGACCTCAGAGTCTTGAGCTTGCATCCTGATTCTATTTCTGCTGCAGCCTTGAACTTCCAAAATACTGAGGCTACTTCATACTTATGCTGCAAGAAGTAGAGCCAGTAATATCTCGAGTAGTCATCAATGAAAAGGATAAAATACCTATTGTCATTCAAAGACAGTGTCTTCATAGGGCCACACACATCAGTGTGGACTAGCTGTAATATTTCAGAGGCTCTCCAAGCTTTGTTTGAAGGAAATGGAAGCCTGACTTGCTTTCATAGTTGGAAAACTTCACAAACCTCCTCTTTCTCAACTGAATCAGTAAAGTTTTCAACCAGGTCTTCTTTGGTTAGCTGAGCTATTGTTCTGTAGTTAACATGGCCAAGCCTTTTGTGCCACAGCTTGGATTTATCTGAAACAGCTTGTAGGCACTATTCAAGTCTTTGTTCCAGTCAACAACAAAGCTTTTGTCAACCATGCTCACTGACATGATTTTGGATCCACTTGGATTATTGATTAGGCATTCCTTGCCTTTGAACACCACTGAATAGCCCTTTTTTAGTAACTGAGCTATACTGAGCAGGTTTCTATCAATTTCAGGCACAAACAAGACATTTGAAATAATTTGGTACCTGTAGGAGTGTCTATCAACACATCTCCTTTGCCTTCAGCTTTGATGAAGTGTCCATTTCCAACTTTCACCTTAGTTTTAAAGCTTCTGTCAATTGATTTGAAGATAGCAGCATCAGGAGTCATGTGGTTTGTGCAACCACTATCTATTAGCCATCCATTAGTAGCTTTTCTTTTGGCAGATGAGCAAGAAACTGCAAAGACTTGCTCTTATTGATCACTGCCTTCTTCTGCTACTTGAGCTTCAGCTCTTAGCTATTGAGATCGTTTTTGTCTCTACTTGCCTTTGTTTCTACAGACTTTCTCAGCATGGCCCATCTTTTTGCAGAAGGTGCACGCACATCAAGCCTGAACCAACAAACTTCACCTGGATGACTTAGCCTTTTGCAGTGTGGGCAGGGTGGACATCTTCTTGCACTGTCTGCTCTAGGCTTGTTTGACCAGATCTTCTTTCCTTTGTAGGTAGAGGAGCTCGAGACAGGTTTGCTCCTGGCTTAGAAGGCACCTTCTTGATGCTCCTCTAGTCTGCTAACTCTTCTTTGCTCTTGAACATAAAGAGCATTGATCAGCTTTGTCGATGAGATGCTGGTCAGGTCCCTCGAGTCTTCAAGGGATGATATCTTTGCCTCATACCTTTCAAGCAAGGTTGAGATCACCTTCTCCACAATTCTTGCTTCACTGAACTGTTCTCCAAGCAATCTAATGCTATTCACCATAGCCATGATTCTGTCTGAGTATTGCTTCACTGTTTCTTCCTCCTTCATATTCAAGTTTTCAAAATCCCTTCTCAAATTCAGTAGCTGTTGTTGTCTTGTTCTTTCAGTCCCTTGGAACTCTTCTTTCAGCTTATCCCAGGCCTGCTTTGGTGACTCACAAGCCATGATCCTTGTAAAGATCACATCTGGCACACTATTTTGAATGTAAGACATAGCTTTATGCCTTTTGGTTCTTTCATCTGCATATTGTCTAATCTGAGCCACTGTTGGATTGGCTCTTAGAGGTACTGGTTCAACATCTAAGTTGACAACCTCCCATAGGTCAAATGCTTGTAAGTAGGTCTTCATTTTTACTACCCAAATGTGGTAGCCTTCTCCATTGAAGACAAGTGGTGCAGCTGGTGAAAAACCTGAGGAAGACATGGTTTTAAGGATTGAAATATGATAGGTCCACTAAGAATTTAGTTATGATACCAATTGTTGGGTTTTTGACAAAGATAAATGAAGGTTAACAGAAGCTTGAGCAACAATGTTGTATGTTTGCTGGAGAAAATAAACAGAATCGGGCTTGGAGAGAAAAAATGAAACATAAAAAAAAGAGAGAGTACTTTTATGAAATTCAATGATTTCATTAACCACATGAAATAAGGGCATTGAGCCATTACAAATACCAGTTCATGAGCTGGTCAAAATGTCGCTAAATTACCTAATCATCACTTACTACCACTAAGTATATTGAAACTTGAAAAATGAAACTTGTACACTTTAACAAAGCTGATTTAATAGCTCAAACACTACCTAATTACATTAAATACATCACCAACCAAGTTTAAAAACAAACTAGATTACATGACATCAATTGAACTAAGAAAACCTTGTTGTTACAACAAACATACGTGCTACAACATGTTTTCATGTACTTCTTCCGGAAATATTACAGCAAGCATACGTGCTTCAGCATGTTTACAAGCTGCATGCACTTCATCAGCATGACTTGGGCTGCATGCTCTGCTCCTTAGCTGCTTCATGGGCTGCATGCAGACCAACTTTAACAAGTAGATCATTTCCTATGTGTGTATATGTATATTACGAGTTAATTAAATATAAACTTAATTAGAACATAATTAAAACTCTTTACTATATTTAATATAAACTATACAAAAATCAATTTAAATATGAAATAATCTAAAAAATAAAAACATATATTATAATTTAAACATGATATTTCATGATCTTGTAAGTCTCAATATTATCATTTCGATAATTAGAGATGACAATAGAGCAGGACAGGGGTGGATGTTGTTAAATCCACCACTGCCTCAAAGTTGGCACGTTTCACTTTACTACCCAATTCAATTAGAACATAATTAAAAACCTTTTTTATATTTTATATAAAATATATAAAAATCAATTTGAATTTGAACTGATCTAGAAAAATAAGCACATATTATAATTTAAACCTAAGATTTCATGATCTTGTAAGTCTTAATATTACCATTTCGATAATTAGGAATGACAATAGAGCGGGATGGGGGTCGACGTTGCTAAATCCACCACTGTCCCACAGTTGGCACGTTTCACTTTACTACCCACATTGCTCCACAATGAATATATAATTTTGAAAACTACTATAATTTCTATGAAAGTTGGATACATCTATCTCTACCCCACCCCGTTCTGCTTTAATTTAATTTTGCTACTCATCTTTGATAATTTCAATATTTCTAACTTGGATAAATATTTAAACATAAAATATATGATTTTTTATAATATATTATTACATTTTTACTCTTTTAATGTGTATATATATATATATACAAGGATAAAATGATAATTTTATATAATGAAATTAGACGAGGCAGGGCAAACAGTTACTATAACTGCTCCCTACCCACAGTGCAAAAAAATATTTCACCCACTCCACTTAGACTTGCTCATGAGGCGGGCCACCAGTCCAGGCTCGAAGGCCCACCCGAAAAGTGGGAGGATTTGAACAAAATACGAAGCTCAAAAAAGGAGCTTGGATAAAATTTAAGGCTCGTTTTCTATATGGGCTAGACCTTGGGCAAGATCTTTTTTCATCTGAGCCCGGCTCGACCTGAATATAATCCAACCCAATAATAATTAAACCATTACCCAAAACCTAAAAGAAAATTTACCCAATTAAATAACCCAACCCAAAATATAAAATTTTAAAATTTATATTTAATACAATAAATCATTTATTATATTTATTTATATTTTTTTAATATAATAAAATATTTATTATACTTATGATAGCGTTTTTTTAATATAAATACTTTTTAATGTGTTAGAAAATTTTCAATTTAGCCTTTTTTTAGTGCATTATATTTAAAAAATAATTTTAAATAAAATTAATTTTTAAAAAATAAAATATGAGTAAACCGGTACAGACTCGTGTTTACTTTTCTTAAATTAAATCAAATTTGAATAAAACGATAAGCTTAGTCAAACCTGAGTCTAATTATCTTTTATGGCCCGACCGAATGTATAAGGAACTCGAATTTAACCCACATTCATGTAACTTCATTACGATGGATTGGAGAAAATTGGAGGGTTGGAATTTTAGTATTTTATGATATAAATTTTTACATGGATATGTGAAAACTTACAAATAAAAATGATTTGAAGTTAAGCAATTTTCCATCGATTCACTTTTAAACCAAACCCAACGTTCAAAGGTGAAAGCCCACCCTGTTTTGGAGAAACACTCACACTTGGTAAAAGCATTTGATTTCTAACAATAAACCCTAAACCAACCCAAAAAACGAAAACACAAGCGCATCGACTATGGATGACGCGGAGGGAGGTCTCAGCTTCGATTTCGAGGGCGGTCTCGATGCCGGTCCTCCCGCCCCCACTGCCTCCATGCCTGTCGTCAATTCCGATCCTTCTGCTGCCAACAATACCAACAATTTTACCGTCCCTGGTGGTGTTCAGGCTTCGATAAATGATCCCGTCGCAAATCAAGGTGGTGGAGCTGGCCGAAGGAGCTTCCGTCAGACTGTTTGCCGGCATTGGCTCCGCAGTCTCTGCATGAAGGGTGATGCCTGCGGCTTCCTTCACCAGTACGACAAGTCCCGCATGCCCGTCTGCCGTTTTTTTCGGCTTTTTGGTGAGTGCCGGGAGCAAGATTGTGTGTACAAACACACCAACGAGGATATCAAAGAGTGTAACATGTGCGTTTTTCTTTTGCTTTTTGGCTTAATTATACTTGTATTTTCTTCTTTTACATTGAGTCAATATCTAGCACCATTTTTTTTATAGGATTTGGGTTAGCGGAACACTTAGATATAAGCTAAAATGGTGCTACTTTATATTGAATGTAACTTGCGAGATTGTCCTTCCTTTTATCTTCAATGAAATTTGTTAATAGCTTATAGAAATTGTGCTTTACATTGGTAAAACTAACTATAAGGAATAATGGGTATTTTCTTTTGGACGTCACTGGGACATCCAAATCATTTTGTTTTCCTCGAATTCAGTAAAGAGCTTACCTTTCATGCACCCTAAACAGACCCTGGAAATTCTTGAATATATTAGTACCAATTCTGTTTTATCATTAAGAATGTTTATTAATATGCAAAATTCCGCGGTTGCAGGTACAAGCTAGGTTTTTGTCCTAATGGTCCTGACTGCCGATATAGGCATGCAAAGCTCCCAGGACCTCCTCCTCCTGTGGAAGAAGTCCTGCAGAAGATTCAGCAATTAAGTGCTTACAATTATAACAACAAATTTTATCAACAGCGGAATGCTGGCTTCCCCCAACAAACTGAAAAATCACAGATTCCACAAGCACAAAACAATGTAAACCAAGGAGCAGCTGGAAAACCTTCAGCAACTGAATCTACTAACGTGCAGCAGCAGCAGCAGCTGCAGCTGCAGCAGCAGCAACAACAAGTTCAACAACCGCAACAACAGGTCAGCCAGACCCAGATACAAAATGTCCCCAATGGTCAGTCTAACCAGGCAAACAGAACTGCTATACCTTTGCCTCAAGGAATATCTAGGTGTGTTCAGAGTCCTGGGGTCTTTAATTGAGTTCTGTAAATCATTAATTGTATTTTATTTTGAATACAGTTAAGATACATATTTTATTCAATAATAATTGCCCAAAGGAATTGTCATTATCTATAAGGTGTAATTGGTATCATAAAACCTGAAATAGGTAGTTGTTCTTTTTATACACGTTTATACTGTATTATTCAAATTTGACAATTGAATGATTTACTATTCTTTTCTGCATTGTTTTCCTCTTTCAAGCTCTTGTATTCTTTATTTTGCAGGGGCATCTAAAAATATGTTGATGCCTGTAAACTTTTGGACTAGATAGTACAGTTAAGGGTTGAATAAATTTATCATTTTTCTTCTCCTTTTCTCTTCTGTCTACAAAGAGAAATGAAGTTATTATAAACTAAACTTGTTGAAGCCTTAGATACAACGAACAACTTTCCTGTGGTGAAAAGGATTGAGAAATTTAATGTATTATCATTTTCTTTTTTTAGAATTTCAAAATATTTTTATACAACTAGGCCATCTTGTTTACAAAGGCGTTATGTACTCTGCTATCAGTGTGTTTATTTCCTAGTTTTGTTGGTTTAAATCTGAAAGAAAATCAATCACCTTTTTTTTTTCCTTCTATTCCAGTGGCATGCTTATTTTGCTGGATTTGATTATTAAGTTTACAGCTTCTTGTCTTTTCTACTTTATATGCTATGGTGTGATCCAGTGAGAGAAATGACAGATTAGAGATTATATGAACAAGAAAGTGATTTACATGAACAATAGAGGAAGAAGGTTATTGTTGTAACCCTGTTGTAGAATGAATTAAAATGCTCTGTAGTAAGAACCCTAACTGTAGATCTATGCTTAAGTTTACGTAAAAATCTGTAAATAGTGAGTGTATTGGTTTTGCATTTGTCAATCTTTCCAACGGGTTTTCAACTAATATGTCTAAAAATCCTTAAGTATAAATTCAGCTTTATAACCGACAGTAAGCCATTGCCTTCTTATTATAATACTTTGTTCTTTGTTTAATGATTGATTACTGTTGTGAAATTCCATCTTAACTGTTGCTGTGGTAGTCATCTACCTTATACCAAGCTGACAGATTCTGTTTGCTGTTCTATTATTTTCTGAATTTTACATTATTGGCAGTGTTATGTTTCATTACTGTGAAAAACTTGATTATAATTGATTACTCTTAAAAATGGCACCCTAGGTATTTTATTGTTAAAAGTTGCAACCGTGAAAATCTGGAACTATCTGTTCAACAAGGAGTATGGGCAACTCAAAGAAGCAATGAGGCTAAACTGAATGAAGCTTTTGATTCTGCTGAAAATGTGATTTTGGTCTTCTCCGTTAACCGTACACGGCATTTCCAGGTAGTTCAGAAATCTAATATCCTCCATCTATTCAATTTGAGAACCCATACCTTTGTGTTATTCTGAAATAACTTATTCTGTATCCTCTATATTCAATTTGAGAATTCATATTTGTGTTATTCTGAAATAACTTGTCATCCATAGGTCTTGCATTACTGTTTAGTCAGTCTTCAATAGATCATTATATAATCAATAGTCCAAAATGTTGCCTTTTTATGTTGTATGATGTCTTAGTTATTACATTGTCTTGTCTTATTAGGGTTGTGCCAAAATGACATCCAAAATTGGTGGATCTGTTGCTGGAGGCAACTGGAAATATGCTCATGGAACTGCACATTATGGACGTAATTTCTCGGTAAAATGGTTAAAGGTGTGTTTCTCTATCCCCCTCCCCCCTCTCTCCTTTTAAAATAAAATTTTCTATGAAGCTAAGTTTTAAGGAACTAAAAACATTAAAGATATTCTTAGCATGGAGGTAGTTTTGACAATTTGTGTTTATTAGATATAATATTGCTGCACTGGCTGATTGGTTTTGTGCCCTCTGTTAGATGCAATAATTTGAATTTTTTGGGCATGCATCCGCAAATTTTCTGAGATTCTGATGACCAACTGCTGCTTGATATGTAGTTATGTGAGCTGTCTTTCCACAAAACTCGGCATTTGAGGAACCCCTACAATGAGAACTTACCAGTGAAGGTATAATTCCAGCCTTTGAAGGTTAAGCCTTAACATTGATTGAGTATAACTTGGCAATAATTTTGTCATCTAAGTAGGTTAATACTCTGGTTTATATGAATTATTTATCTGCTTTTACCGTGTATAATTTAGCTTTAATATACTGTTTGCAATAGACAATATCACAATATTTTACCATGTGATGCTGTTGTTTTTGGTGTGATTATAGTTTAACCTTACTGCTGTACTTTGTGCACTTGCAGATAAGTAGAGATTGCCAGGAGTTAGAGCCTTCTGTTGGTGAGCAGTTGGCCTCCTTGCTTTATCTTGAGCCAGATAGTGAGCTTATGGTATGCTTATTCTATTTTATTTTTCTGAATTCTGAGCTGTTTTATTTTTTGATACCTGAGTTTGAAAACAATAGAAATATAATTATTAGAAAAGTGTGGGAAAGTTGAAAATTAGGAATAAACAGAGAAGGAACCAAATCTTGTGTTTACTTGATTAGACGCTAATTAGTATGATCTTATTTACATACCCTAATATGAGGTCCTTGTATGGTATATGAGTAAGGGTTAAAGACTTGTGCAGGCTAATAGTGTCCTAATAAATCATATTATGCTGGTGGCAGTAGTGATAAGGTTTTGTGGACTCCAGAGTGTTTTGGGGAGTTATCATGTTGTGCTTACTAGAGCAATGTATTTTTGTACTTGATATTCCGTGGGAAATTGGTTAGAAACTAACTGTTTGAGACACATTGCAGCTTGCTAATAGTCTGTCGAAGTTAAATACTAGTATTGTTTTGAACTACTTAAAGAAGGTAACGCTGTCGAAACATCATGAATTTGTATGTTTTATTCAATTGTTTAATCCCCATGGTATACAGGCAATTTCACTGGCATTTTGTTTGGGTTATGGCATTGCTTTCATTTTGCCATGCTTTTGGTTGAGATAAATAGGGTGCTGTATAAGGCTTACATTTTGACTTGCCCTTCATGTTATTAGATACCCACAATGAATGAATTTGTACGATGTATTCAATTGTTTAATCCCTTGGGATACAGGCAATTTCACTGGCAGCAGAATCAAAAAGAGAAGAAGAGAAAGCAAAGGGAGTCAATTCAGATAATGCAGAGAACCCTGACATTGTTCCATTTGAGGACAATGAAGAAGAGGAAGAGGAAGAAAGTGAGGAGGAGGATGAAAGCTTTGGTGCTGCAGCTCAGGGCAGAGGAAGAGGCAGAGGAATCATGTGGCCCCCTCACATGCCACTAGCCCGTGGTGCCAGACCCATGCCTGGAATGCGAGGTTTTCCACCGATGATGATGGGTGGTGATGGCTTTTCTTATGGACCAGTTACACCTGATGGTTTTGGGATGCCAGATATTTTTGGTGCTCCTCGTCCTTTTGCACCGTATGGACCCAGGTTTTCTGGAGATTTTACAGGTCCTGCATCTGGCATGATGTTCCCAGGGCGACCTCCACAGCCTGGGGGAATGTTTCCATCTGGTGGAATCGGGATGATGATGGGTCCAGGGCGTGCACCATTTATGGGGGGTATGGGGCCCACAGGTAATAATCCTGCTCGAGGTGGCCGGCCCGTTGGCATGCCTCCTATGTTTCCCCTACCTCCAGCACCTGCCTCTCAGAACGCTGGCCGGGCTATTAAAAGAGATCAGAGGACACCAACCAATGACAGATCTAGTGCAGGATCAGAGCAGGGTAGAGGTCAGGAAATGGGTGGTCCAGGGGGCGGGTTGGAAGATGAGACACAGTATCAGCAAGAAGGACAAAAGGCTCACCATGAAGATCAGTTTGCTGCAGGAAACAGCTTCAGAAATGATGACAGTGAAAGTGAGGATGAGGCACCCAGGAGGTCAAGGCATGGGGAAGGGAAGAAGAAACGGAGAGGCTTGGAAGGAGATGTTGCCACTGCTTCTGATCACTAGATGCAATGCTTACGGTTCAGAGGATGTTAGAATCACTGCCTTGCTCTCAACCACGTTGTCTTGCTGCCATTGTTGAACATTTTTAAGCAACTGACTTTGCATATGTAGATGGTTTCATCTCACAATTGACATATTGAAGAGCTGCAGAAAAACCTAGGTTTAGATTGTGTTTTGGTGCATTAGTTTTGCTCCAAACTGTGGAACTATATTGTTTATTGTGTATGATCATGCACCAGATCACGAGAAGGGTGAATATATATTGTCAAGAAAGGTATTTAGCCTACATGCTATATCTTATGTAAGATTTCATGTTGGAAGGTTTAGGACATGGAAGTAAAAGGAAAAGGAAAAGGAAAGGGCTTTTCATTGGAGTTGGATGCATGAAATTTAATGTTTCACAATTTATACCCATTTCAGCTTCCTTTTGTTCTTATTACCATTGTTCTTATTTTTTTTTTCTTTCTTTCTTGGTGTTACTATTGGCATTGTTAATAATGCAAAATTTTGAAGCAATGCAGAATGTTTCTGAATTATTGGATCGCATAATACATCGACAACACGACCAAAGATGCATGGAAACTTCTCTTTTTGAGCATGCCTCTCAAATAAAAAAGGGTAAACTACATCATAGGTCTCCTAGGTCTTTTTCTTTGTCACCCAATTATGATTTTTTATTACCTAACTATGGATTTGGCTCAATTTTGTCACCCAATGAATTTTTTAAAATTGAATTTTTTTTTTTAAAAAATTGATTACCTAACTATGGATTTGTCTCAATTTTGTCACCCAGAGTTTTTTTAAATTGGACATCAACTAAACAAGATTGTTTTTTTAGTCCCATCTCCATTAATTGCACTAAGAATAGGGTAACATGCAGTTAAAAAATTTATATAATAATAAATTTAGTTCTCAACTTTTACATATTATACCTATTTAATCATAATTTGGTCCTAATTCTAAAAAATTCAAAGAAATATATAAAAATACATAAATATTTTTTTAAAAAATATAATAATAAATTTGAATTTTATATTATGTTGAATTTTCTTAAATTTTATATTAATATTAAATAAAAAACCCTTCCCCATTTGCCTATTCCCCTGGCGTTCAATCACTAAACTAATATAATATATAAAAATTGAGAGTTAAATTTGTTATTATACCAATTTTCTAACTATCATGTTACCCTTGAGATAGTGCAATTAACAAAAATGGAGAACAAAAAACAATCTCGATTAATTGGGTGACCAATTTTTAAAAAAAAAAATCATAGTTGGATAACAGAAAAAAAAAAAAAAAACTCATAACTAGATTGTGATATAGTTTATCCATAAAAAAAAAAAAAGGCCCGGCAATGGCAACAACCATTATAATAGTAGTTTGATTCTTACAGCATAATTTAGTGAACAAAATTAGGGGTGTGGTTGCAAATGAAGATAATCAAAACTAGTTTAGAGAACAGATCTGCTTTCACTGCAAATTATTATATTTTGAAGTACTGAATACACTATTTTCCAATAACAATATAATTTTGCAAATACTCAAGTTTTCCAATTATTGAATAATGCATTGCACACTCATCATACACAATAATAATTGCACCAATCAATCAAGTCAACATTCTCTTGCAAGTATAATCGAACATAATCTGTAAAAGACTTTTGGGTCTTTGATCTCCAGGCAATTTTAGAAGGCGAGCAACTTTGGAGAAGCCGGCATGGTGTATACGTAGCGAACCTGCCTCCATTTCAGGTTTTAGCTCCTGCTTTGGAAGTTTTGGTCTTGATAAGGCCCATTGCATTGCCCATATGGCCAACGGGCGCATGTAAGTTAGAGACCTGTATTGATCATCTGTGTTCCAAGCTTCCGGAGTTTGAAATGAGTAACTGTAAACATATTAGCAACATGTTAGTGAGCAAATGATGAATATTAGAACAATAATCATCAATGTCTTGTTTCAAGAAGTAGATGCAGAAGCATGGAAAGTTTCCAGTGCAAGTATTTCAAAGGGTAAAAAATCCCTTCCAAGACATTGATCTAGTTTTTCAGCAGAGCTCGAAATTGATCATCTTACACAATTACAATCTTATTTTATGGTTTCAATGATAACAAGATGGAGTTCCCCTACATTACATCTAAGGATTATATTTGAAGTTTGTACTTGCCACCGTCCTAAAGTAAAAGGAAGTATCCCAAAAGACTAGACATTTGAAGAAATCGATAAAAAACTCCAATCTCAAATCTCAAGAGGGATTACTTTCTTCTGAGGTCTGAGCCATGGGAGAAAAAAAAATCAACATCAAGAGGAAACTTTTACAATCTGTGAATTCCATTTGGTTTTAAATCCTTCAGTATCTGTTCTTATGTCACTCAAACATTAGTGGGGAGGCTTTCCAAAAAAATCATATGTCAACTACAGAAAAAGGAAAAAAGAAACAAGAGAGAAGAAAAAGAAAGAAAAGCCATCTTACCCAAGTCCTTCTTCAGACCACACTGATTCAAAGATGCCACTTGCAGTATGAAATGCCATATCCACCAAATCTTCATGGATCATTGTGGCAGCCACCGCATATGTAACTCCAGACCATATTTCCCTTGCTTGCATGGATGACATATCAACTCTTCCATCAGGCAGCATCCCATTTACAGCTCCCCGCTTTCCACCTTTCACTTTTAAGACATTGTACTTGTATACCTTCTCTAACACACTTCTTGCTTTGTCTTCATCGACTATTGGAAAAAGACCACATGCCCTTGCATACCTACAAAGACATTGTAATTCATTACCACGTGAATAAAACAATATTAAGAAATTTTCTTGGGATGAAAAGGAACATGCAACAAGATTAACAAAAATAATAATTTCATGCCTACATTGGTCAAAATTTCAATTAGCTTGAGCAAATTGTGAAAATATTCATGCCTAGACCTAAAAACATTATGTGATAGATGCATGCCAATATCATCTTCTAAGGGTACTGCTTAAATTTTCTAATCAGAAAAATAAATGAGAGAAAATCCTAGGTTCAGAATAAAGAAAATGCTTTTGAAATGAGAATCAAGAAACATAAAATTCTAACGAAAACATATTCTAGATTATGCCTGAAAGTAAATGCTGGACTAGAATTTAAGTTACATCCATCATTACAGACCATTGGCCAGCCAATTGATCAGCCTGAATAGATGAACTTGTGCGACCGCCACTGTTGTCATAATTGAAGTAAGAGCCATTCCACAATTTCTGATAGACGTCTTTTGCTTTCAGAAACTTGTACCAAAAATAATCTTCAGAACCCTTGTCTCCTACTTCATGTGCCAAGGCAGATGCAGCCTGTAAGGCTGCCACCCATAGCCCACCACTATAGGCACTTACACCAGATACAGACCACGTATCATATGTCTGATCAGGGAAGCCGTCATTCTCAATCATCCCATCACCATCCTTGTCAAATTGATCCATATAAGCCATTGCAACATAAACAGAGGGCCAAACGGCTTGCGCAAACTTTTTGTCACCTGTGGCAATGACATCCCTGTAAACTTGGAGAACAAATTTTGGATTCAAGTCTTTCCATCGATCAGTGTCATAAAGGCAGTAAGCATTTACTTCAAACCATGGGTCATCCATTCCAATATCATGTGGAACAGCTCCAAGAACCTTTCTTGGTACCAGTTGTCCATCATGTAAAAGTTTCATCTTACTAGGATCATGCATCATTACTGCAGCTGCAAAGTCTCTTTGGATGCTGAGTTGTAGTTTTGGAAATAACATGATTAGCGCAAAAGATGCATAAAAATGGACATCATAGGTGTTCCACATGTGATACTCAATTCCTTCAAGATAAAGGAATTGACCAATATTTTCCTCTCCTTCTTGAAGCAAATTTGTTCCTAAAGCCGAATTTGATGTAATTGGAGTGTGTATTTGCTCGAGTATAGAAGTCATCCTTCCCAAAATGTCAATGGCAGTATCATTTTTATGGGGAACACCAATTATGCTTTTCAATCCCAACTGGGATTTATCAAGGGAAAACTTCTTTCCTCCAATGCTTACTAAACTATGGACTGGAGATGACCCATCTGCAGTACAAACAAAAAGGGAAAGATTGGCACAAGTCATCTACAAGAAATCCAATTTTAACAATTAAGTTAATATCTAGGTACCTGTCCAAATCGTTCCCCCTGAATTAAGATAATAGAGCTCATTGAATAAAGTGACGGAGTACCTGTTGGATGAATTCAAGAAAATTAGAGCCTGATAGCATGGGTAATTACAAATAATAAGACAAGAACTAACCATTCAGGAAGCCTCTTGTCTTCGAGTACAGGCCTTTGCCATGTTTCGATTTGTGATTCCCAACTGTTGTGCTCTATGTTTCAAGAAAATGAACATGCAAATGCAATAAGGACTATAAGCAACTGATTTGAGAAACTGGTAAACTTAAAATTTGAGGGCTTTTTCCATTAACAAATCTTATATAAGTCTAGAAAATTTTTTTCTTATAATTTTAGAAACCATGATTAACATAATTAAAACAGAGAAATATTACCAAGAATAGCATCATGTGCAATATTTGCTGCAGCATCCCCATTAGATCCATAGAACTTCGTATAGCGCCTGTAAATAATACACTATTTAGCAAGCAAATAAGCTTTCAAATTGGGATATTTCTTGTACAAGTATGTAATCACAAACCTGTAATAAGTCTTTCCACCCATAAAGTTTACTTCAGGACAGTCCCATGCCAATGAAAAATTAACAGTACGTACAGCATCAGATGGAATTGTCACAGAAGCTGCAATGGCTGCCCCGATAGACGAGCCTTGTTCTGAAGGCACTGATGCTTCAGTGGATTTTAAATGCTCAAAGGAGCCATGCTACAAAAACATTTTGAGATGTCTCAAGTTCAGTGAAATGATGATCAATGTTGACCCAGTAATTTTGCCCCCACGCTTAAGTAGCTCAGAGCCAATCTTTGTGAATAGTACACAAGGGATCTGAAGGGGAAAAAATCAACATACCTCTTTTATTTCTTGCCACATTTCTTTTGCAGTTATGCCTTGTGAGTTTCCAGATATCAAAAAGCAGGGGCACTCTGAAATACGAATGCCATCGGTTTCCTGGGCAGCGATTGCAAAAGTCACAGGAGGTTGTTCATCTGCAGTCCTGTAGCAGTAATACAATGTGTTAATTATAGAAACCAAAAAGAAGCAATGAAAAAGCTAATAAACAGATCAAACCAAGTTGAAACATTTTTTATCCCCCAGCTTCACTGATGACCTTACATGTGATGTAAAAGGACACCGTGCACACCATCCTTCATCCTAGCAAAATCAGTTGATATGTCAGTAGTATAAACCAAAATATGCTACAAAGATAAGAACATTCCGATAAAAGGAAACAAATAAATAAACAAGTAATATGTAGAATGAGTGAAACTGAAAATTAGCATACAGACACATCCGCACACGCATCTATACAAGTCTGTGTGTGTATGCGGATGTGTGCATGTGCAGGTGTGTGAATACGTATATAAGCATGACATGCTTACATTATTTTTGAATTGGAGTGACGACCAGAAAATCCAGATACTCCTCCTACGGAATTCTGAGAAGATATACACAAAAATATGGCATGAATACTAGCTGCTAATGGTCAATTGAGGGATAAACACATTAAAAGGAAAATAGTTACTCACAGCCCAAGTGAAAAGCAACGTGACATCTGCATTGGTGTTTCCAGTATTATATAGCTGAACTATCAAAAATCAAACCAATCAATTCCAAAGCAAGTCGTCTTCACCATAGTAAAGAAAATTTTTAGAAGATCCATTCTCACAGTGAAAGTAAAAGCTGAAACGGGAAAGCTGCTTTCTTTGTAATTATCAGGAATAACAGGTGAAATTTGCCGACAAACAATTTTAAGTTCTGGGTCAGGTTCACCTGCATTTTAAGACAAGATTGTGACCACCCTATAAGATGGTACATCCAAGAATGTGGTCGTAAAAGAATAAAGGCAAAAGGTTCACCGCTTGGTAATGTGGATACCTTCATATACTGTCCAAGCCCTTGGGTATAAAGCATGATATGTAGAATTATTACCCCTCAGATTCCAGTCCCAGGAACCAATTCCAGAAACTGCATCTTCTCTTTAATGCACATAATATTCGTTATTGGTAAGATAACCTTCTCTTGTTCTTCCAATGTACCAAAGAAAGCGTATTGCTCTCAAGCAATAATCAACAGCATGCATTTATTAAACATAGAGATAAAAGAATATCTGCTTACTTGACTAGCTCAGAACTTGCCGGGCACAGTACACTGGAATACTTTTCGCCGCTTGAGCGTGAAACAAAAATCTGCAAGAAACATTTAAAGTCCATTAACACAGATTATCAATGCCATGAATCTTACACATCATCCCCTACAATTAAAAGGGTAATGGTAATGACAGTTGAAAGAAAAAGTGGAGAAGGGGGCAACTTCTTAATCACAACTTCGGTTATCTTGCAGATACTTCTGCCAGAAAGTCATGTTCATCAACAACTAACAATGTCACAGACTCACAGGTTTAAAGAAGCATAGCATAAAATGCTTGTTAGAAATTTCCCTGTTTTTGACAAGCCAACTTTTGATAGAGCATGCTTCTAGTTTAAATTATAGCTGCTGGCAATAGAAATGATGCAACACCAGTATATTCCTTTCTCTAGGCTGGCTAGGGATAACCGACTTACAGAAAACTGATTCGCTAAAACTGGTTTCTCTTCACATATTCTAGGAAATAGTTGCCAGCGCTGAAATTCACCTTTGTAACTTCTTCCAATGCTTCCGGCACTGAAAGTCATTATTGAGAAGTGGAACAAGAGGGATAAGAATATTAAAAGAGTTAGTACTCAGGAAAAGAACAACAACAACAAGGCACATAAAGTGGGTAAATCTCAAAGAACATTATGTTGCTGCTAACATTTTTCAGACAAATTGTCATTTTTGAAAATCCATAAAACAAATATGGATATGTGCTGCTTAAATGCATAAATAATTCAAAGGTTAAAAAGTTTTTATTTGATTTGTAAAGTAATAAGCATAGGAATGGCTTAAGGAGACTTTACATCCCAAAGAAACATATGACCAATAAATTAATAAGCATTCATTCTTTAATGTTACATATAGAAGTAAACTGAAATAAGAATTTTCAGCAAGTAAATGAAGACATACCCAACACCACCTAGAGGAATACCGTGAGAAGATGTGATATAGCGCTTGGCAAATGGGTCGATAATAACACCCCGCTTCAAAACCAACGTAAAGATGTGTCAGAAAACAGAACAGAAAAATTAGGTCAAATGGTAATATTTACCATTTATAACACATGAAGCTAAGAAGACGTAATTAAGTAGATCACCCTTCCTTTGGCTGAGCTTTCTCGGATCAGCTGCCACAGCCGAATACCTATGGGAGCCTATCAAAGGAAAACAATGGTTTGTGGATCAAATGATAAGAAAAGGTATGCATTTTCCAAATGCTTCTATCAAATGTGCATTATACTATAAAGAACTTGTCTATATCTGGTTAAAACAAGGTCAAAACATTGTAATAATTGCCACCAGAAATTGCATTGATAAATGTTTGTCAAACTCTATCTTCTCCGTGTTCTTTTTATACCACTTCAAACCTACTTCATGTTTTAGTATCTCATACAGGGTGTTATTATTTATTGGAGATTCTAGAAAGTATTGGCTGTAAGACACTTGACAAAACTAAACTCAAATTCTACCATGTTTGACATGGCGTGTCAACTTGGTTTTGGCAAATTTCAAGAGCTAAAATTCATTTACAATAAAATGTATTGGAAACCTTGTACATTTTGTTTAGATAATTTATATTAGGGTTAATATATACGGAGCTACCGGCACTCCCTAGATTTTTTTTTTGGTCCTAATTGGTACCTAAATTTAGAAACTGTAACCATAAGCCAACTTGATATTTTCTTTTAGATACTAACACCGTTAAAATACGTTGACGTAGCATTGACGACCATTAGCATGGTGACATGTGGCAGCTTCACATTTTCACATGTGGCAAAAAAAATTATAATTTTTTATTTTCCCCAATTGTCAAATGTGAGTCTGCCATGTGTCACCATGCTATTGGTCATCAATGTCACATCAGCGTACTTTAACAGCATTAGTCAGGTACCTAAAAAAGTATCAAGGTGGCTTATAGTTTCCAAGTTTAGGTACTAATTAGGTCCAAAAAAAGTTTAGGTACCAAGTAGGTATAGATTGTCAAGTTCAAGTACCTCCTTATATATTAACCCTACTTGCATGATTCATCTCATATAAGCTCATTCTCTCAATTATAGTGTTATATATTTGACTACAGTAAAAAGAAATGCTGTGCAATTTTGTAAACAAATTCTGATGCAGAGAGTTGGAATTCCATGCTTAACAACCTATAACTGTAATAGGTGCTCACTCACAATTATATTGCCTATGTCCAAATCAGCTTAAGCTATTTTCTATTTATCCTTTTGAAAATATCTCTTTAAGAGTGTTATGCATTTACATTTGAAACAACAAAAGTAAATTACACAATATACATGTCACGAGGTTTATGATTTGCAAAAACCATGAAAATTTTTGCTGTCTAAACATACCATCTGAAGCTTCTCTTGAAAAGTTAGAGTGAACATTGAAGGAACTCGTCCCTCACCATTTAGTTTTCGCCTCCAAGTCAGTGATGGCGGTTTCCCAGTGTCAACCTGAAGCAAAACAGGCAAAAGCATCAGAAATATAAATATGTACAAAAAAGCCTTCTAAGTAGCAAAATGCAAGTTGGAAGCCTATGACTATAGAAATCATTGTCAGACACTGAATACAACTCTTAAACATAAAAGCAGTAGTGACATTGACAGTCATCAATGAGAGATTTATTGGATACAGAATCTTTCCTAGACTTTTAATATCATAAGCAATTAAGCATCCTTCATTCATATGATGAGTTACGAATGGTAGATGAAAACGGGGAGAGCTGCATGTTGGCTTCAACATCAAAAGACTAGGAAATGAATAAAAATTTAATTCATCAGACTTCATGATCTGGTTTGGCTGGATCATAAGCTTCTTTTTCTAATAAGGATCAGAAGCCTTTAGGTCTTGTATATGTGACTTTAACAACAATTATAACTTTTTTTATATCCACCTTTTATAGAAGGCTTCTAACTCGAACAAAATGAAGTCAAACCCTTCAAAAACAAGTAGAAAGAGGCCTTACCTGAATTCCATAAAGCAGAAGTGCAAATTATTAGCGCCCCAAAATTTAAACGTGACTCACCTTATTTATTGAATGATTAGATGTGTCTTTATCTCCTTCATCAAAACCATTATCCAGGATCTTTCTCTCAGACATCTTTCCTGAATATACATGTAAGTGAATAGCAAATAAATCAGCTTAATTGCTTTCAAACAACTTGCAATAAGGACATCAGAACAATAAAACTATAAAATTTGAAAAAAGGGTTCTAATTCTGCATAGCTTCATACATATTTTTCCTTTCTCCACCCTTTTAGCAATTACAAAGAAGTACAAGTCTTTCAAAAGAATAAAATACAAAGTTAGAACTTACGTATTAATAACTCCAGACAGCATTTACAATTATCATTTTGGTTTCTACTGAATTTCAAATCCCCTCTTTTAGCTTTATTTCTAAATTTTATCCTAGATTCATCAGATTAAGAAATTAGATTTAAGATCCATAGACTCTAAAATGGTATACAGCAAAACCAATATTTCCAAGTTCATTGGAATTGATTCTGTTCAAACACATAACATGCTTAAAACTAACTGTAGGCAAATCAATATCCAATACCTTCATACCTTCATGCCTACATACATACATGCATACATAAAAGTAGTGAACGGCTAAAATTCCATATCGATTAATAACCTATTTCCCTGCAATCACTGATCACCTGCCTAGCCAATAGAACTTCAAAAACATTGACAATAGATAGATATACTGATAAAACTACGAATAAGCTTATAATATACATTATACGTATAAAAGATCACGAAATAATACATGAGAAAAAAAAGTGAAGTCTCTAACCTGAGAAGCTTTGACCAGAACCTGAAATGGGTTATAGGAAAAGAAAGGATTGGTACAATGTTGAAACAAAGATCAAATGCTTGAATCCTCGAATTTATAGGAATGGGCTTATGAGATTTAGAGAAAACATGTTAAGATTAATCAAAAGACGTTGTTTTTGTATCCTGCCCCCCACACATTGTAAGCTGATCTTGTTGTCTTATAATTTATGCTATTTCAATTTAAGCCCCTTGACTTTTAGGTTTTTATTTTATGATCCTATATCTTTTTTTTAAGTTACAATTCTAATCAATGTGACTTAGAGAAAATATTCAAAATTAATTTAGATTTGATTTTTTTCAGGATAAAAATAATGATATGGTATAAATCTATTGGAAAGGGATACAGATGATGTGGCGTCACTGTTTCATACAATCTTTTTCCAATTATGTTATAAAGTGCTACTACATTTTATTTTTCTAAAATTGTTTTGAAATTATTTTTTATCCCATTAACCAAATAATGTAACTGGAAAGATTTCTGAGGTAATTAATTAAGTCCCTTTCTCTATCAACTAATCTCGAAGCGAGATTTAGCACGCAAGCTCTATTTTCTTAAAGAGTAGCTTCGAGTACGAGGCTGGGGGTATTATTGAACAAGACTTGAAACAAGAGAAAACAAGTTAAAAATGAGATGAAAATTTCAAAGAAAATTATATAATCCAGTTATCATGCTTGTTTTTTACGCGGGGGGTATCTCAATATTAGATTCTTGCCATTGTCTTTTTCCTTACTAGTCGACTATAATCGGTTTCGAGTCCATTTCATAAGATTTTAGGGTTTTTTTTCTTTTTGCCAAACATAAAATTTTGGTTTAATTTTTCAAATACTATTTTTTAACAAACTTTAAAATACTTTCTTAATAATTACTTTAAAACATAATTTTCATAATTATTGTATCTTACATTTGAAATTAATAATTTCTATTATTTTGCCAATAAAGAATTAGCTTAATAGTAAAATTGAGATAAATGAAACTTTGAATTTTCATGTTTCAGAGTGAACTAAATCTAGATATATTAATTATTATAAATTAAATTTGATAATACATTTTAATGATTAATTCTAATTCTAACTATTTGAATTATATTGATGGTAAAATTGAAATTCAAGTCGACGAGTAAGAGGATAGGCTATTTGAGAGTTGGTTTTTTATGCATTATTGATGTTGTGTTTTTTTATAGCTTTTGGTAGTGATTTTTTTTTATTAACTAAAGTACATCGTCAAGTTGGCCAAATGATAGCGAGGTTAGGATACAATTTTCAACGATTTGATCAAAGTGATGCATTTATAATTTGTTTCAGTTATTGTCAATTTGTTTTTTTTTCTCTTTTGGGATTATTCTGCAGACATGCCACTTGTGCATAAAATTGCAAATATCATGTATTCTAATGATTAATTCTAATTATAATTATTCAAAATATATTTTTTTTATACAAAAAAGTAGGCACAAGCTTAAACACTAGTTGGACACATTCTTAGTACTAAGACCCTCATCCTATCAACAAATAAGTAATGATTTAAGTTTTGTTGAACTTTGTTGATGACAAGAAACCCAAAAGGCATATTAGTCATCGAACTTGCTAAATGATTTGTACATTGATTCCCTTCTTTAAACACATGCTTAATCACTACCTCTCAATCCTTGTACCTTAGTTGCCACATCGATTTGATCGAGGCAAGGGTGCCCACCTTCTTAGTATGTTGTAACAATTGCACTACGACCAAGTTATCTAATTCTAATATAACCTTGCGAAATCCACAAGCCTAGGCCAATGATAAACATTCATAAACACCTACAATTTAGCTTAAATAACAGACGAGCAACCTCTGATACGCATAAATCCTTTGATCCACAATCTACTTGTAACACCCTATACCTAACCCGATCGATACATCTGGATACCGAATATCACAAACAAATCGAATAACTTATCAAGACTTCTAGACTGTCTGGCTTAAATATTTTGACTCTATCAAATTACAAGATTTAATTTCAGTTATAATCTTCATTATTCGACTTTACAATTTTTACAGATTGTTTACATTATCAAAACTGGCAGTATTTACAATTCTAACTTAAGTTTATGAAAGCGATACATCTAATTTAATCCCTGAGGCGTAGCTTCTAGGAATGCCCCTTTATACGCATTATATGGCTACCACGCCCTTCGCACAAAGATGGGGTGTCCCTCAACGACTATATTAATTTGATCTTGCAACCAAAATAATATGGTCGTAGGTTCGGATGAAGTTAGTGAGTTTCTATGAAGTAGTGTAACAATGTTAAATCGAAATTCTTCAAAAGATAAAATTTTTAAAGCATATATTTCAAACTCTTTGTTTATCTTTGGCCTTCCGTGGATTTTCATTGGCGTGGTCAACGTCTAGCCTTATTTCCCTAGCTCACCGTTGGGGGACTTATTATCTATCTTAGACGTAAGCATATTCTTTACGCTAAAGGTTTTCTGTGGTACTGGCCTGATTCCACCTTGTTCCCGTTCCCTTTATAAGTTACAAACTGAACTCTCGTCGTTATCCTTACCCTTGGTTATAAAGTTTGTGATCTTCCCCTGATTGTCCTCTATTTATGTTCCTGTAAAAATTCAGATCCTTACCTTGATTAATTCATTTGACACTAGAATAGACTTTAGGATTTTCCACCTCAACACATCCCCCTCAAACTCATAGAACTAAATGTATTGTCAAGCTATTGAATGGGTACCCCACCAACCCGGTGGGTTCGTACTTTACAATCTGACCCGAAGCTACTTGTTCGCCTTGTTCCAAATCTTCTGAAAAATTAGGTTTAACGATTAGTTTCTATCGATCCTTTCCCTCTATCACTTTTCGACGAACTGTCCGCCCAAGGTAGTCCTTGGCAAAATTTTTCCTTTGAATGTACCATGAGGTCCATCCGACATTACCTAATCCTAGTCAAACATTCTTCCTATTTGTAGATTCATGATGGGCTCTACCAATTAGTCTGTTCAAGTGATCATTGTAACACCCCTTACCCTTGTTCGAAGCCGGAACCGGATACGAGGCATTACCAAACTTAACTTGCTTAAACATAATACACTGGGCTATAAAATTTCGCTGCAGCTTAGAAACTTTCCATTTAAACTCATAACCTGCTCATTCTCAACCTATGAGGCCCTAAACATACTTCTGAGAGGTTTCAAAATTAAACTAAAAACTTTTACGCGCTTAGAAAATTTTTGTCCAAATAGGGGCCACATGCCCATATTGTTCAAGGGACACGCCCGTGTGCCCTTGAGACATGCCCGTGTTCTTCACTCGTGGTCGACACTAACTTATTTCACCCAGCTAGACACACGCCCGTGTCCCTCACACGGTCTTGAGACGCCCGTGTCTTAGCCCGTGTGCCAAAACCTTGGCATTCTGTTTATGACGTCATCACCTCACTAAGGTCACACGGCCAAGGCACACGCCTGTGTCCTTAGGCTGTGTGTCGAATTAAATTCCTACCTTTTGGTGCAGACTTCACACGGCCTGGGCACACGCCCATGTCTAAGGCCGTGCCTCCCACATGGCTGGGACACACGGCCGTGTCTCAGCCTGTGTGTTTACTATTGAGCATACTGACTTGTAAACTTAGCTCACAAGGGGACACACGGTCGATCAACACGCCCATGGGGCTGACCGTGTATCACACACGGCCTAGACACACGCCCGTGTGTCTACTCGTGTGGACATTAAAAAGGCTATATTCCATGCCAAATGCCACCCCACATAGCAACCATACTTATACCAACTCAAATCAAGCATCCGCACAAGCATAAACTTCATGATTCATCATCAATGAATATATATATATAAGAACTAGTCAAGTATTGGCCCAACTTTAATGACCATTTACAAAATGAATTGAAACAACCATAGTAACCAACACATTTGGCTTGCAAATATAACATAACCAAAACATTCAAGTCCTATACATGCCATACTCAAAATAAATCTAATTTGGCTATACCAAAAAGTGGTCGATAGTGTGATCTCCAATCGACTTCTGTGAATTCTCGAGCTAAATTGGCAATACTATAAGGAAAAGGGCAATGAAAGGGGTAAGCATAAAGCTTAGTAAGTTTGCATGGAAATAAATAGCAACAATAAGCTCATGACATTATCCATCTATGGTATTAAAAAATCACACACAAAGTCATAGGCTCCTTGCCATACTTACTTATACTTGCCTTTATTTAGCGTATACCATGCCACATATTGTAAATGTTTTACATGAAATACTCACGGGTACCTGTGTTAACTCAATCACATAGCTTTAGCACAAATCTCATTTCTATTTCAAGCTCAACTATTTATCCCACTGAATCTTTTGGGATACTCAAAGATACGTGTTCATCGTCATTCATACAATTACGAAGTCAATGCCACATCCTAGATGTGGTCTTACATGAGGTCATCTCTGAGTGCCGATGCCATATCCCAGATATGGTCTTATATCGGGACTCATATCAATTATCGATGCCATATCCCAGATATGGTCTTATACGATTTTCATATTCAATGCCGATGCCATATCCCAGATATGGTTTTATACGGGATCTGAATTCGATGCCGAGGCCATGTCCCAGACATGGTCTTACACGGGACCTTATCCATCTCATGTCTCAATGATAGTCTTCTCACATTTATTATAGTCCAACTAGGACTTCAACATTACAACTTTCATCATTTTTCTCATTCAACATCATCACTCAATTTCATAGAAATATTATACATCATTATAATATCAAATATTCTTAAACATACTAGCATGATGTTGAATTTATCACATACAAACTTACCTCGTTTTCAAAATGGGCTAGATTGTCGGTCTGGTCCGATATTTTGTTCTTTCCCCGTTCGAGGCTGATTCTTGGTTCTTCTTGCTCTATAATAGCAAATTAGCTCATTTTAATCATCACATTAATAAATACATTTCAATAATCATGCTTTGGCAAAATTACTATTGTAACAACCCGATTTAGTGGTTAGTCGAAACAGTGATCTCGGGATCACTAATTCGAGATTAGAGAAATTTATTTTTATGTCATTTTATGAGTCAGAGCATGATGGTATATGTACATGAGAATTTCGGTACTTTAATTTTAGCGATTTCATGTTTAATCGCGAAAAAACAACTAAATTGTATAAAGTGCGAAAGTTCCATTCTATAACCTAAAGGTACCAAATAGCTGTAGATTGAAAATTGGAGGTCTTTAAAAGGCAATTAGACCCCCAATATGTGCTTGGCCGGCCATAGACTAGCGTAGGAGACAAGAATTGACCAAGTTGGTCAAAGTTAATGGTGTTTGGTGGACTAAATTGTTAGTTTAATATTGGAATAAAGAAAAGATGGTGTCCATTTTTTTTTCCTCATCCTTCTCCACTGAAAATAGCAAGCAAATAGGGGTTTTTGAAAGCTCAAAATTTCAGCAAGCTCTCATCCATACAAGTAAGTGTTCTAGTGATCTTTTCTTGAAAATAGTTGTACTTTAGAGACCCCTAAAGCTTAAGCTTTCAAATGAGGGGACTATTGTGCAATATGGTAAAAAGCTTAGAGTTTTTCCATGAGATATATTTTAGTTATTTGCTGCATTTTTATGCAAGAATTTGAGTCTTAGTTGTTAGATGAACAACTTTTGTGGAATGTGTTGTCTTGAAAACACCTAATTGGACCTTGATGAAAAGGTTACAAATTTGTAGTAATTATGTGAAATGTTGCGTAACACCCCAAACCCTTAAAGCAGCGCCCCAAGCCACTTTACCAGGGCATTTTATGCCACAATTTTACAAAAATTTTACTTAAGGCCTCCCTTAACCAATTTTCCATTTTTAACCCCCCCTAATTTTCAAAATTTTCAAAATGCTCCTATTTTATCCCCGAGCTTTAATAACCCGTAAAACTCATCAAAACAAACCTTAAGGCCTATCGACTCATGAATTTTTGCTCCAACGCACAGCCCCTAATTTAGGATATTACAAATCTATCCCCCTTAAAACAATTTCGTCCTCGAAATTGCTTACTAACGAACATCCGTACATTCCAATTCACCGCACTACGCTTATGCTGCGCATTCTGATTCTACAAAACTAACACATTCCTTATATACTATCTCAAGATTCGTATTCAAGGTTTCATACTCCACTAGCATACAAACACGAATTATCTTACCTTCTAAGCACAGTTTCTAAGTTCACATCCTATGTTCAAGCACTTCACCAATAACACAAGTATGAACCGATCTTATAAAACTCAAATAATAAAAGATATTCCATAACAAGAAACTCACCTACTATCACATCCTCGGTTGCCTCGCATCCAAACCATTAGCATCTTAGCTTGAAGTTCCACGTCAGTGACTTCGCGCCCTATCCATCACTTGAGGACAGTCTTTAATCGAGTGAGACTTAAACTTACACCTAAAACATCTTCGATTCTGGTTCCAACACTTGCCGTCATGATACCTTCCACACTGAGCACACGTACAGCTCCGGCTTCCCGTAGCTGGCTTAGTCATACGAGCAAAATTTTCAATCCTTGGTCTTTTTCGAAGACCCTCAGATGATCCAGACGATCCAAAATTTCTCCTATCCCGGTTCCTATCCTTATCTCTGTTTTGTCTCATCGAGTCCTTAATCCCTTCAGCTACCTTAGCTTTTTCGACTAACACCGCGAACTCCCGTTCCTGATGAGGGGCTACCAATAATCTTAGGTCGTCCCTTAATCCGTCCTCGAACCGGACACATCGTTCATGCTCCGAAGCAACTACCCCTCGAGCATATCGGCTTAACCTTAGGAATTCAGCCTCGACCACGTCCTCAGAACTCATCTTTTATAGCGTAATCTGACTTAAAAGTTTTATGCATTAGAAAAATTTGTTCCACTGATTAATCGCGAACAATTTTATGGAATAAAGTATTTAGATGTGGTTCTTTCGATCACACATAGGTTTCAGTTCAAGTTCTCTATTCTAATACAGAGAGTCGCATTCATGCTCATAAACAGAGACATGTTCATATCACCTCAACAGTCAGAGGTACTTACCCGAGCGGATTGGTGCCGGAGACTCGGTGCCATGCTGTTTAAAACAACCCATTTTCATAATATTCCACAAAATCCTATCAGGAAAACATTTTTGGGCCTCGGGCCCCCACAGCCGAGTTTTGAACCGGGCTTTGGTACCAAATTGTAACACCCCAAACCCTTAAAGCAGCGCCCCAAGCCACTTTACCAGGGCATTTTATGCCACAATTTTACAAAAATTTTGCTTAAGGCCTCCCTTAACCAATTTTCCATTTTTAACCCCCCCTAATTTTCAAAATTTCCAAAATGCTCCCATTTTATCCCCGAGCTTTAATAACCCCTAAAACTCATCAAAACAAACCTTAAGGCCTATCGACTCATGAATTTTTACTCCAACGCACAGCCCCTAATTTAGGATATTACATGTTGAGTTTTGATGATAGCTATAAGAGTGTTAAATGTTCACCTAGTCTTGTTGAAGGTAGAAATGTGATTAGAATTAATTTCCGAGCCTAGGGGCAAAATAGTCAATTTACCAAAGTCTAGGGGCAAAATAATAATTTTGCCTAAGTATGATTATTGAAATGCTTTTATTAATGTGGTGATTAAAATGAGCTAAATTGCTATTATAGAGCAAGAAGAACCAAAAATCCACCTCGATCGGGGAAGGAACAAGCTCTTGGACTAGACTGACGAGTTGGCTCATTTTGAAATCGATGTAAGTTTGTATGTGATTAATGCAACATTCATGTTAGCATAATTGAGAATGCTTGGTATCATATTGATGCATGATACTCTACTAAATTGACTGATTGATGTTGAAGTCCTAATGGACTATAATGAATATGAAAAAGCTATCATCGAGATATGAAATAGATAAGATCCCGTATAATACCATGTCCGAACATGGCCTCGACACCGAGTTGAGATCCCGTATAAGACCATATCCAGGATATGACTTTGGTAATAAATTATAAGAATCGTATAAGACCATATCCGGAATATGGCATCGATACTTGATGTGAAATTTCGTATAAGACTATATCTAAGATATGGCATCGGCATTTAGAGGTGACTCCATGTAAGACCACCTCTGGGATGTGGCATTGGCTTCGTACCTACATTGATGACGATGAATATGCGTCTTTGAGTATCCCTAGTGGTTAATGGGATAAGTAGATGAGTTTGGAAGTAAAAGTGAAATTAGTACTAAAGTCATGTGAATGAGTGAATACAGGTACTCATGAATGAGTCACGAAGAAACGGTTACGATATGTGGCATGGTATGTGCTAAATAAGGGCAAGTGTGAGTAAGTATGGCAAGAAGCCTATGACTTGTGTATGGTTAGTTAATGCCATGGATGAATTATATTATGAGCTTAGTATTGCTATTTAATTCCATGCAAACTTACTAAGCTTTATGCTTACCCCTTTCATTGCCCTTTCTCCATGTAGTATTGCCAAGATAACCCGGGGATCGTGGACGTAGGAGTTTGGGAATCACACTATCGACATCACTTTGGCATAACAATTTAGACTTATTTTGAGTATGGCATGTATAGGACTTGAGTATTTTGTTAAGTTGTAATTGTTAGTCAAAGTGTTGGCTATGTAAGTTATTAAAGTCATTTTGTAAATGGCCTTATAAGTTAGGCAAATACTTGGCAAATTCTATTGCTTAATGAAGATGAATTTCATGAAGTATATGCCTTTATGTACGTCTTGATTCTTTGAGCTCCTAGAGGTACCTATGGGTTATCTTTTATATTGGAATGAGTACTTAGATGTGCCTTTGGGATATGAGTTGTATTGTTTTGAATGGAAGTATGTATGTGTGCAACGTAGGGTGGCTAAGGGCTTGGTAAATAGCATGCTAATCTTCCACATGGATAGACATACGGGCGTGTGTCTAGACCGTGTGGGAGGCATGGCTTACACATGGGCGTATGTCCAGGCCGTGTGAAGTCTGCACCTTGCACTTGGAATTTAAATTGTCACACGGCTGAAGCACACGGACGTGTGCATAGACCGTGTGGGTAGGTCAGAATGCCAAGGTTTGGCACACAGGCTAGGGCCATGGGCGTGTCAAGGCCGTGTGACCGTAGTCAGAATCGACCACGGGTGGAAGACACGGGCATGTCTTAGGGGCACACGGGCGTGTCTCTAAACCAACACGGGTGTGTGACCCCTGTTTTGTTGAAAAGTTTCTCGAGTTCGTAAAAGTTCCCAGAATAGTTCTGAAACCTCTATGAGGTATGTTTAGGGCCTCTTAGACCGAGTATGCGCAAGTGATGGGTTTAAACAAAATTTTATAGTCTTATTCGAGGTGTTTAAGCAAGGTTAGTTAGGTAATGCTCCAAACTCGGTTCCGGCTTGATTACGGGTAAGTGGTGTTACAACTATTTTGCCCTTAGACTTTGGCAAAATGACCATTTTACCCTTAGGCTCAAAAATTAATTCTAATAAAATTTCTACCTTCAACAAGCCTAGGTGAACATCTATTCCTCTTATGACTACCATCAAAACTCAACATTTCACACATTTACTACATATTTTACAACATTTACAAAAAGGTCCTTTTAGGTGTTTTCATAGTAACACCTTTCACAAAAGTTTTTTATCTAACAACCAAGACTCATTTTCTTCCATAAAAATGTAGCAAACAACTTAAAAGCTCATATGGTAGTCCCCTCTTTAGAAAGCTTAAGCTTTAAAGGTTCCAAGAGTACAATTTTTATCAAAAAAGGATCACTAGAACACTTACTTGTAAAGAGAGAATTTTGCTAAAATTTTTGAGTTCTAAAACCCCTTATTTTTTGAAAATTTTGGTGGAGGAAGATGAGTAAAAGATGGATATAATCTTTTCTTTATTTTAATATTAAAAAATCAATTTAGTCACCAAACTTACCAACTTTGACAATTCTTGTCTTCTATGGCCGGCCACCCTATACTTAGGGGTCTAATTGCACTTTAAAGACCTCTAATTAACATTATTTAGCTATTAAACACCTTTAGCTTATAAAATGGAACTTTTGCACTTTATGCGATTTAGTCTTTTTTCGCAATTAAACATGAAATCGCTAAAATTAAAGCACCAAAATTTTCATGTACTTATATAATCATGCTCTGACTCATAAAATATCATGAAAATAATTTTTTCTAACCTCGAATTAGTGGTTCTGAACCACTGTTCCGACTAGCCCCTAAATCAGGCTATTACAATCATTATCTTTGAGTGGACCTTGGCGGACTTACCCGTCCCTGGCTTTTCTTTTTTACCTACGGATCCTTAGGTTTAGGTTCCACTTGAGCATTTCATCATCATCATACTACTCTCTATGTGAGTCATACAACGTTATTCTTTTCCTTATCATGTCGGCTTCCTGGTTCACTGACTTGGCGGACATTTATCCATTTCCATAGCGAGCTATGGTCTTACACATCATAATCCCATGTTTAATGTCCTAGCAGACCACCCTATGTTTACTGTCTCGGTGAACTACCCTATGTTTATTGTCCTGATAGACTACCCCGTGTTTACTATCCTAGTAGACTACCTAATGCTGCCATAGTCGAACTATGGTCTTACACTTGTAACCCCATATTTAACGTCCTGGCGAACTCTATTGGTTGCCATAGCTGAGCTATAGTCTTACACCTTGAACTATGTCCACGTGTCGCCCCAACGGACCTTACTGCTGTTAAGGTGTCGCTTCATAGAGTTGATAGACCGTCACCACAGTGTCGCTCTAGCGAGCCAATCGATATCATTCCACGATGCAATCCAACGCTAGAGCCTCATTCATCTTGGCAGCTAAGCATGACAATGATTTATCTCGATTAATTTCGATACATTTAAGCCTTACAACCCAGAACCTAGTTTATAGAAATCTATTAGGCGCTCTTACTTTCTCCTTCCTTGAATCCTTGAGTACAGAAGGATAAGATAGCTTATTGGTTACTCGATTTCTCCACTTTCAGACTCCAATTCTTACAACTTCTCCTTCATGTAGAGCTCTCCTAAGTTCTCTTATTCTCCGGAGCAACCAAAGAAGATTTCAAAACAAGTAAAAAGAAACTCACAAACTAAATTAAAGAGAATTTTTCTTCTTTGCCAGAATGGCCATTTTCACATATATATAACTCATATGCATGGTTTCCCAACCCTCTTAGCCAATCATTGGCAATCATTATGTCTCCCTCTATGGAACTAACTGGTTTCATCATAACCAAACCAAAATTAGAACTCAACTATTTACTCAATCGTAGATAATTTTTATCCAAAATTCATGGTAGAGTTTGCCAACTCTCTACCTTGTTCAATTAAGTCCTAAAATTCTTCTAGATTTGAGTCCTTAGAGATATTCGGGTGTGACACCACTTATATCTCACATCAAACCATCTACAACGACCATAACAAATTTATGTTTAATAGATTTACTAGTGTTTAGCTTTATCCAACCTACTAGCGACTTTGCCCAAGCAATATACTTTAGTTGTCTCGCTAGTTGTTGTTCTCTAAAAGCATTGAGTTGATTAGCATCCTCAATATTTCTAACCATGGTGACACTTTAACTACATCTACTATTCCATCAACTACCACCTATTATATAGTATGATATTTGCAATCAAAGTCTTGTCCTTTTATGATTTATTGTTTCATTAATATTAGTTATTATTGCACTATTATTGCAATACAGTGTGATAGTTTTTCCAAACTAGGAATGGCCTGAAGATCTATTAAAAAACTTTCAAAGCTAGACTGCTTCTTTTTGTTGCTTCAAAAGCAGTCACATCTTCGACTTTTATAATAAAGTCAACAGTACAAGTCTGCTTAACACATCTCCACACTATGACTCCACCGCTTAGGACAAAAGCACAAGTCAATGTCGATTTCCTCGAAGCTTTTTTATGTTTGGAATTCAAAATCTTTATATCTAAAGGGTGTTAAGTCCCTTCTAGAATATACAAGCATACTATCCCTCATTCTTTGTAAATACTTGAGTATACGCTTAACTATTTGCAAATTTTTAGGTTCAGGATTTGTCTGATATCAATTCACCATTCCTATTGCAAAGCAGATATCTGAGCGTGTACAAACTATGACATATATAAGGCTTTCTATTGTCAAAGTGTATGGAACCTTTCTTATATGATTTCTTTCTTTTTTGTCTTAAGATAATCATCCAAAGAAAGATGGAAACTTGATGCAGAAGGTTGTGCACCTTTATTTGCATCGATCACTACAAAATCTTCTAGAATCTTATATATATGAAGCTTGCGACAAGGATTTCATATTGTTCTTCCAATCTCTATGGACTTAAATTCTTATAACGTAGCCAACCTCACCGAATTCTTTTATGCTAAAATTTTTAGTTAACTAAAATTTAACCAATGATATTGTCCCTACATAATTCCCATTGAGTATAATTGAAACACTCCAAACCCGGCCCACGAGCCTGAACCGGGTCTGGTATGTTCCTTAAGTAAACATGTTTCAAAGTTCTTTTGTACTTTGGGAAAAATAGTGTGTTTTGAAAGAAATATTGTTTTGGGTTGGGCTTGAGTAAAAAAAAAACCCATTTATCTTATTTTAAAATCCAATTAATTAAGGTGACAAAACAATTAGGGTTTATTTTTAAAGAATAAATTTTACTTAACTTTAATTGAAAATAATTCGTAACATAGTAATTAAAAATAAAAGTAAAGAAATGTAACTTATGGCCTTATTACATCAAGTAAAATCCCAAAATAAAATTCTAAAATACTTAAATAAAATTAAATTTCCATATTGAATAAAACTTCAAGCTGAGCATGGCCATTCCTAAGCCTTCACGAACCGGTCCATTATTGATCGTCCCCTGAAAAATAGTCCCACAATGGGGTGAGTCAACAGACTCAATGTGTACACAACACTAAAATTTAATAGATCAGGCATGCATTTTCATATCAAATACTTATTCATATAACAGATAAAAATGATGATGCAACCCAAACCCAAACCTAATTGTCCATCCGCTACACACCCCGTACCTGCCAGTCACACCGTGGGGACTGCTAAGTCAACCCTCCATCCGCTACACACCATCGAAGGCAGTCGCTGCAGTCGACGTGCTCATCGTCCATATAAAATTTGTGGCATAGCCACCAGATAATTGTGTCATGAGACACCACATTCAGATAATGTAACTGAAGTTACCACATTCAGATAATGTGACCGAAGTCACCCCATTCAAATAATGTGACTGAAGTCACCACATTCAGATAGTGAGACTGAAGTCACCACATTCACTTCCCCTTTCTCATATAACCCGAATGCCCCATATTATTCATATTATGCATATCATACTTAAATTCACATTCATGTATCTTTTCACATGTTAAATATAACATATTTCGTAATCCTAGTAGGAGTAGGAAACGTACCTAAGTACTTTGTACCATAACATGGTACATTAGCCACATTCTTATATTTTCATATTAGAACATATAACAAGTTTAAGCCATACATCGTATTAAAAGATAGTGTGGGGTACACACCTGATTCGTTTAGCAAATTTTTTGAGATCTCGAAATCTGATCTACCGCTTAGATCCTTAGTCCCTACATTTGATTAATCACTTTAAAAAGCCATTCGGCCATAAATCCAAATCCTAGTAGGATTAGTATTCTTAAACTTACCTTGCTGCCGATTGGGACACCAACAAATCCCGAAATTGATCCTTGTTTTCCTAGGAATGTCGAAATTCCTATAACCTTGCGTTAGATTTAATCTAACCATTAAAACATAAAACATGGCCTTTGGCCGAATATACATATGTCTTACCTTAATCTTAGAAATCCTGAAACTCACCAAATAACTAGGGAACACTTGGCCTATGGTGTACCTTCGGGAAAAGAACTTCTCATTCCTTGTAGTCGACACTTAGTAAATCCCGAAAGATCTGTTCAAAGTTTTGGCAACAAGATATTAATGGGGTTAGTCCTAGATTTCGGCAAATCTTAAAAGAAAAAGGATGAAACCGAATGAGATCTTACCCTTACTTGAAGAAATCGATTGCACCTTCACTTCAATCTTCAGAGATTCGGCTATGGCTAGATGATGATCTCACAACTTTCGGCTTTTGGAGGGATTAGAGAAGGAAGAATAAAGATGGAGGATTCGGCTAGAACACAAGGTATTTCGGCTTGGCAAAAATAAAAGAAGAAGAAGATTTGGTGAAGAGAATTTGGCAGAGGCTTTCAAAGAATAGAAAATAATGCAGAATAGCCTCTCTTTTCCTTTTATACCGAAATTACTAAGCTAGAGTCTCTTACTTGGCCACCACTCTTCTATTTTGATAGCTTTATCCCTTTAATTATCACTAAAATAAAAGATAATTCAGCAACTATCCTTACTTAAATAAATTATTAAACTCAAAGTCCCTTACTTGGCCATCACTTCTCCCTTGTTTTCCTAATTAAAGAATAATTCCTCATTTATCTCTTTATTCAAATTAAAAGAATTTAATCCAACAATTATCTCTTGAAAATATGATAAATAAATCCATTATTTATCCCTTATTTATCCACTATTTATCTCTTAAAAATAAAAGAATAAAAGCTCCTAAATTATAACCCATGTGCCGTCCACCTCTGTCCATCCTTGTAACAAAATAAAACTTTTATTTTGCTTCCCCTGCAGCTCGAACCTTGGCCCACTACCCCTGTATGTGGCGCCATTTCCAGAGGCCTTAAGTGGCATCTTTAGGCCACTTTTCCAAGCTCGTTTGTGTGTCAAATTTCACAAACTTTTTCTTTTAAGGCCACCTTGCCTTAATTTCCCCTTTTAAACCTTAAAACTCGTCATTTCTAGGTCATTTCTAAGTTTCCAAAAATTTTCGTTCGGCTCTGTAAACTTGACATTTCCTTACATTTCCAAGTTTTCAGAAATGTTCACTTTCCTCTTTCGAGTCATTTCTAAATCATTTCCTTACATTTCCTAGTTTCCAAAAATGTTTATTTTCCTCTTTTGAACTTAACATTTCCATACATTTCAGTTTCCAAAAATGTTCACTTTCCACTTTTGAATCATTTCCAAATCATTTTGGGTTTCAAAAATGTTCATTTCTAAATCATTTCCATGCATTTCTAGGACATTTCCTTACATTTCCAAGACATTTCCTTTCATTTCCAACATTTTAAAAATGCACTTTCCTTACATTTCCAAGGTTTCTAGAATTCACATAACACATTCATATCACAATAGACATGCTATTTCATAAAATTAAGCAAGAATGCACAAGCCCATTTTCATGTCCATAAACTCCTAAAAATTTTCCTTAAGGCCTCCTTCACCTAACTTCTCCTTTAAAAATAAAATTCCAATACTTTTCCAAGACTTCCTCCTACATCCTTGGATTCTCAAAACCCTTAAAACATGCTCAACCACACTTAAAGCCTACTAACACTTGAGTTATGCTCCAAACGCATAACCCCTAATCTAGGATGTTACAATAATATCTGAAACACCCCAAACCCGGCCCACGAGTCTCGACCGAAGGGTATGTTCCGGGAGTAAACATTTTCAAATTCGTTTGTTATTTTGGAAAACTTGGGTAGTTTTGAAGAAAGTTTGATTCGTGTTGGGTTCAATTGAAAACATTGTTATTTTTGAAATCAGGGATTTATTAAAAACCCTATTTTTAAATCAGAAGACATGCCGGATTTGTTAAAGATTTATCTTTAAATTGGAAATCATTTGTATTTAGATGTCAAATTATTTGAAGGTTTATTTTAAGAAAGATTATTTAAGCGTTAATTTAATAAAATTTGTATCGTACCAAAATAATTAAAATGCAAGCGTAACCAGTTCATACTATGGCCTTATTACATCAAAACAAAATCCGAACAAATCCAAATACGAAAAAGAAAGTAGATAGTCCAAATTAAAAATAAACTCTGAGCTGAGCATGGCCACCACTAAGCTCCTGCTGACCCGGTCCATTACTGAGCGTCACCTGAAAACATATCCCACAACGGGGTGAGTCAAACAGACTCAATGTATAACAACCACACTTATATATCAGATCATATATCTACATATCACAATTTACAAATAATGATGCATTCCCGAACCCAAACCTAGATACCATCCGCTACACATCACCCGTACCAACCATCACACCGTGGGGACTACTAAGTTAACCCTCCATCAGCTACACATCATCGGAAGCGCAGCTGCGCAGACGACGTGCTCATCGCCCTTATATATATTGTGGCATAGCCACCAGATAAAATTTGTGACATGAGTCACCACATTCAGATTATGTGACCGAAGTCACCACATTCAGATATTTGTGGTATAAACCACCAGATCACTTCCCCTTTCCATATAACCCATATGCCCCATGTCATACAAATATGCATAAACCATGTCATATTTCTTATTCACATTCTTATAATTTCACATATGTGCTGTACAGATCATATTATACTCATAGTAGGAGTAGGTAAACACACCTGAGTACTTTGTACCATTGCATGGTACCTTAGCCCACTTTGCACATTATTATAAACACATATATTAAATTTAATGCCGTAAATCTATTAAGACTTAGGGAAGGGCTACACACTTGATTTACTTAACGCTTCACTGAAATCCCGAATATCCCGATCTAATGTTCTAAATCTTAGTCCCTACATTCAGCCAACACTTAATGTTTAGCAAAAGCCTATTCGACTATATAGTCAAATCCTGAAGGATTATTGCACCCAAAATCCTTACCTTGCTACCGATTTAACTACTAATCAAATCCCGAAAACTTTGTGATGCCTCTTCTTGCAATCGGCTAGACACTAAATCACTGAACTAGTTAGTTTCAGCTTTTGAATAATTAAGAAACATATCTAAATCACTGTTTGTGGCCTTGGCCGAATGTACATGTACACTTACCTCGTGGATCTAAATCCCGAAATAGCTACTTGATTCTGGTATCTGTCGAAACCACTATGGCATATGTTAGATCCAAATTAGTCATAATGAATGGCCCTTGGCCGAATACATGCCTTACCTTAGATATTGAAATCCCGAAGATCTCCTCCTTTATAGTCGACTATAGCAAAATCCCGAAAGAATCCTTCACGGTTTCGGCCAAAGTCATTAAGGGGATTAGCACTTTGATTTCGGCCAAAAGAAAAATAAATAAAATGATGATAGAAGAATCCTTACCCTTAAAATTGAAATCGACAACACCTTTACTTGCACCCACAGAGCTATTCGGCTATGGCCTAGATCTTAATCAATTGATTTTGGCTTTTGATGAATACTAGAGGGTTTCGGCTTCAACAAGGAAAAGAAAAGAAAGGTGTAGAGTTTAGGAAGAATCGACAATAATGGCCTTTAGGGAGAAGTTTCGGTTAGAATAAGAAAATGAAGAGAAGACGATGGTTTTGGAGAGCAAAGAGAGTAATTGAAAGAGAGGCCTAAAATGTTTAATGAAATTCGGCTTTCCCCCCCTTTACTAGCTTGGCCAAAAATCCCTTCAAGAGAGTCCCTAGGCCGGCCACACTCTTCCCCTATCTAATCCCTAAATTTTCTCTTTATCACCTTATTCAAATTAATAAAATTAATCCATCATTTATCCCTTATCCAGTCAAATTTTAAAAAAGGATTAGACTCATCCCTTTAGTGCTTTAGTGCCGTCCACTACTGCTCACTCCTACAGCAAAATAAAACTCTTTTATTTGCTTCCCTTGTAGCTCGAACCTAGCCCCTCTGACACTCCTTGTAGCGTCACTACTGGGCTTTAAGTGGCACCTCCAAGCCACTGTAGCAAGCCCATTTTTGTGTCTAATTTCACCTACATATTTTCTTAAGGCCTCCTCTGCCCAGCTTCCTCTTTTAAACTTAAAATCTGATAATTTCTAAAGCACTCTCCTATTTTCTAAAGTTCACAAAACTCATACAACACATTCATAACACATAAAGGCCTGCTTTCACATATATTTAAGCACAAATGCATAAGCCCAAAATCCAGGATATTACAATATCATCCACGTATAGAATGAGAAAGATAACATTTCCATAATTTATACACTTATGAACACAAGGTTCATCATTTTTTTATTCAAAATTGAAGGTTTTTACTACTTGATCAAACCTTTGGTTCTATGAGTAGCGTGCTTGCTTAAGTCTACAAATGAATCTTAGCAACTTGCAAACTTTATGCTCTTTTCTTTTAGCTATATAACCAATAGGTTACACCATATATATGCTTTCTTCAAGATAGTCATTCTAGAATGAAGCCTTGACATCCATTTGCCAAACTTGTAGTCAAGACCTACCATAATGGATAAGAGAATGCGAATAGTCTAGAGCATTGATACTAGCAAGAAAGTTTCCTCGTAATCAATACCTTCTTTTTGCATATAATCCTTTGCTACAAGTATATCTATATAGGTTTCAGTTTTTTCTTCCACATTTTGTTCCTTTTGTAGATCTATTTACACCCTATGTGTTTTATCCTCTCTAATAAGTCTATAGGTTCCTAAATTGTATATTTTATAGAATCCATTCCAGCATAAAAAAAAAACTTCTTTCCAGAGCTTGGAATCAACATCTTACATAAAATCATCATATATAAGTAGATCGTCATCTTATTCAGCAATTTTTATGTTACAAACATTACCATTGTACATGAAGAAATCTAATTATCTAGAAACTCTCCCACTGTGATGATGTTCCTTATGTTGTTGATTACTTGAACACTTATTATTTGGAATAGAATTTAAATTGAGGCTTAAGGGTTTTCTTTATTTTTCGAAATTTCCTTTAGTAACAATCTACTTCAACATTTAATATAATTTTCTGTAAGAAAATTGCATGTGTCGACACTTTAATCGTCTGGTCGTTTGAGTTATAAAATAGTCCAACCTTTCTTCTTTTCATATATCCTACAAATAGGCACAAATTCGTCTATGAGTCCAACTTCTTTATATCCTTAACTAGTACATGTATTGTGTAATATTCTAGAATAGATCCTAGGAGCTTCAGGCCTGGCTAGATGGTGTACACCAGCAGGTTTGGCGAGATTGTGTACGCCAGCAGGTCTGGTGAGATGGTGTACGTCAGTAGGTCTAGCGAGCTAGTGTTCGCCAGTGGATTCAGCGAACTGTGATCACCAATAGGTTTGGCAAAGTAGGGATCACCAGTGGACCTAACAAGCTGGGGTCTCTAGAGGGACTGACGAGCTATTATCATTGTTTTGGATCGAGAGACAAAATTAGTAGTCAAAGGGTAATGTCATATCCCAAAAATTGTGGGTTAGTAGAATCGGGATGTGAATCGAGAGAGAGTGGTCATGCCCAAAATTTTGAGATTATTTGTGTGTTTTTAGGAAATAAATGAGTTGTTGGTTTGTTGGTTAAGTGCTAGTGAAACGTTCTTTGAAACCCAAGTTCAAACCCTAATATGTGACACACCTTGTTTTTAAAATAAATAATGCAAAATTATTTCAAAAATAAGAAATAGCCTAATGGTTAATTGATAAATAGAAAATCATGGAAAGTAAATTAAGGTCCAAAGTTCAAATCCCTTCCCTTGTAAAGTAATTAAATTTTGCAAAATCCATTGTTTTTTTAATGAGTGTGCCATCAATGCCCTTATTAACCTAGGTATAAATATTATTTTTACACAAAATGATCGGCCTTTAATTCTTTTTTTCTCACCCTAGACATCCCCCTCATTCTCTCCTCCCCTTTGTTTTCAATTTTTTCTTTCTTTCTCCATTGTTGTGCCGCCCATAGACTTGATTTATCATATTTTTCTTTTCTTTTTACTACAAGATTTTGCATCATCTCCTCCACCATCTTGCTTTCATTTTTTCCTAAAATATTCAGGCCTAAATATGAAATCTTGGACCTCCAAGATCGATTCCTATCGTTGCCAAAAGTGCCATTGCTGACCCTAGCATCTAGCTTGTGTATGATCTCCTTTTCTCTCAATTTCTTGATAAATATTGTTAAATAAAAGCCCAAAATTCTAGATCTGGAATTTAGATGATTTTTAAAGTTTTAAAGGGTATTTTCCAGCCTTCCAAGTGCTTTTAAATGTGCTTTTAAATCAGCCCCAATGTGGCCATCATTGGCGGTGGTGCATGCGCCTAAGGGCTCAAGAGAGGGGGCTATTGTTTCTTTATTTTCTTCCATTTAATTCAAGAAATGTCTTGGGTTTTTGAAACCTTTATAATTAGCCTTTAATCATGTATAATTAGGAAAAAATCAATCTTGATCAATCGGCAATTCAGATCTAACAATTCGGGAAACGTAAGTGTGGTTTATTGTAAGCTAGTGAATAGTTTTAGTTTAGATATTGGGAAAAGTTGTTAATTGATAAAATAATAAATTTTTAATCATATATTGGCTACAGATTTTTTAGTAATTAAATGTGTTTAGGTATCGACTTAAATGCCCCTAATCAGCAATAAAGCCAAAAGACGTTTGCGAGTTCTATTCGCCTCAAGTCAGTGTAAGAAACTAACTAGTTTGGATTTAGAAAATTCATGTATTTGTAATGAATGGATTGAACCCATAAATGGGTATTTAGGGGTTGTTTAATAGGTGTATTGATTGAATTTTAAACTAATTTTTAATTTAGGTTCGTTTTAAAGTTTATTAGAGAAACCACAAGATTCGCTAGTGTGCTGCAAAATAGCATAAAATAAGGTGTGGGTCCTAAACTCAATAACTTGATTGGAAACAATATATATTATGATTTAATTGATGATTTAGCTTGCTGATTGGGCTTGGCTTAAAAACTAAGTAATTAAATTTTTGAGTGGCCGAATCAGGTATGTTTCAAGCCCTAACTACTTGGCATGGTAGAATTGTTGCTAGTTTGATTGTATGATTGACATTTTCATGAATGTTTGGTTAATTTGATGCATGAAAAAATTGTAATTTTGAATGAAAATAAGGCTTATTAATGATATATTTTTACAAAGTAAATTACTATGAAACATTCGTAAGACCGCTATACATGCACGCAGAAAAGTTGTGTATGTACATGAAATTGTGATTTGTGAATGATACCATCTTAATGGTAATATGAAATTTGGATTATTGATTCCATACTCTGAAAGTTTTTGATAATTGAGGGCGTGTTGAACATGCCCATTAAATGTGAAAGTATTGAATTATGGCTTTGTATGAGATTGTGTGACATATTGCATGTGCATTAGGGTGGGTAATTATTGTGGTTGATGAAAGAGTTCCATCGCGTATTGACGGCATATTAAGTCTGCATTTATACGTATTCAGTGCACTATACCTGAAATATTGAGGGGATTGGCGATTTTATTGCATTATATGTTATTCGGTAGATTTTCTGCATTTATGATATACGGTGGTTTTTACCACATCGAGCTTTGCTCTCATTCGTTGGAGTTTTACAGACAGGTTCTGGGGAACTTGTGGTATGTAGCGGATGGTTTGGGTAGGAACCCTTTTGCATTGCATCATGCTCTCGACATACTCGAATGTTATTTATTTATGTTATGTATTGTATTGTATTGTGTTGTGTTGTATTGAATGGTATCGAAATTAATTATTGTTACTCGAATGAATGATGACCCATACTCATACATCGTTTGACATCGATTTGATAATCGTTATGTAACGATATGAAATTTCAATGATGGTTTTGTGTTCTTCTGTTTATGCTAATATGTTTCAATGTATTTGATATTTATGTTCGTTTAAAAAATTGTTTAACTCACACCGAACTTTCATAAGCTCACCCCTATAGTGTTTAACTTTTCAGGTAAACCTCGAAACTAGAACCGGAACTGGCATATGGAGAATCACCTTGGACCTCGGACTATTTTTAATAAGTATTATTAAGTCTTTATTGGTTTTGAACTTGTAAATTTTCAATTATTTCTGGTCTGTGGCTTGGTAACATTTCATTTTGGGATTTTGCATGCATGAATTTCTCAAGCATAAAACCAGAAAATGCATGATATCTAGCTTAAGTAAAATTTGAAATTGATCCCTAATTTTCATTGCATTGTAAAGAAACCGTTTTTGAAAAAAAAATCGATAAGGTGACTAGATTTCCAAAATCACATGAATAATAGTTTTTCCACTGCATTAGTTAACAACAAGTTTTTAGAAAGTAAAATGACGAACAAACGTTTTTGTTTTCTAAAACATCATCGTCAATAATAAGGTGAATCCTAAGTATACACAACCTAGCAAATGAATGCTTTTAAGTTAACTCAAAGTACAACTATGGTTTTTCTCTAAAATGAGTTTATTTAAGGTATTCAAAAGTAACGTAAGTCAGCTTAGCCATTTTGGTGGCTAATGTAGCCTTCTCAATCTAGCCCTAACGTCTAGGTCGGGTTTGGGAGGTTACAGGTAATTATACCAAAATTAGGAAGTTAACTTACTTTTCTCTTCATAACACCATCCATGCATGTAACTATTTCCTACTTTTACTGCAACTAGGGTATCCTAAGAACATCAAAACACTTGAAGCCTATAAATTAAGTTCTTCTTATTAAGAAATTCCATATTCTTTTGAACGAGAAAATCCTCTCAAATTTCTCATTGATTATCTCATTGTCAAGTTTCTACCAAAAACTTAGCTGATAAACCATAATAGTAACATGTTTTAAGCCCACATTTAGCATGCTTTTGGATGATTTATCCCTTGAATTATGCAATTGGTGCTCTTAATCCTTTTTTTTCATGTTTTATACTCAGAAAAGCACCGGAGGATGAAAAGAACAAGAAACAGGCCCAAAAACAGAGTAAATGGGCCATAACACAAAATCGACACGACCTGGGCCTAAGACCACACGGCCGTGCCTCATTAATAGACTCGAACACAGCCTGGCCACGATTCACATGGGCGTGTGCCATGGGCATGTCCCTGACGTGAGAAAGAGGAATTTCACTCGGATTAGGATACTTAGAGGCAAAGAAACACATTCCAAGAGCCTATATATACACCCTAAAGGCCAACCTTCAGGGAGTGTCTAGCTAGGCGTCCAGCTAGGCCAAAGAGCCGAGCCAGAGAGGCCAGAATTGTGGAATTTACTCGAAGAAAGCCAGTTGATTCATCTCAAGAAGCCGGAGTCATACTCAAGACGGAGGATCTCTCCTTCTATTCCTTCCAGGGGTTTTAGGGTTTTCTTATGTTTTGTTTTATACTTTCTTCTGAGATGTATTCTTTTATTATTATGAACTAAACTCTCAAATGCCTGAGGGGGATGAAACCTAAGACGGATCTTGTTATTGTTTTCTGAACCATATGATAAATACTTGATTTGTTCTTAATTATGTGTTCTTAATTCTTGTTTTGATATTTCAGGATATTGATTCAAGTATTGATGTGCTTAGGCAGTGGAGCAAAAGTCCCTGTTTAAGAGTAGATCTAGCATAATTAAGCAGAGTTGATCGCAACCTTAGAAATAGGATGACAAAAATCTGCCGGATTAGGGTCAAACCTAATATTAGAGTCCATAGATCGAGTTAATGCAATTCTAGGGGTTTTAATTAGAAAGAGATTTCAATTAATCAACCTAATGTTAGACATTAGTAGCCTCGAAAGAGGTATTAATATAAATTAGGGAATCTTACGGATCAAGTCAAGTGATGGTTCAGAGTTAAATAACAAGTGAAGTCTAGGTGGATTCTTCCTCGGGTATTGTCTTAATCAATTGGTTTTTCCCACAAGTATTTTCCCCAATTCATTCTCTTTGTCTTTGCGTCTTTAGCTTAATAGTTAGTTAATTTTAGATTAATTAATAATTCCCTAATTCTTAGGCTAAATAGTAAAAAGAAAGTTAGTATTATTACTTTTAGTTCCTTTGGGTTCGACAATCCGGTCTTGCCACTATGCTATACTACTGTTCGATAGGTGCACTTGCCCCCATCGTTGTCATAGTTAGTTTCTAGGCACGATCATTCTTTTTATAAATTTTTAAGACTCTAACACACGATCATGTATCCATTTTAGATATAAAGGACAAAAGAATTTAATACATGAAGGGTCAATCACAGAGAGGTTATTCCGAATCATGACTTTTTGTAACTTAGATAGCAATGATGCATTGCTAGACGCCACTCATTTTTTGTAATATTATAATCGTTCTAGTATTACTGCTAACGTTACAAAAACTTTCAGGGTCACACTCTATGGTTGAAACGAACGGAATCCAAACATAGTTGGTATTTTTTTTAGTTGTCACATGAATTAAATTGATTATAGAATTAATCTAATTAGGTAGTTAAATATCGAACAAATTATATGTACAAGTATGTTGTACACATAGTGAGAACATGGCTAAATTAATATATATGAATTTGATTTGTATAAAATTTAACTAAACATAATTTACCGAAATCCTTGTTATAGTTATTGTAATTATAATTTACGATCGAATATTATTATAATTCTTGTAATTGTAATTTTTCAGTCAAACATGATTATAATTATGGTAATTATAATTATTATATTAAGTTAATTATTATAATGAATTTTGATTCATATTAAAATATCAACTATTCTCGAATTAGGGAATATAGGGTTTTTAAGAAAACGTAATGTACCTGAAATAAAAGAGAGTGACATCTAGCAGCCGTTATATAGTGAATTCTCTCTAAAAAGTTTAAGAGAGTTCTTGCCATTTGTTGTCACACTGGGTGGATTACGTAAAGGCTGAAACTTTTCGTGGCGGCTTGGAATTAACATACAATTATGTAATCAGTTTCACAACAGTTATATTTGGTTTTCTAGATGATTAAAGGTAATCGTTCATACCCTTCTCACCCCGATTCATTCCTCGCACACAGATCCCTGGATGTGATCGTTGAATTTTAGTTTTCTAGTACGCCATGGGGTGTACCGGTGTTCTAACAAGTTTTAATGTGTGTTTTTTTTTGTTAAGTGACTTGTGTATGTTTGTAAAATTGTGAACCTAATAGAACCATCTATAAGTAAAGACAAGGGAAAAGAAAAGCTTGTCTAAATTTTTTAGCAAATTGGTGAGTATTCAGGGATCGCAAATTGTATGTGCGGACCATAATGTTAGCGTAACACCCCAAACGCGGCCCATGCGTTATGAGCGGATTTGATATGTCACATGAAGGAAATGAAAAACATCTTTGTGATTCGTACAAAAATAGGTATTGCTTTGTTAAAAATATTTGTAAAAGTTTATTTTGAAATCCATTTGTTAATCGATTTTGGGAAACCTTTATTTAAGGTTTTAGAAAATTCCCATTTAAAACAATTTAAGTAAAATAATAAGTATATCAAACATAAAGCAAATAATAAAATACTCCAGAGGCCTTATTACAACATAAAAACCTAAAATAGTAAAGTGAACGAAGATAGAAATCTAAAGTTCCGAAATAAAAACAGCATTTCTGAAGTGTGGCCTCCACCGAGTCATCCATGGTCCCAAGTCCTCGTCACGAAGCATTACCTACAAGGGTTAAGGAAAAGGGGGTGAGTTACAAGAACTTAGTGGGTAATCCCCTTACCATCATCCACTGGGCTTGAACCCGTTTTGCAAAAACTTGGGCCTGAGCCCATAAAGCATAATCTTGGGCTGAAGCCCATTTACAATTATAATGTATCAATTATATCATGTGTATGAAATGCAATTCCCAAACCAAACCTAGTAATCCATCTGCTACACACCACCCGTACCAACCAACACACCTGTGGGGATCAAGTCAACCCACCCCACCAACACACCAATCGCAGACATTAAGCTATTTATAACAAATATAATTGTGGACAAGCCACCAGAATAACAGAATTTAGGTGGCATTGCCACTATATAGATTTGTGGCAGAGCCACCAAAATATGTGGCAGAGCCACCAGAACTTCTCTTCAATAATATCCCATCCCATGCAAAATCATGTATATGATGCATAATAATTCATGATTTTTACAATATAACAACAGTAATTTATTCGGATATTCAGTATAAAAGTACGGCCCATTAAGCAAAATATCAGATTGGCCCATTTAGCAAAATATCAGATATGCCCATTTAGAAAAAAAATATTAAATTGGCCCATCTAGCCATAATATCAGATTGACCCAATTATCAATATGTCCATTCGGCCCTTAAGGCAGTATGCCAACTCGACCCATTAAGCAATATATCAAATTGGCCCATTAAGGCAATATATCAAATCGGCCCATTAAGGCAATCTATCAAATCGGCCCATTATAACACTTTGCAAATCGGCCCATTAGGGACATTTTCGTAATTCGGCCCATAAGGGCATTTTCGTAATTTGGCCCATAAGGGCATTTTCGTAATTCAGTAATTTTACCCACTAAGGGTAATTCGATAATTTCGCAACTTATACTTAACTACTAATTTGGGCATAAAAATTGAAACTGTCCATCCACATCATACTGACTAAATTGACTATAACTCGAGTTAGGAAGCTCAAAATTTAGATCCATAAATTTTCCTTGAAACTAGACTCATATATCTTCTTACTAAAATTTTTCCAGAATTTTTGGCTTAATAATTTAGTACAATTTATTCCTTAAAGTTTCCCTTGTTTCACTATCCAATAGTTCTGACCTCTCTTACCCAAAATTCAAATATCTCACTGTACCATTTTCATACGTTGCTCCCACTTGTTTCTATTGAAACTAGGCTCACTAAGAAATCTATACATATAAATTACAACTCATAACTCACTTTGTACAATTTTAAACAATTTTTCCAAGACAGATCAGGGAACCACGAAGTCATTCAGAACCAGTCCCACTAAAGTTAAGATATCTCAGAATATAAAATTGCTTTTCCTTCACCGTTTCTTCCATATCAAAATAGACACAGTAATATTTAATTAGACTTATTCACTTTCTAATTACATTTCTCTTATTTTTCATGATTTTTCAAAATCATGTCACTGCTGCTGACCAAACTGTTTCATTGTGAAAATATAGTTACTACTACGAACAAACGCACACCTGAGTGGTCACGAATGCCGGTTTCCGGTTTTCTTTGGTAATTTTGACCAATTCACAGAACATTTCATGTAAAATTTCATAGAGATGTGAGATTACACACCATTTCAAATATGTATTCGGAAGGGTACGGGATTATACACCTTATTTGGATTTCCTAAAAACCACTCTTCGTTGACCCACTATCTCCGAAGGATTAGCAAATAGAATATATCGAGTGATTTCGTTCCTAAAACATACTCGATTAGTCGAAACTTCAATCCGATTTGCAACATAACCGAATAGAGATATAACAAAAAATCCAAAAATGAACCCCTTACCTTAATGATGATAGATCCGACTTCAATCGGTTGACTTAAGACTAGAGAGGAATCGGCAAGAATGTGCTTTACGACCACACGCTAGAACACTACGAAAGGAAGGATGATAATGTTTAGAGAGAATGGAAGAAATGATGCTTTCGGTTAAGAAAACCATCCCAAGACAAGGGCACAAAATTCGGCATGGAGAAAAGAAAAATACAATGATAGAATAGAGCCACTTACCGATCCGACCAAAGAAGATGTGTTCAACACGCAAGATGGAGAAGAGAAGATGATTGAAATTCGGCTAATGATGAGAAAAGAATTAAGAAGATTTCGGCCAAAACAAAGGAGAAAAATGGACAAATGGACTAGGAGATTTCGGCCAAAGCAAAAGGGAAAAGAGTTTAGAAAAGAGACACAAATGTTCAAACAAAAGAAGAATACCTCTCAAGCACCAAAACTAACAAAATGGCTAGCCAAAATTCGGCTCTCCCTTCCTCTTAACAAAACCGTGTGAAACTCTTGCCAAAGGATGGATGTTGACCAACAATTTTTTTCCAAAACATTTTCCACACCTTAAGCCAACATGTTCCCTATACTTGCCTTTTTCTTTTGATTTCTTTCCCTATCCTCATCCTTTCCTAATTTCCTTAGCCACCTTGCCAAAATTAAAAAGTCCACCTTGACTTATTTAAGCCTTGTTACCATATAGCACAAAAATTTAATCTAAAATATTTGCACTAAGTGGGATTCGAACCTCAGACCATTAGTACACTCTACATGCCACTTGTCACTTTACCAATAGACTCCTTGTGCTAACAAAATGCACGCTTATTTCCTTAAGTCTTGATGCCACTTACCTTCTCCCCCCTTAAGAGCATAAACACAAAAATTTACCTATAGCCTAACTTGAACCCGAGACTTCATAGAAACCCCGTAACTTTCCAAATTCACTTAACTAATAAGTCCAATTTGCAATAACGCCATTCATATTCTCGAAAATTTTAAACATTCCTAAGCCCAAGACCTAATGGGCCCAATCCTACTAAGCCCAATTTCGGGATGTTACAGTTAATCATGAGCTTAGGGTTTTTACCTAAGTTCTGAGAGTAAGTCTTTTCTAAACTCTGTTTTGTGATTATATATGTGTTTATATGAACAGTGATATACGAGCTCTATATTGCAAACTCAATATGAACAGTGCTTTGTGAGCTTCTTATGATTTGCGAGCTTTATGTTTCAAGTTTATCTCTTATGATCTTCTAAAATCGTTGGATATAATGGCATGCCATAGGATTCTGAGTGCTCACCTTTATGTGTTGTGTTTTGCTTGAAAGGCCCTGGGACAAGATGGAGGGATAAGGAAATGTCGAGCTAAGGTCCATTCAATGGAACATTTTGGTATGTTGGAGAGTGCTTATTTTTATGCTACACTTATAGGACATGTCAAGATTGTTTGAGTCATTCTGAGGCGCCATAAAGAGATCTGTTTATCCAATAGTAAAGAATATATAAATAAGACTATGTTTTCTGGAATATTGTGTTTTACAGTCTAAAAGCTATCTGATGGTAATTATCTACGAATTGGACTTTGCTTAAGTATGGCTAACCCATTTCACAATTCAGTGATTTTGCCAAAGATTTTTGTTCAACTTATTATCTATGTGTGCTATGTGGTTATTCTTTCCAGTATATTCACTAAGTTTGCAAGAGTTCACACACTTCTTTCTAAACACTACAGATGGTTCGACCGCACAGTGAGTAACGACGAGGCAAGTGGTCCAGGCGAAGCAATAATACTAAAAAGGTGAACAAGCGAACTCTTGATAAAAGGCAATGTGATATTCTACTTGGGCTTGGAGATATCTTTCTTTGACTTCACCGAATGTTTTAGGACTTGTCATTTTAATGATTTCTTATGTTATCTCTAGTTTTTATTATCGAATCGATAATAACACATCTAAATTTTAAGTATATGAATATAGTCCAAGTTTGATTGAAGTTTTCATTATTTATAAGCTCACTCTTAAGTACTTGATTTCTAAGCATAGTGTCCGCCATAAACAATAGCATGAAATATTCAAAATAGAACAAACTTATATAGGGTTCGCCAAATTCGTTGCAAGTGACAGGGTTGTCGAACTATGCTAAGTGCGAACCCTAACATTTAGCTAACCTTTATCTGTGCACCCTTAATGAATTTAGATATACAATAAAAGAGAAACAGAAACCCTGTGAACCGTGTTCGCAGTATCTAAAAGAACACATAAAAGTAGTTCACGAGACCTACCTTTTTTAAAGAAACTTACTCCATAAAAGACTTAAATTGTACGAGCAATGCTGGGGTACGAACCCCAATATCAGATAGATGAATTGTTGTATACTTTTTTTTTTTACAAAACTTAGGGTTTGCATGATACTATTTCCTTCCTTCAAATAATTATGATTTCAGGAATAGAGTAACTTAAGTAATTGTATACAAAATGGGATCACATGTTTTCCTGTTCTATACCATGAAGCAATCAAAGTGAGTTCGTGAGCTCAGACTTTCTTAAACCCATACATGTTTTATTTGCTTTAATTTGTTAGGTTGGGTGTTAATAGAGAGTCAATTAGGTGGCTAATGTGGTGCTTCATAGCTCGAGTTCGACAACTGGACTGGGTATGGGGTGTTACATGTTGGGCATCCCCATATCCTAAAATGGTTTAGGTTAGGCTTCTTGTCGTGCCACATGTTGTATGAATTCTTAGGTGCAAACTTAGTTGGCACATCGTGTAACACCCTTTACCCGGCTCGATCGCTGGGTCTGAGCTACAGGATGTCACATTCGTTACTAGAGCAACTACAACAATTTTCAATACAATTTAACCATTTTAACATGCAAACAAGTATAAAGTACATTTTCAATATGATATAAAAACATTTTTAGGTCTTATATGGGCCTACGAAAGCTCTTTTGTTAACCTAAGGTCACTTAATGACTTAATTGAAAAGTTTTCAAACTTGCGGGTGTTGGAAAAAGTTCGGTTTGAAAATGATTTTCTTGCACAGTGAAAAATTAAAAAATTTAAAAACGAGCCGATTTGTGATATTTATAGCAATAAACTTTACCCAAAATTGCACATGTGTTTTCAGCTAGACGGGTCCTTATCGTTCTCGACTTTCAACCGAACAACCTTCTCCACTATTCTCATACCATGAACCATTTTGAATGTGTGTTCAAACGAATTCAAATCAAACACAGAACCAAAAACTATTTACTTTACTTTAGTTAGAAATCAAAAATCTCTCTTTAATAGAAATTGGCAGAATTGTTACTTGGGAAAATAGAATTTATACTTAGAAAGAAATCCTCACTATTTTCAAGCAGATTAACAATATCTCAAAGTTGTTAAAACTTATTATGTATTTAGCCCTATCGATTCTATCTATTTATAGGGAGAAAAAGTGAAACCCTTTTTGAATTAGTAGAAGTCTATTGAATAGAAAAATAATTTCCTAGTCGAACTAGGAGAGAGATAGGCTAATAGGATGTGCTTCCCCTCATATGTATTATGTGTTCGAAAATTAGGTTTAAAAAAAACAATGAAAAATAGGTTTAAGGGAAAACCAGAGTTTTAATTTTTTTTCCAAAAACAAGAATTCAGTTCTGTTATCTAAAATAATAAACACTTAATCAAAACCATACCTTTATGATTTGTCTAGGATGAACAATTCAATCGAGTAGTCTTCTCCGCTATCCTCAAGCTGACGTCTGTCGAGTGTGGGCTAGCTTCGAATAAAAAAATTCACAAAATTACTAGTGGGTGACTTGACATCAAATGTAGTAAAAATTCGGGTATATTTCCACATTTAAGTAGTTAGTATCCAAAGTTAATAAAATTTTTAATTATTACATTTTTTATATTTAGTAGTTAGTATCCAAAGTTAATAAAATAAGTTTTTTTCAACACAATTTTGAGTGTCAGTGATCTGTTAGGTCGACACGGGCTTTAAGTAGTTCTAATTGGTGTTATTGAGTTTTTAGAATGATGAATTATAAGCTCAATAGACGTAGGAACGTGGGACGAGCGGTGCACAAGCTTCTCGAGTCGCGAAAGCATGAGAAAGTCTCAAGTTGCTTGTGTATGGCATGACATAGGGTTGACATGGTGCCCAAGCATTTCGGGGTTATTTTCATCCACACAATCAAATTTATAAGAAGACCTAGGATGTGCCGAAGACCTAATTCGGGCTGCTAACACATCCATAAATAAAACCTTAAGGGTTTGATGTAACTAAGTCGTCTTAGACGCATCCAAAAACCTTCATAGTTTAGAAGAAGGATTTAGGTTTGTAACATCCTGGAAATGGGCCTATGCATTTTTGATTTAATTATACGAAATGGCATGTTTTATGTGTTATGAATGTATGGTGAACATTGTTGGAAACCCGAAAATGAATGGAAATGATTTGGAAATGAACAATTTTGGAAACCTGAAAATGTATGGACATGATCTAGAAATGATTCAAAAGAGGAAAGTGAACATTTCTGGAAACTTGGAAATGTAAGGAAATGATTCAAAAGAGGAAAGTGAACATTTTTGGAAACTTGGAAATGTAAGAAAATGTCAAGTTTACAGAGCCGAACGAAAATTTTTGGAAACTTAGAAATGACTTAGAAATGTCAAGTTTTAAGTTTTAAAGCAGGGAACAAAGGCAAGGTGGCCTTAAGAGAAAAAGTTTGTGAAATTTGACACACAAATAGGCTTGGAAAAGTGGCCTGAAGATGCCACTTAGGGCCTCTAGAAATGGCGCCACATGCAAGGGTGTTGGGCCTGAGTTCGAGTCACTTGGGAAGCAAATAAAGAAGTTTTATTTTTGCTTCCAGAAGCCAGAGGTGGACGGCACAAGCTTTCTAGAAAGGAAGAGTTTTATTCTCTTTAAATTTCGGCTAATAAGAGGATAAATAGTAGATTTATTTTAAATTACTTTCAAGAGATAATTGTGGATTAATTCCTTTTATTTTAATGGATAAAAGAAGAGATAGTAGAAGGATTATTATTATTATTATTAAGGAGATAAAGTTATCAAATTAAGAAGAGTGGTGGCCAACTAAGGGATTCTGAGTAGTAAATTCGGCTATAAAAGGAAAAAAATAGGGCTACTCATCAATTAAATCTAACATATGGTTAAAGGAATTTCGACAATTCCTAGGGAAACAAGGATCAATTTTGGGATTTGTTGGTGTCCAAATCGAGAGCAAGGTAAGTTTTAAGAATACTAATCCTACTAGGATTTGGATTTGTGGCTGAATGGCTTTTTATTAAAGTAGTAAGTGATTAATCAAATGTAGGGATTAAGGATCTAAGCATTAGATCAAGCTTTTCGGGATCTTAAGGAATTTGCTAAGCGAATCAGGTGTGTACCCTACACCAATCTTTATAGATTCATGGCTTTATATATGTTTTAATCTGAAAATATAAGAATATGGCTAAGGTACCGTGTTACGGTACAAAGTACTCAAGTACGTTTCCTACTTCTACTAGGATTACGAAATATGTTATATTTAACATGTGAAAAGTGACATGAATGTGAATTTAAGTATGGTATGCATAATATGAATAATATGGGGCATTCGGGTTATATGAAGAAGGGGAAGTGAATGTGGTGACTTCGGTCTCACTATCTGAATGTGGTGACTTTGGTCACATTATCTGAATACGGTAACTTTGGTTACATTATTTGAATGTGGTAACTTCGGTTACATTATCTGAATGTGGTGTCTCATGACACAATTATCTGGTGGCTATGCCATAAATTTTATATGGGCGATGAGCACGTCGATCGCAAATGATCGCTTCGATGGTGTGTAGCGGATGGAGGGTTGACTTAGTAGTCCCCACGATGTGCAGGTTGGTACGGGGATGTGTAGCGGATGGCATCTAGGTTTGGGTTCGGGTTGCATCATTATTTTTTTTATCTGTTATATGTATTGATATGTGACATGATAATGAATGCCTGATCTATTAAATTTTAGTGTTGGTTACACATTGAGTCTGTTGACTTACCCCGTCATGGGAGCATGTTTCAGGTGACGAACAGTGATGGACCGGGTCGGCAGGAGCTTAGTGGTGGCCATGCGAAGTTCAGATTTTCCTTATTTTGGACTCTTGTTATTTTAAGTATTTTATAATTTTATTTCGGTTTTTATTTGATGTAATAAGGCCACAATCGAACTAAGTTATTTTCATTTTATTCGCTTTGTTTCGACATTTTTTATTTATTAAAGATTAAGTCAAATTTGATTTAAAATAAACTTTCAATATTTTGTCACTTGAAACAAATGGGCTTTTAATACAAAACAAACTTGTTTTCAACACAAGCCCAAGCCAAAACGATTTTTTTCTTAAAATCGCACAAGTTTTTCCCAAGAAACAAACGAACTTTGAATCGGTTTGCTTGACGAACATACCAGATCCGGTCCAGGCTCGTGGGCCGGGTGTGGGGTGTTTCAGTTTGGTATCAGAGCCCAGTTTTAAACTTTCGGCCTGGGGGCTAAGGCCCAAAATGTTTTCAAATCGAGCCTAAATGAGTTTTATGGAAAGTATTTCTGCAGGTTTTCTGGCATGGCCCCTAAGTCTCCGACCCGCAGTCCACCAGGTAAGTACTTCTATCCATTTGCGTGGTTTATAGTATGATGTGTAGAAGGGTAGAAATGGAATGGAACGTAGATTAGCATGATAAGTACTTGAACCTAGGATTAGTTTTCCCCAACATTTACATAAGACTTAAGTGCCTAACTAAACAACCCTATGGCTAAGTCACCGAGTTAGGGTGTGGTAACCCCCTGTGCGCATGTCAGGATTGGATCCCGGGAAGAGCACGGTACTTTAGCGGTCCTAGTGATTCACCTCTCTCTTCGCTGGAATCCTACCTGGTGCGTAGCTACGGTTCACCCTAACCAAGAGGACTCAGTCGCAGGCTAAACACAATAACTAAAACCCGAAAGGGAACTAGCCGTGTTTTTATAAAAACCCTAGTTTTAAAACTCTTAAAATTACCTTTTTAATTTGTGAGAACTATTTTTTACAAAATTTTCTGAAAAATTTCCGATTTATAAAAATTACCTAAATACCCCTGATTGTGAAATTACAAAAAATGCCCTTGGTTTATAAAATGTCCAAACTACCCATAGTTTAATCAAAATTTCCTTACTTTATAAATGTTCAAAAACCCTAATTTGCAAAATATCAAAATACCTTGATTTTGGAAAAATACGAAATCGCCACTAACTTGCATATTACCAAAATGACCCTAATTTCCAAAATTTTTGCAACATCACCATTTTGGAAAACAAATTCTCAAAAGCAACCCTAAAGTTTTGTAAAATCTGCAATACCCCTGATTTATTGAGCTTTACAAATTTACCCTGGTTTATTACCAAAATACCCTTACTGACAAAATTACCAAGGAACTTTATTTTGAAAAATTACGAAAATACCCCAGTAGGACAAATTATGAAAATACCCCCGGGATAGGAATAAGGCAAAGAGTGTTCGAATAGTGAATGTGGGTGGTAGATACCACTGAATAAATATGTCTATGTTGATGAATGAATGTGCCTCTATTGAGGAATGAAGGTGTCTCTATTGATGAATGTGAATGTGATTCTCTGAATTAGAGTAGTGAACTTGAACTGAAACTTTGTGTGATCGAAAGAACTACTTCTAAATATCTTTATTTCATAAAATTGTTCGCGGTTAATAAGTGGAACAAAATTTTGATGCATAAAACTTTTTAATCAGATTAAATCGCGGTGTTAGAAATGAGTTCTAGGGGACGTGAACTTATAGATTGTGCCTAGGAAGTATGATAGTTCTATTAAGATCAGAGTGCGCAGCATAAGCGTAGTGCGGTGAGTTAAGATGTACGATTATTCGTTAGTAAGTAACTTCGAGGACGAAATTATTTTTAAGGGGGTAGAACTGTAATATCCTGGAAATGGGCCTATGCATTTTTGATTTAATTATACGAAATGGCATGTCTTATGTGTTATGAATGTATGGTGAACATTTTTGGAAACCCGGAAATGAATGGAAATGATTTGGAAATGAACATTTTTGGAAGCCTGAAAATGTATGGACATGATCTAGAAATGATTCAAAAGAGGAAAATGAACATTTCTGGAAACTTGGAAATGTAAGGAAATGATTCAAAAGAGGAAAGTGAACATTTCTGGAAACTTGGAAATGTAAGAAAATGTCAAGTTTACAGAGCCGAACGATAATTTTTGGAAACTTAGAAATGACTTAGAAATGTCGAGTTTTAAGTTTTAAAGCAGGGAATAAAGGCAAGGTGGCCTTAAAAGAAAAAGTTTGTGAAATTTGACACAAATAGGCTTGGAAAAGTGGCCTGAAGATGCCACTTAGGGCCTCTGGAAATGGCGCCACATGCAAGGGTGTTGGGTCTGAGTTCAAGTCACTTGGGAAGCAAATAAAAGAAGTTTTATTTTTGCTTCCAGAAGCCAGAGGTGGAAGGCACAAGCTTTCTAGAAAGGAAGAGTTTTATTCTCTTTAAATTTCGGCTAATAAGAGGATAAATAGTAGATTTATTTTAAATTATTTTCAAGAGATAATTGTGGATTAATTCCTTTTATTTTTAATGGATAAAAGAAGAGATAATAGAAGGATTATTATTATTATTATTAAGGAGATAAAGTTATCAAATTAAGAAGAGTGGTGGCCAAGTAAGGGATTCTGAGTAGTAAATTCGGCTATAAAAGGAAAAAAATAGGGCTACTCATCAATTTTTCTTCCTCCCATTCTCTCTGCCGAATTTCTTAGTGCTCTCATCTCTTCTCTTCTCTTTTTATTTTGTCAAGCCGAAATCTACTTCTTCTTTATCCACCATTGCCGATTCTTTAAGTCTCAAGAATCAAAAGTGTTGATACACCTCTAGGCCATAGTCGTCTAGTCTTCAAGACTCCATAGCCGAATCTTTGAGGAGCTCCAAGCATAGGTGCTGTCGATTTCTCCAAGTAAGGGTAAGATCTAGACTCGGTTTCCATTCTTTTCTTTTTAAGCTTGTCGAAATTTAGGGACTAATCCCTCATATTATATTTTGGACGAAACTATGGAAGGGAATTTTGGAATTTAGTGGTGGTCAACTACAAAAGGAGATCAGTCGGGATTTTCAAAGATCTAAGGTGAGGCAATCGATCTAAGGCTATTTCTCATGATTAAATGATTGGAAATTAGATCTAATATATATATAAGTCTATAGGGATTTCGAATGAGGTATAAAAGGATTAAGGATTTGAGAATTTCAAGGTAAGTCCCTATATACATTCTACCAAAGGCCATGTTTTATGTTTTAATGTTAGATTAAATCTAACATATGGTTAAAGGAATTTCGACAATTCCTAGGGAAACAAGGATCAATTTCGGGATTTGTTGGTGTCCAAATCGGTAGCAAGGTAAGTTTTAAGAATACTAATCCTACTAGGATTTGGATTTGTGGCCGAATGGATTTTTATTAAAGTAGTAAGTGATTAATCAAATGTAGGGATTAAGGATCTAAGCATTAGATCAAGCTTTCAGGATCTCAAGGAATTTGCTAAGCGAATTAGGTGTGTACCCTACACCAATCTTTATAGATTCATGGCTTTATATATGTTTTAATCTGAAAATATAAGAATATGGCTAAGGTACCGTGTTACGGTACAAAGTACTCAGGTACGTTTCCTACTTCTACTAGGATTACGAAATATGTTATATTTAACATGTGAAAAGTGACATGAATGTGAGTTTAAGTATGGTATGCATAATATGAATAATATGGGGCATTCGGGTTATATGAAGAAGGGGAAGTGAATGTGGTGACTTCGGTCTCACTATCTGAATGTGGTGACTTCGGTCACATTATCTGAATACGGTAACTTCGGTTACATTATTTGAATGTTGTAACTTCGGTTACATTATCTGAATGTGGTGTCTTATGACACAACTATCTGGTGGCTATGCCACAAATTTTATATGGGCGATGAGCACGTCGACTGCAGCGACTGCCTTCGATGGTGTGTAGCGGATGGAGGGTTGACTTAGTAGTCCCCACGGTGTGCAGGTTGGTACGGGGATGTGTAGCGGATGGCATCTAGGTTTGGGTTCGGGTTGCATCATTATTTTTTTATCTGTTATATGTATTGATATGTGACATGATAATGAATGCCTGATCTATTAAATTTTAGTGTTGGTTACACATTGAGTCTGTTGACTCACCCCGTCGTGGGAACATGTTTCTGTGTGAATGCAGTGATGGACCGGGTCGGCGCAGGAGCTTAGTGGTGGCCATGCGAAGTTGATTTTCGTTATTTTGGACTCTTGTTATTTTAAGTATTTTATAATTTTATTTGGGTTTTTATTTGATGCAATAAGGCCACAACCGAACTAAGTTATTTTACATTTTATTCGCTTTGTTTCGACATTTTTTATTTATTAAAGATTAAGTCAAATTTGATTTAAAATAAACTTTCAATATTTTGTCACTTGAAACAAATGGGCTTTTAATACAAAACAAACTTGTTTTCAACACAAGCCCAACCCAAAATGATTTTTTTCTTAAAATCGCACAAGTTTTTCCCAAGAAACAAACAAACTTTGAATCGGTTTGCTTGAGGAACATACCAGATCCGGTCCAGGCTCGTGGGCCGGGTGTGGGGTGTTTCAAGGTTTAGTTTTCTCTTATTTTTCTTAAAATGCTTTGTTCTTTTCTCTTGGAATCAATTTCAATCTAATATTTGTTTTATAACATCGAAGTAATTCATTTTACTTGGCTTTGCAAGTGAGATGATTCGTTATCCCAATTGAGAGATTTTCTACTCCGCACTTCTATCGACATCCACAAGATTATTTCTACATCTCTTTCCTCTTTCTGTTTAATCATGTTATTTACATGTTTATATAAATTGAGTTTGAGATTATGAATGTCCTGAGTGGCTAAACCCCTTAGGGGAGATTAACGAGTGGATGGGGACGTGATTAACAAATGAGTAAGGGTTTCCCGATAGGATTAGTTGGTATAGATTATGCGTTCTTAAGCCCTAGGCTTGACAACCCTAGGAAGTAATCAAAGGTTAAACGAGATCAGGAGATAAGTTTGTCAAGTAAATCGTAATTTACCTTGGTTGGGGAATGTGAGGTCAAGCGATAAGTGAGTATCAACCAGTTAATTAATCAATTAGAGGTCGGGAGGTAATAATTGAATAATTGATAGCTAACCCACCCTATTACCCGAATCTGATAATTACAACCCCTGAAATGAGTTAACCTTCTTGATTGGTTTAATTGGTAGTTTATTTTATTGTTTATTTGTTAGCTTGATAATTCAGCTTGAAATCACTAAGAGAGGATTGAATTGGCCTCTTAAAAATTTTTGGTTGCTATAAAAAGGCTAGAGACAATGAACACTTCAATTTATAGTGGTTTGGCCCCAGTTACCTACTCCACTACCTTATCTTTCCACAACTAAAGATTTTTCCAAATTTATTAATTTCGTAACCTTTGAAGACAAGGTTTAATCTTACAATCACCCTTAAGATTTCTACCCAAAATCTTAAGATTGCAACTCCTTTAAGGTTTCTACTCATAACTTAAGACTCAAACCCTCTCAAAGAGTAAATAAAAATAGCAAACTAATAAGTAATCCTTACTAGATCAGAATGTTTGCCAATTAAGCACAAATAAACTAGAATACACTTAAGCTAAAGAATAACAATGAAGGCTCACAAGTGTGTACAATGAAAGTATGAAAGAATTAAGCACTAAGGTTGTATTGATTGATCTTCAAGCTTGATGATCTCTCTTGCTGTTGTAGGACCTTTAAAAGATAGTATTTATACCCTCTAATTCATTTCCAAACATTGTGGTATTTATATCATTAAATTCACATGCAACAAAAAGTATCGATATTTTTTCTATGAGTATCGATACTATTAGCATTTAATGCCTAGTTCACCAACTGTTAAAGTTAGTTTACAATGATAACAAAGATAATTTATCGATAGCTAGTAAAAGATATCGATACTTTTGGTAATTGATTGAAAGTAGAATTTCAATTTGGTATAGATTTTATAATGTGTATCTGTATTTTAGAAACTATCAATACTTTTTGGCCTAGAGCAATACTAACTTGTTTTAAAACTCTTTTAACATGATTGAAAATGTTTAACTCAATTTAAACCACTTGAACTTGATTTTATCATTTTGCTAATTTTGTTCAACTTTAAATTTTATTCAAAAACATTTGAATTTGTTATATCAAAGCATATATCAAATAAGGCTAAGTATAAAATTATTTATTTTAGTTATTTAATTTCTAATATTCATCTATTTTATTATCTATCATAATAAAGAATTTAACCACTACTATTTAGACTTATTATTGAAAATATATTTTCAATAGATTTAATTCATTCTCGCTTAGGTACGATTCTCAGATTACTTCCTTGTGTTCCGTTGTAACACAATCTTATATTTCAATTTGAACAATATACTTGCGGACACAGTTGCTTTAATTTCATATAATCTAGTGCAATATTTTACAGTCAAACGTGCGCACATTTGTCGGCGGTCAAGTTGTTGCCGAGGAGGTTTCAGCATTAAATCTAGAAAACATCTTTATATTTAAAAAGATAAATAGGAAAGTTAAAGACTATAGATACGATTATATTTGCCTTTATTTTAATATTATTTGATGAACTTAGCAAAGGAACATGATGGCAACTTTGTTGGGTAAAACTATATTTGATACAAATTGGCTAAAGCCTAATATTGCCCAACCAGTAACTAATAAAATTCTATTTGAGATTAATCTATCCTTATTGGCATGGTTATCAACTAATATCTAGCTTAACGATGTGAAACACCCCACACCCGGCCCACGAGCCTGAACCGAATCTGGTATGTTCCTTAAGAAACTCGGTTTCAAAATTCTTTGTTACTTAGAGAAAATTTGTGTATTTTGAGAAAATATTGGTTTGGGTTGGGCTTAGATTGAAAGCCCACTTGTCTTACTTAGAAATCTTTTAATTAGGGTGACAAAATAATTTAGGGTTTTAAATAATTAATTCTACTAGGACTTTAAATCCAAAAAAATAGTTCAGTAACATAGTAAATAAAAATTTAAATGAAATAAAGAAATTCAACTTGGGCCTTATGGCCTTATTACATCAAATAAAACCCAATAATAAAATTCAAAGTACTTAAAAAAAGAATATAATGTCCAAATGAAGTAAAATAATCCTTCTTGAGCATGGCCACCACTAAGCTCTTTCGGCCCGGTCCATCTTTGTGCATCATCACGAAAAATAGTCCCACAATGGGGTGAGTCAATGAGACTCAATGTGCACACAATACTAACATTCAACAAATCAGGCATACAAGTTCATATCAGGTTCATATTCATATACAATTAAATGATGCAACCCAAACCCAAGCCTATTTATCCATCCGCTACACATCACCCGTACCTGCCAATCACACCGTGGGGACTACTAAGTCAACCCTCCATCCGCTACACACCATCGAAGGCAGTCGCTGCATCGACGTACTCATCGCCATATATAATTTGTGTCATTAGACACCATATTCGAATAATGTAACCGAAGTTACCAAATTCGGATGATGTAACCGGTTACCATATTCATATTATGTGACTGTAGTCACCATATTCCGTTGGTGAGACCGAAGTCAACACCTTCTTCCCCTTTCACATATAGCCCAAAATGCCCCAAATATTATTATATCATGCATAACCTACTTATTTCTCATTCATGTTACTATTCACATGTTCAAAATATATCATATTCGTAATCCTATCAGAAGTAGGAAACGTACCTGGGTACTCTTTACCACATTTGTGGTACTTAGCCATATTCTCATTCTTATGCATATTCATATATTAAAATAATTATTGCCATAATATATTGAAAGTTAGGGTGAGTACACACCTGATTTGCTTAATAGGTTCCTTGATATCCCGAAGAAATCGATCTGTTGCTTTAGATCTCAATCCCTATATTCGGCCAAATTATTTAAACACATAAATAAATCTTTTTGACCTTAAAACCAAATCCTAGTAGGATTTGTATTTCTAAAGAATAAACCTTGGCCGATTGGATCTATGGACTTACCTTAAAATTTCCAAATCCCGAATGTAATCCTTGCCTTGTATGTCTGTCGAAATTCCTATAGTTTCATGTTAGACTTAAATCTCACATATAATCCATAACTTTGACCAAATATGTGTAGATCTTACCTTAGATTCTTGAATCCCGAATGATCTCTTCCTTGTAGTTGATAGCACTAGAAATCCCGAAACACTCCTTATAGTTTCGGCCACAAAAATAATAACATTAGCCTCTATGTTTGACTTAAAGAGGAGAATAATCGATAACCACAAGATTCTTACCTTTTGAATTTGACAGATCTTTCCTGACACTGCTTCAGAGATTCGGCTTTGGTAGAATTTCGGCTTTTGATGCTATGAAGAATTTGGCTAGGTTGGATTGTGTTATTTTGATTTTTGAAAAAGAGGAAAAGAAAAAGAGAGAGGAGGCTAGGTAATTCGGCTAGACAAAAGAAAAGAGAAGGGAACCCTAAAAATTTCGGCAGAGATGAGGAGGAAGCAAAAATTGATGAGTAGCCCTCCCGCCTTCCTTTTATAGCCGAAATTATCAGCTAGGGAGTCCCTTACTTGGCCACCACTCCTCTATGTGATAGCTTTATCTTTTATTTATCATAAATAAAAGAGTTTAATCCATTATTTAACTCCTCTGAATAATCCTAAAAAAATCCTCTATTATCTTCATAAATTGCCGAATTTTAAAGGGATTTAAACTCCCTTTTTCTAGAAGCCTTGCCGTCCACTCTTAGCCTTACGGAAGCAAAAATAAAACTTCATTTATTTGCTTCCCTTGTGACTCGAACCTGTGCCCATGCCTCTTGCACATGGCGCCATTTCCATAAGCCCTAAGTGCCATCTTGTGCCACTTTTCCTAGCCTATTTGTGTGTCAAATTTCACCAACTTTTTCTTTTAGGGCCTCCTTGCCTAATTTCCTATTTTAAACTTTAAAATTTGACATTTCTGCATCATTTCTAAGTTTCCTAAAATTTTCGATCGGCTCTGTTTATTTGCCATTTTCTTACATTTCCAAGTTTCCTAAAATGTATACTTTCCATTTTGAACCATTTCCATTTTCATTTCTTAGTTTCCAAAAATGTGTACTTTCCATTTTTGAACCATTTCCTTACATTTCAGGTTTCCTAAAATGTTCATGTCCTAATGCATTTCAGTTTCCAAAATGTTCAGTTTCCAAAAATGTTCAGGTTTCCAAAAATGTTAATTTCCATTTCCATGCATTTTCATACATTTCTGAGTTTCCAAAAATATCAAAAATTTATTCATAATGCTTAAGACTTGTCATTTCATACAATTAAACCGAAAATGCATAGGCCCTTTCCAGGATGTTACACGATGATTCAACCATAGATTTCGTAGCTTTTCTAAGACGGTTTGAAAAAATATGTAGCACGGTGGGATATGTTGGAGTTTCAGAAGAAGTAATCAAATTACTATTGATTCCTTTTCCTGTTGGAGGTTAGATTCGAGAATGCTTAGAAGCGTTACCTCTGGGAACTATTACAACATAGGAAGAGTTTTTGCAATGGTTCTTACAAAGGATAATACCCATGTCTGTGATGTTAAAAAGAAATGAGGAGCTATTGCAATTCAAATAGTATAATGACCTTATAGTGAGGGGTGTCAGAAAGTGCATTCCTGGGATTCTGTTCCTGTAAATCAGACTCGTAAATATTTTTAATAAATATTTACGAAGCTATTGTGTAGTTAATTAGGTTTTGGTTAAACAATTTACTTGACTTAAAAGGAATTAGGTGTAAGGACTAAATTGCATATAGGGTAAAAGTTGAAGTATAGATTAAAAATTAATTAAAGGGCCAATGTAGTAATGATACCTATATATGTGTATAGTGGATGGCATATGTTATAAAAATATGTTATAATATTAAGAAATCTTAATAATTAAGTAAATGTATATATGTATTATATAATAATAATTAGTATAATAAAACAAAATAAATATTAAAAGAAAGAATAAAGAAAAAAAAAGAAATAGAAAGACATACAAAATTTAAGAAAGAAAAAGAGAAAGAAAAAAGAAAGGAGATGCACGGCCTAAGGGCTCCAAATTTTCAAATTTCAATTGGTTAGTCAATTTAGTCCCCTTTTTCTTGTAATTTTTATATTTTTGGAATCCCGACACCTAAGGCTACCCAACCCATGTTGAAATTTTAGCATTGATTAAGTTTTTAAATGTTGTTAATGTTGAATAGTTTTAGTATTAGGGATTAAATTAATAGATTTTTAAGATAGAAATATAAAAGAATTAAATTGTAGAACAAATTGTAAATTTTGAGTAATGAGGAATAAATTGTGAAAAATTTGAAATTTAAGGGTTTAATTGAAAATAGGGAGTTAAATTTATTTTTAAGAGAAATTTTTTTGAAAATATAGCATTAATTGTAAAGAATAAAAATTAGTCTCGGTTTAGGGACTAAATTAAAATTTAGGCAAATATTGAGTAAAAATTGAAGTATTCAATATGAAATTGAATTGTGTTGTATTGATGAATTTTAATTGTTTTAATTCCGTAGCTAATGTCGTACCGGAATCCTCGACTAAAAAAGGGAAGGAAAAAATCGGCGTCGAATAACTCGAAATTCACAGTTTGTATTTCTATAATCCGAACCTAGTTACTTGTTATTGTATTTTGATATAATGCATATGGTAAGTGGTTGAGGTGAGTATTTGGCACTTTGATATTGAATTGAATTAAAGTTGATTGAAATGGATTGAATTGGTATATATATTATGAATGTGCAAATATGATAATTAGATATTGGTTGAATTTGAAAAGTGAATTAGAACCCTATTAACTGTATCGGGCTGAGTTAGATATAAATGGCATGCCATATGATAGGAAGAGTTCGGGGATTTATTCGATTTCGAGTTGATGAGGCACTGGGTGCCAATTTACTTCTGTTTAATCGATGAGACATTGGGTGTCAATTTATATAACGTTGGGTAGAGTTATTACTTCGGATTTATTCGATGAGGCACTGGGTGCCAAACTGGTGTGTTGGTTGGATCCATGTATCCGTCCGAGTCTGAGTCGTGTTAATTAGAGTAATTAAATAAAATGATTCTATAATTGATATTGGATGATATTGTATCTGAATTGGAAAATGGGATAGATATTTGAAACATGAAAATGAGATATGTTGTGACTAAATGAGATACATGAGTTATGTACTCATGAATTAGTATTGAATGGCTAACGCCAATGTATAAACAATTGTGGCTTGATATCTGAATATCTATTTATATAGCAATTGTGTGAATTGGAACATTGTTAATCAAATAAAAGATGTTAGCATGTGCCATTTGAGTATAGTACGAAATGATGTTGAAATGATGTACTAATATGTATTAATTTAAAAGGTTGACATATGATAGTTGTGATCTTAGTCATTAATATGTGTTTATATTTCAATTGTACGTTTTGTAATCTCTTGTCTTTAGATGTTCAGATTATAGAAATATTACTAGGTTTTACTCAACGCACGGTTTTGTTTTCCATGTGCATGCTAGGTACTTCTCTTTTGATCTCTGATTCAGCATCCAACAACAATCCTGAACTCAAATGTGGTGATGTTTATCGTTTGTCTCAGCATGTACCTAGGATGTCTAAATGATAATTATTTTTGTGGATGGATTGTAAACGAGGTTATAAGTGTAATGTTGGTTTGGTATATATATAAACATGTGTCTGTGTTTGAAGCCATAGTATGATATGTTAAATTAAACCAAAGCTTGGTATGTGCATGTGAATTTAAGGTAATGTTTTAGGTAGATATGAGCTAGGCCAAATTGATGGATTTTGGCATGTTTATAATTTTAATTTGAATGATACATTGATGACATGTTTTGGTGATATAAATGTGGTACCAATGAAGGTACATTGGTTAGGCACTTAGGATGATTGTTTTGGCATGTTTTGAATGTGTTTGATCATGTTTTGGACATGTTAAATGAATTGTTTTTGAGTGATTTAATGCCCAAACATGTAGGAAATGGTAAACTTGTTCTTTAAGGCACATTTTAGGTCCACACGGCCAGACAAACGGGCGTGCGAGATCATTTTGAAGTATTTTGAAGGGTCCACGGCCAGGCACATGAGCATGTGGCTTGGCTGTGTAACCCAAGTCAGTTAGTTACATGGGCATAGACACGGGCTGGGACACGACCGTGCCTCCCTACTTCGAATTCCCACACGGCCAGACACATGAGGTTGTGACTTGGCTATGTAAACCTTACAGTTAAAATTTTTCTACTTTTTCCTAAAAATTTCAAATGTTCTCGATTTAGTCTCAAATCGTTTCTAAAGTGATTTCAAACCCTCAAAGGCTTAATAAGGGACTCTATGCATGTTAATGATGAATAATTTTATGAATTTTGAAATGAATGATTGGATTACGATTACTCGATAATGCTCTAAAACCCTCTTTCGGCGACAGATACGGGTTAAGGGTGTTGCAAATAGAGTCTAATCAAAACACTTGGTCAAGCATGAGATAGATTCAAGATAATTATATAAAAAGATCTGAGGATGGAATTAATACAGTCATTCAATTACATAACTTTTATGTAGGTTTAGATCAGGAAAGAAAAGAACAGTTTGACATAATGGTTGGAGGAAGTATTTGGTCAAAAACAACTCAAGAAAGTGTTATGCTCCTTGAAATAGTAAGCAGTAACAACTATACATGGAGAAAAATCAGAGAAGTAGAACCGGCAGAAGAAGTAATGAGCATCGATGAGGCAAAAAAAGACAATGAGGAAAGCATGGAAGAGAAATTGAGCGAAGATGACGATTGCACTTTAGATGTTGAAGAAATCCTAGAAGACGGATGTTCTGAAAAACAACTCGAAAAGTAGTTGGAACACGTTTATTAGCTGGATTGGAAAAGACAACATAAAGAACCTTTGCATCAATTAGAGAATCTTCCAGCAAAGATGACTTCATAAATTTTTCAAATCACTTCCCATAGACTTGAAATATGGGTATCTAGGTGACAACAACACTTTACCAGTAGTCATTGAAGCTGATTTATCAAGAGAGTAGGAGAAAAGCACTCTCGGATGTACTCAAAGCTCATCAAAAAGCTATTGGACTTGATAGACGACATATTAATCTTTCATTAGGTTTTTCATTTCCGATTAGACTATGTAAATGTTCAGGTTCGTCAACTGATATAATTTGTCTTTTCGTATTTCACTCCTTTCACGTAATACCGCTTAGTATTAGTTTAAACATTAGACAATCATTGAGCTAATATTTAATTATATTTTGATTTGCACGAAAAAATCAAATGGAAAATCATCCAAAATTAAGCCAAGCATGGGGTTAAAATATGTGTAAATTATGGTTTATCAAATATCCCCACACTTAAGCTTTTGTTTGTTGGTAAACCGTACAAGTAACATATTTTAATCCCACATTTAGCATACCATTGGATGATTTATCCCTTGATTTATTTAAAAAGGTGCTCTTAATCCTTTCTTTTCATGTCTTATACTCAGGAAAGCACCCGAGGAAGGAAAGAACGAGAAATGGGCCTAAAACAATCCAAATTGGGCCAAAATGGAAATCGACACGGCCTGGACTTAAGCCCACACGGCTGTGCCTCATTGAGCAACTAGAACATGGTCTGACCCCGATCCACACGGCCGTGCCTCATTAAAAGTCTGAACACGGCCTAAAGACGATTCACACGGGCGTGTGCCACGGGCGTGTCCTTACCGCAGCCAAGAGGAGTTTTACTCGGATTTGGATACTTGGAGGCAAAGAAACACATTCCAAAGCCTATTCAAACACCCTAGTAGGAATTCTACTTGAATTAGGATACTTAGGAGCCAAGTAAGGCATCTCAAAGTCTATATAAACACCCAAGGGCGCAACTTGGAAGGGGAGTTCGGCAGAAGCTGGAACCAGCGGTTAGCTAGGCCAAGGAGCCGAGCCAGAAAGGTCAGATTTGTGGGAAATCACTCGAGTATAGCCAGTTGATCCATCTCAAGAAGCCAGAATTTTACTCAAGACGGCGGATCTCTCCTTCAATTCATTCAGGAAGTTTTAGGGATTTCTTATGTTTCGTTTTATCTTTTCTTCTGAGATGTTTTGTTTTATAGTTATGAACTAAATTCTTTAGATACCTGAAGAGGATGAAACCTAGGACGGATCTTGTTATCGTTTTCTGAACTATATGATAAATACTTGATTTGTTCTTAATTATGTGTGCTTAGTTCTTGTATTGATATTTCCAGGATATTGATTCAAGTTGAATGTGCTTAGGTGGAGGAGCAAAAGTCCTTGCTTAAGAGTAGATCTAGTATAATTAAGCGGAGTTGATCGCACGCCTAGGGATAGGGTGGCAAGATTTTGCCGGATTAGGGTGAAACCTAATATGGGAGTCCATAGATCGAGTTAATACGATTCTAGGGGTTTTAATTAGAAAGGGATTTCAATTAATCAACCTAGGGTTAGACGTTATTCGCCTCGAGAGAGGGTTTAACATAACTTAGGGAGTCTTACGGATCAAGTCAAAGTGAATACATCGTCTGGTTCAGTGTTAGATAACAAGTGAAGTCTAGGTGGATTCTTCCTAAGGGTATCATCTTAATCAACTGAGTTTTTCCAACAGTATTCCCCAATTCATTCTTTTTGTCTTTGTGTTTTTAGCTTAGTAGTTAGATAAATTTAGATTAAACAACAACCTCACTTTATTTTAGGCTAAATAATAAAAAGAAAGTTAGTATTAGTACTTTTAGTTCCTTTGGGTTCGACAATCTGGTCTTGCCTAAGCTATACTACTGTTCGATAGGTGCACTTGCCTTTAATCGTTGTCAGAGTTAGTTTCCAGGTTCAATCATTCGTTTTATAAATTTTAAAACTCGACAAAACAACGATCAAGTTTTTGGCGCCGTTGCCGGGGAACTAAAATATTAAGAAAGCTATATTTTTATTACTTTAGCCATTATGTTTTCTGCAATTTACTTTTATTTTTTATTTTTAGGTTAAATTTTGAATTTTGCTGAATTTTCTTTCCTTCTTTTCTTAACAGGTACCTCTAGTTTATGACTAGAAGGAACCTAAAAGGACCATTAGTATACGACAGTGATATTGAAGCAACCGTTCGCAGGAACCGCAGAGAAATTAGGCGAGCCCTAAATTACACAGAAGAAGAACGAGAAGGCAGATACAATGCTACTGAAGGGATGGACGAGAATAATCCACCACCATAAAATGTGGGAGAAAATAATGCTCCGCATACTATGTACAATTATGCTAAACCTCATTTAACAGGAGCAGAATCAAGTATTATTAGGCCTACTATAACTGCTAATAATTTTAAATTAAAGCCTAACACTATACAAATGATTCAACAATTTGTTCAATTTGATGGTTTTCAGGACGAAGACCCAAATACTCATATAGCTAATTTTTTTTAGAATTCTGTAATACCTACAAATTAAATGGTGTTTCTGATGATGCCATACGTCTTCGGTTATTTCCCTTTTCATTAAGGAATAAAGCCAAACAGTGGTTAAATTCGTTATCACGAGGGTCAATCACTACATGGGGTCAAATGACCGAAAATTTTTTATTAAAATATTTCCCACCGGCCAAAATGGCCAAATTACGGAATGATATTTCTTCTTTTGTGCAGATGGATTTAGAAACATTATACGATGCATGGGAGAGATACAAGGATCTCTTGAGGAGGCGTCCACACCATGGTTTACCCTTATGGCTCCAAGTCCGAACTTTCTATAACAGTGTAAACCCCTCAACAAGGCAACTAATTGATTCAACCACCGGTGGAACACGAACAATGAGAACTCACGAAGCGACCTACGAGTTTATTGAAGAGATGTCACTGAATAACTATCAGTGGCAGGTTACCAGGACAAAACCAACAAAATCAGCCGGAGTTTATAACCTCGATGCAGTAACCATGCTATCAGCACAGATAGAGATGATGAATTAAAAGCTTGATAGTTTGTGTTCTTTGCAGGCACATCTAGTAATGCAGTGCAACACAAGTGGAACTGTGGCAAATCCTGGGTACCCACCCTACCAACCGGGCACAGAGAGCGAACAGATGAACTATATAGGTAATAATTTCAGATCTAATAATAACCCGTATAGTAACAATTATAATCCAGGTTGGAGGAACCACCTAAATTTTTCATGGGGAGGTTAAGGAAATCAAGGAAATAAAAGACAACAACCTCCTCAAAATTTCCAAAATCAGTCCTATCCACAGGAAAAGAAGCCGAACCTTGAAGAGATGCTGACAAAATTCATGGCAGCCACAGAAAACCGTTTCGAAGACACTGAAACAAACCAACGAACATCGATTGAAGAGATCAAGAGTCAAGTTGGGGAACTTACTATGTCAGTTGGGGAAGTCACTAAGTCAGTGGGTGATCGCTGTAAATCAGAGTTTTAAAATTTATAAAAGAATGATCAAAACCTGAAAACTAACTCTGACAATGATTAAAGGCAAGTGTACCTATCGAACAGTAGTATAGCTTAGGCAAGACCGGATATCGAACCCAAAGGAACTAAGAGTACTAATACTAACTTTTTTTATTATTATTTAGCCTTAAAAATAGAGTGAAGTTTCTTTAAACTACATTGATGAAGACTAAACTAAGGACACAAAGACAAAAAGGACGAATAGGAAAATAACTTTGAAGGAAAACTCAGTTGATTATGACGATACCCTCAGGAAGAATTCACCTAGACTTCACTTGTTATCTAACCCTAAATTATATGATTTCTTTTACTTAGCTTGATCCGTAAGACTCCTTAACCTATATTAAACCCTCTCTCGAGGCGAATAACGTCTAACCCTAGGTTAATTAGTGAAACTCTCATTCGCTTGTAATAACCCCGTAGGATAGCAGTAAATCAATCAATGGACTCCCATATTAGGTTTCACCCTAATCCGTCAAAATCTCACAACCTTATCTTTAAGCGCTCGATCAACTCCGCTTAATTATGTTAGATCTACTCTTAGGCAGGGTCTATTCCTCCTCCACCTAAGCACATTAGATTTGGATTAAGCAACATAATTAAGAACAAACTAAGTAATTATCATATAACTTAGAAATCAAATAACAAAATTCATCTAGGTTTCATCCCCTTCAAGTATCTGAAGGGTTTAGTTCATAATGAATAAAAAGAGCATCACAAGAGAAAAGATAAAACAAAACATAAGAAAACCCTAAAACCCCCTAAAGGAATTGAAGGAGAATTCCACCGTCTTGAGTATAATTCCGGCTTCTTGGGATGGATCAACTGGCTATCCTCGCGTTATTCCCTAACTCTGACCTTCTCGCTTAGCTTCTTGGCCTAGCTTTGACGCCTTTTCAAAGGTGGTACTTAGGGGATATATATAGGCTCTTGGAATGCGATTCTTTCTCCCTAAGTATCCTTTTCCGACTGAAATTGCTCTTTCCAGCGACAGAGGCACGGCCATGGCACACGCCCGTGTGAATCGAGACCAGACCGTGTTTAGATTTCTAACTTGAGGCACGATCGTGTGAGACAGAGTTGAGGCCGTGCTCTAAGTGTTCATCGAGGCACGGCCGTTTGGACTTTGGGCCAGGCCGTGTCAATTTCATGCTAAGGCCCATTTACTCCGTTTTGGGCCCGTTTTGTGTTCTTTTCATCCTCGGGTGCTTTCCTGGGTATAAAACATAAAAAGAAAGGATTACAAGCACCTTTTTATATAAATCAAGGAGTAAATCATCAAAAAGTAAGCAAAATGTGGGATTAAAATATGTTACTTTTACGGTTTATTAGTGGGACAACTTGCAAAGTTAATTTCCGAACGATCGCAAGGGCGTCTACCAAGCAACACGGAGATTAACCCAAAGGAGCAAATCTAAGCCATCACATCTCATGATAGTATAGGGTTAGATGAACCAATTCAATACAAGGAAACGAGTTAGAAGAAGGTAAAGTAGAGGTAACACAGGAAAAGCCAAAACTGGTAATCAAAGAGTACCAACCTCGAATATCTTATCCCGAAGCGATGAAGAGAGATGATACAGATGAACAACTTGGTAAGTTTCTTAAACTTTTAAAGAAATGACATATCAACTTACCTCTTCTTGAAGCTCTTTTTCAGATGCTAGATTCGAGGAAAATTTTAAAACAGCTCTTGATGAACAAGTACAAATTAGACGAAGAGCCACACGTGGACTTAAACGCAGTATGCTCAGCAATGTTACATAATAGACTACCACGGAAGCAAAAAGATCCAGGGAGTTTTACAATTCCATGTTTAATTGGTAAATTAACTGTTGATAATGCATTAGCTGATTTAGGGGCAAGTATAAATGTCATGCCTTATAAAATGTTTAAACAACTAGGTCTAGGGAAACCCAAACAAACTAGTATGAGCATTCAATTAGCTGATAAAAGTGTTAGAATTCCTAGGGGTATTATCGAGGATGTTCTTGTAAAAATTGATAAATTCGTTTTCCCAGTAGATTTTGTTATCTTAGACATGGATGAGGATAATTTGATTCCCTTAATCTTAGGAAGACCCTTTTTAGCAACTGCTCGAACTAAAATTGATTTTAGCACAGGAGAACTCATACTTCAAGTAGGTTATGAATCGATCAGTTTACAAGCTCTTAACTCGGCTAGGACAACCATTGATGAAGGTGAAAAAGCAAATTCAGTTGATAACCAGGTCGTTCAACTTTCACCACAGGAAACACCACAAGGTTACAAACCTGAGATGAATCATGGACCTCGTGCCAACAAAGAAAAATTATATGAGGAACGAAGCCGTAAGGTCGACAAACTAGAATAGTGGAAGACACACTTTAAAGAGGAACTAGAACTGCACAAAGAAAACCCGAAAAAGCCCCCAGAAGAGTTCGTAGGAACATCAAACCACTTCAAAATAGGAGACTAGGTACTGTTAGATAAATTAGATCCTCGAATCACCATGTCAGACCTGAAAGCAAACGAAAAAATCCCTCTTGAGGCACGCAATATCTTCACATACAGAACAATTAAAGTAAGCAATCCTATATTCGACACTTTTAAGGTAAACGCTTCTCGACTTAAACTTTATCAAAAAAATAGAACTGTAAGCATGAGGGAAGATGTTCAAACCTTTAAACCTCCTTGATTTTTTCAAAAACAAGGAAAGTCTAGCTTAAGACTATAAACGAGTACTTCTCGGGAGGCAACCCTAGCACTAACCCTATTTTTACATTTTTTTTACTTTTATTTTTCCTTTTAGCACCTAACCATAAACTAACCAAAGTGCATGTTTCCATACCACACGGCCCTGGCGCCACCACAGGAAGGTACAAGGGCGGGGCCAACCACCAGATCCATAATTTCTATTTAACCCCCTTCTTCTTTTTTCTTTTCCAGTTGTCTTTCTTCTTTCATTTTCCATTATTTACTTTTACTTCTATTTTTATTTTTATTTTTATTTTCTTCTTATTCTTCATTCCATTTAGATTTAGCTTAGGATTCAATAAAATCAAAATAGCTGCTTCGAGGATTTAATTTCAAACGGTTCGAGACGCTTCCCCACGTTTACCTCCAATCCTATCCGGTTTCTTTTCATTGACTTCATCTAAAATTCAAGAAGTTTCACTTCTCTCCCCATCTTATGATTTTATGATTATTTTGGTATTATCTATCTTTGTACATTGAGGGCAATGTACATCTTAAGTGTAGGGGGTTAACTATAGTATTATTTGAAAATCCCTGAATTATGCCTCGTTCTAAAGTAAGTATCTCATATTATGATTTGAATGAAATTTCCTTTGATTTATGATTTTTATTGATGTGTTTTGGATTAAGTCATTGATAATTGTGCATTGATGATTAAATTTGAAGGATATTAGAGAATCAAGCATGATAAGTCTATTTTTCAGAAATTAAAAATTTTTCTAGGTTGTTTACCTGAATTTGAATATTACTTTGAAGGTTGAAATTTACGAGGTTGACATCAAAAACCCATAATTTTTTGTGAGATTTTAAGCCTTATAAAGCATATATTTTTTTTCATGCTCACTTTATTAATTATGAGTGTGTCAACACTGAACTGTTATTCTAGAACTTGCCTCGATTATACATGTTGAGACCACATCTATGATTTGATATACAGAGATGATAAAGGCACTTAGGTTTTAACTCACTTACTCCACTAAATAGCCTACCTCCATAAATTAACTGCTAGTGAACCCCGTTCAATCCTAACAACCCTTTTTATTAACTCACCCACTAATATTAACCCAAAACCCTCTGTATTTGTTATCACCATTCCTTTTGACTACCCTTATATCGAGATATGATTTTATTAGTTATCTAATTATATTAGTTCAGTAGTTGAATTTATCTTTTATTATTTGATTTGTTCTTAATATATATATATATCAAAGTATATTCAGTATTAGTATTATAAAAAGTGAGCTTATACAGTTAAAGTCTAATTATCAAAAGAAAAAGCTCGTATTATTAGGATTATTAATTTTCAGTTGATGTAATTGTTTATTATCGTCTCTAGATAGGTAACTTGTCAATTCAGTCTCGATTTTAACCTTCTAATTTAGCCTTTATCCACACCTTTAACCCTAGCCCCGTTACAACCCTGTTAAAGACCTTTCGATCTGTTTATCATCTCATTTTACAGTGGTGGAGATTTGATTTTCAGGCAAGCTTATCGGATTAACTTTTCAGGTTCGACTTATGAGTGCTTTTCTCCTAAACCTTAAATACTTCGAGTGATTTAAGAGAATATTTTGAGAGGATGTCAATCCTTGTCGATTTCGAATCAGAGGTAATTTTTTAGGTAAGGGGAAACATCTAACGTTTTCAGAGCTATAAAATGCATGACTTTGATTGTTTGAATCTTTAGGACTCTTTGAATTAAATTATCCATGTATAAATTATTTATGAATTACGATGAGACATTGTTGATAGGAATTATGAATTATGGAAAGTTCGTTTTAATTGTAAGTTGAGAATTTTGCTTGAGGACAAGCAAAAGCTTAAGTGTGGGGGTATGTGATAAACTGTAAAAGTAACATATTTTAATCCCACATTTAGCATACCGTTGGATGATTTATCCCTTGATTTATGTAAAAAGGTGCTCTTAATCCTTTCTTTTCATGTCTTATACTCAGGAAAGCACCCGAGTAAGGAAAGAACAAGAAATGGGCCTAAAACGATCCAAATTGGGCCAAAGTGGAAACTGACACGGCCTGGACTTAAGCCCACACGACTGTGCCTCATTGAGCAACTAGAACACGGCCTGACCCCGATCCACACTACCGTACCTCATTAAAAGTCCGAACACGGCCTAAAGACGATTCACACGGGCGTGTGCCACGGGCGTGTCCTTGCCGCGGCCAAGAGGAGTTTTACTCGGATTTGGATACTTGGAGGCAAAGAAACACATTCCAAAGCCTATTCAAACACCGTAGTAGTAATTCTACTTAAATTAGGATACTTTGGGGCCAAGTAAGGCATCTCAAAGTCTATATAAACACCCAAGGGGGCAACTTGGAAGGGGAGTTCGGCAGAAGCCGGAACCGGCGGTTAGCTAGGCCAAAGAGCCGAGCCAGAAAGGTCAGATATGTGGGAAATCACTCGAGGATAGCCAGTTGATCCATTTCAAGAAGCCAAAATTCTACTCAAGACTGTGGATTTCTCCTTCAATTCCTTCTGGGAGTTTTAGGGATTTCTTATGTTTTGTTTTATCTTTTCTTCTGATATGTTTTCTTTTATAGTTATGAACTAAATTCTTCAGATACCTTAAGGGGATGAAACCTAAGACGAATCTTGTTATTGTTTTCTGAACTATATGATAAATACTTGATTTGTTCTTAATTATGTGTGCTTAATTCTTGTGTTGATATTTTCGGGATATTGATTCAAGTTGAATGTGGTTAGGTGGAGGAGCAAAAGTCCCTGCTTAAGAGTAGATCTAGTATAATTAAGCGGAGTTGATCGCACGCCTAGAGATAGGGTGACGAGATTTTGTCGAATTAGGGTGAAAGCTAATATGGGAGTCCATAGATCGAGTTAATGCGATTCTAAGGGTTTTAATTAGAAAGAGATTTCAATTAATCAACCTAGGGTTAGACGTTATTCGCCTCGAGAGAGGGTTTAATATAACTTAGGGAGTCTTACGGATCAAGTCAAAGTGAATACATCGTCTAGTTCAGTGTTAGATAACAAGTGAAGTCTAGGTGGATTCTTCCTAAGGGTATCATCTTAATCAACTGAGTTTTTCCAACAGTATTCCCCAATTCATTCTTTTTGTCTTTGTGTCTTTAGCTTAGTAGTTAGATAAATTTAGATTAAACAACAACCTCACTTTATTTTAGGCTAAATAATAAAAAGAAAGTTAGTATTAGTACTTTTAGTTCCTTTGGGTTCGACAATCTGGTCTTGCCTAAGCTATACTACTATTCGATAGGTGCACTTGCCTTTAATCATTGTCAGAGTTAGTTTCCAGGTTCGATCATTCTTTTTATAAATTTTAAAACTCGACAAAACAACGATCACTTGTTCTTAAGCAAAATCCTCAACTCACATTTAAAATTAACTTCCTCAATTTATAATCCTTATTAAAAATGTCTTATCATAATTCATAGATAATTCATACATTGATAATTTAACTAAAAGAGTCCTAAAGATTCAAACAATCTAAGTCATAAATTTTTATAGCACAAAAACATAGGTGTTTCCCCTTACCTAATAATTACCTTTGATTCAAAACCTGACAAGAATTGGCATCCTCACTAAGGATTCACTCAAATCACTCAAGGTGTTTTAAGGTTCAAATTTAAGCACTCAAAAATTCAAACATGAAAAGTTAATCCCATAAGCTTGCATGAAAATCAAATCTCCACCACTATAAAATGAGATGATACGCAAATCAAAATGTCTTTAAAGGGTTGTAATGAGGCTTGGGTTAAAGGTGTGGATAAAGGTTGAATTAGAGGGTTAGAATCGAGATTGAATTGACAAATTACCTAACTTGAAAAAATGAACTAATACTGAATAATTATATTGATTGAAAACTTATCACTAATAACACGAGCTTCTTGTAAGGATGTGAAATTAAATGTTTAAGCTCATAATACTAATAATGAATAGCTTTTTTTTAAGAGTAAGAACATACAATAATATGTAAGTATTTAACAACTGAAATAAAGAAAGTAGTTAGGCGACTAATCAAATCAAATCTTGACATAAGGGGAGTCAAAAGAGAAGAAGTAAAAATGTGGTTTTCGGTTAAAATTAATAGGTGAGTCAAGATATGGTTTATTAGGCTAAAAAGGGTTCACTAGGGGTTAAATATGAAGGTAGGCTTTTTATGGAGTAAGTGGGTTAAATTCTAGGTGCCTTTATCATCTCAGTATATCAAATCAAGGGTGTGGTCTCGACATGTATAATCGAAGCAAGTTCTAGAATAACAAATCAATGTTGACACACTCATAATCAAAAAAGTGAGCAAGAAAAATATATGCTCTAAAAGTCTCAAAATCTCACAAAAATTATGGTTTTTGATGTTAACCTTGCAAATTTCGAACTTCAAAGTAATATTTAAGATTAGGGAAACAACCTAATAAATTTTTAATTCTGAAAATAGACTTATCATGCTTAATTGTCAATTGTCTTAAAGTTTAAACCATCAATTCACAATTATCTATGACTTAATCTAAGACATATCAATAAATATCATAAATCAATAGAAGTTTCATTCTAATAGTAAATATGAGAAATTTACTTAAGAACAAGGCATAATTCAATATTGTTGACACCTCCCCACACTAAAGATATACATTGTCCTCAATGTACAAAAATAGATATCTACAATATTTAAAATCATAAGATAGAGAGAGAAGTGAACTTCCTAAATTTTGGATGGAGTCAAGGAAAAGAAACGGTAAGTTAGGCATAGATGAAGGTGGAGGTGGATACTCTGGTGGGGCTTTGGTCATCCCTTAACAGCCCATTGAACCTAAATTAAAGAAATTAAAATATAATAATATCAATTAAAGACAAGAAAGATAAAACGAAAGAATTTAAAAATGAAAATAAAAGAAAAAGAAAAAATAAATGGACTCAAAGGTCCTTGTCTTGTCGAGTAAATGAAGCGGCCGGCATGAACTTATGTAGAGTTGTCGCGCACAGGGGGACCGTGCTAGGATCCTTTCGCTTTTTCGACACGGAGATGGTGGCTTTGGTCTCATCGCTAGTATTAGTCATGGTGGCAAGGATTGTGAATGTTGTGGTGTTGGTGTAAAGAAGGAATAAGGAAAATTAAGGGAGAAGATAATGGGAAAAGAAATGGGTGTGGTGGCTATGTGTTGGGAGAGAAAGAATATGGGGCGAAAGTGAGAAGAAAGGGGTTTAAATAGAAATCTAGGTACCTGGTTGCTGCCTACGCCCGTGTTCCATGGGCATGTTAGGTCACACGCCTGTGTAGAGGTTTCCATGCCCATGTTGCTTAATCAGTGTCGGCCACGGCCTAAGAGCACGGGCGTTTTGCATGCCCGTGTAGATTTCTCAGTGTCGACCACGGCCAAATCTCAAGGCCGTGGCATTTTATCGCAGCCCGTGTTTTGGGGAATTTTCATCCTTGGTTCACATGGTCTCTACCACGCCGATGTGCCTATTCGTGGTGTCCACACGACCACGCCTGTATGTAAGGCCATGTGGAGAGAGAAACCTGCGCTTTATTAACTTGGTTAGTTGTTAGTTAGGTACTAAAATTCAAAAATATGGATGTTAGTGGGGTAAGTGCTCGGGTTGCCTCCCGAGAAGTGCTCGTTTAAAGTCTTAAGCTAGACTTAACTTTCATTCGCATAATCATAGTGGTTTGAAGAGTTGCAATTCCTCATTCTTGCTATCAATTCGGTTATCGATATATAGTTTAAGTCGAGTGGTGTTTACCTTAAAAGTGCCGAACTTAAGATTAGTTACCTCGACTGTTCCTTATGGGAAGACATTTAGTACCATGAAAGGGATTTTTTCATTTGTATTGAGGTTCGAAGTGGCGATTTAAGGGTCTGTCTTATCCAATAATACCTGATCCCCGATCTTCAATTAGGTTGTCCCATCCTTAAGTTTGACATGGATTTGATTTGGTTCATCGTGTTTTTTCGGTTTTTCCTTGACATGTGTCCTCCACTCATCTAGTTCATCGATCTGAAGCCTTCGCTCCCCATGAGTTATTTCATTAGTGGCATGAGGACTAGGATGTGGCTCAATTGTGTAATTTCGTGGTGCTTCCTGAAAAGAAGGTTGAACCGAATGGTCATTAATAGAATTTATGTTCTCACCTTTATTACTCGATGTTCTAGCTGAGTTAAGAGCTTGAAGAGTGATAGTTTCGTCACCTACACAAAGTGTGAGTTCACCTGTACCAACATCAATTTTAGTTTTAACAGATGCTAAAAAGGGTCTTCCTAAAATTAAAGGAACATTATTATCCTCATCCATGTCTAAAAAAACAAAGTCTACTGGGAATATGAATTTATCAATTTTTACTAGTACATCTTTGATTATACCCCTAGGAACTCTAATAGTTTTATCAGCTAATTGAATGCTCATCCTAGTTTGTTTGGATTTCCCAAGACCTAGCTGTTTAAACATTTTATAAGGCATAACATTTATGCCGGCCCCTAAATCAGCTAAAGCATTATTAACAGATAAACTACCAATTAAGCACAGAATTGTAAAACTCCCTGGATCTTTTAATTTTTGTGGTAATTTATTTTGTAAAATTGCTGAGCATACTTGTAACACCTCAAACCCGGTCAAAACGCTACGACCAAATTCGACATGTCATAGGGAAAACATTTTCGAAGTGATCAAGATGTTGCTTTAAAACCCGTGAAGAACGTTATTGAAATCATTTTGTCGTTTGATGTTTTGGACAAAAAGAAGAACATTTCTGAAAAAAAACTATCTGTCGCCTTTTATCTTGAAAAGCCATTTGAGTTTATGAAAACCCATCTGTGTTTAAGCAATAAAGTTGAAATCCGTTTCGCATTTGAACTTAAAGTAAAACTTAGTTTTGAAAGCAATTGAGTTAACTTGTCGTCATCACTAATTTGTTATTACCCGATGGTAAAATTTAAAAGAGAAAACCGGTACTTTGTAAAAAGTTTAGAAACATTCATTATTAAATTGTTAGGCATGCCGTTTCGTTTAACTTAAGCAAAATATAATGTAAGTTCAAAGCAGTTAAATAAACCCCAAAAATAAAATTTAGTGGCCTTATTACAACCCAAAATCCAAATTCAAAGTGAAGTAAAACCAAAATAGTATTTAAAACATAACCCGAAAACAATGCGCATGGCCACCTCGAGTCTGCCCCGGCTCCGCATCCGTGATCTACGAATCATCTGCAAAATGTAAGGGAAGGGGTGAGTCACCGAGACTCAGTGTATAAATCCCCATCCCGATAATATCAAGGCACTTACACAATTCATAAGTCAATATGCAAGTCATGCAACCCAAACCTAACTATCCGAACTCTTGTATCTACCCCGGTGGTCAAAACCACTGGTGACCGTAGTCACAAATAATATAAGTGTGGTCAAAACCACTAGTGACCGTAGTCACAAATAATATGGGTGGGGCCAACCCACCTTGTGGTCAAAACCACTGATGACAATCCCGTAATCAACATGAGGGGCCAACCGACTGTGGTACCAAACCACTAGGACGAGTCACAAATAATCCATGTGTGGTCAAAACCACTGGTGACCGTAGTCACAAATAATATATGTATGGTAAAATCACTGAGACTTAGTCACGATTATAATATAGAAAGCGGGCCAACCCACTGTGTGGTCAAAACCGCTGGTGACAGTCTAGAATCATGCCTTCGCCCTCCTCTCATTACACCCGTGCAATATGACATAATAATTCGTGTATGCAGTATGTCATGTATGATAAACTTATATCAAATATAAGTATAACATGAATTACCATCATAATCAGATAGACATAAAATAACATAATCACGCTAATCAACCTCTAAAGGTATAACCATAATTTTACCTACCAAAGGCATTTTCGTAATTTACCCACCAAGGGCATTTTCGTAATTTACCCACCAAGAGTATATCAGTAATTTTGCACCTACAATGGCCTTTCCCAAAGGCCCAAATGTCGCCCCAGCGACTCAGCTACCATTTTCGGTCGTACCGGACGATTGGGCCTAAAACTCGATTCTGGCCCATTCGGGCCCACACACTCGTGTGGCCCATCTAGCACAAATCTAGCCATGTATATAAGTTCCACCTAGTCTAGTTCACCATATACTACACAATCGCACAATTTACTCATAAGGGCCCACGGGCCCATTGGGCCCACTTCGGCCCATCGCGGCCCAAGCAGCCCCAACCCACAAGAATACTACTGATGGCCTCAACTATCGCATTGAAGCCCCACGTGTGCGCTCGCACGCTCATGTGGCTACTATTGCCGTGACCAGCACTTCGGCATTTGCCACTCTACAGCTAGAGTAGAGAAGTACACACTTGATAGGAGTCTGGTGTTAAACCGCGCTGCGACCATTCCTGTGCCCAAACTCCCACCAAGGTATGTTAACTCTCCTCTTGGAATGCTCTTTATATAGCTAGCTCTCCACCTTCCTTCTTTGTATCTTTCCGATGTGGGATCCCTTCGTCAGTAGAGTTTAAATTCAACTGAAACTCTTCCCGTCCAGACCGTAAAATAAATACTCCCTTGCTTCTCATGAGATTCGAACCCAGGCTCCCCTGCAACATAATCCATGCCGCTAACCACTTGGCCACAAGCTCCTCTTGTGTCTTAAACCATGCGCAACTAAATTTGAATCTATAGCCAAATACTAAAGTCCATGTAAAAAGAAAACCAAAATGCAAGAGCCAAGACTTGAACCTTGGAACTCCTTCCTTCTTTGTGGCGTCATTCCCTTGTCCCTTATGTGGCGTCACTTTGCCACTACACCGCAAACTTCACTTGTGTCATTCTCCTCCACATTTTGTTTTTAAGGCCTACCTGCCAACTTCCAGGGTTTTCTAACCTAAAACCAAAATTTCCCCAAAGCCAAAGTTCGATCCCGGGACTTCACAGAAGCCCTCTAACCTTCTAAAAATCACTTATCTAATAGGTCCAACTTGAATTTAAGTCGATCTCTTGTTCTCCAAAAATTTAAACGCTACTACGCTCAAGCCCCATTGGGCCTAATCCTACTAGGCCCAATTTTGGGATGTTACAATACTACATTTAGCTCCACATGCGACGTATCATCTAACTTAGCATACTACATTTAGCTCCACATGCGACGTATCGTCTCACTTCTGTTTTTTTGTCAAAAGCTCTTTTAAAAATTTCCTTGAATTGGAATCTGCGAAAGAGCTTCACGAAACGGTAAGTTAATATGTAATTTCTTTAGAAGTTTAAGAAATTTACCGAATTGTTCATCTATGTGGTCTTTCTTCATCGCATTGGGGTATGGCACACGAGGTTGGTACTTTATAATTACCGGTTTTGGTTTATCATGGCTTACCTCACTCTTACCTTTATCCACCACGTTTTCTTGCCTCGGTTTTGGTTCGTCTAACCCTTTACTATCGTGAGCAGTAATGGCATGAAGCTGCTCCTTAGGATTAGTTTCAGTGTTGTTTGGCAAGCTTCCTTGTGGTCGTTCAGAGATCAGTTTAGCAAGTTGTCCTAATTGGTTCTAAAGCCCTTGAATCGATGCTTGCTGACTTTTGAGTGCTGTTTCGGTGTTTTGGAAACGAGTTTCTGACACCGCGATGAATTTTGTTAGCATCTCCTTAAGGTTCGGCTTCTTCTCTTGTAGGTAGGGTTGTTGTTGAAAGCCTGGGAGGGGTTGTTGTCTGTGATTTCCTTGGCCACCCCATGAGAAATTTGGGTGGTTTCTTCAACCTGGATTGTAAGTGTTACTATAAGGGTTATTTTGAGGTCTAGAATTGTTACCATTGTAGAATGTTTGAACCTGTAGCCACAAAAGTAACCCATGGTAAGGGCATCTCCTTGGTAGATCCTTATATCTCCCATGCATCGTAGAGTGTTTCTAGATCCATCTGCACAAAAGAAGAAATATCATTCCTCAACTTAGCCGTTTTGGCCAGCGGAAAATATTTAAGTAAATTTTTTTGGTAATTTGGTCCCATATAGTGATTGATCCTCGTGGTAACGAGTTCAACTACTATTTAGCTTTGTTTCTCAATGAGAAGGGAAACAACCGAAGGCGATTGGTATCATCAGAAACGCCATTAATTTTGAAAGTGTCGCAGAATTCCAGAAAATTCACCACGTGATTGTTTGGATCCTCATCCTGCAAACCATCAAACTGAAAAAATTACTAAATCATCTGTATAGTGTTAGGTTTCAGTTTGAAATTATTTGTAGCAATAGCAGGTCTAACAATACTTGATTTGGTTCCTATTAAATTAGGTTTAGCATAATCATACATAGTACGAGGAGTAGGATTTTGATTCACCGGGTTTGCGGCAACCACAGGAGGTAGCGGATTATTATCGGCCATCTCTTCAGTAGTATTGATTTCATCTTCTTGCTCTTCTTCTATGTACTGCAGGCTTTGCCTTATTTATCTTCGGTTTCTGCGAGCTGTATGTTCTATCTCACTGTCAAAAATCAAGGGTCCTGACGGGTTACTTCTAGTCATAAACTAAAATTACATGCCAGAAGCAAATAAAAGAAAAATTAGCAAAGTTAAAAATAAAATAAATATAAATTGCAAATAAATAAAATGGCTAAAGTAATAAAAATTTAGTTTTCATAATATCTTAGTCCTCGACAACGGCGCCAAAAACTTGATGGTCTCGAAACTAACTATTATTTCGACAAAGGCAAGCGCACCTATCGAATAGTAGTATAGTTGTGATGAGTCCGGAATATCGTATCCTCAAGGACTAAAAATACTAGTAATAACTACCTTTTTATTATCTAGCCTAGTAATTAAGGGGATTTATTTTTAATCTAAATTTAACTAACTAAATAATTATGAACGTAACAGAGAGCGAATTTGGAAAATACTTTTAGACAACTTATATGAGATAGGCAATACCTAAGGAAAAATCCACCTAGACTTCACTTATTACTTTTGATTCATACGATTTATTCACTTGACTTAATCCGTAGAAATCCCTAATTTATGTTAATATCTCTTTCAAGACTAAAAACAACTGACTCTAGGTTGATTACTTGAAATCTCTTTATAATTAAAACCCCTATTGTCGCATTAACTCGATCTATGGATCCTCTTATTAGATTTGACTCTAATCCGGCAGATTTTTATCGCCCTATTTCTAGGGTTACAATCAACTTCGCTTAATTGTGTTGATCTTCTCTTAAGCAGGGACTTTGCTCCACTGAATAAGCACATTCGACTTTGAATCAATAACTTGAATTATCAAAACAAGAATAAGAACTCATAATTAAGAATAAGAACAAGTATTTATCTTATAAATCAAAAAATAATAAGATTCGTCTTAGGTTCATCCCCTCAGGTATTTAAGGGATTTAGTTCTTACTGATAGAGGGAAACATCTTAAAATAGGGAAAACAACAAAACATAAGAAAACCCAAAAACTTCTAAAGAACTTGATGGGAGATCTTCAGTCTTGATGGAGATCCTTCTCTTAAGCTGTTCCCGACGGCTATCTTGGAGTATTTTCTACCTTCTACTCGCCCTCTACTTGACCCCCCTTTTAGGTTGCCCCCTAGGGTGTTTATATAGGCTTTTGGAACGCCTTTCTTGTCCCACAAGTAGCCTTTTCTGAATAGAATTAAACCTAGGTTCGGTAGGGACACTCCCGTGGGACACGCCCGTGGTCGATAGTCCAGGCCGTGTTTGATCCTGTTTGTCACACACTGCCGTGTGGTCCGCCCGTGTGCAGTGGTCCAGGTTGTGTAGGCCCATTTAGTCCCTTTTTGGCCTGTTTCTTGATCTTTTCAGCTCCCTAAGCTCTCCTGAGTATAAAACATGAAATTAATGGATTAGGAGCATCGAATTCATCAAATCAAATGGAAAATCATCCAAAATTAAGCCAAGCATGGGGTTAAAATATGTGTAAATTATCGTTTATCATCTTTCCAAAAATAAAACAACATCATTTCGTACCAATCTATACCAATCAAAGTATATGAACATTTGAAATCAAACATTTTATATAGCATAAAACACATGATTATCATCTTGGCATATCCAAGCCATTTATTAACCTAGTCATACCAAATTACTCTATTCTCAAGTTCCAACATATAATGCCTATACAATTTGGAAAACAAGAATTTAAATGGCATTAATATGAATCAAACAAAGCATACACTAAGCCCTAAGTCATGCTTAACATTCAAACATACCATAATCTCAAATACCATATTGACATTCACCATTAGAGATGACCTTTTACACAATCAAGACCCTATATACATGCCTAATGGTTAATAAACTAACTATAAATACGACAAAGACAAGCGCACCTATCGAACAATAGTATAGCTACAGTGAGTAGGGAATATCGTATCCATGAGGACTAAAAGTACTAGCAATTACCTTTTTCCTATTATTTAGCCAATAATTTGAAGTGATTGTTTTTAATCTAAATTTACTAATCTAATTTAACTACGAACGCAACAAATAATGAAATGGGAAAATAATTGAAAATAACCAATGAGAAAGAAAATACCCAGGAAAGAATCCACCTAGACTTCACCTATTATTCTGAATCTGAATTAAATGATTTATTCACTTTTGTCTTGATCCGTAGAAATCCCTAAATTATGTTAATATCTCCTTCGAGAGTAAGAACAACTAACTCTAGGTTGATTAATTGAAATCTATTTCTAATTAAAACCCCTATTATTGCATTAACTCAATTTATGGATTTCCTTATTAGATTTTACTCTAATCCGGTAGATTTATGTCGTCCTATTTCTAGGATTGCATGCAATTCCACTCAATTATGCTAGATCTACTCTTAAACAAGGACTTTTGCTCCACTGAAATAAGCACATTAAACATGAACTAATATCCTGAAAATATTAAAGTACAAAATTAGATTACATAATTGAGAGTAAGAATAAAGTATTTATCATGTAAATCAGATATCAAATAATAAGATTCATCCTAGGTTTCATCTTCCCTAGGTATCTAGGGAATTTAGTTCATAATCTGGAATGAAAACATCTCAAAGTTAGGATAACAACAAGACACGAAAAAACTCAATAAAACTTCGAAGGAAATTAAATGGAGATATTCAATCTTGAAGGAGATCCACTTCCAAGTTCATTCCGATGGCATTCTTCGAGTCTTTTCTTCGATCTTCTCTGAGTGCCCCCTTAGATCTTCTTCTAATTGATATTTATAGACTTTAGAATGCTTAGAAAGCCTAAAAATTAGGTTTTTCTGTGTATTTGGGAAACAGGGTGCGATATCAACACAGGCTGGCACAAGGGCGTGTGGCCAACCCCTGTGGCTCACACGGGCTTGTATATAGCCCGTGTGGAAATGCCCAGGCCGAGTGGATCTTGAAAACAACTCTATTTGCTGATTTTGGCTCATTTTTTGCTCCTTTTGCTCCCAAATACTCTCCTAAGTATAGAAACATGAATTTAAAGGATTAGAAGCATAAAATTCACACATTTACATAACTAATCATCCAAAATAGAATTATAATATGTTACTTTTATGACTTATCAATGCCACAATATTAGGACTCAAAATGAACATAATTTTACTGTCTCGATGATAGTGTGTGATCCGCACTGATCCGGCTCGGTGAGTTTCACAAGTTGGAGATCTACAACTAGGATAAACAACAATAGTAAGCATTCAAATTCTTAGTAAGCTCGAATAGAAAATTACAACACTTACCTTGCTCATAGATGAGCATGTTAACTACCATAGTTTTGGAAAACATTTGGCTAAAACTTAACACTTAATATTACAACTAGATGCATAACAACATATATATTCAAATGGGTTAGACATTATAACATTTCCAAAATATTACCAACTTATTCCAACTCATGCTATATCATTACACTTTCATACATTATCATCAATTCAAAAAATCATGCCATTTCAATTTAAGTTACATATCATAATACCATATCAAATTTTGTTTATTTAATTTATTTCAATTTTAATTTTTTGCCCAATGGAATACTAGTAAAACAGACTCGGATACACGTATGAACTACAATACACAAGATAGCTCATATGAGCTTAAACTACACCTCACCAAGGCATCGAAATACAAAGCTCGTATGTATCAAATGTATAGACATTTTCAGTTACATCTCTCAACCACACCAAAGTCTCCATAAAAACAAATAATACTTGACCTGCCGCAAATCAATGTGGCAAATTAGGCTTTTCTAACACACTTAAAGAGCTTTTTTCTTGAGCAAAATAGAATTTCTAGCTTAGTTTTTTTTTTTTTTTGTATTTTTATATTTTTCGGGTAATAACTGAAAAACTCTCATTTTTATCTCTTTTTTTACCCAAATTGGCTAATAGTGCCATTGGGAGGCCTAACGTGTGTTTGAGTGGTGTAGGGACGTGTCACGGCGAGAACAACATCTAGGGAAAAGGTATTGTGATATCCAACCCCTGGAATCACAATACCTCCGGCAGTATAGAATACCAAGGAGACCTTTCAGTGGTCGCGACATCCTCTTTGGCTATCGCGATATCCACCTCTTAAGGAAGACCCCCAAGTTCAACACTACCTGAGATATCACGATATCCTCTTCTTGGAATCTCAATATCGCCTTCATCAGAGGGAAAAACTTGGACAAAAAGGGCAACCTTTGTCTACCCGACCCACCAATCATACAAGGCCCATGTATGGGCAATTTTTGCATCGAAAAGTCATTAGAACACCATTCAAAACAACCAAAAATTGATAAGGAGGAAAGAGATACATTTTATGTTAGGTAAGATAGTTAACACTATACGTAAGGTTTCTTTACATTTCCAGTCCTTGTACCTTGTTTTCAAGACTCTTTAAGCTTTAGTTTAATGTATTTAAGTTTATTTTACTTAAAATCTGTTAAAGCTTTTTTCCTTTTATGTTTCTTGCTTTAGATTTCTTTGTTAAATGATTTTGGTTTCGTGCTATTTAAGCTTTTTTTCATAAAAATCTCAACTTTCACATTTTTCTTACGTTTTACTTTTATGGCTACTTTGTTTTCCATTATTATATTTATTTTCTTGACTTTGAGCATGTATAGCTAAATTATTAAGGAGGTTGGTCGATGGAGACGTGGATCTTTAGACAAAGGACTAAATTATAACAAATTGGACTAATTTGAATAGAACTAAGAACTTAGGTAGTGACTAAGATAAAGTAAGACCGAAAGATAATCTTGTCACGCACCCATTCGTTAGTCCTGGATTAACCGATGAGATCAGAAGATAAATCGGACCTAATTCATCTAACTAGATAAAACTGAGATTCGAAGATAAAATAGAGCCATTTGGTAATTTACGTGATTTATGTTCCTAGTCCGAGATTTGGTGAACCACATCGAAGTCAACCAACCCCCATTAGTCATTTGCTAGACAGTCCGTCTAGTTTACATTTCTTGCAATTTAGTCCCTAGAGTAGAATATTTAATTTTCTTACAAACTTATATTTTATGCATCGTCGTAATATAAAATCGTATTAGTAGCCACTTAGCCTCTATTGTCTATGCTATTTATTGCTCAATCGCCTCTTCCTTTAGGTTCGATCCTTAGAATATTTCATGTTTCATTGTAACATTATAAATATTACAACTGACCTATATGATTTCAGTAAAAATGGACTTTAAAAATTGTTTCATAAATTAGTTGTTTTAATGCGTATGCGCGAAGCCAGACAATACTCAATGATCTGAAATAGATGTTGGATCTCCATATAACCTTTCATAATCTCTGTATCATCACATATCTCGTACAAGCGTTCATATGACCTTATTGCCATGTCAATCGTATCTTACCATTTTACTAAGTTCACATGGGCATCAAATATTCATATCTGTGTATTTAACCATTGTAATCATTCACATTTACATATCATACCATGTAATCATTCTCATTTACATATCATACCTTGTAATCGATTACATTTGCATTTTTCATACCTTATACAATATACTATTACATAACAAGCATTTATCTCATTTCATTTCATCCAATAGCATTGTATGCCAATTTCCATTAACATATCAAATTATATTCAAGCATAATTATAATGAAATAAACACAAGCATAAATATAACATAAGGAAAGATAGTAAGCTCAAATGAAATTACATTTCCAAAACACAAAACGAGTAGAATCTTCAAGGGCTAATCCACAATTTTTGTTTTTCCCCTATTAGCTCCGCTTTGGTCCAATTCTTTGCCTATACAAATATTTTATATACCAAACCAATACCATACATTATCACACAATGTCATGAGATGCATGATCCTAAATAATTCCATTTTTTTGATTTCCCACATAATTTTACATTTTATTCAATTCAGGATAAACATATCTTTCGATTCCTATCATTGGATTAAAATTTAATTTCAAATACTTTCATTAGGGACATTATACTTTCTATTTCTAGCTTAATTTCATGACAAGTTTTACATTTATTCAATTTGTTCCCTAATGTTACTGATCGTTGATTTCAGAGTTTTAAATTTATAATGAATGAGAATGATCGAACCTGAAAACTAACTATGACAACGATTGAGGCAAGTGCACCTATCAAACAGTAGTATAGCTTAGGGAAGAACGGATTGCCGAACCCAAAGGAACTAAAAGTACTAATACTAACTTTCTTTTTATTATTTAGCCTAAAATAAAGTGAAGTTGTTATTTAATATAAATTTAACTAACTACTAAGCTAAAGACACAAAGACAAAAAGAACGAATTGAGGAATACTGTTGGGAAAACTCAGTTGATTAAGATGATACCCTTAGGAAGAATCCACCTAGACTTCACTTGTTATCTAACACTGAACCAGACGATTTATTCACTTGACTTGATCCGTAGGATTCCCTAATTTATATTAAACCCTCTCTCGAGGCGAATAACGTCTAACCCTAGGTTGATTAATTGAAATCTATTTCTAATTAAAACCCCTAGAATTTCATTAACTCGATCTATAGACTCCTATATTAGGTTTCATCCCAATCCGGCAAAATCTAGTCACCCTATCACTAGGCGCGCGATCAACTCCGCTTAATTATGCTAGATCTACTCTTAAGTAGGGACTTTTGCTCCACCACCTAAGCACATTCAACTTGAATCAATATCCCAAAAATATCAACTCAAGAATTAAGCACACATAATTAAGAACAAATCAAGTATTTATCATATAGTTCAGAAAACAATGATTCATCTAGGTTTCATCCCCTTCAGGTATCTGAAGGGTTTAGTTCATAACAATAAAAGAAAACATCTTAGAAGAAAAGATAAAACAAAACATAAGAAATCCCTAAAACCCCCTGAAGGAATTGAAGGAGAAATTCGCCGTCTTAAGTAGAATTCCAGCTTCTTGAGATGGATCAACTGGCTATCTTCGAGTGATTTCCACAAATTTGACCTTTTCGGCTGGGCTCATTGGCCTAGCTAACCGCCCTCTTCTAGGTTCTACTTAGGGGGTTTATATAGGCTTTTGAAATAGGTTTCTTTGCCCCTAAGTATCCTTTTCCGAGTGAAATTGCTCTTCTCCACGACAGGGACACAGCCATGGCACACGCCCGTGTGAATCGTGGCTAGGCTGTGTTCAGACTTTTAATGAGGCACGACTGTGTGGTCTTGGGCCCAGGCCGTGTCGATTTCTATTGTGGCCCAATTTGGTCTGTTTTAGGCCCGTTTCTCATTCTTTCCATCCTCTAGTGCTTTCCTGAGTATAAAACATGAAAAAAAAGGATTAAGAGCACCTTTTTACATAAATCAAGGGATAAATCATCCAAAAGTATGCTAAATATGGGATTAAAATATGTTACCTTTATGGTTTATCAGTTACAAAGCTAACAAACATGCTTAACTACCTTTACAATTTAGTCTGTTTTTTTATGATCTAAGCTCAATATCTATCAATTCTAAGCCTAATTCATCAATTTATCAACAATTTCAATTTGCTAAAACTTCAAAAATTGATCAAATTGATACATGGGCTACCTAAATCAAGCTCCCGTGATTGTAAATTTATAAAAATTACAAAAAAAAAATGACTTAATTTTCATACCTAGCAAATGGTTGAATGTAAAAAGGCAAACTTTAGATTTTTCTTCAATTTTTTCTTATGGAAGACAGTGAGCTAGCGAAGATGATGATAAAATTCCACTCATTTATGCTTATATACCTTGATTACTCACTAATTAACCTAGTTTAATTAACATAACTATCACTTAATCATATAAAATGAAAAATATCATCATCCCCCACTACCTCCCTATGGAAAATGGTTTAATAACCATTTTGGACCTTTAGTTAATTGTCAGATAAGTCCTCAAGCATTTTGTTAATTAAAACTCTATAACAATTAGACTTTTACAATTTAGTCCTTGATCCTTAATTAACTGTTTTATCTACAAAATTACTTGCCCTTTCTTCAATATATTTTTATATTAACCTCGTAAATATTCTTATTTTACATTTACAGAGTTGATTTATGGAAATAGAGTTTCAAAATTGTATTTTCTAATACCATTGAAAATCGAGCCGTTACACATCATTCAAAATATAGTAAGTAGCTTTAATGAATATCCCCAAAGGATACTAGCACTTGTGAATCACTTAACATTTGAATGAACTATGTCCAGTAAAATTTTGTTCCTTCTCTCTGCCAAAATATTCTATTGTGGAGTGTTTGGTGCACTTAATAAATAAACCTAATTGCTTCTCATCTTCTACAATAATTTCTTAAAATTTATCAAAAACCTCACTCTTGTGGTACATTAGGTAACCATATCCAAATATGGAAAAAATCATTTATGAAAGTTACGCAACGATCATAGCCTCGTCGCGCACTAATGTTCATAAGACTATATACATTAGTGTCCACAAGTTCTAGGAGTTGAGTAAACCTTGTACCTTTGGCATTAAAAGACTTCTTGGTCATTTTCCCTTTCAAAAAATATTCACATTATGGAATATGAACCTCTTTAAGTGAACTTAAAGTTTTATCTTTCACAAGTTTAGTAATTCTTTTTTGTTTAAGATGCCTAAATCTTAAATTTCACAAGTACGCCTCATTAAAGTGAAAATTTTTAAGTTTTTTATTCTCAAGTTTAGTTTCAAACTATGAGTACATCTTTGGTTTGAGAAAATAAAATTTATTTCTCATCCATCCACAATAGATAAAATAGCGAGTTTTATGAATTGCAACACTTTTATTAAATGTCACTTCATAACCGTCATGAAATAAGAAAACATATAAAACTAAGTTTCTCCTAAAATTAGGAACAAAAATGACGTATTTCAAAATAATCTTTCGAGAACTATCAAAATAAAGATGTACTTCTCCCACTACTTTGGCTATCACAATGCTCACATCTCTAGTTCACAACAACAGGTGTCTATGATAAACAGTAAAAGAAACATATTTTAAGCCCCCATTTAGTATGCTTTTGGATGATTTATCCCTTGATTTATGTAAAAAGGTGCTCTTAATCCTTTCTTTTCATATTTTATACTCAGGAAAGCACCCAAGGATGTAAAGAACGAGAAACGGGCTTAAAACGGACCAAATTGGGCCAAGAGAGAAATCGACACGACCTGGCCCAAATATCACACGGTCGTGCCTCATTAAAAGTCCGAATACGGCCTGGCCACGATTCACACGGGCGTGTGCCATGGCCGTGTCCCTGTCGCTGGAAAGAGCAATTTCATTTGGGAAAGGATACTTGGAGGCCAAGAAACACACTCCAAAGTCTATTCAAACACCCTAGTAGGAATTCTACTTAAATTAGGATACTTAGGGGCCAAGTAAGGCATCTCAAAGTCTATATAAACACCCAAGGAGGCAACTTGAAAGGGAGTTCGGTAGAAGCCAAAACGGGAGTCAAGCTAGGCAGAGGAGCCAAGCCGGAAAGGTTAGAATTGTGGGAATCACTTGAAGTTAGCCAGTTGATCCATCCCAAGAAGCCGGAGTTATACTCAAAACGGCGGAATTCTCTTTCAATTCCTTCAGGGAGTTTTAGGGATTTCTTATGTTTTGTTTTATCTTTTCTCTTGAGATGTTTTCTCTTTTAGTTATGAACTAAACCCTTCAGATACTTGAAGGGGATGAAACCTAGATAAATCTTGTTATTTGATTTCTGAATTTTATGATAATTACTTAGTTTGTTCTTAATTATGCATGCTTAATCCAAATCTGATGTGCTTAGGTGGAGGAGTAATAGACCCTGCTTAAGAGTAGATATAGCATAATTAAGCGGACTTGATCGAACGCCTTGAGACCAAAGGCGAGGCCAAAGGCGAAAACCCGCAAAGGGCGCTTTGAGACCAAAGGTGGGTTTGAGTTGAAAACCCGAAAAGGGCAGCTCAAATTTTGATAAAAAAAATGGGGGGTACAGTAGTCTTGCTATGCTTGAAGTAACAATGAAGAGGAACGTTACGCCTTAGGCATTGACAAAGTACTCCGGATCCCCTAAACACATATTGAGTTTAGAATAGTCCTCAAGAGTTTGAACAAAGAAGCTCAAGCTGCGATATCTGGGGCACCTAGTTTCCATTTTACCCATTTTGAGTCTGCTATCTTTGTCTTTTCAAAATACACTCTAAATAAACTTGCTTCTTCATTGCATTTGCTAGTTTTGATTAACTTGTTTGTTTCGAGCTATGCTCCCAATAAATTTCCATTTCATCCATCATTATAGTCCTTTTTTGAGCATTTTGCATTGAAATAACGATTATTGGACTAATAATACTTTCATGAAAGGAGTTTCGCATATCACTCTGGAAACCTCTAAACAATACAGGAGTCTGAAACAAGATTATTGCTTATGATTCACCAAGCTTAAGGGTTGGAAATATCTGAGTCCAAATTAAGGTTATCACTTCAGATTTGTGTCAAAAATGATGATTGAACAAAATGACAAAGTATCGCTCAGTGATACAATCCTGGCGGAAAATGGGCATTGTTAACCCAAGTGCAAAACCAGAATCATTCTCGAAAGGAAATGATATTCTGCATTCATGCGAGCATCATGCATATACATCTGGTTGGGTCACTTAAAGAGTGATCGTTAGAAGGAAGCAGATACAGATCCTGTACCTTTGAATAACAAAAGGGTGGGTTGAAGAAGAGACAAATCCTATGTTTTAGAGTCACAGTGGGATGAATGGAGGATATTCAAATCCTATACCCCCAGGTCACAGTGAGATGAACCCTGAAGCTACAGTGGGGCAAAAGGGTGATATACGAGAAACGCAGATTACTCCAGAGGTTTGAGGATGGGTACAAAACCTGAAAGGGAAGTCAAGAATTGAAGCAATGAATACAGGTCATCATGAAAGTTGTGACGAAAAGAGATACATGACAAACAAACCCAAGGCGCATGGCAATAATCATGTAGGCATAAAAGCATTTAAGACAAACACGCGCATATCAAGATAACATCACGCATGACACATACAGGTACGCCATTAAAGCAAGAAGTTTTGACAATAGCTATATTGAATCAAAGGAAAAGAAGACATCTGAGTTTTGCTAGATGATATGTTATTCAAAACTCAACCATATAACGAGAGGTGAGTTGAGCCTCGAGTCGCACGCCGAGGTATTTTTAATTTCTGTTTCTGTCTGCAAAAATCAACTCCTCAGGTTGCACGCTGAGGTATTTTTTAATTTTAGTCTTTCAATTTCTGTTCAAAAATCAACCCCTCGGGTCACACGCTGAGGTATTTTTAATTTCTGTTTTTCAATTTCTGTCTGCAAAAAAATCAACCCCACAGGTCGTACGCTGAGGTATTTTCAATTTTTATTTTTTTAAATATCAACTCATAATACGAGAGGTGAGTTGAGCCTCAGGTCACACCCTGAGGTGTTTTTCAATTTCTGGTAAAAAATTAACTCATGATACGAGAGGAGCAGATTGATGATAACAGATCTTGCCTTCCTAAGCGAAGCAGATTGAGCATAATAGATTTTGCCTTCCTAAGCGAAGCAGATCGAAAAGCAAATTTTGCCTTTCTAAGCGAAGCAAATCAAAAAGCAGATTTTGCCTTCCCATGTGAAGCAAATTGAGCATAGCAGATCTTGCCTTCCTAAGCGAAGCAGATCGATGAAAGCAGATTTTGCCTTCCTAAGCGAAGTAAATCGAGCATAGCAGATCTTGCCTTCCTAAGCGAAGCAGATCGATGATGGCAAATTTTGCCTTTCTAAGCGAAGCAGATCGAGCATAACAGATTTTGCCTCCCTAAGCGAAACAGATCGAAAAGAAGATTTTGCCTTCCTAAGCGAAGCAGATCGAAGATAGCAGATCTTGCCTTCCTGAGCGAAGCAGATCGAAGATAGCAGATCTTGCTTTCCTGAGCGAAGCAGATCGAAGATAGCGGATCTTGCCTTCCTAAGCGAAGCAGACCGAGGTATTTTTAATTTCAGTCTTTCAGTTTCTGTTCAAAAATCAACTCATAATACGAGAGGTAAGTTGAGCCTCGGGGCACGCTGAGGTATTTTTAATTTCTGTCTTTCAATTTCTGTTCAAAAATCAACTCATTATACGAGAGGCGAGTTGAGCCTCGGGGCACGCTGAGGTATTTTTAATTTCTGCCCTTCAATTTTTGTTTTTTCAAAAAAAAAAGAAAAAAGGTAAAAAGTCAACTCATATGGAGAGAATAAGAAAGCAGTTTGAAAAGTTCAGGTTTCATCGAAGTCCCAGTGGAGCAACTGGTAGATCGAAGCTACAAATCTCTTTGTGTCCTGAAGTCATGTTAGAACAAGTTACGAGGAAAAGCGAATTGAAGCTACGAGGCATATCTAGCGGAAGTAGTGGTAGAGTGGATCAAGACAACGTGTTACAGTGGAGTTTGAAGATGTTTGAGGAAGACAAGGACCAGTAAGTCAAAGCCCACCAAGACCGGGCAAAATTGGTTCTTCTATTGTCTTTGCTCTATTTTCGTTTCACGACAATGAGCAAAGAGGGGAAGCTATAATAACCAATTTTGGCCCGGGGCCCATTAAAAAAAAACCAATACCAATAATAAAACCAAATAAAACAACAAAACCAATAATAAAAAGGGAGTCCAATAATAGTCCAAATACATAACCAATGAAGCCCAGTTACAAATCCCTTTAGACCAGCCCAAACCCGAATGGCCCAATCTACCCTAACCCATTAACAGAAAAGAAAAACAACAGTAAAAAAAAACCCTAGTGCCCAAAAGTGCCGCCAGCCTTTGGCCTCCCTCCGTGGACGAGACGTGCATCGTCTACCATACGCGCCAATCAGTAGCCACCACGCCTCTGCTCGTCTGACCCCAAGCACGCTTCCGCACCGATTACGAGCAACACCCGCACGCCGTGACCTGCAACAACACGAACAATAAGGAAGAAAAGCGACAAAAATAGAATAAAAAACAAAAACCCATACCTTTGTAATCGGGTTATAAGAACTGAGATCCTTTGTATTTGGGGGCGAATTTTCATTTTTTTGGAAAAAAATCAAAAAATAGATATGAATCAATCGGCAATCAAAGGCATAATAAGAAGTGTTAAGGTTGATTTCGAATTTTTTATCTTTGTTGTTTACTGTTTCTTATTTGTTTTTATTTTATTTGTTTTAAATCTGTTATAAACAAAATCAAAAAAGAAAGACGGAAATACCTTCACCGGAACCCCACGAAGACGGCGACAAAGGGTGTTGCCATCATTACCTTCAGTTTTAGAAAGGAGGCCAAAAGTTCCCTCTTCCATTTGGGACAGAGCACCAAGGCTCGATCTCTGAAACAAGGTCCTCTGACGAAGGAGAATGTCTATTCCCACGTGTCCTAGCCATCAGAGATGGTGGCGACGTGATAGTGACGGAGGTCCGATCATCGGACAGAAGCAGAGAGAGATTTTTGGGTTCTAAAAAGGGAAGAGTTTTTGAGAGAAGGAGAAAAGTTTTTTTTTTAAAATTGATTGCAGAAATGAAAAGGAAAGAAAAAAATTGACTTTATAAAGGAGCAAAAATGAGGTCGTTTTGGGTTTGGGTCTTTAGACCCCAAAACGGTGCCGTTTCATGCTGGATCGAACCCGAACTCGACCCGCACCCTAAGAGGATCCGCGTGTTTCTTCAATTAATGGGGAATTTTCATGTTTGATTCCTCCTAGTTCGGCATTGTTTTCAATTTGACCCGTCACATATCGCCTTTATTGTTTAATTGATCTCGGAAGTTCACATGCATCCCAATTTGGTCCCTTTTACTCTCTTTAATTATTTTCGCTACATTTTTATTTAAATACTATTATTATTGTTACTTTAATATTATTATGAATATCTTTTTACCATTTTTTGTTATTATCACCACTAATTAGTTTTAAGTTATACACTATTATTTTACATATACATGTATGGCATTTTAATATCCATTTTAATTGGTCTCATGTATCTTACATATGTTTGTTTGTATGTGTATGTACTTAGATATGTAAATCCTTTACTCGTGTTTTTTAAATGTATTTTTATTCTTGGTATTACATTCACGCATCGCCATTTCGTATAAATTATCTTTTTATCCTATTATATTATTCATATATTCTGCCTTAAATCAATCTATATATATATAGCTAGTTTTACTTAAAATTTCTTATATATATATATATATACACACACATGTAGTTCCTTTTTTAAATTTATGGCCTATAATTTATTAATTGGAAAGAGCATATTTTAAATGTTTAATTTATTCTCGCAATATTTTACATTGTTACTTATCATTTTTATTACATTTTGCGTTAAATTATTTCTATGATCAGGTCTGTTTGCATAACATCAAGCTTGTAAACTATTTCATGCCTAGTTCTATATTCATGCTATTGGTTATTTGTTTTATATTTCAAATTCCATCACATTCAAACTCTTCTTAGATGTTTTATTTCGTCAAGAATAAGCGTTAAACCAATTTCAAAGTTACATTCTTTTAAAAAATGAGGCAATATTTGTATATTTACAAGTACGGAAAATTACATCCTAACGTGTTGGGTGTCGATTTTTCGTTCGACTAGATAACCAAATACCCTTTCATACATTTTGAAGATCAAAGATGATCTCGGTATTGAGGTATAAAGGTGTCATATCCTAACGTATTGGATGTGACATTTTTGTTCTTTCGGAACGAGCTAATCTTGAAATTCAAGGGTTTAATAAACTAGCTTTCTTTAAAAATACTCGCATTTTACGGCCTGTTGTTAATACATTCTTTAATTCGTGTATATTTCGTGATTAATGTTTGTACATTCTATTACTGTTATGCTTCAAATTCAAACATATTTTAGTTTTTATTAACTATTTTATTTAAATGCATTTTAAACCTGATATAAAAGTTCGTTTCTTAAATAAGGCAATGTTTGTGCGTCTGGAAAGTTAGAAAATGATGCCCTAACGTACTGGGTGTCAATTTTCTACCCGACCAGGTAACCAAGTACCCTTCTTTAGTTGCATGCCTTGAAGATCAAAGATGATCTCAGTGTCGGTGCCTAAAGGTGTCATGTCCTAACGTGCTAGATGTGATACTTTCATTCCTTTGAAACGAGATAATCTTGATATTCAATCCCAATTTAACGAATTCTTCTTTTTTAAAAATTTTTACCTTAGATATTTTCAAGTTTTCAACATTAGGACAACATCAATCAATTTGGTACCAATTTTGGGCGTGACGAGGGTGCTAACCCTTCCTCGCACGTAACCGACTCCCGAACTCGTTTTCTCAAATTTTCGTAGACCAAAAACACTATTTTAGTAAATCAAAATGTTTTGTTAAAACAAAGGTGATCCGATCACACCTAACAAAGATCGGTGGCGACTCCCTATCTTAAAAGTCGATTCCCATTTTGACAAAAAACGGTTACGACAATGATTATATTGCTATTATTTATCTTTGTACATTGAGGACAATGTACATCTTAAGTGTGGGAGGGTTAACTATAGTATTATTTGAAAATCCCTGAATTATGCCTAGTTCTTAAGTAATTTCCTCATATTACTAATTAGGATGAAATTTCTAATGATTTATGATTTTTATTGACATGTTTTTTAAGTAAGTCATAGTTAATTGTACATTGATGATTGAATTTTAAGATACTAGGGAATCAAGCATGATAAGTCTAATTTTCAAAAAAAAAAAATTTAAAATTTCTAGGTTGTCTACCTGAATCTGAGTATTATCTTGAAGTTTGAAATATACGAGGTTGATGTCAAAACCACCCATAATTTTTGTGAGATTTTGAGCCTTATAGAGCATACATTCTTTTTCATGCTCACTTTTTGATTATGAGTGTGTCAACTATGAACTGTTATTCTAGAACTTGCCTTGACTATACATGTTGAGACCACAGTTATGATTTGATATACCGAGATGATAAAGGCACCTAGGTTTTAACCCACTTACTCCACTAAAAAGCCTACCTTTACAATTAACCCCTAGTGAACCCCGTTGATCCTAACAACCCTTTTTATTGACTCACTCGCTAATTTTAACCCCAAACCCCTTTGTATTTGTTATCACCATTCCTTTTTAACTACCCTTTTTGTCGAGACTTGGCTTTGAACAGTTTCCTAACTATGTTCTATATTTCAGTTGTAAAAGTTCTTTCTTTCTTATGAGTTGTTCTAAAAAAAACAGAGTATATTCATTATTAGTTCTATGTTAAGGGAGCTTATGCTTGTAAATTTCAAAATCTTGAAGAAAAGCTCGTATTATTAAAATTATCAATTGATGTAATTATTTAAGATTAGTTCATTTTTTCTAGTTAGAAAATCTATCAGGTCAATCTCGATTCTAACCTTCTAATTTAGCCTTTATCCACACCTTTAACCCTAGCCCCGTTAAAACCCTGACAAAGACCTTTTGATCTGTTTATCATCTCATTTTACAGTGGTGAAGATTTGATTTCCAAGCAAGCCTATGGGATTAACTTTTCATGTCCGACTTATTGAGTGCTTAATTTTGAACCTTAAACACTTTGAGTGATTTGAGTGAATCTTTAGTGAGGATGTCAACTCTTGTCGATTTCGAATCAGAGGTAATTATTCAGGTAAGGGGAAACACCTATGTTTTCATACTACAAATGTATGACTTATATTGTTTGAATCTTTAGGACTCTTTGAATTAAATTATCCATGTATAAATTATTTATGAATTATGATGAGACATTGTTGATAGGAATTATGGATTATGGAAAGCTCGTTTTAATTGTAAATTGAGAATTTTGCTTGAGGACAAGCAAAAGCTTAAGTGTGGGGGTATTTGATAAACAGTAAAGTAACATATTTTAAGCCCACATTTAGTATGCTTTTGGATGATTTATCCCTTGATTTATGTAAAAAGGTGCTCTTAATCCTTTCTTTTCATATTTTATACTCAGGAAAGCACCCAAGGATGAAAAGAACAAGAAACGGGCTTAAAACGGACCAAATTGGGCCAAGAGAGAAATCAACACAGCCTGGCCCAAATATCACACGGCCTCTTTAAAAGTCTGAACACGACCTGGCCACGATTCACACGGACATGTGCCATGGCCGTGTCCCTGTCGCTGGAAAGAGTAATTTCATTCGGGAAAGGATACTTAGAGGCAAAGAAACACAATCCAAAGTCTATTCAAACACCCTAGTAGGAATTCTACTTAAATTAGGATACTTAGGGGCCAAGTAAGGCATCTCAAAGTCTATATAAACATCCAAGGAGGCAACTTGAAGGGGAGTTCGGCAGAAGCTGGAACTGGAGTCGAGCTAGGCCAAGGACCCAAGCCGGAAAGGTCAGAATTATGGGAATCACTTGAAGTTAGCTAGTTGATCCATCCCAAGAAGCCGGAATTATACTCAAAACGGAAGAATTCTCTTTCAATTCCTTCAGAGAGTTTTAGGAATTTCTTATGTTTTGTTTTATCTTTTCTCTTGAGATGTTTTCTTTTTTAGTTATGAACTAAACCCCTCAGATACCTGAAGGGGATGAAACCTAGATAAATCTTGTTATTTGATTTCTGAATTTTATGATAATTACTTAGTTTGTTCTTAATTATGCATGCTTAATCCAAATCTGATGTGCTTAGGTGGAGGAGTAATAGACCCTGCTTAAAAGTATATCTAGCGTAATTAAGCAGAGTTGATCGAATGCCTAGAGATAGGGTTACGAGATTTTGTCAGATTAGGGTGAAACCTAATATGAGAATCCACAGATCGATTTACTGCTATTCTAGGGGGTTATTATAAGAGAACGAGAGTTTCACTAATTAACCTAAGGTTAGATGTTATTCGCCTTGAGAGAGGGTTTAATATAGGTTAGGGAGTCCTATGGATCAAGCTAAGTAAATAAATCATATGATTTAGGGTTAGATAACAAGTGAAGTCTAGGTGGATTCTTCCTGAGGGTATTATCGTGATCAATTGAGTTTTTCTTCAAGTTATTTCCCAATTCGTTCTTTTTGTCTTTATCCTTAGCTTAGTCGTTGTTAATTTAGATTAAAACAAACTTCACTTTATTTTTAACGCTAAATAATAAAAATAAAGTTAGTATTAATACTTTTGGTTCATTTGGGTTCGATATCTGGTCATGCCTAAGCTATACTACTGTTCGATAGGTACACTTGCCTTTAATCGTTGTCAGAGTTAGTTTCCAGCTTCGATCATTCTTTTATAAATTTTAAAGCTCTAATTTCAGCGATCAGTCTATCTTATAGATTTCTCGTTTCCTTATTATCTACAAAGAATCACATACATGATTAATGGCTCCAAAATTAATGACCCAATTGTGTTCTGAATCTTCTACTAAACAAGTTTCAATGATAAGATTTTTTTACCTTTGTAACACCCCAAACCCGGTCAACACACCACGACCGAATCCGGCATGTCACAGAGGAAAACGTTTTGAGGAAAAATGAGTTGCCGGTTAAATTTTAGACAAAACTCTTTAAATGTTTCATGTTGTAGAAATCAGGTGCATGATTAGTTAAAACCGATAGTTTACTTTGAAATCCCGGAAATCAATCTTTAGAACTTAGTTGTCGATCCATAAGTTAGAAAACGTTTATGTCATAAAAAACCCGATTGATTCTTTCTTGGTTAATTTGAAAACCATTTGCAATTGGGGGTGGAACTTAAATTTGGAAATCATCTGAGTTGTCCGTATTACTAGGTGAGATGTATTACCCGATCGTAAAGTTTTGAAAACCACTGCGTATTGTAATTTAGAAAACCTTGTGATCAAGTTATTAAGTCGATCAAGTAATTTATTTAGCCATGTTTGAAATCAAATCCAAAACATATAAATAATCCCAAAAACATAAATTAAAGGCCTTATTACAAACCCAAATAAGAACAAAATATAAAGTAATTACCCAAATCAAAATCCATGTAAAACCGAATATATTTAATGCATGGCCACCTCGAGTCCATCCGGCTCCTCATCCGCGATCTACGAGTCACTGAAAAGATAAGGGAGAAGGTGAGTCACCAAGACTCAGTGGATAATCCCCCTCCCGGTTAATGCAACAATCTTACACAAATCATACCCAAGCAATATATCATGCACCCAAACCTAGCCATCCATAACTCCTTTTCTACCCCGTGTGGTACCAAACCACTGGTGGTGCCAAACCACTAGTGACCCAAAGTCACGATATCCAATAATAATGTGGTGCCAAACCACTAGTGACCCAAAGTCACGAATAATCCATCTGTGGGGCCAACCGACATTGTGATACCAAATCACTGGTGACAATCCCGTCATATCAAATGTGGGGCCAACCTAATGTGGTGCTAAGCCACTGAGACGAGTCGCTATGAGGTGCCAAACCTCTAGTGACCCAAAGTCACAAAATATCCATAATCCAAGTGTGGGGCCAACCCACGTGTGATACCAAATCACTGGCGACAATCCCGATATATCAACTGTGGGGCCAACCCACTGTGGTGCTAAGCCACTGGGACGAGTCGCTATGAGGTGCCAAACCTCTGGTGACCCAAAGTCACGGATATCAAACTTCCCCCTCCTCTCATATCACCCTTCACAATGCAATACTTATGCAAATCATGCCATTATGCTTTATTATGATTCATATAGCAAATATATCATAGATCATGGTATTAAATATCATATAGCCAAAATCATATCGAAACGGACTTACCCGAATCCTTGCTCATACCCATAACGTAACATATCAAGATCTACACAGTTTTCGGCTTTTAACCCATTCAGGTTATTAACATATTAACTAAGTTATAAAGTGTGTAAGTTACACACCTGTTACTAACGTAACCACTGAATCCCGAAAACCCGATCTACTGCACTAGATCCCCTTGTCCTACATTCGGCCAAACCACAAAATCAGTAACAAGGCCATTCGGCCACACCAACAAATCCTAAAGGATTAACGCATGGAACTCCAAACCTTACCTCGATGTTCCTTGAATACTAACCACCACCCAAAGTATGTGAGATTGCACCTTCCCCTACAATCGGCAATCATTAGCACCCATATTCAATAGCCTTCGGCTTTTCAAATATCTAATGGAAAGACTGAACTAACATGGATCCTTACCACTGCCTTACCAAATTTGATTGTCAGAGAACAACTGGTTTAGATCTACTGCATCCAAAATCCCGAAGAACCTAGGAGAAATCGATTCCTATAGATGGTTAGCATTACTATCAACAAATACCGAAATTCGACTTTTGCACTCATAAAAGTCGACAGAGAGGAGAGAAAAGAAATAAAGAAATTCGGCCAAGACTACTTACCCTTCTCAAAACCGATTGGAGAAGAAAACCAAAGAAGATCCACCCTTGGTTGGTATTCGGCCAACACAAAACTAAAAGAAAGAAGGAGATTTCGGCAAAGGGTTGAGTGATCAAGATGATTCGGCTAAGGTTTGGAAAGAAGAAAAAACAAATGAGATGCGGCTAAAGAATGAAAGAAGAGAATGGCAAAGTAAAATAAAATGGAAGAGGGAGGATTCAGCTTGAGCAAAAATGGAAGAAAGACAAAGAGAGATGGGGAAGAAGAAGGTTCAGCCAAGCACTTGAGAAGAAGAAAAAGATAAAGGGAAGAGGGTTACTTTTTGGCTACAAAGAAAATAAAAGATGAGAGAGAGGCTCCAAGGGAGATTCGGCCAAATGCCTAAGGAAGAAATCGGCAAGAGTCTAAGGTGCTTGTGGCTTTCGGTTTCAAAGGAGAAAAAGAGAGAGAGCTCAAATGAAGGTTCGGCTAGGTGCTTCAAATGGTATTCGGAAAGTACCAAAGGAGGTTCGGCTTTTGTTTCAAATGGTGCAAGAAGGGACAAACGACAAGACAAAAGGGAGTTTTGGCTTTGCTCCCAACCGATTGTATCAAAATTTTAGCTAGCCGAAAGTGTCACTAAGAATTTCGGCACCCTCCCTAAGTCTCTCAGCCGAATACTCCACCTCCCACCTATTCAAATTTTGGCAAACTCTCAAATCTCTCCTAGCCACCAATTCAAACGAGTTTGAATTAATCAAACTCCTAAATTTTCTCTTTGCCACCCATCTAAGTTAATTTCACTTATTCCAAACTTATCTAACAGAGTTTGTGCTGAGCACAACTCCTCCCCTTGGCGTCAAAAAGCTAAGCAGAAAATGAGATTTCTGCTGCTCGAACCTGAGCTCTCCCTTCCCTGCATGTGGCGTCACCTTCAAGGCTCTAAGTGGCGCCTCCTTGCCACTTTACCAAGCCCATTCTTGTGTTAAAATTCCCCATGAATTACACTTAACCCCTAGCTCCCTCAGCTCCCCTTACTAAAACTTAAAAACCCAATATTTTCCTACAGCTCGGGCCTACCTTTGGCTTATAACTAGCCCCTAGAACACCTCAATTAACAACACAAAAATCCAAACTCATGCAAAACAATTCAAATACAATAACCCCTATTTAAGGATGTTACAACCTTCTCTTTTGAGGCTAGGTAGTCCTTGCACTCTTTGTAATCAGCTTTGAAGTGTCTTTTCTTACTATAGAAGAAACATTTGGACTTGGATAAGTCCTTAGGCATCTTATCTTTCTTTTCATTTGCCTAAGAAAAAACCAAATTCTTAGCCTTTTTCTTTCCCTTAGCATGCTTTTTCTTCCCTTTGGAGGAAGAAGCAACTGCCAAGTTAACTTCTTCTTTGTTCTAATTAGGTGCCTTTCATTCAGGATCAACTCATAAGATTGTAAATCTTTCATGGTGAAACGATTGACTCTTTATTTCCTAATTTATAGGCAATGATAAACCGTAAAAGTAACATATTTTAATCCCACATTTAGTATGCTTTTGGATGATTTATCCCTTGATTTATGTAAAAAGGTGCTCTTAATCCTTTCTTTTCATGTCTTATACTCAGGAAAGCACCGGAGGATGAAAAGAACGAGAAATGAGCTCAAAACGGGTCAAAATGGACCAAGCCATGAAATCAGCACGGCCTGGACCTCAAGCCACACGGTCGTGCCGCCATTCCATCTAGAACAAGGTCTAACCCCGATTCACACGGTCGTGCCTCATTAAAGAAGTCCGAACACTGCTTGAAGACCGTCCACACAGGCGTGTGCCATGCCTGTGTCCATGTCATGGCAAAGAACAATTTCATTCGGATTTGGATACTTTGGGGTAAAGAAACCTATTTCAAAAGCCTATATAAACCCCCTAAGTATCAGCTGAAAAGGGGCGGTTAGCTAGGCCAATGAGCCAAGCTGAAAAGGCCAGATCTGTGGAGAATCACTTGAAGTTAGCCAGTTGATCCATCTCAAGAAGCCGGAATTCTACTCAAGACAGCGGATCTCTACTTCAATCCCTTCAGGGAGTTTTAGGGATTTCTTATGTTTTGTTTTATCTTTTCTTCTGAGATGTATTGTTTATTTGTTATGAACTAAACCCTTTGGATCCCCGAAGGGGATGAAACCTATGATGAATCTTGTTATTGATTTCTGAATTATATGATAAATACTTAGTTTGTTCTTAATTATGTGAGCTTAATCCAAATTTGATGTACTTAGGTTGAGGAGCAAAAGTCCATGCTTAAGAGTAGATCTAGCATAATTAAGCGGAGTTGATCGCACGCCTAGAGATAGGGTGACGAGATTTTGCCAGATTAGGGTGAAACCTAATATAGGAGTCCATAGATTGATTTACTGCTATTCTATGGGGTTATTAAGAGAGAAAGAGATTTCTATTAATTAACCTAGGGTTAGACATTTCGCCTCGAGAGAGGGTTTAATATACTGATAAAACTTAAAAGTAACATATTTTTATCCCACATTTAGTATGCTTTTGGATGATTTATCCCATGATTTATGTAAAAAGGTGCTTTTAATTCTTTCTTTTCATGTCTTATACCCAGGAAAGCACCCGAGGATGAAAAAAACGTAAAACGGGCCAAAAATCGAGTAAATGAGACTTAGCACGAAATTGACACGGCCTGGCCCAAAGCCCACACGGCCAAGCCTCGCCGATCACCTAGACCATGGCTTCAACGGCCGTGCCTCAAAGTAGAAATCCAAACACGGTTTGAAGTCAACCCACACGGGCGTGTGCCATGGCCGTGCCTCTGTCGCTGGAATGAGCAATTTTAGTTGGAACAGGATACTTAGGGAGAAAGAATCGCATTCCAAAGAGCCTATATATATCCCCTAAGTACCACCATTGTGGGGTGGTGGAGCTAGGCCAAGGAGCCAAGCCGGAAAGGTCAGAATTGTGGGAATCACTTGAAGTTAGCCAGTTGATCCATCCCAAGAAGCCGGAGTTATACTCAAGACAGCGGAATTCTCCTTCAATTCCTTCAGGGAGTTTTAGGAATTTCTTATGTTTTGTTTTATCTTTTCTCTTGAGATGTTTTCTTTCTTAGTTATGAACTAAACCCCTCAGATACCTGAAGGGGATCAAACCTAGATGAATCTTATTATTTGATTTCTTAATTATGCATGCTTAATCCAAATCTGATGTGCTTAGGTGGAGGAGGAATAGACCTTGCTTAAGAGTAAATCTAGCGTGATTAAGCGGAGTTGATCGAACGCCTAGAGATAGGGTTACGAGATTTTTCCAGATTAGGGTGACACCTAATATGGGAATCCACAGATCGATTTACTTCTATTCTAGGGGGTTATTATAAGAGAATGAGAGTTCCACTAATTAACCTATGGTTAGACGTTATTTGCCTCGAGAGAGGGTTTAATATAGGTTAGGGAGTCCTACGGATCAAGCTAAGTAAATAAATCATATGATTCAGGGTTAAATAAAAAGTGAAGTCTAGGTGGATTCTTCCTGAAGGTATCATCGTGATCAATTGAGTCTTTCTTCAAGTTATTTCCCAATTCGCTCTTCTTGTCTTTGTGTCCTCAGCTTAGTCATCGTTAAATTTAGATTAAAACAACTTCACTTTATTTTTAAGGCTAAATAATAAAAAGAAAGTTAGTATTAATACTTTTGGTTTCTTTGGGTTCGATATCCGGTCTTGCCTAAGCTATACTACTGTTCGATAGGTACACTTGCCTTTAATCGTTGTCAGAGTTAGTTTCCAGGTTTGATCATTCTTTTATAAATTTTAAAACTCTGATTTCAGCGATCAAGTTTTTTGCGCCGTTGTCGGGGACTAAAATATTAAAAAAACTCTATTTTTATTACTTTATCCATTATTTTTATTTTTCGCAATTTAATTTGTTTTTAGGATAAATTCTAATTTTGCTAATTTTTCTTTCTTTCTTTCTTTTCTTTTCAGGTACCTCTAGTTTATGACTAGGAGGAACCCGAGAGGACCTTTAGTATACGATAGTGATATTGAAGCTACCGCTCGAAGGAATCGCCGAGAAATCAGGCGAGCCCTAAACTATACAGAAAGAGAGGACGAATACAGATCCAATCCTACTGAACGGATGGACGAGATTAATCCACCACCACACGATGTGGGGGAACGCAACACTCCATGAACCATGTTTGATTATGCTAAACCGTATTTAACAGGAGTGGAATCGAGTATTGTTAGGCCAGCTATAGCGGCTAATAATTATGAATTAAAGCCTAACACAATACAAATGAGTCAATAGTTTGTTCAATTTGATGGTTTGCAGGACGAAGATCCAAACACTCATATAGCAAACTTTTTAGAGTTCTGTGATACCTTCAAAATAAATGGCGTTTCTAATGATGCCATACGTCTTCGACTATTTCCCTTTTCATTAAGGAATAAAACCAAACAGTGGTTAAACTCGTTACTACGAGGATCAATCACTACATGGGAACAAATAACCGAAAAATTCTTATTGAAATATTTCCCATCGGCCAAAATGGCCAAATTACGAAATGATATCTCCTCTTTTGTGCAAATGGATTTAGAGACACTATACGATGCATGGGAGAGATACAAGGATCTCTTGAGAAGGTGTCCACACCATGGTTTACCCTTGTGGCTACAAGTCCAAACATTCTATAACGGTGTAAACCCCTCAACGAGACAACTAATCGACTCAACCGCCGGTGGAACTTTAAATAACAAAACTCCTGAAGCGGCTTACGAGTTGATTGAAGAGATGTCAGTGACATGTTACAAGGACGAAACCGATAAAATCAGCCGGAGCTTTTAACATAGACACAGTGACCATGCTATCAACACAGATGGAGATAATAAATAAAAAGCTTGATAATTTGTGTTCTTCGCAGGTACATCCAGTAATGCAATGCAACGCGAATGGAACCGTGGTGAATCCTAAGTACCCACCCTACCGATCGGAAGCAGAGAGCGAACAGATGCATTGTATAGGTAACAATTTCAAACCCCATAATAATCCATATAGTAATACTTACAATCCAGGTTGGAGGAACCACCCAAATTTTTCATGAGGAGGCCAAGGAAATCAAAGGTAACAATTGCCTCAAAACTTCCAAAATCAGCCCAATCCTCAAGAGAAGAAACCAACGCTCGAGGAGATGCTAGCAAAATCGACAGACATAGAAAAACGTCTACAAGATACTGAGAGAACCCTTAAAGATCAACAAGCGTCAGTAGAAAAACTTACTGAGTCATTTGGGGAACTCACTAAAACGGTTGGATTACTTACTAAGATGATCTGTGAAATACGGACAGAAATTTTTCCTAAAGGAACAGAACAGGTAAAAGCAGTCACACTAAGAAGTGGAAAAGAATTAGTCGACCCAAAGAAACAAATCCCATCCGAAGATAACAAGGCAAACGATGAGGGGATTGAGGATGTAAATCCAGTACGCAACAAAAAAAAAAACCACCCATCCCATATTCAGCCAAGTTAAGAAAAGAACGAATTGATGCCCAATACAGTAAGTTTCTTGAACTTTTTAAACAAATACATATTAACTTACCTTTTGTTGAAGCCATTTCACAGATGCCGAAGTACGCAAAATTCTTAAAGGAACTCCTGACGAATAAACGGAAGCTTAAAGAAGTGTCAACGGTGAAACTTAATGAAGAGTGCTCAGCCATCCGCCAAAATAAGTTACCAACCAAATTAAAAGACCCAGGAAGTTTTACTATCCCTTGTTTAATTAGTAACTTGAATATCAAGAAAGCATTAGCTGATCTAGGCGCTAGTATTAATTTAATGCCGTATAAAATGTTTAAACAACTAGATCTTGGGGAACTAAAACCCACTAGGATGAGTATTCAGTTAGCAGATAGATCCATTAAATATCCTAGAGGAGTTATCAAAGATGTCTTGGTACAAAATTGATAAATTTATTTTCCCTGTTGCTTTCGTGGTGTTAGACATGGATGAAGACATTAATGTTCCTTTAATCTTAGGGCGTCCTTTTTAGCCACTTTGCAGTCATTATTGATGTAGGTGATGGTAAACTCGACATCGCGAGGATAGGTGATGAAGAAATTATTTTTCAAATTTATGATGCCATGCGATATTATAAAGAGCAAGATGATTCCTGTTATTTTGTTGATACTACTGATCATATCATTCAAAATTCATTACAGGAAATTATACATAACGACACGATGGAACTGTGCCTGACTCAAGAAGAAGGGGAAGAAGATGAAGGCGATGAGTTGAATCTAAATACATCGTCATCCAGACAAATGAAAGAAGAGAGCATTGAAAACAATAACAAAATAAAACAGAAACCCTCCATCGATGAGCCACCCAAATTGGAATTAAAACAGTTACCAAAACACTTAGAATTTTACGCTACCGGTAATTATCTCTTCAGAACTAGAACCCAAGGAAAAAGAGGAGCTGATAAAGGTACTATGAGAACACAAAAAAGCCATTGCTTGGAAAATTTCTGACATTAAGGGTATAAGCCCCTCGTTCTGTACCCATAAAATTTTAATGGAAGAAGAATACAAACCGTGTGTGCAACCCCAGAGATAGTTAAACCCCAACATGAAAGAAGTGGTCAAAGCTGAGGTAATTAAACTTCTAGATGCAGGAATAATTTATCCTATTTTTGACAGTACTTGGGTAAGTCCTGTGCAGGTAGTTCCAAAGAAAGGAGGAATAACAGTGGTGGCCAATGAAAGAAATGAGTTAATTCCCACAAGAACAGTTACAGGTTGGAGAGTCTGTATAGACTATAGAAAGCTGAATGATGCCACCAGAAAAGATCACTTCCCTCTACCCTTCATAGATCAAATGCTAGACAGATTATCGGGGCATATGTACTACTGCTTCTTGGACAGACTCTCCAGCTACTTCCAAATCCCAATAGCTCCCGAAGCTCAAGAGAAGACAACATTTACCTGCCCATATGGTATGTTTGCTTATCGTAGAATACCTTTTGGATTATGTAATGCTCCTGCTACTTTTCAGTGTTGCATGTTGGTAATCTTTGACGAACTTGTGGAAGAAATCATGGAGGTGTTTATGGATGATTTCTCAGTATTCGGTAATTCTTTCCATTTTTGCCTTAAAAATTTAAAACGAGTTCTAATGAGATGTGAGGAAACAAACCTTGTTTTGAATTGGGAAAAATGTCACTTTATGGTTAGAGAAGGAATTATGTTAAGACATAAGATTTCTGGTAAAGGGATTGAGGTAGATAAAGCAAAGGTTGAAACCATAGAAAAACTACCTCCTTCTAGTTCTGTTAAGGCTATTAGAAGCTTTTTAGGACATGCAGGGTTCTATAGAAGATTTATTAAAGATTTTTCTAAAATAGCTAAGCCTTTGACAAAATTACTAGAAAAAGATGTCCCTTTCGATTTCAATCAGGAATGTTTAGATGCATTTAATATCCTCAAGGATAAATTAATAAATGCGCCCATTATAATTGCACCTGATTGGAACTTACCCTTTGAACTAATGTGTGATGCAAGTGATTTTGCAGTAGGTGCAGTTTTGGGACAACGAAGAGACAAGCATTTTCAGCCAATTTACTATGCTAGCAGAACATTAACACTAGCACAAGAAAACTACACCACCACAGAGAAAGAATTCCTAGCTGTAGTTTTTGCTTTTGATAAATTTAGACAGTATCTAATATTGTCGAAATTTTTCGTTTACACTGACTATTCAGCTCTTCGTTATCTTTTAAACAAACCTGATGCAAAACCTAGACCCATACGATGGATTTTACTCTTACAAGAATTTGACTTGGAAATATAAGATAAGAAGGGAGCCAAGAATCTTGCAGCAGATCACCTCTTTAGACTTGAAAATCCACATAGCAAAGAGCTTGATGAAAGTGAAATAAATGATTTGTTTCCCAAGGAACAGCTCTTTTCTATACGCATTCTGAGGTACCATGGTTTGCAAATATTGTGAATTATTTAGCACCTAACATCTTGCCAAGAAAATTAACACATCACCAAAAGAAGCGATTCTTTGCTGATGTGAAAAATTATTTTGGGGAATATCCTTTTCTTTTCCGCATATGTGCAGATCAAGTAATTCGAAGATGCGTTACAATAGTGGAAGCAAGCAAAATCCTGGAGCATTGCCATTCAGGACCTTCAGGAGGACACTACAGTGGTATTAAGACAGCACACAAAATACTCGAATCAGGTTATTATTGGCCCACTTTATTTAAAGATGCCAACAGGTATGTTACCTCGTGTGATAGATGCCAAAGAACAGGTAATATTTCTAAACGTGATGAAATGCCTCAAACATATATGTTGTCATGTGAAATATTTGATGTATGGGGTATTGATTTTATGGGACCATTCCCTAGTTCATTTGGGAACAAGTACATCCTAGTAGCAGTTGATTACGTGTCAAAATGGGTAGAAGCAGAAGCTTTACCTACCAATGATGCTAGGGTAGTAGTTAAATTTCTTAAGAAACTATTTTCCCGATTTGGCACACCAAGAGCCATCATTAGTGATAGGGGTACTCATTTCTGTAATACTCAATTTGAAAAAGTTCTAAAGAAATATGGAGTATATCACAGGACAGCCACCCCATATCACCCTCAAACCAGTGGGCAAGTTGAGGTAGTAAATCGAAAACTTAAGCACATTCTAGAAAAAACGATTGAATCAAATAGAAAAGATTGGGCAGTTAAAGTAGATGATGCTTTATGGGCCTATAGGACAACATTTAAAACACCTCTAGGGACATCCCCATACAAACTTGTATACATGAAAAGCTATCATCTACCATTCGAATTAGAACACAAGGCTTTTTGGGCAATAAAATTCTTGAATTTTGATCTCAAAATTTCAGGAAAGAAAAGAATGATGCAGATGAACGAGATGGACGAATGGAGAACGGAAGCCTACGAGAACTCAAAACTATACAAGGAAGCAACAAAGCGACGCCACGATGCTCGTCTCAAGAGATCAAAACAACTCGAAGAAGGGGACTTGGTCCTACTATATAACTCAAGGCTTAAACTATTCCCGGGAAAGCTGAAATCAAGATGGTCAGGCCCATTCATGATCAAAACAATTTTTCCATATGGCACCATCGAGGTAACTCATACCACTAAGGGCACATTCAAGGTAAATGGTCACCGACTCAAAATTTATAATGATGCAGATTTTGGAGATATGAGAGAGGAGCTTCTGCTCCATGAACCTTCTTTTAGAACCGAAAACAGGGAAAGTCTAGCTTAAGACTATAAACAAGCGTTTCTCGGGAGGCAACCCGAGCACTAACCCACAAACATTTTATTTCCATTTTTTCTAACACCACACTAAAATAGTCCAATAGAAGTGCAGATTTTTAAACACGGCCATGAACACAGGAATATCAATGGCCGTGTGCAAGACAGGGGATGAACCACGGGCTTGCCAAGAGCCGTGCCCAAATAGGAACAATTTCTTTCGTTAACACGGGCTGCAATACCAGACCACGCCGGTGCTACCTAAACCATGCGAGATCACTGACTTATCAAGCACGGGCATCACACGCCCGTGCTTCATAACCGTGTGAAGCTACTGACTTACACACCACGGGCATCCCATGCCCATGCTAACTAAACCGTGCGAGGATAAGCACGGGACAAACACGGCCATGCCCAACGACCGTGCGAAGATACTGACTTGCTACCCTACAGTGCCAACACACTGACTTATCGAACACCGGCGTGCTAATTTACCCACGGCCGTGCCGAGAATTCTGAATGTGCCCAAATTCTGGAAATCGCAAAAAGCACGGGCGATTTAAAATTCACACAGGCGTGGAGGTGGACCGTGCCCCCTCCCCTATATACAGAATTTAACCATCCCTCCCCCAAAACCTAAACCTAAAATCAGCTTTCAACATCTTTTCTCCTCAAATCCGACAACACAAACACTCTTCTTCACCTAAAACAGCCCCCATTGTCGTTTCTCTCCAAAAACTATCCAAAAACCGCTTACACGTCTGCAACACAGTCTTGCTACCTAAAGCCATGCCCTTGCCACTGCCGTGTACGTGCTACAGAACCAGCACCACCGCCGTGCTCCGCCCGTGTTTGATCGTCTCACACCATCCCAACCCCTGGTTCCCTTCACCACTTTAATCTCTTGGCTCAAAACCTGAATATTATGCCATCTTGCTTTATTTTTTTCCCTTTTATTTAGTATTAGGCATGATTTATAGTTAATGATTTCTTTCAAAAACTCATGAATACTCTAATGAATTGGTTGTTGATTGACTCCATTTTTAGGCATAAACTTTTGCAATTTGTATATACTCTTTGATTAAAAGAATCACTGCTGTCAAGTAATATCCAATGATTATCATTTTGCTTGATTTAATACGAATTACTTTGGCCATATTATTGTAAGGGACTTGCTTATTTCTCAGGTATCATGTCAACATCACGAACCAAACGGTCGGCCCCAAGCAAGAAAAGAAATGGGCCCGAATCATCCTTCGCAAGGGCCTCTTCCAAGCCTCGACACCCATTCCTCAGATTTTCTCAAGCAACTCAAGAAGAACGTTACAAAACAATCCGGGATAGACACATTGGCACCGGTAGGTGCATCGACTGGCCAACAATAGAACAAGTAGGGCTCGCACCCGATATTTGAGCCTTCCTCTCGACTGACCCGTGGGAGCAGTTCTTCTTAATCAATGAGCCCACATACTTGGAGCTCACATTGGAATTCTACAGCACTTTTACATTGCAGACTGTAATGGCGCAGTTCGACGATCCGGGTACCATCCAATTTCGCCTAGGGGGAACGGTGCGTCAATTGAGCGTACCGCAATTCGATTCGGCACTAGGACTTTATACACAAGTATTCATAGAAGCTAACCCACTATCCGAGCTGAACCAAGAGCTCCACTGTACCCTCCTCCAATGCTGGCAAAACTTAAAACCCATCACAAATGTCTACGACCCCAGTCGCTCAAAGGCAACAGCCCTTCTGCCACCCCTAAGGTATCTCCATACCATCCTCGCCCATATCATCTCAGGACGCCAAGAGAGCACCGGCGTAGTAAACAAACACGATGTTTACTACCTATCGTGCATGTCTGAAGGGCACGTTTTTGACTTGGCCTATTTCATCACCTGTGCAATTCAACACTAGACAGAGCTGCACAGGAAGGGGATCTTATCGATGGGGTTGTACATCACAAGGTTGGGTCGATACTTTGGCCTCCTCCACACTGAGGCACAGACCACTTCCCCCACAATGTTAGGCAACATGGCACCTCAAGGCACTCAGACGATGCTGCATATGAGAATGATTAAACAATGCCGAGGGACCAACCCCTCTCAGTACCTAAATAGTGGCACACACAAACGAAGGGGAGCCCGAGGACATTACTGATGATGTCCCACCATCACAGGAGGCACCAAGTCCGAGCCAGTGGCCATCCCGTACAGCACCCTCATTAGTAGACATCTCTGCACGACTCGACCAGTTCAAGCTGTATTTTGCGAAAAATTACCAACGTCTTGATGGGATAGAGACTACACTTCAACAGATATACCAGCATCTCCACATCTCATCAGCAGAACCACCGCAGGACCCGGTCGATGATGAGGACCTTTGAGTCCCTTTATCTAGATTTTCTTTTCTTATTATTAAGTTTTATTTTTCTTTATTTTCTTGTTATTTTAATTTATCTTAAGTTTGAACATTTTCCTCATACATTGACAATTCTTTATGATTCTCATCAACATCTAACTTTCGAGTATTCCTAACATCTATTTAATTACATCCCCAAAAGACTTCTAATTGATGACTTAGCAGTTTCAAAAACATCATTAGGAGCAATAAACCACTACACAAGTCATCAGAAAAACGACACCCATCGTCCTCCAAGGACATCATCCATCAATTCAGGGAGTGCCACTTTCTCCCCTCTCTTTTAAATGTTGCATATTAATTTCATTATCTATCTTTGTACACTGAGGGCAATGTACATCTTAAGTGTGGGGGTGAATAGTTATTCTGAGAAAATGCCTAACTTACTGCATTGTTCTTAAATTCCTGAATTTGATCTTGTTTGAAAGTAATTTTCTCATATTACTAATTAAGATGGAATTTCTAATGATTTATGATTTTTATTGATATGTTTTTGAATAAGTCATAGTTAATTGTGCATTGATGATTAAATTTGAAGAATACTAGGGAATCAAGCATGATAAGTCTAATTTTCAAAAATTTAAAATTTTAGGTTGTTAACCTGAATTTGAATGTTATCTTGAAGTTTGAAATTTATAAGGTTGATTTCAAAAACACCCATAATTTTTGTGAGATTTTGAGCCTTATAGGGCATAATTCTTTTTTGTGCTCACTTTATTGATTATGAGTGTGTCAACTATGAACTGTTATTCTAAAACTTGCCTCGTTTATACATGTTGAGACCACAGTTATGATTTGATATACCGAGATGACAAAAGCAATTAGGTTTTAACCCACTTACACCACTAAATAGCCTACCCTCATAATTAACCCCTAGTGAACCCCGTTGAGCCTAACAACCCTTTTATTGACTCACCCACTAATATTAACCCAAAACCCTTTGTATTTGCTATCACCCTTCTTTTTGACTACCCTTTAATCGAGATATGACTTAATTAGTTACCTAAGTTTTTATGAATTATTATTATTTCAAGTTGTCTTTACTTAGTTTGTTCTTAAAAAAAAATCAAAGTATAGTCGGTATTAGTATTATGAAGAGTGAGCTTATACAAGTTAAAGTCTAATTATCAAAAGAAAAAGCTCGTATTAGTAGGTTTATTATTATTTTCAGTTGATGTAATTAGTATCTAAGAAATTTTTAGGTAGGTAATTTATCAAATTAATCTCGATTCAAACCTTCTCATTTCAGCCTTTATCCACACCTTTAACCCTAGCCCCGTTACAACCCTAAAAAAAACCTTTTGATTTGTTTATCATATCATTTTACAGTGGTGGAAATTTGATTTTCAGGCAAGCCAATGGGATTAACTTTTCAGGTTCGACTTATGAGTGCTTAATTTTGACCCTTAAACACTTTTGAGTGATTTGAGTGAATCTTTTGTGAGGATGTCAATCCTTGTAGATTTTGAATTAAAGGTAATTATTTAGATGAAGGGGAACACCTATGTTTTCGTGCTACAAATGTATGACTTATCTAGTTTGAATCTTTAGGACTCTTTGAATTGAATTACCCATGTATAAATTATCTATGAATTACAATAAGGCATTGTTGATAAGAATTATGAATCGTGGAAAGTTCGTTTTAATTGTAAGTTGAAAATTTTGCTTGAGGACAAGCAAAAGCTTAAGTGTGGGAGTATTTGATAAACCGTAAAAGTAACATATTTTTATCCCATATTTAGTAAGCTTTTGGATGATTTATCCCTTGATTTATGTAAAAAGGTGCTTTTAATTCTTTCTTTTCATGTCTTATACCCCGGAAAGCACCCGAGGATGAAAGGTACGTAAAACGGACCCAAAATGGAGTAAATGGGCCTTTGCACAAAACTGACACGGCCTGGCCCAAAACCCACACAGTCGTGCCTCACCGATCACCTAGAGCACGGCCTCAACCCCGACTTACACAATCATGCCTCAAAGTAGAAATCCGAACACGATTTGAAGTCAACCCACACGGGTGTGTGCCATGGCCGTGCCTCTGTCGCTGGAATGAGCAATTTCAGTCAGAAGAGGATACTTAGGGAGAAAGAATCGCATTCCAAAGAACCTATATATATCCCCTAAGTACCACCATTTTGAGGTGGTGGAGCTAGGCCAAGGAGCCAAGCCGGAAAGGTCAGAATTGTGGGAATCGCTTGAAGTTAGCCAGTTGATCCATCCCAAGAAGCCAGAGTTATACTCAAGACGGTAGAAATTCTCTTTCAATTCCTTCAGGGAGTTTTAGGAATTTCTTATGTTTTGTTTTATCTTTTCTCTTAAGATGTTTTCTTCCTTAGTTATGAACTAAACCCCTCAGATACCTGAAGGGGATCAAATCTAGATGAATCTTGTTATTTGATTTCTGAATTTTATGATAATTACTTAGTTTGTTTATGCATGCTTAATCCAAATCTGATGTGCTTAGGTGGAGGAGGAATAGACCCTGCTTAAGAGTACATCTAGCGTAATTAAGCGGAGTTGATCGAACGCCTAGAGATAGGGTTACGAGATTTTGCCGGATTAGGGTGAAACCTAATATGGGAATCCACAGATCGATTTACTGCTATTCTAGGGGATTATTATAAAAGAACGAGAGTTCCACTAATTAACTTAGGGTTAGGCATTATTCGCCTTGAGAGAGGGTTTAATATAGGTTAGGGAGTCCTACAGATCAAGCTAAGTAAATAAATCATATGATTTAGGGTTAGATAACAAGTGAAGTCTAGGTGGATTCTTCCTGAAGGTATCATCGTGATCAATTGAGTCTTTCTTCAAGTTATTTCCCAATTCGCTCTTCTCGTCTTTGTGTCCTCAGGTTAGTCTTCGTTAAATTTAGATTAAAACAACTTCACTTTATTTTTAAGGCTAAATAATAAAAAGAAAGTTAGTATTAATACTTTTGGTTCCTTTGGGTTCGATATCCGGTCTTGCCTAAGCTATACTACTGTTCGATAGGTACAGTTGCCTTTAATCGTTGTCAGAGTTAGTTTCCAGGTTTTATCATTCTTTTATAAATTTTAAAGCTTTGATTTCAGCGATCATATATGTTAGGGAGTCTTACGGATCAAACTAAATGAATAAATCGTATGGTTCAGTGTTAGATAACAAGTGAAGTCTAGGTGGATTCTTCCTAAGGGTATCATCTAAATCAACTGAGTTTTTCTAAAAAGTTATCTCCCAATTTAGTCTTTTTGTCTTTGCATCTTAGCTTGGTAGTTAGTTAATTTTAGGTTAGACAACCAATCACTTAATATTTAGGCTAAATAATAAGAAGAAAGTTAGTATTAGTACTTTTAGTTCCTTTGGGTTCGACAATCCGGTCTTGCTTTAACTATACTACTGTTCGATAGGTGCACTTGCCTTAAATCGTTGTCAGAGTTAGTTTCCAGGTTCGATCATTCTTTTATAAATTTTAAAACTCGACAAAACAACGATCAAGTTTTTGGCGCCGTTGCCGGGGAACTAAAATATTAGGGAAGCTCTATTTTTATTACTTTAGCCATTACTTTTTTTATTTTCCGCAATTTATTTTAATTTTTAGTTTAATTTCTAATTTTGCTAAATTTTCCTTCTTTCTTTTAATAGTTGGTACCTCTAGTTTAAGATTAGAAGGAACCCGAGAGGACCACTAGTATACGACAGTGATATTGAAGCTACCGCTTGAAAGAATCGTCGAGAAATTAGGCGAGCCCTAAACTACACAGAAGAAGAGCGAGACTCCAATCCTACTGAAGGGGTGGACAAGAGTAATCCACCACCACATGATGTGCCGGAAAATAATGCTCCACGTACTATGTTTGATTATGCTAAACCGCATTTAACAGGAGCAGAATCGAGTATTGTTAGGCCTGCTATAGCTGCTAATAATTTTGAATTAAAGCCTAACACTATAAAAATGATTCAAAAATTTGTTCAATTTGATGGTTTGCAGGACGAAGACCCAAATACACATATAGCTAACCTTTTAGAGTCCTATGATACCTTCAAAATAAATGATGTTTCTGATGATGCCATACGTCTTCAGTTATTTCCCTTTTCATTAAGAAATAAAGCCAAAAAGTGGTTAAACTCGTTACCACGTGGGTCAATAACTACATGGGACCAAATGACCGAAAAAATTTTATTAAAATATTTTCCACCGGCCAAAACGGCCAAATTACGGAATGATATCTATTCTTTTGTGCAGATGGATTTAGAGACATTATATGAAGCATAGGAGAGATACAAGGACCTACTGAGAAGATGCCCACACCATGGAATTACCTTTGTGGCTCCAAGTCCAAACTTTTTACAATGGTGTGAATCCTTCAACGAGACAACTAATTGACTCAGCCACCGGTGGAACCCTGAATAGTAAAACTCTTGAAGTAGCCTACGAGTTTATAGAAGAGATGTCACTGAATAACTATCAGTGGCAAGTTACAAGAACAAGGCCAACAAAAACAGCCAGAGTTTATAACCTTGATTCAGTAACCATGCTATCAAATCAGGTAGAATTGATGAATAAAAAGCTTGATAGTTTGTGTTCTTCGCAGGTACACCCAGTAATGCAGTGCGACACAAATGGAACTATGGCGAATCCTGAGTACCCACCCTACCAACCGGGTACAGAGAGCGAAAAAATGAACTATATAGGTAACAATTTCAGATCGAATAAAAACCCTTATAGTAATAATTATAATCCAGGTTGGAGGAACAACCCAAATTTTTCATGGGGAGGTCAAGGAAATCAACGAAATCAAAGACAACAGCCTCCTTAAAATTTCCAAAATCAGCCTTATCCACAAGAGAAAAAGCCGAACCTCTAAGAGATGTTGGCAAAATCCATGGCAGCCACCGACACTCGTATCCAAAAAACTAAGACAACACTTAGTGACCCACAAGCATCGATCAAAGCAATCGAGAACCAAGTTGGGGAAATTACTAAGTCAGTTGGACAGCTTGGGAAACTGATGTCCGAATGACTGCAAGGGCGTCTACCAAGCAACACTGAGATTAATCCAAAGGAGTAAATCCAAGCCATAACAGCTCAAGAAAATGCAGAGTTAGACGAACCCAATCCAATACAAGAAAACGAGGTCGAAGAAGGTAAAGTTGAGGTAACACAAGAAAAGACAAAACCGGTAATCAAAGAATACCAACCTCACATTCCTTATCCTGAAGCGTTAAAAAGAGATGATACGGAGGAACAGTTCGATAAGTTTCTTAAACTTTTAAAGAAATTACACATTAACTTACCGCTACTTGAAGCTCTTTCGAAGATGCCAGACTCTAGAAAATTTTTAAGGAAGCTGTTAACGAAAAAATGAAGGGTAGAAGAGGAACCACATGTGGAGCTCAACGCAAAGTGCTCAGCAATTCTACAAAATAGACTACCACGGAAATTAAAAGATCCAGGGATTTTTTCAATTCCATGCATAATTGATAGTTTATCTATAGAAAATGCGTTAGCTGATTTAGGGGCAAGCATAAATGTCATGCCTTATAAACTGTTTAAACAACTAGGTCTAGGGAAACCAAAACAAACTAGGATGAGCATCCAATTAGCTGATAAAACTATTAGAACTCCTAGGGGTATAATCGAGGATGTGCTCGTAAAGGTCGATAAATTCGCCTTCCCAGTAGATTTTTTTGTCTTAGACATTGATGAGGACAATTCAATCCCCTTACTTTTAGGAAAACCATTCTTAGCAACTGCCAGCACTAAAATCGATGTTGATGCAGGCGAAGTTATACTTTGTGTAGGCAAGGAGACAGTTCAAGCCCTCGACTCGGCTAGAACATCAAGTAACAAATGTGAGAACGTGAATTCTTTTGATAACCATTCGGTTAACCTTTCTTTTAAGGAAGCATCACAAAAGGACACAATTGAACCCGATCCTAAACCCTGTAATGAAATAACTCAAGAGGATCGAAAGATTCAGACCAATGAACCAGACGAGTGGAAGGTACACTTTAAAAAGGAACCGGAACCACACAAAGTAAAACCGAAGGAGCCCCCAGAAGAGCTCATAGGAACATCTAACCACTTCAAAATAGGAGACAATGTACTATTAGATAAAGCCGATCCTCACATCAACACACCAAACCTAAACACGAATGAAGAAACTCCTCTTGAGGTACGCCATATTTTCCTACACGGAACAGTCGAGGTAAGCAATCCAACATTCAGCACTTTTAAGGTAAACGCTTCTCGACTTAAACTTTATCAAGAAAATAGAACTGTAAGCATGAGGGAAGATATTCAAACCTTTAAACCCCCTGAAATATTTATATATACAAGGAAAAGTATAGCTTAAGACTATAAACTAGCGCTTCTCGGGAGGCAACCCGAGCACTAACCCTACTTTCTTTCACATTTATTTTTAGTTTCTTTTCTTTTCTTCTTTTAGTTCTAAAAACTTAGTCTTAAACTAACCAAAAGTGCAAATTTCCAGGTACACACGGCCTTACACACGGCCACGGCCGTGGCCGTGTGTACCGCAAGAATCTTAGTACTAACATGGCAGGACGGTACAAGTCAGATTCAACTAAATTTCGACGTCACAGACTCAACCACTCCCCCACCGGGATAAACAAAGTCACACGGCCGAGCTCTACAACCGTGTGAAGCTACTGACTTACCAACGACGGGCAGAACACGTTTGTGCCTCACAACCGTGCCAACATACTGACTTGTCACAAACGGGCATGGATGAGCCAACACGCCTAGACACACGGCCATGCGAATTGGCCATGTAAATTGACACGCCCATGGCCAACGAGCGTAGGAAAGGACCAGAATTTAAACCTCTATGTAAACCCTCCTCCCCTCTCCTTCCTCTTCTCACCCACCCTCCTTCTTTCTTCCTTCCTTCCTTCCCCCTCTCACAACTCTCCACTTCTCCACAACAAGTCTCTATAACTCTTGAGCCAACACCGAATCCATGTTAAAGAAGCGTAAAAGGCCAAACTCCTTAAAGGAGAATGATTTACATGAGTTCATGCCAGCAGCTTCATCCAAACAACAAGCCAAGGGTTTTTGAGACCATTTCGTTTCTATATTTCTTTTCTCTTTTGCTTCAATTTCCTTATCTTTACTTCTTTTCTGCTTAATTTAGTTTAACTTATTTTAGTTTCGTAGTGTCAGGTTCGAAAGGGTACTAGGGAATCACGCCACTTCCGCCACCGCCAGCACCTCTCCAGCCTTAGAGGTCACACCCACCACGCGAACCATCTAACAATAAGGACTCGTCGGTCCATTTATCTTTAATTTTCATTTTGTTTACATTTTTGTTTCCTTTTTTCTTTATCTTTTTATCTTTAATTATATATTTGGTTTATTTTAAATATGTCTTAATAATTCCTGGCTAATTCTCAGTGAGCTACCTAATTTCTTCATCTAGCACAGGATCGTCATCCAGACCGACCCCTCCAACTCAAGGAATCCATCCAAAATTCAGGAAGTTTCACTTCTCCCCTTCTTTTTTGCTTTACCTCTTAAATGTTATTATCTATCCTTGTACATTGTGGGCAATGTACATCTTAAGTGTGGGGGGTGAATAGTTATTTCGAGAAAATGCCTAACTTTCTGCATTATTCTCAATCCCTGAGAATAAAAGTGCCTAATTTTTTTCATTATTCTCAAATCCCTAAATTTAGACTTATTCTAAAGTAATTTCCTCATATTACTAATTAGGATGAAATTTCTGATGATTTATGGTTTTTATTGATATGTTTTAGAGTAAGTCATAGTTAATTGTGCATTGATGATTAAATTTGAAGAATACTAGAGAATCAAGCATGATAAGTCTAATTTTCAAAAATTAAAATTTTAGGTTGTTAACCTGAATTTGAATATTACTTTGAAATTTGAAATTTACGAGGTTGATATCAAAATACCCATAATGTTTTGTGATATTTTGAGCCTTATAGAGCATATATTCTTTTTCATGCTCACTTTTTGATTATAAGTGTGTCAACATTGAACTGTTATTCTAGAACTTGCCTTGATTATACATGTCAAGACCACAGTTATGATTTGATATACAGAGATGATAAAGGCACTTAGGTTTTAACCCATTTACACCACTAAAAGGCCTACCTTCATAAATTAACCCCTAGTGAACCCCGTTGAGCCTAACAACCCTTTTTATTGACTCACCCACTAATTTTAACCCAAAACCCTTTGTATTTCTTATCACCATTTCTTTTAACTACCCTTTTTTTCAAGATCTGATTTTGAACAGTTTCCTAACTATGTTCTATATTTTAGTTGTAAAAGTTCTTTCTTATTATTATGATAGTTTGTTCTTTAAAAAAAACGAAGTATATTCATTATTAATTATGTGATTAAATGAGCTTGTACGTTAAATTCGAATTATCAGAAGAAGAAGCTTGTATTATTAGTATTATTATTTTTCAAATGGTGTAATTATTTTAGATCAGTTTATTTTTCTAGTTAGGTAACTTGTCAATTCAATCTCGATTCTAACCTTCTAATTTAGCCTTAATCCACACCTTTACCGCTAGCCCCGTTACAACCCTGTTAAAGACCTTTTGATACGTTTGTCATCTCATTTTACAGTGGTGGAGATTTGATTTTCAGGCAAGCCTATGGGTTCATGTTCGACTTATGGAGTGCTTAATTTTGAATCTTAAACACTTTGAATGATTTGAGTGAATCTTTTGTGAGGATGTCAATCCTTGTCAATTTTGAATTAAAGGTAATTATTTAGATAAAGGGAAACGCCTATGTTTTAGTGCTACAAATGTATGACTTACATTGTTTGAATCTTTAGGACTCTTTGAGTTAAATTATCCACGTATAAATTATCTATGAATTATGATTAGGCATTATTAATGAATACTATGAATCATGGAAAGTTCGTTTTAATTGTAAGTTGAGAATTTTGCTTGAGGACAAGCAAAAGTTTAAGTGTGGGGGTATTTGATAAACCGTAAAAGTAACATATTTTAATCCCACATTTAGTATGTTTTTGGATGATTTATCCCTTGGTTTATGTAAAAAGGTGCTCTTAATCCTTTCTTTTCATGTCTTATACTCAGGAAAGTACCGTAGGACGAAAAGAATGAGAAATGAGCTCAAAACGAGCCAAAATGGGCCAAGCCACAAAATCAGCACGGCCTAGACCTCAAGCCACACGGCCGTGCCACCATTCCATCTAGAACACGGTCTGACCCCGATTCACACGGTCGTGCCTCTTTAAAGAAGTCCGAACACGGCTTGAAGACCGTCCACACGGGCGTGTGCCAAGCCCGTGTCCCTATCATGGCAAAGAACAATTTCATTTGGATTTAGATACTTTGGGACAAAGAAACCTATTTCAAAAGCCTATACAAACCCCCTAAGTATCAGCTGAAAGGGGGCGGTTAGCTAGGCCAAGGAGCCAAGCCGAAAAGGCAAGATCTGTGGAGAATCACTCGAAGTTAGCCAGTTGATCCATCCCAAGAAGCCGGAATTCTACTCAAGATGGCGGATCTCTCCTTCAATTCTTTCAGGGAGTTTTAGGGATTTTTTATGTTTTGTTTTATCTTTTCTTCTGAGATGTTTTCTTTATTTGTTATGAACTAAACCCTTTGGATACCCGAAGGGGATGAAACCTATGATGAATCTTGTTATTGATTTCTGAATTATATGATAAATACTTAGTTTGTTCTTAATTATGTGAGCTTAATCCAAATTTGATGTGCTTAGGTGGAGGAGCAAAAGTCCCTGCTTAAGAGTAGATCTAGCATAATTAAGCGGAGTTGATCGCACCCCCTAGAGATAGGGTGACGAGATTTTTTCGGATTAGGGTGAAACCTAATATGGGAGTCCATAGATTGATTTACTGCTATTCTAGGGGTTTATTAAAAGAGAAAGATATTTCCATTAATTAACCTAGGGTTAGACGTTATTCGCCTTGAGAGAGGGTTTAATATACGTTAAGGAGTCTTACGGATCAAACTAAGTGAATAAATCGTATGGTTCAGTGTTAGATAACAAGTGAATTCTAGGTAGATTCTTCCTAAGGGTATCGTCTAAATCAACTGAGTTTTCCTAAAAAGTTATCTCCCCAATTTAGTCTTTTTGTCTTTGCATCTTAGCTTGGTAGTTAGTTAATTTTAGATTAGACAACCAATCACTTAATATTTAGGCTAAATAATAGAAAGAAAGTTAGTATTAGTACTTTTAGTTCCTTTGGGTTCGACAGTCCGGTCTTGCCTTAACTATACTACTGTTTGATAGGTGCACTTGCCTAAATCGTTGTTAGAGTTAGTTTCCAGGTTCAATCATTCTTTTATAAATTTTAAAACTCGACAAAACAACGATGAAGTTTTTGGCGCCGTTGTCGAGGAACTAAAATACTAAGAAAGCTCTATTTTTATTACTTTAGCCATTATTTTTTTATTTTTCGCAATTTATTTTAATTTTTAGTTTAATTTCTAATTTTGCTAAATTTTCCTTTTTTCTTTTCCTAGCAGGTACCTCTAGTTTATGACTAGAAAGAACCCGAGAGGACCACTAGTATACGATAGTGATATTGAATCTACCGCTAGAAGGAATCGTCGAGAAATTAGGCGAGCCCTAAACTACACAGAAGAAGAGTGAGACTCCAATCCTGCTGAAGGGATGGACGAGAATAATCCACCACCACATGATGTGGCGGAAAATAATGCTCCACGTACTATGTTTAATTATGCTAAACCGCATTTAACAGGAGCAGAATCGAGTATTGTTAGGCCTGCTATAGCTGCTAATAATTTTGAATTAAAACCTAACACTACACAAATGATTTAACAATTTGTTCAAATTGATGGTTTGCAGGACGAAGACCCAAATACACATATAGCTAACTTTTTAGAGTTCTGTGATACCTTCAAAATAAATGGTGTTTCTGATGATGCCATACGTCTTCGGTTATTTCCCTTTTCATTAAGAAATAAGCCAAATATGGTTAAACTCGTCACCACGGAGGTCAATCACTACATGGGACCAAATGACCAGAAATTTTTTATTAAAATATTTGCCACCTGCCAAAACGGCCAAATTACAGAATGATATCTCTTCTTTTGTGCAGATGGATTTAGAGACATTATACGACGCATGGGAGAGATAAAAGGACCTACTAAGAAGATGCCCACAACATGGATTACCTTTGTGGCTCCAAGTCCAAACTTTTTACAATGGTGTGAATCCTTCAACAAGACAACTAATTGACTCAGCTGTCGGTGGAATCTTGAATAATAAAACTCCTGAAGCAGCGTACGAGTTTATAGAAGAGATGTCACTGAATAACTATCAGTGGCAAGTTACAAGAACAAGGCCAACAAAAACAGCCAGAGTTTACAACCTTGATGCAGTAACCATGTTATCAAATCAGGTAGAATTGATGAATAATAAGCTTGATAGTTTGTGTTCTTCGCAGGTACACCCAGTAATGCAGTGCGACACAAATGGAACTGTGGCGAATCCTAAGTTCCCACCCTACCAACCGGGCATAGAGAGCGAAAAATGAACTATATAGGTAACAATTTCAGATCGAATAATAACCCTTATAGTAATAATTATAATTCAGGTTGGAGGAACCACCCAAATTTTTCATGGGGAGGTCAAGGAAATCGAGGAAATCAAAGACAATAGCCTCCTCAAAATTTCCAAAATCAGCCTTATCCACAAGAGAAAAAGTCGAACCTCGAAGAGATGTTGGCAAAATTCATGGCAGCCACCGACACTCGTATCCAAAAAACTGAGACAACACTTAATAACCCACAAGCATCGATCAAAGAAATCGAGAACCAAGTTAGGGAAATTACTAAGTCAGTTGGACAGCTAAGGACAAAGACAAAAAGAATGAATTGGGAAATATCTTGAAGAAAAACTCAATTGATCACGATGATACCCTCAGGAAGAATCCACCTAGACTTCACTTGTTATCTAACCCTGAATTATATGATTTATTTGCCTAGCTTGATTCGTAGGACTCCCTAACCTATGCTAAACCCTCTCTCGAGGCGAATAACGTCTAATCCTAGGTTACTAGTGGAACTCTCGTTCTCTTATAATAACCCACTATATTAGCAGTAAATCAATCTATGGATTCCTATATTAGGTTTCACCCTAATCCGGCAAAATCTCGTAATCCTATCTCTAGGGGTTCGATTAACTCCGCTTAATTACGCTAGATCTACTCTTAAGCAGGGTCTATTCCTTCTCCACCTAAGCACATCAGACTTGGATTAAGCATTCATAATTAAGAACAAACTAAGTAATTATCATAAAATTCAGAAATCAAATAACAAGATTCATCTAGGCTTCATCCCCTTCAGGTATTTGAGGGGTTTAGTTCATAACTAAGAAAGAAAACATCTCAAGAGAAAAGATAAAACAAAACATAAGAAATCCCTAAAACTCCCTGAAGGAATTGAAGGAGAATTCCGCCGTCTTGAGTATAATTTCGGCTTCTTGGGATGGATCAACTGGCGAACTTTGAGCGATTCCCACAATTCTAACATTTCCTGCTTGGCTCCTTGGCCTAGTTCGACTCCCCACCAATGGTGGTACTTAGGGGATATATATAGGCTCTTTGGAATGCGATTCTTTCTCCCTAAGTATCCTTTTCCGACTGAAATTGCTCATTCCAGCGACAAGGGCACGGCCATGGCATACACCCGTGTGGATCAACTTCAAGCCGTATTCGAGTTTCTACTTTGAGGCACGACCGTGTAAGTCGGGGTTGAGGCCGTGCTCTAGGTGATCGGCGAGGCACGGCCATGCAGGCTTTGGGCCAGGCCGTGTCGATTTTATGCTAAGGCTCTTTTTCTCTGTTTTAGGCCCGTTTTATGTTCTTTTTATCCTCGGGTGCTTTCCTGGGTATAAGACATGAAAAGAAAGGATTAAGAGCACCTTTTTACATAAATCGAGGCTCAAATCATCCAAAAGCATACTAAATGTGGGATAAAAATATGTTACTTTTACGGTTTATCACCATATTTTCCCACACGGAACAGTCGAGGTAAGCAATCCAACATTCGACACTTTTAAGGTAAACGCTTCTCGACTTAAACTTTATCAAGAAAATAGAACTATAAACATGAGGGAAGATATTCAAACCTTTAAACCCCCCTGAAATATTTATATATACAAGGAAAAGTCCAGCTTAAGACTATAAACTAGCGCTTCTCGGGAGGCAACCCGAGCACTAACCCTACTTTCTTTCATATTTATTTTTAGTTTCTTTTCTTTTCTTCTTTTAGTTCTAAAAAATTAGTCTTAAACTAACCAAAAGTGCAGATTTCCAGGTACACACGGCCTTGCACACGGCCATGGCTGTGGCCGTGTGTACCGCAAGAATCTTGGTACTAACATGGCAGGAAGGTACAAGTAGATTCAACTAAATTTCGACGTCACAGACTCAACTACTCCCTCACGGGCACCGAAAAAGTGGCACGCCCGTGCCCCACAACCATGTGAAGCTACTGACTTGCCAACCACGGGCAAAACACGCCCGTGCCTTACAACCGTGCCAACATACTGACTTGTCACAAACGGGCGTGGGTGAGCCAACAAGCCTAGACACTCGGCCGTGCGAAGTGGCCATGTAAATCAACACCCTCGTAGCCAACGGGCGTGGGAACGTACCAGAATTTAAACCTCTATTTCAACCCTCCTCCCCTCTCCTTCCACTTCTCACCCACCCTCCTTCTTTCTTCTTTCCTTCCTTCCCCCTCTCACAACTCTCCCCTTCTCCAGAACAAGTCTCCATAACTCTTGAGCCAACACCGAAACCATATTAAAGAAGCGTAAAAGGCCAAACTCCTCAAAGTAGAACGATTTACATGAGTTCATGCCGGCAGCTTCATCCAAACAACAAGCCAAGGGTCTTTGAGACCATTTCGTTTCCATTTTTCTTTTCTCTTTTACTTCAATTTCCTTATCTTTACTTCTTTTCTGCTTAATTTAGTTTAACTTATTTTAGTTTCGTAGTGTCAGGTTCGAAAGGTTGCTAGGGAATCATGCCACTTCCGCCACCGCCAGCACCTCCCCAGCCTTAGAGGTCACACCCACCTCGCGAACCATCTAACAATAAGGACTTGTTGGTCCATTTATCTTTAATTTTCATTTTGTTTACATTTTTGTTTCCTTTTTTCTTTATCTTCTTATCTTTATTTATATATTTGGTTTATTTTAAATATGTCTTAATAATTCCTGGCTAATTCTCAGTGAGCTACCTAATTTCTTCATCTAGCACAGGATCGTCATCCAGACCGTCCCCTCCAACTCAAGGAATCCATCCAAAATTCAGGAAGTTTCACTTCTCCCCTTCTCTTTTGCTTTACCTCTTAAATGTTATTATCTATCCTTGTACATTGAGGGCAATGTACATCTTAAGTGTGGGGGGTGAATAGTTATTTCGAGAAAATGCCTAACTTTCTGCATTATTCTCAATCCCTGAGAATAAAAGTGCCTAATTTTTTTCATTATTCTCAAATCCCTGAATTTAGACTTATTCTAAAGTAATTTCCTCATATTACTAATTAGGATGAAATTTCTGATGATTTATGGTTTTTATTGATATGTTTTAGAGTAAGTCATAGTTAATTGTGCATTGATGATTAAATTTGAAGAATACTAGAGAATCAAGCATGATAAGTCTAATTTTCAAAAATTAAAATTTTAGGTTGTTAACCTGAATTTGAATATTACTTTGAAATTTGAAATTTACGAGGTTGATATCAAAATACCCATAATTTTTTGTGAGATTTTGAGCCTTATAGAGCATATATTCTTTTTCATGCTCACTTTTTGATTATAAGTGTATCAACATTGAACTGTTATTCTAGAACTTGCCTTGATTATAACAATATCTCAACTATTAACCTATTTGTTCATTGCATTTCATGCATCATTGCATTTCATGCATCCTCTATTTCAACTATATGTATACTGATTCACATCTAAAGCATTATAACTTCATCTCAATACACGCAAAGCAACATAAACATCAAACATATACATAGTACAAACCATTACCAACTATCATATATGCCTGTTTATAAAACATCTCGAAGTATGAAATAGTTCTCCAAATAAGCTTAATATAACATAAAATCCTATAGGTACATGCCAACCAAAATAGCAAGAGTTTCACCAACTCGATGATTGCAGGATTATCTGTTGGATGCTAATAACAAAGAGTGCAAAAAATTGAATCTAACTTGCGCACAGAAAACAAATTGAACGCTGAGTAATCAACTCAATGGCATTTCTATAACTAATATTATAACATAACATAAACTATGTAAGGATATAAATAAAAATCAAAGGTTCCAAAGCATTTTAATATGTTAAATTATATTATAAGAACATAATCCTTTCATATCACATTTGTAGTCATACCGACTGGTTGACACATGTTCATTTTCAAATTCCTGACCTATAAACTCCAAAATTCAATTAAACATTGAATAATCGCATACATTCACATAAAACATGCTTTGCAACTAAAATCGCGTTTAAAATTTAGCTTACGAAAGCTTTGAGAACAAACAATGGTTAAATTGTAACATTTTCAAAACACTAGGGCAATTATGCAAAACATGGGTCACACGACCATGTGGGTTAAAAGTCCAATTTTTACCATAGGTCACATAGTCGTGTCACCAGTTCGTGCGTGACACACGGTCATGTGCCAGTCCATGTGATGCATGATTGAGCCATTGAATATAAAATTTCATGCCCAAAACATTCCCAAATGGTGACTTTTAGGTACCCTCATAGTCCTGTAAAACTAGCCAAATTCATTTACAATTCATCTATACATCCTACACCAAGACAAATTCTATTACCATGCCTTAATTGGCACTAAGATACACCATTCAAATCTAATAACATAAGCAATTCTATCAAGCATTACAAGCTTCTCAATTAACAATCATCCTTATAACAATTCATACCATTCTATTCAATTTATGGCCATTTCATTTCCAGCCACTCAAGCCACATTCACAACATCACAAACATACTAAATGCATACTCAACTCAACTTCTTTTACATTTAATTCTTCCTAACATTACTCATAATTATTCCATATAGCATCATCAAAACATTCAACCAACTCTCTCTCTCTATATACATACATGATCCAAATAATCTCAAATAACAATAATATATACACAACTATATCCAAAAACCATATCATCCTTCAAAATTAGCATGACATAAATATAAGACTTTCTTAGTTCTATCCTATTTTGGAGCAATAATAAATTGAACTTCATACAATACATTACGTCAATATTTTTGCAAAATTTATCATCTTAGTTTAGAAGCATTTGGACACATTAAAATTTAGTCTTTAGACACTAGTAATTGCAACTTTCGACCCCTTAAATATTTCAACCTGCAAACCTCATTAATTTTAGCATATGAACTTATCAATTGGTAGATTTCAAGTAGTATGAATTTGCATCCATCCAGACCTCATCGTTTAACATTTTAAATAGGAAATTTAACCAGCAATACATCACCACTACAATAACTGTTGAATATGACTCCTATTTTAGTCAACTTTGAGAAATAATCTTCTAGTTAAACTCTGGTTATTTGTTTCAATCAAACTCTGATTAGTCTAGATTATTTTATTATTATTTGACCTCTGAATTTAGCCTATAAATAGGCTCTTTTACAACATTAAAAAATACACCCATTAGAGATTGGAACTCATAACACTTTTGGAGAATTTTGTGTTTACGTTTTGAGTATTCTTTTTTTTTTTCGAGTTTCGGGGTTTAGTTTTTATCTCTATCTTTGCACTCTTCATTCTTTTGCCATTATACTAAAATTATCTTTGCTCATGGTTTTTTATCCTCTTTGGAGAGATTTTTTCATGTTAAAATTGTGTGTTCAATTTTGTCAATTTCTTCCACTATTTTTTACTTGCTCGTTGCTTAATCGGGTCGATCCCTAATAATAACAATACAGGTATTTAACTAATGTGAATTCAACCATCCATTAAACACCAAGCATGCAATCCGATCAACATTTTGACGCACTAAACCAAATCCTTATAACCATGCAATTCCAAGTAGCCATATAATACATATTTTTTATCAATTATTTAAGCATGCAAACGCAAACAACATTATAATACATTCCAAGTTGTTTAGTAATAACCATAATTACAATAAATTTATTCAATTCAAAACTAGCATTTAAATGTTCTTAGATGTACAATAATAATACAAGCAATTATTAAAAATTTAGGCACAATTATACAAGGCATTACACTGGTTGGGACACATAAATTTTTGCACTATTTCAGACCAAACTAATTAGAAACAAATTAGGTATTTAAATGTCCCAATTTAAGCTTCCAGCACCATAAATTCATAGCAATTAAAACTACCACTTTAACACCTTCAAACATCATTTTAAGCACCTTTAATATCATCAAAGCAAACAATCAGACGCCAAAATTTTCCAGCAATTAAACCTGCCATTTAACCACTTCTAGACATCATTTAAATCATCTCAATACGAATTCAATTTCAAATTTTCAATAACATACAATACTTATAATATCTATTCAATTTAATCTTTATCACAAACAACCAATCAAATCAAATCGATTTGACTTGATTTATCATTTATAACCCACCTAATGATCTTACCATATAAATGAGTTCATAAATGCAGCAATTGAAAAGGTTCAAGTTATAGAAATATAAACCGTAAAATTTAAGCTATTCGTGGATAGCTTTGCCTTTTCTTTTCTTTTTTAAGGAATCTGGGTTGACATTAGCTATGGATTAACATAAACACATCAAATCATCAATATGCAAACAAATTCACACTTAATTGCAAATTTAAACAACTTTTACAATTTATTTAGTTTAGTTCCTAAAATTGGGACTAACCTAACTTTCAATTTTAAAACTCAAATATTCAACCCAATTTCATCATAGTCCAATTTGGACCTCCTATTTTTCATTTCTAACACAAATTTTACAATTTATGCATTTCATCCCTATTGTACGAAACTATCAAACAACTTCACAATCTAGTCATTTTTCAGTTCTAAGCTTAAAATCTATCAAGTACCTAAAACTTCAAAGATTCATCAATGGCATCTTTCCAAACTTTAAAAATTACAAAAAACAACACACAGGTTAGCTAGATTAAGCTCTCGGGATTCCAAAAACATAACAATTACAAGAAAATAACTAAAGTGTACTAACCAATTATGGCTTTGATGTGTCTCTAACTAACTATGACCACAATAAAGGCAAGCGCACCTATCGTTATATAGTAGAGTTATAGTAAGACCGAAAATATCGTATCCACAAGGACCAAGAGTACTAGTAATTACTATCTTTCTATTATCTAACCTAAGAATTGGAGTGATTTCTTTTAAACTAAAACTAATTAAGAGCACGACAAAGAATGAGTTAGGAAAATACTTTTAGACAACTTATATGATAAAGACAATACCCAAGGAAGAATCCACATAGACTTCACTTATTACTTTTGATTCATACGATTTATTCACTTGACTTAATCCGTAGAAATCCCTGAATTATGTTAATATCTCTTTCAAGACTAAAAAAAACTAACTCTAGGTTGATTAATTGGAATCTCTTTCTAATTAAAATCCCTATTGTCGCATTAACTCGATCCATAGATTCCCCTATTAGATTTGACTCTAATCCGGCAGATTTTCGTCGCCCTATTTTTAGGGTTACAATCAACTCCGCTTAACTGTGTTGATCTACTCTTAAACAGGGACTTTTGCTCCTCTAAATAAGCACATTCGACTTGAATTAATAACCTAAATTATTAAAACAAGAATAAGAACTCACAATTAAGAATAAGAACAAGTATTTATCTTATAAATCAAATAGTAATAAGATCTGTCTTAGGTTTCATCCCCTCGGGTATTTAAGAGGTTTAGTTCATAAAGATAAAAGGAAACATCTCAAAATAAGAAAAACCTAAAAACATAAGAAAACCTAAAAACTTCAAGAGAAATTGATAGCAGATATTCAGTCTTGAAGGAGATCCTTCCTCCAAGCTGCTCCCGACGGCTGTCATCGAGTATTTTCTGCCTTCTCCTCAGTGTCATTTTTTTAGGTTCTCTTCTAGGGTGTTTATATAGGCTTTTGGGATGCCTTTCTTGGCCGACAAGTAGCCTTTTCCTAATAGAATTAGTCTTAAGTTCGGCAGGGACACGCCCGTGTAACACGCCCGTGTTTGATAGCTTAGCCCGTGTTCAATTCTGATCGTCACACACGGCCGTGTGGTCTGCCTGTGTGTAGAAGTCCAGGCCGTGTTGATTTCTGAGGTAGGCCCATTTTGTCCCTTTTTGGCCCATTTCTCATTCTTTTCGGTTCCCTAAGCTCTCCTGAGTGTAAAACATGAAATTAAAGGATTAGGAGCATCGAATTCATCAAATCTAATGAAAATTCATCCAAAAATAAGCCAAGCATGGGGTTAAAATATGTATAAATTGAGATTTATCAAATATCCCTACACTTAAACCTTTAACTTCCTCAATTCATAATCTTTATTAATAATGTTTCATCATAATTCATAGATAATCCATACATTGATAATTTAACTAAAAGAGTCCTAAAGATTCAAACAATCTAAGTCATAAATTTTTATAGCACGAAAATATAGGTGTTTCCCCTTATCTAAATAATTACCTTTGATCTAAAACCTACAAGATTTGACATCCTCACTAAAGTTTCACTCAAATCACTCAAAGTGTTTAAGGTTCAAATTAAGAACTCAAAACTCAAACATGAAAAGTTAATCTCATAAGCTTGCATGAAAATCAAATCTCCACCGCTAAAAAATGAGATGATACACAAATCAAAAGGTCTTAAAAAGGTTGTAACAGAGCTTGGGTTAAAGGTGTGGATAAAGGCTAAATTAGAGGGTTAGAATCGAGATTGAATTGACAATATACCTAATTAGGAAAATAACTAATACTGAATAATTACATCAATTGAAAAATAACACGAGCTTCTTCTAAACATGTAAAATTAACTGCTTAAGCTCAACAATCATATAACTAAATAATGAATTTTTTTTAAGAATAAGAACAAGTATTTAAAATAGCTGAAATAAACAACATAGCTAGGCAACTGCTCAAATCAAATCTTGACAAAAAAGGAGTTAAAAGAATAGGAAAAATTATCAATGAATCAAAAAGAATAGGTCTGGGTTAATATTAAGTATAAATCAAGAAACAGTTTCTTAGGATCAAAGGGGTTTACTAGGGGTAAAATTATGAGGGTAGGCTTTTTTTGGAGTAAGTGGGTTAGATCCTAGGTGCCTTTATCATATCAGTATATCAAATCAAAAGTGTGGTCTCGACATGCATAATCGAAGCAAGTTCTAGAATAACAAATCAATATTGACACACTCATAATCAATAAAGTGAGCAAGAAAAATATATGCTCTAAACGGCTCAAAGACTCACAAAATTTATGGTTTTTGATGTCATCCATGCAAATTTCAGACTTCAAAATAATATTTAAATTTAGGGAAACAACCTAATAAATTTTTAATTCTGAAAATAGACTTATCAAGCTTGATTCTCTAATGTCTTAAAGTTTAAACCATCAATGCACAATTATCTATGACTTAATCCAAGACATATCAATAAAAATCATAAGTCGATAAAAGTTTTATTCTAGTAGAAATATGAGAAAATTTACTTAAGACAAGACAGAATTCAGGGATTTTTCTGATCATCAATTAAGTAACCTCCCCACATTTAAGATGTACATTGTCCTCAATGTACAAAGATAGATAATAGTAGTATAGTAATAAAATCATAAGATAGGGAGAGAAGTGGAACTTCCTAAATTTTGGATGGATTCAATGAAAAGAAACCTGATAAATTTGGGCAGAGGTGAGCGTGGGGGAGGATACTCCGGCAACACCTCGAACCTTTTGAAATCAAATTAATGAAGCAGCCGGCATGAACTTATGATACCTTAAGCTTAATCTAAATGGTATGAAGAATAAGAACAACATAATAAAGAAAATGAAAATAAATAATGGAAAATAGATATGAATTCAAAAATAAAAGGGAAAGAGAGTGACCAACGGTGGCAATGATGGTGGTTGGTGTGGTGGCGGTGTAAAGGAGGAATTAGGAAAAAGGGGAAAGGGAAAAGAAGGAAGAAAGACAATGGGAAAAGAAAAGGGAAGAGGGGGTTTTCGGGCTGGGGAAGAAGGGAAGAAGGGAGAAAGTGAAGGAAGAGGGCGGTGGTCGGAAATGGGTGCAGTGGTTAGGGTTTAAGGGAAGCAGATTTGGGGAAGAAAGAGAATAGAAAAAGGGGGTTTAAATAGAGATGTGGCCCACGCCCGAGTGCACTGGGCGTGTTAGGTCACACGACAGAATCGCATGACAGTGTGATGCTACGTTCGTTTCTCCCACGCCTGTGTAGAGGTTTTCACGCCCATGGTAGGTAATCAGTACCGACCACGGCTCCCAGGCACGGGCGTGTCGTACGCCTGTGTAGCTTTTTCAGTATCATCCATGGCTTAGAGACACAGGCATGTCGCACGCCTGTGTTACTTTCTTAGTGCCGACCACAGCTGTATCGCACAGTAATGGCATTTTATTGCATTCCCGTGTTCTTTAGTCAGATTTGACCACGACCACATCACACGGCCGTGGCATTTAGTCAGAGCCCGTGTTTTGGGGAAATTTTCGTCCTATTTTCGCACGATTTTCGCCATGCCCATATACCTACTCGTGGTGTCCACACAGCCACGGCCATGCTCGTCTGTGAGAATGTGTAGATAGGGAAACCTGTACCTATTTTGTTGGTTTTAGTTAGATGCTACAAATTAAAAATATGGGGGTTAGTGAGGTTAGTGCTCAGGTTGCCTCCCGAGAAGCGCTTATTTAAAGTCTTAAGCTAGACTTACCTCTCATTTGCATACTCATGGTGGTTCAAGGAGTTGACACTCCTCTCTCCTGCTATCGGTTCTATTATCAATATACAGTTTGAGTCGAGTAGTGTTTACCTTAAAAGTGCTGAACTTAGGATTAGTTACCTCGACTGTTTCGTATAGGAAGACATTGAGTACCGTAAAAGGGATAGCTTCGTTTATATTAAGGTCTGAAGTGGTGATTTGAGGGTCTGTTCTATCTAACAATACCTGATCACCGATCTTAAATTGGTTTGTCCTATCCCTAAGCTTGTCATGGAGTCACTTTGGTTCATCATGTTTTCTTGGTTTCTCCTTGGCATGTGTCCTCCACTCATCTAGTTCATCGATTTGAAGCCTGAAACACCCCAAACCCGGCCCACGAGCCTTGACCAGATTTGGTATGTTCCTTAGGAAAAATTGGTTCAAATTCGTTTGCACTTTGAAAAACTTTAAGTGATTTTGGGAGAAAGTTCGAATTGGGTTGGGCTTGAGTTGAAAATAGGTTTATCTTATATTGAAATCCCTTTATCTTAGGTGACAAAACATTTAGGGTTTAGTTTGAAAGAAATTTACTTAAACTTTAATTGATAAAAATTTGTAAACATATTAGATGGAAATAAATGTAAAATAGTTCCACTATGGCCTTATTACATCAGAACAATTCCAAAATAAATTTAGAGTACTTAAATAAAATAAATGTCCAAAATAAAATAATTCCTCGCCGAGCATGGCCACCACTAAGCTCCTGCCAACCCGGTCCATTACTGATCGTCACCTGAAAAAAATGTTCCCACAACGGGGTGAGTCAACAGACTCAATGTGTACACAACCACTAAGTCCAAATAGATTCAGGCATAATAAATCATACACATTCACATCATAGTATACAATTAATGATGCATTCCCAAGCCCAAGCCTAGTTACCATCAGCTACACATCACCCGTACCAACCTGCACACCGTGGGGACTACTAAGTCAACCCTCCATCCGCTACACACCATCGAAGCGATCGCTGCGATCGGCGTGCTCATCGCCTCTATAAAATTCGTGGCATAGCCACCCGATTAAATATTTGTGACCGAAGTCACCACATTCAGATATCGTGGTCTTAAGTCACCACATTCAGATAATGTGACCGAAGTCACCACATTCAGATATCGTGGTCTTAGATCACCACTGTAACACCCCAAACCCGGACAAGACACCACGTCCGAATCTGGTATGTTACGGGGAAACATGTTTTTGAGAAGTTAAATTTTTTGTTTAAAAGCCGAGAGTGAAAACACGATTGTATTTTGGAAGACAATTTAAGTAGACTTGTTTGAAATCGGATGGTGTATTTGAAACCAGGAGATTTTGAAAGCTTAACGAATGTGTGGTTAAAGCGAGTTTAAACCATTTAAAACCTTAATAGTTTCTTAGTGTTACTTCAAACATTTTTGTAATCGAGGAGAAATACGAGTTCGATTTGGAAATCATTTGAATTGTCTAGTATAAAGACATAGCGTGATAGCCGATGGTATAGTTTAAAAACACTTTGCGTTAAAATTTTGAAATCATTATCTTTCCAAGTTTTAGTAGAATTCATACCAACTTATTTTGTTAAGGCATATTAAAATTTAAACATAAACAGCATAAAACATAAATTAAAAGGCCTTTTACAAATCCAATATAAAACCCAAGTGAGAGTAAATAACTAAAGTACCCAAATTCAATAGTCCAAGCAACACTTTTATTATAGCATGGCATGTGCACCCCGAGTCCATCCCGGCTCCTAGTCCGCGTCTACGAGTCACCTGAAATGTCAAAGGAGAGGGTGAGTCGAGTGACTCAGTGTGTATATCCCGCTCCCGAAGAAACAACATGCTAACACACATCATACATAGCAACATAATTAATGCAACCCGATCCTAACCATCCATATCGCCTTTTCTACCCTGTGTGGTACCAAACCACTGGTGGTGCCAAACCACTGGTGACATATAGTCACAATGTGTTACCAAAACACTGGTGTCCCAAAGACACAATATCCGTCAATGTGGTACCAAACCACTGGTGTCCCAAAGACACAATTGTGCTACCAAAGCACTGGTGACCGAAGTCACAAATCCAATGATGGGGCCAACCCATTGTGTGATACCAAATCACTAGCAGACGATCCCATATCTCAAGTGGGGCCAACCCACGGTGGTCAAACCACAGGGACGAGTCGCAATGAGGTGCCAAAACCTCGGTGTCCCAAAGACACAATGTGCTACCAAAGCACTTGGTGACCGTAGTCACAAATCGGTGATGGGGCCAACCCATCGTGTGTTACCAAAACACTTGGCGTCAATCTCGTATAATCATCGTGGGGCCAACCCATCGTGGTACTGAGCCACTGGGACGAGACGCTGAGGTACCAAACCTCTGGAGGTGCCAAACCTCTCGTGACCCAAAGTCACAAAGTGTGCTACCAAAGCACCGGTGCTCGTCGGCCACAAGAAAAAGTATCTCGCTCCCTCCACTCGTATCACCCATTAGCATACGGACTCATGTAACCATGCATATCATACAAATCGTGCATATCATGCTAAAATGTTTAACATCATATCCCATATCATACATCCATAATCATGGTATCATGCGGATCATCAAGTAACCTTGTAACAATACCGACTTACCCGAGTCAAGATCATACCCAAAAGGGTATCACATCAATCCATCAAAGCGCCATGATTTTAATAGGCAAACAAAGTTCAATAACAATATCACTAAATATGGGTGTGTTAGTTACACACCTGACAATACGAGTCTAAAATCCCAACGAAAACAATCTAAGGCCCCTTGATGACTAGCTCCTACAATCGGCCAAGAAGGAGTTAGTCACTAAGACCATTCGGCCAACACAGAGAAACCCAAAAGGGTTAATGCTTGAACCCTTACCTTGTACATGTTTGGTTTCCTACCAACCCCGAACCACAATGGTTCCTTCTTTAATCAACAATCGGCTACACCTTAAAAAGAACGGTTAATCATTTGTACTCCTGATTTAAACGAAATTAAAAGAATGAACTAACAACCCAATCGCTTACCCCCAACTTACCAATCGGTCAACAGAAAAATGACTCCTCTTGCTTGATTCCGCAATCCAAAGACCCTATAACGAAGAGATTAGTACCCTTCCAAAATGACCAACTTCGGCCCTAACCAAACCATAACCAATCATAAGCTTTTCATCCAACCAATTCCAATATAGAACTAGAGAAGATAGATATGGCCATTCGGCCAAACACTTACCCCAACACCAACAAAGATTCGGCCAACACCACACTAGGAGGGAATGGAGATTCGGCCTTACTCCCAAAAGCGAACGCAATAAAAGCGAAGAAAAGGAGGTTGATATTCGGCCAAGACTTCAAAAGAAGAAAAGGAAATTCGGGTTTAGGTGTTTAACACCCTTGAATTCGACTACAAAGCTGGAAAAGAAAATAGAAATAGTTGTGGTTTAAGAGAAGAAAGAATTCGGTCAATGGTTGAAGAGATATTCGGCTCAAGTGCTTCAAGAAATGGGAGAAGATAAATGGAAGTTCAACTAACGACACAAAATGTAGGAACAAAGAAAACCAATTGAAAAATTCGACAATAGAGTTGCTTGGGGTTTTGGTTTCAAAAGGTGAAGAAAAATGGAAGAAAACTCACTTGTAATTCGGTTAACAAAAGATAAAAGAGAATTCCTTTTCTTTGACACCAAAAGGCGAATATGCACAAAATTCCTAAAGAAATTCGGCACTCCTCCACAACACACTACCAAGCCGTCCACCTTCCCCATATCTCTCTCCAAAAAATTCGGCCACAACCTCCAAAGACTCCCAACCACTCCTTCAAACATGCATGACCAAGTCACCCTCCTACAATCACTCACCACCTTTCATTTGAAAGGTATGACTTGGTCCAAGGTAGAATTTGATTTGCCTTCTACCTCTCCTCCATGCCGTCCCAAAAAGAAGCCAAAAAGGGGACTTTGCAGCTCGAACACAAGGCCTACATCCTTGCTTTAGGCGTTACCCACACCAAGCCTTAGTGGCGTCAAGCTTGCCACTACACCAGCTCTTTTCTTGTGCAACAAAACCACAATTAAAACTCTTATACCCCAGCTCCAACAGCTCCCCTGACTTAACACCCAAAAACCAAAATTTTCCCATTCACTCAGGCACACTCCTAGCTTACCATTAAGCCCCTAAAACATAAAAATAGCAACATAGCATTCTAACAACATGCAGAACATGCCAAGACAAAAATAGCCCCTAACCCGGGATATTACAGTTCTACCCCCCTTAAGAATAATTTCGGCCTCGAAATTACCTGGTCAAAAGAGTTGCGGGTATTGCTGTCTCATCACATCCTCGGGTTCCCACGTGGCTTCTTCCACGCCATGGTTCTGCCAAAGTACCTTAACCGAGGCACGGACTTCCTACGCAGAACCTTCACATCCCGATCAGAATGCGCACGATTTCTCTTCCATAGTCAAACGGATTTACCTCGATCGCCTCCATCGCTACCACATGTGATGGATCTCGAACGATACCGCACGAGCATCGACACGTGAAAAACATCGTGAATCTGGCTAAGCTCCGCTGGCAACTCAAGCTGATACACCACTGGTCCAACTCGTCTCAATACCTTATACGGCCCAATAAACCTCGGACTTAGCTTGCCTTTTTCGCCAAAGCTCGTGTACCTTCTTCCAAGGCGAGACCTTTAAGAAGACACGATCTCCACGGCGACTCTATATCTCTTCGCTTAAGATCGGCATAAGACTTTTGCCGGTCCGAAGCTTCCTTCAAACGAGCACGGATCAACCTAACCTTGTCCTCGGTCTCTCAAGAACCAACTCGGGTCCCAACAAGCGGCGTTCACCTAACTCGTCCAACATGTAGGTGAGCGACACTTCCTACCATACAGCGCCTCATATGGTGCCATTTTGATGCTTGCTTGGTAGCTGTTGTTATAGGCGAACTCGGCTAACGGCAGAAACTCTTCCCAACTGCCCCTGAAGTCCAGAACACAACCTCTCAGCATGTCCTCTAAAATCTGAATAACCCTTTCTGATTGACCGTCGATCATGGGTGAAAAGCCGTCTTTGAAATCCAAAGCGAGTACCCAGAGCTTGATGCGGTGCTTTTCGGAACCTTGGCGTAAACCTAGGATCCCTATCCGAGATTATCAAAGCGCACACCGTGCAACCTCACTATCTCGACACATAAAGCTTCGCCAACCTGCAAGTGAATAGTCCACTCACCGGAATGAAATGGGCCGACTTAGTCGACGGTCCACAATAACCCAAATCGAATCTTTCTTGCTTGGCGTAGCGGTAACCCACCGACGAAATCCATAGTTATCCTTTCCCATTTCCATCGAGGATTTTCACGGTGTGAAGCAAACCCGACGACAGAATCGATGTTCAGCCTTGACCTGGCGACAAGTCGGACATTTCCCAACAAACTCTGTCACCTCTTTCTTCAAGCCGTGCCACCAAAATCGCTCTCTAAGATCCCTATACATCTTGCTACCTCCGGGATGCATAGCATAAGGATCCGCTATGTGCGTCACGAAGAATCTTCTCGCCTCACTCAACATCTTTAGGCATACAAGCCTTACCTTGAAAACACGTAACCTCATCACTAGACAAGTCAGTAACCCTCCAAACCACCATTACGCACTTGTAACCTTCGCGCGCACTCGAACCTCATCCTCTAAGCTGCTTTTTCTCTCGATCCGCTCAACCCAAAGTAGGCTTAACTCGCGGCTGCTGCGAGAATACTCCGTCGTCATACAAACTCAAATGGGCAAACATCGCTCTTAAGTCCGAAACAACCCTACGGCTCAGCGCGTCGCCACCACGTTAGCCTTGCCGGATGATATTCAATCGAGCGATCGTGAGTCTTGAGCAACTCAACCCATCTACGCCGCCTCAAATTCAGATCCTTCGAGTCAATAGATACTTGGACTCTTATGATGCGTGTAGACTATTGATCTCTCACCGCACAAGTAATGCCTCCCATTTTTAGAGCGAAGACTATGGTCGCTAGCTCTAAATCGCGTGCGTCGGATAGTTGACCTCGTGTGGCCTCACCGTAGAGAAGCGTAAGCCACCACCTTACCTCCTCCTCGCATCAACACACAACCCAATCCCGTATGTGATGCGTCGCGAAGATGCTGTAAATTCCTTACCGACCTCGGGTTGAATTAAAGCAGAGCCTCATCAAGATCTTCTTCAACTTATCAAAACTCTCCCTCTGTTTCTCGGTCCAAACGAGCGGAACTCCCTTCCCAATGACTTAGTCATCGGTCTTTGCATTAACGAGAAACCTCAACAAATCTTGGTAGTATCCGCCAAACCCGGAAACTCGAATCTCGGTGATCGACTTAGGAGGCTTCCAATCCAAAACCGCCTCAACCTTCCGAGGATCTACTCTAATCCCCCGGTGATACTACATGACCCAAAAACGTCACTTCACTAAGCGAACTCGCACTTATCGAACTTAGCATAGAGTTGCTTCTCCTCAAAATTTGCAACACCATTATTAAGTGTGCATCATGCTCTTCTTCCGACCTTGAGTAAACCAAGATGTCGTCAATAAAAACCACGACGAAGCGGTCCGGATCTTTGCTTTGAAACACCCTATTCATCATATCCATAAAAGTCGCCGAGCGTTAGTCAACCCGAGCGGCATTACGTAAATTCGTAGTGCCGTCATCGAGTCAGAAAAATTTGTCTTATGGATATCCGCTTCCTTAACTTTCAACCGATGATACCTGCGGACCTCAAATCGATTTTTGAAAACACCGATGCACCTTTCGGTGATCAAACAAGTCATCTATCCGTAGTAGCGGTACTTGTTTTTAATCGTCGACTTATTCGGTTAGCGTAATCGATACACATCCGCATCGTCATCGTCCTTCTTCTTGACGAATAATACTGGCGCTCCCCACGGTACGGAAACACTTGGCCTAATGAAGCCTCGATCCAACGGCTCACGAATCGAGCCTTAAGCTCCACCAATTCCTTTGGCGCCATCCTATATGGAGCAATAGACACCGCGCGCGATCCACGGTAGCAGATCTATCCCAAACTCTACCTCACGATCGGTGGCAAACCGGAAGCTCTCTGAAACACATCCACAAATCCTTAACATGATGCGAACCTTCTCAACAAAGCAGATTCTTTAGCCTCCAAGGCATACACATGAACCACATACGCTTCCACGACTCTTCCGACCATCTTTACTGACTTTTAATGCCGATACCACATTGGATAAGTAATCTCTCCTATTACCTATCATAATCACTTCATCTCCCTTATCCGTCGATAGAACCATGCGCTTTAGCGCGCAATCCACCTTGGCACGGTACTTAACCAACCGGTCCATCCGAGGATCGATCGAACTCCCTAAATGGCGGTTCCATCGGATCAAGAACAAAAACTACCCTTGGAGCTCTAGGGTACATCCTTATATAGCTTATCTACGACTACTGAGTGACCTAGAGGGCTAAATGCAGTCATTTGTCTAGAAGCGGTTTACGAGTCTAAGTCCATGGTCTCAACTATACTACTAGCAACATACGAATGCGTGGAACCCAAGTCAATTAAAAAGCGGTATAGGAGAACCAAAAATCAAAAACGTCACGGTGATTACGCCCGGCGCGCAGCGCCTCTCTCGCGGCGCCTCGCAAAGATACACCAAAACCGGTGTTGTGCCTCGAACTACCCGCACCCCTGCCCGGTGCTCCACGACCTCGTCCAAATCCATTACCACCTCTGTCATTACCACGGCCCCTCTGTGGTGGCGGTCCATTACCTCTGAACTAATTACGGCCACGACTCTCGGATGAATCACGGCCATCCCTACGACGATCCCTAATGCGATGATCCGAGAACCACACTCGAAGCAACCTTTTCCACCACCCAACAACCACCCCAATGAGATTTCCCACATCGATTACATCTGCGGCGGTCCCACGCCTAGCAAACAACAAACCTAGCGGTGATTACGCCCACTCGGTCTAGCCCTCTTCTGCGGATTACTAGACGATCTGGAAGACCCAAAGCTCCTCTTAAGCTACTACTCGCCCATGCTCGTCTTCATCGACTCTTTAACACCCTCGGCTACCTTAGCCTTCTCAACTAAGACAACAAACTCGCGCTCTCTGCTTTGTGGAGCAATTAGCGACCTCAACTCGTCTCGCGAGACCATCCTCGAAACGAACACACCTCTCATGCTCGGTGGCTACAATGCCCCGGCATACCTACTCGACCAGGAACTCGGCCTGCGTACTAAAGATGATTTACTCCCGAACAAGCCTCGAAATGCCTTTCATTGGGAGTCGATGTAACTAGCCCCGATGTATTTCTTTTGATATGCGGCTCTGAAATAATCCCATGTCGGATCCTCACCGCCACATTTGTCCGAACCGTGAGCCACCACCGATATGACTCATCCCGAAGAAGCGTCGATGCCCTTCAACTTCTCTTGGTAGTCAAATCCGGATCATCCATGATCCGCTCGGTTGCCTCCACCAATATTCAAGCGAGTGCTAGGAGCAACACCGACACGCCTCGGAAAAATTCGGCCCGTTAGCGAGTCGCTCAGAGCGATTTCCTAACTCCCGCACCACCACCTACTACGGCTACTCTCTCCAACACCCGCGACGATCGCGTGTGACATTGCATCGTCTCGGCCCGATCTTGGAACTCACCACCTCCGGTGGTAGTATGAAGCCGGCATCTCATTTTTCGACCCTTGACCGGATCCTACGGGTTCGTAAGCGTTATCCTACCTCGACCTCGACCACGAGTATTACGGCCACGTCCACCTCGAGTACTCATGACTAAACGATCTACGTTTCTGATTAAGAAGATTTTTATGCATTAGTATCGTTCCACTTTCTTAACCGCAAAGAAATTTTATGGATGGAGTTTAATCAGGGGTTCTTTCGAGCAACCAAGGTTTCAATCTTCTATCCTATTCACCCAAAAGAGGTCATACATCCATTCCTTAACCCTTTCCATACCTATTCACTCTTGGACATTCTTTGCCCATTCTAGCCCAAGGGTATTTTCGTCATTTTCCCTACAGGGTATTTTTTGTAATAAAAGATATTTTAAAACTTTCATAAAACCGGTCACTTTGGAATTCCAAAATTTGAGAGTGTTCTTTGAAAATTTTGTAAAATACTTCGTTTTGGAAACCGGGGGTATTTTAGTAATTTTCATGCATCGAGGCGTTTCAGTAAATTCCGAAATCAAAATTTTCGATTGATATTTTGTAAAACAGAGTGTTTGAATTTCGTACAAATTTATTGAGTTCGAGATTTTATAAACCGGGGCATTTTAGTAAATTTACCCCTAAGGGCATTTTTGTAATTTTTTTTCAAATCGAGAAATTCGTTGTAAAAGTGACATCCTCAGTTTTGAAAGAGTTTATTGCAAAAAGTTTGAAAACATTAGGGTTGTTGTTGTATTTTTGAAAACATAGCTAATTCCTTTTCGGGTTTTAGTCGTTAGGTTAAGTCCATGATGAGCCTTCTTGTCGTCGGGGTGAACTCGAGCTACGCACTGGGTGGGATACTGCGAAGAGGAGGTGAGTCACGAGGATCGCTTAAATACCAAGCTCTTAGGATCCTCTCCTAGACATGCGTCTGGAGTTACCACACCCTAGCCCCGTGGTGAGTCATAGATTGGTTTAGTGCTTTAAATCTTATGCTTTAGTTCGAGTGCTTGAGTGACCTAATCCTAGGGTTCAAGTCCTATAAATCTATCTACGTTCCATATCACCTACCCTTCTACAAATAGTAATTCACGTAAGAGTTTAGAACTACTTACAGGCGGGCGGTGCAGGAGACTCGGTGCCATGCCTTGTAAACCATGCCATGTCTTTAACCCAAAACATTTAAAAGCAGACTTTTGAAAGCAGTTTGGGCCTCGGGCCTGTGTAGAAAGCTTTTGAACTTGGCTCGATACCACAATTGTAACACCCCAAACCCGGACAAGACACCACGTCCGAATGCGGTATGTTACTGGGAAACATGTTTTTGAGAAGTTAAATTTTTCGTTTAAAAGCCGAGTGAAAACACAGTGTATTTTGGAAGACAATTTAAGTAGACTTGTTTGAAATCAGATGGTGTATTTGAAACCCGGAGATTTTGAAAGCTTAACTGAGAATGTGTGGTTAAAGCGAGTTTAAACCATTTAAAACCTTAATAGTTTCTTAGTGTTACTTCAAACATTTTTGCAATGAGGAGAAATACGAGTTCGATTTGGAAATCATTTGAATTCGTCTAGTATAAAGACATAGCGTGATAGCCGATGGTATAGTTTAAAAACACTTTGCGTTAAAATTTTGAAATCATTATCTTTCCAAGTTTTAGTAGAATTCATACCAACTTATTTTGTTAAGGCATATTAAAATTTAAACATAAATGAGATAAAACATAAATTAAAAGGCCTTTTAAAATCCAATATAAAACCCAAGTGAGAGTAAATAACTAAAGTACCCAAATTCAATAGTCCAAGCAACACTTTTATTATAGCATGGCATGTGCACCCGAGTCCATCCGGCTCCTAGTCGCGTCTCACGAGTCACTGAAATGTCAAAGGAGAGGGTGAGTCGAGTGACTCGATGTGTATATCCCGCTCCCAGAAGAAACAACATGCTAACACACATCATACATAGCAACATAATTAATGCAACCCGATCCTAACCATCCATATCGCCTTTTCTACCCCTGTGTGGTACCAAACCACTGGTGGTGCCAAACCACTGGTGACATATAGTCACAATGTGTTACCAAAACTTTGGTGTCCCAAAGACACAATATCCGTCAATGTGGTGGTACCAAACCCTTTGGTGTCCCAAAGACACAATTGTGCTACCAAAGCACTGGTGACCGAAGTCACAAATCCAATGATGGGGCCAACCCATTGTGTGATACCAAATCACTAGCAGACGATCCCATATCTCAAGTGGGGCCAACCCACGGTGGTCAAACCACAGGGACGAGTCGCAATGAGGTGCCAAACCTGCGGTGTCCCAAAGACACAATGTGCTACCAAAGCACGGTGGTGACCGTAGTCACAAATCGGTGATGGGGCCAACCCATCGTGTGTTACCAAAACACTTGGCGTCAATCCCGTATAATCATCGTGGGGCCAACCCCATCGTGGTGCTGAGCCAACGGGACGAGACGCTGAGGTACCAAACCCTCTGGAGGTGCCAAACCTCTGGTGACCCAAAGTCACAAAGTGTGCTACCAAAGCACTGGTGCTCGTCAGCACAAAGTATCTCTGCTCCCTCCACTCGTATCACCCATTAGCATACCAGACTCATGTAACCATGCATATCATACAAATCGTGCATATCATGCTAAAATGTTTAACATCATATCCCATATCATACATCCATAATCATGGTATCATGCAGATCATCAGTAACCTTGTAACAATCGACTTACCCGAGTCAAGATCATACCCAAAAGGGTATCACATCAATCCATCAAACTGCCATGATTTTAATAGGCAAACAGGTTCAATAACAATATCACTAAATATGGGTGTGTTAGTTACACACCTGACAATACGAGTCTAAAATCCCAACGAAAATAATCTAAGGCCCCTTGATGACTAGCTCCTACAATCGGCCAAGAAGGAGTTAGTCACTAAGACCATTTGGCCAACACAGAGAAACCCAAAAGGGTTAATGCTTGAACCCTTACCTTGTACACGTTTGGTTTCCTACCAACCCCGAACCACAATGGTTCCTTCTTTAATCAACAATCGGCTACACCTTAAAAAGAACGGTTAATCATTTGTACTCCTGATTTAAACGAAATTAAAAGAATGAACTAACAACCCAATCGCTTACCCCCAACTTACCAATCGGTCAACAGAAAAATGACTCCTCTTGCCTGATTCCGCAATCCAAAGACCCTATAACGAAGAGATTAGTACCCTTCCAAAATGACCAACTTCGGCCCTAACCAAACCATAACCAATCATAAGCTTTTCATCCAACCAATTCCAATATAGAACTAGAGAAGATAGATATGGCCATTCGGCCAAACACTTACCCCAACACCAACAAAGATTCGGCCAACACCACACTAGGAGGGAATGGAGATTCGGCCTTACTCCCAAAAGCGAACGCAATAAAAGCGAAGAAAAGGAGGGGTTGATATGCGGCCAAGACTTCAAAAGAAGAAAAGGAAATTCGGGTTTAGGTGTTTAACACCCTTGAATTCGGCTACAAACTGGAAAAGAAAATAGAAATAGTTGTGGTTTAAGAGAAGAAAGAATTCGGGCAATGGTTGAAGAGATATTCGGCTCAAGTGCTTCAAGAAATGGGAGAAGATAAATGGAAGTTCGGCTAACGACACAAAATGTAGGAACAAAGAAAACCAATTGAAAAATTCGACAATAGAGTTGCTTGGGGTTTCGGTTTCAAAAGGTGAAGAAAAATGGAAGAAAACTCACTTGTAATTCGGTTAACAAAAGATAAAAGAGAATTCCTTTTCTTTGACACCAAAAGGCCGAATATGCACAAAATTCCTAAAGAAATTCGGCACTCCCTCCACAACACACTACCAAGCCGTCCACCTTCCCCATATCTCTCCAAAAAAATTCGGCCACAACCCTCCAAAGACTCCCAACCACTCATTCAAACATGCATGACCAAGTCACCCTCCTACAATCACTCACCACCTTTCATTTGAAAGGTATGACTTGGTCCAAGGTAGAATTTGATTTGCCTTCTACCTCTCCTCCATGCCGTCCCAAAAAGAAGCCAAAATGGGGACTTTTGGCTCGAACACAAGGCCTACATCCTTGCTTTAGGCGTTACCCACACCAAGCCTTAGTGGCGTCAAGCTTGCCACTACACCAGCTCTTTTCTTGTGCAACAAAACCACAATTAAAACTCTTATACCCCAGCTCCAACAGCTCCCCTGACTTAACACCCAAAAACCAAAATTTTCCCATTCACTCAGGCACACTCCTAGCTTACCATTAAGCCCCTAAAACATAAAAATAGCAACATAGCATTCTAACAACATGCAGAACATGCCAAGACAAAAATAGCCCCTAACCCGGGATATTACAACCACATTCACTTTCCCTTTTCATATAACCCGAATGCCCCATTTCATACATATCATGCATATCATGCTTTAATTCACATTCTTATCACTCTTCACATGTTAAATATAACATTTATTCATAATCCTAGTAGGAGTAGGAAACGTACCTTAGTACTTTGTACCATAGCATGGTACTTTAGCCATATTTTTCACATTCTTATAAACACATATGTATTAAAACGTAACCTTAAATCGATTAGGATTTTAGTGTAGGGTACACACCTGATTCACTTAACAAATTCACTGAAATCCCGAAAAGCTTGATCTAATGCCTTAGATCTTAAATCCCTACATTCAGCCAACCTTAATATGTTAGCAAAGAGCCTATTCGGCTATAAGACCAAATCCTATTAGGATTGTTGTAACTCAAACTTACCTTGGTGCCGATTGATGTCTAATCAAATGCCAGAACCTTTGTATCCTTCTTTCTTGAAATCGGCAATCACTAGATTACTTGAATAGATTAATTTTGGCTTTTGAATAATTAATGAAACACATCTATTTACCAAACATGGCCTTGGCCGAATGCTATAAACACTTACCTTGTGGATTTTAAGTCCCGAAACTCACCGAATAACTAGGGAACACGCGGCCTATGGTGTACCTTCAGGAAAAAAATTCCCCTTCCTTGTAGTCGACACTTAATAAATCCCGAAAGATCTCTTCAAAGTTTTGACAACAAGATATTAATGGGGTTAGTCCTAGCTTTCGGCAAATCTTAAAAGAAAAAAGGATGAAACCGAATGAGATCTTACCCTTACTTTAGAAATCGGCAATCCTTGCTTGAACCTTTAGCAATATTCGGCTATGGAGACTAGCTTGTTGTGGATCAATCAACTTCGGCCTTTGGACTTAATGGAGTAATTGGCTAGAACACAAGCAAATTTTCGGCTTTGACAAATAGAAGAGAAGAGAAGAAAAGAGGGACTTTGGAAGAGGAAAAGAATCAACGAAAAAGGAGGCTATTCGGCTAAGTGAAATTCGGCTATCCCTTTTCCTAGCTTAGCCGAAATTACCAAGCTTAAAGTCCCTTACTTGGCCACCACTTCTCCACATTTTGATAGCTTTCTCTCTTTAATTATCACCTTATTCAAATTAATAAAAATTTAATCCAATAATTATCTCTCATCTCTTAATAAAAATAATACTAATAATAATCCATCATTATCTATCTATTTGCCAAATTTTAAAGAGAATAAAACTCCTCTTTTAAGAGCCTTAATGCTGTCCACCTCTCTGCTTCTTGTAGCAAAAATAAAATTCTTTTATTTGCTTCCCATGCGACTCGATCCTTGGCCCATTTGCCTATGTATGTGGCGTCACTTGCTAGGCCCTTAAGTGGCGCCTTGTAGCCATTTTACCAAGGCTATTTGTATGTCATATTTCACATACATTTTCTCTTAAGACCACCTTGCTTCATGTCCCTCTTTTAAACTTTAAACTTGACATTTCTAAAGCATTTCCTTACATTTCTAAGACATTTCCTTACATTTCCAAGACATTTCCTTACATTTCCAGGACAAGACATTTCCTTACATTTCCAAGACATTTCATTACATTTCCAAAACATATCCTTACATTTCCAAGACAGGACATTTCCTTACATTTCCAAGGATTCTAAAATTCACATAACACATTCAACACACACAAGCATGCTTTCACATTCAATTAAGCAAAAATGCATAGGCCATACTCCCGGATGTTACGGTTCTACCCCCTTAAAATAATTTCGTCCTCGAAATTACCTGACTGAAATAGATGAGGGTATTGCTATCGCATTGCTTCTTCTGGCTCCCACGAAGCCTCCTTCACTCCATGATTTCTCCATAATACTTTGACTAGAGGAACTGACTTCCTCCGTAACACTTTCACATCACGTTCCACTATCTGAATCAGCTCTTCCTCGTAGGACAGGCCTGGCCTTAGCTCCACCTCTTCAATTGCTACCACATGGGATGGATCTGATCGATATCGATGTAGCATGGATACATGGAATACGTCGTGCATCTGTCTCAATTCCGAAGGCAACTCTAACTGGTATGCCACTGGTCCAACTCACTTCAACACTCGATAGGGCCCTATAAACCTTGGGCTTAACTTTTCTTTTCGACCAAATCTCATCACCTTCTTCCAAGGCGAAACTTTGAGAAATACTTGATCTCCCACATCAAATTCTATCTCTTTTCGTTTGAGATCCGCGTACAACTTCTGCCGATCAGATGCTTCCTTCAACCGTGCTCGAATTATCTCCACTTTCTCTTCGGATTCTGCTACTAACTCTGGACCCAAAACTCGACGTTCTCCCAATTCCGTCTAACACGTAGGAGTCCGACACCTTCAACCATACAATGCTTCGTACAGTGCCATCCGAATACTAGCTTGGTAGCTATTGTTGTAGGCGAACTCTGCTAAAGGCAAATAGTCCTCCCAACTTCCTCGGAAATCCATCACACAGCCCTTCAGCATATCCTCTAACACCTGAATTACCCGTTCAGATTGCCCGTCCGACTATGGATGAAAGGCCGTAGTGAAATCCAACTTAGTGCCTAAAGCTTGATGAAGTGCCCTCCAAAATCGAGACGTAAACCTTGGGTCTCTATCCGAAATGATTGACACCGGCACTCCATGCAACCTTACAATTTCCGCCACATACAATCTTCCCAACTTTTGCAAAGAATAATCCACTCTCACGGGAATGAAATGTGCGGACTTAGTCAACCGATCCACTATCACCCATACTGAGTCCTTCTTAGCAGGCGTAAGGGGAAGCCCACTAACGAAGTCCATGGTGATTCTCTCCCACTTCCACTGAGGAATCTCGATTGGTTGAAGTAATCCCGATGGAACTTGGTGTTCAGCCTTAACTTGCTGACACGTCAGACATTTTCCTACGAATTCAGTAACTTCCCGCTTAAGATCAGGCCACCAAACCTGTTCCCTTAGATCCCTATACAACTTAGTGCTTCTGGGATGTGTAGCATAAGGTCTACTATGCGCCTCCCGAAGAATCCTTTGTCTTAACTCCTCGTCCCTTGGCATACAGACCTTTTCCTTGAAGCACAATACTCCCTCATCATTAACACCATAATCCTCTAACTCTTCGTTCTGTACTTACTGTAGCTTAGCACTTAAGTCCTCATCCAACAATTGGCTTTCCTTTACCTCCTTCAACCCCGTGGGTTTGACTTGTAATTCTGCCAGCAGACTTTCATCATCATACAAACTTAAGTGTGCGAACATTGCCCTCAGATCCGACACTACCTTTCGACTTAGAGCATCTGCTACCACATTTGTCTTGCCTGGGTGATACTCGATCGAACAATCATAATCCTTCAGTAACTCCACCCACCTTCGCTGCCTCAAGTTTAACTCCTTCTGAGTCAACAAATACTTAAGACTCTTGTGGTCCGTGTAGATTACTGATTTTTCTCCATAAAGGTAATGCCTCCACACTTTAAGAGCGAAGACCACTGCCGCTAATTCCAAGTCATGAGTCGGGTAGTTAACCTCATGTGGCCTTAACTACCGAGACACATACGCGACTACTTTACCATTCTGCATCAATACGCATCCCAATCCTGTGTGAGAAGCATCACAATACACCGTAAAATCATTTCCTGCCTCCTGCTGAATCAGAACTGGAGCTTCCGTCAAGACCCTCTTAAGATTCTCAAAGCTCTCCTGTTGCTTATCCGTCCATACAAAGGGTACTTCCTTCCTTAATAACTTTGTCAAAGGCGCGGCTATTGAAGAGAACCCTTCCACAAAACTCCTGTAATAGCCTGCCAAACCTAAGAAACTTTGGATCTCAGCCACGGACCTAGGTGATTTCCAATCCAACACTGCCTCGATCTTCCTAGGATCCACCCTTATACCTTCTGCGGATACTATATGCCCTAAGAATGCCACCTCCTTAAGCCAAAATTCACACTTGCTGAATTTGGCATAGAGCTTCTTCTCCCTTACTACTTGTAACACCATCCGTAGGTGCTCATCATGCTCTTCCTCTGACTTCGAATACACAAGGATGTCATCGATAAACACGACGACGAACCTATCCAAGTAGGGTTGAAAAACCCGGTTCATCATATTCATGAACGCGGCTGGTGCATTCGTCAATCCAAACGGCATTTCTACAAACTCGTAATGGCCGTATCTTATCCTAAAGGCTGTCTTATGGATATTTGCCTCCTTCACTTACAACTGATGATATCCCGACCGTAGATCTATCTTTGAAAAAATTGTGGCCCCCTTCAGCTGATCGAACAAGTCATCAATCCTTGGTAAAGGATACTTGTTCTTGATGGTCAGCTTATTCAACTGACGATAGTCTATGCCCATTCGCATAGTTCCGTCCTTCTTTTTCACAAACAAGACCGGTGCTCCCCACGGAGACACACTGGGTCGAATAAACCCACGGTCAAGTAACTCCTGAATCTGAGCCTTGAGCTCAACTAACTCCTTTGGCGCCATTTAGTATGGAGCGATTGACACAGGATCTGTTCCCGGTAGCAAGTCTATTCCAAATTCCACCTCCCTATCTGGGGGTATTCCTGGTAATTCCTCTGGGAACACATCCACGAAGTCCCTTACCGTTCTAACTCTACTGATACCCTCTTCTTTTCTATCTAACGCACTTACGAAGGCTAAAAATGCCTTGCACCCTTTCCGAACCATTTTCTCAGCCTTTAGCGTCGACACTACATTAGACAAGTAGTTCCTTCTTTCTCCTATCATGATAACCACATCACCCTCCGGGGTCCTTAATTCCATTCGTTTATCTACACAATCCAACACGGCCCGGTGCTTTACTAACCAATCCATACCTCGTATGAGTTCAAATTCTCCGAAGGGTAATTCCATTAAGTCAGCCCAAAAGTTCACTCCCTGAACCACTACAGTTTGGCCTAATAGGCTTACTACAGTCATCTCCCTATTAGAAAGTTCAGAGTCTAGGCCTAGTGTTTCCACTACACTACATGCAACATATGAATGGGTCAAGCCCACATCAATAAGAGCAAAATAGGGCTTGCTATGAATAAGGAACGTACCGGTTATGACGTCCGGTGCGTCTCCATCCTCCCTTTGGTGAACTGCATAAACCAAACCCATTGTCTAGCCTCGAGATTAGCATGACACCTCTGCTCGGTGTTCCACGCCCTCTGCCAGCACCATTACCTCTATTATTCGGACCACGACCTCGGCCGAATTTCGCTTTGCCCACCTCTACCAGCCTGATTAGCATTCTGAACTACTGGCCGATTCCCATCTAGTTTCATAGGACAATCCTTGATCATATGATCCTTGGACCCACACCTAAAACATCCTCCCGTTTTTTTCCAGTACTCTCCTAAGTGCTTCTTTCCACACTGATCACAAGAACGATACTGCCCTCCTGTACCAACTTGCTGACCTCGCGGCCCATCAACTCTAGGCCTCTTTTGAACCTTCCCAACTGATCCTGACGATCCAAAACCTCTTTTTAGCCTATTCCGATCCATAGCCTGCTTTGTAGAATCCTTAATTCCTTCGGCTACCTTGGCCTTTTCTACTAAAGCAGAAAACTCACGCTCCTGATGCGGTGCTATCAACAATCTTAGATCATCCCTTAGTCCGTCCTCAAAACGGACACAGCGCTCATGCTCCGTTGCCACTACTCCTCGAGCATATCAGCTCAACCTTAGGAATTCAGCCTCATATTCTGCAACGGACTTGTTCCCTTGAACCAACCCCAGAAATGCTTTTCTTTGCTCATCAGTATACCGTGTGCCAACATACTTCTTCTGATATGCCGTCTTAACATATTCCCAGGTCAGATCCTCAGCTGTGGCACCATCCCGAACTGTTAACCACCATTGGTACGCTTCATCGCGTAACAGTGCCACCATTCCTTTCAACTTCTCCTCAGGGGTTAGGTCGAGCTCATCCATAATGCACTCGGTTGCCTCCAACCAGTATTCAGCCGTACTGGGTGCTACACCAGATACGCCACGGAATACCTCAGCTCCATTGGCACGAAATCGCTCAGGTACCGACTTTCGAGCTCCCGAATCTCCTCCTGTACCAGCCACCAACTCCAGGACTCGCGAAGAGACAACTGTGACACGGCACCATCCCCGTCTCGAGCTTTGCGCCCAACACCAACGGTGGGGGGGTGGTGGTGGCGGTGGTACCTCATTGTCAGACCCCTGACCCGATCTAACGGGTTCTAATACAGTCATTCTTTCTCTACTGCGTCCACGACGGCCACGTCCTCTAAAACTCATTTCTATTGTCGCGATCTGATTAAAAAGTTTTATGAGTTAGTCCTTGTTTCACTTATTAACCGCGAACAGTTTTATGAAAAGAGATGTTTAAAAGTGGTTCTTTCGATCAAACAAAGTTCTCAGCTCAAGTTCACTACTCTAATTCAGAGAATCACATTCACATTCATCAACAGAGACACCTTCATTCCTCAATATAGGCACATTCATTCATCAACATAGACATATTTATTCAGTGGTATCTACCACTCACATTCACTATTCGAACACTCTTTGCCTTATTCCTATCCCAGGGGTATTTTCGTAATTTGTCCTACAGGGGTATTTTCGTAATTTTTCAAAATAAGGTTTCTTGGTGATTTTGTCAATAAGGGTATTTTGGTAATTTTGCGTTCCCGTGGTATTTTTGGAAATTTTAAAATCCGGGATATTTCGGTAATTTTGAAACTCGGGGGTATTTTGGTAATAAACCAGGGTAAATTTGTAAAGCTCAATAAATCAGGGGTATTACAAATTTTACAAAACTTGAGGGTTATCTTTGAGAATTCATTTTTTTCCAAATCGGTGATGTTGCAAAAATTTTGGAAATTAGGGTCATTTTGGTAATTTTGTACGTCAGGGGCAATTTCGTAATTTTCCAAAATCAAGGTATTTTGATATTTTGCAAATTAGGGTTTTTGAACTTGTTATAAAGTAAGGAAATTTTGCTAAAACTGTGGGTAGTTCGGACATTTTATAAACCAAGGGCATTTTTGTAATTTCACAACCAGGGGTATTTAGGTAATTTTTTTATAAATCGGAAATTTTTCGGAAAATTTTGTAAAAATAGTTCTCACAAATTGAAAGGGTAATTTTAAGAGTTTTACAACTAGGGTTTTCATAAAAATACGGCTAGTTCCCTTTCGGGTTTTAGTTATTGGGTTTAGCCTGTGACTGAGTCCTCTTGGTTAGGGTGAACCGAAGCTACGCACCAGGTAGGATTCCTGCGAAGAGGAGGTGAGTCACTAGGACCGCTTAAGTACCAGGTTCTTCCGGATCCAATCCTAGACATGCGCACAGGGTTGCCACACCCTAACTCGGCGACTTAGCCGTAGGTTTGTTTAATTAGGCATTAAGTCTTATGTAATAGTTGGGGTAAACTAATCCTAGGGTTCAAGTACCTATCATACTATTTCTACGTTCCATTCCTACCCTTCTACAGATCATACAATAAATCACACAATGGATAGAGGTACTTACCTGGTGGACTGCGGGTCGGAAACTTAGGTGCCATGCCAGAAAAACCTGCTTATTTCCAAAAAAATATTTTCATAAAACTTACTTGGGCTCGATTTGAAAACGTTTTGGGCCTTAAACCTCAGGCCGAGAGTTTGAAACGGGCTCTGATACCAAATTGAAACACCCCAAACTCGGCCCACGAGCCTTGACCAGATTTGGTATGTTCCTTAGGAAAAACTGGTTCAAATTCGTTTGCACCTTGAAAAACTTTAAGTGATTTTGGGAGAAAGTTCGAATTGGGTTGGGCTTGAGTTGAAAACAGGTTTATCTTATATTGAAATCCCTTTATCTTAGGTGACAAAACATTTAGGGTTTAGTTTGAAAGAAATTTACTTAAACTTTAATTGATAAAAATTTGTAAACATATTAGATGGAAATAAATGTAAAATAGTTCCACTATGGCCTTATTACATCAGAACAATTCCAAAATAAATTTAGAGTACTTAAATAAAATAAATGTCCAAAATAAAATAATTCCTCGCCGAGCATGGCCACCACTAAGCTCCTGCCAACCCGGTCCATTACTGATCGTCACCTGAAAAAAATGTTCCCACAACGGGGTGAGTCAACAGACTCAATGTGTACACAACCACTAAGTCCAAATAGATTCAGGCATAATAAATCATACACATTCATATCATAGTATACAATTAATGATGCATTCCCAAGCCCAAGCCTAGTTACCATCCGCTACACATCACCCGTACCAACCTGCACACCGTGGGGACTACTAAGTCAACCCTCCATCCACTACACACCATCGAAGGCGATCATTTGCGAATGACGTGCTCATCGCCCTTATAAAATTCGTGGCATAGCCACCAGATTAAATATTTGTGACCGAAATCACCACATTCAGATATCGTGGTCTTAAGTCACCATATTCAGATAATGTGACCGAAGTCACCATATTCAGATATCGTGGTCTTAGATCACCACATTCACTTTCCCTTTTCATATAACCCGAATGCCCCATTTCATACAAATCATGCATATCATGCTTTAATTCACATTCTTATCACTCTTCACATGTTAAATATAACATATATTCATAATCCTAGTAGGAGTAGGAAACGTACCTTAGTACTTTGTACCATAGCATGGTACTTTAGCCATATTTTTCACATTCTTATAAACACATATGTATTAAAACATAACCGTAAATCGATTACGATTTTAGTGTAGGGTACACACCTGATTCGCTTAACAAATTCACTGAAATCTCGAAAAGCTTGATCTAATGCCTTAGATCTTAAATCCCTACATTCGGCCAACCCTGATATGTTAGCAAAGAGCCTATTCGGCTATAAGACCAAATCCTATTAGGATTGTTGTAACTCAAACTTACCTTGGTGCCGATTGATGTCTAATCAAATGTCGGAACCTTTGTATCCTTCTTTCTTAAAATCGGCAATCACTAGATTACTTGAATAGATTAGTTTCGGCTTTTGAATAATTAATAAACATTTATTTACCAAACATGGCCTTGGCCAAATGCTATAAACACTTACCTTGTGGATTTTAAGTCCCGAAACTCACCGAATAACTAGGGAACACACGGCCTATGGTGTACCTTCAGGAAAAAAACTTTTCCTTCCTTGTAGTCGACACTTAATAAATCCCGAAAGATCTCTTCAAAATTTCGACAACAAGATATTAATGGGGTTAGTCCTAGATTTAGGCAAATCTTAAAAGAAAAAAGGATGAAACCGAATGAGATCTTACCCTTACTTTAGAAATCGGCAATCCTTGCTTGAACCTTTAGCAATATTCGGCTATGGAGACTAGCTTGTTGTGGATCAATCAACTTCGGCCTTTGGACTTAATGGAGTAATCGGCTAGAACACAAGCAAACTTTCGGCTTTGACAAATAGAAGAGAAGAGAAGAAAAGAGGGACTCTGGAAGAGGAAAAGAATCAACGAAAAGGGAGGCTATTTGGCTAAGTGAAATTCGGCTATCCCTTTTCCTAGCTTAGCCTAAATTACCAAGCTTAAAGTCCCTTACTTGGCTACCACTTCTCCACATTTTGATAGCTTTATCTCTTTAATTATCACCTTATTCAAATTAATAAAAATTTAATCCAATAATTATCTCTCATCTCTTAATAAAAATAATACTAATAATAATCCATCATTATCTATCTATTTGCTGAATTTTAAAGAGAATAAAACTCCTCTTTTAAGAGCCTTAATGCCGTCCACCTCTCTGCTCCTTATAGCAAAAATAAAATTCTTTTATTTGCTTCCCATGCGACGATCCTTGGCCCATTTGCCTATGTATGTGGCGTCACTTGCTAGGCCCTTAAGTGGCGCCTTGTAGCCATTTTACCAAGGCTATTTGCATGTCATATTTCACATACATTTTCTCTTAAGACCACCTTGCTTCATGTCCCTCTTTTAAACTTTAAACTTGACATTTCTAAAGCATTTCCTTACATTTCTAAGACATTTCCTTACATTTCCAAGATATTTCCTTACATTTCCAGGACAAGACATTTCCTTACATTTCCAAGACATTTCCTTACATTTCCAAAACATTTCCTTACATTTCCAAGACAAGACATTTCCTTACATTTCCAAGGTTTCTAAAATTCACATAACACATTCAACACACACAAGCATGCTTTCACATTCAATTAAGCAAAAATGCATAGGCCCTACTCCCGGATGTTACAAAGCCTTCACTCCTCATGAGTTATTTCATTGTTGGCACGAGAACTATGACGTGGCTCAATTGAGTATTTTCGAGGTGCTTCCTAAAAAAAGGGTTGAACCGAATGGTTATTAACGGAATTTATGCCTCACCTTTATTATTCGACGTCCTAACTGAGTCACGAGCCTGAAGAGTGATCGTTTCGTCACTTACACGAAGTGTGAGCTCACCTGTACCTATATCAATTCTAGTTTTAGCAGTTGCTAAAAAGGTCATCCTAAGATTAAAGGTGCGTTACTGTCCTCATCTATGTCTAGAACAACAAAGTCAATTGGGAATATAAATTTATCATTTTTTACAAGTACATCATCAATTATACCCGTAGGAACTATAATGCTTTTATCAGCCAATTGAATGCTCATCATAGTTTGTTTGGGTTTCCCAAGGCCTAGTTGTTTAAACATTTTATAAGGCATAACATTGATACTTGCCCCTAAATCAGCTAAAGTGTTATTAATAGATAAGCCACCATTTAAGCAAGGAATTGTAAAACTCCCTAGATCTTTTAATTTGCGAGGTAGTTTATTTTCTAAAATTGCTGAGTACACTGTATTTAGCTCCACATGCAACGCATCGTCTAACTTCTATTTGTTTGTCAAAAGCTCTTTTAAAAATTTTCTTGAATTGGGTATCTGCGAAAGAGCTTCAATAAACGGCAAGTTAATATGTAATTTCTTTAAAAGTTTAAGAAATTTACCAAATTGCTCATCCGTGTGGTCTTTCTTCATCACATTGGGTAATGGCACACGAGGTTTGTACTCTTTACTTACCAATTCTGGTTTATTATGGCTTACTTCCACCTTACCTTCATCTACCACATTTTCTTGCCTTAGTTTTGGTTCGTCTAACCCTTCACTATCGTGAGTAGTAATGGCATGAAGTTGCTCCTTTGGGTTAGTTTCAATGTTGCTTGGCAAGCTGCCTTGTGACCATTCAGATATGAGCTTAGCAAGTTGTCATATTTTGTTTCCGAGCCCTTCAATCGATGCTTGCTGATTTTTTAGTGCTGTTTCAGTGTTTTGGAAATGAGTTTCTGACACCGTGATGAATTTTGTTAGCATCTGCTCAAGGTTCGGCTTCTTCTCCTGTGGGTAGGGTTGCTGTTGAAAACTTGGAGGGGGTTGTTGTCTCTGATTTCCTTGACCACCCCATGGGAAGTTTGGGTGGTCCCTCCAACCTGGAATATAAGTGTTATTATAGGGATTATTCTAAGGTCTAGAATTAGTACCCATATAGTTCATATGTTTGCTTTCTATGCTAGGGTTGTAGGATGGATATTTTGTATTACTCGTTCCTCCTCTATTCGCATCGCACTGCATAACTGGATGTATCTGCGAAGAACCACACAAACCATCAATCTTTTTATTTAACAGCTCTACCTGGTTTGATAGCATGGTCATTGCGTCGAGGTCGAAAACACCGGCGGCCTTTGTTGGCTTCGTCCTTATAACTTGCCACTGATAGTTATTCAGTGACATCTCTTCAATGAATTTGTAAGCAGCCTCAGGTGTTTTATTGTTTAGTGTACCATCGACAGCTGCATCAATCAACGGCCTAGTTGAGGGGTTCACACCATTGTAAAATGGTTTGAACCTGTAGCCACAAAGGTAACCCATAGTGAGGGCACCTTCTTAGTAAATCCTTCTATCTCTCCCATGCATCGTAAAGCGTCTCTAAATCCATCTGCACAAAAGAAGAGATATCATTCCTCAACTTAGCCGTTTTAGCCGGTGAAAAATATTTAATTAAAAATTTTTCGGTTATTTGTTCCCATGTAGTGATTGATCCTCGTGGTAACGAGTTCAACCACTGTTGGCTTTATTCCTCAACGAGAAGGGAAATAACTGAAGGCAAATGGCATCATCAGAAACGCCATTAATCTTGAAAGCGTCGTAAAATTCCAGAAAATTTGCCAAGTAATTGTTTGGATCCTCATCCTGCAAACCATCAAACTGAACAAACTGCTGAATCATCTGAATAATGTTAGGTTTCAGTTCAAAATTATTTGCAACAACAGCAGGTCTAACAATACTTGATTCAGTTCCTATTAAAGTAGGCTTAGCATAATCATACATAGTACGAGGGGTAGGATTTTCGGCAACCACCGGAGGAAGTGGATTATTATCAGCCATTTCCTTGGTAGTATTAGTGTCGTCCTCTTGCTCTTCTTCTATGTATTGTAGGCTTTGCCTTATCTCCCTTCGATTTCTACGAGGAGTACTTTCTATCTCATTGTCAAAAAGCAATGGTCCTGACGGGTTTCTTCTAGTCATAAACTAAAATTACCTGCCAGAAGCAAATAAAAAAATTAGCAAGTTAAAATAAAATAAAAATAAATTGCAAATAAAAATAAGAATGGCTAAAGTAATAAAAATTTAGTGTTCCTAATATCTCAGTCCCTGGCAATGCCGCCAAAAACTTGATGTGTCTCTAACTGACTATGACCACAATAAAGGCAAGCGCACCTATCGTTATATAGTATAGTTATGGTAAAACCAGAAATATCGTATCCACAAGGACCAAGAGTACTAGTAATTACTATCTTTCTATTATCTAGCCTAAGAATTGGAGTGATTTCTTTTAAACTAAAACTAATTAAGAGCACGACAAAGAACGAACTAGGAAAATACTTTTAGACAACTTATGTGATAAAGACAATCCCTAAGGAAGAATCCACCTAGACTTCACTTATTACTTTTGATTCATATGATTTATTCACTTGACTTAATCCGTAGAAATCCCTGAATTATGTTAATATCTCTTTCAAGACTAAAAACAACTGACTCTAGGTTGATTAATTAAAATTTCTTTATAATTAAAACCCCTATTGTCGTATTAACTCAATCTATGGATTCCCCTATTAGATTTGACTCTAATCCGGTAGATTTTCGTTGCCCTATTTCTAGGGTTGCAATCAACTCTGCTTAATTGTGTTGATCTACTCTTAAACAGGGACTTTTGCTCCTCTGAATAAGCACATTCGACTTGAATTAATAACCTAAATCATCAAAACAAGAATAAGAACTCACAATTAAGAATAAGAACAAGTATTTATCTTATAAATCAAATAGTAATAAGATCTGTCTTAGGTTTCATCCCCTCAGGTATTTGAGAGGTTTAGTTCATAATGATAAAAGGAAACATCTCAAAATAAGAAAAACCACAAAACATAAGAAAACCCAAAAACTTCAAGAGAAATTGATAGGAGATCTTCAGTCTTGAAGGAGATCCTTCTTACAAGCTGCTCCCGACGGCTGTCTTCGAGTATTTTCTGTCTTCTCCTCGGCGTCATTTTTTTAGGTTCTCTTCTAAGGTGTTTATATAGGCTTTTGGGACACCTTTCTTGGCCCACAAGTAGCCTTTTCCGAATAGAATTAGTCTTAGGTTCGGCAAGGACACACCCGTGTTCGATAGCTTAGGCCGTGTTCAATTTTGCTCGTCACACACGACCATGTGGTCTGCCCGTGTGCGGAAGTCCAGGCAGTTTTGATTTCCGAGGTAGGCTCATTTTGTCCCTTTTTGGCCCGTTTCTCATTCTTTTCGGCTCTCTAAGCTCTCCTGAGTGTAAAACATGAAGCTAAAGGATTAGAAGCATCGAATTCATCAAATCTAATGAAAATTCATCCAAAAATAAGCCAAGCATGGCATTAAAATATGTATAAATTGAGGTTTATTAGGCTTAGTTTTGCATTGTTTCTCATATGTACTTATGGACCAACAAGCAATTTTGAGCAAAAGATAAAATTTTCTACTTTTTCTTTTGACTAAAAAAGTGTTTTTACAAAGTATCTATGTCCTAAAAGCACTTTTGAAAAGCTCAAAAATATCTTGTTTAGCAATGCTTTTATCTCAGAAGTGTTTTTTGTTTCAAAAATGCTTCTTAAAAGTAATGCTTCTTAAAAACAATGCTAAACTGCGCTAATGCTCGAAACTTCAAAACTCTTATGATCGAATGTTTCTTTCTTTTTCTCCTATGGTGGATTCGACTATTTGGGAAAGATGAGAGTAACTTATCTTTCTTTCCACTTTCAAGTTTTATTACATGATTTGTTTTATTTTATTTTTATTATAAATGTTATAAAATAATTAAATTTTATACTAAAACTCGTTATCAAACCATCCACCACCGTCCACTATTAATAATTGTTAAGTATGACTCCTATTTCAGTCAAATTTGAGAAATAATCTTCTAGTTAAACTCTGTTTTATTATTTGAGCTATGAATTTGGCCTATAAATAGGCTCTTTTACAACCTTAGAAAAAACACCCATTAGATATTAGAACTCATAACACATTTAGAGAATTTGTGTTTATGTTTTGAGGGTTCTTTTTTTCGAGTTTTCGAGATATAGTTTTTATCTCCATCTTTTGTACTCTTCGTTCTTTTGCCATTATAGTAAAATTATATTTTCTCATAGTTTTTTATCCTCTTTGGAGAGGTTTTTCCACGTTAAATTTGTGTGTTCAATTTCTCAATTGATTCTGCTTTTTTTTTACTTGTTGCTTAATCGGGTCAATCCTAACAATAATATGGTGGAATAATTGTCACATAAGTCCATTGACTATGATCTAAATGAATACTCTTTAGCAATTGAACTTCTACAATTTTTACAATTTAGTCCTTATACCTTAATTAATTACTAATTCGATAAAATTACCTATCCAAAATTCACTCCTAGAATATAATTTCCAAAATATTTATTAAAAATATTTACGATCTTGATTTACGAAAATGGGTCCCGAAATCAAATTTTTTCGATACCACTAACTTTATGATCATTACAGTTGTACCTTAGTTAACTATTAATTAAACAAAATTATTAGGCTAAGCTTTATTATATTTCTATACTAGTCTCGTAACTATTAATATTTAATCTTTAAAAACACAGTTTACGAAAATGACATTTCGAAATGGTAATTTTTGATACCACTGGAAATTCAGTTGTTACACACTTGGCCTTCTAACGAGCCCTCCAAATTTTCCATAATCTCTTTAACAATTTTATAGTTGTTATGTTGCTAGTTGCAGAGTGCTACTAACCCTCGCAAGTATATTAGCAATGAGATATTTTGTTTGTGTGACACCCCACACCTAACCTAGTCGCCATATCCAAGTGCGTGATGCCCACATTCGCTATCGAAGCAACTCCAATTCAATCATACATTTCATTGCAATAGAAACAAATTTATAAAACATTTACACGGGCCCAAAAAAACCAAATTAAAAGGTCTTTTAAAACATTTTTGAAACATATTTTGATTCTAAACATGCTTACAAAAGCAACCGTGAATCTACAATATGTTTCAAAGGACTTACTCTGAAAACAACAAGTTAGGTTGCGACGTGAAAATAGGGGACGTCGCGGTGTCCTTTCAAGCCAAGCGTCGTTATGATAAGGAACGACTAGGTAGCGACGAAGAGTAAGAATGTCATGGCATCACGACAAAGGATGTCACGGTGTGACTTACTATCTAGCATGAACCTTTCCAAAATGTACAAATCTTGACCTTATTTCAAACCAAAGCAATTTCATGACTAAAAGTATTAACATTCTATGTTCAAGGACTCATAAAACTCAACAAAACACACTTAGATATATAAGGCACCTCCATGATTACTCGATATCAAAATCAAACATCAATTTGGTTAACTTGGAATGTAAGTAACACAGAGAATATAATTTAAACATTATGCAAAGATCCTAGTATGCCATTTTACAACATATATACACACTTAGGATACAAGATGCCAACATATTCAAGTTATCAAAATGGACCATAATATCGATACCTTACCATGATTCAATATGTCACCCTAACTAGCTAGATATAAATATGCAAAGCCATCCTAGCAGTCAATTGACAAATCATAAATTTTTAGCATCTAAAATCACTTTATCAATACCTAATATCATCACAATTAATGCAACACACTTAGATAAACATGATTCATTAATTAGCAATCTCAAGACTTATGCTTACTTGACCAAATGCCATCATTAAGATTACAAAGTGGCCAAATAAGTCACGACATAAATATCTACAATAAATATTAATCAAAAGATCCTATAGGACTCTTAGTTACCTAGGTACATGTCATTACGACTCACAAAACATAACAAAACCTTACAGAGATTTTAGCTGAGCTAAGATGTGAATTTGGATGCTTTTGACATTCATCGATCAATCTGAGACCTAATTGTCACCTGTGTATGGAAATAACAGTCCGCACGCTGAGCAATTAAAATAATCTTTGATCGCTCTCTAGTATAATGGTTGTTCGAATATGATTCAATATTGCCTCTTCAGAGAACCATTACTTTAATGCTCTTTTATTTTATTTTTTTATATAATTCTAACTTATTGACGCTAACAATCTCCATTTTTTACCGCTATTTTTTTTTTTAGATGCTTCTTGATTGAATGTGCCTAACTACTAGGCTAAACTTAAATTTCAATTGATATATAACTTTATATTAATTAAGTGATAAATAAGTTGTAAAGAGTCCTGTTCAAGTAATAACTTTGTTTTTACATCAATAAAAGTATCATAATTTTAAAAAAATTGACCTTAATTTTTTAACTAATAATTATAAACTAAATTATATTTATATTTATCATAACTTTTTTATATCTTTTATGCTTGGAGTTGTATTCAATTAACAACTTTATTTTAAAATTAACACAATCTTTTTAACTAATATTTCTAAATTAATATTAAGTTTTTTTAAAGTTAATTTAATAATATGATAGAAAATTAAAGGTATTCTCATCAATTCGAAAGTTTCTCTAAACCTATGCTCTTATATATATATATAACTTATTATTTTCCTTTTCTTTCTCATTTTTAAAGGCAAATGTCAAAATAAGCATGAATTTTGCTCTAATGTGTAATTTGATACATAAATTTTGATAATTATGTTTGCAATTTTTAAAAATTGAATCAAATAAAAATTTTAATTAAAATTACAAAAAATTAAAATTTATGTATAATATTATATATCCTATCAAAATTTATCTATAATTTTGAGATTTATGTTTATTTTTAAGAATAGCCAACCTTGGAAACGGATCCAAGCCCCTAATTTTAGAATTTTCATCAGCATTTAACCTATCTCACTGTCTTTTTTGACGAAGGAAGATAAAATCCAAGAAAAATTGAAAAAAAAAGGTTGATTATTTGGGGTTTAATAAAGTAAAATAATTTGATTACTTCAATGTGTGAAAAGAACATGTTTTGGAAGCGTTGAGCTTGATGACAGTCCCATACGGCATCCTATTTATTTTGTCGGTACTACAAATTTACTAAAGGCAGGTATAAATGGTGGAATTAAAGGGCAGATTCCAGGCCATTCTAGATACACGTCCAAAACTAGCTATGGTAACTATGGCCAATGGCTTATGTGTACTTTTTTCCGCCTAACATTTACATATTTCATAAATTGAAATTTTAAGTGTTTTATTACTAAATTATATAAATGTTGATTTTATATTAAAAAATATTTGATAAAATAATAAATATAAGTATTAAATATAATTATGTTGTAATACTCTATACCCGACCTAATTTACTGGATCTAAATATAAGATGTCACAATACTTACATATTTAACAAAATTTTACAATCTGCGAAAATCATACTAAATATACCTCTTATTTATTTAAAATCCTTTTTAAGACAAAAAGTTTGAATGAAACATTTATCGTTTATCACAGACTCTCAAAAGTAGTATAAAGTCTTACAACATAAATACTTGATAAGATAGATATATTCGTAACATATATTACCATTTGTCATTTAAGAACATGTTTGAAAATGTCCCTCTGTATACATGACATCGCCCTATGATCAGCCACCTCGGCGCATTTCCTGGCTTGGTCCTTTCTGGCAGACGAGTTCAACTCAAAAACCTGCAGTACAAATAGACGTCTGTAAGTTCAACAGAACTTAGTGAATCTTAACCACTATTACCTTTAATCGACGTTGAGTTTCTCCTGAATTAAGAATTCTAAACTTTCTTTCAGACTTTGATAGATACTTTTCTGATCCCCAGTTGGTGGATAATCATATGTCAATCTCCACACCAAACCATCCTATACACACTTCGCTCGATTGGCGGATCACAGACTTTATACCATTTCTCAAATCCCATTACACAAATTCTTTACAGATAATAGTTGGATATGCTTCTCAGAATGATACTCAGCGGATGCTACTCTTGACAGATTCTTCTACAAGATCCAGTGATTATCAGAACACTAGTTACATCGTATCTTCAAATTAGTCCAGGTCAACAGACTTGCTTAAAAGGATATAACAATTTAATTCAAACAATAGATTCTTAAATGTCTCCAATACAGGACCTAATAAATTTCAGGTTTGATAGACACTTGCACCACCCAAAATTTCAAATACACAAAGTTCTCTGTCTTGACAACCACTATGGCATATTCCCCAATCTATCACACTTGTTTTGAAAATTCATTCAGAAAATGCCTCGAAGGCATACCCACATTTCACCATATGGCTGACTAATAACTTGTCAGTTATGCTCGTACGCTAGAATTCATTACACAGGTTTTCCAGATGGCTTGTCACTAAGGCTCTCTATATAATACCCCACATAAGATTTACAGAATTCGCCATACAAGCTCTTTAGATAATTTATCACTCAAGATTTCCTGATTGTTATGGCATTAAGGCTTTACGCAACAAAGGCTTTTCAGGTATCTCATAATAAAGGTTTTTCAAGTAATCTGTGCTTATTATCCCAGCGGACCATCTCTGTGGATGCAATGAAGCTTCTCCTACATGGTCTTATACCTTTACACCCTCTTGGAGTATTATCATGTGATGCCATGGCCATAGATTTTCCACAATTTTATTCTGTGATCTGCCAATCCAATAAGCATTATAGCTGCCCTACCGGAGGCTACACAATAAATCTCTATTTTCACAGTGATCTGTCTGTTCGATTAGCAATATACCTAACCTACCGAAGGTTACACAATATATAATTTTTTTCACATTTATACATACCACATACTTGCATGTACTAGATTTGTACCACAACAAAGGTCTTTTTACTTAGACTTTGACTATACACACATATAACATTAATTATTATCACCCACACATTCCAAAGATGACGTACCAACTCTTTAACAGCAAAGACACTTATCATGCAACTTTGTATTCAAACACACATCAATACTCTTCCTTTACATCTATACAGATATCTTCTCAAGGAGACTCACCTTTACCTCAGTCCAGAGCTTTTGTTTTAATCGTCCGTCTCGATCCAGCAGCAGCAACTGCTTACAAGATTTTGGAATTTGCATTAGAATCCTCATTTACAGATAGTTCACTAACGTTTCAACTATGTGGGACCCTCTCCCAAGCAAGGTCTTCCACAAGCTCCCCACTCTTCAACAATAGTAACATACAGAGTTATAAAACTTACCAAAAGGCTGAATCATCTACTGATTAAACGAGATATTAGTTTGATCTTAATGAAGAATAATAAGAGAGTGTTGAGGTTAAAAAGAAGAACCTGATCATTAAGTAGAACGACAAATCATCTGAAATATCCCCCTCTCATAAATATACTCTCGGTCTCCCTGATTTCCCTACCCAATTCAAGGTAGGTAAAATAAAATTCAGCGGAGGTTTACCTTATTGTTGACCAGTCACGGGGAGGGTCAAATCAATCCAATTTACTCCTATTGAGAAGTGGCCAACCATGTTGTTGTGATGATTTGTTTAGTTTGCTTGTTTTAGTGTACAAGCAACCTTTCATACATCTTGTTACTCTGATCTCTGCTTCTAATGCTGCAGAATCCCAACAACTCCCAACAAACCCGATACAGATCTACTTGAATAGTATTCATGTAGATCGGGCATATCATTTCTTAGCAATGACTCATGTATGGCGTGGTCTTAAAGACAATTAAGTCCCTTACTGTTTTCTCATACACTTGGTAAGTTCTTAGTGCTCAATCAAAACTCTAAAGCATACTCTTTCTTCACTTGAAGTTACTCTGCAATTAAATCCTTAAATACCGCCAACGAGCGAGTTTTTTATTAGTATGGGCCAATACTTTGACTCGTCATCAGGCCAACAGGATGACGGATTATGCTACCACGGCGCGCCAAACAGTTTACCTACATACTTTACTCGTCTTTCTAAAATCGTTGATTTTTAGGGTGTGACATATGTTGTTTAATAAAAGTAAATATTGATTTTTTTAAATTTAATCTTATTAATAAAATATTTTATATTATTTTAGATAGTTTTGGATGAAAGATAATATAGTAATTTGAATATCTCATTTTTTAAAATGATAAATTATTTTAATTTTTTATATTAAATGGTAAGTAGTACCTACCTACTTATCTTATTCAACATTTTTTGGTTGAAAATTTTATATTAAGTAAAAAATTAAAATAATTATCAAACACGTTTAAAATATTAAATGTTGAAAGTTTTCATTAAATGAAAATTTTCAATGGTTTATCAAACACACCCTTACTCTACTTTTTCAGCCATCAAATAATTGTTCAACATATGAAAATTACCCTACTTTTTCAGCTATCAAATAATTGTTAATTTTTTTCTTTTGTTATTGTTGTAAATAGGGTATCCACTACCAGTAATAATGATTAATTTCACTATAGGTATTCTTTGAAAAAGTAAATAGGTAGCCATGAAATGTATTTAATTCTCATGACTAGGGGATCAAACCCCCCTAACCACATAGTTAAAGGATGAGGTGAACAACTACTACACCGCATCTCATGATTGCATTATTCGTTATACTCAAAACTCTACTATGGATGTTTTAGATAAAAATAAAAATATTATGTTCAAAAATTGAGTTTTTACACACACACAAAAAAAAAAAAAACATTTACAATATTAGTTGGATTTGTGTTCTAATATTCAAATAGACTTAATCATAGGTCAGGCTAGGCCAGGTTTGGTTCGAGCTGATGCAAATTGTAGGCCTATTTTCTAGGCTCGACCTAGTTCAAAAATGGGCCTAAAATTCTATCCAAGCCCGACCCAGATTAAAAATGCTAAACCTGAGTTCGATCTGGCCAGTCCGTATTAAATTTTTTTAGATCATTTTTTATATAAAAATAAATTTAAAAAATATAATACATCAAATACACTAAAAACATTAAAATAAATGTTTTCCAACAAATTGAAAATATATTTAAAAAAAGTCTTTATACTTAAATAATACTAAGATAGTTACAACTTAGCAAACAATGACTCTAAAATAGTTGCAATATAATAGTGAAATGGTAGCAAAACAAAAACAAAACAACCAATTGGGGTGGGTCGAATTCGGGCCAAAAAATCCTACCCGAGAACCAATCCGTTTAGAAAATTAACTTTATTTTTTATCCAAACCCATTTTTTGGACCTATATTTTCCCCAAACCCTCTCACTTTTCGGGCGAGCGGCCCAACCCATGATCAGGTCTATATTCAAGCTCCAAATCTAATTTATGAAATGTTATTTTCTTTTATTTTTATATATTATGTATTTTATATTGTATAAAAATTAAATATGTAGCATTACAATGTAAATATTAAAACATACATTAAGGTGTTTTAGGATGAATTTTAAAAGTATACATGAAATTTGTTCTAATGTGTAATTTTATACATAAACTTTGATTATGTATAAATTTATCCATGAAATTTTGATTTGATTTAATTCTCACAAATTATTAACAAAATTACTGATATAATATTATTTTATATTTATATATTGTATATAAAAAAATTATATACCAAAACTGAAATTTCTTTAAATTTCAACCTCAACCGATTTAGCATATTGAACTTTTTTTTAAATATTTTTATTTTAAATTTAATTATAAAATATATATAAATATCAATATAAAATAATATATTTTTATTATTTTATTATTTTTTAAACAGAAATATATTGGACCTAAATTTTTTTAAATTTCCAACCTCGACACATGAAGAAATCTAAATATAACCTCACCTTGCCGCAAAAGGGCATTTGACACCTGGAGTACTCTTTAGAAATGAAAGCATATTTCATATAAAAACATTTTTGACTGATAATAAAAAGATTCAAACTTGTCTTTTTAAAAGTCTGTTTACTTGAACTACAGAACCCCATATAGAATGATAGAAGCAAAAACTGAGTCTATTAAGTATTATATTTAGAATGTCTTAGATACTATTTGTTTGCTTATGTTGTAATATTTTTAAAATATTTATAATGTTCTATAGTTATAGTTGAAAAGTTATATGTGATCTAAAAATATTGTCATTTGATTGGGTTATCACTCTCCATAACGATCGGTTATATCTCTTGTCATCGAAAGTCATATCACCTAATTAATAACAAAAGGTCATCATTATTCAAGTTGATACGTATTGAATAATTATATTTGTGGCTAAATATATGACTATTCGTTTGGGTAGTTATGTCCTTATGAAGAGACATGAGACCTCCTATAAATAATAGAGGAATTTCATTTGTAGGATAAACCAAATAATATAAAAAAAAATTTCTTTCTGATCTCTAACCATCTTTTATATTACTAGATTAATCTATAAAGAATTATTGCATAAAATCTTTATAGAAGTTGATATCATTGCTATGCTCCGCTCAGTGCTTGATGGATTATTTCTGTTAATGCAAAATATAAATAGTCATTAGACTTTTATTGTATCTTCGAGTTTTATTTGCCAATAATTCTTTTACACGTCATAATATAGGTGGGGCGAATAGAACTTTAAAGAATGTAGCATTAATACACGCCTTAAAACCTTTATTAATTTCTCATAAGTAAATTTTTATCCTCACTCACCAACAGCTTATATCTTCTCACTGTGTTTTTAGTGTAGTTGTAGAGGCAATCAAGTTCGTTTTCTTGGAGCAACATATCAGCACTAGGATTACAATAAGTGTTACAAATGCTAAAGGAGTTGGTCATCAACGCATCCCTTCATTCTTGGATGTGGCTGTCATATATTACTGCTTGATTCAATGTACCAAAACAGCCCAATAGCGGCAGCCATCATCAGGTTTTGCAGCAATGGATGTGTAGGCAGTGCTGCATTTAGATTTGTCGGAAAATCAACAACACTACTATTTATTATTGGCTGCCGGTCATTTGTTCACCTTTTTTTTAAGGAAGATAAAATAGGTGATTTGGAGGGCTTATGTGTAAGTATGACATGGGAAAAAAATCTAATGTGAAGTAATTTAATTTATATAATAAAAATTTTCCTTAATATTAAGAATCATAATTTTTATCATGATGATTACTTTATGATTTTTTATCATTTAAATTTATTAAAATTTTAATTTCTTATTAAAATAGTCACCATGTGTCTAAATTGGTTAAAATGTGTTCTAAATCTCTATATTTTTCGTATATTTGGAACTTAGTCTTCCTACTTTTATTCTAAGGAATTTAGTCCTTCCACTTTTCAAATTTAAAAATGCAAGTCCAGTTGTTAATATTGTTAAAGTTTTTCAGTTAAATTCAAGTTATTAAAATGTTCCTTTTTGTTAAATGGCAACGAAGTGAGTATTTTTTTTTTTAATTTATAAATGTCACACCATTGAATTTAACAGATGAATTTTAAGGACACATTAACAATTGGACCTAAATTTTGAAATTTAAAAAATATATGGACTAAATTCCATGAAATAAAAATAGAAAATTAAATTTTAAATTTACAAAGAATACAAGGACTTAAAACATATTTGCTTTATTATTTATTATTATTATATTTGCTTTATTATTGCCATTCATATTTTGGTCGCCGTAATGTTGTTATATAAACTAGCATACCAACTCGCTTTACATTTTATTTTAAATCATATCATATTTTATTCGATGCATTGCCGTTTTCGTTTCAAAATAACCAAACTCTCCGTGTTCTAAGGTTCGAAAGGAGTCGTACCCTAACTTACTGGGTTTCGATTTCCCTTTTCGAGTCTAAAGAGCCCATTACTTTCTTTTTAACAATTGAATAAAAACTTATTCTTGAGAATTCAAAATCGTTGTGTCCTAACTTACTGGATGGGACGTTTTGTTCTCTCGAAATAAAGGATTTCAAAAAACAAAGGCAATATTCCGTGTTTGGTATCTTGGGAAATCGAGCCCTAACTTACTGGGTTTCGATTTTTTATTAGATCCCAAATAACAGAGTATCCTTCTTAGATTTAAACACATCAATTTTGAAAGTCAAAGGACAAGCTCAATTTCGGGAATTTGAAAAGCCATACCCTAACTCACTGGGCGTGACATTTTACTTCCTCGAGATAAGAGGGTCTGATTGCTCATTTTTATTCAAGTTTTTTTATAAATCATATTTTAAAATCTTCCAAATTTTCGATGTTAGGACATTAGTTGATCAATTAGGTACCAATTTTGGGCGTTACGAGGGTGCTAATCTTTCCTCGTGCGTAACCGACTCCCGAACCCGTTTTCTTAAAGTTCGTAGAACAAAACGTTTTCAAAAGTTGCCCAATCACACTTCAAAAAAGGATTGGTGGTGGCTCCATTTTCATTTTAAAAATCGGCCTGTTTTCAAACCAAAAAATGGTTTCGACAGCTTGGCGACTCCACTGGGGACCAATAAGAGAGTCAAGCCATAGAATTGATTGATTAATGTCTTTTATTTGAAACTTAAAATTTGATTTTGATTCTTCCATCGCATTTGTTTGGGTCGTGTCACATGTTTGTTACGATTTAAATGTCTAGGATACATTTGCATCATATTGCATGACCGTAGTGGTTACTCCTTTAAGTGAGAGTGAGAAGCTACTCCTTCATGAGGTTTTCACCTCCGTGCAGGATAGTGGATCGCTTTCGGAATACATCCGTACCTATGTCTTCGTGAGGTTTTCACCTCCGTGCAGCCATAGGGAAATGTATTCCCCTGAACTGAACTCGATCTGTATGAGCCTATAATGGGTGAAGATCGAGGAATCTGCTGGTTCAGGTACCCTTCCCTTAGAACCGAACTGCATATAGTGGACCCTAAGAGCCTATCCTAGGTAGAACTATACCGAACCCTAGCAGTCACCTGGACAGGTGTTTGATTTTTACCATCTGTATATGATACTAACATACTTTTTTTTGTTTTGATTGCATTGCATTCACATCATAGAAAAGAGGTGTTGATTTCAAATTCGATTGCTAAATAGAAAAGTTGGTCATAAGAAAATGGATTTTTTGATAAAGTGGATTATAATACGGTTGTTCGAATATAGTCCAAGTGAACACAATGAGAGATGACTAATAGTCCATGAAGGAATACAAGACCTTATCACCTAAGGATTCAAGTTGACGAAGACTATTCGAGAATTACCACATATCGACTTTCTTGAAAAGGCTAACAAGTGAACAGGAGTCGCGGTACAGATCAAACAAAAGGAGCTAGAGGAGGCATCTATTAGAAGTTTGCAAGATTTGACTTTTGCGAAGAAGGGGATCGATGTTCTCACTTGGACTATGAAGACAAGGCCGTGTATGCGATCCGTTTTGTGTAAAGAAATTTATTTTCTAGTAAAGTTTTTCTAATGTAACTAAATTCAGAGTCAACACCTCTCTTTTTTTGCATTCATGCATTTGCATTACATTGCATCATTTGTATTAGACTTTCATAAAAGAACCCTATTAACTAAAGGTCGTATTAGAGTTATCCTAGAACATCGCTATTACACTCAAAGGAAAACAAAAATAATGGATCAAAGGATGGAAAAGATAGAACAGATGCAGAAGGAAATGCAAGACCAACTGCAGGAACAGTTGGCTAAGATCCAACATGACATGAAGGATCAAATGCTGGAATCCCAAAAAAGTGTGATGAGCTAGTTAACGCAATTGTTGACTGGAGGGCATGACAAAAGGAAGGGCCCTATGGTTGATCCCAGAAATGAAAATGAAGATTCTACTCCTCCTCCAGGCTTGGCCCCGGTAAATTCCCAAGTACAACCACCGAGAGTGTCCGTCAACATTAAACTCCAATACCAATCTAATACCCCAGCACCGGTAAACTTCCCGGCAGGCTCAAACTCTAACCCCGGAGATAATTTGCCAAAACCAATGGTCCCTGACTTCAATGATGCGGTAGAAGGGGAAAAAGCAAGGGCAGAGCTCCTAAAATAGTTTGAAGACCGATGCAAGTGGTTGGAAGAGAAGTTTAAAGCATTGGAAAGCACTGAATACCAATACGAAGTAGATGCTAAAAAGTTGAGTTTGGTCTCTGATCTGGTACTCCCATCAAAATTTAAGATGCCTGAATTCGAAAAATATAATGGGACCAGCTGTCCTGAAGCCCACATTATAATGTTCTGTCGAAGAATGACGGGATATGTCAGCAACGACCAGTTGTTGATTCACTGTTTCCAGGATAGTCTGACTGGAGCCGCGACTAAATGGTATAATCAGCTGAGTTGTACTCAAATCAAATCATGGAAGGATTTAGCACAGGCCTTCATGAAACATTATGGCCACGTAACTGATATAGCGCCTGACAGGATCACGCTACAAAATATAGAGAAGAAGTCAGGCGAAAGTTTCAGGAAATATGCTCAGAGGTGGAGGGAAGTTGCTACACAAGTCCAACTGCCGCTACTGGAAAAAGAAATGACTATGCTCTTCATTAATACCCTGAAGGCACCTTTCATTAACCACATGTTAGGGAGCGCAACTAAGAGTTTTACAGACATGGTGATATCCGGCGAGATGATAGAGAACGCGATCAGGTGTGGGAAGATAGAGGCAAGAGAGAGCATGAGAAGAGCGACTCCAAAGAAAAGAAAGAGTGAAATAGGTAACGTAAGCTCGGGTTATCCCAAACCCATTACTATTAATCAACCGAGAGTGGTAACTGCGGGCCAACAGGCCCCATCAAGATAAAAGCCCAACACGAGGCAGAAGACCGAGAAGTCTCAATTTACTCCTATACCTGTGACGTATAGAGAGTTGTATAAAACTTTGTTCGATGTGCACGTCGTATCGCCGTTCTACTTAAAGCCGCTGCAACCTCCATATCCTAAGTGGTATGACACAAACGCTCAGTGTGAATACCATGCGGATGTGGTAGGTCACTCGATAGAAAACTGTACTTCATTCAAAAGACTAGTCGAGAGACTTATCAAGGCGGGGGTGGTACAGTTTAATGACACACCTAGTGGAAGAAATCTGTTACCCAGTCATACTGATAATGGGGTAAATGCGATAGTTGAAAATATGGAGAGGAGGTTCAAGCAGGAGATTGCTGAAGTCAGAACCCCATTGAGGGAGGTTTGGAAAGAAATGCAGAAAATGAGGTTAGTTCTGTAAGAGAATATGATAGAGCTCAAGATGCAAGGAACTACTGTGAGTTCCATAACAAAGAAGGCCATGAGATCCAGCAGTGTAATGAATTTAGAGCCCTAATACAAGGGCTAATGGATAATAAAGAGCTAGAGTTCTTCGACTCTATCGAAGGAGAGGATGTATGTGCCACAGAGGGAAGATCTGAAGAAAGAATCCCTAGGGTCAATCACCTAGTAGTGATTATCACACGACCGAGGGCCAATGAAACAGGAACGAGAGCGGCACCGAAAGTTGTAATTCAAAAACCCGTTACCTTTCCTTATAAGGATAACAAGAAGGTGCCTTAGGGTTACAATTGCACCTGACAATTTTGGGAAAAGAAAATCCGGTCAGCATGCCAAACGCGAAGGTTGAACCAGAAAAAGAGAAGTACCTGATGATTGGACAGGGGAAGGAAAGACAGAGTCACTGGTTAATGAACCAGTAATAAAAAATAAAGCCAAAGAGTTTTTGAAGTTCTTAAAGCACAGCGAGTACAATATGGTGGAACAGTTACACAAGCAGCCGGTACACATACCGGTACTAGCTTTATTTTTAAACTCGGAGGCACACCGTAACTCATTAACAAAAGTGTTAAATGAAACCTATGTCGCTGATGACATTTTGGTAAATAAGTTGGACCGCCTTATGGGTAACATAAGTACAGATAATTTCATTTCTTTCAGTGATGATGAAATTCTACCAGGAGGCATGGGATCCACCAAGGCTTTGCACATCACTACCCGATGTAAATGGTACACACTACCGGAGGTTTTAATTGATAACGGATCGGCACTAAACGTCTTGCCCCTATCTATGCTGAATAGGTTACCTGTAGGCAGCTCTCATATGAAATCATGCCATAATATAATGAGAGCATTCGACGGCACCGAGAGGAAAGTAATGGGCAGGATTGAGATACCTCTCTTTATCGGGCCAAATACGTATGAGGTAGACTTCCTCGTGATGGACATCAAACCCTCTTACAATTGTTTGTTGGGAAGGCCTTGGATCCACTCAGCGGGAGCCGTGCCATCATCATTGCACCAAAAGTTAAAATTGGTGACAGAAGGCCGGTTGATAATCATAAATACGGAGAAGGATATCATCGCGTCCGTTACTAGTAATGCACCGTACATAGAGAATGTTACGGAAGCTATAGAGTGCTCATTTAGGTCATTAGAGTTTATAAATGCGACTTTCATCGGCGAAGGAAGTAAGATCCCGGTGCCCAAAATCTCTGAAGCAACAAGGATGAGCTTTTAGCTGACAGTAGGAAGAGGAGCATTGCCTAGGAAGGGACTCGAAAAATATCTCCAGAGGCCATTCAAAGTGCCAGGATTGGTTTACAAGCAGGATCACTTTGGTTTGGGGCATAGACCAGATGCCCAGCAGAGAAAGGAGGAGTTGGAGAGGAAACGTGAAAGACGAAGGGCACAATTGAACAGTGCTGAGATCGAGTGAGGTTCAATGACTTTCCCCCATATATCTAATACATTCGTGTCAGGAGGAATTATCCATTCAGGGTAAGGAAGCGGCTGAAGAGATGACGAGAGCTTTGAGCATCAACGCCGTGTTTGAGGAGGATCCGAAGGAAGAGAACTTGGCGGGTATTCGCCCTTACGAGCCTGAGAGTGTTCTAAACAAATGGACTGCGGAAGAAATTCCTGTAGTTTTTAGGACTAAAACAGAGTAATGTTCAGAACACACTTGTTGTTTCAAGCCTAGAAACAATGAAAATTTTTTGTGAAGTGGGCTCATGTTCGAGCATCGTTATTTTCAATAAAAAATGCATTTTTCCTTTCATACTGTACAACCATTCTGTTATTTCTTTTTTGTTCCATTCATAATCATAACATAAATAAGTTAAATACATTTCATTGAATATTCATTCATACCTACCATAGGTCCCCAAATATCAACGTCATGAGCGACACTGCGATGGACTCAGAATTCCCTTATGAGCGAGACATGTGCATAGAGGGATCCCAGGATTCTACAGATGATAAAGATTGTAGTTTATCCCCAGATTTATTGAGGATGGTAGAACAGAAAGAGAAGCTGATTCTACCTCACAAAGAGACAATTGAGAATGTACTTCTAGAAAAGGGGAAAGAGGTGAAAATTGGAACCTGCATAACCGAGGAAACAAGGCAGGACCTCATTAATATCCTGCTAGAGTTCAAAGATGTCTTTGCGTGGTCATATCAAGACATGCCGGGTTTGAGTGCTGATATTACGGTACACCGTATCCCCATAAAAGAAGAATGCAAGCCAGTCTAACAGAAGCTTCGAAGGATGAGACCCGATGTCGCGGTAAAGATAAGAGAGGAGGTCAAGAAGCAATTTGATGCTGGGTTCTTACGAGCGGTGAATTATTCAGAATGGGTAGCCAACGTTGTTCCTGTTCCTAAGAAAGATGGGAAAGTCTGAATGTGCGTCGACTACAGAGATTTAAACAAGGCCAGCCCAAAAGACAACTTCCCACTACCTTACATTGACACCTTGGTGGATAACACAGCGGGGTATTCATTTTTCTCATTCATGGATGGTTTCTCCGGATACAATCAAATAAAGATGCATCCTGAAGACATGGTAAAGACCACCTTCATAACCTTATGGGGAACCTTTTGTTACCAAGTGATGTCATTTGGGTTAAAAAATGCTAGGGCAACATACCAAAGGGCTATGGTAACCTTGTTTCATGACATGATGCACAAGGAGATCGAGGTTTACGTCAACGATATGATCGTAAAGTCTCGAACAGAAAGGGAGCATGTACAAGTCTTGAGGAAATTGTTCTTGAGGTTGAGAAAATTTCAGCTGAAGCTGAATCCAGCCAAGTGTACTTTTGGGGTTAGGTCAGGAAAACTGCTTGGCTTCGTAGTCAGTGAAAGAGGAATTGAGGTAGACCCAGATAAAGTTAAAGCCGTCCAAGAATTACCTTCGCCACGCACTCAAAAGAAAGTCCGAGGCTTTCTGGGAAGACTTAATTACATTGCTCAGTTCATCTCACAATTGACTGAGAAGTGTGATCCCATATTTCGTCTTCTTAAGAAACACAGTCCAGGCATTTGGGACGATGAATGCCAGAAGGTATTTGATAAGATCAAGCAGTACTTGTCTAATATCCAGTGCTAATGCCATCCAGTCCTGACAGACCATTGATTCTGTATCTGACGGTATTTTATAATTCAATGGGATGTGTGCTAGGCCAACACGACGAGACAAGGAAGAAAGAAAGGGCGATATACTACCTCAGCAAGAAGTTCACTGAGTGCGAAATGAGATACTCGCCAATTGAGAGATTATGTTGTGCTTTAGTCTGGACAACTTGGAGATTGAGGCAGTACATGTTGTACCATACGACTTGGTTAATCTCGAAGCTAGATCCTCTTAAGTACATGATGGAGTCAACCGCCTTAAATGGAAGAATGGCCCGATGGTAAATCTTACTTTCTAAATTCGACATAGTCTATGTGAACCAAAAAGCTGTGAAGGGGAGTGCAATAGCTGATTTTCTAGCCAGTAGAGCGCTGGACGACTATGAACCCTTGAACTTTGATTTTCCTAATAAAGATCTGATGTTTGTAGAAACAACCGAAGAAGATACCCTAGAGGATCGCCCTTGGAAGTTGAACTTCGACGGAGTATCAAATGCAGTTCGTAATGGAGTTGGGGCAATCCTGATATCCCTTTACAGAGACCATTATCCATTCACTTGCAAGTTAGATTTTGACTGCACGAGCAATATGGCAAAATACGAAGCATGTATCATGGGAATCCGAGCTGCTATAGACCGTAAAGTCAAGTTGCTAGAAGTATATGGAGATTCCGCACTGGTAATCTATCAGCTAAAAGGGGAGTGGGAAACGAGAGATCCTAAATTGGTCAGTTATCGAAAGTTGGTCTTGGAGCTAATCAAGGAGTTTGATGACATCACATTCTTTTACCTCCCGCGTGATGAAAACCAGATGGCTGACGCCTTGGCCACATTAGCTTCTATGATCAGGATAAATGAACAAGAGGGTATGAAGCCCATTCAAATGAGCATCTGTGAGACTTCGACTCACTGCTGCAATATTGACAAAGAGGAGGAGAGAGATGATCATCCTTGGTATCATGATATTCTGCGATATGCGAAGAGCCGTGAATACCCTGACCAAGCAACAGAAAATGATAAGAGTACATTAAGGAGAGTTGCCAGTGACTACGTCCTAGACGGAGAAATCCTGTATAAAAAGTGAAGGGATCAGGTGTTGCTAAGATGCATCGATGCGGTGGAGGCCAAGAAAATCATGGAGGAAGTCCATGAGGGTGTCTGTGGAACACATGCCAATGGGTTTACAATGGCCAGAAAAATCATGAGATTCGGGTATTACTGGTCCATGATGGAAGGGGATTACATCCGCTACGCCAAGAAGTGCCACAAGTGTCAAATTTATGGAGACAAAATCCATGTGCCTCCGTCACCTCTTCATGTTATGACTTCTCCGTGGCCTTTCTCAATATGGGGCATAGACGTCATTGGGCCAATCTCACCGGCTTCTAATGGACATTGATTAATTTTCGTGGTCATTGATTACTTCACCAAATGGGTAGAGGCAACCTCATATGCCAATGTCACGAAGACTGCAGTTAGTAAGTTTTTAAAGAAAGAGATCATATGTCGCTACGGTATGCCAGAAAGGATTGTGTCTGACAATGCACTAAACTTGAACAACAGCGCGATAGCAAAAGTCTGTAGTCAGTTCAACATTAAGCACCATAACTCATCGCTATATCGCCCGAAAATGAATGGCACTGTTGAGGTGGCTAATAAAAATATCAAGAAAATCGTGGGGAAAATGGCTAAAACTTACAATGATTGGCATGAAAAGTTACCACTTGCCCTTTATGCTTACCGAACATCTGTCAAAACTTCCACCGGGGCAACCCCTTTCTCATTAGTTTATGGGATGGAGGCAGTCTTGCCTATAGAAGTTGAAATTCCTTCCCTTCGGGTTTTGTCAGAACTGAGGTTGGATGAAGCGGAATGGGTTCAATCTTGATATGATCAACTGAATCTTATTGAGGAAAAATGGCTAAGAGCCATCCATCATGGTCAAATGTACCAGAAGCAGATGATACGGGCTTACAACAAGAGGGTTCGCCCCAGAGTATTCCATGAGGGGGACTTGGTATTGAAGCAGATTCTCCCTATCCAGAAAGACTTTAGGAGAAAGTGGATGCCAAATTGGGAAGGACCTTATGTCGTAAAGAAGGCCTTCTCTGAGGGAGCATTGATACTCGCCGAGATGGATGGCAGAAGTCTGCCAAATCCAATTAATGCAGACTCAGTCAAGAAGTATTTCGCTTAAGAAGGGAATGGGCCAAGGCGAAAACCTGTAAAGGGCGTCTTGATTTCAAAAAAAAACGAAGAGGCCAAGGTAAAAACCCGCAAAGGGCACTTTGAGACCAAAGGGGATTTGAATTGAAAACCCGTAAAGGGCGATTCAAATGTTTTGGAGAAATGGGGCATGTGCTAGCCACCTTATACCTGAATTAACAATGAGGAGATACGCTGCATATTCGGGGCATTGGCAAAGTGCTATCGGTCTCCTAGATATATGTTGAGCTCAGAGTGGTCTTCAAAAAGTTTGTACAAAAAAGTTCAGGCTGCGATATCTGGGGCACTAATTCCACCTTTATTCGTTTTTGTACTTTGGCAAAATTTACTGCTTTTGTTCAATTCATTCTTCACGGGTTTTTGTCCCGAATAAATTTCAGTTTCAATTATCTTCATAATCTTTTTCAAGCATTTCTTATTGAGATAATGATTAATGAACTAATAATACTCCTACAAAAGAAGTTCTGCATATTACTCTGAAAGTCTCAAAATATTCAAGAATTCGAAACGGGACAATTATTTAGAATTCACCAGGCTTAAAAGGGCTCGGAGCACTTGAGATAAGGGTCTAAGCAGTGACGACATTTTCAGATTCTCTGTTAGAAGTATCAGCTGAGTAAGAAGGCATATAACGAGAATATTGCCATAACAAGCGGCGAGCAATAGTATCCCAAAGAGTAAAAAAATTGGATCATACTCATGACATTTTGCATGCATCCATTCATTCATAATATATATGGTCAGGAGCATTTTCATGACATCTTAATCATTTGACCTAAGCATAGACCCCATGAAATTAAATCTACAAGAAGGTTCCCCAGAGGACAATGTAGCAAAATTGATGGGAGTTATAGAAGATTACAGATCTCATCTCCACTGAGAAGGAGTGGACCAGATCAAAGACAACAGATCTTATCTCTACTGAGCAGGAGTGGAGCAGATCAGAAGACTGAAACCTTATCTCCAGCGGCGAGGAGTGAGCGAGGCTAAAGATAGCAGATCTTATCTCTCTGCGAGGAGAGTAGAGCGCATCAAGATCGAAGCCTTATCTCTACTGAGCAGGAGTGGAGCAAATCGAAGACAACAGATCTTATTTCTACTGAGCAGGAGTAGAGTAGATCGAAAGACTGAAGCCTTATCTCCACTAAACAGGAGTGGAGCAGGCTAAAGATACAGATCTTATCTCCACTAAGCAGGAGTGGAGCAGATCGAAGATAGCAGATCCTATCTCCACTGAGCAGGAGTGGAGCGGATCGAAGATGGCAGATCTTATCTTCACTGAGCAAGAGTAGAGCAGATCGAAGATGGCAGATCCTATCTCCACTGAGCAGGAGTGGAGTGGATCAAAAATTACAGATCTTATGCTCACTGAGCAGGAGTGGGATAGATAAATAATGGTGAATCTTATCTCCATGTATCGGCAATGGAGCAGATTTAAGCCACTAGCCTTATCTCCACTAAGCAGGAGTGGAGCAGGCTGAAGATACAGATCTTATCTCCACTGAGTAGGAGTGGAGCATATTGAAAGCAGCCAGTCTTATCTCCATGTATCGGCAATGGAGCAGACTGAAGTTTATAGCCTTATCTCCACTGAGCAGGAGTGGAGCAGATCGAGAGCAGCAAGTCTTATCTCCATGTATTGGCAATGGAGCAGACTGAAGTTTATAGCCTTATCTCCACTGAGTAGGAGTGGAGCAGATCAACGATAGCAGATCTTATCTCCACTGAGTAGGAGTGGAGCAGATAAAAAAAATGACGAGTCTTATCTCCATGTATCGGCAATGGAGCAGACTGAAGATTATAGCCTTATCTCCACTGAGCAGGAGTGGAGTAGGCTGAAAATACAGATCTTATCTCCACTGAGCAGGAGTGGAGCAGATCGAAAGCAGCAAGTCTTATCTCCATGTATCGGCAATGGAGCAGACTGAAGATTATAACCTTATCTCCACTGAGCAGGAGTGGAGCAGGCTAAATATAGTAGATATTATCTCCCTACGCAGTAGTGGAGCAGATCGAGACAAAATACCTATACCCCTAAAGATGCAGTGGATGGAATGAAGCTACAAAAAGTCAATATTCAACAACATAAGACAAAATTGGCCCTTTTTAAAGTCTTTGCTCTATTCTCGTTACACGACAATGAGCAAAGAGGGGCAGCTGTAAGGCCCAATTTTAGAGCTCGGGGCCCAAGCCAAGAAATAATAGAAGCCCCAAAATTTAATAAACTAGTCCAACACATTGCAGGCCCAAATAACCCAAACTTTTCAGTCAACCCTAGAGGCACCAGAAGACCTCGCGCCGCACGTCTCTCACTGGCAGAGCCATGCCCCACGCCGCACGGCTCCTCTCCGTGTTGTGCACTTCCACGTCGCCTCACTTACTAAAAAGAAGGACAAAATAACAGCAAACAAGATAGATTCAGTTGTAATACTCAAAGGCTATAAAAGCCAAGAAAATCATTGTAAACATGATCTTTTTTTGACACGACTTACACAAGAAATACACGAGCATTTTACGAATCAATACTAAAGAATCAGTAGAGGTTTTTTTCTCTTTTCTATTTCTTTTTCAAATATAAATATTGTTGTTTTCTTCTCTATTTTTTTATTTGTGTTTTTCGTTTTGATTTCTGTTTTGGGTTTCTCAATTTCTCATATTTTAACCAAAACCTACAGTATATGTATCAAAGCATTAAAGTTAAAAAAAAGGAGGAAGAAACTTACTAGGCCATCGGTCTTGTGTGAGCACGGTCGATCACCAGACCAGTGGTGATGCGGCGGCGTATGGAAGAAGGGGCTCAAACCTTAGAAAACAAGAAAGGGAAAAAGGGATTCTGGTTTTTGTTCTTGAAACAGAATGAAAGAAATGGAGGAAAATTGTTTTTTTTTTTTTTAGTGTTTTAACCTTAAGCAAACGGCGTCGTGTAAGGGGGGGAGAGCCCTGCGTGATTACCTACTTCTGCAGGTGAATTTGATCAAATTTACCCTAAATGGGTAAATTGCGCGTTTAGTTCTTTCTTTTGCGCCCTGTTTTGATTACATCCCCTTCAGCTTTTTTCTATTTTTTAAATTTGCCCCTGAATTTCGCTCGCCACTGCAATTTGATCCGCGTTCAGGCGCACCGTTTCAGAGGGAGGGTTTATTTCTATTTTGGTCCCTCTACGTTGTGTGCGCATTACAATTGGGCCCATTTACCTTATTTTATTTTAAATTTGGCCCCAAAGTTTCTGTTTTTGATCCAGTTTAATCCTTTTTTAGATTATTTTGCTATTAAATAAAATTTTTTATTATTATTTTATTACTACTATTTTTTATATAGATATTACTATTATATTCCTATTATATTTACTATTGCTATATATATATATATCCTTGTTTACTTTAATTTTTTTATATCTTTTATAATTATATCTATTGTTTTATTTTATTATTATCAAATATTTTTATTTTCTTTTATTACTATTTTTTTTAATACTATTATTTTATTATTTTATTATTATTTTTATTTTGTTCATCATCATTATCATTCTATTATTATTATTACTGCCATAGTTTTTTTAAATTAATTTTCCTATTATTATTATATTTGTTATATTTATGGTTATTACTATAATTGTTTTTTATTATTATTTTATTACCACATATATATATATTACTATTATAGTTATATTTTTTTGCATTCACCATCATTATATGTTGTTGTTTTATTATTTATTATTATTATATTTGCTTTATTATTGTCATTCATATTTTGATCGCCGTAATGTTGTTATATAAACTAGCATAGCAACTCGCTTTACATTTTATTTTAAATCATATCATATTTTATTCGATGCATTGTCGTTTTCGTTTCAAAATAAGCAAACTCTCCGTGTTCTAAGGTTCGAAAGGAGTCGTACCCTAACTTACTGGGTTTCGATTTCCCTTTTCGAGTCTAAAGAGCCCATTACTTTCTTTTTAACAGTTGAATAAAAACTTATTCTTGAGAATTCAAAATCGTTGTGTCCTAACTTACTGGATGGGACGTTTTGTTATCTCGAAATAAAGGATTTCAAAAAACAAAGGCAATATTCCGTGTTTGGTATCTTGGGAAATCGAGCCCTAACTTACTGGGTTCCGATTTTTTATTAGATCCCAAATAACAAAGTATTCTTCTTAGATTTAAATACATCAATTTTGAAAGTCAAAGGACAAGCTTAATTTTGGGAATTTGAAATGTCGTACACTAACTCACTGGGCGTGACATTTTACTTCCTTGAGAAAGAGGGTCTGATTGCTCATTTTTATTCAAGTTTTTTTATAAATCATATTTTAAAATCTTCCAAATTTTCGATGTTAGGACATTAGTTGATCAATTAGGTACCAATTTTGGGCATTACGAGGGTGCTAATCCTTCCTCGTGCGTAACCGACTCCCGAACCCGTTTTCTTAAAGTTCGTAGACCAAAACGTTTTCAAAAGTGACCCAATCACACTTCAAAAAAGAATTGGTGGCGGCTCCGTTTTCCTTTTAAAAGTCGATCCGTTTTCAAACTAAAAAATGGTTTTGACATATATATATTAATTTTTATGTCTTTAATAGTTATATCATCACATCACCACTACGATTGTCCTAAAATCTAAATATTTATTTACCATTAATTTTGATCTTACTATTAAAATACACTTAGTATGATGAAAAATAATTATATAAGAGTGGCACTTGCGTTTAGGATGCTAAATCCATTATCCTTTGGTTAAATATGAGAATGTGATTCTTTTGAATATTGACTTGGAAGATATGTATAATTGAAAAGTTAAAATTTATGTTTGAGATAAAATTATCCTTCTTTTGCTTATTTATTATTTTCATTATTTTTATGCCTTACTTTTTCCCCTATTCACAATTTTTAGATACTAATGAATTAAATTTTAAATTATACTCTAATTTAATAAATTTGAAATGTTTAAAATTTATATTCAATTTAATCATATATTAATTTATTTTTATTTAAAAATGAAATATTAAATTGTTTATTAGTAATAAATATATATTTTAAAATTAATAATAAAGTAATCATTGAAAAATGTTAAATCTATATTTTATTTTATGAGAGAATTTTGGAAATTTATTATAATTCTTAATAAAATAGTGAACCCTCAAGATTTTAATTAATATTTTCAAAAACCACACCCCATTACAATCTAATGAGGAGAATTTAATGGCGTGATACCAGAGAAGATAACTGACATTGTATTATTACCCTGGTTTGGATTGGGCCAAACGTAGATACCAACTTAGGTGAGCGCAGCTCATTCCTTTTTGTCACGTCTCTATCACTCAGGATATTTCTCCGCGGAGACAAAAGTCAAAGTCAAAGTCAAACCTCCACTGTCGTGAAGCAGAGATCTGTTGGTTCTGTTTTCCCATGTCCTAAACAGAAAACACAACAATGCTTTCCTTTTTCTTGGCTCAAAACAGAGCGCAACTTTCCTTTATTTGCTCTACCTCTGGTTTATCATAATAGTTTCTTTATTTGGGTATTGTAAAAAATAATAAAAATAAACAATCTGGTTTTGCCTTAAAAAAGAGAGGATCAAATTATGGCTGCTCTGCCTGAATAACCAGAATTATCATATTAAGGGCTATTTTTGATGCTTTGATCCGTATTTTAATCTCTCTTTTTGGTAAGAACTGACATTTTGAATGTTCTAAAAAAGGTAATACTGTTCCAAGTAAAAACCAAGTGTTTCAAATTCTTAAATACCTCCCCAAAAATATTTTTAGTAAATTTTCCCTAGGTGGGAGTTGTAATTTAATGAAACTTTAACTTCATATTCTGTTTTTCTTTTTACAAATTTAGACAGCACAATTTTTTCTTATTTACAAAAAAAAAATGTTTTTTTAGTTGGTGGTTAACTTTACATGCAAATTGATTTTAATTGTTGTGAGAGGGGCAAAGTTGTGTTTTGGGGTTCCGTAGTTTGATCCAAAGAATGCCGATTCCGATCCGCTTCTCACTTTTTGAGCTGTTTTTATTGATTTCGGGATCTGAGTTCTTGTTGATTGTTCTATAAGCCTTTTGGGATCTTCCTTATTCAATTCGAAACCTGCATTTGTGGACGAAACTTGAGTTCTAATACCGGGGACCGTATTATTTCTGGGGCCATTGAATTGAATCCTACAACACAAGAAGAAAACCCTGTTGTATGAAGCATTCAAATCATGGGTTGCATTTGCTGGAAAGGAAATCGATCAACTAAATATTTCGAAAATAACCGTCACAAAAAAGGCAAGGCCCACAAAGACTCAACAAAAACCGCAAAAAGGTTTCCTGTTTTCTCTAAGAAGGACAATGCAGTTTCTCAGGCTGCATCCTCTTCTGATGATGAGGAAAAGAAGACTGTATTGTCTGTTGTTGAGAGGCCTAAAAAGACCCCATCCCACTCGCAAAGCCTGTCAATGGAGGCCGGGGACAGGAGTGGACATAACCAGATGAGGATTTCCAGGATCATGGATGTCACTGGTGGTGAGAAAGGTGCACAGGTGGTTGCTGGCTGGCCTTCTTGGCTTGCAGCTGTAGCTGGAGAAGCCATCAATGGGTGGATACCTCGAACGGCTGAGTCGTTTGAAAAGTTGGAAAAGGTCTACAAATTGGTTTTACCTTTTCTTACTTAATTCATTTATAGTTTTGATTCTAGTGCTAATTGTATTAAATGGTCCAGAAATTTGTGTTTTTCTTATATATGCTTGCTTTGAAATTTATATTCTATATACTAGCCAGTGTATGTGGTTAAAATGAGCGTATGTTTTGTTGATGTAGCTCTTAGAATTATTGTCGCAATCTTTTATGCCTACTGACTCTTTTTTCCTTTTCCGAACCTTGACTGTCCTGCTAATAATGTAGATCGGTCAAGGTACTTACAGCAGTGTGTACAAAGCTCGCGACCTTGAATCAAACAAGATAGTTGCCTTGAAGAAAGTGCGGTTTGCTAATATGGACCCTGAAAGTGTTCGCTTCATGTCGAGAGAAATTATTCTTTTACGTAGGCTTGATCACACTAATGTCATGAAGCTAGAAGGTCTAATTAGTTCTAGGGTGTCTGGAAGTTTATATCTTATATTTGAATACATGGAGCATGATCTTGCAGGGCTTGTGGCAATACCTGGGATCAAGTTCACTGAGGCTCAGGTATATTCATCTTCGATATTTATTTGACTATTTTATTAATGTTGTTCAAATAACCATAAGACCTTCTGGGCTTCTAAACAATATATGGATGGTGAAGAACACTATTTTACAAGAACTCTACTACATCTTGAACTGTGGCTTTTCTTTGGTTTTTGATTGTACATATTGGGCATGATGCATAAACCTGTTAGCATTCACTGCTTAAATACAAAACAGTTGGTGGAAACACCAATCTTCAGATATTAGCTACTTACACTTGGTAGCAGTTTGTCTAACTTCCATTATAGTGTGCCATTATTTGATTTCTGAAGAATTATATACCCCTTTTCATTTTTTTAACTCAAATGAAAGCATTAAACTTAGTTGTTTGTGCTCAAATGCTAAATTTTATGTGTTATCTCTGCAGATCAAGTGTTATATGCAACAGCTGCTTCGTGGTCTTGACCATTGCCATAGTCGAGGTGTTTTGCACCGTGACATCAAGGGCGCAAATCTCTTGATAGATTATAATGGCAACCTCAAGATTGGTGATTTTGGACTGGCAACACTATTCCGTCCCAACCAGAAGCAGACTTTAACAAGTCGTGTAGTAACTTTATGGTACCGCCCCCCTGAGCTTTTGCTCGGTTCTACAGACTATGGAGTTGCTGTTGACCTGTGGAGTTCTGGTTGCATTCTTGCTGAATTATTTGCTGGAAAGCCTATCATGCCTGGAAGAACTGAGGTACTTATTTAAGTTTTGGGGGTATTAACCAGTATTTTGGAAATTCTTTTGTACATCAAGCTTCTGATGAAGTTTTGTGTCTCTTATGTTAGAAGAAATAAATCCTGTCGTAGAATTATTACTGTTTGTATGCATCCATGGCTATATATATAGTTGTATGTGTTTGCGGGGGTGTGGATGTTGGTGAACATGCATGAAGAGTGGAAAAATATACATGCAAAGAGACTTCTGCATTTCTTTTCACATTATGCAACTGGCAGACCAGGATGCTAAAAGCTAGACTTTCAAGTCATACTATACAGCAAATTAACTATTTTGCTTCAAATTCTGCAGGCATAGTGGCACTGTTCTATGATCTAGGTACAGAATTGCTTAGACCAAAACTATGATCTTATTTAGGGATTAGGCTTTGTGAATTTACTTGTCACCTCATTTCTCTTGTAGGTGTCAAATTATTTGCTCTTTCAGGAGAGAGGTATGAGTTTGTGTTTGTGTTGTGTCAATGTTTGCTTTTAATGTAGTCTGCAGGGGAGAGGGAGGCATTGCTGTTGGTGTAGTGCGTATCCACAGAGCTGATGTGGTTTACTTTTAGTTGAGAATTTACTGGAGCATGCATTATCTGATGAACTGTTATTTCTGTCGTACTTTTCACTGGCATGACATAATTATGAACAACAATGAATGTATTGTCTACGCTAGAATTGTCTATAAATGTTCAGAATTTACCCATAGAACTATCCAAGTGCAGTACACTTAGTCCTACAGTTGAACATTTCTGGAGTGGGTGATCTCAACATTTATCTTTTGTAGGTTGAGCAGATGCATAAAATCTTCAAACTTTGTGGATCACCTTCCGAAGAGTATTGGAAGAGATCAAAATTGCCTCATGCAACTATTTTCAAACCTCAGCATCCTTATAAACGTTGCGTTTCTGAGACATTCAAGGACTTCCCTACCAATGTGTTGGCCCTTTTAGAGGTTCTTCTTGCAATAGAACCTGAGTGTCGTGGAACTGCTTCTTCAGCACTTGAGAGTGAGGTAAAGCTAGTTTCCCTCCAAGTTATACATTTTTATCTAGGTTATGACAGCTATTTTAGTTATCACCTTATTATTTACATATACTTCTTTTTGGGATCAATCTTTTTGTTAGTCCAACTGCTTCTTTGTGTACTTTTTCCTTAGTAGCACCTCCTTCTTATACAAGCAAGATGAGAAAAGACTCCTAGCTTATTGGCTTGACTGCATTCTGACATCTACCATTCACAATCTTCATAAGAGAACTCTTCATGGTTTAGTTGGGAATTTGAAATATCTGTATAATAAGCAAGAAGCCTTTCTTAGCATTTTAACTCTTTTTCGTTATTCCTTAGCATTTTACCTTCAGTTGGGATGCCATTATTTATGATCTTTAATAGTGTAATCTTCCACATATGGTTGGGTGTTTCAGATATCCAACTTCTTGTTATATTGGTACACATCAGGTTTTCATTTTACTTGAGAAATGACATTTTTGCTAAAGTTATCTAGGGAATAGTATTGCACAACATGTGTTTGTGCCCTGCTGGGTAGTTCATCATTGGATCTTAACATTATTTTTGTTTACAGTATTTCATTTTGGTAAGTTTGTTTTAACTCTGGAATTTTTCATCCAGTTCTTTACAACAAATCCTCTTCCCTGCGGTCCATCTAATTTGCCTAAGTACCCACCTAGTAAGGAGTTTGATGTCAAGCTTCGAGATGATGAATCCAGAAGGTATGTTTCTGCTTTTGGTATTGAAAATTTGTTATTCTTCATCGAAGTTTTGTGAATTTGTCATTTGGGCGTTCTTTAAAATTTTCTGATAAAGTACAAAAACAACTGTCCTGCCTGTTTGGAAATTGGAAAACCAGGCAAAGAGCAGTTGGTGGGAAACTGCGTAGGCATGATTCAGTTAGAAAGGTTTCTAGAGCTGTTCCAGTCCCAGAGCTAAATGCTGAGTTACGAGCATCCATTAAGGTACTTTCTAACTTGTGAGATTTATTTGCTTATGCATAATACATATATTGTGATAGTATGTAACTATGGTGTTCGAACTTTTCTCAATGGAAGTCAGCCCCTTGATCGGGACTTATATTTATTGTATTGCTTGAGACAGAAGCGGCAAGGACATTTCAATGCTAAAAGTTTGAGTGGAGTAAGCTATCCTCAAAAGGATGGGAGTGCCGGCTTCCTTATTGAACCTCCAAAAGGAACGGCAAGAGCTGTATACTCTCGTTCTGGCCAATCATTGCCCCCTGCCAACTTTGGGTCTTCACGGAGTATGAAGGCAAATGAGATTGAGTATGTGAAGGCTTCTGCTCAAGCATTTGGCTCTCCAAGGAATACTGAAGAGCCGAGAACTCAGACAGCAAATGCTCATCGTGGAGCAGTGGAATTGTCTCAATTTTCTAACTCGGTTGCAGCTAGTGGCAGTTCACGGTTTGATATGACCAAAGAAAATACTATAAATCCACATTGGCCAGAGGGATGTCTTGGCAACAGATGTAACCATCTGGATAATTCTAGCTCCTCCAAAGAGTGGGAATGGTCACATCAATTACGTGGTAGGCCAAAAGTTTCACTTGTAATGGATGAACTATTGTCTTCCAAGGAATCAACTGCGGTAAGAGAATTATGGAAAGTTTTATCAATCACGTGTTTTGTCATAGACATCATATATCTTTAGTGGCAGATTCTATATCCATTCTTCTGACAACTGATCGTTGGATGCAAAGCTTTTATCTGATTGCCATATCTTAAAAAATTGGCAAAAATTTGAAGCTAGAAGCTTTTACTTGGCAAAGAACAAAGTTTATAACGTTTCCTAATGTCTCATCTGTCTGGAGTGAGTCACTAATGCCTACTTTTGTGTGTTAATCCAGGCTTATGTTCCCCCGAACAACCGAATCCATTATTCTGGACCATTGATGCCTCCTGGAGAAAACCTTGACGAAATGCTCAAAGAGCACGAGAGACAGATCCAAGATGCTGTCCGCAAAGCTCGTTTAGACAAGACAGGTAAAAAGTAATTTGGATGATATTGGACAAACTGAATTGGTTGGCGAAAATTGGAAAAGAAGCTTTTACGGGCTTTATTTTGATACAGAAGGTGGTGAGCAGAGTGCCAATTGAAGTATTAGGGAAAAGAATAACTCCATTTGGAGGTCTGACTAGTCTTGCTGCCACAAGAGATTCAGTAATCATGAAATTGCCATGGATTTCAAGTTGACTGCTGGATAATAACTATTTCATCCCATTTCAATCTGAAGGAGTAACAAAATAAAAAGATGGGAGAATATAGAATGGTGTGTGGTGTATGTTAGCAGTCCAAAATGTTCTAAGAAATGTATAAAATTCCGAAGAAGTATTGTTGTGTCATTCTTTCAAATTCTATTTGTTCATGGTCAGTTGTCGATAGAATTCCTACATGTAAAGATGAACTCATTCATTCATTCATTATTTTATTGTTATTATTATGTTGTAGTTTAGAGACATTAGCAAACTAAAAGAATTCTCAGTGAGGGCAAAATTTATAGAGAGTCGTTACCAAACACAAATCCACTGTGACTACCCCGTTGGGACAATGAGTCATGAAAAGCTTGTACCAAAAATGAGGTGGTTGATAAAAATAGACGTTAAGAAAAGCTGAGCATGACTAGGGAGAGTGAGTGGTTTTGGTGCTATACGGCTCATGCCATAAGCGTTAGTAAAGACCCTACAAGGTTTTATAGTACTAAATGGGTGTTGTGATTTCTTTCGAAATAAGATAGTCAATCTGAACAGTTGAACACCTCGGATAGTAGGAATCCTTCGAAGAGATGATGTGTCATGAGTCTAAAGATATGTAAGAAAGAAATTGAGCCTGAAACTTGATAAGCTTTATGTATGGATAAGAACTCGGAACTTGTGATACGAAATCTAAAACTTATTCCTGTATGTTTTGGATTCATTGTAAGTCTTTATTTGTTTTGTTCTGTTCGTTCTAATGGATTAACGATTAGCACAATCTAATAACTATTGAGATTAAGATCATATGTATTGGCAATTGAAATAAGAAGAAACTAGAATTGATGCCTTAAGCAAGTAATAATAAATTATGGAAAAAGAATCAATGCATCAAGAGAGTTACTCAGTGACTTTTTGTAACATCCCTTACTTGTATCCGACGCCGGTACAGGGTACAAGGCGTTACTTTACTTAAATGCATTCAAACCTACAAATCTGAGTCGTAAAAGTTCGTTCAAATTTAAAACTTTTCAATGTTCATCTTAAAGTCCTTAATATGAGCCTACAAGGCCCAAAACACACTTTAGAAACGGTTTGGGACCAAATTGAGTTATTTAGAAAACTTTAGAAAATGTCACTAAATACAAGGGGCACACGCCCGTGTGACTTAATAACATGGCCATGTTGAAGGACCGTGTAACTCACACGGCCTAAACATATAGGCACACACCCGTATCCCGTGCCTGTGTGGATTTATTTCTCAATTCTAACCTACAAGGGTTTTCACACGGCCTAGCACACACCCATGTTCATGGCCCATGTCCATCACACGGCCATGACACGCCCATGTCTCGGCCCGTGTGCAAAAACCTTGACATTCTGTTTCTGACGTCATCAACCCAATAAGGTCACACGGCCAAGGCACACGTCTGTGTCCTTAGGCCGTGTGCGAATTAAATTCCTAAATTCAAATGCAGACTTCAAACGGCCTGGGCACATGCCCATGTCTTATGACCATTCAAACGGCCTGGGCACATACCCATGTCTTATGACCCTGTCTACCACACGGTTGAGACACACGGTCGTGCCTCAGCTCGTGTGGTTACTACTGGGCATTCTGTTTTACCAAATTAAGGTGCATGGGACACACGCCCCCATGTGGACAAAAATAAGGCTATTTACCAAGCCTTTTCTGCCACCCTTACTTGCACCAACATAAGCCACATCAAATAACCTACTCATTCATGCATTAATATACCAAATACTAAACCATGTAATTTGGACATTCATGAATAACATCATCATTTTCATATATCAATAATAAGTATTAGCCATCATCCATGGCCTTATACAAAATGAATCAATCTTTAAGACAAGCCAACACATTTGGCCAAAACAATATGACACTTGACAGAAACCAACTCCCTATACATGCCATACTCAAAATGATAAATCTAACTATACCAAATGTTCAGATTGATAGCGTGATCGAGCCTTCGACTTCTGTTGATTCTCGAGCTATCTTGGCGGCACTATAAGAAAATGGAAAAGAGAGGGACTAAGCATAAAGCTTAGTAAGTCGTATGTAAATAATTAACAACAATTACCATGCATTATCATACTCATATCATCTTATAAACTTGCACAAAATTCTCAAATGATTAAAAGCATAACTAACTCATTTTCACCCTTACTAATCATACAACATAATTCGAGCTCATTTCTCATGAATTTTCATGTAGGTACTTGTATCACTTACAACATAAGCGTAACTTTTCTCACTTTGACACAAGCTCTAAATTACCCGTTGAACTAGTTGGAATACCAAAGGATACCCGAAAAGCCTCACACAAGAGGGTAAAATACCAATGCCATGTCCCAAATATGGTCTTACACTGGCTCACATATCGAGGTCGATGCCATGTCCCAAACATGGTCTTACACTAGCTCTCGTCCCAATGCCGATGCCATGTCCCAAACATGATCTTACACTAGCACACATATCATTGCCGATGCCATACACTGGCTTTCATAATGTGGTCGATGTCATGTCCTAGACATGGTCTTACACTAGCACACATTTCAACCAAATGTTATGGCTTAGATATTCAATCTATTCCTAAGGTTCAACCGAGAGTATACCACATCAAAATTTCGTCATGCATATTCATAATAATAATCAAACATTTTATACAATATCAATTGTTTAATGCATAAAAACAATAAAGTTATATTATTTATGTACAACTTACCTCGGTATACAAAAAATGAGCGACTAAATTGAATTATTCTACTAGCTTGGTTTTCCCCCGGTCTAGGTCTGGACTCCGTTTTTCTTGATCTATAATGATAAAATTCACTCATTTAATCACCATATTAATCAAGACATTTCAAAATTCCTACTTTGGAAAATTACCATTTTACCCCTATACTTTTACATAATTACAATTTTGCCTCTAGGCTCGTAAAATGATTTGCATCAAAATTTATCATTAACCAAGTCTAGCCAAATCTATTTTAAGCTTATAGAAACTCACAAATTCAATTATTTCACACATTTACTACCTATTTTACAACCTTTACAAAAAGGTTCATTTAGGTGTTTTCATGGAAACCCCTTTCACAAAAGTTGTTTATTTAACAACCAAGATTCATTTTCTTCCATAAAAATTCAGAAAACAACACTAATTCTCTCATGGAAAAACCCTAGAATTTCAACCATAGTGTAAAATAGTCCCCTCATTAGCTAGATTATGCTGCAAGGGTCCCAAAAGTACAAAAATTATCAAGAATGACCATTAAAATCACTTACTTGCAAGGATTGTAAGTTGCTGAAAATTTCAAGCTTCCAAAACCCCTATTTTTCTGATATTTTCGGTGGAGAGGATGAAGATGAAAGGTGATATCTTTTTTTCTCTTTATTTTATTTTATTTCATCAATTAAGTCACCTAATTCCACCAAATTTGACCAATTTGCATCTTCTTGTCCCCTATGGCCGACCAACACTCTCTTAAGGGCCTAATTGCACATTAAGGACCTCCAATTTAAGGTTCTATAGCTATTTGACACCTTTAGCTTGTAGAACAAAACTTTTGCACTTTATGCGATTTAGTCATTTTTCAAAATTAAGCATGCAATCACTAAAATTAATTCACTAAAATTTTCATGCACTCATATAATCAGGCTATAACACATAAAATAATATTAAAAATAATTTCTCCAGCCTCAGATTAGCGGTTCCGAAACTACTGTTCTGACTAGCCCCAAAATCTGGCTGTTACACTTTCTGGATGAAATTTTGAGAATAAAATTTTTTTAAGGAGGGGAGTGTTATATCCCAAAATCATTGACTTGGCACGTGGTATTATTTTAGTAGCAAATATCATGAATTTGCGAGAAATTTGGAAAATGAGTCATTTAAGAATCCTTATTAAGTCAAATTTAATTTCATAATGGGAAATAATGAAAAGAATTTTAAAAGGGAGAATGTGGTAAAAAAGATTAAATTGGACATTTTAAAAAGTTTGAGGAATAAAGTGTAAATTTGACCAAAATGGGAAAATGTGAATTATTAGTGAGTAATTGGTACGAGAACAAATTAGATTATATGTTAGCGTAATAAAAATCACTTTTGAGACCAAATTGAAAAGATTTGATAGCATAAGGACTATATTGTAAATATATTAATTATGTCGAGAAAAAGGTGAAAGTATAATTTTCAATATCCACTCATGTGTATTTAATATTAAATGAGAATTATGGAATTGGGGTGAATTACCCCAAAATGTTTATTTTTAATCATAATTACCGCATTACGTCGATTTTGGGTGGACGCGTTTTCAATAGATATGACAAAAAACGCTTTTAATTGGATGTGCTTTTGGCTTTGACTAAATGGTTAGATGTTAATGCTTTTATCCTTAAGTATTGGGTTTGATTTTTTTCTTATATACATCTGTATTTTTTTATTTCATGTTGCTTTAAGTTTTTTAAAAATTTTAATTAATTTTTTTAACATATTAATTCTTTAGTTAGATGGTTAGATAATTGCAATTACATCATTGAGTATGAGGATTCATTATTTTTATAAGTATATTAATGTATTTTTTATTTCATATTGTTTTAGGTTTTTTCTATTTTTAATTTTGATGATATTTTTTAATTATTATTTTTAATTAATGTATTTTTTTATGAGGTTGTGATGGAGGGTGAATCCATGGTGTGCACATTTTAGAGGCTCATAACATCATAGTTGTTTTACCTGTATTTCCTTCCGTATGTTAATTGTATTGGTAATTCAGTTTCGCACTATTTAGCTTGTTAGGCACATGATAGTATGGATATTTTGCGCTTTTTTTTTTTTTTTTGATAATCTTTATCCATGAATTTATAATGCTGGATGCTATTAATATTTAATGTACGATTATTTTATCCAAAAAATTAGGGTTTTATTAGGATTCTAAATGAAACTCAACAGCAATAGGTGTTCAGATCCATTTAAATTTTTGTTAAAATTTATTCAGATTAGTTAAATTACTTTAACAAAAACGGAGCATGAAAATTTTGACTGTGTAAACATTCTCACTAAAATCGACAACAATATATTCAAAAAAAAAAGTATTTTAGGAAATGATGATTGTTTGAGTAAAAATAAAACTTTAAAATCAATAAAAAAACCATTGTATTTGAAAAAAAAATTGATTTTTAAGTACTAAATTATAAAATTTATGTAACAAATTTAAATTTTTTTTATGTAATATCAAAATATGGTTTTATTTAAATGGTAAAATTGAGTTGTTAAAAATTTTAATGTTTTAAGTTTAAATTTCTATTATGTGTAAATGTTTTTTTATTTATATAAAAAAAGATAAAATTGCCCTCAAAATAATATTTATTGCTTTGTAAAAATGAAAGATTTTTGATAAATTCTCTACTGAAGTAGAATTCAATTAAAGGTATGGTTGTTTGAACCAGATCGAACCGGTCAATCATACTTGTTGAACAAGTTGAGATACCAGTATAAAAGAGGTATCAGATCGATTAACTTGTAAAGTGATTGAACCGATAATAAAACTATTTTTTATTTTAAAAATATTATTCTATTTTTATAAATTTTTTAATAATTTATTAAATCGAGTTAGATTCACGGATGAATGACTTACCTGATTCGAGTATGAATTGCATGGGAGGATGATACCAATTTAGGAAAAATTATAAATATTAGTATAGGTAATTTTTACCATACAGATTATGGGTGTCCGTATATAATAATTTGTTGGAAGGCTTTCAAAGCCTTTGGCACGTTTTATTACCCTTATATCATAAGAATATTTAATATTTAATTTGTCTACAATAAGAAGGGGATAGAGTGACGGCCAAAGCTTTCCCTTCCTGTTTCTCTGAAATTGTTTCAAAAAATTTCCCCTTTTCGATTCAATCATGAGTAACGAATAGTGAGTCCACCATTTCCTCTTCCCTTTTCTCTTTCCATTTATTAGTAATTTTTCCATATATTTCTACTCACATTTCATTTCAAAACTATTCTTTCTTGTTGGTTTTTAGTGATTATCTGTTCAAGCTTCTGCTTATCGGCGATTCCTCCGTCGGAAAATCCTGCTTGCTTCTCAGATTTGCTGTAAATTTTAATTTCTTACTATTCTTTAGATTGCTTTTTAGTTGTTATTTTCGATATTTTGCATTGTCGGTTTGGTTTTGGCCTTCTGGGTTTTCCCCTCTTTCTTGTTGTAAATTAAGAAGAAGAATGAGTAATGAACTTGATTTTAAGGTTAATGTTAGAGTAATTAGGGTTATGAATTTTAAGTGTTTTTTACTTTGTTTTTTTCCCAGGATGATTCTTACGTGGATAGCTACATCAGTACCATCGGTGTTGATTTCGTGAGTTTTTTTTTTTCGTTGCTGGACAAATATTTTTAATGGAAGATGTTTCATACTTTCGTCTGCTAAAAATGTGAAAATTAATTTACCTAATTGTTTATATTCAGAAAATCAGAACAGTGGAGTTGGATGGCAAGACAATCAAGCTGCAAATTGTGAGTATAATATGTTTCTTTACTAAATGTAATTTACTTTTCAAAGCCAATTACAATGCATTTCCAATCTTCTTTAATTTAAGCTGATATTTTCATTCTTTCAAAGTTATTTATGGTCAAAATTTTTTTGAATGTCGCTAAATTTACAACCCTATATAATTTTGTTGTCATGTAGGGAAGCCATATGGGCTTGCGAGAGTCCCGTGTCAAATTATTGTCTTGGTAGAAGAATACGAGTATATGACCCAACTGTCAATAAAGGCTGCTACTAGTGTTTGGCTTTATATATAGATGGTTTTGTTGTAAATGATTGAGAGAAGATAGTGCCATATATCAATTTCCTACCAAGAAGGGCTTGCAAAATCTAATGACTTAATTTTGATACACCGGAATTGGGGTGAATGTACCTAGCAGGTTCCTTTATTATAGGGATTGGATCAAATTAGTCTCTCTGTTGTTAAATTGATCAATTTAGTCCTTGTACTATTAAAAAAAATCAAATAAGTCCAAATTTCAATGGAGTTTAACATTTATTGTTAGAAATTGTTATTTACTGTTAACAAAGTTACTATTTTGAAAGCTTTTTATGGTTCTGCAAATGAAATATTTTGTCCGGAGTTGAATTGCTAATGATAAAAAATAATTTTCATGTTATGTTTTTAACGGTAATTGTTAACTTCATTGCAATTGGCCTTATTTGATTCTTTTTAACAGTACAGGGATTAAATTGATCCATTTAATAATATAGGGATTAATTTGGTCTAGTCCCTATAATAGAGGGATTTCGCAAGTACTTTCACCCCAGAAATGGAGACTTTAGTTGTATAACTGATGCAGGAGTTGTTAGTTGTGGCCATTAGGAAGGTGTTTGTAGGACAAGTTTGTTTAGTTAATCCAATTTAATTACTTTTCTTACATTTGACCATGGCTGTCGAATGTTGGGATAAATTAGTGACGGAATAGCCATGCATCACTTTCCTCTAAAGTTTTTCCCCCTTTCTCACTGGCTCTCAATTAATGTGTAACATTTTGCTCTTGTTTCTTTTAGTGGGATACTGCTGGACAGGAGCGTTTTCGGACTATTACTAGCAGCTACTACCGAGGAGCTCATGGGATAATAGTAAGAAACTGAACCTGATTGATCTCAGATCATAAAATTTTATCCCAACTAGACCTTCAGGGTGGGTATTGGGATGTGTTTCAAGAAAATATGATCATCAGGTTATCTGCTAATTGATATCCATTTTCTTTCTTGCAAATATAATTAACTTGCAGTCAGTATTCTGGATGTTCTTGCGTCATGCTAATTGTAATGTGAGCCCAAAACTACCTTATTTTTAAATTCTCAAGTTGGTGAAAGAGGAGGAGCCTGCTTTACTAAACATACATATTATTGGCTTTTTACTGCTGTTTTGAATATTCTATTTTGGGTGTGTAAATTTATTTCCAATCAGGAATGTGTGACAGAAATGTTCACTGTAGCTCTTGCTAATTGCCTCCCATTTATTGATCCCATTGGTCAGCTAGGTGAATATAAGTCCATACTGCTGTTTGAACACCCTGAAATTTATATAATAATAAAAAAATTGTCAAAATCAAATCCTAGCACGTCAAAGAACATAGAACATATATTTTTATTGTTAAACATTTTACTTTCTTATTTCATATCTGACCCTGTTAAGTGTCTCAGAATCCTTTTGTTGGTATTACAACAGGTCGTCTATGATGTTACCGAGATGGAGAGCTTCAACAATGTCAAGCAGTGGTTGAACGAGATTGACAGATATGCTAATGACAGTGTATGTAAGCTTCTGGTTGGGAACAAATGTGATTTAGTTGAGAACAAGGTTGTCGACACGCAGACAGCCAAGGTTTGTTTTGTTATTTTTAATGTTGGGACAGTTATCATCAGTTAATTGTCTTGTTTACCCGGGGTGTTCCTTGAAGGTTTTTAATCTCTTTGATATTTCTAGATGCTTTAGGTCCTCTTGAAATTTCTTGCTGGTTATGAATGGATAAGATAACAGTTTGGTTACACTACTGTAATCTGCAGCTGGTGATTAGATATAATTTACTGCAGGCAATCATAATTTGATTAATTTGCAGTTCTGTTCTTCATTGAACTACAGGCATTTGCAGATGAAATTGGGATTCCTTTCCTGGAGACAAGTGCTAAAGATTCAATCAATGTGGAGCAGGCTTTCTTAACCATGGCTGGCGAGATTAAGAAAAAGTACAATGAGTTCCACTCTGTCGTACTTTTCCTTTTTTTTTTTTTTTTTTTTTCCCTTTCAAAATCCATAATCTTTTTACCTATTTGCTATTAAATGAATGTTGTTTATGGTAAGATGTCACAATTGTTATGGTCACCCACCAATAAGTTCTTAATGCACCACAGTATTTAATGTAATGATCATGCTTCTGATAATTGATCTTTCACATTGCTAGCTTAGTCTGGAGTTCACCAGACGTTCATAAGAAAATCGTTCACATTATTCATTGTCTAAAATCTCCACTTTCTATTTATTTCTAGTTCTTTTATATGTCATATCTTTAATTACGAAGTTTACCTATCTGGTTTTCTATCCAATTTTATGCAGAATGGGTAACCAGCCAACTGGGAACAAGTCAGCCGGAACTGTTCAAATGAAGGGACAACCGATCGAACAGAAGAACAATTGCTGTGGCTAGTAGCCGGAACTTTTTAGATCGTAAACATGTTGCATATTATATGAATGTTTCAGAAACTAAAATGCTGCCTACTTGAACTTTTTCTGTGTAAGTTGAAGTACCAATGCATGTTCCTCTGTATCTTATATTTTCGTTAGATTATATACCGTATTTGCTGAAAAACAAAATGTTGAAGTACTGAACTTGAGTGCAGGAACCATTATTAGTAATTCCTAATATTCTGGTATTCATGAGGACAAAAAGATTCAAACCACAGGAAATGCATGAGTGACAAAACTGAGGGATTAGTGGGTGCAATACCTTCAATGTTTAACCTGTAAGCCTTCACAAAAATGATGATAAAATCCCGGTATCTGAAACTGTCGAAAATTATTACCCCCCCTTAAGATCATTGACAGAGGAGATGGTAATTACAGCCATGTCAAAATAATCAATAACTTGCAACAACACAAGAACATGAATAGTTCAAATGTTTGTAATGATACAAAATAACGTAATAGCAACAACAAGAATGTCTTGACAATACAACGCATTGATTACACAAAAGAAAGGAATGAAAATTGTAACATGTTCAAGATGATGAGCAGCAAGCCTTTTTGGTGTTGGCTTCGGGTGCTCCAACATCAATGGTCTTCCCTTCTTTAATACCTGCTGGTGCTGGCTCATCTGAAGAAAGTGACTTCTTACTAATTTTGCGGTATATTTCAGAGAGAATGGTCTGGAAAGCCTTCTCAACATTTATTGCTTCTAGTGCAGATGTCTCAATAAATGAAAGGCCTTCTTTCTCAGCATAGCTTTGACCATCCTCTGTGGCAACTGCTCGGAGATGCTTCAGATCAGTCTTGTTCCCAATCATCATAATTACAATGTTAGAATCTGCATGGTCCCTGAGTTCTTTCAGCCATCGGCTGACATTTTCAAAAGTCGTTGGCTTGGTAACATCGTAAACCAGAAGAGCTCCAAGAGCACCTCTATAGTAAGCACTGGTTATTGCTCTGTACCGTTCCTGACCAGCAGTGTCCCATATCTGAGCTTTCACAGTCCTCCCTTCAACCTGAAATAAGCCGTATTAAGAACATTTAACTTATAACAACCAGACCCGTAACCGTATTTCTCATGCCTAACATGCAGGGGAAAAGGCAAACAGAGAGACCAGAAACACATTCGAGGCTTTCTCCAAGAAATGGACATTACCTATATTCTCTCTGTAAAAAAGATCAACTCCACATTTTCAGTCATTTCCGACAAGAGAGAAACAAAAAGACTAAAATCTAAACTTATTTATGTTAGATTAGTTGTAACAAGGTAGGCCATCAAGTAGACTGAGCGAAATAACATGACATGGGCAACTCAGCTCTTAAAAGGTTGCGACTTTGGATTTAGATGAACATTTCCAACCTTGTTTGATCATAACAGCCAAGTTAGTACAAATAACAATGTATTATTTTTCAGCTTTTACAGTTATTTTCATACGAGAACAAAAATGTCTATTTATAATAATTAAATTTAGCTAATATCTTATTCCCCCATTCAACATTTTTGGTATTAAAAAGATACCCTTTAGTCATAAATATCAGTTAACCAAGAAAACTCGCACATTTTCCATCAAGAAAAATGGATTGGCATAGCCAGGAACCTGTTGCCCTTTAATCATCCCCTATAAGGGCTGATAACTCATGACTAAACTCACCAGCGGCCACCTAATCCGATAGCAGCCAATCTTTTTTGTTTTTTTTGGGTATAACCACAAGTATCATCATTAGTTTTGTAATCTAGAATTAGTTCTGTTCGGGCCGGGAGCGGATTCAAATAGATTTTAAAATTTAAACTTGATCCAAATGTCCGAACTGATGAGATCGTGCAAATGAACTACATATATTTTAATAGATAACCACCTAATTTCATTTCAGTTAATTAACAAATATTTAATGATATATAGTTATTTCAAATCCACCGCCAAATAGGCGTCTATCAAATCCTTCACAATCAAAGAAAATTTTTACATATTTATTCATGTCTCACATAGCTTCAACACAATTCAATACTAAAGGTTATCAAAATCAGGAGTGAACTCCATTTTCTTTCAATACTATTATCACTGATTGGCTCAATCTAAAATATCATACATTCAAGAAAAAACTGGATAATTTTTTTTTTGAAAGTAAAGCAGTTGAAATTCAATAAAGCAGTTGAAATTCAAATTATAAAGAACGATTAAACAACGAACAAATCAGATCTACCGCACGTTAAGAACGGGAAATAATTGATCTAAATCCAAGCATCTAAAGTAAACCAAAATTACACTTCATTACAGATATACAAATAAATTAACGAAAAAAAAGAGCAGAAAAAGGGGAGATTTATTACTTGGAGAGTGCGGGTGGCGAATTCGACGCCGATGGTAGATTTAGATTCTAAGCAAAACTCGTTCCGAGTAAATCGAGAAAGCAAATTAGACTTTCCAACGCCAGAATCGCCGATTAGTACTACCTTAAACAAGTAATCGTATTCCTCGTCCGGTCTCCTCGCCATCTTTTTAGTTGGTTTTTTTTGTTAAGCGTTTTAGGATAAAAAATGAAATTGAGAATAGCAGCGAAGTCCTTTGTATTTCAAGGGACTGAAGGATGGATCTGTGAGAGAAAATTAAAAAAAATGGACAGATTTTTATAATTTGTCAATAAAATGTTTCAACTTTAATTATATTATTATTATTATTATTATTATTATTATTATTATTATTATTATTGGTTAAAATGTCAAATAAGCCTTTTGAAAATAATTAAAAAATCAATTAAGTCCATCGTTCAAAAATTGTACTTAATTTGATACAAATCATGATTCATAGACCTCAAATGATTCACAATTCCTCAACTAAAACAATTGTTCCAAGCACTAAGCACATTATCATTCAAACCTCTCACTCAACTCTCCACGTAAGACTGATTAAATCCCATTTCATTCTTTTCATTTTTTTATTATTGAAACTAAAAACTCTTGTAAAATAAAACAAGTATCTATACTTATTTATATTTATTTTATTTATTTAAATATTAAATTTTTTATAAACATTTATTATTTTTGATAAATTTTATAATTTTAATTTTATAACTTTTTGTAATTCTTAAAAAAATTCAATAAATTTTAATTTTTAAAATTATTTTCATAATGTTTAATCATTTTTAAAAATTTTAGGCTTAAACGTTAAAAAAACTCATTGGAAAATATATAAAACATTAATTAAACCCTTGCAAAATTATTAAAAATTAATTAGTTTCTTCATATATTTTGATAGGCCTAAAAATACAAAGAGAGATGAATTAATATTTTAAAATTTCAACAAAATTTTCTAAAATAAAAGAGTTAAAAAGAAAGAAAATCTTGGTCAATCGATTTATAGTGGTTCATCCTTAATTGTCTACTTCTACTACCTTAGCTAATATAGAACTTTTCTGGTAATTTTTATATCTTAGCAAAATCCCTTTATTACAAAGGCTCAATTGGAACTTATCTAATTCCTTATGGTTTTATATCTAAAAAAACATTAACTACACTCTTTAAAATGCCAGGAGAAATAACAAATAATTGGTGAACTTCTAATAGGTGTGTGTTGGCAAGTTTGAGCTTTAAATGCAAAGAAATAAGAGTGATCTTTGTTGATACTTTGGACATGTGCAAGCCCATATGTGATATCCAGATCTGTTATAGGTTGGACATGTGTAAGCCCATTTATGATATCCAAACCTCTTATACGAACGTATCTTAAAGATTGGTTTGGATTAGATCAAGCAAATCGACTTCCCTGTTTTGAAGAGATTGGATTAGATTTTGAATATTGAAGACTTATCTTGGATTTATTGAAGATATTCACTAAGCTTATTATCCTGCTAGTTTAATGGGGGAGATTGATTGTAATTGATCTAGTATGTTAGCAAATCGAAAGTAGTTTATACACTTGAGATTTGTATAGGTTTTGTACAAAGAATTTTAGCACTTATTTGTTCAATAAAGAACTTGTAATTGTAAGTGCATTGAGTTTAAAAATAAGTTAATTACTTTGTTTTCAGTCTAAGTTCCTAAAAACTTAGAGGAGAGTGATACAAATCTTAAGTGCAATAATGAGGTTGCTAATATGATAAGGGTCAGAACTTGTAATCACTTGTTGTATGAGGAAAATCAAACTGCGTAAACATATTATTGTGTTCATCTTTGTTCTTCATCAGCGCCTAAAGCAATTGGTATTGCTTGTATCACTGTTTTTGGCATTACTCAACTTTCTAGCAAATATCACTCAGTTCTTTCATGTTGAAAACCTTGAAGTTCTGAAACGCTTAGAAAGTAATAAACTTAAAAAAACTAAGAGTTAAATCACTTTAATCCTCAGAATACTCTTTACATCTCACAAAAAATTAACACAATTTCACATGAAAAATATATTTCACCCCATGATGATATGAGTTGGTGGCTAAGCCTATTTACAAGCTAAAAATACAAGTAATTAAAATAAAATAAAAAACATATACTAATTGTCAGTGTTTGACTACTATACTCAAATTGTAACACCCCAAGCCCGGCCTGGACGTTATTGCCGAATCTAGCGATGTCACATTGAAGTGTTTTTCGTAAAATATGTTGTCGTTAAAATCCTTATTTCTATTTAATCACTTTGTGTTATTTAATGGTGACTCAAAAACGGGTCGTTCATTTTTAAAGCATGAATCATTGAAAAGTTATTTATTCTTAAAAACGTTATTAATTTCCAAGCGTCGTTTATTGCGGAAGCTTTTAAAATAGTTTGCGTTTTCGTGTGTAATTTGTTAAAAATGTTTAATTTTTGAAAACTCGGTTGTATCTACTCCTAGCAATTATAAATCAAAATAAAAATCCCAAATTAAAGTAAAAACCCATAAAGACCATTTACAATAAAAATACCCCAAATAATAACAATACTTAAAACATAATCAAGTACGTAAATATATGCGGACGTGTGGCCATCTTTGAGTCCCTCGCTACACCGATCCGCCTATGATTAAGGATTACCTATAAAGTAAAACAAAAGGGGTGAGTTTACGAAAACTCAGTGTGTAATCCCCATGCAATTATACAGTCAAATGCAAGCAAGAATATGATCGGGCCTGTGCCCGCTACGGTAGTGATATCAATTTGATTTCGGCCCGCCCATCTTAGTCTGAAACAGTCATGTGCTTGGGCCCTGGCCCATCACAGTAACATTAATCAGTGCAGTAACATATGAAACGGTATACAAGTCCTACCCATCCATCCTCTACACTCCATCTCCGTCCAAATTTACACTCCATGTGGGGATATAATCAACCCACCCATCCCTACACTCCAGAGAGTACCAAATGCGGCACTATACAGTAACATGCAGCTGGGCTGCCAGTAATTTAGGCTCAAAGCCCTTAGGTACACTTTCTCCGATCAATATAAAACTCATCCCCATGCAATGCATCATGCAATCATGTTATGACATACCATGGTATCATACATGTATTCAGTACAATTTAAATAACATGCTAAAATACAGTCATACATGTATATATATATATCACACAGAGGTATAACAGTCATTCAGTCAGCTAGGAGTCCAAGTAAGCTTACCGACCCTACAGTAGGTCTACAGTCGACTCGGGCGATCCATGCAACCTTAGCAATCAAACAGTGAAAATGGGCCTACGAGCCCATGATGCTAGCCCATGTGGGCCTACACGCCCGTGTGGCCCACATGGCCTATAATAGCCTTGGCCATGTAAAATGCACGGCATGGCCCAATAATTTCTACACGTCCGTGTGGCTTGCTCGTGTGGGGCCCACACAGCCCAGTTCGGCCCGACCCATGAAATTGTACATGGCCGGCCTCGTTGATCACACACCCATGTTTAGTCACACGGCCTACCGCATGGGCAGCCGCAGGCCCGTATGGAGTCAACGATTCACACTTTTTGGCTTTTTATCGATTTTCGATTATAGAACAGTATTTACACACACTTGTCACGAATTCGATGTCGAAACACTCCCTAAGCCCGGATACCTATCAAAGGTCATTCAGAACCGATTAGCAGTTTAATTCATAGGTCTCGACAATCGTTAACAGTATTAGCTTGACTTATTGCCGAAGAAAACCCTTCGCTAACACCATTAAACCGAAAACCACGAGCACCCTAGAACCTTCATTTAGCCAAAATAACGTCATTTAATCACTTAAAGTTGCGCTAAATCGAAATATACAATCAAACCCAAATACTAAATTCACAAACGTTGCCTTCACACGCACCAACGGGGTTTCGCACACTTCGCACGCCAATCAAAGATCACCAGTCTGCTAAATAATTCCTACCAACAACAAAACCCCTCTTAAACGATATTCCAAAAAGAAAAGTCAGAGTTAGCACTCACCAAAACTTAGCAAACCCACAGAATTAGGAGTTGAGCGTAAGAGAAAGAATGAATTGCTAAAATAGGTTAAAAGGAAAAATGGAAGGAGGGAGGAGGTTCGGCCAAAGAAATGAAGAAGAGAACATTTGTTAGTGGGGTAGAAGAAGAAGAGAAAATCGATAAACAATGGGGGGAGGGAAACGATTGCCGTAGGGAAGAACGAAGTCGAAAAAAGAAGAAAAAAATAGAGAAACTAGTTGGAACCCTTAACAATATTCGACCTTCAAGAATGGAAAAACAATTGACAGAAGCCAAAATCAGGAGAAAACCAAACCCAGCAGAAAATTTGAGAGAGCAACAATGAATTCAATTCGGCACCAACTCTCCTTTCATATCCCTAAAATCTCTCCTTAAAATCCTCCCTTTAATCTCACCAAAATCCTCTCAACAACCGAAACCAATCCTCAGTCAAACTCTTCAATATTTTGGCTGGACTAAAATACCAACACGACACAAGCAATAAAATAAGTTCCTCCTTGTTTGCACAAAGACTCGAACCCTAGACCTCCTGCCCATAAGCTCTCCACTTAACCGCCAAACCAACAGGCATATTCTAACATATTTTACCAGTATTTATTTATAAGCCTATTGTCTAAAGATAGGGGTTTATTCAAATAAAAACAAAATTTTGCCCAAGCTAAGGCTTGAACTTGGGACCTCTCACACACACCCAGAACACATAACCACTGAAGCAGATAGACATTGTGTCACAAACATACAAAAAATAAATATTAAAGATTTTTTGGGCGTTACACAGATATCACTTACTAGTTAATATTTTGTCCAAAGATGAAATATTAATGAAGTGTCTGATATCTTGAGATGAGATTTACCTTTATTCAAATTATTTTGGTTTAAATTTGAAATATTTTGAAACAAATAAATTTAGATTTTGGCTCTAGGATTTAATTAAGGATGTCTAATATTTTAAATAGATTAGTTGAAACAAAATGCCACCAAAGTGACATCTTTTAAGTAAATTAGTTTATTTAAAATATCAAGATGATTATATGTTTTTGTGATTCATGAGTTTATTAATTGACCCAAAGGTAAGTTAATATTTGGTAGAATTTCAACACATCTGTGGTGATAAATGTGTGACAATTATAAGGTATTTTATGTGAGTAATAAGTTAGTCCAAAGATTTTTTTTATTGTTTGACATAATTTATTGTTAATGTTTGATTGCTACAAAAAGAGTATCGCTTGCTATTAATATTATTGTCCAAAGACTTGATATTAATCCAGTGTTCGGTATCTTGGGATTGAAGCCACTATTTTGGATTTATTGTTTACTTATGAATATGAATATTCATGTGAGCTTGTTTTTATCTATTGTGTTCTATATTTAGCTAGTTCATATTATGCTGCCATAATATCTGCGAATATAAATTCTATACCCATGCTTAATGGGACCAATTTCAAGGAATTGAAAAGGCACTTATAGTGCTTGGTTATATGGATATAGGTCTTGCACTAAGGGAAGAACAACTCGCACCTCTCAATACGGAAAGCACCCCTGATGCTAAAAGGGATTTTGAGACGTGGGATCATTCAAATCGTATGAGTCTAATGATCATGAAGCATAGCATTCCAGAAGCTTTTAGGGGCACAAAATCCGAAGAGATTACTCAGGCCAAGGGTTTCCTTGACAAAATTGAAAAATTATTAAAAACGATAAGGTTGAGATGACATCACTTCTGACTTCTTTGATGTTTATGAAGTATATGAGTCAAGAAAACACGAGGGAGTACATTATGGAGATCCATGTTGCTTCAAGACTTAAGGTACTTAAAATCAAGCTTTCTGAGGAATTGCTTGTTCTTATGGTTTTGGTATTGCTTCTTGTATAGTTTAACTAATTTAAAATTAGTTACAACTGTCAAAAGGAGCAATGGACTCTAAATGATACCATTTCTCATTGTGTGCAAGAGGAAGAAATGTTGAAACATGATAAGTCTGAAAGTGCTCATTTGGACAGTGCCTCTAAAGACAAACACAATTAGGAATATTTTTTAGATGAGAACTGCAACATTTTTTGAGGATGTTGAGTTTGGAAGGAGAAATAAGGTTAGAGATGTTGCTTTTGAAGATGAATTGGATTCTAACCTAGTTACTGTTACCACTTTTGACAATGTTCAAGTTCTCATACCTATCATTGATCAAGAAGTCAATTTAGAACATCAATAAGACAATATTAAACAACTCCTTATTCAAGATGAGGTAATTGTTCCAGAAGAACAAACTCAACAGCCTCAAGAACAAATGTCATTAAGAAGGTCCACTAAAGAAAAAGTTATAATGGCTTTAGTGAAATATTTTGACCTTGAACTGCATCAGATGAATGTTAACTTAATGGTTTCTCAATGGTAACATTGATCATACATTTATATGGTGCAACTAAAAAATTTTGTGTCTAGTGATGCAAAGTTAATGATTTGCAAATTAAAGAACTCCATCTATGGGTTTAAGCATATTTCCCATCAATAGTATTACAAATTTTACCAAATGATTATCTCATCCAGTTTAGAGATGAATTTGGTCGATAATTGTATATACCAAAAGTTCAGCAATAGTAAGATTCTATATTTGGTTTTATATGTTAATGACATACTGCTCGTCAATAATAAGTTAAGTCTCGACCAATACCCCAAGAATGATTTTAAGATTAAAGAAATGCGCAAGGTTCCTTACGTCTCAAGTGTGGGGAGTCTAATATATGCTCAAGTATGTACGCATTCGGACATTGCATACATTGTTGGGATGTTAGACAGATATTTAAGTAATCTTGGTATGGACCATTGGATAACAGCCAAGAGGGTTATGAGATATCTGATAAACCATAAAAGTAACATATTTTAATCCCACATTTAGTATGCTTTTGGATGATTTATCCTCGATTTATATAAAAATGTGCTCTTAATCTTTTCTTTTCATGTCTTATACCCAGGAAAGTACCCGAGGATAAAAAGAACGAGAAACGGGCCCAAAACGGACCAATTCGGGCCAAGGAAGAAATCGACACGGCCTGAACTTAAGCCCACACGGCCATGCCACGCCAATAATCTAGAACACAGCCTTCTCCCGATTTACATGGCCGTGCCTCATTAAAGAAGTCTGGCACGGCCTGGCCACGATCTACACGGGCGTGTACCGTGGCCGTGTCCCTGTCGCTGGAAAGAGCAATTTCATTCGGAAAAGGATACTTAGAGGCAAAGAAACACATTCCAAAGCCTATTCAAACACCCTACTAGGAATTCTACTTAAATTAAGATATTTAGGGGCCAAGTAAGGCATCTCAAAGTCTATATAAATACCCAAGGGGGCAACTTGAAAGAGGAGTTCGGCAGAAACCGAAACTGGCGTCAAAGCTAGGCCAAGGAGCCAAGCCGAGAAGGTCAGAACTAGGGAATAACGCGAAGATAGCCAGTTGATCCATCCCAAGAAGCAGGAATTATACTCAAGACGGCGGAATTCTTCTTCAATTCCTTCAGGGAGTTTTAGGATTTTCTTATGTTTTGTTTTATCTTTTCTCTTGCGATGTTTTGTTTATTCATTATGAACTAAACCCCTCAGATACCTGAAGGGGACATTGATCGATTTACTGCTATCCTAGGGGGTTATTATAAGTGAACGAGAGTTCCACTAATTAACCTAGGGTTAGACTTATTCACCTCGAGAGAGGGCTTAATATAGATTAGGGAGTCTTACGGATCAAGCTAAGTAAAAGAAATCATGTAATTTAGGGTTAAATAATAAGTGAAGTCTAGGTGGATTCTTCCTAAGGGTATCGTCGCAATCAACTGAGTTTTTCTTCAAAGTTATTTTCCTATTCGTCCTTTTTGTCTTTGTGTCCTTAGTTTAGTCTTCGTCAAAAGCAACTTCACTCTAATTTTAAGGCTAAATAATAAAAAGAAAGTTAGTATTAGTACTTTTAGTTCCTTTGGGTTCGATATCCGGTCTTGCCTAAGCTATACTACTGTTTGATAGGTACACTTGCCTTTAATCGTTGTCAGAGTTAGTCTCCAGGTTTGATCATTCTTTTATAAATATTTAAAACTCTGATTTTGCAGCAATCAATATCTTCAGAGAACAAAAGATTACATGCTCATGTTGGAAAAAACGAGTTCGGAAAATGCAACGGAAAATAAATTTAAGGAAAAACCAAAGTTTTGATTTTTTTTTTTCCTAAACAAGATCTTGGTTGTGATATCTACAGTAATAAACACTTAATCAAAATTGTACATTTTCGATTCGTCTAGGATGAGAACTTCGACCGAGTAGTCTTCTACGCTATCCTTAAGCTCACGTCTGCCGAGTGTAGCCTCGCTTCGAATTAGAAAATTTTTCATAAAACTTACTAGTGGGGTAATTTTGCAATTTTTCTAAACTTTTAGGTCAAGTTGTAAACCAGAAAAATATCTCTAGAAATTTTCTAGAATAATCTCTTTAGAGAATTTTCTCTCTACAACTTGCTCTTGAATTCAAGTGTGTGAAAATAATAACTCAAAGGCTCTCTTTATATAGGGAGAGTTTAGAGAGTTTAACTATGGTTAAACTTAATCACTTTAATATTAAATTAATATAATGTTTATTAAGATAAATATTAGATTAAATTTAATACTGAATCTTATTAAAATAATAAAATGTTTATCTACAAGATAAACATTAAATTAAATTTAATATTAAGATAATCACTTTAATATTAAATTAATAAAATACTATTTAGATAAGTATTAAATTAAATTTAATATTAAACTATTAAAATAATATTATTTGTGGAATAATTATTCTGAAATCAAATTCTCTAGTAGAGTCCCAATAGGAGTGTAACTCTTCCACTACTCAACCACCGACGACCAATCGTCGCCGACCATCGAGACATCGCCATCACAACAATTGGCACTGCCGTGTCCGGTGATGTAGGTGAGACACCCTTACGGCACCCTGAGCCGGTTCGGCTGCTGTTGGTTCGGTCCGAGTCAATGACGATCTGACCAGTCTGGTCTATCCACCGGTTGGACCGCCAGTCCGGTTTCATATATCGGACTTGGTTCGACCAATTTTTGCTTTTTGGTTTTGATTTTGAGCTCCTAGGCCCAATTTACGATCTTAGGTCCAATTTTCAAGTTCAATTACCCATTGGGCCAATTGTTTGACTTGAAAATTAAATTCCAAAAATATCATATTAATTTTAATTGATTTGATTAATTTAATTTTACTTTATCAAAATTAATTTTTCCAAAAATCACTTAGATTTTCCAAATTAATTTTTCAAGAAAATTCTTTAATTAAATTCTCTTGATAAGTGATAAAAGTAACATATTTTAATCTCGTTCTTAAAGCGTTTTTGAATGATTATTTATGTAAATTAGTGAATTTTATACTCTGAATCCTTTAAATTCATGTTCTATACTTAAGAGAGCATTTGAGAGTAAAATGAGCGAAAAAAAAGCTAAAATCGGACAGAGCAGATTTCAAAAGCCACACAGGCTGGACATACGACCATGTGCCAGACGTGTCAATTTCATGATTCGCATCCAAAACACGCGGAAAAACGTAATTTTTAGGCTTTTCGGACATTCTAAAGTCTATAAATACTAAATAGAAGAAGAGAATAGGGAGCCATTAGAGAGTATTGAAGAAAACAACTTGCAGAACACCATTGAAGCCAACTATGAAGTAGAGTTCCATCAAATATTAAAGACCTCCTTTTAATTTCTTTGAAGTTTTTATAAGTTTCTTTATTTTTAGTGGTTATATTGACTTTGAGATATTTTTATTTACAATTATAAACTAAATCTCTAGATACCTAGGGAAGATGAATCCTATGATGAATTCTATTATTTGATTTCTATTTTACGCGATAAATACTTGATTTTTGTTCTCAGTTATGTGTGCCTATCTCTTATTTTTAATATTTCCTGAATATTAATACATGTTTAATGTACTTAAATTAGAGGAGGAAAAGTCCATGAAGAATAGATCTAGTATAATTGAGTGGAGTTGCATGCAATCCTAGAAATAGGACGACATAAATCCAGCGGATTTGAGTTAAATCTAATAGGAGGATCCATAGATCGAGTTAATGCGACAATAAGGGTTTTAATTAGAAAGAAATTTCAATTAATCAACCTAGAATCAGTTGCTTTTACTCTCGAAAGAGATATTAGCATAATTTAGAGATTTCTACAGATTAAGATACCAAGTGAATAAATCGTTTAATTCAGATTTATAATAATAGATGAAGTCTAGGTGCATTTTTTCCTGGATATTGTTTAGTTTATTGGTTATTATTTAATTATTTTCCTATTTTATTCTTTGTTGAGTTCTTTAATTAATTAATTTAGTAGATTTTAGCTTAAACCAATCATTCTAATTTGTCCGTTAAATAATAGGAAAATAGTAATTACTAGTACTTTTAGTCCTCGTGGATACGATATCTCTACTCACCGTTGCTATACTATTTATCGATAGGTGCACTTGCCTTTGTCATATTTTTAGTTAGTTTCGTGACTCATCATCTCTAGTTGAACAATTCTCACGACCACCTAATTTAATTGCACATCGAATAAATTAACTCAATTAAAGTATTCCTAAAGTCCTAGAATTATCTTCTGATTCAAATGCATTCTAGTCGAACTTTTGTTAAGATAGAGGAGGGACCAATCGGACATATACAATTATGTTTTAGTGATTGCAATTGTAACAACCCGTTTTTCAGTGGAATCAGAAACGGTGGTTTCAGAACCACAAATTTGATGAGTGAGTTCGTATAATTAGTATTTAAATTATACGAGTCAAAAAAAATTATATTGAATTTTAATTTGAGGAATTTTAACTAACTGAATTAAAAGTTAGCATAGGTGGTTCGATTCAAAAGTCAAGTGGTTATTGAAAACGAGGTATTAGGACCTCTTTTATGTAATTTAGGGCCATAAATATTTTTATTAAATATTTATAGAGTCTTATTATAGATAAGCTGAAGTTTGGTCCGGTAATTTTTACAATTAATTGCTTAATTAAGGTAAAATGATTAAATTGTAAAAGAGGTAAAAGTTAATTGCTATAGATTTAAACTACTAAAGAGACCAAAATGGTGATTAAACCATGGTCAAAAAGTCCAAGCGTTGGTGACATGATTAAATCTACTAATTTTTTGGCTATTTGCTCATTTAGTCCTAATTAGTTTAGGTTTAGATTGAAATAAAACTTAATTAATCAATAATTTGAAACAATTAAAGAACTAATTGTGCAATTAAGCCTTTCTTGGATGGTAATTATACCATATACTTATATATCAAACATTTATGGATATGTTTATATATCAAACATTTATGGATATGTTTTATAAACTATATACGTTATAATTAAAAGGTTATAATAATAGTTTTCTAAATAAATGAATTATAATTAAAATAAAAGCTAAATTACAATGTAATTTCTTTGATTCTCCTCCCAAAAATGCCAAAACACCATTGTTGGAGGTGAAGGAAGCTTCGGCCAAGCTTGTCCTTCAATTTGGTAAAGCCAATTTTAACCGGTTTCTTGTAATTTTTATGTTTTTAAGATTGTTGCAACTAGGTCCAGCTAAATCGTTTCTCTGTTTTCAAAATGCTTAAAAATTATGGATTATGCTATTGATGAGTTTTGGATATTCTTGAAGTTTTATGGTAGATTATAAAGCTTGAATGTTAAATAGGATTATTTTGTAAAGTAAGTTTTGATAATTTTAATGTTTAAGGACTAAATCGTGAAAGTGATAAAATTACAGGACTTTTTGTGAAATAACATAAATTATGGGTTGTATGGGGCCCTATACAATTCAGTTGAATTTAAATTTGATTAAAATTAGTTAAATTGCAAGTTTTGAGCTTAATGACTAAATTGCATAAAAGTAAAATATCAGGAGTAATTTTGTAAAAATGTAAAAAAAGATTTAGTTGTATAAAATAGTTAATTATGTTGCTGGAAATTTATAATTGAATGAAATTATTATTTTGATCAAGGACAAGCTAATAATCGAGGAAAAGAGAAAATTACTGAATAGTCCCTAAACATCCATTATTGCTGTAGTTAGTCTGGTAAGTTCGTTCGGTTTAATTTTAGTATAATTTTTAAATGTAATATATTAATCTAATTTCATAATGTTAGATTATATTGATGTGTGTAATTGAAAATGGAAATAATGAATTGATATTACGTCGATCATCGATTGAGATACTGTGACCCGTTACTACAAATCAATCCTGTAAGTTCGTGCGTTTATTATATTTATGTTGATTCTTATATATTCTATGTTATTATAATTTTATAAAATGTTATATTGCACAATGGTATGATGTTGAAAACGAAAATGGAATACGAGTTATCTATTAGGCCATGGGTAGGTGATTTACTATCAGGCTTTGAGCCGGTGATATGGACCGTAACGATGGCTTGAGGTCCTGCATATGTTGCGGACACTCTGAAGCTTATATGAGCAGCATCGTGAATCGGTTAAATACTTGCTCAAATGAGCAATATCTACTTATTATACTGAATGTGCTCAAACGAGCAATATCTACTGATTATATTGGACGTGCTCAAAAGAGCAATGTCTACTGATTATACTGGAAGTTGCTCAAACGAGCAATATATACTAGTTATATTGAATGTGCTCAAACGAGCAATATCTACTGATTATACTGAATGTGCTCAAAGGAGTAATATCTACTGATTATATTGAATGTGCTCAAAAGAACAATGTCTATTGATTATAATTAAAGTTGCTCAAACAAGCAATATCTACTGGTTATACTGAACGTGCTTAAAAGAGCAATGTCTACTGATTATATTGAAAGTTGCCCAAACAAGCAATATCTACTAATTATACTAAACATGCTCAAACAAGCAATATCTACTAATTATACTAACCGTGCTCAAAAGAGCAATGTCTACTGATACTGAAAGTTGCTCAAAAGAGCGATATTGTAACAGTCCGTTTTTCAATGGTGTTAGAAACAGTGATTTCGGGGCCACCAAATCTGACAAATAAGTTCGTAAATATTATTATTTAATATTTACGAGACAAGTGTGATTTTTAAAAAGGTTTTTTATTTGATAATTTATGTTATATGAGTGATTTATTAAGTTCAAGTCGTTTTAGAAAATGAGGTATCGGGACCTTGTTTTTATAAATCGAGCCGTAAATATTTTTATAAATATTTACAGAGTGTCATTAAGGCGGTATTAAATTTTCGTTAAGAAATTTTAACGTTTCGATAGTTAATTAATTAAAAATGACCAAATTGAAAAAAATGTACATTCTCGGGACTCCGTTCTTGTAAATCGGACTCGTAAATATTTTTAAGCTAGTTGTATAGTTAATTAGGTTTCAGTTAAGTGAATTTGCTTGAATTAAAAGTAATTAGGTATAAGGATTAAATTGCATATAGGGTGAAAGTTGAATCATAGATTAAAGAATAATTAAAGGGACTAAAGAAGCAATTTTACTATTGTTCTTTAGGTAGGACTGTTAGTGATATATATTATATGTAAATTTAATTTATATATATTATATTATAATGTGAAATCTTAATTGTTAAATATATATATCATATAATTTTTCTAAAAAAAGAAAGTATATATATCATATTATATAATAATAATTTAATGTATAATAAAACAAAAGTATTAAAAGAATGAATAAAAAAGAAAGAAAGAAAGAAAGCCATACGAATCAGAAAGAAAAAGAAAAAAAGAAAGGAGAAAATCGCAAGGCTAAGGTTTCAAATTGTTCAAAGTTTAATTGGTTAGTCAATTTAGCCCTTTTTTTTTATAATTTTTATGTTTTTGGAATTTCGGTGTTAAGTATTACCAGACCCATATCGAAATTTTAGCAATTATTAAGTTTTTAAGTGTTGTTAATGTTGAATAGTTTTAGTATTAGGGATTAAATTGATAGATTTTTAAGCTAGAAATAAAAAAATATTAAATTGTAGAATAAATTGTAAATTTTGAGTAATAGAGACTAAATTGTAAAAAAATCAAAATTTAGGGATTTAAGTGAATATAAGGAGTTAAATTTAGTTTAAAGTGGAATTTGTATGAAAATATAGAATTAAATGTGAACATATAAATAATGCAAGCCTTTCAGAATTAGATCGATAGTCGAATCGATTAAACCACTAGTTCTAGTCTGACCAGTTTGTCCGATTCAATTGAATAAATTATTAAAAAAATCATAAAAAATATATATTTGCAAAAACAAAAAAAAAACAAAAAAAAAACTTATTCAACTATCAATTCAATCGATTTTGCTAGGTTGCAGGTCAATCAGTCCAACTGTTGGGATCTAGTGACCTTAGTATAGTGATTTCGTCTACGTACTTGTAATTTTTCGAAGAAATTGATTTAATAAAAAATAAACTATTATCATTAATATCTTTTGAATATTATCCTCAACAGATTTTTGAAACACCTCATACCCGACCCGATCACTGAATCCAAATACGCAATGTTACATTATGTTATCGAAGTAACTCAAGCTATCTCATTACATAATCATAAATTTTACTTATCAATACTCATTGTATGTACAAGTTTAACCACAATTTAACACTTATCAAGCTATGTATTCAAAACAAATCATGGAAGCACAAACTAGAATAGCTACTCGTCTATGACCTTCGCCTTTCCTTTATCTCAAGATGGTCCAACATCTTCTTTAGCTACGTACAATAATTCAAATATAGAAACGGTATTGGTTTTCACATTATCACATGTAAGCACATAAATTAAACATAGTTTGTGTGACATCCCAAACCCAACTGGAACAGTCCGACTCGAATCTGAAGTGACACAGTAGCTAATGAAGTGACTCTCTAACACAAAACCACCCCAAAACACACCCCAACCTTATAACACCTAAATTCTAACTAATAACTGTCTAATCTTATTGCGGAAGTGGTTTGTGAACCATTTTAAAACTATTTTTAAGGATTTAACCCTAAGAGTATTTTAGTCATTTTACCACTTAAAACTAAAAGATCCCGATTTTAATTCTAAATGGTTACCAACTTCCCTTTAATCAATTTTGGGAAACCCCTAAAATTCATTTTAATTAACCATTTTTCCTTAATCCATTTACTAATTAAGGCTATATTAGCTAAGTTTTATTACTTTAATCATATATATACAATTTTAATATTTAATCTAATTATAACTAAAAAACAACATGTATTCATAATTTAAATATTGAAAATCATGCTTAACAAACAATAATTAAATCATACAAGAGACTTACTTTAGCCACAAAGCTATCCACTCATTGACAAGCTACAATTAAAATGTATTAGTAAAAAATTCATGCTTCAATCAACATGATATCATTTAGCAACATACCATAGTCCACACAATATTTAACCATAAAATTAATCATTAAAAAAAAACAAGTATAACATATCAAAATTAAAATCCAAATAAAAGTCTCAAATGTCCATTATGAGTATATCAAATTATCCCAATTGAGTGCCACAATGCCCTCTAATATTTCTAAAGAAGAGTCATTAATCTATACTACCAAATAGCTTTAGACTTGGACCAACCTTGCCCTTACTCCTCAACTCCCCAAAGCCGAAAAAAAAAACTCTGCACAAAGCAGTGAAGGTGTGAGCTAAAAAAGCTCAGTGAGTGGCCATAAATTCAATAAGTAAATCACACCAAAAATACACTTAAACAAAGGCAAACCATGTATCAAATTTTAAGTATATGAATCATAATTTCAATTATATTTCCATGCTCAATTATAGAATTCAATGGACTGAAATTTCCAACAATAATGCAACATCAAAACATCATAATTCCATATGTTATTCCACGAGTAAAAATCACATTTATTATGGCATATGGAAACATAAATTTAATTAACAGGCAAACACTTATATTGGCAAATGACATCCATGACAAAATATAAACATGCGATCATGCATTGGATAAACGAATCTCTGATCTCCCAAATATCGAATATAATACTCCGATTGAATGGGGCGTAGCCACACACTCCCTTATATCACATCGAAATTGCCAATAATTGAATGGAGAAAAAGGCTCAAAACTCCCTTATCCACTCCAACAGAATCAATACTCCTAGAGCCATATGCTCACAAAGAACACATATAGTGATGAGTACTCACTAATCCTATGGCATGCCATCTATATCCAATGGATCCACCATGCAATGTTGCCAATATAACCAATCATACAGGGCATAAAAACTTATATTTAAACACTTAATCATGATATAAAAATTCAATTTAAATCATGTCACTGAGCAATTTTAGTACCAATATTGATAAGCACAATAAATTTTTTTGTCCGTGGATCTAAAACCAATCATAAAACCATCATCAAGTGTCTAATATAGAGTAATCCATGCTCCAATTATTATTCAATACAACCCAAATCAATCATACCAAACACAAAATTCACAATTTCCAAAAATCATTTACAAATATGCTTATATAAAATTAAAATCAATTTTAATAATTAGAAACAAAATTCAAAACCTCAATTTACAAATAAGCATGTTTACCAATTGCCTTTAAAAACCACCCGCCTTCACACTTTGTTTCTCAAGCCAAAGTATATCAAGTAGCTGTGTTTGAACCTCGATTCTGATTAGCAACGGCCTCTCCTCGTTGTGGGGCTTAAACAAAGATAAAATACATGTTATAGGCTATCATTACCAATAAGAAAATCGAAAAAAATCATGAACTACACGGATCTAAAACGTCTCTCCAATCTACCTTATCGAAAACTCACGGTATAGCCGAAACACAAATTTCAGCCCCTAAATTACCTTCTCTGCACCAAAAACTATTTCTAAACATCATTCCTAATCTACCAACACAAAACCTAAGCATCAATTTCAACAAACAAGCCGTTTCATAATTTTTCGAAAAATCAACTCATTTTCTTAGTTAAAATCAAATTTGTCGAAATTGATCAATCAAATAGGTTTAATCTTTTGTTTTCTGATCAAAACCTATTAATAAACATGATTTGAGCTTAGATATCCATTTAAACTTGAATTCAAACTCAAAATCATGAATTTACCATTGTTGAATTTCATGTTCAATTGAGAAGAGATCAAGATTTGAAAAACCATTTTAATCGAAAATAATGATTAAAAACAACTTTAAAATTTAGAGTTGAGAAATTACCTTCAATCGATCTAGAATCATCAATATTGAAGATTGGATCAAGATCTTTGAAGAACTCGGATGAGTTTTTTTCCCAATTTTGAAAATCTTTTTTGAAGAATTTTGAGAGAATTTGGAGAAAATAAAATGTAAGATCTAATCTTTGATATGTGGACTTTGAAATAAAAAAGAAAAATGAGAGAAAATGCTTAGAAATTGGGTGAAAATTGTGTGTGAAGTGAGGGGGTTACAGTGTTTTTGAGCTAAAGAACCCCTACCTGATTTTCAAAAATCCTCCCACAATTTCCTTGTTTTACAAAGTATTCATTTCCCTCCAAAATTCAAAAAATATGAGTAATTTGCCATAAAACCACTCAAACATTTCCCTTATTTTGCAAAATGGTCCTATGTAATTAATATTTTAAATTCTCTCAATTAAACCCCTATTTTAATTTATTTTTCAATTCTAATTTGACCCAAAATATTTATTTTACCCAAAAATTATTTAAAACTATAAAATTATTTTTAAAAAAATATTTTTATTTTTCGGAACATTATTTCCCGATTTTTTAAAATGAAATAAAGCTAACTAAACTAATAGAAAAATTATTGATAACCCTGATTAACTCCTAATCTTTTCACTCGAAACCCAGTAAATCTAGACCTATTTTTAGGGCCTTACAATTTACATTTTTTTTTAGTTCCTATATCCAAAATGCTTATATATTTCAATATTTTGTATTGAAACAAAATTCGATTTTATATTTACTTACTAAGGGCCTCATCCTTTTAATCTATAATATAATTTCTTAATAACTTTCAATTTAGTCTTTAACGTTAATATTTGAGACACTCGTATTTCACCCGACCAAATTTAAATTTGGGTTAATAAATATAGTACAGGGGACCTTCTAACACTATTATTTTACTATCAACCACAAAATTTTTATCCCTTACAATTTAGTCCTAAATAAAACATAATTTATCAATTAATCTAAGCTTGATTCCATATCACCTACCACATTTCTAACATAGTTTTCCATCACTTAATTTAACTAGGTTCATGCATGAATTCAAATTATATCAAGATTTGCAAACTTTATTAATAAATAATTATACAAAAATTAAAAGTATAACTCACCTATCTTTCCCAATTGAAGTTACGGCAATGGTGGAAGAAAAGGAAAAATCTTTCTTTTCTTCCTTTAGTTTGGACAGCAAGACTGGGTAGAGAAGGTAACCTTCTCTCTCCTACTTATACCACATATATATACTTAGATTAGAATTGTAATTAAATTTAATTAATCTCCTTTAGTTAATTAACAAAAACCATTACTTAATATAATTCATAATAATGATGGCGGATGAATTTAATCATGCCATCCCACTAACTACTAACTTGGTCTAATTATCATTTAGTCCTTAGTTTAATTTCTAACTAGGTCCTCCCTTTTCCTAAATTTAAATTTAATAGTGGTTGTTTTTACAACTTAATCCATGTTCTATTTTTAATACCCGCTTTAATTCAATAACATTTAATAACTCAACCTTTCTGATCTGTACTTGACTTGTAATTATTCTATTTTAATTATTTACTAACTCAACTCAATTAATTTGATCTAAAATCGAATTTTGCAACATCATTGAAAACTATCGTTACAGTTTTTGCATGCAAATCAAAATGAAAACAAATATTGGCTCACTGGTTGTCTAACATTTAAACTAATATTAAGTGGTATTACCTTGTCGGACTATAGTGCGAGAAAACAATTTTTATTAGTAGATAATTTAAGCACATCCTTAGTCTAATTGAAATTGAGCAAATTGATTGAAAGACTAATATGTTGTCTATCAAGTCCAAATGGAGAGATACATTGTCTTGGGTATATGACTCCTAAAAGATAGAGACATAAATGTGACTGGTTGGCCTAACAGTACATCGGACAAATCCGTTATAAGCATATTAATTGTTGTTGGATCGAACTATTATAGGCATATTAATCGCTACCGTATTGATCTGTTATAAGCATGTCATACTACATTGCAGGGTAGGACGATATGTACGGAGGAAGATTGGCGGTTTATCTGCATATTTTGTTGTGCAAACCATAGCCATCAGTAGTCTATCTGCAAACTTGCTGTGCACTCACAACCATCGGTAGTGTTATAACACCCCAAACCCGACTTAGACGTTATGCTTAGATCTTGAAGGTTACATTAACTTCTAAAAAATTTTTATTGTTGCTATCTGAAACTTCTACTTGTTTTTCTATAAAAGTAAATTCTGAAAAAAAAAAACCCCTCGTTTTCCACTTATTAGTTGCAAAAACAAACCATTATACAATAGGGGTTTCTTTAACACATTTGTTCTTTACTACTGAGTTGAAATAATAGATGTATTGTTAACTCGCTTATTTTTTAGAAAACTAGATTGCTCATTTTGTTTTGCAGCGGAAAATCTTTAACTTGTTTAACTTTGAAAATCAAACATTTATTCTATTTAACAGAATCATGCAAAAAAATTTAACTAATTAACTAAAAACTCAACAAAACCCAAAACCAAAATAAATATCCGAAAATTAGTCCGACAGTCCAAAAGTCCATAAATTTTAATTAATAATTACTTAAAATTATCTTATGCAAGAAAACCAATTCAAGCTCCCGAACGACGCCCAATCCTAAGTCTGTGGGTTACCTGAAATATTAAGCGAATGGGGTGACCTAAAAAGCTCAGTGTGGTTTTAACTCAAGTATACAAATATCAAAATAGAACAATTTATTATATAGAACTTACAAATTTTAAATTTGCAAATTTCAATATGCATGTTTATGATAATGCAGATTTTTCAGAAATTTCCTACCCAATTCCGCTACATACCAAATATAGTTCCCCAGAACTCGTCCATCCAAAACACACCAACAAATAATTGTGGACAATGCCACCAGAATTGTAGACAAGCTACCAGAACAAATATGTGATTAAACCACTAGATAGTGCATATCATTAAATTGTCAGAGCTTCCTCCTTACCATATCGTCCCAACCCCATGTAATGTGACATGGCATGCAAATACAGAATTAGAACAGTAAGCATGGTGCACATGCAATCATATATTTAATAGGAATCGGTAGGCTTGAGATTTCATGCTTTGTAGAAGATATGTCAGATTTTAATAACAACAAATCAGTTTAATCAAAATAGCCATTATATCACATACCATTAGAATTAGAACAAAACATAACTTATCAATAATCAATTAACATATTTAAATAGAATACTTACCTTCTTTCAACACAAAAATCCTTTAGCATATTCGACCACTTTATGATACTTGTAATAATTTTCACATTACTAAATTAATCAAAAATCAAAACATGTTATCTACTTATCACACGAGGATCCAACGTCACCAATCTAAAATGTATCAACTCTTCATCACAAATACTTGAACCACTTATTAACTAACCACTTCTTGAATTCATGATTGATTTGATATGTTGGTAACGAATCCTTCAAACCAAAATAATTTGTGGTTAGCATGAACACTTTGTCCAACAACAAAACTCAAGATCTAAATATAAAATCAAACTCACTCGTTAAAATACTTACGTTTTAGATACTACGGATGAGTCAAAACAACTCTATGACTTAATTGAAGATTTGGTTGGAATTGATGTGAGAATCTATAACCCACAAGATGAAGAAAAGGGACGACAAAAAGGAAAAGAATAAGGGTCGTTAACAAAAATATGGATAGACAAAAAAAAAAGAAAAGGGAAAAAAGCATAGAAGAGAGGGCGACAGAGAGAATTTTAGTAGCAAAAATGAAAAGAACAGAAAGATAGAGAGTGGGAGAGAGAGTGATACAACACTAGGAGGATTTTTAGGGGATAATGCTTCAAAATTTTAAAATTATATCAGCATAAATCTCACCTAATCAGTTTTAGTTGCTAACTTTATCGGTTTGCTTAGAATTTGAATTTAACCGAAAACCTAACAGCATGGGCAGCACAACAAGGAAGAAACAAAAATTAACTCAATTTTGGGCACAACGGGATTCAATCTTGGGAGCACAAGAAATGCAAGTTTTTACCACTGAACTAATAGACTCATTCTTGTTCACAAACTTATGGAAATTAAAAATAATCTAGGCGCATCAAACTAGATATAGGGATAAAAATAATCAAAAGTTCAAAGAAAGGGAATCAAATACAAGTCCTCAAGCATGCATCCAGAACACTTAACCACTAGGTCAAATTAATTACTTACCACAACTCATACAACATTTATTTTATAATAGGGTGTGACCACTCTTGGTTCACTAACTCAATTTCTACTAACCCAATTTTTGGGATGCGACAAGTGTTTTTCTTATTAACTACAAATATGTTGTGCATCCATAACCTATTAGCAGCTATTACCTGCAAGTGTGTTGCACATCCACAGCCAGTGGAAAATTTTATCTGGATTATTTTGCTATGCATCCACAGCCCAGTAGTAGTTCTCATCTGAAAATTTTGTTGTGTCCACAACCATTGACAATTTATCTGCAAACCATTGGTGGTTAAACCACAACCCGATGTATAGAGTTGTTGGAGTTCAAGGGAACTCCCATCGTGGTGTGTAACGGAGTCAAGTAGGATCTTTATTTTGATATATTGAAATTGCATTGCCATACATAAACATGTGCATACATAAATTGTGAAATCTGAAATGATAATTGATGATGCTCATTTTATGCTATGTTATTTAGTATGTTTTATTGACCGTTTGCATTGATTTCCTTGTGATGGAGCTCACACTGAGCTTCATAGCTCACTCCCCTTTTATTTTCTTCTCTACAGATAACCCATCAGATTAGGGCGTGGACACAACATACAGAGAACTCAGAAACATTTTATTTATATGAAAGTATTATTAGGCTTATTTTTATAATACCTGTTATTTTGAAATTATACTATTTTATTTATATTGTGGCATGAGACTCATGTTTAGGGTTTATTTTGCATGCATGAATTTTTAATTTGAATTTAGGATAATGAACATGGAATTAGATTTGGTTATGCATTAAATAATTATGTTTTAATATAATTAAAACTAAATTGAATATAACTTTCCGCTGCTAGGTTATAACTAAATTTTGAGTAATGCCTTTGAATTGTGTTTTATGTTATGTAAAGAGCTAACTCGATTGGAAGTTTCTACAAGCAAGGACGAAGGCAAGCAAAAGCTTATTTGAGTTTTGGCTTTGAAGCAAATCTTGATCAAGGTGAGTGGTTTGGTGTGCTATGTTTAATGTACAACTTGATGAGCTATAAGGGGACTTAGGTGGTCTAATAAGCTAACCTAAGTCCCAAGTGTAAGTGTTCTTACTTGAGCTTGATAGTTTGCAAATAAAGCCTACATGAGTTGTAATATGCTTAAGTGTGTGATATGATTATATGTATGTTGAGTATAGGTCTAAACATGCCTTGAACAATCGGTTTTATGCACACACATCTAGTATGAAAGTGTATGTGGCTCAATGAGCAAGCTCTTGCACTTGAGAGTGCATGATCTGAATATGTGAAAAGTGATGTGAATGTGATATATGTGTAAGTGTGCATAAACCAGAAAAAAAAATGTGTGAAAAGGATATATTGGCCTTGTGAAAATTTGAAAACATTAGATATAGTTGGCATAGATTTTATTACTCATTTATATGCTTTGATATTGGGACATGTTTAGAGGGATAAGGAAATGTAGAGCATTGCTCCATTCATTAGGATTTGCTGGTGTGTTGGAGAATGTTAACTTAATGCTACACTTACTTGGGACATGTAAGCTCTTTTGAGTCATGGTGTAATGGAGATCCAAGTATCCAATTAGAGGTATTTGTATACATTTTCATATTCACAAGTTGACAATGTGTCGACATGATATGATTTTTGAAAATACTAAGTGATAAATTCGTTTAGCATGCTTGCTTTTAACTCTTATTTTTGTGATTTGTTGTCGTATCTTAAACACTCATTGAGCTTGTTTAAGCTCACACTCTTTTGTGTTTATTTTTGCAGAGAAATAACTTGAGTGGAGTAGTGAAGTGAGCAAGCTTGTGATCCCAAGGCAAAGCATCTTGATTGTGCATGTGAGATGGTTTCTTGGTTAATAAGGGATGGTAATGTGAGTGCATATTTGAGGGATTAGACTTTAGTTTTTGTTCTGGTTTGTAAATAAACTTTCCATGGACTGTTTAAGGACTTTTATAACTGGTTTTTGGATGTTTTGATTGCTTGGATTTGTTGCAAGAAGTATGCTAGATGAATGGTTGGGTTATATGTTGGTTAGTATGCATGTGCTTTAGTGAATTGTGGTTAGAAATGATTAAATGACTTCTTGAATGCTTGGACAGATGCAAAATGACCAAATGGAAAGGTATGTACCTATATTGCACTTTAAATTGCCTTATATGTAAATTTGGTATGTTAAGTAATTGAATTGAGACTTACAAAAGCATGTTAGTATAAGAGATTGGATTGGATCCCAAAGTATGTTAATGTCTGATCTTGTGTGATTGAACATGAATTATATGATCCATGTATGCCATATGACATGTTAGAATAGGTATTTTGGCAAGAAATCATGAAAGGTTATGTGTATTTGAGTGTCAAGGTGTCATATGCTAAAGCTACAAATGTTCTGTAATATACTGCACTTTATCGTTGTGATGAGCCTCAACGGTGTTGCAACGAGAACCCGTCGTTAGGATGCTGTTATCACGTCTTCGAGACGAGAGTTCCCTTCCAGGAGACATCATGACGTGATTTTTCGCGTCGTATCGACATGGTTGCTGAATGAACTAAGCATGTTTTGTTAACTTTGCAATTAAGTCTTGATTTCTAAGCAATGCAAATGGAGGCCTTAAACACCACGAAATGTTTTGAAAATTTACATGAAAAGGTTTTGTATGTTGAATTGTAAAATGCTATCTTCAATTTCATAAAAAAGTTTACCGGGATATTTTATATAATTTACATTTTAGTCCTTAAACTTCCTTTTAAAATTGAATGAGTTTTAACTGTCGTTTTTAATTGGATTTTTCATATACGGTTTAAAATAAAATTCCCATGGCACTTTTTTGATTAATTTCATGAATTATAATTATTTTGCATATAGTTTGTAAATTGACAATTTTTACCCCTGATATTATTTTGTTGTACTGTGATAGATGAAGCATGTTTTAGGCTTTGTATGGTTAAAATTACTTGACTATGCATGTATTTGATTGGTGTGATGGGTGGTTTGTGGTGTGATCGGTGATTGGTGATTAGTATGGAGAGTCATGTAAGTGGCTAATATGATGTTCCGGGTTCGAGTCGATTCATCCTAGTTAGGTTTGGGGCGCCACAATACTATTTAGATTTATTCGTGTAGAAGTAATTATTAGTTTAAGCTAACCTCCCTTGGATAAGACCCTCGAAGGACTCCCAATACTTCATTGTACTAACAAGCTATATTATAATTTGACCCTTACACTTGCAGACACCGCCTAATTTCCTATCTTTTGTAGCAATATACACACTCTCGACGTTAGCCCGTAGGGAGGCGATCAAACAACCACTCACACCCAATACTATTCCAGCCCGTTATGCAAGACCAAATCCAACAACTTATTAATTTGTTAAATATTGGAAAGAACGGAATGACTTAGCTAGAGTTTGCCTATACAAGGCAAGTAAGCGCAACAAGAATTGGGTTGATCAAAATTACAGAGATGTGCAGTTTTAGGTTGGTGACTCAGTTCTTGCTAAATTGCACTTGATTTTGCGCTATATTGGCTTTGAAAAGGGGCTTGTGCAACAATATGAGAGACATTTCAGAGTTCTGAAGAGAGTAGGCAAATGACCTACAAACTAGAGTTGCCAGAAAAACTAAGTTCATTTGGTGTTCCATGTCAATATACTTAAAGCCTTTTCATGAGGATCAAGAGGATCCAAATCGAGGAAAATCTGAATGAGTGCCAATGGGCTAAATGTCTCTTATGACCTTGATGTCAAGTGCATCATGATCGAGCGATCCGGAGGAAGTATAACAGGTCGAGGCTTTATGAAAGTTCTAAGAGAAGATAGACCAGTTCCATACAGAGGATGTGACGAAGGCATCGAGAGAACAGGTGAGGGAGAATGTCACGGGTCGCACAAAGGAGCCTGCAACTAATACACACATTTCAGATGCTTCATGTTCTCTTGGGGTCATTTGACCCAACAGGATTGACCCATTGCTTAGAAGAGACTCAAGGTACATCTACTTGGATCCTAGTTAAAATGTAAACACTTCAGTAAATTGTATTTTACCTATTTAAATCTATTAGGACTCTCTTATTGTAGATGGGAACCAATCTCATCCATTGATGTAATTCAATCTATATAGTTGGATCTGGGGGAGCTTAACTATAAATAAAGTCATCCTTCTTTATTTTTAATCTTCATTCTTGAGTTAAAGAATACTTGGTTTGCGCTAATTTTCCTTTAGCTTTTCTGTTCGTTCGTGGTTTCTTTCTCTTTCAAGTTTGCTTCTGCTTTACTTTAGTGCCTTAGAAAATTTCTGCATGAATTCTCAATTTCGAGAGTAAAAATAACTTTGGTGGATTTGAACCCAAGAAATTGCCTAAGGCTGTGCGGTTTGCCAGACTAAAGTTCTAGCCCTGTGACACTAGCATGTAATATAAACATGTGAACATAGGTACCTCTTTGTCTAATAATGCCCATAACCACACTAGCCTGCTTCAAGATTGACCTTATAAAAACTAAGTCGTACCACGCATACAGAGGGTTTAGTCTCCTTAACCTGAAATGTGAGATACTTACATATTAAGAAACGCGATACTCATTAGCAACATGTTCATTAGTAGTGAGTCTCTCCATAACAATCTCACATATGGTGTGTTCAGTTGCCATCTTGTTAGTAGTTTTTCCGTATCAAATTATGTTAAATCGTTAGTAGCTTTCTTTAACTATTGTCGAAACTAACAAATAACGAGTGTTCTTCGACACCCCATTTACACACTCTACAAGGATAGATGTCATATGCATCATTGGCTTTCATAGTATGATTGTACACATTACTTTGATCAAAGGCTTTCCATTAATGTTCATGCTTTTTCGTCCACTGCTTTGATAAGGTTTACCCTTTGATAGGATTTGGGATGAATTAACTTATACACTATTCAACATAATATATTTACAATCCCATAATAACATATAACACACAACATATTCAAATTTATGAAATTAATGGTATGTACCTACATTTACTAGTTGTCACATCAGTTTTTATTCTAGAATCCCTACGAAGTTATGGGTGATATGTCGAATATATAATACATGACATGCTTGTGGTTACCCCAAACATTCCCTGAATTTCACATCATAGCCAAAATTCTTGCGGCTTCGTCAGATATCAAACATAACCCCTTAATATTCTGAGCCATATATAATCACATACATGTTAGAAAGAATGCCCAAGCCTCCTCCATCTCTTGCTCTACCAAGGAAAAAGCGGATCAACATTTTATTCCAATCCTAAGAAACAACCACCAACAATTTCTTCTTGTACTTACCATAGAATGTGTCGTTTATTTGGACAATGGGTTTAAAGTCTAAAAAACTTCAATAAGCAGCTTGAATGTCTACAATAGACTATAAAATATTTGTGTTCCTTCAAAAAAAATTAGTACCAGAATATGTGGAATCATTTCCATTCCGAATATTATATCGAAAGCATGTTCCTAAGCCATACCTCCCCAACTATGTAGCTAGTTGTACGATATACTCGGTCATCATATAATCACTTCGTAAACTTTTACTTCACGCCCATGCTTTCTTGTATGAGATGGAATAATGATATCTGCTTTGAATCTCGAGAATTAAAACTACAACGGGCATGAGCAGATTTGATTCAAGCAGTGCAATGATGGAATCACAAATTGAACTAGAACACAATTTTGAATTATCTTAGGTACCCTTGTTGCAACGCATGCATGTGGATTGTTGTATTTGTAAATTTTCCACATATTGGTTGCTCGAATCAATCACATTCATTCCTAGTTATATTTAATGCATTTACATGCATAATCGTTAGCATTGACTCTTTGACCTTGAAATCCGATGCCTATAATGTTGTAATCCTCAATTCTTCTCTTCATAACACTTTTCGATGGAAAAAAGTAGACCAAATGCGAGCTCACCATTGTCATCAATTGGAGGGTAATTCAAATCAAATAATTCGTGAGCATATACGAGAAATTCATGGCCGCAAGTGTGGACACCTAACAATGGTTGTGACTCATTCGGATAGAAACTATTGTTTCGTGTTACAGCTTAAGATCATTGGTAATTACAGCTTCAACATCAACTTCTTTCTGGGCTTGAGCTTGAGCTTGGGCACTGGCTTTAGTGAACTCACCAAAGTCATCATATGTGATTTTCCCTATCTCCAGTATCAAGTCTTTGAAGATCATTTAGAGAAGAAGTGAGGCTAACAGGCAGGGCAGACTGTGCATCAGCAATCCAGTGGGGTGAAGCTTGCCCTCTCTTCTGACCATCTAACCACGTGGCATGTTCCTTACTGAACCCTGTTTCCTCACCTTCAAGAACTAAGCTACGTAAGTATTCGGCATTTGCAGGCCCTGTACACTGAACCATTTTCGAGAAGGCGCTTTCTCTGTTAACTAGCAGTTCCTTTGGAGTATTGTGTTCTAGAACCTGAAAGAGCAACATCAGAAGTTATCTACTCACCAGTAATGAGTACCTTCGTTTTTATTCCCCAATCCAAAGGCAACTTAATCAAGAACAGTAATTATATAGTTGGTAAATATTTGACTTTCAAGAACAGTAATTATATAGTTGGTAAATATTTGCCAAGTCACTCTCACAATGGAGTCAATTTTGCCTTGAAGATATCATACAGCTACAAGCAATATATTAAATGAGATGGAGATTTTGCAGAAAGGAAAAGAAGCCAGAAATATGAAGAAATAACATAAGTGAGAAGGAGCACCTGACCAGCATCAAGTACAAGAATCCGGTCACAGTCGATGATAGTATTTAGTCTGTGAGCAATAATCAGCATGGTGCAAGATTTGAATTCTTCACGAATGGTCTTCTGGATAAAAGCATCAGTCTTAACATCCACTGCCGATGTTGCTTCATCAAGAACCAGAATCTTTGACCTTCGCAACAATGCTCGGGCAAGACACAATAATTGTCTCTGCCCAACACTAAAATTCTCCCACCCTCCAAAACCTTGAGGCAGACGATGAGAAAATTATTTCAACAGTTGACTTCTTGCTTTGAAGAATATATACATAAGTTTCTTCATTCACAAAAGGTTATACATATTAAAGTCTACTTTAAATACCATTAAAAGCTTAATAGACATAGAGTTCAAGCAAATATTTGCAGAAACACTTGATTTCCTTTTTATTTTTTACTATTTTTCCATTTAATACCTCTGCATCCAGACGGAAAGAGTTCCTCAAGATGACATCCTTCAAATGTGCCCTTTCTAAAGCCTCCCAAAGGTCATCATCATTGTGCTCATTAAATGGATCCAAGTTTAATCGCACAGTTCCTGGATAAATTAAAAACGGCAATAAAGATGAGAAACTTTAATGTTGGATGATATTCTCTAGCAAATATTGTGCCATAAAAGCACAATAATTTAAAACTTAATACGAGCACTTGGCTGTGAACACTCAAAAGTTAAAGTGATTACCAGAAAAAAGAACAGGGGATTGTGGTATAATACTAAGAATCTTCCGCACGTCTATCAGTCCAAATCTGGCAAGATCACAACCATCAATCAAGATTCGTCCTTTTTCCAGCTCTACAATCCGAAACAAAGCATTCAGCACACTGGATTTCCCCGCACCAGTTCTTCCAACTATCCCTAGCTTCTCACTTGGAGAAATAATAAAGGACAATCCACACAAGACCGGTGGAAGTTCAGGTCTATAACGTAGGACAACATCCTCAAATTGAATTGACCCAGATGATGTCCAACCAGGTGGAGGACGGTGGCTCTCGATTACGTCTGGAGCCTCTGGAGGCAAATTGATATATGTACCCACACGTTCCACAGCATTCAACCTGTTCTCGGCTTTGCTTGCCTGTCTTAAAACACCACTCAATAGCCTAGTGATATTTAATGTATAACTGAGAAGTAGACCCATTGTTGATGCAAATGCTGCCTTGTTTTCTGCTCTTCCATTCTGCAGAACAGCGATGGTTGCTGTTAACCAAATAATGAGGCCTCCTAGTGTTTCTAATCTTATAGCCAACCGATGATTTGAACTAATATTTGCCAAGTGAATCTGATATTATTATCCATGGACCTTCCAATAACATTGGCAATCCGATCATAAGCTCTGTGTGCACGAATGGATGAAAAGCCATCAAATGCTTCTCTAAATTGTGCATAAACAGGTGAGCTAGTAATAGAATCTAAGCGTTTTACTTCACCAGATGTGCTCTGCAAAAGCAAATGGTCATTGAAATTTGTGAAGAGAATAGCTGCGCTAGAAGAAAGATAATAATCAGCAAAGAATACTTCAATGTCAATAAACAAAGGTAGAAAAGAATACTTCAATGTCAAGAAACTAAGGTAGAAAAGAATAATTCAATGTCAAGAAACTAAGGTAGAAAAGAATAATTCAATGTCAAGAAAATAAGGTAGAATACTTACTTATATACATACTGAACTAGGAAAATAAAATGGCATTTACAGATTACAAATTGAGTGAAAATTATGATGCTGGAAAGAAGTCTCAACTTTCAACCTATGTCATTTGGACATTCATTTTCCCAAAGTACCAGCGTCCAAAAAATACTCAAACATGGTATGAGGTCTGGTCCTCAAAATATATGGAAAAACTTAGAAAAAATTGGCATACACATATAGGAGGCACACACACCCCTGGGTCCAGGTAATATAGGTCTCTGGTAATTAAAAAGTATTTTTTTTCTTAAATTCCATATATAACTGACAATTGTGTAGCATACCTGATAATATAGATAGGCTGCATAAAACAAGATGAGAAGTGGCATTATGGCCCAAAATGAAAATATGCTCACGATGCTTATCAGCGTAAAAGTTGAAAGAAGCTGCCACAACTGATTCAAAAACGTATCCATAGAAGTGGCAACATTACAATCTATATCACCTAGATCTCTTGTAAACCTATTGATTACTCGCCCAATTGGATTAGTCTGGAAAAACAACATTGGAGCTCTTAGGATGGAATTTAGCATCATATCATGCAATCTTCTGGCTGCACCGAGACTTGAAGTAATAAGCCAAAACGAGTTTGTCAGCGTCACAGTTACCTGAATCCATTAAAATGGTAAGTAACTCATTGTAATAAGCACTAAAATAAAAGATGAAACAGCTAATGCTTTATGAATCAATTTTTGGTTCTGGCAGGAAGACAGACAGACCAGAGAAAATGCCCAACATGTTATGCTGTTAAGACATCTTGGAATTCTTCTCCATATCACTGCATTCATTGCATATTTTACAGTATATAAACGTTATGTCCTACAAAATTACTGCTCATTTAAAAAGAGAACTTGTTCTTTGAATAATCATATTGAAAGCAAAGCCATCGCTTTTAGCTTTCTTGATAAGATAAGCAGAGAATAAATAGATATCAATACAAACCACTTGTTAGATGCAGATAAAGATGCACCAACCTGACTAAATCCTAGAAGCGCATAAATGAGAATGTAAAATTCAGGCTTATAACTCTTTGAAGCACTCCTATCTGTCCAAAAACGTAACCACATGCTGCTTAAAATTCTAAGAACTTCAGTTGAAAAGTAGAATGCAAAAAGTATCATAACCACCCATAGGCCTCCTATAGCATCCTTATACCTGCAAAACAGTAAAAGAAAATAGGTTCTATGCCTACCTCAAGTTGAATTGATGTGAAGTGCAGTTGATTTACATGTGAATTATGTTAAGCATCTAACCTCAAACCAATTGTCAATAGGTGGAGAAACTCGACTCAAACAAAAAATCATAGGAAATCTAATAGTTAATTGATGAGAGATAACACCACTTAACATTGTATCATCTGGTAGCTTAATAGGGGCCTACACATGGACAACCTCATATCTTTTATTTTTAGGAAACCTGTGTTAAGATTTTTTTTTTTTTTCTTTATTGTGTCATTTTATGTAATCTCTTATTTCCAGTATCTGATTCTTTTTTCCTTTATTAGGATTTGATTAGATTTTATTTGATTCTTTTTTCTCTCCCCATTGTCTATTTAAAGGGAGGACAGTTTTCATAAAATACAGAGAGCATTCCCTTAGCCTTTTCCTCTCTATTTCTTTAATAAGATGAAAGAAATTATTAAAATCAAATTTAATATGAAAAGTATGAGGTTTAGTGTACTAATGAGTATAGGGTGTTATCCTATACTACCTCATAAGAACATTCCAGCTGACCAGACCTGTTTCCCTTTCTTCTTGCTTTACAAGTATAGCTTTCATGCCTTTCCTCCTCTTTGCAGCATTTGCATCTTTTAGAATATCATTTATCTCATTCTCAACCATCTTATTGGAATTTGGTTCTAATTTTTCCATGTCTATGTATCTTCCATCGCCCTTCCTTTCTCGTTTTTCCATTTTCCCAGCATTTTCCATCAACTTCTGAAATATCCTTCCTTTTCTGGAGACTTCCTCCAAGGTACCCTCTTCTTTAATTACACCATTAGAGATAAGAAGGATGTAGTCTACATGTGGAAGAAAATGCAGCTGGTTTGTGACAAGTATTCTGGTTTTTCCTTGTAATTCTTCCTTGATACACCTGTTGAAAACCTGCAAATGACTTCAGCTTGTTGAAAATACATTAGAAAGAAACCGGAATTGTGGAAAGAATATATGAGAAATATTTGTGCTTATATTCTTTGGGTTTCCTGCTGTTATTTTTCATTTATGACTTTGGAGCTATTTTAAGCCAAGTTTTTTCAAAAGCTTCCTCAACCTTGCTGGAAAAGAAGTTATAAATCTGTAGTTTCCCACTGGAATCTTAGGAGTCTATATATATTATGTGATCTTTACACTAAAAAAAGAACTATCCTCATATAAGATTTTAGCAGTGCTGCTTTTATTTCTTCACCTAGGTAAATCTCATTTCTTTACCTCAACTTCTAAACCTATCAAATCTCACACAAAAACTAAAATTCTTTGGCTATGTCCACCTTTTTGACCTTATTAATCCGAACGCTTAGCCTCAAAACTTAGTTTTCTTGTATCCAACAGAAGCCCTAGATTCATATTAGTTTGATGCAAACCTTCATACTTCCATGTAGAATGTGAAAGAAATTGCATTTATCAGAGTAAACAAGTTACCTGTTCTGCAACATGAGCATCCAGGGCACTTAAAGGGTCATCAAATATGTACACATCTGAATTGGAATAGACAGCTCTAGCCATGGAAACTCTCTGTTTCTGCCCACCACATATTTTCACACCTCTTTCACCGATCTCAGTGAGGTCATGATCCTGAAGGACAATGTTAAATAGTTAAGGAGACATTCCATAATAGAAAAAGAAATTACAAGATGTTTTAAATCCACATAACAGGAAGGATGTCAAGATCCTGCTGTAGAGCTGTCACATCAATTGTCTTCCAATACCGCTCTAGTTGAAAGCTAGACCCAAACAAAATGTTGTCACGAACCTGTGAAAATAAATTTTAAGTTCATAAGCAAGCATGCTAGTAGAAAGGAAAATTTCTTAGTCAAAGAATATTGGAAGCTGTAGAAATTTCAAATGAAAGTAAACATCAATAATGAACATAAGCAACACTGCAACTTACAGTAGCATTAAAAATCCATGAAACTTGAGGAACATAAGCAACAGTCCCTCTTATAACGACACTTGAATTTGCATCTGGAGGAAGCTCCCCTAGAATAGCCGATATAAGGGACGTTTTTCCTTCTCCAGTTCCACCAACAATTGCGAATAAGCTGCCAACCGGTACATCTATATTGATATTTGATAAAGTGGGCTTCTCTGCCAGAAAAAAAAAAAAAAAAAAAAAATCCAAATTGTCTTTATCCAGAAAAGTAGCTTCTTGCAATATTAACAATGTTGAGGTTAATAAGTGCACGAGATCTTCCTCACTATAAAGCAGGAAGTAGTGCATGGTAAATCACTAAGCTGCTATTGCTATTTCTGAATTATCATGTCCTATGTAATATATCCAAAGCTATAATTCTACAGTTGATCCCTTCAGACAGAACATAATATCTAACAAGTCAACTTACTTTCCGTCTTTCCATTCACTTACAGAGCATGAGACAAACCATATTTATCGACTGATGATTAGTAAAACCCTTCACAAGCAATATTAAATACAGAGTTCCAGTCTAGAAAGCACTTGACTCATAATTTGAGAGGTATGGAAACAAGAACAGAACTTTGAAATGACCTTTAAATCCCATGAAAAGTTTCCATTCTTAATTGAGATGGCTGGAAGCCCTGGCTCAAGAGGTGGATTTGGTGCTAGAACTCTCTCTTCAGCTAAGAAAAGCTCCTCAAGACGTTGCAACGATATATTTGCATTTGCAACCTAAAAACCAAGTATTAGACCGTCAAGAATCCAATAGAAGCTATTTAATAACTCCATTAAGCTTAATGACTGGCGAATCTTGAAAATTGTAGCAATTACATTGCAAATAGTGATCAAATAAAAACTAAATACATACACCTTTTAAGCTTGTTTCTCATTCATGGCCGTAACATCATAAATTTTCTTTGCCATCTATCAAGTTGATGAGTGACAAACCAGTTTTGTTGTCTGCCCAACAGGTTGATTGTTAAGTACTTTGATAAATCAGAACAACTAATGAAGGTAAAAAAAGTTTGCCACATGAAACTCAATTCTCAATAAACGAAAAATAAATACCTGAGAAACAAACTATAAAAGTTTCCCCTCCAATAAGATTTCAGCAATGAAGAATATACAGCTGTAAGCCAATTCAATTATGCTAAATATAATGATGTAAGGGGTGAAGTAAGCTAAACCTGACTTAACAAATTAGGAAGACATTCCAGAGGAATTCGTAGCAATGCAAACAATGAAAGTGATGTGAATGCCCTTGCTGGTGTCAGATCCCCACCAAGAAAAGTGAACATCCCAAATGAAACTACTGTTACAACAACTGGTATGCTGCTCAATATGAACCTGTTAAACTGCAACAAAAGGCAACTTATTAAAACAAAATATAGTAAAACAATCATAGTTTTTGTAGCCTGAAGACTAGCAGCATGAATAGCTGCTGCAACAAGAGCAATTTAAGATTAGCAACATAGATAAATAAGCATTAAAGTGTGTTTACATGGCATGCAACTTGCATAACTGACATACATACTATAACATCTAGTTTATAAATCATGGATTTGTAGTCACAAGATAGGCCAACTATTCCCGGAAACTTGCTTAAAATGGAGGTTCAAATATTATGGTGGTAGCCACTGGCCGCCATAATCATATTTCCCTTGGAAAAGAAAATATATCAAGTGATGAAAGCATTGCATGTCCAGGATTATGTTTGATGACCAATAACCGCATTTTCCAGTGCAAAAGCAAGTGCAACTATTGGTGAAAGATAATTTTCGCATGCCAACTAGAAACATCATTTTATGTTTTGGAATGTTCAATAAAAAACACACAGACACTCAGAAGCAATATTATAATTCAAATATCATACAGCAGATAGTAGTTGAGCTCTCTCTCTGAAGCCATGATAGCTCATCATTCCGTATATTGTGAACTCTAGACTGAAAGCATTTCTCCCATGCATAAAATCTGAAAAATTATCAAGCACAGATCAGTAATCACTGTCAAATATCAAGATAATATAGTGAAACCTAAGGAAGTGCTTTCTGAATTTGACCATACTTCACAATGTCTACAGCAGATAGAATTTCATTTGTAAGATTGATTCTCCTGTCAGTCCACTCTAGTCTTTGCTTAGTCATCTTTTGCATTTTGCTAACCACAACAGTCTGTCTCCATGTGTAAAACAGAGAAATCAGTTAACACATGATCAATCATCAGATAGATGGTTTAAATTATTTCATCTTCAATGACAATAGTTATCAGAGGATCATTAACATGGAAAATGATTTCCCAATTTAAAATCATTTTGCTTGCCTTGCTGGCAGATTTCTCAGTGAGACAACATTTAATCTAATAATTTGGTTTTTCTATCTATGTCATTCTTTGATGCTCTTTTGCTCTCTTTCTTTTTTCTCTCCAATAGAAGTAGACTGCATGAGTTATGGAGGTTGGTTATCAGTAAACTTCATGGACAGGGTTTAAACTACAATTAAGTTGGCAGAACATCATGCCAATAACTAGCATCAACTTATCAAGTAAATTCTCACTTTGCTAAGAAAATGAAATTGTCGAATAATGTGGTAACATCTGTGAGTGCTTTTGTTTTGGTGGACAGTATATCAGAGATAAGTATTTTAATTTTGTAGGATGCTAGTTTCTAACAAGTTTTCCTAGTTTGATAGGATCAAAAATTAATTCCAGTGAAATCAATTCTCCACATGGTATCAAATGTTTTTGGTTCTTTCCTAAGAAGTGTTTTTTTTCTGGTCGAATTCTTGCTTCTCATGTTTATTCTATGGTATTAGATGTTTTTGGTTCTTTCCTAAGAAGTGTTTTCTTTTCCTGGTTGAAATCTTGCTTCTCTTGTTCATTCCATGGTATCAGATGTTTTTGGTTCCTTACTAAGGGAATCGATTTGTTATGGAATATTTGAGCCTCTTACAAGGTTTATAGCAGGAAATGGATCAATACCATTAAATATATATAAGCTGTAGTAAGGATGTTGCAACCCTAAAATGGTTCATGGAAAAGGATTGCCTTCTTGATGAGGAAATATCTATCATTTAGAATGAAGAAGGAAAAAAGGGTGTTATGTTGGAGAAACCAATGGTAAATGGATTTGCTATTGTTACCAACGCTGCCAGATTCAAGGACTGAAGCTCTGCAATTGACTAAAGTCTGGAGGTGGTAGGAAACAACTAGATGGTCGCTTCTGCTTATGTTTCAATCCAAACTACTGAACTTTCCAAACCATGCACAAGGACTTTGTTTTAAGTCATACAAGGATTTCTTCAAAGATAAACTTTCCTATACTCCCCATGAGCAACAAATCTTGGTGGTTACTCCATGTAAACTTCTTCTTGAAGATCTTTATGTAAGAAATCATTTTTTAGTATCCATCTGGTGTAACGGCCAGTCATGAACAGCTACAAATCAAGATTAACCTTAATTGTAAATACCCACTTGCATCCAACAACTCTTTTCTAAGAGGAAAATCAGTCAAGTCCCAAATATCATTTGCATCTAATGCATTTATTTCCTAGATCATTGCATCTTGCCAATCAAAATGACTCAAGGCCCCTTGAATGGTAGCGTGAATAGACACAGAATCTAAAGAAGTGATTAAAGAACAAGACAAAGGGAATAGGTGATTATATAAAATAAAATTAGAAATTGGGTAGGTGTATAGACATTTACATATGCCAGATAAGAATTCCAATTTTGTAGGATGCTAGTTTTTGATAAGTTTCCCTAGTTTGATAGGATCAAAACTCTGTATAATTAGGAGACTGTAGAAGTATTTTCACAATTGAATTAATTCCAGTGAGATCAGTTCTCTACAAAAATTAGCTGAAGTGGGACGATGAGAACTAGTATTAGGGATCCGAGAAGTGCAGCAACACCGAGTTGTTATAATACTAAACGGAGCAGACCAAAATATATGAAGCTGTTGGCATACTTGCTGAACAAAGTAATAACAGTTCAAATCAATCCTCTAACTTCCATGAAGAGATAAACACAAGATTATGGTCTTATCACTTCTAGTTGAAACCAAAAGATTAAATAAAAAATAAAGAAGAATAAGTGCATCAATTGCAACTCACAAATTTTATGCATAACCTGCAACAGTTTAAAAGTTCCCATATATTATGCTTCTCTTGTTAGGTCAATCAGGGTCCAGAAAAATCAAGTTATGATAGGAGAAGGTGTCAGATTTTAACATATTTTTCACATTATAAATTTTGTTTTTGAAGAAAAGTGCCCAATATATCCCATGTTTAGAAGTTGTAGTACTTCATTTGATGTTCCAAAATGTCAAATTTCAGTTTGACAGATATTGATAGTAGTAATTACTGTGAAAATTGGTTCAACAACAATCTTTTCTTTCTTCTGAATTACAAGAAAGGATCATCATCAAGAAATAAAAAGGCATAATTCAAAAATATTTCAAGATATATACCAATATGCTATCTTCTGTCTTCATGGTGGATTTTGATTCTGAATGCATAATGTACATTTTGGCATCTATGACCATTAGCATTTTCACACAAATTAAACAAGAGTCATATCTGAATTGCGTTTACATCTGTTGTGATCATATTTGTTATCCTCCCAGATGGGAAATTCTTGCGAACCTCATTAGTCAATCTCAAAGATTTGTGAAATATAGCTGCCACCTACAAAAGAAGTAGTAAAATATAAGGACATGAATCAATCTCATACATTAACTTCCTATTCTAGGGGCTTACATGAAAATACTGAAGTATATATTATGAGAGTGTGGAATGAGTGTATATATAGACCACCGAATTGAAATGGATAACTGAAAGGCCAAATGTCTTCCAACTAAAGCAATAGTGCTATAATTGAAAGGCAAAGGAGGCATAATTTAACACCTTCAAAATAGCTCCATGCTAGTTTTTATCTATTCTAGGATGAAGAAACATGTTACCAGAGTAGACCGTAGACGAAAACCAACACGCCAGATATTCTGCACATACTGTGCCTCAAGTAGTATAAAACATAACTGATATGAGGTGAAACAAGTCAAAACAAGCAGCAGCTTTCCAAGGAATCATTTCCTTGATTAAATTCTTATCAATTACAGGAAGAGGTAACAGATGCCAGAATTTTTTATCTTTGGCTGAAAGAGCAAACTAAAAACCTACTTTGCACATGGAATTACTTGACCTAATGGATGTAACAGCATTTGCATGGAATGAAAAGAAATAAAAAAAATGGAATAGTTTTCAAAAAATATATGGATAAAAGCAATGTTACCAACACCTATTCAAATAACAGACAAAATGAATGTCAAATTTGAAAAGCCCAACGACCATTCAGTAGGCGAAAACCACCACTGAGATTCAGAAATTGTTCAAAAAACATAATCCATAGCGCAGATATCATATTATGTTATGAATTAATTTGTACAAAAGAAAATCTCAAACTGAATGTTTTGATTTGTATTGAACCAGAAGTCAAGATAAGGAACATTTTCTTATACTAGAAGTCACAATAAGGAAACACAGAATAGGGATCATACCACTCCAAGAAACATCAAGAAGGCATAGGTGTAACCAAACCAGGCAGGATCACCTTGTTGTATTGACTGCAAATTTTAACAAGAGAATTACAAATTTAACACAAGGCATTATCTCTAAAATTGGTCAATTAAAGGATTTGACTACCACAAAATTTTCTGTGGCTAGTGAAAGAAATTATTGTTTTATTGTTATTATTTAAAATTTCTCTAATTTCTTTAAATCTGAATATCATCATGGAACACTAGGATTGGCAAATCAATAGAAAAATAATAAAAAGCTCAATCAAATACTCCTTGAGAAAATAAACTAACCTGTAAGAGATGGTTTACTAAAATAGGCCCTGTATACTGACAAAGGATAAACACAACCTGTGATGTTCAAATATGAATCTATAAGCTTGCATTCAAAAGTATGTTTCAGATTCTTTACCAAACAATCAAATCTTCATGAAATGTTAAAACCCCATATGAAAGTTACACTTCATTGAAAAAATGTGAACAGTCCACAATGGACTCACCAAGAGATTAAATATAAAAAATTTTAAATTTAAGCAAAAGAATAAAAAAGCTTGATCAAATACACCTTGAGAAAATGAGATTATCTGCATTATACCTCAAGATTAATATACCCAAGACACATTGTCACGACCTAGCCAGACCAATCAGACCTTGTCGTGAATGCATAATCAGGAATTGTCCTCTTTAGGCATCCACAGGTCCCTCAAGGTTTTGCCACCCTCAAGTGCTCCTCCACAGATTCCAACCGACATCCTCACATACAAAGAGTGCACTCTACAGAACAGATAGATTTGGTATCTGTTCTACATAGTACTTTCCTTTATGTGTGAGGATGCAGGTTCGAATTTATGGAGGTGCAAGGGTGCCAAAACCTTAAGAGACCTGCAGATACCCAAAGAGGAAAATTCTAGATTATGCATTCACAAAACTGTCTAACTAGTGAGGCTGGGTTGTGATATTAAAAGACACCTTTTTATGTCATAACCCAACCCAGCCAACTGGGCCACATCGTGAAACACAAACCAAAATTGTCGTTTTTGGGTACCCACAAATCCCTCGAGGTTTTCTCAACCTGAGGTGTGACTCCACAATGTCAAACCCACATCCTCACACACAAAGAGTGCACCCTGCAGAATGGATACAAATTGATTTATGGGTACCCAAAGAGGACAATTTCAGATTACAACCCTACTAAATATATACATGGAGACTCATACCTAATTGAAATAAGAATCCCTGAAAAATAAGGATTAAAATTGATTTTGTTTACAGAAAAAAAGGACAATTATCTAGAGCTCTAACTACGGAAATAAATTTAAATTTCCATTGACCTTAACCAATGCCATAAACTGCTCACACAGAATTATCTATTCTGACAATTTTGATTTAATTTTCTTAATTTCTTTACTTATTTCAACCTATGTAGCCTGCATAAATTGTCTGACCTCTGAGGTATATATACAACACATTAATCTTCACTTTCTATCTCCGTAAATTCTTATTTGTCTTCTATTTTCATTACTAGAAACGTGTGAGAGGAATGCTCATTACCTTGATAACACCTCCCCACCAAAACCTGCATTACTCATTTAAAAACAGGAGTTTCAGTGACTCAGTATATCTGAGACAATATGAAATCTATACTTGATAGAGAAGTCCTCAGGATGGATAAGTTTTCATTACAACTATACAGGAAAAAGAAAAACGAAATGATTTAGCTAACAAACCTTCTTCCTAAGCTATTATTCAAAGCTCTCAAAAGCCATTGCTTAGATCTTTGGGTTTCTTTGGCCCAACATGTATGGAACCTGCAAAATAAAAATTGTTATCATCAGGTAGCTGTGCGTGGAAGAAAATGCAAGGGAAGCAACAAAAATCCTGACTTTTGAATCAACGTTTCAGTCTGATCCCATGTATCTAACTTCCAAACATCATATTCAGTGATAGGACTTCTATAACCTTGCTGCAAGAGGGGAGTAATCCATCCAAAAGAAATTCCTGCCATAGCATAAAGCAGCAAAGTTTCAACAACTCATAAGATTGTAGTAAGCATCCCTTACCAAACATTCGGACAGAACTGATGTTGCAACATGATGCTTACAGTTAAAACTCAACTCAACACGACCCAACTCTTTCCTAGTAACCCCAGTAACTGTAACCTGATATATGGCCCTCTTTGGAGATAGACAGGTGGAGAAAAGTGAACATGGTATGGGGCCTCAACCCAACTGTCTGTCTTAGTACAGAAGTGAAATAACCTAAAAGGAATACCAAGGACTATTATTCACTCTTCAATCTTCTTGTTAGACACTTATCCAACTCGTCAAGTGGACATGGTATGGGGCCTCAACCCACCATATTAAAAGGGAAAATCTAGAAAATATGGAATGCACCAGTGTTGGACACCTACCCAGCTCCAACACTTCTGATTCTGAGCAACATGGCCCAAGGATACCAGGCTACTGGTAAAGAATATATATATATATATATATGCATGTATACATATTAATTATATCCATTTCGCAATGTAAAGCATCCCAAAACACAGGTTGCTCTTTCACAGTCCAACCCAGTCATTACCTAGTTAGTTATATTTCCATCAAAATGGAGCTTTTCAACAGATAACTATCAAGCCTGCTGCTATTTTAACTCTTCTCAGACTTGCAGTGTTGGAACGCCGATACCCCATGGCGCAGCAGAATAAAATTAGATCCGGCGATCCAAATCATGGATCCTTGTGTGAGGAACGAATCGGGGTGAAATAAAGGTTTCAAATTACCAAAACTTCAACGAGTAGACAATGACGCCTTGGCAACAAGAGTTTTGATCATCGTCGAATCAAGCCACAACCTTTTCGATGACGGCCCTACGTGATTCACCCGGTTTGACTATGAACGGAAGAAATCTCCAAAACTATTTTGAGGTTTATTTGCTTGACAAATTGCTAGGCCTAACAAGCAATCTCTTAGGGTTTTCACATAAGCTTTGCCTCTTTTAAATACCTTTTATATTGGGTATCCTTTTAATTGGGCCTTTTATAATGGGTATTTTTTTTCATTAGGCCCATTATTTGGTATCCTTTTAATACCCTTTTATAATTGGTATCTCTTGAATGTATCATAAGATTAAATAAATATAATAAAGTTTTTAACCGAAAATTATAATTACATTAATTATATCCAAAATTATAATTACATTAATTATAATAAGGATTTCAGTAAACTATATTTATTTAAATTTATATATGAATCAAATTCATATATTAATAGAATTATGTTGTCATTATGTGTACAACATCCTTGTACATATAATATGTTCAATATTTGATTGCCCAATTAAATTAATTCTTTAATTAATTTAATTCATGTGACAACTAAAAACAATACCAATTATATTTTATTCCGCTCATTTAAACCATAGGGTGTGACCTCAGAGGTTCTTGCAACGTTAGCAAGTAATAATAGAACGATTTTAATGTCACAAACAATGAGTGGCATCTAGCAATGCATCATTGCTACCTAAGTTACAAGAAGTCATGATTCCATATAACTTTTTGTGATTAACCTTTCATACATTAATCCTTAAGTCCTTTATCTCTGGAATGGACACAAGTCATGGAATAGTCACACTTGTATAGTCCATCCCATGTTTCTTGATATCTTGAGTAGACTATGATATACAAATTAGTATGACATCTCATGTCAACTTATTTGAGCATGGCCATGCATTTCTAGTCTCACTCAATCAAGTGGCCTAAGATATTACTCCCATTATGTAGGAGGAACTTATCCTATATTGATCAACCATATCCCTCTACATAGATTGTGGTATATCCAACATCAGTCTTTATAGAACAACCAATTATGGTGTACGCTTGATCAGATCAAAATATACAACTCACGATGTTGAGATAATAATTATCTCAAGTCCGAGGATCATATACATATTAATCACTATGAGTAATGTTGTGACAATTACATAATAATCCAATAAACATACTCATAACGGGTCAATCCAATATGTTGTTCTCTAACATACATATTCATGCATTGATTTTGACAATCCACATCAATGACAACTCTTTATCATCAATCAACTACATGTTAGTCTTAATGCATTATTGTTGTCCTAGTCAACAATAATACTCGACTAAGGATCTTTTAAGAATGATCATATTATTCTTAGGACATTATTATAAAACAGTTTATTTATACACACGTAAAGAAAACTCAAATAATAATGACAACGCTTTATATTAATAAACATGGTAAATTAAGTATGTTATTACAACCATCTCATGATTGGTCTTTAGGCATACTCTTACAATCTCCCACTAGCACTAAGACCAATCACTCATATATCTAATACCAAGTGACTTAGTGTGACGATCATGCTTCTGCTGTGTCAAAGGCTTGGTCAGGGGATCAGCAATGTTATCATCCAAGGTACTCTGATATCTCTACATCCCCTCGATCGATAATCTCACGAATAAGATGGTAGCGCCTAAGTATATGTTTGGATCATTTGGTGAGATCCGGGTTCCTTAGCTTGTGCAATAGCTCCATTGTTATCACATCTGAGCTCTATAGCATCCGATATGCTAGGCACAACCCCTAGTCCAAGAATGAACTTCTTGATCCAAACCGCCTTTTCACGCCTCACCGGTCGCAATATACTCACCTCCGTTGTAGAATCAACATCAGATTTTTGCTTTGAACTCTTCCACTCACAAGCACCACCATTAAGGCAAAACACAAAACCCGATTGCGATCGAGAATCATCCTTGTCGGTTTGGAAGCCGCATCGTGTAACCTTTTACACTTAACTCTTCCTCACCTCCATATAATAGGAACGTATCCTTAGTTCTTCTTAAGTACTTAAGGATACTCTTGATCGTGGTCCAGCTGACCTTCACCGGGATCTACTTGATACCGCCGTCGTCATACTTAAGGCATACGATACATCCGGACGGGTACATAACATAGCATACATGATAGATCCAATAGCGGAAGCATATGGAATTTTACTCATACGTTCTCTCTCTTGTGGAGTTGAAGGACACATTTCCTTCGAGAGTGAAATACCATGTCTCATAGGTAGAAATCCTCTTTTAGATTCTTCCATACCGAACCTTTTCAAGATTTTTATCTATGTATGTACTTTGGCTTAGACCTAGTAGTCGCCTTGATCTATCTCTATAGATCTTGACTCCTAAGATATAAGTGGCTTCCCCAAGTCCTTCATTGAAAAACAACTTCTTAACCAAGTCTTAATAGATCGCAAAGTAGGTATGTCATTTCTCATGATAAGTATGTCATCCACATATAGTACCAAGAATGTGATAGTGCTCCCACTAACTTTCTTGTAAACACATGGTTCATCTTCATTTTTGACAAAACCAAACTCTTTGATTGCATCGTTAAAACGAAGATTCCAACTTCGAGAAGCTTGCTTTAATCCATAAATGGATCTTTGCACTTACATATCTTTCTAGCATCCTTTGGATTTACAAACCTTCAGTGTTGTGTCATATACACATCCTCTTCAAGTTTCCGTTAAGGAAAGCTGTTTTGACGTCCATCCGCGATTTCATAATCATGAAATGCGCCTATGGCGAGCAAGATCCTCGATGGATTTAAACATAGCTACAGGAGAAAAGGTTTCATCATAGTCAACACCATGAATTTGGCGAAAACCTTTAGCCACTAATCGCCTTTGTATGTTTGTACATTACCATCCATGTCGGCTTTTCTTTTGAAAACCCATTTGCACCCTATAGGTTTAACCTTCCGGGTGGATCAATCAAAGTCTATACTTGGTTTTCATACATGGAATCCATCTCGCATCTCATGGCCTCAAGCCATTTCTCGAAGTCCGGGCTCGCCACCGCTTCTTGATAAGTCCTAGGCTCATCTTGATCTATAAGAAGAACGTCACCATGCGTTGTAATGAGAAATCCATATCTCTCGTGTGCACGGCGTTCTCTTAAAGATCTCGCGCGTGGTTGTGTTTCTACAGAGTTGTTTGTTCCTCAATTTCTTGTGGAATTTGGTGTTGTTCAATCTCTTGGTTCAGTGGTATCTTGTGATTCTCGAATTTCTTCAAGTTCAATCTTTCTCCCACTTCCTTTTCTAGAAGTAAATTCTCTCTCTAGAAAACACCGGTCCGAGCAACAAACGTTTTGTTCTCAAAGTGGGATTAAAGAAATAATATCCTTTGGTTTCTTTTGGATACCCCACAAAAATACACTTTTCAAAACTGGGTTCAAGCTTAGTAGACGTCGACGCTTAACATAAGCTTCACAAATTCCCCAAATTTTCATAAAAGACATACTAGGACGTTTCCTACCCACATCTCATATGGCGTCTTTTGAACCGATTTAGATGGAACACGATTTAATGTGAAAGCAAATTGCCTCAAGTGCATATCCCCAAAAAGAAGTCGGTGAGATCAAAGATGACTCATCATGGATCGAACCATGTCTAACAAAGTTCGATTTCTTCTCTCGGATACTCCATTCCATTGAGGAGTACCGGGAGGAGTAAGTTGTGAGACAATCCCACATTCTTTCAAAAGATCATCAAACTCTAGGCTCAGTACTCTCCACCTCGATCGGATCAAGTGACTTGATAGTTTTGCCTAGTTGATTTTGTACTTCATTTTTGAATTCCTTGAACTTTTCAAGGGACTCGGACTTATGGCGCATGAGATAAACATACCCATATCTACTGAAATCGCAAGTGAAAGTAATGAAGTAGTGAAATCCACTGCTGCTTGTGTATTTATTGGTCCACATACATCGAATGTATTAGGTCCAATAAATCACTAGCTCGCTCACTTTTACCAATGAAAGGAGATTTAGTCATTTTTCCCAATAAGCAAGATTCACATACTTCAAATTGTTCAAAAACAAATGAATTCAAGAGACCATCTTTATGGAGTTTAGATATGCGTTTCTCACTTATGTGGCCCAAACGACAATGCCAAAGATAAGTTTGATTTGAGTCATTTATTTTAGATCTTTTAGTATTTATGTTGTAAATGGGATTCGTTCGATCTAAAATATAGAGGCCATTAATTAATTGTGCTTGAACCATAGAAAACATTATTGAGATAAAATGAACAACAATTATTCTTAATAATTATCTCAAAACCAATTTTGTCTAAACAAGAAATTGAAATAATGTTTTTAGTCAAACCTGGGCACAAAATAACAATCCTCTAAACATAAATCAAGTCCACTAGGCAAAGATAAAGTATATGTTCCCACTGCCTAATGCAAAGAACTTTTGCTCCATTTCCAACTCGTAGAGTCCACATCTCCTCTAGCCAAAGTCCTACTCCTTTGTAGTCCCCTGCATGTAGTACAAATATGAGAACCACAACCAAGATCTAATACCCAAGAAGTAGTAGTTGATAAATTAATATCAATAACATAAATACCGAAGCAGACATTCCGCTTGCTTTAGCCTTCTTGACTTCTTCAAGATAGACAGGCGATTCCGTTTCCAATGTCCAACACACCACAATGAAAACAGCTTTCCTTCCTTAGACACCCCACCTTTAGGTTTTCAGTAGCCTTTCCTTTTCCAAATTTGGGCTTACCTTTGCCCTTAGGCTTTGTTTGAACTTTGGCCTTTCCTTGCCCTTGTTATTACGGACCATCGGTATGGGCTTGGGTCCAACCTTTTTCAAGTTGCCTTCAGCATTCAGAACATACTTGAGCAATTGTGGTAGAGTCTTGTCAATTTCATTCATATTGAAATTGAGGACAAACTGGTCAGTAGCTATCGTGCAACGATTGCAAAATAACATCACACAACTCTTGGCTCAATGGAAACCAAGCTTAGATAGGCTTTCAATATAGCCAATCATCTTAAAGACATGAGGTCCTACTGGGCTTCCTTCACCAACTTACATTGGAATAGGGCTTTAGAGATATCAAACCTCTCTTGCCGTGCTTGCCCTCGATAAAGTTCTTTCAGTGCTCGATCATATCATAAGCAACCATGTCCTCATGTTGCTTCTGAAGTTCAGGATTCATAGTGGCAAGCATAAGACATCCAACATCTATCATGTCATCGAGATACTTCTTGTAAGCATCTCTATCAGTCCTCGAGGCATTAGCGGGTGGTTCATTAGGAAGTGGTTGTTCAATGACATATAATTTCCGTTCTTGTTTAAGGACAATCCTCAAGTTACGGAACCAATCAAGAAAATTCAAACCATTCAATTTGTCCTTCTCAAGGACCGATCGCAATGAGAGTGTGCTAGTGTTTGCAGCCATAATATATCTACAACAATTAAATATGCATGTGAGTAAATTTACCATTTTTATATCAATCATTAAAAAGACTTTATTAAATGATATTCCACTATTTTATTTCAAAATTAATAACCTCAGATATTAATTTCGGAAAAACTTTCTCAAAAGTATTTCTAGTAGGTTAAGGATCCATATTTCACCACCTCTTAAGTCAGCTTTGGCTTTACTCTTAAGATTATGGTTATTTAGGTAAGCAACATTTGCTAATTACATCATATGTAACTCCTAATATTTGGTGAACAACTCTTGTTCTAATCATCTTATGATTTATCCAATTTACTTGCCTCTAGGTTTCTAATCCTATTAGAGTAACCTAGTTAAGTCATTAACCAATTTTTAACCGTGAATATCACTTGTTTATTCTTCGCGTTTAACCAAGATAAATACTAGTACTTCGCTTAAGCGTAACCTACATAGTATTGATCGAGGCCTTAACGAGGCAAAATTGGAAGGCCATGCCGACTTAATATTTTAATAGAGGATTTTATTAAGGTTGTTGCATCTCACCAATTCTGGTCTATTTCAGCCCATTTAGTCTTCTAATCGATCTCATCAATTAATAGGGTTTATTATCTTCAAATTTTAATATATATAAAAAAATTGGCATGCTTTAGACATCCATAGCATCTCATACATGAATAAATAAAGCAATAAATAAATGCAATAGTTATAGCCCATAAACTAAGGTGGTTCAACCCAAGCCAATGGGAAAACCAAAAAGAAACCTAAAGGTGTAAGCCATTTCACAAGCTATCATTCTAAATCATTGTCCCACCTTCCTTCTCGTTTGGCCCACAAAGAACTCTTGCAAATTACAATATACGTAAAACTCGTTTTACATACGAGGAATAAGATGAGAAGAGAAATACAAGAGAATAGTAGTAAGATGCGACACGCAGCCGTATTTAAAAAAATACAACCTTTTATCGAATGGGTCATTGGGCTATAACTAAGCATTTCAAACACCGTGCTAGTCAAAAATAGCATACATAATTCAATTATTATTATTTTAAAGTGAATTATAAAATATCCTTTCAACCTTTTGTAGCCCATCAAGTTTATAAATTTCTTTTATTAACAAAACTTTTCGGCCCGCTTCCTCCGACATCCTCAGATCCTCATCTCGGTGCGGGCGGCGAAGCCCCGCGCATCATAGAGCCAGGTGGTGCGGGGCGGAGCCCCGCCAGATGTAGACCGTGGGTACGGTGGCGAGAGCCTCTGCGGTATAAATCGTGATATCCCGATCAAATGAAACCTCACGATTTGATAACTTTTATCAACAGAATCGTGTTTTTAGGATTTTAATCCTTGAGGTTTCATATCGGGACAACCCTTGTTCCACTAGCCAGTTAACACTTACTGGAAACTATAAATACCACCATCGCATTATTACAGATTTGTTAATAGTTAACAGTAATAACATAAAATCAAGTAGGCCACAACACCATGATTAACATTTAATCAATTTCCGAAAGGAACAGTTACCAGGTTATGCTTAAACGATTTAAACAATCGAAAATACAATAAGATCAAAACATGAATCTCATACAATTGCATCACCCAAGTATTTAAACCCGAGTTCGTATCACACAAGTGGCTCTGATACCACTGTTGGAACGCCGATACCCCATGGCGCAGCAGAATAAAATTAGATCCGGCGATCCAAACCATGGATCCATGTGTGAGGAACGAATCGGGGTGAAATAAAGGTTTCGAAATTACCAAAACTTCAACTGAGTAGACAAATGACGCCTTGGCAACAAGAGTTTTGATCTCATCGTCGAATCAAGCCACAACCTTTTCGATGATGGCCTCTACGTGATTCACCCGGTTTGACTATGAAGCGGAAGAAATCTCCAAAACTATTTTGAGGTTTATTTGCTTGACAGTTTCTGCTAGGCCTAACAAGCAATCTCTTAGGGTTTTCACATAAGCTTTGCCTCTTTTAAATACCTTTTATATTGGGTATCCTTTTAATTGGGCCTTTTATAATGGGTATTTTTTTCATTGAGCCCATTATTTGGTATCCTTTTAATACCCTTTTATAATTGGTATCTCTTGAATGTATCATAAAATTAAATAAATATAATAAAGTTTTTAACCCAAAATTATAATTACATTAATTATATCCAAAAATTATAATTACATTAATTATAATAAGGATTTCGGTAAACTATATTTATTTAAATTTATATATGAATCAAATTCATATATTAATAGAATTATGTTGTCATTATGTGTACAACATCCTTGTACATATAATATGTTCAATATTTGATTGCCCAATTAAATTAATTCTTTAATTAATTTAATTCATGTGACAACTAAAAACAATACCAATTATATTTTATTCCGTTCATTTAAACCATAGGGTGTGACCTCAGAGGTTCTTGCAACGTTAGCAGTAATAATAGAACGATTTTAATGTCACAAACAATGAGTGGCATCTAGCAATGCATCATTGCTACCTAAGTTACAAGAAGTCATGATTCCATATAACTTTTTGTGATTAACCTTTCATACATTAATCCTTAAGTCCTTTATCTCTGGAATGGACACAAGTCATGGAATAGTCACACTTGTATAGTCCATCCCATGTTTCTTGATATCTTGAGTAGACTATGATATACAAATTAGTATGACATCTCATGTCAACTTATTTGAGCATGGCCATGCATTTCTAGTCTCACTCAATCAAGTGGCCTAAGATATTACTCCCATTATGTAGGAGGAACTTATCCTATATTGATCAACCATATCCTCTACATAGATTGTGGTATATCCAACATCGTCTTTATAGAACAACCAATTATGGTGTACGCTTGATCAGTATCAAAATATACAACTCACGATGTTGAGATAATAATTATCTCAAGTCCGAGGATCATATACATATTAATCACTATGAGTAATGTTGTGACAATTACATAATAATCCAATAAACATACTCATAACGGGTCAATCCAATATGTTGTTCTCTAACACACATATTCATGCATTGATTTTGACAATCCACATCAATGACAACTCTTTATCATCAATCAACTACATGTTAGTCTTAATGCATTATTGTTGTCCTAGTCAACAATAATACTCGACTAAGGATCTTTTAAGAATAATCATATTATTCTTAGGACATTATTATAAAACAGTTTATTTATACACACAGAAAGAAAAACTGAAATAATAATGACAACGCTTTATATTAATAAACATGGTAAATTAAGTATGTTATTACAACCATCTCATGATTGGTCTTTGGGCATACTCTTACATGTAGTACCATCACCAGACCATCGGATCGGAGTACTTACTTGAAATAAAGTTGGCATGCCTCTCAGGGCAAATTTGCTCTCTTCCAGAAAGTGGCTTATATTCTTCATCATCATATGACTCATTTTGTACCAAAATATATCCCGGACAGGGATTGAGATTGGGAAAATAAACAAGTAAAAGAATCCCAAATAAAATCTGCATCAGAAAATAAGCACAAGTAAATGTAACTGCTTTAAAATTACTTGAAAACAAAAGCACTAAAAGCATTTAAATAAAGGGCCCAGGTTTTCTGTCCCACCTAATTTAATTTTAGATCGCACTAGAAAGTATTAGCATTTGATCTGGAGCTTGAACTTGGTTACTTCAAACCCAAGAGGTCATAAAGGCCTAAATAAATTTGGGAGCAATCTGGACAAAACACTAGTAATGATCTCTCCACTTTGGTTGTAAGACCAAACATATTTTGTCAATATATTATCTTTTTAGTATAGTAAGTGGAAAGAATGTAACGGAGAAAAAAAAGGAGGTTGCCTAAATTGATGCCAAGTCATGTCAAACTAAAGAGACATGTAAGTGGTTAACTGGCATCAAGGAAAATATAAAAGCAGGAAAACAAATATTTTATGGAGACATTGGGAAAAATAGAGTAGGATTTAAGGAAAATACACAACAAACCTTGCAGAAAAAGGTACTGATGCTCAAATATATGGCATAGCTGCATGAGCAAACAAACTTGTAATTGTGAGTGTCCTAGCGACATATTTAAGTACAGTATATTTTATCTACTCAGGGCCCAAACAGATAAAGTTTAAATAGATGAACGTGAGGAATCTAGCCTGCGGAATAAATCCTTCACGGGCAGAATGAGATTGAGTAGCACAACATTGCCCAGAAGAACATAAACAATGCCAAAACGCACATACCACCGAAACTCACAGATGTAACTTTTTGTTTCCAACCTTATCATAATAAGCACAGAGCACCAAGCAGTAGCCTCAATGTCAAAGAAGTTGCCTGTAAGGAAGTAAATTACAAAGTACATACAAGTTTGAGCAAGCTGCATTGCACATAGTAGATAACCAAATTGAATTCCGAGAACTAATGGTAACATCTAAGAATCACCAGGAATCAAGTAAATGATTAGATGAAATCAGAAAACAAATTCAGTACAAGTATACCAATGGTCTGGTTTTTTAGCCATAATAGTAGCTATAACGGTCCTCGAAAATTTAAACTTAGAAATAAAGAACCTATTCCACTAAATTTTAGTAAAATATTCTTGATTGTATGGTGTTATACTAGAAGATAAAGTCCAAGCCAGTAAGGCTACAAACAAGTACAGCACCGCCTACAAGTTAGAACAGAATCTAACCTCATAGGGGGCAAGACCAGTCTCTCCATTCAAATTAAAGATAGAAATACCCATCAACAATCTTAGTAGCGGCTCGATGGTACAACCACCAGCCAACAAACCAAGTATACAACTATAGCATTTTGAACTCAAACAAAACCTCTGAACTTTGGAATTCTTCTTTATCAGAAATATCCGATAACAGCACAAGCCCAGTAAAACCAAATGAGAAATGGAAATCACCATGGAGTTGATAGCACAAGATGTGTATACACCAAAAGCACCATCAACCACTTTTGTCCAAGCCGTATTTGCCACTGGCTGACAATACCAAACCAAGGGTTCAAATGCCATCACCAGCAGCCACCTGAAAGAGAGGGAGAAAAGAAAAGTTTGATTAGACATTTACTCAACTCATCTTCTCCTTCTCATGATAGAAAATAAGAAATGTAAAAGGAAATTTTGTGCCTAGTTGTTTTTACTTACCACACAGTCCTTGCTCTTCAACAATGTACTATCTGCATTAAAAGAAACAGCTTCAACATTTAACAAATTTGTAGCAAATGGTAATCCCATAGACATCCCAACAGAAATCATACAGAAAATGAGAATAACAAATGGATAACTATGATCCCAACTAAAACCACATCCGGGCATAAAGTAATACAAAACATTTTAATTTATAATGTTTCAGAACCAAGTCTATAAGACTGTAACTCATACAAGGAAAATGGGATTAAAAATCAAAGTTTCAAGTTTCGGTAACCATCCCCATCTTTTCATAAAGGGTATATATGTACAAAATATGAAGCATATCAAACATGTAATTCAAGATAAACTATGAAACTTGTTCCATTACTAGGCAATTATGAAACCCAAGCACTCAGATTCGTCTTTCATATCCCGCAACAAACACAACAAGAACGAGAGCAGCTAAGATTGAAAGATACCTCTAGGCTACAGGGACTAGGACATGACAGTGTTCTTCTGGGAATTTGAGTAAAGTCGTCCAGCAAGCCAGTTGGATTCAGTAGGAAATGGAGGGTTCAAGGTTCTTTCCATAATATATATAAGAAATAAGGCAGGGCGGCTTAAGCTAACTACTGAGGCACTTGTACATTATTTTATTAAGAAAAACGACAGAGACGCATGAAATAAAGAAAGACCTTTGTCTTTGCGAGTCTTCCTTACAATCTATGTTTACTTAATGGAGGGTTCAAGGTTGTTTCCATAATATATATATATATATAAAATAAGGCACGGCGGTTTAAGCTAACGACTGAGGCACTTGTACATTATTTTATTAAGAAAAACGACAGAGACGCATGCAATGATGCAATAAAGAAAGACCTTTGTCTTTGCGAGTCTTCCTTACTAAAGTAAACATTTTCTGGAGGTGGGGGGGGAATTGAATTGCAAAAAAGAAGTTTCCGCTTAAAAAGAACGAAAATTGAATAAAGAATGCACGATTACGATTAAAGAAAGACTGAAAGCTTGACGTTATTCTCTAATTCCATCTTTCTTTAACGCTTTTTACAAACTCTAACGCCAAAAGGCAGCCTATTCATTAAAGTACCCCTCCCCCAAAATGTGCAGTTTTGTGCAACATAATTAGCTCAACAGTTTAAACAGAAATTAACTACTTTTTAACCCCATAATTATATGCCATAACAATGTCACTTCTCTTTACGCGTAACCATAAGAAGCCCGTAAATCCGTTCAGGCAATGGCGCCACTTTCATTAGTCCGCCCAGAGGGGTATTTTTTTTTTAAACTGAAGTAAACCACCTCAGTAGTATTTTAGTTTTTCTTATTTTGATGACTTTATTTTTTTTTATTTTGTTAATTTCATCATGGTTTATATTCATCTCTTCTTCCGTTAAATTTATTTTTTATTTTTTAAAATTTATTTTCCCTTTCTTTAATCTTTTTTATTTTTTCCTTTTTTTCCTCTCATCTCATTTTCATCACTTCTTTTTTTGCAGCACTCATCCTTAACCATTGCACTCTAGTATTGCTACTAGTTGAAAAAGCTCCCACAACCCATATTTCCTTTCTGTTTCGATCTAGTTGTCCAAATCTTCTCAAAACCCACATGAAAGTCACGAAAATACTAAGTCAGTTTTGAATTTTTCTTGTCTTGATCTATCACCTCAATTATTCAATTTTGTGGCTCTCCTTGGGCTAATACACTCCCGTCACCTTTCAGATTGTCAAATGGAATCTCAAAGCTTTAAACCTAAACTCAAACCGAGATAAGTCCGCTTCTTTTTTATTTTTCATTTCCTTTTTCCTTTTTTGTTGAATACTGGCTTTTTTCTTTATTTTTTGCATGTTTGGTTTACTTTCTTTGAAATAATAGAGAACAATTTTTTTTTTTTTTTTTTTTTGTTAGTTGAATTTTTCGTGTGTTGGGTTTTTGGTATAGGTGTTTGTTTATAGTTTGGGTTTTGAGTGTTTTAGTGTGGTACTTAAAGTAATAGATGCTTTTAGGTTTAATGCTGAGGAAGGTGGGGGTGGTGGCAACAATGGTAAGGATAAGAGTGTTGAATAGGATGGTGATAAGAATGTTGAGTGGTAAGGATTATGCTAAATATAATGATGGTGGTGAGGGATTGGAAGTCGAGAGAAAAGGCTAGAGAGGGGGATGTGTAAGCTTGCTATTGGTGGGTTAGACTATGAATGATGGGAATGGTGAGAGAGGTGAACTTGGTGGTAAAGAAAGTGAATGGAAAGAATAAAAAATTGAGCGAGAAAGAAAAAATAATAAGAGAAAAAAAGAAAGTATAAAAGATTTAAAAAATAAGCTTAACAGTGGAAGAGATAAATTTAACTGTAGAGTAATCGGTAGAATGATCACCAAATTATTTAGAAACAATCATTTTTTAAAGTGATTAACAAAATAATTTATCCAAAAAAATATATAATAATCAAATATGATTTTAGCTACAATGGTGAAATTAAGTTGTTAAAAATCATAATGTTTGGGTTTGATTTTTATCATGCACACATATTTTTCTAAAATTTACATGAAAAGACAAAAAGCACTTTGTAAAAATAAGGAGTTTTTGGTAAATTTTCCATTGAGTTGAAATTTGATTGAAGGGCGACACAAATTCGATAAAAATCTTAAATATTAATATTGATACTAAGTTAGTCTTAAATATTAATATTGATACTAAGCTTAATTTTAATTAAAATTTAAGGTAAACTACACAAATAATCATTCAACTATGATAGTGTTTTTATTTTGGTCACTCAACTATAATTTTTTTTATTTAGTCACCAAAGTTTTTATTTTTTAGTCACCTGACGTTAAGTTAATAAATGAAGTCTAACATGACATTTTCTTATTGGCTTAAAAATAAATTTAATCCTTCAATATTTAGACATTATATCAATTTAATCCTAATTTTAAAAAATAATTTTAGGTCTCGGTTTAGGGACTAAATTGAAATTTAGGAAAATATTGAGTAAAAATTTGAAATATTCAATATGAAATTGAATTGTGTTATATTGATGAATTTTAATTGTTTTAATTTTGTAGCTAATGTCGTGCCGGAATCCTCGACTAAAAAGGGGAAAGATAAAATCGACGTCCAATAGTTCGGAATTCCTGGTCTGTATTTATATAATCCGAACCTAGTTGTTAATTGTTATAATTCAATTTAATGCATATGGTAAGTATTGAGGTGAGTAATTAACATTTGATAATTGATTGAAATGGATTGAATTGGTAGATACATATTGAATGTATTGATTATTGAATTGAATTAAAGTTGATTGAATTGGATTGAATTGATATATATATTATGAATATATATGTGTAAATGTGATAATGTGCAAACATGATAATTGGATATTGGTTGTATTTGGAAAGTGAATTGGAACCCTATTAACTGTATCGGGCTGAGTCGAATATAAATGGCATGCCATAGGATAGGAAGAGTTCAGGGATTTCTTTGACTTCGAGTCAATGAGGCACTGGGTGCCAATTTACTTCTGTTTAACCGATGAGACACTAGGTGTCAAATTTATATAGCGCTGGACGCAGTGCAGTTACTACTTCGGATTTATCCGATGAGGTACTAGGTGTCAAACTGGTGTATTGGTTGGATTCGTGTATCCGTCCGAGTCGTGTTAATAGGGGTAAATAAATAATAAAGTTCTATAATTGATATTGAAATGGCATGGTATGAGAAATGGAAGTGATATAGTGAATTGAAACTAAAATGTTAAATATGTTGTAAATACATGAAATATTTTACTTATATACTCATGAATTGAATATGGAATTAGTAATGCCATTGTTTAAATGAAATGTGAAACAAATGTGAAAAGCTATTTATATAGCAAGTATGAGAATTGGGATATTTGTGAAACAAATGAAATATGATATGCTATTATGTAGGAATTCAAAGAGTTGACATATGGTAGTTGTGATTTTTTTTTAAATATTAATAAGTGTCTATATTTCAATTATACATTTGTAATCTCTTGTCTTTAAAGATTCAAATTATAGAAATACCACTGAGTTTTACTCAGAGTACGGTTTTGTTTTCCGTACGCAAGTTAAGTACTTAACTTTTTGATCGCCAATTCAGCATCCAACAACAGTCTCGAACTCAAATGTGGTGATGTCTATCTTTTGTGTCGGCATGTACCTAGGGTGTCTAAATAATAGTTATTTTGTGGATTGATTGTAAATAAGGTTTTAAGTTTAATATTGGTTTGGTGTATATATATATATAAACATGTATTTGTTTTTAAAGCCATATTATGGCATGGTAAATTAAATCAAATATGGATATGTGCATGTGAAATTAAGTTGATGTTTAAGTGCTTATGAACATGGCAAAATGAATTGAATTTGGTATGTTTATAATTTGGATATGAATGATGCTTTGATGATATGTTTTGATGATATGAAATGTTTGAAATTTCTGTCTGTTTGATATGTAAACTCCGGTAATGCTCCATAACCTGGTTTCGGCGATGGATACGTGTTAGAGGTGTTATAGATATCCTCTAATTATACTGAATGTTTGCTCAAAACGAGCAATATCCACTAATTATATTGAATAAGATCTTTTTGTACCGATGATTGAGAAACGAACCCTAAAATAATGCTCCGAATATTATTCATTTGATGGAAGTTGTTATTGACGGGAATTTCATTGCCTAAATGCAAAGTTTGATTTATCATGTTTAAGTTAGTAAATTTTATTAATTATTCAAACGAACTTACTAAGCTTTATGTAATCTTACCTGTATTTGGTTCATTTTTTTTGTAAATTATGTTTTCGTAGGCTCGGAAGATCGAGTCAAAAAGAGAAATCACACTATCTAGGAATCTTTGGTAGACTTTGATTTTGGTTTGGTATATATGGCATGTAATCATTTTGGATAGGATGTATAAGTACTTGGTTTGTGCAACTTATACCTTTAACTTGTGTTATTGTGTTTAAATAACTTATAGAAGTATGCATGTTTTACTTAAGTTGAATTGGTTGATCAAGAATGAACTACGATGACACTATGTTGAATTATGATATGAAATGAAATGGATGTAGAATTTTAATGTGTAAATTGTATCTTGCATAAGCAACTATGGAAGTGAATTACATTGTAGTGTCAATGATGGCACATGGGTTAGGCACCTAGGTTGATTGTATGTACATGTTTTAAATGTTATTGAATGTGTTTGATGGGATTGTAAATGGTATGTTTTAATATGTCTAGGAACCTATGCATATGGGTGAAGAAAATGTATAATTTGGGTCAATTTTGGGCACACACGGCCTAGGACACGAGCTATCACACACACACGGTCGTGTGTCACAGTTGCATATGCATGGTCAGTGATTAACTTAAGATTTAGGTAAATCATACCATGAACATCACATGTGAATTAATTCGCAAACAGATTCAGAATTAATTCATCTTGGGTCTAGTCCAATGTATCATTCTACCAATAAGTACATTTATGTCTCTACTCATAGAGTCAATTGCTCCGATAGCCAAGACTATCCATCTCCCCAATTGGAATTGTAGACGACATAATAATCCTTCTCAGTATTTGAATCAAATGCTTACTTTGATTCCTTTACGGGATTACAGACTCATTTAGATTATCTACTGAAGTAAGTTATCTTTCTCGCAACGTAAACGTTCTTTACAATGCCACTTATCTTCAGTTTGAACTTTAGACAATCAGTGAGCTAATATTTGTCTGTCACAATTTTACTATGCATGCAAAATATAAAAGACATAAATACGAAAGACATAATAGTGAAATTAACTTTATTTATTTATTCATTGTTCAAATAAATAAAAAACATTTACATGTTTACTACAATATGGGCACATTTCCCAATAGCTTACATATCAGAGGTTTGATAAGTTAGAGATCATTAGGTATACAAACTCCAATTTTGATGGAATATTAATACAAAATTTTGTCATTAGGGTGCAAATTGTGACAATAATTGGTAGTCTTTTATTCCAATGACAAAGGGTGCAAATTGTCACATAGACTTTAAGTTCCTAGTCGTTAAAGTAAAAGTTCAAAATGGTTAGGTGCCTATAAAGCATATTGAGACAGACTCCATGATTGTAGACCCGCTTACTAAGAGACTACACCCAAGGTTTTTCATGAGCACACTACTCATATGGGTGTAGTGTCATTTAAAGACATTTGGTTTTAATGGGAGTTTGTACTTTTAAATGTTTTTATGCTATAAATACATTTTCAATTATTTCTGTTTAGGATATTAAGTTTATTTTCTGCAGAAATAAAGTTTATTTGTAATAGCCCATTTTCAGTGGTGTCGAAACAATGGTTTCAATACCATAATTTCGACCAGTGAGACAACATATTTTATTTTTTTTTCTATTTATTTGATGTTATTAAAGTTATTTTAGAGTCGTGTTAAATTTTGGTTTAAAAATTTTATAGTTTAAGTAGTTAATTAAGGAAAAAGAACTAAATCGTAAAAGCTGCAAAAGTTAATTGTTAATAAATCTAATATCTCATCTTTAGAAAAGAGAGAGTCACCTTCTTAAAATTTCTTCTGTGCTAATTTGAAAGATCAAAATCGAAAAATACTTAGATTTTAAGAAATCGATGAATTTAGGTACACTTCTGCATCTAGTTTTGTTCTTGACTTATTCTTGATGATTTAACATGTTAGATCTTGATTTATTAAGCTTTAGATTTATTTTATGTTTCTAACACTTATAACTTAAAAACTAATAGAAAAAACATAAAAAAATACCTATTACTTCTTCCAACATGTTCAATAGGCGAATTAAAAGAGAAAATATTGAATAAAAAACAACATACCTATATATAATATTTACAAGCATGAGCCGTTGTTTCTTTATTTACATTGGTTTGTTGCAAAGAGAGCACATATTTGTAAACTCATGAAAAATTAGAAAAAATAGGAAAAAGGAAATCGTTCAATCGGTTCAATAATTAATTGTTATTTTTTATAATTTTTATTTTTATTTAATTATTATTGATTTCATAGTTGAATCTATTGAAACGAAATTTGATAATATTTGATTGAAATTTTTTTTGAAAAATAATTAAGAAAAAAAAATCATAGTTTCCATTAAAATAATTAAAAGAAGGGTTAAAATATGCTTATTGTCGAATTTTTTTTTTTTTTTAGAAAACGGGGTCGACTTTAAAAATGAAAATGGAGTAGCCACCAATCTTTTTTGAGGTGTGATCAGGTCACCTTAAGATTGATCGTTAAAACATTTTGATTTATTAAAACGATAGTTTTGGTCTACGAAATTTAGAAAAACGGGTTCAGGAGTCAATTATGCACGAGGAAGGATTAGCACCCTCGTGACGCCCAAAATTGGTACCTAATTGATTATTTGATGTCTTCATATCGAAAATTTGAAAGATTTTAAAATACGAATCTCTTTATTTAAAAGAAAACTTGAATAGATTAAACTGAATGTCAAGACTCTCTTATTTTGAAGAAGTAAAAGGTCACGCCCAGTGAGTTAGGGTATGACATTTCAAATTCCCGAAACTGAGATTGTCTTTTGACTTTTAAAATTCCTGTATTTGAATTCAAGAAGGATATTCGGTCATGAGAAATCGAAACCCAGTAAGTTAAGGCACTATTTCTCAAAACTCCAAATACGAAATATTGCATTTGATTTTGGAAATCATTATCTCAAAATAATAGAATGTCATATCCAGTGAGTTAGGACACAACATTTTGAATTCCCGAAAATAAGTTTTTTATTTAACCCATGTGCTTTGATTTTGAAAGGAAAATAGTAGGTTCTTTAGATTCGATGAGAAAAATCGAATCTAAAGATCGAAACCCAGTAAGTTAGGGTACGATTTCTTTCGAACCTTAGAATGCAGAATGTTTGCTTATTTCAAAACGAAAATTTTAGCGCATCGAATAACATGTGATATGATTGTAGTAAAATGGAAGATGTATTATAGTACACATGCATAATGGCATAAGACAAGGGTAACAGTGTGAATAATAAAAATGGAGGCAAAAACAAAATACGATAAAATAAAATTTAAAACCAATCATCTATATGAAATACTAAGAAAAAGAACAAATAAATAACAGAAAATAATAACAAAACTAATGGCAAATCCATACAAAAAAATCAAAGAGAATAATAAAAAATAAAAGCGAATGGTAAATCAATAACTAAATAAACTATATGATAATTTAAAAAATAATAAAATAATAGTAATATAAAAAAATAATAGAAATAATAAAAATAGCAATAATAATGTTGATAATAAAATAATAATAATAATAATAATAATAATAAACATAATTATAGTAATAATATATATAAAATAATAGTGATAATAATAAGAATAATAATAATAATAATACTAATGAATATAATAATAATTATAAAATTAATTACAAATAAAAAATAGTGGTAGTAGTAATTAGAGGTGTACATGGGCCGGGTCGGGCCGGGTTCGGGCCAGGCCCAACTAAAAATTTAGGCCCGTTCATTGGGCTCGGGCCGGGCCCAAAAAATAGGCCTAAAATTTTGTCCAAGCCCGGCCCATATAAAAAAGCTAAAACCCAGACCCGGCCCGGCCCGGCCGTATTAATTTTTTATAATTTTTAAATATATATAATACATCAAAAATACTAAAAAAATCAAAATAAATATTTTTCAACAAATTGAAAATAAATTTAAAAAAATATGTAGACTTAAATAACATTAAAATAGATGCAACTTAACAAGCAAATGCCTCTAAAATAATAACAAAATTAACAAATGTCTTTAAAATAATAACAAAATTAACAATAAAATAAGTTTTATATAATATCTAAATAATAACAACAAAAGAATAGAAACATGATAGTAAAATGGTAGCAAAATAATGAGAAAAATAATAAGAAAATAATATTAAAAAAATAGTTTTTTTTCTTTTAATGAATTCGGGCCGGGCCCGGGCCAAAAATGCTTTACCCAAGCCCGGCCCATTTTTTAAACGAGCCTTACTTTTTTGTCCAAGCCCATTTTTTGGGCCTATATTTTTGCCCAAACCCTCCTACATTTTGAAATTTGGGCACTTTGGCCCATGTACACCTCTAGTAGTAATACTAAAACAATAATTATAATAGTAAAATAATATTAATACTAATAATATTAATACTAAAGTAATAATAATAGTAATAATAATATAAATAGTAATGAAAATAATAATAAAATAATAGTAATGATATTAAAATTAATAGTAATAATAATAAATAATAATAGTAATAGTGAAAATAAAAGTAATACTAATAATAATAAAAATAATAACGGTAACAAATATAATATTAAATAATAATGATACTAATAATAATAATATTATTATTAAATAATAATATTATTATTAAATAATAATAATAGTAATAATAAAATAAAATAAAATAAATGGACTAAATTGAACTTAAAACAGATATTTGGGGCGAATTTAAAAAAATAAAAGAGAAAGGGACCTATTTGAATGCGCGAATGACATGGAGGGACTAAAGGGGAAAATTTTCCCTCCTTCCAAAACGCTGTGCTTCAAAAAGGACCCAATTGAAATCGAAATGAAATATAGGGCCAAATTGTAAATAAAAAACGTGATTATAAATAAAAAAAAAAGCAGAAGGGCTAAAAGTTCAATTAGCCCTTCCGTAGAAAACATGCAGATCTTGAGGCGGGTCGGGTCAGATCGGGTCGGTTAAGGGCAAAACGACGCCGTTTTGGCACTTAAAGGCCTTAAGCAAAACGACGCCGTTTTGTATTTCTTATATAAGTCAAAAAAAATTTTTTAAAAAAAAAACTCATTTCCTCATTCTTAAAAAAAAAAATAGACCTCCTCCCTCTCTTCTCTCGGCAATTTATTTCCGCCAGATGCAGTGTGGTCGCCACGGCTGTTCATTCATGTTGTCACGCCACTGTATGTCGTGCGTGTGTGAGCTCGAAAAAGGTGAGTTTTTTCCTCTTTTTTTTTTTGTTTACTATGTTCTAAACTTTAATATATACAAAAAAAAATAAGAAACTTAAAAAAAAAAAGCACAGATTCGGAAAAAAAAAAAAGAAAAAATAGAGAAGGAAAAAAAAAAAGAAAACATTTGCTCGTCTGTTCTTTTTCGTATTGATTCTAAAAAAAGGTAGCGTGTACTTGTATATCTCCCAAAAAAAAAACTCCCTTTTACATTGATGTTTCGGTTTTTATAGCCTTTTTTTACAACCGATTTTTCCTGTTTTGTAGGTATGTAGGAGGTGTCGTGGAGAAGGGCACGTCGCGTGGCGGTGCGTACGATGCAGAGGAGCGGCGTGCGGCGTTGGGTTTCTATTTTAAGGTTTGTTGGTGGCTGAAGGTGTTAAGATTGTAGGCTAAACGGGCTAGGGTTAATTTGGGCCTTAATGGATTTGTATTTTAGTTTAGGTTTTGGTCTGTTTGGGTTTAGGTTTGGGTCTGTTAGGGTTTGTTGTAATGGACTATGTTGTAATGGACTTGTTTATTGGGCTCTGGGTTAAAAATTGGGCCCTACACCTATAATTATTCTAATTTTCAAAAATTAAGAATTTAGTTTTGATATTTATATTTTAAGAATTTAATCTCTCTACTTTTCATATTTTAAAATTTAAGTCTAACTGGTAATATTGTTAATATTTTTTTGTTAAATTCAAGTTAATTGTAAAGTCATTTTTTTAATTACATGGTTATCAAGTGAGTAATTTTTTTATTTCAAAATGTCATAGTAACAAATTTGACCAAAAAAATTAAATGTATTAACAGTAGGACTAAAATTTTGAAATCTGAAAAATAAAGGACTAAATTCCTAAAAATACAAGTACAGGGACTAAATTTTTAAAGGTTGAAAAGTTCAAGGACTATAGGGATATTTTAACCTAAAAGAGGATATCCGTAAATTGATGCTTGCAACACCTACAACTTGCAACACCAAAGACACGCTTAAAAAACCAAAAAAGGGAGGGTTAGCAAATCTGGATCCAAACCGGAACCCGAACCCGAACCCGAACCGATAAAGAACCCTACATCATACTCACTCCACTCTACAAAAACCCTAGTCCCCCCATCTTTTATATTTATCGCCCTCTTATTCCCGCAGCCTCTCCTGCTCGCTGCGACTTCGTCTGCAAGGTTCCTTCTCTCATTTTTTTCTCCTTCATTCATAGGAACCAAGCTCTCCTCGTTGTAGATTTTTCCTGTTTCCTTTTATTTTATTCTCTGCTTTTCATTTTCCAGATCTCAATTCTCAAATTGTAGCGCCCTTTTATATCAAGCAATGGCTCTGGTAAGGTTTATGTGTGTGAATATAGACTAGTTTCGTTTCTTGTGGTAGTCTAACTGTTGAAAGAATTGACACCAAATGATTAGGTGGGCTTTATTTCAGATAGAATTCGAAAGTGAAGTTTGTAAGTAGTTTTTTACATTGCGAAGGAAGTGGCAGATCGAATATGTTTTATATAGTTACTCTCTAAATCAATGTAATAGTTTATGCATTTGTAGATACTAATAGTAACGATAAAAAATATTTTGATTTTAACTATATTACCTTCGATTCAATTGGGATCCGTTGACCAGAAGAAAGATAGATGGCGAGGTGTTACGTCAATTAGGTTAATTGTGTATGCTAAATGGAAATGCTAAGTACCGTCTAGTAGTTTAGAATGTAAAGTGACTGGTCTTTAAGAGAATTTATGGGGCGAAAAGGATCAATTTCAGGATTTTACTGGATTAGTTGTAGGGAGTGACTGGTGTTTGACATTCAATTCAACTTCTTAACCAACCGGTTCTTCTAATCAATGTGGTGTGTTGATTTACATGCAGGTCTTGCATGCAGGAAAAACAAACAAAAATGCCTTTAAGGCACTCATTGCTGCAGAATATAGTGGTGTGCAGGTCAAAATGGTTGAGAATTTTGAGATGGGTGTGTCAAATAAGACTCCTGAGTTCATCAAGATGAACCCTTTGGGGAAGGTGACCTTGTAACTCCTATTAATAGATTTAAATTAGTGATTTTTTTATACATGTTATGTAACCTTTTTTCTAGGTCAGTTCACTGAAGATATTTATAACTCTTCTAGGTTCCTGTGTTGGAAACACCTGAGGGTCCTGTATTTGAGAGCAATGCCATTGCTCGTTATGGTGAGAAGATCTGCTGACTCCATATCCTAAATTTTCTTCCTCTAATGTTTGTTTACTTATTGGTATACTTTTTTCTGCAGTTGCTCGCTCAAAGGTTAACAACCCTATATGTGGTTCTACATTGATTGATTATGTAAGATTCTTATAGTACAATGGTCTTGTTTTCTTCTGTCATCAGTTAAGTTTATTTTAAACCTTGGAAGTAATTGTATGTATTTCTTTGGCTTTCTTAGGGTCATATCGAGCAATGGATTGATTTTGCAGCCATGGAAATTGATGCTAATATTGCAAAATGGTTGTATCCAAGACTTGGTTACGGTGTTTACCTTCCTCCAGTAAGTTCTACTGTCTTTCCTCGCAGATTCTTTTGTCATTTTAATTAGGCTTGATTTGCTGGGGCCATACTTAGTCTTTGTTTCTTTCTAATTATAACAGAATAGATCCCATGTTAAAATTGGAATAAGGCAACTTAGTCATCGAAATACAAAATATTAAGGAGGGAATGGTGAAGGGAAAATTGGCATTGATTACCTGTCTATGATTCTTGTTTTATTTATTTTGGAGAGGATTAGTTAGACAACATTTAGTACATGGTTAATGTGGTAGTGTTTTCCCATGCATAGTTTCTGGAAAGGAATCAACTCAAGCACTATTAAGTAATTTTGGTTGAAGGGAATGCCCATTGAATTGATAATCAAGTAGGCATGGGTTTTCTCCTTACTATTTTTTAAGAGATTAGTTTGTTTTCTACCCATTCTGATGTATTTTTAATCTATATTAAGAGTTAAATTTTATTTTTGTAATTCAGTAGTTTGCCCATCTATTTCATTTTAATCTCTTATTTGTATTTTGCATGTAGGCTGAGGAAGCTGCTATTGCTGCATTGAAGAGAGCCCTTGGCGCTTTGAACACTCATCTTGCTTCCAACACATTTCTTGTTGGACATTTTGTCACCCTTGCTGACATTATCATGACATGTAACCTCTACTTGGGTTTCTCCCAGATCATGACCAAGAGTTTTACCTCGGAGTTCCCTCATGTTGAGAGGTACTTTTGGACCTTGGTTAATCAGCCAAAAATCAAGAAGATTCTTGGTGAAGTGAAGCAGGCAGTCTCTCTACCACCTGTTCCTTCAAAGAAGCCTGCTGCCCAGCCAAAAGAAACTAAACCAAAGGCTGAACCAAAGAAAGAAGCCAAAAAGGAGGTTGAGAAACAGGCAGCAAAGGCAGAGGCCGCTGAGGAGGAGGAGGCACCAAAGCCCAAACCAAAGAATCCTCTTGATTTGCTGCCTCCAAGTAAGATGGTACTGGATGACTGGAAGAGGCTTTACTCTAACACCAAGACCAATTTCCGAGAGGTTGCAATTGAAGGTATCCCTGTTGTTTTCACAGTAGCACTCCCTTTTAAAAGCAATGTTTGGACTTGCGATATCTGATACTTGATTCGTGTCAGGATTCTGGGACATGTATGATCCCGAGGGATACTCACTGTGGTTTTGTGACTACAAGTACAATGAGGAGAATACAGTTTCATTTGTCACAATGAACAAGGTTGGAGGATTCCTGCAGAGAATGGATTTGGCCCGCAAGTATGCATTTGGGAAGATGTTGGTGATCGGTGCTAACCCTCCATACAAGGTGAAAGGACTATGGCTTTTCCGTGGGCAAGAGATTCCTCAATTTGTGATTGACGAGTGCTATGACATGGAACTCTACGAGTGGAAGAAGGTTGACCTCTCGGATGCAGCCCAGAAGGAACGGGTGAATCAGATGATTGAAGACTGCGAGCCATTTGAGGGAGAGCCTCTCTTGGATGCCAAGTGCTTTAAGTGATAATATGTCTTGGTTTTATGTTGATTGCTACTGTTCTGCCTGTCAGGGTTTTTTATACGGTCACTTTTTTCAGGTTCGGACTTATTTTTCTTTTCTCCCCTTTTTGAGTCTGGTTCAGCCAACATTACAATTAAGTCTTAAATTCTCAGATGTTGATTATGGAATGTGTTATTTATGTTATTAAGGAGGTATGGTTTTTGTTTTTTATATTACAAATTATAAGATTTCATCAACTTGCATCGCATATTTCATTAGTCCTCTCCCAAGTAGGCAGCCATGAATTCCAGAAATTTCTTTAGACCATAACTATTTGTTGAGTGAATGGAAGATATTTAAAACCAGTTTCGAGTACTAGATAGAGAGAATAATTAGTATTATGGTATACTTTAATATTGGCATTAGGTTTGGATACCGTAACAAGACTAAAACGCATACAAATTTACTCTAAAATAAGCCTATGCTGAGGTGGAAAACAATTCAAATATATCACAATTATGTATTTATGATGCGACTTATTAACTTTTCTGATATCATGCATGGTTTAATTAGTGATGGCTATTCATAAAGATGAATTACTTGCTGAAGTTGTTCTTTATGAATGATCACAAAAGTGTAAAATTTTTGAGTTGGAGACCACAACCACAAAAATTCCGAGGATTTATTGAAAGACAATTTGAATCTTGGGATAAAATTTTAGCTAGTACTCTAATGATCAAATTATCATTAATGAAATTCACTAGTGTTAATAGAGTGTGCGAACACATTGTGGCTTAATTAAAGGCTCTTGAAGTTTAGATATTTGACTATTTCCTTGTGCACTTTAAATTGAGTTTACTTTTGCTACAATATGAATATTTATAAATCTCCTATAATACCAGGAAAAATTATCTATTAATGAAGGTTGTCAAGGGAACAAGGTAATCAGAAAAAGAAAGAAAAAAAAAAGACAAGCCAAGCAAAAGGGAAATGGCAAAGTAACTCAAATGAACTCCCAAAATGACGGCTGTCGAGTGTTGGTTATTGTGGAATATTTATTAATTAAATACGAATTTGGAAAAGACATTAATAAATCAAATTAAAATAGTTTGATGGTCCATTTTTCGCTGTGATAGGAATAATTCGATTTCTCAATCAAGCCGTTTCGAAAATTTATTATTAATCGAGAAGTTAATGAGGTAGATATGAAATATTGTCGAGAATTATTAAGGGATTAAATTGATAAATTAGTAATTGATGCATAAGATCTAAATGTGAACTAGCAAGGTTTGGAGGATTGGATGAAAAATTAATCAAATGCCTTAAAATGACAAATAAACCATCATTTATTTACTTAGTGGAGAAGGATGACAAAAGCCATAGATTTCCGCTCAATTTGCCATGCTTAAATCCCAACATTGGATGATTATTATTAAAGGTTAATAAATTGATTAATTAGGTACATATATGCTTATTACATGGTCATCCTCATCCATTCTCCATCGTTTAAGAACAAATAAGAAAAAGAAAATTCTCATGGAGCTTTCATGGTGCCGTGAGTTGCTCTTCAAGAAATTGATAAGTTTCCTTTGAATTTTGGTTTAATTGATAGCATAAAATAATAGATAAGCATGAGCCCATTCATTTCGATGTTAAAATTGATGAGAAAAATCCTTAGATAATCATAGATGAATGCTTGGAACTTAAAGAGAGAAAGCTTGATCATGATAGTTCAATGCTTTTGTTGGGATGAACTTAGAAGAGTGTAAGTAAGTTAGAAAAGAAGGTAGATTAAAAATTGGTTAGAGGATGTTGATACCACCATTGTTGAGTACTTAAGAAGCCTTAGAGATAATGATGAGAACTTTGGAGTTTAACCATGTTTTTGGATCATTTGAGGTCTTGAAATTATAATTTTAAAGTTGGAACAAGAATTGAATAGGAAAATTAGGAGTTATATCAATTTTGGATATAAAAGTCTAAGCGTCAAAAGTTAAGCATTCTTGAATTTTCAACAAGTAAAATGGCCACTATATGGCTATCAAGTGTTGATTCAATTAATCCAATGCTTGTAAGACTAACCAAAGGAGATTCAAATTATTAATTCAATGCTTGTATGTGTTGTGTGTATTTTGAGTAGAATAAGACTAACCAAATGAGGCTCAAGTTAATGAAATGAAAATTTAAATTGATGATCATTAAATGATCTTTCATTCATTTTAGCCATATCTTAATAGGTAAGTTCACTTGAACTTCCAATATTTGCTTATTATGTGTCTTTAGTACAATGTTTATAAGTGTTAAATAGCTCAACAACATTTAATTTGATGCATAATGAATACAACATGCTAAGATCATGAATCGACGATTAATTAATGAGTATATTAATAGAACCTTAATGGAATATACTAGTTAATATGTGTATAGACTAAACTATGTTGTGCAAAGAATTAAATATGAAACAAGGTGTTAAATATGGTAATTGACTATGTCAAGTTAAGATTTAGTATGATTACGATATACGTAACCATGTTAATGTGAATGAACAAACACGTAAATTCATGTGGTATGAAAACCTCAATTGAAGATCTTAACTCTTGTGATTAAAGTATAGCATTATGGAAATATGACGATACATGTGAAAAATTGCCTTAATGGTACTTAATGCGAATTCTTTAGTATGTTAATGATAGCTTATGTAAACTTGGTAGAAAGGTTAGGATACGATTGGCTTGTCAATTAGGGTTATATGTGTATGTCGCCTTTGAGCCTATTTGTTATATGTTGCCTTCGTGCCTTACACTTAAGTACTTTTGTTGTGGTGTAAGGTTCAGAGGTATGTGGCTTGTTTTCTAAAGACCTAGTTCTAGCTTACACTTGGTAGAACATTTGTTGTAGACCATTAGACTTTCAATACCTCTTTGGAGGCCTACATGATATGATATGTGATAGCCTTCGGGCTTAGCACTTCGGTGCTCATACAATTTTTGGTTTTCTCATAGTACCCGAGTCCTATTTTACTAAGATTACATGGGCTATAAAATTGAAATCGGACAAAAAATGGTTAAATAAAAGAATTAAGGTTGAAAAAGATATGAACTTGATTATCTTAATTTGTGAATTGGAATTGAAAGGTTGTAATAAATTGGAAATAGGTGCACACGTGATCAATAGAATATAATGAACACTTATTAAACATGTTATAATTTGCTTGTATGGTCTTAATAAACATGGTTACCTATACATTTGCCTTATCTTATGCTAAGTAACTAACATGAGAATATGAAGCTTGTTGAGAAATGAATTTGTAGGTCCACCTAGCAAGGTAAGTATAATACTTGCCAATTGAACTTACTAAACATTTATTGCTTATGTCATAGGCCACGGATCAGTGCCCGTGATGAATGTGCAAAGATTGTCCCATGGAGGTCAAATGATGAAATGGGGCTTATTCGACGCATTTGAACTAGCTAGATTTGTGGAGCATGTGGAGAAGCCCGTCTATATGAAGCCTTGGTGGTCCAGTGAAGCATTTATGGAAAATTGGGGCTATATTGGCAAATAAAGAAACCAATCTTAGAAGATATGTAACATGATAAGACTTGATTTTGTAATCTTAAACGATTGAGTCAATTCTTTAAGAATCTCAATTGTAGATAGGATTTAATCTCAATCATTAATGTAACTCAATCTATATCGTTGGCTTGGGGAGCTCAAGTGTAAATAGAGGCACTCCCCCTCATTTGCAATATTCCATTGGATCTTATCCTATTCTTTGTATTATTTCTAGAGTAATAGAATACTTTGAGAACATTTACTCATACATTTGATGTACTTTGCTTTCTTGTGGCATTTTATGTTCTTTCGTTTTGATTTGCTTTCGCTTTATTTTTGGCACCTTAGAGAATTTCTATCAAGAATTTTCACTTTGCGAGAGTTAGACTGACTTAGGCGGATTTGAACCTAAGAAATTGCCTAAGGCCGCACGGGTTGCGAGACTAAAGTTTTAGCCCTGTGATAGTTGGTATCAGAGCTAAGATTTTGAAAGCGCCACTCGAGATGACGAAAGGAGTAGAAGAACAGATTGAGCCTATGGAGACTCGCGGGAGGTCTAGAAAAGCTAATCGATTGAGGGAAATGATGTCGGCTTTGGAAAGTCAAGTGACCAATCTCGAGGAACCCATTGGAGATATGAGGGAGACACTCAAAGTAGTTAAGGACGCACCGGTGAGTTAAACTCGATGAATGAGAATCTCAAGGAATTTATCTTGGAGTCTCTCGGTTTTAATGTGGAAGTGATGCAAGGGATGCTCAGTTCCATTGTAGATAAGCTGACCGTAAGGGATAATGCTCTTGAGGCCACAATGACTACCTTGAAGGAATAAATTGAGGAGCTCAATGGGGAGCTCACAATCTATATAAGGCTAATTTGAGCCATGAGATGTTGGCTTCAAGACCAAATTAACGGAAGATGGATGCTCCCAAATTGGAGAAGTTTGAGGGGGAAGGTCCACTAGAGAAGTGGACAACTTCTTGTGGAAAATAGAACAACAGTACCGGTCGATGGGTATTAGGATGATGTCACTAAGGTAAACACTGCTTTAATTTATTTTACTAATGTTACTCTCTTATGGTGGCATCGTAGATTCACGAATGAGAAACGTGGTGGGACTACAATTGAAACTTAGGAGGAGTTCCAAAAGGAGGTGAAAAAGTAATTTTACTCATAGTATACCGAAAAGAAGGCTCGGGCTAAGTTGCACTGGCTTATTCAACAAGGCACTGTTCAGGAGTTTAGTGAATTAATGCTTCAAATTTCCGATATAAGTGAGAAAGAAGCATTCTACTAGTTTGAAGATGGATTGAAGTTTTGGGAAAAATATGATTTGTGCCTACAATGCATCACTGAACTTACTATAGCTATGGCTGAGGCGAAGTCCTTTGTTGAGCTTGGTCCGATTTGTCGGATCTAAATATCGGGCATTACCAATATAAACAAACAAAAACTTAACCTACTTATACAAGTTTCAAACAATTACAACTTATTTAATTGCAGATTACTTATACAAATTTCAAACAATTACAACTTATTCAATTGCAGATTTCAAGCTAAACACATAAGTATGTTCAGTAGGTAGCTACATTTGCAACACATGGTAATTAAGGTATAAATATTTCTAATTTAAAAACCTAACGTATTAAAAAAAATATGAATTCTAAGGAACATATCAACTAATTGGCTCTGTATTCATAATAGCCCGATACGCCACTTCTTTGGTGTAGTCTTGGTATCGTCCCTCTTGGCACAGCCTCGCAATTAAACCTATAATATATAACACACACATGGATAAGTTCATACACACTTAGTGAGGAATATAATATTTACCTATGCGATATTTGCACAATACAGTTGATGATTCAATGAGATGATCTTATTGTTCTTGCCCAGTAACCTGTTTTTGGCAATTGCTTCCCTCAAATTCCATTCTTTATACACTATATATATCATGCCTTACTCAGAAATTAACTCTTTTTCCATTGGGGCATTTAATACATCATGCACGCCTTTCATCTGAGCATTTATAAGTATATTTGCATTTCCTTTCCAAGATCAATTTAACCAACACACTATTATTGTACCATACTTAGTTCTAAGCCATCACTTCACCATGATTCAAGAATGATCATGTGCGTAGATGATAGATACCTTCTTCAAACGTACAATTTCAAATCCTTATTCTGAATACACTTTCCATACTAATTCCTTATTTCTCTATATCTCTTCAATTTAATACTTCCAATCTATTGATATTCCTATGCGATATTTCACCGTATAATTAATAGATAACTTATGCCTTGCTGATTGTGTTCTGAATACATTTAAAAGCCAGATTGAATACGACAATTAGCTTAATTCAAAAATTGACACAAGCGACATCTTTTAAAGTTTTCCCACTGAGGGCCTTATTAAGACATGCCAAAAGGGCAGCCCATTCGAAGTTCGCTACGAATGATTCTCTTTCATAATCCACCATAAAGGTTATTCTTTTCATAATTCGCCACAAAGGTATTCCTTTTACATTGCGCCACAAAGGCTATCCTATTACAATTTTCCATAAAGGCTATTCCTTTAGAGTTTGCCATGAAGGCTTCCTTTTCAGAGTTAGCCACAAAGGCTTTCTTTTTAGAGTTATCTACAAAGGCTTCATTTCTTGACGTGTTTACGATATGGATTTTCCTAAACTTACATTGCGTGAGGTTTGCCCATCATCATCCTGGGACACGCAGATAACCTCATTCGGTAATCACTGTCCTTTAATTCCTTTCAGAAGGTGCCATGGCCATAAAATTTTCTTTTCAGAATTCGTGCTTAAAGTCCCAACAGACTCCTTTAGACAATACCGTGAAGACAGACACATACTCTACATGCACTGAGACGATCCACATTCACCATTTGAATAACAACTTGCTCTTAACAGAACATTCCTCATAGCATACATACAAGATACGCACATATACATTCATGACATTCAGATGCAACCATACCTCACATCGCCTTACTAGAACTATCATATTCATACCAGATATGCATTCCATTCTTAACAAACATTCACACAGTCATATATATCTTTTAATAGTCACTTCTAAGTCACATACACAACATATTATAACTTACAAGATCACACATCACCTTCCAACAATTTTCTACAGCTTTTCTAGTATGAATAATACACACAAGAGTCAGTTTAGAGACTTACCTGATTCTCACCCGTCCCAAAGCAAAACTCTAGATCCGGACTCTCATCATGAAATCAACAACAACCATTGATACAAAACATAAAAAAACATCAAAATCTATTCATATACCTTTTTACTAACATTTCTATCATTAGAAGTCTCCAAACAAAGCCTCATATCTTTATCTTACTGTTTTACCAGATCTAACAAACTTACTCTTTTAGAGCTCGCATACAAAGTCATATTACTTATCTAAACACAAAATATCTCCTCATAACAACCCAAAATTGCAACTTCTAGCTCAAGGGAAGAAGAAATGTTGGTATTTCCTTAAGAATCAGATAGTATCACCTTAAAAATCCAAGGCTGCGATCTCCTTTCTAGTTTGCTCCTTTTCACCTGAGGTACATGAGCAAAAAAATACAGCCAAATACTTTCAAATGAGAAACAAAAGGCTTATACCCGTACCAAGCTTCAAATGGAGTCTTCTCTTTCACAACCTAGGTTGATAGCCTGTTCAACAAATAGACTGAAGTGTTAACTACCTCAACCTGCTTTTAACTAATAGACACCTCGCCATGCCCATCACAGTCCTGTTTTTCCTCTCACACACTCCATTTTGCTATGGAGTGTAAATGTTGGTGAGCTGGTGACGAATCCCAACTTCTTCATAGTAGCTTTCATGCTTATTTGAAGTATACTCGATTCCGTTATCAAATCTGATCATTTTTAGCTTACTGTCAGTTTAATTTTCAACTTGTACTTTAAACTTCCAAAAAACAACTACATCAATCTTTTTTTCAAAAAATAAACCCAATAATACCTTTTCGAATCATCAATAAATAAGATAAAGTATCTGCTGCCATTCAAACAATGTCTTCATTGGTCTGCATACATCAGAGTGAACCAAATGAAGCTTTTCATTGGCACGCCAAGCTTTATTTGCTGGAAATAAAAGCCTTGCCTACTTTCCAAATTGATAAACTTCACAAACGCCATTCTGATCTTCAATTCTAGCCATATTCTCAACCAAATATGTCCTACTCATTTGACTGAGGGACTTGTAGTTCGCATGTCCCAATCATCTATGCCAAAGTTTTGTTTCATCAACTGAACTGGCATAAGCTCTTGAGTTCGCCAGGTTCCAGTCCAATACAAAGCTCCTATCTTTCATCGAGACTGTAATAAATTCCTATCCCAACAAGTCTAACATAGTGCAACCACTATCTTTGAAAACAACACTATAATTTTTCTTAAAATGTTGACCAATGCTAAGGAGATTATGATCTATTTTAGGCATTAAAAGAACATCTGAAATTACTTTTGTACCTGATAGCGTATTGATCAGTACATCTACTTTGCCTTTGGCTTGTATGAGTTTGCCATTTCCAACCCTCACTTTTGAAATGCAGCTTTTATCAATCTTTTTGAAGATGCTTTCATTTGAGGTTATATGTTAGTGCATCCATTGTCGATTAGCCAACCTTTTGTGATATTGTTTTTAGGTGCAAAACAAGAGGCTGGAAACACTTGCCCCTCCTGAGCATGATTTCCCTTAGTTGCCTAAGCCTGGATATTCTGATGTGGTTGTGGCTAATGGGTTTTCGCACCTTATTGTTGCAAACCTTCTCCATGTGTCCAAACTACTTGCAAGCTCTGCATTGTATGTCTGGTCTGAACCAACAAAACTTCTCAAAATGAGTAATCCTTTTGCAGCGAGAGCATTATGGATATTTCTTCTTTACACCTTCTCTTATAGACTTTTCTGTCTTTTCTGATCGGCTTTTCTTTCCTTTATTGTTAGAGAAGCTCAAGCCTTCCCTATTTCTTGCTTGAAAAGCTCCCTCAACATGCTCCTCCTACCTTGCAACTCTCCTTTGTTTTTGAGCATACAAGGCATTTGTTAATTATGATAGAGAGATTGTTGATAGGTCTCTTCAATCTTCAAGAGAGGATATTTTTGACTTGTACCTCTTAGGAAGTGTAGTGATCATATTCTCAACTTCCCTGCTATCAGAAAACTGATCTCCAAGCAATCTTATGTTGTTTATACCGGCCATGATTCTGTCAGAATACTGTTTAACAGTTTTAGACTCATTCATCTTTAGGTTCTCAAAATCTGTCCTCAAGTTGATAATTTGTTACTGCCTTGTTTTGTCTATACCTTGAAACTCTTCCTTCAGCTTATCCCAAGCTTGTTTTGGAGTCTCATAGGCCATAATTTTGGTGAAAATCACATCAGAAACACCATTATGAAGACATTACATCACCTTGAATTTCTTAGCACGATTATCATTATGCTGCCTAATCTGTGTTATTGTCGAATTGGCTCTGAATGATGGTGGCTCTACATCTGCATTCACAACCTCCAATAAGTTAAGAGATTGTAAGTAAGTCTTCATCTTGACTACCAAAATATGTTAGTTTTCACCATTAAAGACTAGTGGTGCAGGAGCTGTAAAACTAGTTGAAGACATTTTTACAAAACAACAAAGAAACATAGGTTGTTCTTTCTTTCTTCATAAATCAAATGCCCTCAAGATGACTAGCTCTAGATACCAATTGTTTGTTTTTGATACAAAGGAAGAAAGAAAACAGAGCAAATATTAGCAATCAAATGTATAGCTTTAAGTAGAAAAGTACCAACTGCAACTTGACAAGTTGGTAAGTCTAAATACATGGAACCTACTCATTAGCTGATTTTTGTCTAATCAGCACTGTTTACATTAACCTATCAAAATAAAGATAAAGAAAATAATCTAGCAGCTTTACAGAACAAGTTGAAAACCTGTTAGCTTGCAACAAAAGCTTCAAGGCAGTTGGTGGTTAGATTGTCCGCCATTATGCCTTACACTTGGACTGTTCGCCATATTTTTCGCCAAAGTCTTTTTTCTTGATAATCCGCTAACTGGTAGTGCACCATTCTAGCATTTAACCTATTCACCAGACGTGCGAGTTGTTGCATGAATGGCCATCTTACAACAAATTATAATTCTTTCTATAGGTGGGTGGAAGCTTGCTACATTAACATGATATGACATCACCAATTACAAAATACTTGGTTCAACTTCTATTAACTAAAATTTTGGGTCTGAAGGAAAAATTATCATAGGTGTACTTTTAAATAACGATGCTTTTCAAAGTCAATCTTCTTGGATCCAATCAAAGAAACAAATTTAGGCTTCAAATTTAAAAGACAAACGACCTTCTTGGCATTCACGTGCACAATCAAAGTTGAAGGATACAAATAGTGCTTCACATAGTAAGGTTGGGAGTGACTTGAATGGTAGCGAAAAGCTTGAGAGACATAGGAGAAACAAAGATAGACCAAATTATGGTGTATAGACCCTTTGTCATTGATCTACCACAAATCGATGTATAAAATTTAGGCAACATTTTTGGGGTCAGAATTCAACTATTAAAAGCCACTATTGGCTAAGAAAAGAAAAAGAGTCTTGTAGCTTTAGGTTAGAAAGCTCTTTAGTTTTAGGGTTTCTTTCATCTTCTAACGTAGGAGTAGGGTAGTTTTCTTCTCTATAGTTTCAAGGTTTTAGTTTATGTATCTTTTTTGTTTTACTTAGTTTTATAGTTGTTAGTTAAGTTAGTTTTTACTATAGCTTATTTTTATTTACATCTTAAATACTTTAAACTTAGTTGTAATCACTCTTTAATCTTCGAGTTAATGCTATATGAGTTTTTTTTTTCTTTTCATCTGTTAAAGCTCTTATCTTTAGTGTTCTTGTTTCTTTACCTTTGTGTTAGTTGCTTTTCATTTAAATTTATTAAGTTAAAAATAAAAACTTTTATCTTTTTGTTCAAGTTTATGTTAACTGGTTCCATAGTTGTTTCTTTCATGTTTGTTAGCTTTAATATGGTCATCAGTAATTAAACACTAGGTGGTTGGTTGATGAAAATGATTTAGGTTAGTTTTTGAGTTCAGGGACTAAATTGAAAAATTGGAATAAATCGAATAAATCTAAAAACTTAGGATGTGACGCCCTTAAGGGAATATTTAGGCAAGTGAGATCGGAAGGTAATCTTTTTGTGCACCCGTCCATTAGTCCCGAATTAATTGATGAAATCGGAACTAATTCGTCTAAGTCGGTAAAATTGAGATCGGAAGATAAATTTGAGCCAACTTGGGAGTGTGAGCAATTTAGATCCCTAATTCGAGGGTTAATTAACAACATGGAAATCAACCATCCATTGTCTATTATCGTAATTAGTAGTTTTTGTTTTGTTTTGCGTTATTTACAATTTAGTCTTTTTTTTTGGTCTTAAATAAGTAATTAGCTTTAATTAACTTCATTAATTGTTTGCCGTACTATAGCAATTAGTGAGTAGCTAACTAGACTCCTTTCTTGCATTTACTTTTGAATAGAAATCGCTAAATGACCGCCTCCCGACATACCGACATTGAAAGTATGAATACTGTTACAAAATATATGGAATTGAGGTGGTGTCCATAAGTATACAGGTCAGGTTGTAATATAGTTTGTTTACAATGAAACACTTGGTAAGTATTCCGAGGATTGTACCCTAGGGATTGCAGTTTGAAAAAAACTACTATTAAGCAAATTACCGAAAATAACTACTAATCTACTAAAGTTACGAATTAGTAGTGTTAATCTGAAAGTAAGATGATAATAATAACCAAATAAATTGAACTAAACTTAAACATACTCCTAAGTTCATGTATCAACTTCTCTTATCCCTTGTTTCGACTACGGGAGTTCCTTAAGCCTAGATCCAATTTTTTTACCTAATTAATTATTGATGTAGAGATCTAAATAGCTGGTTACTAATTAACCTAGCAGGGCTTCTCAATTTCTACTAACCTAACTAGATGACAAGAACTACTCACCTCTCAATGATGGTTTTCATGGATAAGCAATACCGAATTCGGGTTAATTCATACTTATATGACTTCCTAGGGTCGTCTATCATAGGGTTTAAGTTCTTCCTTCCCTAACCACTGATCTGCTAAATGATGCTTTTTAGGCAATACTAATTTTAAGTTAGTTCCTACCTAGATGACTTCCTAGGGTCGTCAATCCTAAGGTTTAATAACATACAACCAGATCTAACCAATCCAAAAGAACTCAATCAATCAATCAATTAATAAGATTAGTATAATTGAAACATGCAATATATATATAAAGTATAAATTGATTCTAATCTTTACACAAACATTCAATTAATAATGTTAAAGAAAGAAATATAAATAATAAAATAAAAGAAAGAAATGCTCATGGATTTATCGATGAAAGCATGGCTCTGAACAATCTCCGCTCGCAAAAGTCTCACTTTGGAATAGGATCTTTCGATTACATGAACATAAAATAAACTAACTAGAAACTAAGAATGAAATAAAAACCTAAGAATAATTTTGTCTCCTTAAAATGGTGTGTTTGAACTTATTACAATGGCCTTTATATAGGCTAAACTTGTAATATTAAAGTGCCTAAACTATCCTTGAAGTACTTAGAGTTTGACTAGGAAAAATACTCTTAATTTCCCTAAAAAACACAACTGTCACGTACTAAGACTTTTGGGCCGCGCAGAAGTGGTGTTGCAACATAAGCATGCGATGTTGCAAAATCGGATCTGGTGCCTGCTATGCAACGACATAACAAGCAGTTTCGCTTCATGACTTGTTTTGCTTTTTTCTCTGATGTTGCGATATCGGTGTCTTGGTGTCATGACATAGGCAACATTTTCGGCCCGTTTATACATCTTTAGCTCCCGATTTGTCCCACAAGACCATGTAACCTTATTTAGATATCTACGATGTAATAAAAAAACTAAAAAGCATATGTCATTATTTCAAGTATGAAAACATAGATATACACTAAGATAATTTGATTTACTATTAAACAAGATACAATTATGTGTAAAAAGGGTTGTAAATAATAGTATAATTTGTGGTAGATCACTCCCCCACATTTAACTTGTTGCTTGTCCTCAAGCAACCAAAACACATATATGGGAAAAAGAAAAAAATAATACGAAAATGACTTGATTTCTTTATTTAAATAAAGCTAAAGTTAGTGAAAATGGATGTAAATAAGAATCTCACACCTAAACTCCCCCACATTTAACTTTTTGCTTGTCCTCAAGCAAACCAAGTTTAGACATATAGCATGCAAAAAAAAGAAGTCCCTTAGAATTTATTACTACTACGAATATGGTTGTCAAATAGTAAAGGTATAAAATTTTTTAGCGCACATGCAACTTAATCTTGATAGTTCGATGCATTGAAAACTTTTTAAAGTAAATTAGGATTAGTTTACAGAGTTACATTACTAATAAATTAGAAGCAATTCTCATAACCAAATGTTTAACAATATCACCGTTAACAAAAATCAAATAGATATGTAGCAGATACAATCATGTGAATAAAAAGTTTTCATTAAGTACAATTGTTAGCAATACTAGAAGATTATGCACAGAGAACGCTTAAGTCACATTGGTCTTCTAAGCTTGTAACGTTCTAAGGCTTAGGATGGTACGAGTTCAAAGAAAGATATGGCTTAAAACAGTTCGAACACTAAAAATAGTTAGGCACATGACATTATTCCCTCTCTCCCCCTAGGTGCCCCTTTCAAGCTCACTGTCTTTTTTCTCCCTCTCTCACCTTCATTATCTCACCATGTAGGAAGATATAATATAATACTAAAACTATGGTTGGCTCAACGAGTTTTTGTGCATTGATGACTGAGTTTTTCTCTCACTTTTGTGACTTTTTGTTTTGTCACTTGACTTTTTACTCTTTTTTTTTTCAGTCACAATGCTTTTGCTTTTATTTTGTACTTTTTCTTCTTATTTTTACTTTTTACTTTTTCTAGATTTTTCTTTTTCACACATTTTTGCTCGACCTATAATCATTGTATCACATTGTTTCTTCCTTTTTCGCTCTAAATTTTTTTGAAACCATCGTGATGTATCTACCTAAACCCTCAATATCTATGGCCTAACGTCTATTTTGTAATGTATTAAATAGGGACGAGTTCAAGGTTTCAATTTATGTCTAGTTTATTGGGTCTTCGCTCCAAGATAGTAAGGCTATATCACGACATACCAAGCAGTTTCACTCCATGACTTGTTTTTGCTTCTGTCTTCGATGTTGCGACATCGGTGTCTTGGTGTCGCGACATAGGCAACAATTCCATCATGAATATGCATCTTTAGCTCCCGATTTGTCCTACAAGACCATGTAACCATATTTATATATCTAAAATGTAATAAAAACTACTAAAAAGCATACATCATTACTTCAAGTATGAAAACATAAATATATACTAAGATAATTTGATTTACTATCAAACAAGCTAAAATTATGTGTAAAAAGTGATATAAGTAATAATATAATTGATCTATCATAATTGGGTGTAGCAGATTAAACTAATTTTTGCACTTTAAGAGCTTGAAAATAAGCATTATCATTAGATTTTAATTATGTTTTAGTAAGTTTAATTAAATTCAATAAAATGTGCAAATTGAGTCTTTTATTGACCTTGGTGGCCGAATAAGGTCTAAAGGTGAGCTAATGAACTTTGTGAGTATATAGGAGACCATCAGAAGGCGTGCTAAACCGATATTGGTCACTATGTCGCAACATAGAGGATTTGATGTTGCAACATAGGGAGTAGAATGGAGGAATTCCAAGACTGCCTTTGATGTCACGACACAGCTTAAGGGTGTCGCGACATACCTCTGAAGACACCTTGAAGAAAAGTACACTGATTTTTATGTCGCAATACAGGTCCTGATGTGTCGCAACATCGACTCTGGACGAGAATTAGTACGAGCTAGGGGACATTTTGGTCCGCACAATCCAACTTAAAGTTCGGGAATGTCAGCTAACCTAGGGTTAAGGATGACGATTACCTCAAATCTATAAATAGGCTAATTTGACACATGTTATAGACACTGATTACTTAGCTTATAATCTCTCTTTTTATTTTTATTTTAGTATTTCTCTTTTCTTAGGTTTTATATTTATTTCAGCTTGTTCTTTGTTTTATCTTGGGAAATATGGCTTGTGGATACGATTAAACTTTGTGGATTCATTCTTCTTCGTAATACAAATCAGGCTTTTTCTTAAACTTTATACTTTTGGTTCAATTATCATGTTTACGTTTTATATCAACTTTATATTGTTTACGAAAACCATGAGGAACTAATCCCTTTATAAGGGGATTAGCAAGGGGAGCTATGATCTATTAATTGTTTTGTAGGGTTACTCAACGGATTGGCTATTTGGTAAAGGAAGAATCTAAAACCTAAGCTTGACGACCCTAAGAAGTTATCAAGGTGGAAATTAACCTAAAATTGGTATGGTCTATCCGTGAACACGTTCACCCCAAACTGGTCTGGACTGTGAGGTCAGAAGATAAGTAGTCATTGCTGACTTGTTATTCTAGTGGATGTATCGGAAGATCCTTTTAGGATATCAACTAGTTGATTGACGAGGAACTTGAAGCGGCAGTTAATGAATATTAATGAAGCAAGCTAGTCACCCATAATCAGATTTGATCAATTTCACTTCTCAATTTCTCGATACTTATTTACTTGTCATATTTTTATTATTATAAAAAACCCCCAAAAATCTCTATTACTTATATTTTCATAATAGAACCTATTTCAAGTACTAATTAGATCTTTTGGTGTTTAGGTTAAAATTGAGCTAGTACTAGCCTCTTCTGGGTACGATCCTCGAAGTACTCACCTACTTCGTTGTAACTATATTACAACCCGACCCATATACTTGCAGATACCGCATCATTTATATAAATCTTTTGCTGTAATATTCACACTCTAGACGTTAGTAAGTCCGGATGCGGTCAATAATTTGTGGCAGATCACTAAATCACCAACTCCTTTGGGTTCGATCCTTGGAATACTTCGGTGTTCCATTGTAACACTACAAATATTACAACTGACCTGCATGCTTGTAGTAAAATCGTGCTATAAAAATTGTTTTATAAAATTGTTGTTTTATACGCACACGCGTAATGCCGGTCAGTAATTCTAATGGATCATTTGTAAGTAATGAGTCATTGTCATCATTTGCTTCTCAACTTGCATAGGTACTTAAAAGTGTGTTTGGGTGAGGGATTTATAGGAGGGATTTTATTTTTATCAAGATTTTTAAATTTCTAAAAATGAATTTATTTGTTTAGGTAAATATATTAAAGAATTTCAGAATCTATAAGTAATTTCAAGAGGGGATCTTAATAGCTCAATTTCCTTTTTCCAATTCCACTTAAAAAATGTGGTTTTCCAAAATTCTTCATAATTTTATTTGATTTAATACACACGGCCCCACTTAAAAATGTGTTTTTCAAAATCCCTCATAACGATTTATAGTTATAGCAGAAGTTTAAAAATTTTAAAAACTGAACTGATTTGTGATATTTATAGCAATAAACGTTTTACCGAAAAGTACCTGTACATTGTGCAAGATGGATTTGGGTCGAGTGTGGGCTCGAGAAATACGAACCAAACAAAGAACAAGAAATTATTATTACTTTCAGTAGGAAAATAATTCTCTCAAGAAACTGGAAAAAATCGTAATTCCTAGAAAATATAATTTATTCTAAGTGAATAAATTATCACTATTTTTTGGTAGAATAATGATAAATCAATAACCAATAAGTGTGTTTTTTAAGTCAATTGGTGCTATCTATTTATATAGAGAGATAGAAGAATTTTGGTTGAATAAGGCTTAAACAAATAATGTTATTGTCAGGAATCAACCCAATTAAGCAACGAACAAGTAAAAATAGCGGAAGAAATTGAAAAATTGAACATACAAATTTAACGTGGAAAAACCCCTTCAAAGAGGATAAAAAATCCACGAGTAAAGATAATTTTACTATAATGGCAAAAGAACGAAGAGTACAAAGATGGAGATAAAAACTAAATCTCGAAACCCCAAAAAATAAAAAACCCTTAAAACGTAAACACAAAAATTATCCAAAAGTGTTATGAGTTCTAATCTCTAATGGTGTATTTTCTAAAGTTGTAAAAGAGCCTATTTTTAGGCTAAATTCATAGGTCAAATTATAATAAAATAATCTAGACTAATCAGTGTTTGATTGAAACAAATAAACAGAGTTTAACTGGAGTATTATTTCTCAAATTTGACTGAAATAGGAGTCATACTCAACAATTATTTTAATAGAAAACACTCTCTTAGTCTAACTAAGAGAGAGGAGGCAACACACCCTCTTAAATTCCTCTTTTGGCCTCTCATGTATTGGGTTCAATTATATGAGTTTCCCAAACTTTTAACCTAGCATTTTATAAATTAATCCAACCTAATGTTTATTTTCTAATTTCAAAAAATAAATATTAATTAATTAATTAATTTAATTAACTAAATTAATTACCCAATTAAATAATTATGTCAACTCAATTCTAATTCCATTAAAGGTATAACAACTTTATTGTAAAATATTTTATGAGGAAATATATTTAATTTCATTATTCAAAAGATTCATAATGGAAAATTAATTTGATTTCATTTTTTAACTTTAATTATTTAATTATAATTAATTAGATAATCATTCGAAAACCTTTAAAGTCATTCGAAAACACATTAATTTGTTAATGTGACCTATTTCTCTGACTTTATCATTTCCATTCATTTCTATTCATTTTGTTCCACATGCAATTCATTTTTTGTTTCAACGAGCTAGAGGGAGGACCAATTGTACATACGTAATTAGGGCTCAAATAATTTATAATCAATGTCCAACTTTTCGCCTATTAATTATAAACTTATTTAGTCGTGAAGTTATTCCACTATAGTATAATGACTAAATTTTGAATGGTTATTGCATAACTTTTCAATATCTTGTCTATGTATATACCTAGTGATAATGCTATCACTTTGTTCTTTCTATCCCTTAGGATTCAAATGCTTAGAACAAAAATAGCTTCTCTTAAATCCTTCATGCTAAACTGTTGGGTTAATCACAATTTAATCGACGACAATGTACTTAAATCATTTCCAATAAGTAGAATGTCATCGACATAGACAATAAGAAAGACCACCTTTCCATCCTTAATACGTTTATAAATAGAAGGTTTATCAATATTTTGCTCAAATTCAAAAGTTTTGATCGTTTGATCAAATATTTGATTCCATGATAGGGATGCTCGCTTAAGTCCATATATGAATCTAAGCAATTTGTAAATTTTATGCTAATTTCCTTTAGCTATATATAGGGTGAGTTGCATCATATAGGTGCTTTCTTCAAGATAGTCATTCAAGAACATCGTCTTAGCATCCATTTGATAGATCCATAATTAAGAGTCGCCGCAATGGATAACAATATGCAAATTAACTTGATATGGCAACCAAAAAGAAGGTTTTTTCGTAATCGATACCTTCTTTCTGAGTAATACCCCTTTGCTACAAGTCTAGCCTTATAAGTTTTCACTTTTCCATTCACATTTCTTTTCTTCTTGTATATCCACTTAGCTGGATTTCATAGAATTCATCTCAGCTTTTATAGCTATTTTCCAAAGCTTGGAATCAGCACTCTGCATCGTTTTTTAAATGTGAGTTGGTCTATCATCTTCCTGTTCAGAAAACTCAATGTTTAAAACACTTCTGCCAGACTAGAAAAACTCGGGCTTACGAGAAACTCTCTCAGTACAACGAAGCTCCTTATGTTGATGATTGTTTGTAGGTCTATTATTAGGAGTTGGATCCGAAACTAAGGATTTGTGTACTTCCTAAAAGTTCCTCAAGTACTTCTTTACTTCAAGATTTAAATTCGTTCATATAACTCTCCTCAAAGAAAGTAGCATGAGTTGACACTATCAGTATTTGCTCTTTCGAGTTATAAAACAAACCATCATTTATTCCTTTTGGATATCTCACAAACATACGCAACTCTATCTCTGAACCCAATTTCCTCACATCTTTATCCAACACATGGGGTGGTCATCGCCAAATCCTTAAATGATTTAGACTTGGCTTCATGCCATTCCATAATTTGTATGGAGTTTTAGGTACGAACTTAGTTGGTACATCATTCAAAATGTAGCAAGTCATTTGTAAAACATATCTCTAAAAGGAGACTCGAAGCTATGAATAACTTAACATCAATTGAACCATGTCCAACAAGGTTCGATTCCTTTTCTTTGCCATGTCATTTTGTTGTGTAGTTCCTGTCGCGGTTAATTGGGATAATATTCCATTCTCTACAATGTAACCTAAGAACTTATCCGATAAGTATTCCCCACCTTGATTAAACCGAAGTGTCTTTATGGGTAAACCTAGTTGTTTTTCCACTTCTGCACGAAACTCTTTTAGTTTATCAAAAGTTTCACTTTTACGGTGCTTTAGGTTTACATACCCATATCTGGAATAGTCATATATAAAGGTTATGTAATAATCATAATCACCTCGCACACTGACGTTCTTGGGGCCACATATATGAATGTGTACAAGTTCTAAGAGTTTGACAACCCTCATTCCTTTTACATTAAAAGATCACTTAGTCATCTTACCTTCCAAGTAAGATTCACATTGTGGAATATCAATTTCCTTAAGCAAACTTAAGGTACCATCTTTCACAAGTCTAGTTATTCTTTCTTGGTTAATATGAATGTTGAAAATAATTTGATTTGAAAACAGTTTTCTTACACAACGGAAAATTTAAATTTTGAAAATCAAGCCGATTTGTGATATTTATATCAATAAAACCTTTACAAAAATTGCACCTGTGTTTTTGACTAGACAGATCCTTGTCGTTCTTGGCTTTCAACCGAATGACCTTCTTTGTTATTACTGTACCGCGAACTACTTCGACTGTAGGCTTGAACAAATTCAAATCAAGCATAGAACCAGAAATTATTTACTTTACTTTTAGTGGAAAAGAAAATCTCTCTTTAATAGAAACCAGTAGAATTGTTATTCTAGAAAATAGAAATTATACTTAGAAAATAAATTCTTATTATTTTCGGGCAGAGTAACAATATCTCAAAGTTCTATATTTAGCCTTACCTTTTCCATCTATTTATAGGGAGAAGAAATGAAACCTTTGTTGAATTATTAGAAGTCTATTTCAATAGAAAAACATAATCCTAGTCTAACTAGGATTGGGGGGCGGGGCGGCAACCCTAGTTAAATATACTAAGGTTTGCAGTCCCTAATACTATTAAATAGTAATCAAGCCATTTATCACAAAGAAAAATGACTCGTGGCCACGTTTACTTTTCATCTATCATGTAATGCCAATGAGAGGATATCATTTACCTATTCTTTGAGCTATGAATTCCACTATTGTGAATGATACTATATGTTGTAGAAGTCGTATACGCAATATACTGATTTTTGGTTCCTTATTTATTTGAATTCAGGATTTTATTTCCATCAAAGTATACGAGTCACACATACATAGTCCATCATCTACTCAGGATTAAGGTATGCCACACTATGAATGTCTCAAGTGAATAAATTCATAAACCAATCTAGGATCTATCCTTCTTAGGCCCTGTCCAATGTATTGTCAGTCCAGTCAGTGACATCTATGTCTCTATCTTCTAGGAGTCCTTCGTTCTGATGCTCAAGACAAAGTATCTCCCCAATTGGACTGGTAGACGACTTAAGTTTTTAAACCAGTTTGCTCATTTCCAATTAGACTAAGGACTTATTTAGGTTTATCTACTAATACAAGTTGTCTTTCTGTATTACTATCCGACTATTAGTTAAATGTTAGATAACTAGTGAGCTAATCTTTGTTTCTATTTTGCTTTGCATACAAAATCGTTGAGGATAATATACAAAGACTATTAATGTAATCAATGAATATTTTTATTAAACCAATTTTCTCGAAAAATATAACTATACAAAATAAATATACTACATTTAGGGTACTAGACCCAACATCTTTAAATAGTGGTTAGCTTTGATTTTGGAAGATGAACAATTGTTTGTTATGTATTTGTTTGCATTTTATTAATACTAAAGCTGAACAACCCATGGGTGTCAAGATCGTAGTCAGTTTACCTAATGAACAAGAGTTGAACCTTAACATTTTCCTTCTAACCCCAAACCAAAATCTTTTAACCCTTAAATATTTAACCTTTTCCATCAAACCTTAAACCCTAAATTAAAATTTTGATAGTCTTTTAAAATTATTTTCCTCCAACCTATTCTAGCTACTATCACTTTTAGATCAACGATTTCGACCAAAATCTAACTTCAATTAAGGAAAACTTGAACTTTCTTGATTCAGATCATGGTTTTCCACAAATGTTGAAACATTGTTTTAATATAGTGAAATCTTTCATACTAATCATAAACAAGGTTTATCATAAAACCTATATCCTATTTAAAGTTTGTTTAAAAGAAGCTTTCATACTCAATTGGTGCTCCAACACTTGAGGAAATCCATTATCACAAAAGGCATCTGAATCTGAGAGTTGAGGTTACTTTTTATTGAAGATAGAGATGCATAAAAACCCTTAGAGGAAAGAATTTGATGGGAGTTTATTAAATGTTTCTATTTAGTATTTAAGGTTTCGTTTGGGGATTAAAGTTTTGGGGTTAAGGTTTAGAAAATAAGTTAGGGTTTTTCTGTTATTTAAAAGAGATGCCAAGTTCAAAAAAATTTCCCATGGTTTCTAGCTTACTCAACTCACGACTCTAGGAATTTACGGTTTAAGGAGATGGGTTAAGGTTTCTCAATTATACATGTAAACTTTTTATGGGTTTGTTTGAGTGTGAGTTGAGGGGCATGGGTAAGATTTTCTATTGTATAAGTTACAATGGGGATCAATAAAAATTGTTTGATTTGAGGTAAGCCAATATAATAACACCGTGGATGATTTAGTGCATAAAAAATGATCATGGTGCTTTGCATTTGCTGCTTAGACCAACAAGTGGACATTTCAACAATTATACACTTTGTTGAAATTAGGGGTCTAGAGTTTAGGGAAATGAGTTATTAGTGTTGACTATTGACGTGCACCAAAAAAACATATTTTTAGAAATAATTCCAAAACATACTTATTCTAAAAATTAATTAAAATGCAATAATCTATACTATTATTTATACCTTTGGTTGAGTTGGTATTATGAGTTAACCGAATATCAACTCGGTTTGAAAAATTACAAAAATGTTTTTCATATTTAAAATAAATTAGATTATTCGAAGGTAATTTAATTTTTTTAAAAAATAAAAATTCACATATAATAATGTTTGAACCCAAACCAATATAGAGTTTCTAATTAAATACAACTCACTTGAGTTAACTTTTATCTAAACAAAGAACCTCAACAAGCATGAGCAAAAATATAAATCATTATACTCCAAATTAATTTATATTGGTAATAAAAAAATTAGAAACAAAATAAAAAATTTGAGAAAAATAGTGTTGTTGAAAGTGAACTAAACAATTAAATTAAAAATGAGTGATCCAATCCATCCAGTGAATTAGTTGTGTGTAATTACATAAAAAAGCAAAACTGTTGTGAAAAGAAAATTGGAGAAAAACAATGGCTCAATGGCTATGAGAAATTTTTTATATAATTTATAATTTATAATTTTTATTTAATTATTCTTTAAATGGTAATCCCATTAAACTAGTTGTAGACATGCTTAAAAAAACCGGAAAAAGAAAGGGGTTAGTAAATCTGGATCTAAACCGGAACCCAAACTGATAACCCCAAATCACACTCGCTCTCCTCTACAAAAACCCTAGTCCCCCTTTCTTTTATTCTCTCTTTGTCCCGCAGTCTCTCCCGCTCCTTCTCGCTGCGATTTCGTCTTCAAGGTTCTTTCTTAATCCTTTCTCTCATTTTTACTCCTTAATACATGGGAATCAAGTTCTCCTGCTTGAATATTTTTCCTTATTCCTTTTATTTTATTCTCTGTTTTTCAATTTCCAGATCTCAGTTCTCAAATCGTAGCGCTCTTTTCTATCAAGCCATGGCTCTGGTAAGCTTTATATCTGTGTCTATATATTAGTTTCGTTTCTTGTGGTAGTTTAACTGTTGAAAGAATTGACACCTAATGATTAGGTGGGAGTTATTTCGAGTAGAATTAGAAAGTGAAATTTGTAACTAGCTTTTTTACATTGCGAAGGAAGTGGCAGATTGAATATGTTTTATATAGTTACTATCAATGGAATAGTTTATGGATTTGTAGATACTAATCATAACGTTAAAAAAAATTGATTTTGATTTTAACTCTACCACCTTCGATTTCAATTGGGAACCATTGACCAGAAGAAAGATGGATGGCGAGATGTTACGTCAATTAGGTTAATTGTGTATGGTAGATGGAAATGCTAGTATCATTTAGTAGTTTAGAATGTAAAGTGAATGGTCTTTAAGAGAATTTATCGGGCGAAAAGGATCAATTTTAGGATTTTACTGGATTAGTTGTAGGGAGTGACTGGTGTTTGACATTCAATTCAACTTCTTAATCAACCGGTTCTTCTAATCAATGTGGTGTGTTGATTTACATGCAGGTCTTGCATGCAGGAAAAACAAACAAAAATGCCTTTAAGGCACTCATTGCTGCAGAATATAGTGGTGTGCAGGTCAAAATGGTTGAGAATTTTGAGATGGGTGTGTCAAATAAGACTCCTGAGTTCATCAAGATGAACCCTTTGGGGAAGGTGACCTTGTAACTCCTATTAATAGATTTAAATTAGTGATTTTTTTTTTATACATGTTATGTAACCCTTTTTCTAGGTCAGTTCACTGAAGATATTTATAACTCTTCTAGGTTCCTGTGTTGGAAACACCTGAGGGTCCTGTATTTGAGAGCAATGCCATTGCTCGTTATGGTGAGAAGATCTGCTGACTCCATATCCTAAATTTTCTTCCTCTAATGTTTGTTTACTTATTGGTATACTTTTCTCTGAAGTTGCTCGCTCAAAGGTTAACAACCCTATATGTGGTTCTACATTGATTGATTATGTAAGATTCTTATAGTACAATGGTTTTGTTTTCTTCTGTCATCAGTTAAGTTTATTTTAAACCATGGAAGTAATTGTTTGTATGTATTTCTTTGGCTTTCTTAGGGTCATATCGAGCAATGGATTGATTTTGCAGCCATGGAAATTGATGCTAATATTGCAAAATGGTTGTATCCAAGACTTGGTTACGGTGTTTACCTTCCTCCAGTAAGTTCTACTGTCTTTCCTCGCAGATTCTTTTGTCATTTTAATTAGGTTTGATTTGCTGGGGCCATACTTAGTCTTTGTTTCTTTCTAATTATAAGACAATAGGTCCCATGTTAAAATTGGAATAAGGCAACTTAGTCATCGAAATACAAAATATTAAGGAGGGAATGGTGAAGGGAAAATTGGCATTGATTACCTGTCTATGATTCTTGTTTTATTTATTTTGGAGAGCATTAGTTAGACAACATTTAGTACATGGTTAATGTGGTAGTGTTTTCCCATGCATAGTTTCTGGAAAGGAATCAACTCAAGCACTATTAAGTAATTTTGGTTGAAGGGAATGCCCACTGAATTGATAATCAAGTAGGCATGGGTTTTCTCCTTATTATTTTTTAAGAGATTAGTTTGTTTTCTCTCCATTCTGATGTATTATTAATCTATATTAAGAGTTAAATTTTATTTTTGTAATTCAGTAGTAACTCATTTTAATTCAATGTTATGATTTTGCCCATCTATTTCATTTTAATCTCTTATTTGTATTTTGCATGTAGGCTGAGGAAGCTGCTATTGCTGCATTGAAGAGAGCCCTTGGCGCTTTGAACACTCATCTTGCTTCCAACACATTTCTTGTTGGACATTTTGTCACCCTTGCTGACATTATCATGACATGTAACCTCTACTTGGGTTTCTCCCAGATCATGACCAAGAGTTTTACCTCGGAGTTCCCTCATGTTGAGAGGTATTTTTGGACCTTGATTAATCAGCCAAAAATCAAGAAGATTCTTGGTGAAGTGAAGCAGGCAGTCTCTCTACCACCTGTTCCTTCAAAGAAGCCTGCTGCCCAGCCAAAAGAAACTAAACCAAAGGCTGAACCAAAGAAAGAAGCCAAAAAGGAGGTTGAGAAACAGGCAGCAAAGGCAGAGGCCTCTGAGGAGGAGGAGGCACCAAAGCCCAAACCAAAGAATCCTCTTGATTTGCTGCCTCCAAGTAAGATGGTACTGGATGACTGGAAGAGGCTTTACTCTAACACAAAGACCAATTTCCGAGAGGTTGCAATTAAAGGTATCCCTGTTGTTTTCACAGTAGCACTCCCTTTTAAAAGCAATGTTTGGACTTGTGATATCTGATACTTGATTCGTGTCAGGATTCTGGGACATGTATGATCCCGAGGGATACTCACTGTGGTTTTGTGACTACAAGTACAATGAGGAGAATACAGTTTCATTTGTCACAATGAACAAGGTTGGAGGATTCCTGCAGAGAATGGATTTGGCCCGCAAGTATGCATTTGGGAAGATGTTGGTGATCGGTGCTAACCCTCCATACAAGGTGAAAGGATTATGGCTTTTCCGTGGGCAAGAGATTCCTCAATTTGTGATTGACGAGTGCTATGACATGGAACTCTACGAGTGGAAGAAGGTTGACCTCTCGGATGCAGCCCAGAAGGAACGGGTGAATCAGATGATTGAAGACTGCGAGCCATTTGAGGGAGAGCCTCTCTTGGATGCCAAGTGCTTTAAGTAATGGAAAATGTTCTTAATTTTACTTTTTTATATTTCTGGTACCTTTTTGCATGTCAGGTTTTATTTATAGGTCGCTGTTTTCAGTTTTTGATTAAGGTAACATTACAATTAAGTTTTTATGTTCTCAGATGTTGGATTTGAAATGCTCTATTTATATTATATTAAGGAGATATAGTTTCTATTGTTTTACAAGATTGCATCATTTTGCTTTGCATATTTCATTAATCCTCGCAAGAAGGCAGCCATGAATTCCAGAAATTGGAGTGGATAGACGCATTACACCAGTGGAAGCAAAACCAGATTAACTTAAAATGAACAAGATGGGGAGATAATACTTGCTATGAAGATAAAAGATAATACAAGGGACTGATTGTATCTTATGACGATGGGCATACATAGAAATATGCATGTAAAATTGTCAGTACAAAGAATCATGGGAGCACATCGGAAGCAGGCTAAAATAATTAGGGAAACAAGTTATTTTTGAACTAGTGGAAATAGAGACTGACGTCAAACCTTATGGGAGGGGCAATGAATAATACATAAAAGAAGGAAAAGAAAAGGAATATCAGTGGAGAAGAAAACCCATATGCAGCCCAAAAACTGATGGGAGTTTTGACTTAGATCTTCCTAACTCAGCCTCCCTAAGTTAAGGTGAAATACATCATCCATCACAAAAGCCAAGCCAAGCCATCTCGATTTCAATTGATGATCAGAACCAGCAGAAAACAAGGGATTTCTTCATCTTCCCGTCTTCGCCCGCTTCATTCCCGTACTGTTGAAAGGCGACATACCTGGGCTCATGCTTGGGCTCATACTTGGGCTCATGCTTGGGCTCTCTTCCCTTAAGGTACCATTTAGCAAAGCTAACTCCCTAAGCTGCTGTTTCTTATAGCTATCCAAGGATTCATCCTGGAAATGGTGGAATGGAGAAGGGTTAGCACAAAAACAGAAATGGAATGGAAGGGTTAGCTATCCATAGAAGATATCACAAATTGCTTTTGCTCATTCATACCACTGGCTTCAGAAGGTTTTCTAGTATCGCAACAGCATATTCCAGACGAGAATTTACCATATCCTCGGGAAATTCAGCCTCCACCAACACATGCAGTGGCTCATTAAGGTGTTCGTATCCAGGTTTATCTTTCAGTTTCTCTTCCTGTAGAAAAAGCCAGCCGCCAGTTGTGAGAATTTAAAGGACGTAGGAATGGATAACAAGTGGGCAAACAACCAAGGAAAACTTGATCTTATACTTAAGCAGAAAATGTCAGAACTAGCTCATGCACTATTGTATTTAAGGAGTTACTTTATGTAGTAAAGGTGATCACTGCATTGATTGATCCACAATAGTCACTTGTCCAAAAATGCAAAAGACTAAGTTGCCATTTTGATGATGCTTTTACTTTTTGCTTCTTGTAGTAGAAAAGTGAAAAGCATAAAATACACATCAACTATAAACAGGAGACAAACAGCAAAAAGCCCAGAACAAAACCCAAATAAACATGATACCGAAATTGGCAGCAAAGCATGTCATATGCAAATGGAGAAGCAGATTACTAGCATATATGAAGTTACATGAGCAAATTTCACATCACCTACAATTTAAAATGCCATTGAGAGGGAAAAAAAATATGAAAAACATGCTCCTAAAACTAGCCCCAGAACCAGCTACACTCCAATTTTCAAGAGAAAGTAGAAAACACTTGCACAGTTCCATTATAATCAGAACTTGTATAAAGACTTGACCTATGGTGCATATCAAACTACACTCTTTTACCAAAATTACTTGCTGGAAATTAAAAAGAAATCATGAGTGACTTCACCTTTACAGAATCCTTGACTGAACCCTTGCCTCTTATGTACACCCTACACTCTGTCATGGCTTCAACTCTCTTTAGGGAGTTTCCCCGTGGTCCCAAAATTCGGCCAACAAAATTGTACTGCAAGGGCACTGAGTCTGAACTATTATCTTACAAAAGAAGAAAATGAAAACTAACAATTTTCAACATAACTTACATTTGGATATTTATCCACAGGAACATCAAGTCTAACAACTCTCTTTACAATCGGAGTTGTACGGGCTCTAGGCAAACCGGGCCAACCCACTGATGCAGCTTGAATTGGAGGAACTCGTTGCATATGCCCATTTTCCTGGAAGCAAGATAACAACATTTAACAAATTTCATTTCCTTCCATTTAATATTAATGAGAAGCAAATTATTCATCGTAAGAATAAATCACAGTGGGAGCCAATAACAAGGCAGTTGAAATTTATTAAGCTGGTAAGCAATTACAAATTTTAATTTAAAACAATAGATTTGTATATAACCATTAAGCAGCATTACCTCTGTTTGCATTACAGACCAACCCTCCAAATCCATCTGTCTCCCATTGGGATGTTGACCTAATGACCTGAAAGGACTATCATGTTCAAATCGCTCTTGATCGACAAAACTAGGAGTAAGACTTGAGACCCTTCTGATCTCTGCAGTTACATGAGAAAAAACAAAAGTGACAATATGCAGTCAAAATTACCTCAATGGTAAAAGTGAACATTTGGGGTTTATTTTTTGGCTTAGGCCACATGTTTTAGTACAACCATCTAGTCTAGGATCAATTCAGCCTGTAATAACTTAAAATCATATGTTGCTAGTTTAGACTAATAGTAGGTCAACTATAGCTAGGTGGACAGTTTGTACTAGGCTGTTGTTTGTTTACAATTTCAGTTCAATATCGTTAACATGAGAGATTTATTCTTGGAAGAAGCAAACCGACAATGCACTCATGATGGTGAATCTAAGATAACAATCTAGTAAAATGAAATTTATATTTACATCCTTGAGAAGTGCATAACATGAATAGATACAGATAGATTTACTTTTAGTGTGATGTTCATTCAACCAAAAAATAATCAAAACCAGTTTCCAACGATACCAACGATAAGTGCTAATGAATCTTATATTGCAGAAAAAAGGGGAAAAAATCAATAACCTTGATTAACAAGCCTGGTACATAGAGGCAGAACTTGGGTAAAAGGTACCAACTTATGTTTCTCTGCCAATAATTCAGCTAAATATCTGCCATTGTTAGATTGTAAGTTAACATTGAAGATAAAAATGATAAAGTAAAACCATATCTAGATAAAATGGAATATGTAAAGCACACACAAATGAACTATGAACCTGAGGGCCAAAAGAACATAACCATCAATTGAAAACATAACAATCAATCATACAAGAACAAGAAGATAGAAACAGAAAAGTTTTTTCCTTAAACCAACTTCCAGAACCCATATCGATCAGCAGAAGAAAACTTCAATTATTAGATCAATAAAAGAAAACCATCAAAAATTGGAGTAAAACTTTCGCAAAAGAACCAAAACAGAACATGGGATTCGATTGATTAAAGTAATTTAAGAAAAAAAATGGGACCTATCACGATCTGTAGGAAGAGAAGAAGCCCTATGAGGAGAAGCAGGAACTCCAGAAGGCGGATACTGAAAGTAACTCCCTGGTGGGATCCTCTCCCCCATCATATATATAAATCACCTTCCCTTATTCCTGCTTCATTCATTCAACATATGTTAGAAAAAGAAAAGGTAATCAAAATCAAGAATCCTACGTAGAAACACGTATATAAAACATTAAAGAGGAAAACCCAAACTTACTTTGATGAAAGGAAAGGGAGAAGTGGCAGATGGAGAAAGCTAAGCTAATAAGCAAAAGAGCAAAAAGGGGCAGAGATGCAAAGTCTGCTGCCCTCTTTTTTTCTGTGGAGCAGAGTGTCAATCAAAGAGACTAAAGCCCTACTCCCAACAACGCTCTTATGATGCTTTGTTTTGCTCCATTTATACCCTCTCAATTTTTTACCTCACCCATCATTTTATCTTTTTTTCACTTTTTCTCATGCACAAATTCTTTTTATTGTGTCGTCGTGAAACATGTGAAATAAAAATGTTTGGATTTTTTAATCCTTTTTTCTTTAATTGTCATTCTCGATATGATGTTATCATCCAAATTCTTCTATCATTATTAGGCTGTTTGTATTACAACTTTATATGCCAATTCTTTCACTTCTCACTTTTTTTAATCAATCTTTTCTTCAACAAAATAATTTTAATTATCATTTATTATTTATTTCTTATTAATTTACTTGATATTATCACTTTCAAGTATTTTATTTTTTATTAATAAATTTCTTAATTAAATTAAATTAAATTAATTATGACACATGATATCATCAGGATAATTTTAACTTTGAATTAATCTATATAACACTTCGTAATTTATCCATAAATTTACTTCATCTACGAATACTCTCTCAAATTACATACACGAATGTTCTGCGTGTTGCGAAAGAGACAACCTTGAAATTTGGTCTCATCTTGATACTCGATTATATTTGTATCTTGAGCTTTCAAATTTGATAGAATAAAGTTTTTTAATTTTGATTCATCATATCTCATTTCATCAAAAAAAAAAAAAAAAATCAAAATTAATTAATTTTTTTATTTCATTTTCCACCACCAGCTTTGCTTCATGCTCCACTTCATCCGTTCCCTGATCACTATTTCTCCAATCTCCATAGAACGTGGCTAAAGCAAGTGCAATTTTTCTTTTTTTAACCGCTTGCAACCTTTTATAATTTCAAATAATTGTGGAGTCTGCAGTCTGCAATGTTGACTAGAATTTGATTTCCTGTTGAAGTCCTCGTATAATCGAAAGTGCAAAACCTTGGTCATGTAAGGCTCTACTTTCTTTGTCTAATAAAAGCAAAGTTGCAGGACTCAAATTTTCTTATCCAAATTGATTGCAGTTTTTGCTTTTCATTCTAACATGAAGATCTTATTGTTATTTTTGAAGCAACCCACGTCAAATTTTAAATCGAAGTTCGTCGTGTAATTGAACCAAGCGCGAAGAATAGCAGCAGTATTTAAATTCTTAATTTTGCATACTTCAGATAAGTTCAAGAGCCAATCTTTTGTAAATAAGTTCTTCTATTTCTTGTCGCATGGCTTTTTTATTTTTAGGGTCATCTGTAAGACCCTTCCGGGATGCTACTCGGATAGATTTCAGACTTGGCGAACAGTTTATCTTTAAAACTTTTACCACTCAATCTACTATTCACAGTGCTTACACCAAAACGAATACTATTCTTTCAATATAATTTCCTCATTCATCTACCCAACGTTAAATATATACACATCATAGTTGGAACAAGACTTTCAATATTTACAATTTCATAAGCTAAGCCTATAGATCGCCCCCAATATGTACATGTTTAAAACTCAATAAGTTGCTAGGCTCACGCAAGATACAGCAAATTCTGGCTTAGTCCCTCCCTTTAAGTTCAAAATAGCTTTTGTTACCCGAAAACAAAATAGATCATGGAACATGGTAAGTTCAAGGTGAACTTAGTGAATTTGCAAGTTGCTTACTCGCCCACACATATAGCTTGCGAAGAATATAATTTGCGCATAAAGACAAATAGTACCTTTAACAGTTCATGTATGAGTATAAGTAACAAACATACACACACTTTGCTCATATAAATCGATCACCTTTACTCTATGTGGACATACGCATTACGGAATATCTAGTGGATTTACCCAATGCAACTTATACAGGGTGAAAAATCTTGGCGAAGTTATACTTGGCTAATACACCCCAAACATATGCCTGTGAATTCACATTTGTGGCTTCATGTTTGCGGACATATACTTGTGAAAGATTTGCAGATTCATACCTGCACTCGTTTATACAAATCTATACTTACAGATAGTTCTTGTAGACTCACGTTTGATGAATATTTCTCATGCATTCATGCTTGGAGAACTTAGCCTCGTAGAATCGCATTATGTGAATTTGTTCAAGCGGACTTGTACTTTTCGGACTTTTTTCCATTAACTTTCATATAGCGGAGTCTCAATGGACCAACTTGGCCTAGAAGCTTGAAAACAAGACTTGCTGACTATCTTACATACAATATGGTCCTTATGGAATCATACTTGAAAGATAGCCCCTACGAACTGATGCTTACAGATGATCCTGCAAACTCATACTTAGATAACAATCCATGCGAATTCAAGCTTGACAGATTATCACGTTTGCAGATTCATACCGGAATGGTTACACACTTGTGCTCTTAAAGTCAAGTGTGAATTATCATGACTTGTAACCTGAGGGCAAGTCCCCGCGGATTATCATAATTTATAACCACGAGAACAAGTCCTTGCGGACTCTAGTCCTCCTTCAATTAATATCCCGCCACAACACCAATACTTCTTCAATTATCATTCCACCACAACACTGATACATCATTCAGTCAACATTTCGCCACAACATCAGAACTTCATTAATCAATATCCCGCCACAACGCCAATGCATCGTATTGTATCTTATTCCTGGACACATTATTTACTATCAAGAAGACATTAGCATGCCTCCCATTCTAAGTTTTACAGCTCACCAACATAAGAGCAAGTCATATTGTCGAAACCATTTTTAAAGTTATGGTAAAAACGAGAATCGACTTTTAAAAAAAAAATGAAAATGGAGTCGCCACCAATCCCTTTTTACTTAGGTGTGATTGGATCACCTTGTAAAACATTTTATTTCAAAACATTGATTTTGGTCCACGAAATATAAGAAAACGGGTTCGAGAGTCGATTGCATATGAGGAAGGGTTAGCACCCTCATATTGGTACCTAATTGATAAAATCATGTCCGGATGTTGAAAATTTGAAAAATTTTAAAATATGATCCTTTTATTAGAAAGAAAACCAAGATTTACTTATTTCAAAGAAATAAAATGTTATATCCAGTAAGTTAGGATATAACATCTTACGACTTCGAAGTTAGGCTCGCCTTTATTTGTAGAAAATTCTTATCTCGTAATACAAAACATCATATCCAGTAAGTTAGGGTATAACATTTTGAATTTCCAAGAATAAGTTTTAATTTAGAAATTTATAAATTTCAATTTTAAAATAAAAGGGATATTTAATATTTTAAGTTCAACGATAAAAATCGAAACCTAGTGAGTTAGGGCACAATTTTTCTCGAAGTTCCCAAATATTAGATATCACCGTTTGGATAAAATGCGTCAATTCAAAAGGTGTTTTTATAAAACAATAGTTTGAGTAAGATATTACAACATACATATTTAATAGCAATTCTACATAACTACAAATTATACTAACAATAAATAATAAAAGAATATAACATGAATAAATATATAAAGTACTATGTCAAGCAATAATAACGATTAAAAGGACATAAATAAATAAACATGAGATAAAATAAGTAGCAATAATTAAAATAACAAAATTAAACGAAAAGGAAATTAAACATTGAATGAATATTATGACAAAAAAAAATGATGATTTATAAAACGATTATATATATAATAACAATATTTTAAATGAATAAATTTTTTTAAAAAAATTAGAATATTTATAACAAATACCTAATTTAATAATTTAATACATATATAAATGATTATACATAATAAAAACAATTAGTAAATAGTATATAATAATTTTATATAAAAATATATATAATATACTAATCATAAAATTACACATATAATATAAACAAATAAAATAGGTTATATACTATAAATAAATTTTATATAAAATAATATAATATAATAATACAAAAATTTAAAAATGTACAACATATAAATAATATATAAATTATGAAATAATATATAAAATATAAATAATATTAAACCAAATAAAATAATACATAGTAGTAATTATATATATAAAGATAGTATATATATATGAATTTATACTATTAATATACAAATAATAATAAAAATATAAAAAGAATTTAATATGATAAAATATATTAATATAATATTAGAATAATTTAATTTAAAAAAGTAAAAAAAACGGGTTTTAAAAATAAATAAAGAAACCAGGATCAAATAACAATAAAAATAAATATAAAGGGGTTAAATTAAAACACGGACCACACTGCAAGGGATTAATATGGCAATTATGCCAAATTTTCAAAACGACATCGTTCAAAATTAGCCTTTAAAGAGCCCGAGGGACCAAATTGAAATGAAAGACATAATTCTGGGCGTAATTGTAAAAATATAAAAATATAACAAGAAGTAATTATAAAATAAAAATAATGCGGAAGGGCTTATTCGGCAATTAGACCTTTTAACGAAAACACGCGAATCCTCCTCGGGTCGGGTCAACGCGCGGGTCACAGGCCTTTAAACGACATCGTTTTAATGCTTATTGGCTTAAGCAAAAATGGTGTCGTTTTTAAACTACTATATAATTCAGTTTTAATAAAAAAAAAGTCATTTCTAAACTGTTTTTAAAAAAAAAATTCAAAATCCTCTGAAGCCCTTCATTCTGTTGTCTGGGCTTCGATCGTCGGACTCGTGGGCACGCGCCATACGCACTGCCGCAGTCGACGGCCGGAGAGTTAAATCTCTCCATTTCGAAGGTATTTTCCTCCCCTTTTATTTATTAACACTATTTTATATGTAAAATATACATAAAATAACACGAAAAAGAACGGAAATCACCTCTGTAACTGGGTTTTGGTATTTTATTTCTCTGTTGTTTTGAATATTTTCCTGTATCTGTTTTTTTGTGTATTCTCGTCTGTGTGTTCGTATCTTCGTACAAGATTATTCTGGGGTTTTTATACCCGAAAAAACAAAGAGGAAAAAAAGGAAATATACATATTTCGTTCGATTTGCTGTTGCGTTTTCCTTTTCCGTGCAGGAGAATGAAGAGAATCTTACAATGGAGGGGCTGTTCGTACGTTGATGGTGGCGTGGCTCGCGCGAATTGCGGCGCAATCCAAGGGTGTCGAGGCTGCAAGGGATGCTTACGGCACAATGGAAACCTAGGGTTTCCTGCGTCCGCAAGCTGTTTGGGCCATTTGGGCCAGTTTTGCTTTGGGTCTATTGGGTCTTGAGGGTGTAATGGGTTAATCGGGTAATGGGTCATCTATTTAGGGTGTAAAATGGGCTTCGGGTTAAATTATTGGTTTTGGGCTTTGTAAAAGGACTGTAAAAGACTTTGGACATTTATTTTTTTTATTTTTTTTTTTTGGTTTGTTACAAGCCCAGGCAAAATGGGCTGATTACACATATATCAATCAATACCTCAATGGTATGAGGTTTACATACCCTTTCACATTCAACAAAACAACATTGACAACATTAGCAACAACAAAGTTCAACATCACCAAATGTTACAGTAGAATTTTCCAACAAACATAACCCAAACTATCACAGCCCTGTAACATGCAGAATGAAAACTGAGAGTTGGAGTTCAGAAACCCAACCGCAAAACACCAGGATGCTTGAACCCTACACCTGTTTAACCTTTCCTTTGTCACTTAGGCCTCCTCCTTGGTTAGTTAAACAAAATAGCCATTCGACAATCAAAATGATAGCATTCATAAGTGAGACAGTCGAAATCCATTAACATGCAAATTATCTTTATAAGCTATCTAAGATTTTTTTTTTTCACATCTATGAACTTTACCATAACTTACAAGTTTTTTACCTTTTTCATTCAATAAAAAAGATACAAAAGAGTTAGAAAGGATACTAGCTCACCAGATTCTTAATTTATAAGGCTAATATGTTTATTTTTCCTTCAAGCAAATCGCTTCTTATGTAACACCCCAGTTCTAATAGGCACAAGGTTTGGAGTATAGTCCTAAGGTAGTATGATTGGCAGAATAAGCTTTTCCCAAGTACATTTTTCGGCGTATAGAGCAAGCATATACAGTTATGTGGTTAAGTTAATAAAGTTTCATTGTCAGGTTACTATATTAATTGGAATAAAACCAATGACCAAGTAAAATAGTATCAAAAGTATGAGTTCACATTAAGGATATAGTGCGGCCGTTAATTGTGGCATTATGCAAGTTAAGTTGCAAGGTAAGCTGGTTAGAAACCAACTGAATGTGAACCAGGATAGTTAAAAGATAAGGGGATATTAAATTAGATTTCTTGGAAGTTGTAAACTTTTGATAAGATAATTTAGTAATAATATGACATTTGTCAAGTTTCAATAAGGACTTAGATTATAATAATAGATATTTATGTTTGGAAAGGGGGAGTTCTCTTCTTCTTTCTTCTAAGGTAAGGTTATCTAAGGCTTGAAGAACTAAAGGCATTTCTCTAAGTTGAAGTTGAGATCCCATATTTTATTAGTGATTGCTCTATGTCAAGGTAAGTTTTATGGCTCTACATGTTGTGTTGTGAAAGAGTAGGTCTGTATGAGTGCATGAATAGTAAGATGAAGTAAGGCTTTGTATGTGGTTCATCTGGGTTTAGGATGATAGTATGGTTACCGGAATGAGCTTTAATTGTGTTCCTCTATTTTGTAAGTAGTGGTTGCTGCAGTATCTTGATGAAGGTTGGATCTAAAGTTCAAACTGCTATCTGTGGTTGTCAATGAGTTCTTAAGTTGACTCTTGTAGGTATATTATTCATATGAGATACCTTTGTGGAAATTTATTGAACTATGAAATTGAAACTAGAAAAATATAGTAAGAATGTTTGCTAGGAATGGCATGTATAGTTCGTATGAAATTTGTCAAGCTTAAGTATGAGATAAGTATCCTAATGTTGAAGCATGGTTGTATGAGTACATTTGGTAAAAATGTGAAGGGATGTGAATTAGTTTAGGTGTATGTTAATGCATGAAAGTGTTGAGTCATAAATAATGTCAGAATATGAAGAGCTTGTAAAGAGAGTCTGTGTCTGTTCACCGCGGTGGAGTCTAAAGGGGTCCGTTGGGATTGAAAACACAATCACTGATATAAATCTTGAAGGAAAAACCCATGGTCATGATACCTTCTAAAAGAAACTAAAGAACAGTGATTTCCCAATGGGGTTCTTTGCGTGTCCTAGGATAATGATGGGCAAACCTCACATAACGTGAGTTTAGGCAAACCTATATTATAAACATATCAGAAAATAAAGAAAGCCTTTGTGGCACAATATGAAATGAATGCCTTTGTGGTGAATTATGAAGGGATAGCCTTTATGGTGAAACCTGCAATGATAGCCTTTGTATCAATAATTTAAAAGACAAACCCTTGTGGCGCACTATGAAGGAACGACTTATATGGTGAATTCTGAAAACAGTGCCCTTGTGGCATATCATAGTAAGGCTCTCAATGGCGTGCCCTAAAGGAATGATTTCTGGTAGCGAATTTTGTGTTAAATTGTTTTGGCACATTCAATATGACTTGTAAGTGTGATTAGAAAGATTAGAAAGGTACAATGTCTTTATGGGCTATGGTAAAGTGTTATGCAAGACCATAATTCGACTATGAGTAATGAAGTGATGAGATGTAGAAGAGGTGATGAGTAAACATAAAAGAAGTATATTTTGAAAAAGGATTTTTCTAATCATATATCTGAAGGCACCTGTTATCTATATATGTGATCAAACATGAATTATGGTGAAACAATGGCTTAAAATTATGAATACAAGAGTAACGGTGTTTCAGTCGTATGCACCTCTGTAAAGGAAATGAGTAAAGACTTATGAAAAATCATCTTGAAAGAGGTAAGTGGCGTATTGAAAGTGTTGATGGGTAAGTAATGAGTTCAGAGTAAGGCGTGATATCCATAGAGAATGAAGAATGAAATTCTAGGAAAACTATTTGCTAGAAACAAGTTAAAAGACCAGGATAATAAGAAAGGCTTAACAATTCTTCAGTAACAATGTGCAAGCATTGTGCAGGTAAAGGAAATTTTTCTCACTAAGTTCTTATGAGCTTACATGAGTTTATATTTTTGCTTCAAGCTGATTATGAGTATGCACTAGGAGGAATGATGCTAAGATTACTCCAAAGAAAAGGGCGTATTAGGATATTATGAATACATATTGAGCTTGGCGGCATGTTCAAAGATTAAAATACTTCTTAGAAATCCACACTTCAAGTATTTGTAATAAATTAGGGTTTCAATTTTGATATCATTACAATTTAATTGCCTCGTGTTGTATATGTATTTACTCATTGTATTTACTTATGTATTTTAGTTTCAAATTTGAAATAAAGTAAGTTATAGTTGATTGAAATTTGTATAAGTAGTTTAGGATTCAACATTCTATTCTAATATAAACCATGCTTCTTCTGAACCTTATATTCTTGAATTGTTGTTCATGCCTATTCTTTATATCAAGTTTATATTGTTTATGAGATCCATGATGAGCTAATCCTCTTATGGGGGATTAGCAAGTGGAGGTATGATTAATTAACTATTTTGTAAGGTTCTCTTAAGCGGATCAGTTGTTCAGGAGATGAACTTAAACCCTAGGCTTGACAACCCTAGGAAGTCATTAAAGTGGGAATAAACCCAAAATTGGTATGACCTATCCGTGAACACCTTAACACTAAACTGGTCTAGTCTAGACAGTGAAGTTGAGAGATAAGTAGTTCTTGCCGACTCATTATTCTTGTAGAAAATCGGAAGATCTTGCTAGGAAAACCCGAAACAAGGTAATCACCCATGCTCAGATTTGATAAATTTATTATTTGATTTCTCATTATTTGATTTTTTCTTTTTATCATTATTAAGAATCCTAAAAACCTTTCTTTTTATTTTGTCGTAATATAATTCATCTAAAGTACTAATTAGATCTATTTATGCTTAGGTTAGAATTAATTTAGTGTTCGCCTTCCTTGGGTACGATCCTCGTAATACTCATCTACTCCGTTGTAACTATATTACAACCTGACCCGTATACTTGTGGACGCCGCTTCTTCATATATTTTGTGCAGGATTTCTACTCTGGACATTGGTACGGCCGTAGGCGGTCATATATACTACTGATATGAAAAATACAATTGCCAATTTTTTAATTTTTTCTTAGACTGTAAATAAGTATATTATTGATGTAAAATACAACATATCACCTTTTTTATATAATTGGAATAAGTACATTATGCATGAAAAAAGTAACACAATACAAATTAAAAGTTAACAAAGTAAATGATGATTTACATGAAAATTTTTTTAAAAAAATAATCTGTGTCGTCGGCCGAATGTGTGCCACAACCCGATGGGTACCGGTTGCCAATACGATTTCTTTATAGTTGGGGTTTCGACTACTCCTTCTTCATCTTCATCTTCACCTTGAGATTTATCTTCATCTTCTTCTCGTTCCTCCATACTTGAGTATCGTGTCGTCCTAGGTTGCCCTCGTATATCGTTGGTTCGAGTAACAGGTGGTTGCAAAGATGAGCCACCTTGGTAGAACAATGATGCCAAGGTGTTTGTAACACTGTCTGTAACACCCCCTACTCGTATTCGTTGCCAGAATAAGGTACGAGGCATTACCGAAGTTTACTGAACATTTTCAAATAATTCTGAGTCATTTATTATTCATACTCTGAAAATAATCATAACGTCCCTCTATTGGGCCCTCGAAGCCCAAAACATATATTAGGAACCAACCGGGATTAAATCGGGATCATAAGGAATTTTTCGCAAAATCTAAAAAATTTTCTAAACTACAAAGGTCGCACGCCTATATCCGTGTGGCCAACACACCCATGTGACTTACCTCACTCTAGGCCGTGTGGCTTCACACGCCTGTGTCCCTAGGCCATGTAGTTAATTTATATTTTCGAACTAGGTGCAAGATTCATATGGCCGTATTACATAACAAATCATTTCTTAAAAAATTGTATAACTGAAACCTTTCCACTCTTTCATAAGCTCAATTATATTTTCATCTAAGCACTTACCATTTCAATGCACCTTATAATTAAACATATTACCATTCAACCAGTAATTTGGCACTTGCCTAAACTTCAAGCAACAACATTGGTTAACGTACTTTAATATTGACAAATTTATTTTCTTCGACATGTCTCACTTGAATTTATTACTCGTCTTAATATACATAATTTTCCTTGTATCAACGTATCAAAGATAGTCTCATATTTACATGTCATGATACGTATCATTCTCTTGCTGGTTCTTCATAAATATAAATTATTCAATTCATTATGACAATATTTCATATACCATCATTTTCATATACCATCATTTTCATGAGTTTAGTGTATATTTATTCCAGTAGCAGTTCATAATCTTGAATATGCATAATTATCAGGCAAGTTTCACATACATGTATTTTCCATGTCATATTTCAATATATCAAATAATTATCATTTCCATGTATTTCAAGTATAATTTCATGATTTCAAGTACTTACCATTTTTTATATTTATCCCGTTGAATTTCTCGGAATTTCGATGGATTTCCAATAGTACACTTATAGTGTACAATTTCATTAACCGTCAATTCGTGCATATATATATACATAAGTCCTTTTCAGAGAACACACTCCCGCGAACCTCATTTCTTACAGCGGGATTACCATTCCAGGCTAAGTCCCCTGCAACATATGCTCAAAAAGTATTTTCGGGATTACCAGTCCAAGCTAAATCCCCTGTAACATATGCTCAAAAAGTATTGTCGGGATTACCAGTCCAGGCTAAATCCCCTGCAAAGACAAATACTCTATAGAGCTTTGTCTGGATTACCAGTCCAAGCTAAATCTAGACTCACATTTACTTCGGATTACCCGTCCGGGTTAAATCCTTTTCACACATATTCTTCGAGAGGGATTATATCAGGATCACCCGTCCGGGCTAGATCCTTTTTACAGTCAAATCTTTTTCAGTGATCCATCGAATTCCAGTCCGTCCAGTCGGGATTTATTTATCTTTTTATCGAGTATTATCAATATTTCATCTATTATCATACATTAAACATTCAATTCACATTCATGTCACATAAATATATAATTCAAGCATTCAAGAATTCAATTCAAGTTGCACGAACTTACCTTGTTGCTTGTTCGTGTTTATAATTTCACTAATCCGATGTCTTTTCTTTTCCACGTTCAAGTCTCGTATTTGAGTCATCCGGATCTTTATAAATAAATTTGATCATCATTTTCATTCATTTCATATTCTGATACATTCAATTAATGCTCTAGGCAAAATTACCATTTTTCCCGTAAGCTTTTAATTAATGACGATTTCATCCTTAGGCTCAGAAAAATAAAATTCTTGTAATTTAATCCTTGTTTCAAGCCTAATTATTCTCATATATATTGATAACAGCCCATGAATTCTATGAAATATCAGAATTTTCCATAATTTCAACACTTTCCAATTTGGTCATTTCTAACATTTTTACAAAATTACCCATAAAATTTTACTTTTATTCAATTTAATCCCTGAGCCTAAAATATGCAAATTAGCCATGCTAGCTGAAGATTCATATATATTTTCCTCCTCCTCCTCTCCATTCCACACCCTTAATTTATACAACATGCTTATAAGTAACATCATCTATGATTTCACTATTTACTTATAAATTTATTCAAAGCTGTCCATTTGAGTCATAATCACTAAATTATTTTTATCTTGAGCTACAGAATTCCAATTTAATATCTGCTTGATGTTTTAGAAACTAGACTCAAATATTTCTCTACCATAAAAATTTTAGAATTTAAAGTTTAGCCAATAACTACAGTGAAATCTTCAAATTTGACTTTGTTCTACTGTTTGATAGATTCTACCTTTCTTTACTAAAAATTAATTATCTCTTAGCACGGGAATTGGATGATGTTCCCATTTGTTTCTATTAAAAATAGACTCATTAAAAATTTAAACATGTAAATTTAAGCCCCTAATTATTTTTCTCAAATTTTTGATGATTTTCCAAACCCAGAACTGGGGAACCTGAAATCTTTCTAACCTTGTCTCACAAAATTCATTATAACTCATAATTTACAATTCCATTGCTTACATTGATTCTTCTGTGAAAAACTAGACTCAATAAAATTTATTTTTATATTGTATTCATCCTATAATTCGATTTCCACAATTTTTGGTGATTTTTTCAAAGTTAGACTACTACTGCTGTCGAAAACTATTTTAGTGCAAGATCTTAATTACCATGTTTATAACACCCTTTTTTTCTTTCTCTACACTATTTCTCATCACTTTCTCTTATTTTCTCTTCACTAACATATCAAGAACATAGGATCATATATAAGAAAACTTTACATTAACATCATTTCCAAGCTGTCGAAACCATTTTAAAGTTTGATTTAAAAACGGGGAATCGACTTTAAAAAACGAAAATGGGAGTCGTCACCGATCCCTTTTTACTTAGGTGTGATTGGATCACCTTAAAAATCGTTTTATTTTAAAATATTGATTTTGGTCTACGAAAAACAAAAAAAAAATGGGTTCAGGAGTCGGTTACGTATGAAGAAGGGTTAGCGCCCTCATAACGCCCAAAAATTGATACCTAATCAATAAAATCATGACATAATGTGGAAAATTTGATTTTTTTTAAAAAAATGATCCTTTTATTTGAAGAAAAAGACCTAGACTTACCTATCTCAAAGAAGCTAAATACTATACCCAGTAAGTTAGGATATAGTATCTCATGACTTCGAAATTAGGCACGTCTTTGTTTTAGAAAATTCTTACCTCGAGACACAAAACATCATACCCAGTAAGTTAAGATACAATATTTTGAATTCCCAAAAATAAATTTTTATTTTACTTTTAAAAGGAAAGTAATAGGTTCTTTGGACTCGAAGAAGAAAATCGCAACCCAGTAAGTTAGGGTACGATTTCTTTCGAACCCTAGAACGCAGGGTATTTGCTTATTTCAAAACCAAATTTTTGATGCATCAAAGAAAATATAATATAATTGTAATAAAATGAAAAATAAATCATAATGGCAACATGCTCAATGGAATAAAAGTGTGGGTAATAATGTATATAATAATAATGAAGGCAATAATAATAAATATTAAATAAAAATAATAGTAAATAAATAAACAAATAAATAAATAAAAGGAACGAAAATAATAACAAAATGAAGCTAATATCAAATTAACAAATGGATAAATAATATGTATAAAATAATAATAATAATAATAAAATGGAAATATGTTAATAAATAATTAATTATAAAAATAATATTAACAATTATAAAATAAAATAATAATGAAAATAATGATCAAAATAATAGCAAAAATAAAAATAGTATTAATAATAATAAAATAATATAAGGATATTAAAATTGATAGTAATAATAAAAAAATAGCAGTAAAGATAAAAGTAATATTAATAACAAAAATAATAGAAATGATAAAAATATCAATAATAATATAGGTAATAAAAATAGTAATAATACTAATAATAGAAAACATAATAATAAGATTAAAAGTAATAATAATAGTCATCAATATAATAATAATAATACGTATAATAATATTAATAATAATAGGAAAAAAATAGTAAGAAAAAAAATTGTAATGAAATAATAATAATAATAAACAGGAATAATAATGTTAAAAGTAATGATAATAATAATAAAGTAATAGTGATGTTAATAATAAAAAAATATTTAAAAAAAATAATAAAATTAATAATAACGTAAATAAAAAAATCATAAAAGATATGAAAAAAGACGAAATCGAATCATTAAATAAAAGTTTGGGGCAAAAACAGAAATTAAACAGCGCAAGTGGGCCGAATTATAACACGCTTGAAAAGAGAGGGACCAAAATGGGAAAATTCCCAAGTCCCCTATGCGCTGAGTTTTAGTGTGGACCAAGTTAGAACCGAGGAAAAACTATTGGGCAAAATTAGAATAAAATAAACTTAATTTAAAAAAAAACAAAAAATACGGAAGGGCTAAAAGCGTAAATAGTCCATTTTATTAAAAACACGTCGATCCTCCTTGCAGGTCAGGTCATACGCGCGGGCCATAGGTGAAACGGCGTCGTTTTGGCATGTTTGGCCAGGGCCTAAAACGGCGCCTTTTTAATCTTTTATAAAAACCAAAATTTTTTAGAAAAAATTTATTTTTTCCAGCTTCCTTTAAAAAAAAATGAAAGAGAGCCCCTGCCTGCTCTCTGCTTCTCCGCCCTAGGCCTGGGTCCGGCGAGGTCTTCAGGTGGGATTCCGCCACCACCTGTCTGTCATCTGTGCATGCATGCGTGCATGTCGATCTTCGAAAAAAAGGTATTTTTTTTCTTTTTTATATTTTTTATATATTTAAAGCCCCTTTTTTATGTAAAAAAAACTAAAATAAAGAAATAAAAAAAAAGAAACAGATTTGGGAATGAAGAAATAAAAAAAAGAAACCTTTTTTGATTCTCTATTTTTTTGTGTATATCTCTCTATTCGTGTGTATTTTCGTGTGTATCCATTTTTTTACAAATTTTGGGGTTTTTATAACCCGAAATAAAAAAAAGGAAAAACATATTTTTGGATTTGTTTCCTTGTTTGCTGCTGTCGTTCTTTCCTTTTTTATGCAGGAGAAACGAAGATCTCGGCGTTGATGGGGCTGTTCGCATGGATTGCGGCGTGACCGAGGTTGCTGGGGCATTGGGGCGCGAAAATGAGGCTACTGAGGCACATTGTGGCGCCTAGGGTTTTCCAGAAACCCTAGGTCTCTGATTTGGTTTATGTTGGGCACTTTTGGGTTGTTTTTGTTATTTGGTATAATAATTGTGTCTGGGTCTGAAGGTGTAACAGGTTTTAGATATTGGGTCAATTTGTTTTGAAATCTGTAATTGGGCTTAAGTGGGTTTTGGGCTACTTTGTAAATGGACATTATAAACATTGGACATCTGGTATTTTTTTTATTTTTGGCTTTCACAAGCCCGGGCAAAATGGGTTATTACACATACTTTTTCAATAATATTAAACTTAAAAATATATTAAAATCTTGATGTTCTTATCTTGTCATATTGATTTCAATCTTTAACTTGATTTTTCTCTCTCCTCCAGCTTTTATTTCTTGAATCCAACCTGATATTCTAACACCCCATAGCCTCCTTAACATTTTTCTCTCTTGGTAGCTATGGAAATTTTTTGGTTTCTAGATGAAAATGGTGAATTTTTTGGTAGAAGGACCAAATTGCAAAGAAAGCAAAACTTTCTTTCTTCTCTTCTCTTCTAACGTGAAATGCATGGGAAGATGATAGAAATTCTTCACCTTTCCTTCCTTATATACTAAATAAATAATAATAAAATATCTCATTAAAATATTAATAAAATAATATTTATCTAATTAAATAATTATAAAATTTCATCAACATCATCATTACTTTCTAGATTTCTCTCTCTTCCAATTGACCATTTTTCCCTTTGTGATCTTTTAAAATTCCATCCTTGAGTCATCACATAATTTGGTAAAATTATATTTAGTCCCTCATAATTCTTTACCTATTCAATTTGGTCCTAATTCATCCATTTTCCTTAGTTTCTAGATCATTCCACCCTTAAAATATTTGCACTATTGGTCCTTCAAATTTTTCATTTTTACACTTTAACCCCTCAAGTTTTGAATATTTACTCTTAGACAACAAAATTTTTCTCACTTTTACCATTTAGTCCTTTCTTGAATTAATATATCTTAATATACTTCCCAATGTTGTCATAACTCCAAAATTTCTCTTTTTGTCGCTTTATTTTCTTATTTTACTATATCAAAGATAATATCTTACTGTAAAAATTTTCGGGGTATTACACTGTCAGTCAATAAGTGTATGATGTCGCATAACCTGGTTTCGAATAAAACGTTGAAATTGTCGTATATGATGGATACATCGGTGTTGTTACTGGCATTGGCGCTCCATATGGTGTTGGGGATGGAGGTGGTGTAAAAAATACACCTGCAAAAAGTGTTGATACATGATACGGTGAGGTGCTTGTGTATAAAACATAAGGTTAGTGAAAGCACCGGAATAATATGAACCATATTGACTAGGAGGTAGGGCAACCATCAGTACCATATGTGGGGTTAGAGCTAATGGTAACTCCATCAAGGCATGTATTCCCCACCTAGGATTCATGTGGGGTTGTCTTGGCCTCCTACGACGAAGTTGCCTAGTCCTTTCGTCTTCCGGCAGTTGATATGGCTTATCGTGATGTCTAAATCATATCATGTAATTCGTAGAGGTCGCCAATTCCAATTCGAGAATTGGTTCACATATAGGTATGAAATCATACATGTTCTCCCAAATGTAGATATATTTGTCAAGGAATTTTGCCCAATCTTCGTCGGTTCTCTCTTGCAAGTTGACCTTGTGTAGTTCTTTGATGTCTTAGGGTGACGGCAAAATACTTTGCCTAAACCCAAACCGGTGTAGCACTCGATTGGATTTGTGCATCTTCGTCGTCGCAAAAACTATCAATGGCACCTTGACGTGCCAAATATTACGGTTGGCCAAAAATTCGATCGAGATGCATTCTTGATTCTTGGATCAGCTTATGACATCCATTCAAACTATAGTATGAAATTGTAAATTTTAGACTAAATGGTGCAAAAAGCACTCAAACATTTAAAAAAAAAAAAGCTAAGCCCCTACTTTATTTTTTTTTGCACTCATTTGGGTACTTAAACTTTCAAAATGCATCAAAAATACTCTCAAACTTTTTTTTTTTAAAAAGAAGCAATTAAGCCCTTGTTTTTTTTTTGGCACTCAATTAGGCATTTGATCTTTCAAAATGCATCAAAAAGACCCTCAAACCTTAAAAAAAAAAGCAATTAAGCCCCTGCTTTTATTAAAAATTAGAAAAAATTATAAAAAAAATAAAATCAATAAAAGCTATAAATATTATTAAATTTTAATAACAATTCAATTATTAAAAAGTTATTAAAAATTAGAAAAAAAGTATAAAAATTGTAAAAAAATTTATAAAATATATAAAAATATAAAAAAAGTATAAAATTTTATAAAGTCGTAAGAAATTTATACAAAATGTAAAGAAATATAAATTTCGTAAAATATTTTTATAAATTATCGTACCAAAAAAAGCGTTTTATAATTTTTCTATAACTTTTATTGATTTTTATTTTTTTATCATTTTTTGCCACATGTCACGTTGTGTTTAGACTTGTCCATGGGTTGGGTCACCCGACCCGGCTCGAAGGCCAGCCTGAAAAATGGGAGGGTTTGGGTAAAAAATATAGACTCGAAAAATGGGCTTGGGAATAAAAAGAGAGCTCGTTTAGAAAACGGGCCGAGCCTCGGGTAAGGCTTTTTTGGCCTTTGCCCGTCCCTGCTCGAATATGCAAAAAAAAAAATGCTGCTTTTCCTTGCTATTTTTTTATTATTTTTTTGTTTTTTTTTTCACTATTTTGCTACATTTTCACTATTATGTTGGTGCTATTTTATTATTATTATTTGGATATTGTATAATTCTTGTTTTATTGTTAATTTTGTTATTATTTTAGAGGCAATTGCTTGTTAACTTGCACATATAGTGTTATTTAAGTATACATATTTTTAAAAAATTTATTTTCAATTTGTTAGGAAATATTTATTTTAATGTTTTTAGTTTTTTGATGTATTATATATATCTAAAAAATTTATATTAAAAAATCATATAAAAAATTAATATGGGTTGGGCTCGAGTTTTAGCATTTTTATCCGGGCTGAGCTTGAGCAAAATTTTAGATCCATTTTTCGGGTCGGGCCTAGCAAACAGACCTAAAACTTTGATTGGGCCTGGCCCGACCCATGGACACCTATAGTTGTGTTGCGACACGTGATGGCTTTAATTGAAAAAACTATGGGTCGTTAAATTTTTTTTATTTTTATAAAGTTTTACAATTTTTTAATTTTTTTACAAATTTTTTTTAAAAATTCTAATTTTTAATAATTTTTAATTTTTTATTAAAATTTAATAATTTTTCTAAAATTTATTATTTATTATTTTTTTTTTCTAATTTTTAATAAGAGTAGAGGCTTAATTGCTTTTTTGAAAAATTTTGAGGGTCTTTTTGATGCATCTTGAAAGTTCAAGTACCCAATTGAGTGAAAAAAAAAATAGGGGCTTAATTGTTTTTTTTGAAGAAGTTTGAGGGCTTTTTACACCCTTAAGCCTAAATTTTATTATTTATCTAATATTAAATTTCAAATCCTTACGTAAATATTATATAATTTAAAAATTCAAAAACTAAGCTCGGCTTTCGATTGTTGATCTAATAGTAGTTGGATATCTTTGAGCTCGTTCGTTATACCCACATGACTCGCCTTATTGTTCTACCTTATTACGAGTTGGAAAGAATAATGGGTGTTCACTCAATGACGTAAAAATGATAGTCGATACCATGCCCATGACAGCAGAATGAGTATGCAACCACCAATTTTATTTTTTGTGGTTGCATTGCCTAACACATCTCTTGTTACAATATGGTCAACATAGTTGATCCCTAATTAAGTCGCCCCGCTTCTTTCAAGTCAATAAGTTGTAGTAGCCACCTTAAATGTACCAGATTTCGAGCTTTGTTAGACATTGAAGACCTCCGATTAACCTCAAGATGAATGCTTAGGCGTATTGTTCTCTTTCAATGGCACTCGTGGAGTTGTCGATATAATTGAAATTCTTTTCCAACCATTTCATCTCTATCCGACTACCAAAAAACTTGTCCGACACTTTATCTAATAGTTGCTCGCAAATTTCACTCCAATCGCCAACAACCACTGCCCTTGTAATGACTGACCCATCCAGTGGTAAATCGAGTTGTAAAGCTACGTCATTGAGTGTAATTGTACACTCGTGCCAGATCTTAAGTGCAAACACAATCGCAGCAAGCTCAAGGTTGTGAGTCGGATAGTTCTTTTCATGAAGTTTCAATTGTCTCGAGGCGTAAGCTAGAACTTTGCCTTCCTGCATCAAAACACATCCCAGACCATTTAACGAAGCATCACTGAATATAACAAATTCTTTACCCGATTCTGGCTGTACTAACACTGGAGCTTCTGTTAATAGAGTTTTCAACTGATCAAAACTTTTCTGACATTTATCTGACCATTCAAATCTAACATCTTTCTGAAGTAATCTAGTCAACGGAATAGCTATCACTGAAAATCCTTTTACAAATCGACGATAATAACCGGCTAAACCCAAAAAACTTTGGACTTCAAAAACATTTCTCGGAGGTTTCCAATTTAGAATAGCAGAAATCTTACTCGGATCCAATCGGATTCCAGAAGCTGACACAATATGCCCCAGAAAACTAACCTCGTGCAACCAGAATTCACATTTACTGAATTTTGCATACAATTACTTTTCTCTCAGAGTTTGCAACACGATTCTCAAATGTTTAGCATGCTCATTTTCATCATGTGAATAAATCAATATGTCATCTATGAATACCACAACAAATCGATCTAAGTACGGTCTAAAAATTCTGTTCATCAGATCCATAAAAATAGCTGGAGCATTGGTTAGTCCAAATGGCATAACTAAAAACTCATAATGCCCGTACCTCATTCTGAAAGCAGTCTTCGGAATGTCTGAATCTTTAACTCTCAACTGGTAGTATCCCGATCTCTGATCAATCTTAGAAAATACAGTAGCTCCTTTTAACTGATCAAATAAATCGTCTATTCGGGGCAACAGATATTTATTCTTTATAGGCACCTTATTCAACTGACGATAATCGATACACATCCTCATTGTGCCATCTTTCTTTTTCACAAATAGAACAGGGGCACCCAAGGTGAGAAACTCGGTCTAGCAAACCCTCTATCGGCCAATTCTTGCAACTGTGACTTTAACTCTTTCAACTCTGTTGGTGCCATTCTATACGGAGCTATCGATATAGGTGTAGTATCAGGCAGTAAATCAATACCAAATTCGACTTCACGAATCGGAGGTAAACCCGGTAATTCTTCAGGGAACACATCAGAATACTCACAAACAATAGGCACTTATTCAACTTTCTTCTCATATACTTTCGAATCAATCATATAAGTGAAATATGCCTTATAACCCTTTTTCACATAACTTTGAGCTTTCAAAACAGATATCACAACAGGCAATCCATTCAAATCATTAGACTCAACTCGTACAATCTCATTATTCAAACATCTCAAATCAATAGTCTTTTTTTTTTACAGTTTACAACAGCATCATGCAAAAACAACCAATCCATACCCAGAATAATATCGAACTCATCAAATGGCAAAAGCATCAGGTCAGCAGGGAAACAGATATCTCGAAACATTAACGGACAGTTCTTGCATACTTTTTCAACATTGACACTTTTACCTAAGGGGTTCGATACTTTTATAGCAAACTCAGTAGACTTTATAGCAAACTCAGTAGACTCTATAGGCAAAGTCTTGCTGAATACTAAATTCATGCATATATACGAATGCGTAGTACTAGGGTCTATCAATGCAATCACAGAAGTATCATAAAGTGTAAAAGTACTCGTTATAACATCTGGTGATGAAGCCTCCTCTCGAGCTCGGATAGCATACGCTCTGGCAGGCGCTCTAGCTTCAGACTTGGCAACATTGTCTCTCGTGGTTCTCTGACTACCACTGATATTTCTTACATTCTTCGAAGGTCTACCTCTCACAGGTGCATTATCAGATCTCAGATTCTGAACAGTCTTTGGCTCTACAGACTCAAGGCAATCACAGATAAAATGGTCAAGTGATCCACATCTGAAGCAAGCTCTGTCATTAAGTCTACAACTTCCTGGATGCCTTTTTCCGTGATATTTACGTTCAGGTCTCTTAGTTCAGACATTACCAGCACTAGCCACTGAAGTTACTAGGTTTTGGAACTCATTTACAATCTAGCTCGATTTCTGTTCGAATATCCCACATTATCTCTGGAACGACTTTGATCATCTCTGAATCTCTTTGAAACAGACTGAAACGATTTGCTTGAAAATCTCTTTCTCGTATCTTGAGCTTCAGACTCAGCTTTTCTTTTATCTTTCCCTAGTGCCTCAGCTTTACACGCTCGATCAACGAGTACAACGAACTCTTTAATTTTTAAGATTCCAACTAGCAAATGAATGTCTTCATTAAAACCATCTTCGACACTTTCTCCGGCATACTGACTCAGTCTCACGAACTCTCGTTCATATTCCGAAACAGTCATTCGGCCCTGTTTTAGTTCTAGGAATTCCTTTAGTTTCTGATCGATGAATCTTTCATTGATATATTTCTTCTGGAACTCGCTCTGAAAGAAGTCTTATGTAACTCGCTCTTTCGGAACAACAGAAATCAAAGTTTTCCACCATTGATAAGCTGCATCTTGGAGTAATTATACAATACACTTTATACATTCTTCGAGAGTCAAAGACATCTCATCAAATACCCGGATCGCGTTTTCTAACCAGAACTCAGCTTTTTCAGCATCATCATCATTAGTAGCTCCGAACTCTTCAGCCCCATACTTGCGGATCTTTTCAACCGGAGGCTTATTCCACGGATTCAGATTTGCAGTCAGAGGTATATCAGATGTCAGAGGAGGATTAATTGGGGGCGGGGGTTGCGAAACAGTCGGGTTATTCTTTACAAATTGAGTGAACCACTCACTCATCATCTGAAAGAAAGCTTGTTTAGCTTCTCCCTCTTGATCGCATGGCGGTCTTGAATCGGAGGTGTCTTTGTCCATTGCTTGTGAGAGCAGACGCATTACTCTCACGCCGCCACTCACGGCTCTTTCGGGATCCATTGCTATATATAGAAATCGTATTTTATACGTCAAGATTCATCACACTATCACAATTCAGATATATGGCATGTATATCTAGACTCTGACACGCTACGTTAGTCTGAGAATCGGCTAAACCGTAGCTCTGATACCAACCAAATTTAACACCCCTAACCCGTATCCGACATCGGACTAGGGTTAAAGGCATTACCGGACCGATCGGAAACATTTTCAGAAGTTCATACATTCATCTGTCAATCTCAAACATAATGTCCGTTAATACGATCAATGAGACCTAAAACATGCTTATAAACCGGGTCGTGACTAAATCAAAACACATACAAACATTCTCGAAAATTTAAAACTTTTTTAAGTTTCAGGGGTTACACGCCCGTGTGGGCAGGCCATGTGCCTCCCACGGTTGCTAAACACCCCCGTGTGTCCTCCCCGTGGTTGAAACTGACTTTTCCACGGCCACTAAGCACGCCCGTGTACCTAGGCCGTGGTCGATCCTGTCAAAAATCACACGGCTACTAGGCAGCAGACACGCCCGTGTGCCAAGGCCGTGTACTCTTATGCTAGCTATATACTTAGCCCACGGTCACTAAGCACGCCTGTGTGACATTATAGGCCATTTTCAAGGCCAAATTGCCACCCATTAGGGTCATACCTACAAGCAAGATTTACCATCACATTACATGCATACTAGAAAACCAAAACAAACATTCAATCTAAACATTCAGTTTCCATTTCAACCATGCCAACTTCCAAGACCAAAACATATGTATATCAAGTATAATTCATCCAAATGCTTACCCAAAAACTTGACCAATTCACATGCTTCAACCATACTAAAGTATACTTCATATACCACATTCATTAAGACATAATACCAATATATAACTAGCCAAATCACATGGCTAAATTCATTTCATTTACAAATACAAAAGACTAGCCTATACATGCCATATCTAGCAAAATATATGTCCAAAATATACCAAAAACAAGTTGAATAGTGTGATGACGATCCTTGATGATCCTGAGCCTTCAGTAGCTTTGGCGACCTATAAAACAGAGAAATCACACACACGGAGTAAGCTTTCCAAAAGCTTAGTAAGTCATAATACAATTAAACTTAACATGTAAAACTTTTAAGCATATAGAGACATTGGCACAATTTCTATTCATAGTGTATTTCTCACATATGTTCATTAAACCATATCCTTGGCCATAATTGCCACATTCATCAATTCAAGAATCACATGTATACACAAATATCTTACATAACTATTCTTGTATCTCATTCATATTCTCATATTCAATTGTACATTTCCTCCAACTAAAAATCACTTAGGTACTTACCTTTTTATACACATTTAGTGTACATATGAAACGTACCTGAAATGAACATACATTCACGTATTTGTTCTTAGCTCGAAATTGCAATTCGTATCACAGGCTTGCCCGTTGAACTGTTAGGAATCTAGTAGGATACTCAGAAAGCTCAGAATAGTCGTACAATGCAACGTCCCAAACGAAGTCTTATATGCACTCAGATATCGATGCCACTGTCCCAGACAGGGTCTTACACGAATCAATATGATGCCGATGTCCCAGACATGGTCTTACACGTAAAGCTCATATCGATGCCAACGTCCCAGACGAGGTCTTACACGAAATCTCAAATCAACGCTAACGTCCCAGACGTGGTCTTACATGATAATTAAGAACAAATACCTATGTCATGACATAGCTAATCATATCTATTCCTAGGTTCGTATGGGACTTCTCGAACATTGTCACTAAGTAATCCTTATTTCAGAATTCATAAACAGATCATATCATGAGTATTCATCGATAACAATAGTCATAAGAACATATATAATTCCATACGAATACATTTATTTGCATAATGACTTATCTCGGATTCGATTTAACAGAAACGGAAACGGCTACTCGATTACTTTCGCTTTCTCGCGATCTAAGTCTGTTTTCTTCAGTTCTTGATCTATACATATTCAGAATTAACCCTTTTATTCACTAACTCATTCAATTCAATCCAAAGACACACATTTAGGTCTATTTACAAATTAACCCTCACATTTGCTCAATTTATCAATTTAGTCCATTTTTCTCAAAACATCAAATTCACAAAATCATCACACATCCAAGCTTAGCTGAATGCACATATATATCATACAAGCCCATATTTTCCATTAAATTTGTAATTTAGTCCCTCAAGTTGCTATTTTCTCAATTTAGCCCTATCTAGCTAAATTCAACAAAAATTCAAGAACAAAACATGTTCACCTAGCTCAAATCTTACATTTAACACCATAAATCAACACAAAGCTCAACATATCATCAATGGCATATCTCACAAACTTCATCAATACACAAAATTAATACATGGGTTTTGTAGCTCTCAAAGCAACGGTTGCAAAAACATAGAAATTATCGAAAACCGACTAAAAACTTACCTTGAATTTGGCTTGTAAGTAGCCGAATATGCTAGGCTTCAAAGCTTTCTTTTTCTTTGTGTTTTTCGGTCAAAAGAAGAGAAATAAAAGATGAACACTCATCTTTTGTTTCATTAATCTAATGTTAATAATTCGATTACCAAAATAGCCTTCATTCATATAATTAAAACAATTATACAATATGGGCATTTAAGACTTTTATCCATCCACTATCTATACTTTGGTATAATAACAACATAAGGCCTTTACCTTAACAAAGCCACAACACATTGATACTTTAACAAATAGCAAACAACTTTCACGTTTAATGCAATTCCATCATTTTGTCAAATTAAACACAGAGACGGACAAATTAACTTACGAAACTTTACCACATGCTTAATCACTTATTAAAGACACAGAAAATAATATTAAAATATTATACGAACTCGGATTTGTGGTCCCGAAACCACTGTTTCGACTAGGGTGTAAACCGGACTGTTACAATCATGGCCGAATATACAATATGCTTATCATTACCCCTTTACTGAATCACTTAACAAACACCACAAACATATATATATTCGGTATTAAGCTTACTAACTTAAACTATTTAATAATACAAATTATACCAATATGTCAAGCTTACCATAATGAACAATCTTAAACCATACATATTATTACTTTAAACTATATGCATATACCAAGCACACCACACATGTATGACATGCATAATACTTAACTAATATATTACATACTATATTTCAACAAGCATCCACCATTTACCTCATTACCGAAATACATGTCCAAACACCACAACATATCTATATCATGTGATTACTTTCCATATAAGATTAAACTATGACCAAATTTACACAACCATTAGCATTATAATTAAGCCATTATATTAAAAACATAGATATGAAGCTTAACCAAAAGAAATAAGCCATTTTTAAATGGCTTATATTTACATATCCTAAATCAAACATTATAACTAGACTATACATGCCATAAGTTCAAATTCAAACTTAACAAAATATCGAAAAGAGTCGATAGTGTGATAGACTTCTCTGACGATCCTCGAGCTCGTAACCAACTCCCGAAATCTATAAAACGAAGAGTAAACATACACACAATAAGCTTTCGCAGCTTAGTAAGTCATAAGCATTGAAAACATTTAATTGTATACTAAAATTAATCTATTCAAACCAAAATAAGTCATTATCAACTCAAGCACATTTCCAATTTAGTTTCATATATCAAGACATATATGTTTTGTATAAATTCTACTTTGGTCGAATACTCAAATAAACATTAGTATAGCTAACCATCACTTTCCTCAATACATATACATCAAAAGACCAAATATATATATGTTTAAATATGCGGTCACATAATTCATATTTCACATAACTTCATATTATCAATTCAAGTATACAACTTACCTTAATTTCATAACTTAGTATGAATACATACCTGCGCATTTTTAACTTGATTTACACTTGATCTTAACTTATCATTGCCTGTTGAACCATTCGGAATTAAAAAGGATACTCGGATAGTCGAAAAGCTCTTACAATGCCAACGTCCTAGACGTGGTCTTACATGTAATCACATATCGATGCCACTGTCCCAGACAGGGTCTTACACGAATCAAATACGATGCTAATGTCCCAGACATGGTCTTACACGTAAATCACAAGTCGATGCCAATGTCCCAGACCTGGTCTTATACAAAAACACATATCGGAATCCTATGTCATGACATATGTATCCTAACTATTCCTAAGGTTCGTACGGGACTTTCGGACATCGTATGTCGATCAAATCGAACTCGTAAACATAGCTCCCAAGCTTAATTACATTCGACAATACACATATATATTCATAAAATTTCAATTTAACATATAACATTTATATATTTTCAAATTTAACAATATTAATATGCTTATAGACTTACCTCGGATATCGACGGACGAAATAAATGACTATTCGTTTATTTTTGTTTTTCCCCGATCCAAACCCATTTTCTTCGGTTCTTGATCTAAACATATTAAAATTAAACTTATTTAAACACCATTTTATTCAATTTAATCTAAAAACATATAAATGGGCAAATTACCATATTGCCCCTAACATTTACACTTTTTGCAATTTAGTCCCTATTGCACAAAAGACAAAACATGCAAAATTTGCACACATCATGCTTAGGCCGAATTTCACGCATGCTCATACAAGTCCATCTATTTCATTTATTTCACATTTTAGTCCCTCGTTATTATTTTTATAATTTAGCCCTAATTACTCAAAATCATTAAAATTTCCAATAAAAAACATATTAATTCAAAACATATCTTTCATAATCTATCATCTAACAACAAAAATCACAAGATATCATCAATGGCAAAACACAAAATCACCATCAAATTGAAAAATTAGGACATGGGCTTTATAGTACTCGAAGCAACGATCACAAAAAAGTAGAAATTATAAAAAACCGAGCAAATTTCATCCCTTAATTGAGCAACACCAAGGCCGAATGTCCAAAGCTTTAAAACCTTATTTCTTTTTCTTGCTTTCGGTTATCCCAAAGATGAACATGCATGGCTTTGTTTATTTTATGTTTTATATTATTTACATTATAATATATTAATTACTATTTTAACCTTTATCATTTTATTCCATTTCCACTAACTCATGTCCAAAAGTGTCCATGCATAAATTAAATGGTCTAATTGCATCATAAATACCTCATGCTTTAAAGACAACAACAATTCGGCTCTTACATATTTAACTATCAACTTTTTCATCTTACGCGATTAAGCCCTTTTTATTAAATTGGCACTCAAATAACAAAATTAAAACACGAAAATTTCATAGATATAAATTCACACATAATAAATACAGAAAATAAATTTTAAATATTTTTCTAACTCGGATTTATGGTCTCGAAACTACTATTCCGATTAGGGTCAAAACCGGACTGTTACAATTTTCCCCCTTAGGGATTTTCGTCCCCGAAAATCTTACCGGTGAATAGGTTTGGGTAACGTTCTCTCATAGCGTTTTCGGGCTCCCACGTAGCTTCTTCAACCTCGTGTCGATTCCATAAGACTTTTACTAAAGAAATTTTCTTATTCCTCAATTATTTTACCTCACGATTTAAAATCCGAATCAGTTTTTCCTCCTATGTCATATCAGATCGAATTTCAACCTCAATTGGAGAAATCACATGTGATGGGTCGGATCGGTACCGTTGAAGCATTGAAACATGGAATACATTATAGATCTTTTCTAACTCAGATGGTAACAACAATCTGTAAGCAACCGGCCCGATACGCTCTACAATCTCATACGACCCAATATATCTCGGACTCAACTTGCCTTTACAACCAAATCTGAGTATTTTCTTCCACGGTGAGACTTTCGAAAACACTTTATCCCCGATCTGAAACTCAATATCTTTAGGTTTTAAATCTGTGTACGACTTTTGACGATCTGATGCAGCTTTCAGACTATCACGAATCACTTTCACTGTCTGTTCAGTCTCTTTGATCAAATCGACCCCGTGTATCTTATTTTCACTGAGCTCAGTCCAATACAAAGGTGTTCGACATTTACGTCCGTACAAAGCCTCATAAGGTGTCATTTTGATACTTGATTGAAAGCTATTATTATATGCAAATTCAATCAGTGGCAAGCATCTTTCCCAGGTATCTTCAAACTCGAGAATACAACATTTCAACATATCTTCGAGTATCTGAATAATTCTTTTGGACTGTCCATCTGACTGCGGATGGAAAGCAATACTAAAATATAATTTCGTACCTAATGCATCTTGCAGTTTCTTCCAAAACTGCGATGTGAACCTCGGATCTCTATCCGAAACAATAGAAATAAGTACTCCGTGCAATCTCACAATCTGAGAAATATACAATTCAGTAAGTTTATCAAACGAATAATCTGTGCGAACCGGAATAGTGGTTAAATTAAAGAGAAATTGAATGAAAAATTGAGAATGGATAAAATGAATCAATTGAGAAAATAAGAGAATAGGATCTGGATGCAAAAGGAAAACAATTGCTTAAATTTATATACCAAATAAATTAATCGTTTGGAAAAAAAAATTATGAACTTTTTTACCCTAAATATAAAAAAAAATCATCCCTAATTGTTTTCTAAAAACCATATATATATATCAAATTTACTCAAAAGTTCGGGCACTTTTTAAAATAAAATAAAAAGAATGAAACTAAAATAGCCTGAAATAGAATGAAGACATAACCGAAATATCATAAATTATAAATATAGAATTTACAAGTTCTTCCTAGGAATCCTTTTTTTATTATGTTTCTTCATTTAGTGTTAAGCACTCCTGCATGGAGATTTGGGCTTCAAATCGCAAAAATTAGGGCTCCGATGTGCTAATTGGTCGATTCCCAATTCCGTTCATTGAAGATGTGATCTCACAGCGACTCTCGCGTTTTTTCCTTCTTAAATTTCAAACTCGTTAAAGGGTTTTTGAGGGGGATTTTATTGTGGTTTGTGATTTTTAGGGTTAGGGTTTTTGAAGGCATGAAGGGGACTTTAGATCGAACCAAGGTGATTCTCCGCCACTTACCTCCGTCCATCACGGAGTCCGTGCTTCTCGAACAAGTCGATAGTGCCTTTTCTGGCCGTTACAACTGGCTCACCTTTCGTCCCGGGAAGAGTAGGTTGGTCCTTTCTTTCTTTCGTTTTTTTTTTGGGGGGGGGGGTTGGATCATATTCTTCGTTGGACTTTTTTAGTATTTTCTTATCCTTGTTTTTTCTTTTTGTTAATGGAGTCCCTCTCAGTCTCTATTTCTTTAATTTTGGCCGTACTTTCCTTTAGTGAATTGCATGGGTGTTTTCCTTTACATTTACAGTAAATTACTGCTTTCAGCCCTCATAAAGGTTGATTCTATATATATATATATCCAATGTGTCTTATGTGGAGATTATGCCATTGTGGGGTTAATTACGGGTCTCTTGTAAAGGGACATGTTTGGCCTTGCTTTGCTTACTCAAGAGTCTCAGTGTCTTTCTTTCGTAGGAGTGTTTATCTTGCCTTGTACTAGTTTTTGCCATGTTCTTGATTCTTCCGATCAAATATGAATAAATCGTTTAGATACTGCTGAGAGACTAATTAATCCAGCTGGTCTTGCATTATCACGTTGTATTTTTTTTCATAACGGAAATTCTAGGGGTTGCTTACAGCAAAAGATTATCTTATTATGGTTTTACTTTTCAAAATTATTTGTAGTCAGAAGAATTTGTCTTATTCAAGAGCATACGTGGACTTCAAGAGGCCAGAGGATGTTTTAGAGTTTGCAGAGTTCTTTAATGGTCATGTATTTGTTAGTGAGAAGGGTATGCTTCTTGAACCTTTAACTTCTTAGAAATTGATGTAGTGTAGCTTTCATTTGTTATAAGCAATACTATTTTAGTTTTTATTGCAGCAGGATAAAACTTAATCCTCTTTTAAGTCTCAAATAGGCATATGATCTGAATCTGTCTTTAATCCACACCTCAGAAAACTACAAGTTGTTTGGGGATGTTAGAGCACCTTGATTGCCTAATGGAAAAGAGATTTTTGACAAGCTTATGTAGAATATCTCATTTTCTTTAATACCCCGTTTATCTTAGCCTCTATTTGCAATAAAGTGATTCTACATGTAGATTTCAAAGTAAAATATCTGTTCTCTTTTTCAGGGGCTCAGTTCAAAGCTGTTGTTGAGTATGCACCTTCTCAACGTGTTCCAAAGCAGTTCTCTAAAAAGGATGGTCGTGAAGGGACCATATCCAAAGGTAATAAGCTGATTTTATTTAATCATAATTGAAAAGAAGTGGAATTTGTGAGAACTTATCTATGCCACTATTTTCCTGTTCATGAATTCAAGTTTTTCTTGATAAACATCTAGATCCTGAGTATTTGGAGTTCCTTGAATTCCTTGCAAAGCCAGTTGAGAATCTTCCTAGTGCCGAGATACAATTAGAGAGAAGGGAGGCAGAAAGAGCTGGTTAGTTAGATGAATCTTATTCATATCTCTGAATTTTTTATTTTGATCCTTTTGGAAAAACAAGAAGAAAATTTTTGTGGTTATATTGACTGACTAAAAATTATCTTAATGTATTGCTATTTTTCTGTTATGCCACAATGGCTTTTTTCAGGTGTATCAAAGGATAGTCTGATAGTTACACCTTTAATGGATTTTGTTAGACAGAAAAGAGCTGCTAAGGGTGCATCTCGGGTAATATTTGCAACCCTATTATAGTTGACAAAAGTTAGGAGCTGTGTTGTGTTTGCTATATTTTGGTGTTTTTCTTACCAAGCTTTGCCTTTACAGTCAAATAGGCTTTTCTTTCGTTCACTATAATGTGATTTGATAGGGAAATATGATCTTAAAATCAATCATTGACATCATTACTGAAGAATGATAAAATGTTATCCAAGGATTCAACACTTTTCTCCTTCAACCTTTTGACATATTGATAAATGGACTGAAGTAAGCTGTCCTTTTTTTCCCCCAACTTTTCCTTTCCTGGTTTTATTTTATGTTAGTCAGGTCAAAATATGCCGCTAGTCCCTTTACTTGAATGGAGTTTGAGATTTAGTCCCCATACTTCAAAATTTTAAGAATAAATCTGTTTTTAGATGTCAAATTGTGGTCCAATTGTTGACCTCCTTCAAAATTTACCATCAATACACTCATACAACCCTACAAACTTCAGAAGCATATTTGATAGCAAGCAAATTTTGATAGAAAATGCTAACGGTTTCCCCAAATAGACTTGAATTTTTAAATCCAAAAAGTATGAGGATTTCATTTTTAATTCTTTTAATTACAGAGCCTGAATCTCAGACTTGTGGAAGTTCGGACCTTTTATTTATGTTTTTAATTTGTTTCTGATTTTCTTTCAGTGCTTTTTTGTGAGCTATTTGTGCCAGCAATTCATCATATGCAACTTACTGGTTCTAATAGTGTTTTTATCACAGAGGTCACTGTCTAATGGGAAAGTGAGCAAAAGAGCTGGTGGGTTATCTGGTGGAAGTCCAAGTTCAGCATCATCCAGAAGAGGTTCTGAAAAGCGAAGGGGTAGTACTACGGTGGTATGTGTATATTTGGTTAATTTAGGGAAAAACTATATAATATTTTTTGAGTTGATATCTTTCTGTCTTGCATAGTAATGGAGTTGTAATTTCATGTTGTAAAGATGTGTAGATTTGGGTATTTACCGATACATTTGCTTTTATTTTTCCCCCCTTTTAATAATAAATCTAGTTGACCTTGATGGATTTCCTGGTCGGATATTGGAAGTTTCTTTATCATTAATTCCTTGTCCTTTTGGTGGCAGTATGTTCTAAGGGATAGCTTGAAAAATGCAAGTGGCAAAGACAAGTCCGCTTACATTCTGGTTTCCAAAAGGGATGATAAGCAACTTTCTGATAAGCATGCTACCTTAGCTTCACCTGTGGGAACTCAAATATCCGAAGAGGAAAGTGGTATGGGTGATAATGGATAAATGCCTAATATTTTATTCTAATTTTCCTTTGTTTAATGAGCTATTATTCTTTGCTTTATGTATGTTTTATTTGGCATTATAATCAGTCAGAAATTTTCATTTTGTGGTTGCATTCTCATGTTTCATGTTTCCAGTTTAAATTTCTCATTCTTGTTTTTCCAGGAGTTTCTGGAATTACTGATGCTGGTAAAAAGAAAGTAATGCTTCTTAAAGGGAAAGAGAGAGAATTTTCTCATGTGAGCCTCTTGTTCCTTTTTTGTCATGTTCTAGAGTGCATTTATGCATACTCGGGGAGTGGGTAAGGATTTTATTTTATTATTATTTTTTGGTTGGGGGGAGGTTAAATTGGGGGAGAAAGGAACAATGCTACTCTCATTCTATATGTGATATTGTTGCTAATAAGATTGTTGTTTTCACATGGATACTGGAAGGAATTATAGTTCTCAATCACCATGTTTTGCGATTTTGCATTCCTTAAGATTAGAATTCTTTGCACAGGTGGCTGGAAGCATGTTACGTCAACAGGATATTGCATCGCCAATTACAAAAATACTTGGCTCAACTCCTATCAAACAAAATGTTGGGCGTGAAGGCAGATTTATCAGAGGTGTATTTTTAAACAAGGATGCTCGTCAGTCTTCTCGGGTCCAGTCAGAGCAGCAGCTTCAGACCCCAAATTTGGAAAAGGACAGACGACCTTCTTGGCATTCACATGCACAATTAATGTTGAAGGATACTAACAGTTCAGACGATAAGGTCGGGAGTGACTTGCATGGTAGTGATAAGCCAGAGAGGCGTAGGAGAAACAAAGACAGGCCAGACCGTGGTGTATGGGCCCTTCGCCGTTCTGATGGATCATATGCAAGTGATGAGTCCTTGTCATCGTCTGCTTCTCAATCTGCACAGATACCTTTAGATTCTTCAGAAGGTATGTTAAATCTCAGCTATTATTGTTACTTAGGATAATCATTATCCTGGGGATTTTCTACTAAATGTAGTTGATTGCTATCATGACACATTGAATTGAGAACTTGCATATGTTTGCACTTGGGATTTTGCATTATGTGCTCTGTGAGTAGCAGCAGCAAACCAGAACTGCATAAAACATAATTTTCCTTAGGGAGAACAACTTTTGATGTTTCTTTTTCCATATACAATTGGCAGGGGCTTATGGTGATACTAAAGTTGATTTATCTAATGTTCGGAGCATGCAACCTAAAACTGTCAGAAGTGGACGTAACAGTTCTTTTGATGGTGGTTAGCTTTGTGTTTGGAAGCTGATTGTCTGTCTGTTTTGTGTTTGTTTGCATTTCATCAATATTTCTTGTAAATTTATGCAGGATCCTCTAAACATGGTAGCCGATGCGGAGCAGTTGCTGATGGATCATCTGTTGTGAGTGATGGGAAACCAGGGAAGAGAGGCAATGCTTCTGCCTATGGTTCTCATGAGGTGATTATATTTGTGCTGTAATATCTGGTATGTTTAATAGTGTTATTCTGTTAATGTTTATTCTCCAAATTTGCAGAAACAAGTCTGGGTACAGAAATCTAGTTCAGGTTCTTAATGAATTTTTAAAATGGTAAGCGCTTAATTATTGTGAACGCATTTATTGTAATGATTTGAATTTGTTGGCTACTGCTTTACCAGCTTGAAAGTTACACAGTTTAGAGCATGATGTGAACTATTTGTTCTTGTAAAGGAAGTATGTAGTTGGACTGATTTCTCAGCCTGTTGGAGTGCTGTATTGGAAATTCAGGGAATGGCCAGTTAGATCATAATCAGTCTGTTTTTTTGAGTCTAGTTGAAGGTCTAAACCTTTTGCCATGTAATGCCTCGAATGTTCACCTTGAATTAGTTAGGTGGTTGCCAAGTTAACTTAAGACTCGAAACATCTGTCAAACCATAGCTAACTTGTTTGAACTTGGTCTAATGCAACCATTAGTGTGTTCCTGTTATTAGCTTGTGATTAATTCTTTTGTCAAACAAAACACAAGAATCTCGACGGAAGTTTTACAAATTATGAAAAGCGGTGATGTAAAAGAAAAAGTTCGGAAGCTGTGCCTTGAAATGTTAATCTGTGTTACTGATAATATATTATGAATGAGACATTGATCATAAATCTCATCTAGAGTATGGAATATTAAAATCTGCTTGAATTCATCCATCCGAGTAAAATTTGTTTGTCGTGGCTGTGAAACAAATTGGTTTATTGAATTGGATTGTTGTCTTGAGGAGTGGGACTGTCATCTTCCATTTTGCCACATGAAAGAAAATTCCAGCGTAAGTAGGGTGTTGCCTCATTATGGTTCATACTATTTCATTTGTGTTGTCGGATGCAACATACATTTATTTTTATTTCAAGGTATTATAGTCATTCTCACTTTGTATCATTATTTATGCAGCAGAGTGTATGGTCACTTGAATTTTGAGCATGCAGTTGCAATTGCTGTAGGCTGTCTTGGTACCCATGATCTTATCGCAGAAGGTTGGGTGACCTACAGAGGTTGCAGATGGTATCACTGTAATTAACACACGGGAGGGTGAAGAAATCTCCATCTTTGTGAAAGATGGTAGAGAATAGGAGGAGGTTATGATTTTCTAATCACACGATACAACTGTTTTCTTGGTCCCTGCAGATATTATCCAGTTGAGGACTCAACTGGAACTGTAAATATAAATGCAGCGGTGTGGTCTTGTTTGCTGGACTTTAGTTTAGGGTTAGCACTTTGTGTATAAAAGGCAGCCAGCCAGCCCCCACAAGTTTTCAGGTGGGTTTTGTGCAAGAGAAGGAAAGTCACCCTCCTTCGCAGCTTGTTTTGGATCTTTATTTCTTTGACTTCGTTGATACTTTTTGAGTGTTTTGGAGGAATATGGTAAATTTAAATGTCGTTGGGAACCCACTTCCCCATGTTACTCAAATTGATGATGCCATTTGATGTGATTGCCCAACGAGATTTCTTCCTTTTCTTTTTCTCTTAATAAAGTGCTGGTTGAAAATTGGACAAGTGTTTCTCCAAATAAATTATACTTTCTGGCAAAATAATAATAATACTAAAAAAAAACAAGAATTTTTATAAGGTATTTCAACAAAAAAGACGAGTATCTTTTGAAGCGAAACGAGCGCCACATTTCTATTATGTAAATATCGTAGTACATTCATAGATTGTTAGGTTTAGACGTTACCCTTCGTATTCATGCACTATCAGAGGAGTCCAAAATCACTCCTCAGAATACTGTTTTTTTTTTTTTTTAGATTATGTTTTGTTGGATCTTGATCATTCAACGTTCGTATATCTAAAAATGAAATAATTTTAGAATAGAAAAAAAAAAGAGAGATGTAAATTAGATAGAATTTTGGAGACAAGTTGGGGCAGAACATGTACATATGTACACTCTTTTTCTTTAATTATGTAGTGGACCATAACTAGTGTTTTTCTTTTCCTTCTTTTTCTTATAGATAAATAAAGCACTTTTATATCGTTACAGAGGGTATATATGTATGTTTAGTGGAGGAGGAGGACACCTTAACTCGACATTTATATAATTGCCCTTTCTTACCCATGACTATGACACTTGGGCCTTGGCTACTCTCCGTTCCTGTTTTTATCATTTTATGCAATATCTTACGATTTTTTTATTAAAAAAAAACAATTATATAAGCACTGATTTGAGTTTATTATAGCAATTTTTAATCATATCAACTAATTTTAAATTCATAAGGTGATTTGATAATTTCCAGTCTATTGGGTTGAGTCTATAATAATAAATCAGATTTACCATCCAGTTATCTGTAACAACTGCATGGAATTCTTCCTAGTTCTCATTTAAATTCAATACAATCACAAGTATAACATTATCATATCCGAATAATTATGAAATAAAATTAAATTAATATGAAATACAAACGAATTAAGAATCGCATGATAACTGGGTTAGCCAATGGTATAATTGCCTTTTCAAACCTTCTTGAATTTAATATTTTAATTTAATCTCTTGTAGCTCTTTAATTAAATGAAAATTTGACCTTCAAAAAATTAGTAATTCAATGCAAGCCATTTCAACACTTTGATGCCTTCAATTCTTTTAATCTTATCTCGTCTTCTAAAATAAAAGAAAATTGTAAATACTAAGCTTTGATCAACAATGCAAAAAGCTTCACTAACAATTCTCCTCGTCATTTTAAACAAATAAAAAAAAGTAGTAGTATGATTATATATAATATGAAGAGTAAGAAATAAACAAAATTAGTTAAAAGAAATAGGTGGCGTAATATATATGGTTCTTATTTTTATTCCAAATCAAAATAATTGAACTCATTCTGTTGATATTATAGATCTGGTAAAGTCATTAGGCACACGTCAGATTCTAAATTTCTACCTCTCTACTTTATAAAAATTGAAAATTTTATGTAATTGGATAATTCTTTTAAATTTTGCTATTAAATCACTACTTTTAAAAAAAAAAAAAAACAGCCGTTTAAAGTTCAGTTTTATGTGGTTATTGATAATTGAATTATATTTATTTATTTTAAATGTAAGATGAAATTCTAATAAATTAAAATATAAAAAAATAAAATTCCAATTTTTGTAGGGTTGGACGAATGAAATTTATAATTAAATTGGATAATAATGCTGGATTGGTTAGGGATAAAATGTTATTTTAAATTAGGTATAAATTTACGTGGTTATTTAGTTTGAAAATAGTTTAGAATGAATGGAAGCGGAATAGAAGCAACAGTGAAGGGATTTGTTTAAAGGAAAATCGCAATGATGATTATAGTTATTAGGTTAAATGAAGGTTGTCAGGTAATTTTCAGTTCTCAATTTCATTCCCAAAAACATCCATAAAACTCCAAGCACTCACTTTCTCTCTCCATATATATATTTCCCCATCTCTCTCTCCACTCAAAAGAATATAGAAAAATGTAAATTACAAAAAAAAAAAAAAAGGAAAATCAAGAAAATAGAATACTTGATCAGATCAGAAACTGTTCTTAGTTTCCTTTTTTCTGCAAGAGCTGCTTTGAATTCGTAAGTGGACGCCGGAGATTGGAAGAGAAAGATGCGCTTGATCTGTTCCAAGTTTCATTTCCAACTCTTCCCAGTCAGTATCCGAAACGCTAACAATGTTCTCACGATCTGTTTTTTTTTTTTTTTTAAGTGAAATAGTTTAGGTTTAATTATAAGCAGAAGTGCTTTTTTAAGGATTTTCTTCTATAAATTTATCCTTAGAGTGGACATAGGTTGGTTTCTTGTGTTTCGATTGGTTAGATTAGGGTTGGATCTGACCGAAGCTCGTTACCAGTTAGACGGATGATTTCACGTTGTGATTGTGAGTCACTGTGAGATTTTCTTCTCTTTTTGCTAATTTTGTTGTCCACGATTTTTCTTTTACATTATTTTGAGATCACAATGATTATTTTATGGAAACTAATTGCTAAGAAGTAAGCTTTTTTTTTTAATAGAAAGAAGGTTCATTTTTTAAGGTAAAATAATTGACTGAAGATTAAGCAAAACAGTAAATCTAGGGCATCTTTCAGAGAGTACGACATTAGACTTTAACTTTTACATGGAAATGAATTTATATAGCTGATCTCACTATTTTGAAGTCAAGCTCTGGTCTGTTTGTCTTAACATTTCGTTTCTTGACTGAGAATATATTTCTTCTTTGTTTCCCAGTTTCCTTGTTTCGTTGCATTTCTTCTGACACAAATTCCTAAAATTATATCCTACGCAAAGAACTGATAATTTTAATTCCAACATGTTTTCAATATTCCATTTTATCTATCTTCTTGTTATTTGTTCTAATATGTAAACGATTAAGTTCACCTCTCCTAGAAGCATATAATTTTTTCTATTTGAGGAGTTTATTCTTGTGATGTTGTCTAGGAAGCTATTTTCTTGATGCATTTCTTTTTCTTCTTATCAGATCTTTTTATCTCAGTTGGTGGCTATTTATGTTAACAAATCATTCTATATTTATCTTTGTTAAGGTTTCTGACTCTTAATTTCGGGAATCTGTTAGGAAGATTGGTGCTTGGACGGGATGGGCAGCTGCACTGCAGAGTATATGGTGGATAGCAAATACTAGAGAATCTATTAAGGTTTCCTGGCTGAATTATGGCTTCTGCAAGCCTAGGAAATGGTGGAGCAGGTAGTTCAAGGTCTGTCAACGGTTTCAAAAGTTCTTCTAGTTCTGTTGATTGGCTGGGGAGAGAAATGCTTGAAATGAGATTGAGAGACAAAGTGGACCATGACGAAGACAGAGTAAGCAGCTCAATTTATATATAGAGAGGGGTTGGGGTGGGGGATTGGACGTGCCAAAATATCTAATTGAAAATATGGTTGTTTGCCTGTTGAAACCTTAAGTAGAAGTTCACAATCTTTGCAAAATGCTTTTATACTTGTAAGTGACCCCTTTTGTTGTCCATGCAGGATAGTGAACCTGATGTAGTTGATGGAGTGGGTGCTGAAACAGGGCATGTGATAAGAACAACCATTGGTGGTCGAAATGGTCATTCAAAGCAGGTTGGAAGAAAAATAAATTAGCTTGCAAGTTTTCTTGTGAAATTCAATTTATTTGGTTTTGTTACTGACCCGCATCATTTTCCTTTTTGTTTTGATTGACAGAATGTCAGTTATATTGCTGAGCATGTGGTTGGAACTGGTTCTTTTGGTGTTGTTTTCCAAGTATATACTTCTATTATACTCCTGTCTGTAAATATGTTCTTGAATTTATTCAAATAGATTATAACCTTGTAATGAGTCGTCTGATTGCTGCAGGCAAAATGTCGTGAAACTGGAGAAATTGTTGCCATCAAGAAGGTTCTACAAGACAAGCGTTACAAGAACAGGGAGTTACAGATTATGCAAATGCTGGACCATCCAAATATAGTGTCCCTTAAGCATTATTTTTTCTCAAAAACAGACAAGGAGGAACTCTACCTCAATCTTGTTCTTGAGTATGTTCCTGAGACTGTTAATCGCACAGCAAGAAGCTACAGCCGGATCAACACGCGAATGCCTTTAATATATGTTAAACTCTATACCTATCAGGTGCGTTCCTGTTTTATGGAAGCATATCCTTATATATTTTGTTGATTTATGGACTGATGGAGTTGGAATATGTTTCGGACTGATGGAGTTGGAATATGTTTCTTACTTTGGATTACCTTTTACTGGGTAATTGGGTAGTTCAAAATTGTTTGAAAAATGATTTGTGGTCTAACTTCTCCGGTATTGTTATTATCTCATATGGTAATATAATGAGAAGTCATCCTTCAGTTTTAAATTCAAACTATTGTTTTCCCATAAGGTTGGTCAAATATTTTAATTTCTTTTGAGATAAATTTGATTTTCTTTATCCCTTTCTTCAGTCTAGTTTAAATGCAAAAAGATTTTAATTGAATAGAAGAAAGCTGTAGTTAATTGTCTTCTTTTGGCTCGCAGATTTGCAGAGCACTTGCCTATATACACAACTGCATTGGTATATGTCACCGTGATATTAAACCTCAAAACTTACTTGTAAGACTCTTCTTCTCAGGAATCATGTATTTGCCGCAGAAAGAGATATTTTTCATGTAATAGTGTACACTTCGCTCATAAATGTATTGTATGTTACTCTTGGTGGTAAAGTCTCTTGACCTTATAAAGACCTTTGAATTATTGGCTTCGTTCTTTTTATCTTTGCTAGACATATAGTAGTTATGTGGAGCTACCCTGATATAAATTAGGTAGCTTGAGGATTTATTATTATTTTCTTTTTATGTGAGGAAAAAAGAAAATGTTAAACTGGCTTCATATTTGGTTTCAAATTGTCCTCCGTTTGATAACTGCTATGGTTCATGCCCAGGTGAATCCACATACACATCAGCTGAAAATTTGTGATTTTGGGAGTGCTAAAATGCTGGTAAGCTTGATGCAATAGTAATTTTTGTGGCCAGTTTTGTTTTCATCACCTGAGCATAGTTCCTTTCCAATGTTTTCAGGTAAAGGGAGAGCCGAATGTTTCTTACATCTGCTCGAGATATTATCGTGCTCCTGAACTCATATTTGGTGCTACTGAGTACACAACTGCTATAGATATATGGTCCACTGGTTGTGTGATGGCTGAGTTGCTTCTTGGACAGGTTTGTATAATCAGAATACTGTTATAAGTTACTGTTGGCTTAATAAGTCAGTTGTTTCTGACTTCTAACTTACCATGCAGCCACTGTTTCCTGGTGAGAGTGGGGTCGACCAATTAGTTGAAATCATTAAGGTGATTGCTTCTACCAATTCTCATAAATTTTTTGGAGTATATGCTTTTGAGGCATGATTAACCTGTTACTTAATTTTGACCATTGGCTAGAATTGGACAAATCAGTTGAAGTTTATGACATCCCAAACCAACTCTAAGATTATAGATTGACCAAAAGGATACTAATAAAATAAACCATAAATTTTTATGATCAGTGTACACTAACTTTTCTTAAACTCAGTTATGTTAAGAATGAAACTAAATGTACTCTTGGGTTGGTTTATAAACTCCGAATATAAGTTGACATGTTTCACAGAAGTTAGAAATGAGTTTCTATGGTGTCACTCTTCCTTTTGATGAATAGAGAAAAAAAATGTCGAACCAAATAAATTCAGTATTTGGGGATTTGAATATGTTAAAAGTACTGCCGGATACTGTTCGCACCATAACTATTAGTTATGGTGCCTTTTGGATGGCCCTAAGAAAGCTTCTATATATTTTCAATTGTTGTTTAGGTTTTGGGGACTCCAACAAGGGAGGAGATCAAGTGCATGAACCCGAACTACACTGAATTCAAGTTTCCCCAGATAAAACCACATCCATGGCACAAGGTATATGCATGTTCTTTTTTCTCCTCCATTTTTTGTGCCTTTGTCATAATATTTTCTTTTTCAAAGTTCATAATACATTTTTGCAACAGGTCTTCCAAAAGCGTTTACCTCCAGAAGCAGTAGACCTTGTCTGTAGGTTTTTTCAGTACTCTCCTAATTTGCGATGCACTGCTGTAAGTGTGACATTCTTAAGTTTGCTTCCTTGATAAGTAATGGGAAAAATATAATTCAATAATCAGCCTCTTCTTTCTCCCGTTTCCATGTGTATCTCCTTGTACTGGCACTTCTTTAGTTGGAGGCTTGCGTTCACCCTTTCTTTGATGAATTGAGGGACCCAAATGTTCGCCTTCCCAACGGCCGTCCGCTACCACCACTCTTCAATTTCAAGCCTCAAGGTCAGTTCCGCTTGGTACTTAAAATACACTTGGCATCTTATGTCATTTAGATGCATTGTTGCTTTATTTTGCTGAGAAATCATCATAGCATAAAAAAAAAAAAAAAGAACTATGATAAGATCTATCTAGTAACACGTTGTTCAATTGGTTAATCATATCTTGAGGACTTTCCAACCTGCTGAGTGGTCTTGACCTCTTGCTCTCTTTTTCCTCTTAATCGGCAGAGCTCTCTGGTATCCCTCCTGAAGTTGTCAAGAAACTTATTCCGGAGCATGCTTGCAAGCAGAATTTATTCATGGCACTGCACACTTAGCAACCATTCCAAGTTTCTTGGGTTCCTACTAGCAAATCGGAGGCCATTTGATCTGTATCAACATAAGCAAAAGATCCCTGACCCGACCTGCGTCATCGATGTAGTGAAAGAAGTGTTAGAGAACAAGTGAGTAGAAGGGCGGAGAGGCAAGGCTTTGAATGCTGGTGAAGCTGTTTTGCTGTTCATTTTGTGGATGCAATTATTATAAGTAGTATCAGCTTGTGTTCTTAATGTATATGCATTGGTGATCCATAGTAATATTAGACTGGTGAGAAGCTATATATGTATTTTACCATCTGCTGGTAAAATTTCGTCCTGTATCTCAGCTTTCTTCTTCAGTAAGATCCAAGTTTGGCTTATGGATTAAGAAGTTATCCCTTATTATATATAACGTTGATCTATTTGTTTTTCAATATGTATAGACTTATATAGGAAGATTGGAAAGGAAATAAAAAGAAAGAGAGGATGGGGGAAGGATGTAGTGAGCTGATGGTGGTTCATTTTATTAGAGAGAGGTTCCCTTTTGTTGCGCTTCGAAGTGAATTTCCGATGTGGCAAGGAAGGAACAGTCAGTGTATAGGGAATTCCCACTAGAGTAGGCCTTTTAACCCACTGCTAGATAAGTAGGTTGAGAAGGCATAGTCTTGGAGGTTCCATTGCCATTTTCAAAATAAACCATCGATTAAAACCTCAACTTCCCCTGCTGAATAGACCGACATCACAGACTCAACCGCATCCAGAAAGAAAGCTTCTCTTTCCTTTACACTATGTAAAATTAATAATTTTAAAGCTTTTCGTCAACCAAAATCCTATTAACATGCAAAATAAATTTTTTTAACTCTATATATATTTGATCCCAAATCCTCTTTTCCAAAGCATATAAAAAATTGTGAAGGTTTACATAAAAAACTATGAGAGCATATAAAAAAACACGAGTACAAAAAATAATGACGAAATACCAAAAATACATTATAAGAGAATATAAAAATTATAAGAAAGTACCAAAAAGTACGAGAGTTGGGTTTACAAAAAAAATTGAAGAAGTATCAAAAATTATAATGGATTATCAAATATTGGTTTTATTTATTTATTTTTTTAAAAATTTATCCTTATATATAATATTTTTAGTATTGAATATTAGTATGCAAAATTAATAATTAAAAATTACCAATTTTTCCCTTCAATAAAATCCCATTAAAATTTTTAATATGAAAAATAATATTTTTCACTAAAGAAAATTATATTTCCAATTATTGCGAAAGCGTATTAAAAATTATGAAGAGACTCAAAAAATTATAAAAGTATACCAAAATAAATAAGGGAGTACAAAAAAATTATGAGGTGTGTACCAAAAATAATGAGAGAATACCAATAAATATGAGTGAGTACCAAAAATTACGAGGGAATACATAAAATTTTAAGGAAATACCAAAAAACATGAATATAATACCTCAAAATTTTTGGTATTAAATTTTGCACCGAATTGAGATAAAATCAATAAAATTTTTTTATAATATATTATTAAACAATTTTGTACTAAATTATCAAATTTAGATTTTCAGTATTTTTATGAACCTATTTGAAATTTTAGCTTGATTTCATGACTAAATTGACATTGATTTTGTTTTAAGGATTAAATTAAAATTTTGTTGCTACCATAAGTTACTTGTTTGCTTAAAATGATATCTACAATGGAGGTGTTAGACTACAGTGGCCATTACAGCTTGGCATTACGAAAACTGTGCAAACAAGATAACAAATAACATCAAGGATTTGTTTACACAGTTCAATTTTCCTACATCTACGGAGCTTAGCTTAGTGAGTAATTTCACCATCTTTGTTCACAAATACTACACGTGATTCAAACTCTATCACTCTCCAAGTATAGAGATCTCACATTTATACCTAAATACTAGAATACTCACCTCCAAATCCTCTCCCTAAGAACTTAATTGGCAGTAAACACTCAATAATGTTTACAATAACAATTTGCACTCACAAAAACATTTCCTCAATGAATAGATTAGAATGCAGTCAATAAACACTCATACATACCTAGGCATCTCTCGAAAGCATATATCGATTTCGGTTTGTTGACATAGAATCCAAGTGAATATAAAGTAATTCCTTAAAATAACTTGTCGAAACCATTTTTTTTATTTTGAAAAAACGGGGATCGACTTTAAAAACGAAAATGGAGTCACCACCAATCTTTTTTCGAGGTGTGATCGGGTCACCTTAAAATTGATCATTTTAATAAAAAACATTTTGATTTATTAAAACAATGATTTTGGTCTAAGAAATTCGAGAAAACGGGTTCAGGAGTCGGTTATGCACAGGAAGGATTAGCACCCTCGTAACACCCAAAATTGGTACTAATTGATTAATTAATGTCTTAATGTCGAAAATTTGAGAAGATTTTAAAATACGATCCTTTTTATTTTAAAAAAATGTTTGAATAAATTGAAATGGATGTTAAGACCCTTTTTTCCCGAAGTAATAAAATATCACATCCAGTACGTTAGGACACGACATTTTAAATCCTCGAAACTAAGCTTGTCTTTTGATTTTCAAAACTCATGCATTTAAATTTTAGAAGGATATTCGGTTATTTGGGTCAAGTGAAAAAATCGGAACCCAGTAAGTTAGGGCATAATTTCTCAAAATTCCAAACATAGAATATTGTCTATACTTTTTAGAAATCCTTACCTCAAGATAACAAGACGTCATATCCAATGAGTTAGGACACAACACATCGAATTCCCGAGAATAAGCTCTTATTTGAAACTCATATGTTTTGATTTGAAATGGGTGCTCGATTACTTAGATCCAACGATGAAAATTGGAACCCAGTAAGTTAGGGCACAATCTTCTCGAAACTCCCAAATACGAGCATTTGGGGGAAAATTATTGCAATATTAAAACAATGTATAAATAAAAAATTTGATAAAAAAATGACAATATTAAAATACAAATAAACAATTTATAAAACACATAATGACAATTATTTAAATACTAACATCAATAATCAAAGACCAAATAAGTTATACACAAAACATCATAAAAATAAATAGTATATATGTCACACCCTGAAAATTTGAGTAATTTATTTTCTTTGTGTGCTTTGAGTAATTATTCTAGAAAGTAAAATTTTCTGATTTATTTTCGTGCTTAGTATAGTCCTGAAGGAGAATTAAATTTATTGGGATGGTATAGTATTAAATTTTGAGAAATTATTTATGGAAGTGGATTAAGTGGCTATGACACATAAATTAATTTAAGTGTCAAAGTGAAGCATAAGATGAGTTATTGGACAAGTGGTGATGGCGCATGAGCTTGTGCATGAGGTTGAAGGTTCGAATCCCATGTTTAGCATTTAGGTGAATTTTTTTTTATTTTGAATTTTTATGCATATATATAGCATGTGTCGGCCAAGAGCTTTTATGGAAGGTGTTGACTTGTTATTTTTGGTTAAAATATCAATGGAATAAGGAAATTTTGAACTTAAGGAAAGGTATCAAGAGAATAAGGAAAATGTGAAGATATGATGCATGAATCAAGGAAGTATTTTTGGAAACAATATCTTGGCCTAAAGACCATGTACATGGACGGCAATATGGCTGGCTAGGGGGGAGCGAATTTTGGTGATAGTTTTGGCTAGAGTTTTAGTTTTAGTTTTTGGTCATTTTTGTTTTGTGCAAGTTTTGCAAATTTTCTCAAAACTCTCTCCCTTTGGCCGAATTTGTGCACTTGGTAAGCCTAGTTTCTTATGACCATTTGGTCATTTTGTTTTACACTTTGTGCCAATTTTGTGTTTTCTCTTTGTGCCGATTTTACCAAAACCTAAAGAGACCATTTTATTCTTTTTTCTTTTCTCTTTACCATAGCCGAATATGCACCTATCTTAAAGCTCATCTCTTTCATTCTTTTCCTTCTATTCACTTTGAAATCAAGCAACATCATCACCATCTTTCTCTTATTTTATTCTTTTCAATCGAAATTCTCTTTACCTACACTCTCATGGCCGAATATTAAGGTGTTCATAAGTCAAATTATTTTCTTCTCTTCTTAATCTCATATAGCGAATCCTTCTTAAATCCATTCTATTCTCGAATCTTTTCTTTCGACGTGGAATATAGGTAAGAGTTCTTTTCGTTTCGATTAGTTATTAGTGGTTAGTGCCGAATATTAATGTTGGCTTGAAGGCATTATTTGGATCGAAATAAACGTTTATTTTATTAACGTTTATTTTGTTAAACTTTAGTGCGATAACGGAAAGTTGGAATCAAGAAGTTGTGGGTGACAAAGCGTTGGAATCGATTTTTGTGGTAAGGAAATCACATCTTTAAACCTTAGAATTATTTCGATATCATTGGATTAATGTTCCTTTGTCTTGAAGACATTCAAAATAGGAAAGAAAAGGGCGGTGTTTAGCCTTCGGAAGAGGGGAGGTTCTGTTATTCCCCCTAAGTACAAGCAAAGGACTATTTCGGGAATCCGGGATTTTCCACCGGGTTGCGGACGTTCAACCGAGGGAAATCAATTGTTCGAAGTCGTTCGTACTCGAACCATTATTTGTTCGTGGTTTCGATTCGGTTAGCGAACCATCGATCGGAGAGAAATCGCAAGTAGAAGTCTTACGGAAATCCGAGGGTAAATTTTTAGATCGTTATATTTAGATCGGTTTTATTATAGATTATAGTGTTTTAATTAACGCAATACGTATAGGTGTTGAAGAGCGGGAAAGTTTAGTTCTCTCCATAACGGTGTGTAAATTCACACTCATTTTAGTTAGATTTCTAATCATAAGTATTGCGATAAAATCGTGTAAATGGTAAATCCGAAATTTTATAGTAATTGATACTTTTGTGAAAATGCATGCAAACGGTTAAAACCAGAAATATGCGAAAAAATCATTAAATCGATAAAATGGGCCGATAATACTCTAGTTCGATAAATGGACCGATAATACTCTAGTTCGATAAATTGGGCCAAAATACTTTAGTTCGAAAAACGGGCCAAAGCCCACTAAGCTGTTAAATGGGCAAATTACTAAATTATTTATTTATATGGGCCTAATAAAATGATTAATGATAAACCGACCGATGTTATGGATTAATTGAAAATCGTTATATGATTATATTTTGTTATACACGCATAATTGCATGGGTGGGATATATGAAGAGAAGAATGGCCGGTTGCCAAATATCTAGTTCGGTGGCTCTGCCACAAATTCGCTCAATGCCTCTAGTTCGGTGGCTCGCCACAAATTTGGCTTAATGCCTCTAGTTCGGTGACAATGTCACAATCTAGTTCGTGAGTGCACTACAAAATTATTTAAGGGCTTTAAGCCCATGTTTGGTGTGTTTGGCGGGGTGGGTTGACTTGGTCCCCACAGTGTGTTGGTTGGTACGGGGTGATAGCGGATGGATACTAGGTTGGTTTGGGAAATTCATTTTACATGCATTTTTTTATTATGTTATTTTATGATGTATGGTTGAATTCGTAAATGGGCTCAAGCCAAAGATGATATCTTGACGATCCGCCCAAAAATGGTGGTAAGTGAGTTGCACATTTGAGTTCTTTGTAACTCACCCAAATTTTTATTAACCATTTCTGTAATGGAAATTGACGTGGACTTGGGTAGGAGATGACTTGGTGGAGGCCATACTACGAACTTGGGTTTTATGAACTATGACTTTATTTAAGTTTTTATTTTAATTACTATTATTGGTTTGATGTAATAAGGCCTCTAAGTATGTTTTATGGATTTTATTGTGTGGATGGTTTAAATTTTATTTCTAAACTCTTAATATGGTTTTATCTTATATATACTAAGTTTTCTTAAGAACATTGGTTTTATAACAAAATTTTTGGACACTATAAATTATTTTAAATTTCTTCAAAGTTTATTATCTTAAGATTTTGACAATTATATTTTGACGTTAAGTTTTCAAACAATTATTTTTCTTGAAACACCAAAATTTCAAATCCTCGTACTAAATTTTTATTAAATTCGATTTTCAAAAGTTTTTGTAGTATTAATTTATCGTAAATCTTGAAAAGAAACGAAAATATGTTTGGTGTGACAAACCAAATCTAAATCTAAACGCATAGACCGGGTTTGGGGTGTTACATTTAGTGGTATCGAGCCCGATTTCAAAACTCGGCTGTGGTTTGGGTTCGATAATGAAATCTGTTTGAAAAATAATTTAAATATCTAGACTTTTGATTTTAAAGGTAGTATGGCACCATGAGCATCCCGCGCCAAGTCAAGTAAGTATCGTAGATATCGATTGTATGCATTACGATTATGATATGATTATAAGAAACACTCTAGAACTCCTAGTTTTAGGTGTTAAAACCGTAGAGATTGAGACAATAGGATATTGTTGCGAAAACATTCTGTCTCTTTCATATCATAAGACATCGTTAATAAACAACCTGAAATATTATTCGATTCATAAAACTCTTAATCGATTAAATCGAATTAGTCGCTATGAGCACTAGAGGACGTGGTCGTGGACGGCGGTAGGCGTGGCCGTGGTAGAGGACGAGGTGTTAGGGGCGAATCGATGTGCCGGTCATATGCTTCGGAAATGGATGCACCTGCGTCACTCGAGAGTGAGACGGGATCGCACGACCATATGGAAGAGGATAATGCTGTGACACGAGCAATGCTGCGAGTACTTGAAAGGGTCGCTGGATCCAGAACTGGACCAACAGCTCGTGGGTCGATATCGGTGCGACTGAAATCTAGTGGAGCTGAGGTTTTCAGAGGTGTCTCTGGTGTAGCTCCCAATGTCGCTGAATATTGGCTTGAGGCAGTAGAGCGAATTATGGACGATCTTGAGTGCACTGTGGAACAAAAGCTAAGAGGAGCGGTATCTTTGTTGAGAGACGAAGCTTACCAATGGTGGCTTACTATCCGAGAAGGCACTGATGCTGCTTTGGTTAATTGGGAGTTCTTTAAGGCTTCCTTTCAAGGGAAATATGTGGGAACAAGCTATGTGGATGCCCGAAGGAAGGAATTTTTGAACCTGGTACAAGGAAATAAGACGGTGGCAGCATATGAGGCTGAGTTCTTACGTTTGAGTCGCTATGCTCGAACGATAGTGGCAACGGACCATGAGCGTTGTGTGCGCTTCGAGGACGGTTTGAAAGACGAGTTGCGGGTTCTGATAGCCCCACAACAAGTTAGAACTTTTGCCGCTCTTGTAGAAAAGGCCAAGATAGCCGAAGAGGCTAAGAACTCGGAACGTCAAAACCGGGAGCAAGTTCGAGGCAAGAGAGATCTGAAGAATTCGGGTTCTTCGAGAAGGTTTTTGAAGAGGTCTCGGAATGATGAATCAGCTCAAGGTAGGATACCTGTAGCTGTTAATCAGAGTCGAGACTGTGCTGAATGTGGGAAAAGGCATTCTGGAGAATGTTGGAGGAAGACGGTGCTTGCTATAAATGTGGATCGACGAGCATCAATATAGGAGTTGCCTCGACATATGGACATAACTCAAGAAGTTCGTGCTATCGATGCACCACCGGCAAGGGAGCTCAAGAACCACCGAGAGGTCGTGGGACCAGGGTCGTGGTGGTAATGGAGCCGGGCGTGGTCAAGGTGCGCGTGGTCGAGGCAATGGTTCTAGAGGCAACGCGGACGCAAGACAGCCAGGACTGGTGTATGCGGTCAGACGTCGTGAGGATGGCAATACACCTGATGTGATAACTGGTACGTTCTTCATTTCAGATGTACCCGTTATTGCCTTAATAGATATTGGTTCTACTCATTCGTACGTTGCTAGCACCATAACTGGAAACTTGAATTTAGACTCTGAAATTTCTGATAAAGAGATGAGGGTGATTAGTCCCTTAGGACAGTCGGTATTGGTTAATAAATTGTTTAGAGACGTGCCCTTAGTTATTCAAGGAGAAACATTCTTGGCAAATTTGATGGAATTGCCTTTTGGCGAATTCGATATCATTCTGGGCATGGATTGGTTGGTTAAGCACCGGGCGCAATTGGACTGTGCTGAAAAGTGGATGTTGATAAGAACTGTGGAGGATAAGGAGATAGTTATGATAGGCGAGCGGAGAAATTTCTTGGCAAATGTGATTTCTGCGTTAAAGGCGGAGAAGTTGGTACGAAAAGGATATGGAGCATTTTTAGCATTTATTAGTGCTTTAGATGCCAAAGAGCTGTCAGTGGAAGATGTGAGAACGGTGAAGGAATTTTCGGATGTTTTTCCTGAAGAACTTCCTGGTGTACCTCCAGATCGGGAAGTGGAATTTGGTATTGAGCTTTTGCGGAATCGCTCCAAAGTGTCCATTGCTCCTTATAGAATGGCACCGAAGGAGTTGTCGGAGCTTAAAGCCCAAATTCAAGAACTGCTAGATCGGGGTTTTATTCGACCGAGTGTGTCTCCGTGGGGAGCACCGGTTTTGTTTGTTAAGAAGAAGGATGGATCAATGCGTATGTGTATTGACTATAGGTAATTGAATAAGCTGACGATCAAGAATTGGTACCCTCTGCCGAGGATTGACGACCTGTTTGATCAATTGAAGGGAGCTTCTATTTTCTCCAAGATTGATTTAAGGTCGGGTTACCACCAGCTTAAGGTGAAAGAAGCGGATATTCACAAGACAGCGTTCCGAACCCGTTACGGACACTATGAGTTTTTGGTGATGCCGTTTGGGTTGACCAATGCACCAATTTGCATTTATGGATATGATGAACCGGTCTTTCAACCATTCTTAGATCGGTTTGTAGTGGTATTCATAGATGACATTACGGTTTATTCGAGGAGCGAAGAAGAACATGACTCGCATTTTGCGGATTGTATTGCAAGTGCTTCGAATAATCATTGTATGCCAAATTCAAGTAAATGTGAATTTTGTTAAGAGAAGTGACTTTCTTGGGTCATGTTGTATCACCAAAGGAATAAGGGTGGATCCTCGGAAGATTGAAGTCGTATTGGATTGGAAACCACCAAGTCGGTAGAAATGAGATTCGGAGTTTCTTGGGTTTGGCCGATATTATAGACGCTTTGTTGAGGGTTCTCGTTGATTGCCGCACCTCTAACTAAGCTTTTGCGGAAGGGAGTGCCGTTTGTATGGACCGATAAGTTGAAGCAAGAAAGTTTCGAGCGATCAAGAAGGTTTTAACTAAGCGCGCGGTATTGATTCAACCCGAAAGTGGGAAGGAGTTTCTGATTTATTGTGATGCGTCACATACGGGTTTAGGTTGCGTATTGATGCAAAGTGGGAAAGTAGTAGCTTATGCTTCTCGTCGCTTGAGACCGCACGAAGTGAACTACCCTACTCATGATTTGGAGTTAGCAAAGCAGTGGTGTTTGCCTTAAAGATTTGGAGGCATTACCTTTATGGTGAAAAGTCTATCATCTATACGGTTCACAAGAGTCTTAAGTATCTTCTTACTCAGAAGGAGTTAAACTTGAGACAACGGAGATGGGTGGAGCTGTTAAAGGACTATGATTTCTCTATTGAGTATCATCCTGGAAAGGCTAATGTGGTGGCGGACGCATTAAGTCGTAAGGTGGTATCTGATTTGAGAGCTATGTTTGCCCATTTGAGTTTGTATGAGGATGGTAGTTTGATAGCGGAACTTCAAGTGAAGCCTTTGTGGTTGGAACAAATTAAGGAAAAACAGATGTTAGATGAGAAGTTGAGACTTTTAATTCAGCAAGTGGAAAATGGTGAAATTGAGGATTTTGGAATAAATTCAGAAGGTGTATTGTGTTTTCGTGGAAGAGTCTGTATGCCTAAGGATTCAGATCTGAGGCAAGTGATTTTGAGGGAGGCGCATAGTAGCCCTTATGCTATGCACCCCGGGGGAAATAAGATGTATCAGGATCTTCGTGAGCGGTTTTGGTGGCCTGGATTGAAGCGGAGATTTGTAATTTGTGGGAAAATGCTTAACTTGTCGCCAAGTGAAGGCGGAGCATCAATTGCCGCGATCTTTTACAACCGATTAAGATTCCTCTTTGGAAATGGGAGCGGATAACAATGGATTTTGTTAGTGGGTTACCTTTAACGCCTACTAAGAAAAACTCGCTGTTTGGGTAATTGTTGATCGTTTGACGAAGATCGCTCATTTTCTACCGGTTAACAGACGGACTACTCGTTGCGAAGTTGGCGGTCGTGTATGTATCTCAAATCGTGAGGTTGCATGGGGTACCAGATCGATTATATCGGATCGGGATCCTAGGTTTACATCTCGATTTTGGAAAGCTTTGCATGAAGCTTTGGGTACAAAGCTTAACTTCAAGACTGCTTTTCATCCTCGATCGGATGGTCATCGGAGAGAGTGATTGGATCTCGAAGACATGTTAAGGGGATGTGTAATCGACTTCAAAGGTAGTTGGGAGGATTTTCACCGTTAGCGAGAATTTTGCGTACAACAACGGCTACCGATCTAGCATTCGAGATGGCACCTACGAGGCATTGTATGGTCGTAGGTGTCGTTCTCCTATTTGTTGGACCGAGTTGGGCGATCGGGCGATTGTTAGGACTCGAGATGATATCTCAAACGAAAGAAAAGTGAAAGCTATTAGAGCACGGCTAAAGGAAGCTTGGATGAGCCAGACGTAAGTCGATGTGGATCTCAAACGTAAGGATATCGAGTATATCGTAGGAGATCAAGTCTTCTTGAAGGTCTCACCTGGAAGAAGATATTCGATTCGGGAAGAAGGGCAAGTTGAGTCCTAGATACATTGGACCGTATCGTGTGGTGAAACGAGTTGGTCCAGTGGCCTATCAAATCGAATTACCTCCAGAATTGAGTCAAATTCATAATGTTTTTCATGTGTCCATGTTGAGGCGCTATAGATTGGATCCTTCGCACATAGTACCTAGGTAGAAGAAGTGGAGTTGAATTCGGACTTGTCTTTTGAGGAGGAACCAGTGGAAATCTTAAACCGAGACGTTAAGGTACTAAGAAAGAAGACGGTGCCGTTGGTCAAAGTGTTATGGCGTAACCACGGAGTGGAGGAAGCTACGTGGGAGCCCTGAGGATGCAATTCGACAACAATACCCTCACCTTTTTCATTGTGTAAATTTCGAGGACGAAATTTTCTTTTAGGGAGTAGAGTTGTCACACCACGAAAATTTGAGTAATTTATTTTCTTTGTGTGCTTTGAGTAATTATTCTAGAAAGTAAAATTTTCTCGATTTATTTTCGTGCTTAGTATAGTCTGAAGGAGAATTAAATTTATTGGGATGGTATAGTATTAAATTTTGAGAAATTATTTATGGAAGTGGGATTAGTGGCTATGACACATAAATTAATTTAAGTGTCAAAGTGAAGCATAAGATGAGTTATTGGACAAGTGGTGATGGCGCATGAGCTTGTGCATGAGGTTGAAGGTTCGAATCCCATGTTTAGCATTTAGGTGAATTTTTTTTTTATTTTGAATTTTTATGCACATATATAGCATGTGTCGGCCAAGAGCTTTTATGGAAGGTGTTGACTTGTTATTTTTGGTTAAAATATCAATGGAATAAGGAAATTTTGAACTTAAGGAAAGGTATCAAGAGAATAAGGAAAATGTGAAGATATGATGCATGAATCAAGGAAGTATTTTTGGAAACAATATCTTGGCCTAAAGACCATGTACATGGACGGCAATATGGCTATAGGGGGGGAGCCGAATTTTGGTGATAGTTTTGGCTAGAGTTTTAGTTTTAGTTTTTGGTCATTTTTGTTTTGTGCAAGTTTTGCAAATTTTCTCAAAACTCTCTCCCTTTGGCCGAATTTGTGCACTTGGTAAGCCTAGTTTCTTATGACCATTTGGTCATTTTGTTTTACACTTTGTGCCAATTTTGTGTTTTCTCTTTGTGCCGATTTTACCAAAACCTAAAGAGACCATTTTATTCTTTTTTCTTTTCTCTTTACCATAGCCGAATATGCACCTATCTTAAAGCTCATCTCTTTCATTCTTTTCCTTCTATTCACTTTGAAATCAAGCAACATCATCACCATCTTTCTCTTATTTTATTCTTTTCAATCGAAATTCTCTTTACCTACACTCTCATGGCCGAATATTAAGGTGTTCATAAGTCAAATTATTTTCTTCTCTTCTTAATCTCATATAGCCGAATCCTTCTTAAATCCATTCTATTCTCGAATCTTTTCTTTTCGACGTGGAATATAGGTAAGAGTTCTTTTCGTTTCGATTAGTTATTAGTGGTTAGTGCCGAATATTAATGTTGGCTTGAAGGCATTATTTGGATCGAAATAAACGTTTATTTTATTAACGTTTATTTTGTTAAACTTTAGTGCGATAACGGAAAGTTGGAATCAAGAAGTTGTGGGTGACAAAGCGTTGGAATCGATTTTTGTGGTAAGGAAATCACATCTTTAAACCTTAGAATTATTTCGATATCATTGGATTAATGTTCCTTTGTCTTGAAGACATTCAAAATAGGAAAGAAAAGGGCGGTGTTTAGCCTTCGGAAGAGGGGAGGTTCTGTTATTCCCCCTAAGTACAAGCAAAGGACTATTTCGGGAATCCGGGATTTTCCACCCAAGGTGCGCGGACGTTCAACCGAGGGAAATCAATTGTTCGAAGTCGTTCGTACTCCCGAACCATTATTTGTTCGTGGTTTCGATTCGGTTAGCGAACCATCGATCGGAGAGAAATCGCAAGTAGAAGTCTTACGGAAATCCGAGGGTAAATTTTTAGATCGTTATATTTAGATCGGTTTTATTATAGATTATAGTGTTTTTTAATTAACAATAATACGTATAGGTGTTGAAGAGCGGGAAAGTTTAGTTCTCTCCATAACCAGGTGTGTAAATTCACACTCATTTTCGGGTTAGATTTCTAATCATAAGTATTGCGATAAAATCGTGTAAATGGTAAATCCGGAAATTTTATAGTAATTGATACTTTTGTGAAAATGCATGCAAACGGTTAAAACCGAGAAATATGCGAAAAACTGTTAAATCGATAAAATGGGCCGATAATACTCTAGTTCGATAAATGGACCGATAATACTCTAGTTCGATAAATTGGGCCAAAATACTCTAGTTCGATAAATTGGGCCAAAATACTTTAGTTCGAAAAACGGGCCAAAGCCCACTAAGCTGTTAAATGGGCAAATTACTAAATTATTTATTTATATGGGCCTAATGAAATGATTAATGATAAACCGACCGATGTTATGGATTAATTGAAAATCTGTTATATGATTATATTTTGTTATACACGCATAATTGCATGGGTGGGATATATGAAGAGAAGAATGGCCAGTTGCCAAATATCTAGTTCGGTGGCTCTCGCCACAAATTCTACTCAATGCCTCTAGTTCGGTGGCTCGCCACAAATTTGGCTTAATGCCTCTAGTTCGGTGACAATGTCACAATCTAGTTCGTGAGTGCACTACAAAATTATTTAAGGGCTTTAAGCCCATGTTTGGTGTGTTTGGCGGGGTGGGTTGACTTGATCCCCACAGTGTGTGTTGGTTGGTACGGGGTGATAGCGGATGGATACTAGGTTGGTTTGGGAAATTCATTTTACATGCATTTTTTTATTATGTTATTTTATGATGTATGGTTGAATTTGTAAATGGGCTCAAGCTCAAAGATGATATCTTGACGATCCGCCCAAAAATGGTGGTAAGTGAGTTGCACACTCGAGTTCTTTGTAACTCACCCAAATTTTTATTAACCATTTTGGTAATGGAAATTGACGTGGACTTGGGCCGGAGATGACTTGGTGGAGGCCATACTACGAACTTGGGTTTTATGAACTATGACTTTATTTAAGTTTTTATTTTAATTACTATTATTGGTTTGATGTAATAAGGCCTCTAAGTATGTTTTATGGATTTTATTGTGTGGATGGTTTAAATTTTATTTCTAAACTCTTAATATGGTTTTATCTTATATATACTAAGTTTTCTTAAGAACATTGGTTTTATAACAAAATTTTTGGACACTATAAATTATTTTAAATTTCTTCAAAGTTTATTATCTTAAGATTTTGACAATTATATTTTGACGTTAAGTTTTCAAACAATTATTTTTCTTGAAACACCAAAATTTCAAATCCTCGTACTAAATTTTTATTAAATTCGATTTTCAAAAGTTTTTGTAGCATTAATTTATCGTAAATCTTGAAAAGAAACGAAAATATGTTTGGTGTGACAAACCAAATCTCGTCTAAACGCATAGACCGGGTTTGGGGTGTTACAATATAAAATAGATAGTAATATATAAAAGTTTGCAATTGATAATATATGGAAAAAAATTTAAAGCAAATAATCAAACAATTTAAAATGGATGATTTATAAAACGAGTTTTTTTAAACAACATGTGTGACATTAAAAACAAATAAAGTATATAATTAATGGAAGAAAATAAAAGAATGATAAGAATGGTTAAATGAATGAACAATATGTAAATAAGAAAGTTGACGAATAAATAAATGAATAAAAATAAAAAGAATAATTAATGATTAAGCAATTGAATGAATAAATAAAAAAAATTAAAAAAAAAAGAGGCCTAAGTCAACCTAATTCTCACAATATGAAGATTCAAAGAAATTCCACCACCTAAATCCAACTCAAACGAGAGCAACTAAAAAAGAAACAAAGACGAACGAATAACAAAATAAAAACAAGCCCCAAAAAATAAGAACGCAAGAGAGAGAGAGAGAGATTTGTGTGAATGCTCTCAAGAATTTTTATTGCTCAAAACTCAAGTGTCCTTTACAATGAAGGGAGAGGCCTCTATTTATAGTTGAGCCTCCCCAAATCCAACGGTACAGATTAATTACATCAACAGCTAAGATTAAAAGGTATCTACAAATTAAATCTCTAAGATTACAAAATCATATCTTCTAAGATTGCATACCATATCTTCTAAGATTGCATATTATATCTAAGATTTGCATATCATATCTTCTAAGATTGCATACCATATCTTCTAGGATTGCATATCATATCTAAGATTTGCATATCATATCTAAGATTGCATATCCTTGAAGATTGTGTTCCCATATACGTCAAGCTTGTAGATAGACCTTCAATCTTTTTAAGTAATGGGTCATTCCGATCGGGTAAAATGATATATTTTGGACTGGACTTGGACTTTGTTTTATTATTTTGGGTTTATTATTTTTTGTATGGGTCCGGGCTAAATTGGCCTATTACATAACTATTACATCATTAATAATCAAAGCATAATCAATCGAAGATATGGTCTCCAAAATCAACAATACAATCTCGATCAAATCTCCATATTTTAAGGGTTGAATTGATTCACTTGTATCCAATTCAATCGTCAAAAGCCATGGATTGATTTTCATAGATGGATCATAGTATTTTCATAAAAGAATACATGAATAGGCCTAAAATTTTCTTCATTAAATTGTCAAATCAAATAAGGTAAATAATAAACTACTGACAATCAAATAAGGTAAATAATAAACTACTTTAGTGGTAATTTGCTGTTGGCATTATGGAATGTCACTCATCAATAATTAGCTCATATTGCCTCCACAATTTTCAAAAATTAGTGGGAGATTAAAGTTAGAATTAAGTTGTTTTTCATTTTCAATATATTAGCGGCATGTGTTGTGTCGTATTATTATTGTTATTGTTGTTTACATTAGGTTATGATAGTGGGGATTTTCTTAAGAATTTTTGTTAGGTATATTAAGATAATTAAAAGTCTTTTAAAACTGGAAGTCCTCAATTCATAATTTTCCTTTTAGTTTCTCTCCCTTTCTATTTTATCTGAGCAGTCCATGCTACTTTAATTAGCTTCAAAACCCTACTCCCGTTTGTTTCGATCTCCATCATAAAATTTAGGGTTAGAAATACGTTGTTTAGGGTTAGAAATACGTTGTTTTGAACCTCTGCGATCATTCTTTCTAAATTCCACCGCTGCCTTCACCACCGTTGGTGTTTTATTGGTTCCAAATTGTTGGCCATCTTCTTGCTTGTTTGCCGACCAAAATTGCCTCAGTTGGTGCCGATCATCCTTCAATTTACTGTTGCTATTTGCTTCAGCTACTCCAAAATAGCCATCAAATTGTTAGAATTCCGAGGGTTAGAAATTTGAAACTGTTGCTTGAGGTGTAAGGATCACTCTAAAGATATTGTCACGATTTAACAAATACTTCTATTAATAGGTTTATTTCAACATTACCTTGGTAGTTTTACTTCAAGAATATGGGATTGTGTAGTTTTCTTAAATACATAATAAAACTTCAACAGAAATCGCAGTCCAAAGCCGTAAATATTGCCAGCTCCTTCAAACCATTGTTTTTTGCTATAGTCTTTGTCGTCAATTTGCTACTGCAAAACATCAAAATCTCTGCTGTAATTTCACCCCAATAGCAGCTCTTTATGCCATCCGAAGAAGTCGCTACTTGATCCTTTAATTTGCAGCACCAAGTAGCTTTCCTTCAATGCTCTTTGGCTTGATCTTTAATTCCGCTTGGTGCTCCAATTTTATCGATTCGATATGTCGCTTATCGCCTCAATTTTGCGGGCCGTGTCGTGCTTCAAGTTGCTACCATTTCGCTTGCTATTTCATTAATTTTTTCGCCATCACCACCTCGCTTATGCGGTTAATTATCTCCAAAATTGCCGCTCTAAGATGTCGCCAATTGCCGATCATTACTCCTATATATTGTTGTTGTTAGTCGTTTCAAGTAAGCGGCCACTAAAATTGTTAGAATTAAGTGACTCGAATCCTTATTTAAATAAAATACAATAGTAAAATAAAATAAAAGAAGAATCACTATAGAACTACACTTCTTTTATTTTATTTTAAATAAGGTTTTTTAAACCTTATTAAACTCCATCTATTTAATATTGATTAGAATAAGGAGTTTTAATCTTACTACATTCCTATTAGAATATGGCTTCTCTTATACTTGGATTCGAATTCGACATAGTTAATTTTCTTCTCCTTTGCCCGTGGTTTTTTCCCGAAAGGGTTTCCACGTAAAATCTGTGTATTCTTTAAATTTTTATTTCTCTTTTCTTTGCGATATATTTGTCATTACTGACGTTATATTTTTCACAAATTGGTATCAAAGCTTCCGAGTTTTTCATCTCGATCACGGTAATGGCGTCTTTGAAGTATGAAATTCCGCTATTGGATCGCAACACCAGATTCGCGTTGTGGCAGATAAAGATGCAGGCAGTTCTTGCACAGATGGATTTAGAGGAAACCCTACTAGGGGTAGATACGATGCCTTCGACATTAACGGAGGAAGAGAAGAAGCGCAAGGATCGAAAGGCGTTAACACAGTTACATTTGCATTTGTCTAACAAAATTTTGCAGGATGTGATGAAAGAGAAGACCACCGCTGCATTATGGAAGAGGCTAGAACAAATATGTATGTCGAAAACTCTAACTAGCAAGTTGCATAAGAAGCAACGTCTTTATGCTCATCGTTTGGAGGAAGGTGCGTCTGTGCATGAACACTTAACAGTGTTTAAAGAAATTCTCTCAAACTTGGAGGCCATGGAGGTTCAGTATGATAAGGAAGATCTAGGGTTGATTCTACTTTGTTCGTTGCCCCCGTCTTATTCAACCTTTAGAGACACGATTTTATATAGCCGCTAGTCTCTCACAGTTGATGAGGTTTATGATTCTTTGACTTCGTATGATAAGATGAAGCATATTGTGGTTAAAACTGGCTCTCAAGGAGAGGGTCTCATTGTTCGTGGGAGACAAGATCGAAATGCTGATGATGATCGTGGAAGGACACAAGATTGGAATCCTCACGGTAAATCTAATGGTAGATCGAAGTCTTCAAACAGAGGTAAAACTTGTAACTTTTGCAAGAAGAAAAAGCACATTAAATCCGAGTGCTATAAGCTACAGAATAAGATTAAAAGGGAGGCTGCGAATCAAAAAGGAAAACAACCAGAAAATTCCGGTGAAGCTGATGTTGTAGAAGACTACATCGATGGTGAACTTCTAGTCGCTTCTGTCAAAAATTCTAAAGTGAGCGAGGAGTGGATACTTGATTCAGGTTGCACCTTCCACATGTGTCCCAATCAGGATTGGTTTACAAATTATGAAACAGTGTCTGAAGGTGTTGTTTTGATGGGAAATAATACTTCGTATAAAATCGCAGGTGTTGGAACAATTACATTTAAGATGTTTGATGGAGTTGTCAGAAAACTTAGTGACGTACGACATGTTCCAGAATTGAAAAGAAATTTAATTTGGTTAAGTACTCTTGATTCAAAAGGGTACAAATACACAGCTGAAAGTGGGATTTTGAAGAATTCCAAAGGTTCCCTCATTGTGATGAAAGGGCAGAGAAAGACTGCCAAGTTATATGTTTTGCAGGGTTCTACTGTTCTTAGTGATGCAGCTGTTGCTTCCTATTCCTTGTCAGATAATGATATTACTAAACTTTGGCATATGCGCCTAGGGCATATGAGTGAGAATGGCATGGCAGAATTGATCAAAAGAGGACTTCTTGATGGGCAAGAAATTTCCAAATTAAAGTTCTGTGAGCACTGCGTTTTTGGGAAGCAAAAGAGAGTTCGATTTAACAGAGGAATCCAAAACACGAAGGGAACATTGGAGTATACTCATTCTGATCTGTAGGGGGCATCAAGAGTGCCTTCGAGAGGTGGAGCTAATTATATGCTAACTTTTATTGATGATTTTTCCAGAAAAGTTTGGGCATTCTTCTTGAAGCAGAAAAGCGATGTGTTTTTGATAAACCGTAAAAGTAACATATTTTAATCCCACATTTAGCTTACTTTTTGATGATTTATCCCTTGATTTATATGAAAAGGTGCTTGTAATCCTTTTGTTTTCATGTTTTATACCCAGGAAAGCACCCGAAGATGAAAAGAACACAAAACTGGCCCAAAACGGAGTAAATGAGCCATATCATGAATTCGACACGGCCTGGCCCGGAGACCACACGACCGTGCCACGCGAAACATCTAGAATATGGCCTCTCTCCCCGTGCCGTGCCTCAAGTTAGAAATCCGAACATGGCCTGGAGTCGATCCACACGGGCGTGTTACATGGCTGTGCCTCTGTCGTTAGAATGAACAATTTCCGTCGGAAAAGGATACTTAGGGAGAAAGAATCGCATTCCAAGAGCCTATATATATCCCCTAAGTCTCACCTTTGAAAAGGCGTCAAAGCTAGGCCAAGGAGCCAAGCCGAGAAGGTCAGAGTTAGGGAATAACGCGAGGATAGCCAGTTGATCCATCCCAAGAAGCCGGAATTATACTCAAGACGGCGGATTTCTCCTTCAATTCCTTCAGGGGGTTTTAGGGTTTTCTTATGTTTTGTTTTATCTTTTCTCTTGTGATGTTCTTTTTATTCATTATGAACTAAACCCTTAAGATATCTGAAGGGGATGAAACCTAGATGAATTTTGTTATTTGATTTCTAAGTTATATGATAATTGCTTAGTTTGTTCTTAATTATATTGCTTAATCCAAATCTAATGTGCTTAGGTGGAGGAGGAATAGACCCTGCCTATGAGTAGATCTAAACATAATTAAGCAGAGTTAGTCGAACGCCTAGAGATAAGGTTACGGGATTTTGCCAGATTAGGGTGAAACCTAATATGGGAGTCCATTGATCGATTTACTGCTATCCTAGGGGGTTATTATAAGTGAACGAGAGTTCCACTAATTAACCTAGGGTTAGACGTTATTCGCCTCGAGAGAGGGTTTAATATAGGTTAGGGAGTCTTACGGATCAAGCTAAGTAAAGAAATCGTATAATTTAGGGTTAGATAACAATTGAAGTCTAGGTGGATTCTTCTTAAGGGTATCGTCATAATCAGCTGAGTTTTCCTTCAAAGTTATTTTCCTATTCGTCTTTTTTGTCTTTGTGTCCTTAGTTTAGTCTTCGTCAATATAATTTAAAGCAACTTCACTCTATTTTTAAGGCTAAATAATAAAAAGAAAGTTAGTATTAGTACTCTTAGTTCCTTTGGGTTCGATATCCGGTCTTCCCTAGGTACACTTGCCTTTAATCGTTGTTAGAGTTAGTTTTCAGGTTTTGATCATTCTTTTATAGATTTTAAAGCTCTGATTTAAAGCGATCGAGTTTTTGGCGCCGCTGCCGGGAAACTAAATTATTAAGAAAACTCTATTTTTATTACTTTAGCCATTATTTTATTTTTATTTTCAGCAATTTATTTTGTTTTTAGTTTAATTTTTAGTTTTGCTAATTTTTCTTTCTTTCTTTTTTTTCTAGGTACCTCTAGTTTATGACTAGAAGGAATCCGAGAGGACCTTTGGTATATGCTAGTGATATTGAAGCAACTGTTCGCAGGAATCGTCAAGAAACCAGGCGAGCCCTAAATTACATAGAAAGGGAGGAAGAAGACAGATCCAATCCTACTAAAAGGATGGACGAGAATAACCCACCACCAAACGATGTGGGGGAACGCAATGCTCCACGTACAATGTTTGATTATGCTAAACCACAGTTAACAGGAGAAGAATCGAGTATTGTTAGGCCTGTTATAGCTACTAATAATTTTGAATTAAAGCCTAACACAATACAAATGATTCAACAGTTTGTTCAATTTGATGGTTTGCAGGACGAAGATCTAAACATGCATATAGCTAACTTTTTAGAGTTCCGTGATACCTTCAAAATAAATGGTGTTTCTGATTATGCCGTACGTCTTTGGTTATTTCCTTTTTCATTAAGAAATAAAGCTATACAGTGGTTAAACTCGTTACAACGAGGGTCAATCACCACATGGGATCAAATGACCGAAAAATTTTTAATGAAATATTTTCCACCGGCCAAAACGGCCAAATTAAGGAATGATATCTCTTCTTTTGTGCAGATGGATTTAGAAACACTATACGATAAATGGGAGAGATTCAAGGATCTCTTAAGGAGGTGCCCACACCATGGCTTACCCTTGTGGCTACAAGTCCAAACATTCTATAACGGTGTAAACCCCTCAACAAGGCAACTGATTGATTCAGCAACTGGTGGAACCCTGAATAACAAAACTCCAGAAGCAGCCTACGAGTTCATCAAGGAGATGTCATTGAATAATTATCAGCAACCAAGTCAACGTCGATGCCATGACCATGCTATCAACGCAGCTTGAGATGATGAATAAAAAACTTGATAGTTTGTGTTCTTCGCAGGTACATCTAGTCATGCAATGCGACACAGGTGGAACCGTGGCGAATCCTGAGTACTCACCCTACCAACCGGAAGCAGAGAGCGACCAGATGAACTATATAGGTAATAATTTCCGATCCAATAATAATCCTTATAGTGACACTTACAATCCAGGTTGGAGGAACCACCCAAATTTTTCATGGGGAGGTCAAGGCAATCAAGGAAATCAAAGGCAACAACCTCCTCAAAACTTTCGAAATCAACCCTATTCACAAGAAAAGAAACCAACCCACGAGGAGGAGATAACAAAATCGGTAAACACAGAAGAACGCCTATAAGATATTGTGAGAACAATCGAAAGCAACGAGAGTCAAATCAGAAAAGTCACTAAGTCAATAAAGGAAGTTACTAATGCAGTCGAATGACTCGCACAACTCATGTCAGAACAATCGCAAGGATGTCTACCAAGTAACACCGAGATTAACCCAAAGGAGCAAATTCAAGCCATAGCAGCTCAGGAAAATGCAGAGATAGACAAATCCATCTCGCAACAAGAAGACAAGGTAGACGAAAGAAAAGTAGAGGTAACACAGGTAAGGCCAAAACCGGTAATCAAAGAATACCAACCTCACATTCCTTATCCCGAAGTATTAAAAAGAGACGATTCAGAAGAATAGTTTGGTAAGTTTCTTAAACTTTTAAAGAAATTACACATTAACTTACCTCTTCTTGAAGCCCTTTTTCATATACCAGACGCGGGGAAATTTTTAAGACAGCTCCTGCCAAACAAACGCAAATTAGATGAGGAGCCACACATTGAACTTAACGCAAAGTGCTCAGCAATTCTTCAAAATAGACTACCATAGAAGTTAAAAGACCCAGGGAGTTTTACAATTCCATGTTTAATTGGTAGTTTAACTAGTGATAATGCATTGGCTGATTTAGGGGCAAGCATAAATGTCATGCCTTACACATTATTTAAAGGACTAGGTCCAGGGAAGCCCAAACAAACTAGGATGAGTACTCAATTAGCTGATAAAACTGTTAGAATTCCTAGGGGCATTGATCGCTGTAAATCAGAGTTTTAAAATTTATAAAAGAATGATCAAAACCTGAAAACTAACTCTGACAACGATTAAAGGCAAGTGTACCTATCGAATAGTAGTATAGCTTAGGCAAGACCGAATATCGAACCCAAATGAACTAAGAGTACTAATACTAACTTTCTTTTTATTATTTAGCCTTAAAAATAGAGTGAAGTTGATTTAAACTATATTGACGAAGACTAAACTAAGGACACAAAGACAAAAAAGACGAATAAGAAAATAACTTTAAAGGAAAACTCAGTTGATTATGATGATACCCTCAGGAAGAATCCACCTAGACTTCACTTGTTGTTTAACCCTAAATTATATGATTTCTTTTACTTAGCTTGATCCGTAAGACTCCCTAACCTATATTAAACCCTCTCTCGAGGTGAATAATGTCTAACCCTAGGTTAATTAGTGGAACTCTCGTTCGCTTATAATAACCCCCTAGGATAGCAGTAAATCGATCAATGGACTCCCATATTAGGTTTCACCCTAATTCGGCAAAATCTCATAACCCTATCTCTAGGCGTTTGATCAACTCCGCTTAATTATGTTAGATCTACTCTTAGGCAGGGTCTATTCCTCCTCCACCTAAGCACATTAGATTTGTATTAAGCACATAATTAAGAACAAACTAAGCAATTATCATATAACTTAAAAATCAAATTAAAAGATTCATCTAGGTTTCATCCCCTTCAGGTATCTGAGGGGTTTAGTTCATAATGAATAAACAAAACATCGCAAGAGAAAAGATAAAACAAAACATAAGAAATCCTAAAATCCTCTGAAGGAATTGAAGGAGAATTCCACCGTCTTGAGTATAACTCCGGCTTTTTGGGATGGATCAACTGGCTACCCTCGCGTTTTTCCCTAACTCTAACCTTCTCGGCTTGGCTCCTTGGCCTAGCTTTCGATGCCCTTTCAAAGGTGGTACTTGGGGGATATATATAGGCTTTTGAATGCGATTTTTTTCCCTAAGTATCGTTTTCCGACTGAAATTGCTCTTTCCAGGGACAGAGGCACGGCCATGGCACACGCCTGTATGGATCGAGACCAGACCGTGTTCGAATTTCAAACTTGAGGCAAGGCCGTGTGTGATGGAGTTGAGGCCGTGCTCTAGGTATTCATCGAGGCACGGCTGTGTGAACTTTGGGCCAGGCCGTGTCAATTTCGTGTTAGGGCCCATTGACTCTATTTTTGGCCCGTTTTGTGTTCTTTTCATCCTCGGGTGCTTTCCTGGGTATAAGACATGAAAAGAAAGGATTAAAAGTACCTTTTTATAAAAATCAAGGAATAAATCATCAAAAATCATATTAAATGTGGGATTAAAATATGTTACTTTTACGGTTTATCAAATACCCCCACACTTAAGCTTTTGCTTGTCCTCAAACAAAATTCTCGACTTACAATTAAAACGAACTTTCCATGATTCATAATTCCTATCAACAATGTCTTATCCTAATTCATAGATAATATATACATGGATAATTTGATTCAAAGTGTCCTAAAGATTCAAATGAGATAAGTCATGATTTTGTACTTCGAAACATAGGTGTCTCCCCTATTTTAAATAACTACCTTTTCAATTCAAAATCGACAAGGATTGGTATCCTCACTTAAGATTCACTCAAATCACTCTAAAGTGTTTAAGGTTTAGAAAAAGATCGCTCATAAGCCGAACCTGAAAAGTTAATCCCATAGGCTTGCCTGAAAATTAAATCTCCACCATTGTAATATGATATGACAAACAGATCAAAAGGTCTTTGTCAGGATTGTAACGGGGTTAGGGTTAAAGGTGTGGTCACAGGCTAAAATTAGAGGGTTAGAATTAAGATTGAATTGATAAGTACCTACCTAAAATATTTGGAATTCCATAAATTGAAAATAATAATAAACCTACTAATACGAGCTTTTCTTAAGCTCACTTTTCATACTACTAATATTTGAATTTTTTTTAAAGAACAAACTAAGTACAAGATAAATTTAACCACCAGAATAATATACTTAGGTAACTAATTCAAATCAAATCTCGATTAAGGGGTAGTCAAAAGAAAGGGTGATAATAAATACAAAGGCCTTGGGTTGATATTAGTAGGTGAGTCAATAAAAAGGGTTTGTTAGGATCAATGGGGTTCACTAGGGGTCAAGTGTAAGTGTAGGTTATTTAGTGGAATTAGTGGGTTAAAACCTAGGTGCCTTTATCATCTCTGTATATCAAATCAAAAGTGTGGTCTCGACATGTAAAAACGAGGCAAGTTCTAGAATAACAGTTCATAGTTGACGCACTCATAATAAAAAAAAGAGCACGAAAAAGAATGTATGCTCTATAAGGTTCAAATACTCACAAAAATTATGGGTGTTTTGACATCATCCTTCTAAAATTCGAATTTCAAGGTGATATTCAAAATTGGATCAACAACCTAGCAAAAATTTTAATTCCTGAAAAATAGACTTATCATGCTTGATTCTATAGTATTCTTTAAATTTAATCATTAATGTACAATTAACTATGACTTATTCTAAAACACGTCAATAATCATCACAAATCATCAGAAATTTCATTCTAATTAGTAATATGAGAAAATTACTTTAAAACAAGACTAAATTCAGGGATTTGAGACCAATGCAGAAAGTTAGGCATTTTTATCCTCAGAGTTTGAGAATAATGAAAAAAAATTAGGCATTTTCTCAGAATAACTATTCACCCCCTACACTTAAGATGTACATTGCCCTCAATGTTCAATGATAGAAAATAACATTCAATGGAGAAATCAAAAGATAAGGGGAAAGAATTACTCCCTGAGTTTTGGATGTTTTCCCGGATGAGTGTCTTTGGTGGTGGTGATGGTCGGTCGGGATGGCGAACCTGCGCTAGACGAAGAAATTGGGCAGCGCCTTGAGAAGTAGCCAGGTTTTATTAAGACCTAATAAAAATAAACTAAATATGAAATTAAAGAAAAACAAACTAAAGGGAAGGAGACTAAGAAGAAAACTAAAATGAAAATAGAATATTAATGGACTGTGAAGTCTTTATTGAAGGATGGTTCGCAAGGTGGGTGTGATTTCTAAGGCTGGGGAGGGGCTGGCGGTGGCGGAAGTGAAGAGGTTATCGTGGTGGTCGGTGTGATTCCCAAGCAGCCTTTCGAACCTGACTCTACGAAACTAAATAAAATTAAAATAAATTAAACATAAGATTATTAAAGAAAAGGAGAATGAAAGGAAAGAGAAATGGAAAATAAAAACTAATTGGTCTCAAAGATCCTTGGCTTGGTGTTGAGACGAAGCTACCGGTATGAACTCATGTTGACCGTTCTTTGTTAAGGAGCCTATGCTTAGCTTCCTCCGCTTCTTCGGCATGGTGTTGGCTTGCTCAAGGATCTAGAGTCTTAGTGAGTGGAGAATCTAAGATGGAGAAGAGTGAAAAGCAAAGAAAATAAGGATGAAATCAGATGGAGGGAAGGGGAAGAGTTGAGGGGTTCAAATAGAGGTTCAAATTTGGTGCTTCCCCACGGCCGTGGTCCTAGGGTGTGTCGATTTACACAGCTTCCTCACACGGCCGTGTTATAGAGGGTGTTGTCACCCTATGCCCGTGTTTGATCCCTCCATGCCCGTGTTTGTGAAGTTTTTCTTTTGGCACGGTCGTTCTACACGGGCGTGTCTTACCCGTTTTCGATAAGTCAGTAGCTTTAAACGGTTGAGGGCACGGCCGTGCCCTCTCTGTCGGTGCCCGTGGGAAGGGTGGTTGGATCCATGACATTGCGGGAGTGGTTGGACTGAATTGCACGACTTCTGCCCTGTCAGGCTGGTGGTTCAGGTGGTCCACACGGCCACGGACACGGCCGTGTGTAAGGCCGTATGGTTTGGAATTCTGCACTTTTGGTTAGTTAAAAAGGAGAAGAAAAAGAAAAAGAAAATAAAATGTAAACAAATGCACAAAGAAATAGGGTTAGTACTCAGGTTGCCTCCCAAGAAGCGCTCGTTTATAGTCTTAAGCTAAACTTTCCTCATATTTGAAAATTTTAGGGAGGTTTAAAGGTTTGAATATCTTTCCTCATGTCCATGTTTTTATTTCTTTGACAAAGTTGAAGTCGAGAAGCGTTTTCTTTGAAATTGCTGAATATTGGATTGCTTACCTCGACTATTCCTTGTGGGAAGATATCGTGTACCTTAAGAAGGATTTCTCCCTTTTTCTTCAGGTCTGTTGTGGTGATGTGAGGATCGGCTTTGCCTAACAGTGCCTGGTCTCCTATTTTGAAATGATTTGATGTCCCTATGAGCTCTTCTAGTGGTTCCTCTGATTATACTTCGTGTAATTTTGATTCTTCCTTGTGAGTTATTTCTTTGTTGGCACTGAACTGAGGATCCGGTTCAATCGTTCCTTTTTACGATGGTTCCTGAAAAGAAGGTGTAATTGGATGGTTATCAAAAGAATTTTCTTTCTTACCTTCGTTCTTTAATGACCTGGCTGAGTCGAGGGCTTGAAGATTAATTGAGTCGTCTCCTACACAAAGTATGAGCTCGCCTGTGGCAACATCAATTTTAGTCTTGGCAGTTGCTAGGAACGGTCTTCCTAAAATTAAGGGGATTGAATTATCCTCATCCATGTCTAAAACAACAAAATCTATTGGGAAAACAAATTTATCGATCTTTACGAGAACATCTTCAATAATGCCCCTAGGAATTCTAACAGTTTTATCAGCTAATTGAATACTCATCCTAGTTTGCTTGGGCTTTCCTAAACCTAGTTGTTTAAACAGTGAATAAGGCATGACATTTATGCTTGCCCTTAAATAAGCTAACGCATTATCAATAGTTAAACTACCAATTAAACATGGAATTGTAAAACTCCCTGGGTCTTTTAATTTCTGTGGTAGTCTATTTTGTAGAATTGCTGAGCACTTTGCGTTGAGTTCAATGTGTGGCTCTTCATCTAATTTGCGTTTGTTTGTTAGGAGCTGTCTTAAAAATTTCCCCGCGTCTGGCATCTGAAAAAGGGCTTCAAGAAGAGGTAAGTTAATGTGTAATTTCTTTAAAAGTTTAAGAAACTTACCAAACTGTTCTTCAGAATCGTCTCTTTTTAGTGCTTCGGGATAAGGAATGCGAGGTTGGTATTCTTTGATTACCGATTTTGGCCTTTCCTGTGTTACCTCTACCTTTCCTTCGTCTACCTTGTCTTCTTGTTACGAGATGGGTTCGTCTATCTCTGCATTTTCCTGAGCTACTATGGCTTGAATTTGCTCTTTAGGATTAATTTCAGTGTTACTTGGTAGGCGTCCTTGCGGTCGTTTTGACATGAGCTGTGCGAGTCGTTCGACTGTATTTTTAACTTCCTTTACTGCTTTAGCAATTTCACTAATTCGGCTCTCGTTGCTTTTAATGGTTCTATCAATATCTTGTAGGCGTTCTTCTGTGTTTGCCGATTTCTCCTCGTGGGTTGGTTTCTTTTCTTGTGTATAGGGTTGATTTCAGAAGTTTTGAGGAGGTTGTTGCCCTTGATTTCTTTGATTGCCTTGACCTGCCCATGAAAAATTTAGGTGGTTCCTCCAACTTGGATTGTAAGTGTTACTATAAGGATTATTGTTGGATCGAAAATTATTACCTATATAGTTCATCTGTTCGCTTTCTGCTTCCGGTTGGTAGGGTGGGTACTCAAGATTCGCCACTGTTCCACTTGTATCACACTGCATGACTGGATGTACCTGTGAAGAACACAAGGTATCGAGCTTTTTAATCATCATCTCAAGCTGCGTTGATAGCATGGTCATGGTGTCGACGTTAAAGACTCCTGACGATTTCGTTGGTTTGGTCCTTGAAGCTTGCCACTGATAATCGTTTAATGGCATCTCCTCAATGAACTCGTAGGCTGCTTCTGGAGTTTTGTTATTCGGAGTTCCACCGGCGGCTGAATCAATCAGTTGCCTTGTTGAGGGGTTTACACCGTTATAGAATGTTTGGACTTGTAGCCATAAGGGTAAGCCATGGTGTGGGCACCTCCTCAAGAGATCTTTGAATCTCTCCCATGCATCGTATAGCGTTTCTAAATCCATCTGCGCAAAAGAAGAGATATCATTCCTTAATTTGGCCGTTTTGGCCGGTGGAAAATATTTCATTAAAAACTTTTCGATCATCTGATCCCATGTAGTGATTGACCCTCGTTGTAACGAGTTTAACCACTGTTTAGCTTTATTTCTCAATGAAAAACGGAATAACCGAAGACGTATGGCATCATTAGAAACGCCATTTATTTGGAAGGTATCACAGAACTCTAAAAAGTTAGCTATATGCATGTTTGGATCTTCGTCCTGCAAACCATCAAATTGAACAAATTGTTGAATCATTTGTATTGTGTTAGGCTTTAATTCAAAATTATTAGCAACTATAGCAGGCCTAACAATACTCGATTCTGCTCCTGTTAAATGTTGTTTACCATAATCAAACATTGTACGTGGAGCATTGTGATCTCCCACATCGCGTGGTGGTGGGTTGTTTTCGTCCATCCCTTCAGTAGGATTGGATCTGTCTTCTTCCTCCCTTTCTGTGTAATGTAGGGCTCGCCTGGTTTCCCGACGATTCCTTCGAGTGGTAGCTTCAATATCACTTTCGTATACTAAAGGTCCTCTCGGGTTCCTTCTAGTCATAAACTAGAGGTACCTGGAAAGAAAAGAAAGAAAGAAAAATTAGCAAAATTGAAAAATTAAACTAAAAACAAGATAAATTACTGAAAATAAAATAATGGCTAAAGTAATAAAAATAGAGTTTTCTTAATATCTTAGTTCCCCGGCAACGGCGCCAAAAACTTGATCGCTGTAAATCAGAGTTTTAAAATTTATAAAAAAATGATCAAAACCTAAAAACTAACTCTGACAACGATTAAAGGCAAGTGTACCTGTCGAACAGTAGTATAGCTTAGGCAAGACCGGATATCGAACCCAAAGGAACTAAGAGTACTAATACTAACTTTCTTTTTATCATTTAGCCTTAAAAATAGAGTGAAGTTGCTTTAAACTATATTGACGAAGACTAAACTAAGGACACAAAGACAAAATGGACGAATAAGAAAATAACTTTGAAGAAAACTTAGTTGATTATGACGATACCCTCAGGAAGAATCCACCTAGACTTCACTTGTTATTTAACCCTAAATTATATGATTTCTTTTACTTAGCTTGATCCGTAAGACTTCCTAACCTATATTAAACCCTCTCTCGAGGAGAATAACGTCTAACCCTAGGTTAATTAGTGGAACTCTCGTTCGCTTATAATAACCCCCTAGGATAGCAGTAAATCGATCAATGGACTCCCATATTAGGTTTCACCCTAATCCGGTAAAATCTCGTAACCCTATCTCTAGGCGTTCGATCAACTCCGCTTAATTATGTTAGATCTACTATTAGGTAGGGTCTATTCCTCCTCTACCTAAGCACATTAGATTTGGATTAAGCAACATAATTAGGAACAAACTAAGCAATTATCATATAACTTAAAAATGAAATAAAAAGATTCATCTAGGTTTCATCCCCTTCAGGTATCTGAGGGGTTTAGTTCATAATGAATAAACAAAACATGGAAAGAGAAAAGATAAAAAAAAACATAAGAAAATCCTAAAACCCCCTGAAGGAATTGAAGGAGAATTCCGCCTCTTGAGTGTGACTCCGGCTTTTTGGGATGGATCAACTGGCTACCCTCGCGTTTTTCCCTAACTCTGACCTTCACGGCTTGGCTCCTTGGCCTAGCTTTCGATGCCCTTTCAAAGGTGGTACTTGAGGGATATATATAGGCTTTTAGAATGTGATTCTTTCTCCCTAAGTATCATTTTCCGACTGAAATTGCTTTTTCCAGCGACAGAGAAATAAATCAAGGAATATGTTAAATGTGGGATGAAAAGAAAGGATTAAAAGCACATGAAAAGAAAGGATTAAAAGCACCTTTTTATAAAAATCAAGGAATAAATCATCAAAAAGCATATTAAATGTGGGATTAAAATATGTTACTTTTACGGTTTATCAGGCATTATTGAAGACGTTCTTGTAAAAATCGATAAATTTGTTTTCCCAGTAGACTTTGTTGTTTTAGACATGGATGAGGATATTTCAATCCCCTTAATTTTAGGAAGACCTTTCCTAGCAATTGCCAAAACTAAAATTGATGTTGCCACAGGCGAGCTCATACTTTTTGTAGGAGACGACTTAATTAGTCTTCAAGCCCTCGACTCAGCCAGGTCATTTAAGAACCAAGGTAAGAAATAAAATTCTCTTGGTGACCATCCAACTACACCTTCTTTTCAGGAACCGCCGAAAAAGGGAACTATTGAACCGAATCCTCAGTTTAGTGCCAACAAAGAAATAACTCACGAGGGGCAAAAAATTCAATCCAATGACTTAGACGAGTGGAAAACGCACATCAAGGAGAAACTAAGGTCACACGAGGAACAAAGCTAAGGTCACACGAGGAACAAAGCTTTAGGGTCGACAAATTAGAAGAGCAACAGACAAACGTCAAGGAAAAGCCGGATCCACACGAAGTAAAACCCGAAGAACCATTAAAAGAGCTCATGGGGACTTCAAATCACTTTAAAATAGGAGACCAGGTACTGTTAGACAAAGCCGATCCTCACATCACCACAAGAGACCTAAAGGCAAAGGGAGAACTTCTTCTTAAGGTACACGATATCTTTACACAAGGAATAGTCGAGGTAAGCAATCCGATATTTGGCAATTTCAAGGTAAACGCTTCTCGACTTCAACTTTGTCAAGAGAATAAAACCATAAGCATGAGGGAAGATATTCAAACCTTTAAACCTCCCTAAAAAAATTTGAGAAAAATCTAGCTTAAGACTATAAACGAGCGCTTCTTGGGAGGCAACCCGAGCACTTACCCTATTTCTTTTTACATTTGTTTGCATTTAATATTACCTTTCCTTTTATTATTTTTTAAACTAACCAAAAATGCAGGTTTTCCAGGTCACACGGCCTTACACACGACCGTGTCCGTGGCCATATGGACCACCTGAACCGCCACACTGATAGGGCAGAGGCCGTGCAATTTAGTCCAACCACCCCCAACGTCACGGATCCAACCACCCTCCCCACTGGCACCGACAGAGGGGCACGGCCGTGCCCCTAAACCGTGTGAAGCTACTGACTTCCACACCACGGGCAGAACACTCCCGTGCCTACAAACCGTGCGAAGCTACTGACTTGTCAAACACGGGTGTGGGGATCTAAAGCACGGGCATAGGGTAACAACACATCTAGACACACGGTCATGTAAATCGACACACCCTAGGACCACGGCCGTGGGGAAGTACCAAATTTGAACCTCTATTTAAACCCCTCATCTCTTCCCTTTCCTTCCATCTAATTTCTTTATTATTTTCTTTGCTTTTCACTCTCATCCATCTCAGATTTATCTATTTACTAAGACTCTAGATCCTTGAGCAAGCTAACACCATGCCGAAGAAGCGGAAGAAGCTAAGCATCGGTTCCTCAAAGAACAACCAACATGAGTTCATGCCGGCAGCTTCGTCTCAACACCAAGCCAAGGGTCTTTGAGACCAATTAGTTTTTATTGTTACCTTCTCTTTTACTTCAATTTCTTTCCCTTCTCCTTTATTTTCCTTATCTAAGCTTCTCTACTGCTATTTTCATTTAATTTTCTTTTAGTTTCTTAGTGTCAGGTTCGAAAGGCTGCTTGGGAATCACGCCGACCACCACGATAACCTCTTCACTTCTGCCACGGCAATCACATCTGCAACCTCAGTGTTGATTCCCACCTTGCGATCCATCCTTCAATAAGGACTTCACAATCCATTAATATTCCCTTTTCATTTTAGTTTTCTTCTTAGTCTCCTTCCCTTTAGTTTGTTTTTCTTTAATTTTATATTTAGTTTATTTTTATCATGTTTTAATAAATCCTGGCTACTTCTCAGTGCGCTACCTAATTTCTTCATCTAGCGCAGGTTCATCATCCAGACCGGCCATGACCGCCACCAAAGACACTCCCTCAGAAAAACATCTAAAACTCAAGGAGTAATTCCTTCCCCTTCTCTTTTGATTTATCCATTAAATGTTATTATTTATATTTGTACATTGAGGGCAATGTACATCTTAAGTGTGTAGGGGGTGAATAGTTATTCCAAGAAAATACCTAACTTTTTCCATTATTCTCTAACCCTGAGGATAAAAATGCCTAACTTTTTGCATGATTCTCAAATCCCTGAATTTAATCTTGTTTTAAAGTAAATTTGTCATATTACTAATTAAGATGAAATTTCTGATGATTTGTGATTTCTATTGACATGTTTTAGAATAAGTCATAGTTAATTGTACATTGATAATTAATTTGAAGATTACTAGAGAATCTAGCATGATAAGTCTGCTTTTTAGGAAGTAAAATTTTGCTAGGTTGTTGATCTAAATTTGAATATTACCTTGAAATTTGAAATTTACAAAGATGCACCCATAATTTTTGTGAGATTTTGAGCCTTATAGAGCATATATTCTTTTTCTTGCTCACTTTATTGATTACGAGTGTGTCAACATTGAAATGTTATTCTAGAACTTGCCTCGTTTATATATGTCAAGACCACAGTTATGATTTGATATACTGAGATGATAAAGGTGCCTAGGTTTTAACCCACTTACATCACTAAAAAGCCTACCCGCATAATTAACCCCTAGTGAACCCCGTTGATCCTACCAACCCTTTTTATTGACTCACCCACTAATTTTAAACCCAAAACCCTTTGTATTTGTTATCACCCTTCTTTTTGACTACCCTTTAATCGAGATATGATTTGAGTAGTTACCTAAGTTTTTATGAATTATTATTATTTGAAGTTGTAATTACTTAGTTTGTTCTTAAAAAAAAAATCGAAGTAGTCAATATTTGTAAGTATAAAAAGGGAGCTTACACAATCAAAGTCTATTTCCAAAAGAAAAGCTCATATTAGTAGAATTATTTTCAGTTGATGTAATTGTTATCTTAAAAATTCTTAGATAGGTAACTTATCAATTCAATCTCGATTCTAACCCTCTAATTTTAGCCTTTTATCCACACCTTTAACTCTAGCCCCGTTACAACCCAAACAAAGACCTTTTGATTTGTTTGTCATCTCATATTACAGTGGTAGAGATTTGATTTTCAGGCAAGCCTATGGGATTAACTTTTCAGGTTCGACTTATGAGTGCTTAATTTTGACCCTTAAACACTTTTTGAGTGATTTGAGTGAATCTTTTGTGAGGATGTCAATCCTTGTAGGTTTTGGATTGAAAAGGTAATTATTTAGATGAAGGGAGACACCTATGTTTTTCAAAATACAAACTCATGACTTATCTCGTTTGAATCTTTAGGACTCTTTGAGTTGAATTATCCATGTATGAATTATCTATGAATTAGGATAAGGCATTGATGATAGGAATTACGAATCATGGAAAGTTCGTTTTAATTGTAAGTTGAGAATTTTGCTTGAGGACAAGCAAAAGCTTAAGTGTGGGGGTATTTGATAAACCGTAAAAGTAACATATTTTACTCCCACATTTAGCTTACTTTTTGATGATTTATCCCTTGATTTATATAAAAAGGTGCTTGTAATCCTTTCTTTTCATGTTTTATACCCAGGAAAGCACCCAAAGATGAAAAGAACACAAAACGGGCCCAAAACTGAGTAAATGAGCCATATCATGAATTCGACACTGCTTGGCCCGGAGACCACACGGCCGTGCCACACCAAAAATCTAGAACACGGCCTCTCTCCCAGATTTACACGGCCGTGCCTCAAGTTAGAAATTCGAACACGGCCTGGAGTCGATTCACACGGGCGTGCTACATGGTCGTGCCTCTGTAGTCAGAATGAACAATTTCAGTCGGAAAAGGATACTTAGGGAGAAAGAATCGCATTCCAAGAGCCTATATATATCCCCTAAGTCTCACCTTTGAAAAGGCGTCAAAGCTAGGCCAAAGAGCCAAGCTAATAAGGTCAGAGTTAGGGAATAACGCGAGGATAGCCAGTGGATCCATCCCAAGAAGCCAGAATTATATTCAAGACGGCGGATTTCTCCTTCAATTCCTTCAGGGGGTTTTAGGGTTTTCTTATGTTTTGTTTTATCTTTTCTCTTGTGATGTTCTTTTTATTCATTATGAACTAAACCCTTAAGATACCTGAAGGGGATGAAACCTAGATGAATTTTGTTATTTGATTTTTAAGTTATATGATAATTGCTTAGTTTGTTCTTAATTATGTTGCTTAATCCAAATCTAATGTGCTTAGGTGGAGGAGGAATAGACCCTGCCTATGAGTAGATCTAAACATAATTAAGCGGAGTTGATCGAACACCTAGAGATAAGGTTACGAGATTTTGTTAGATTAGGGTGAAACCTAATATGGGAGTCCATTGATCGATTTACTGCTATCCTAGGGGGTTATTATAAGCGAACAAGAGTTCCACTAATTAACCTAGGGTTAGACGTTATTCGCCTCGAGAGAGGGTTTAATATAGGTTAGGGAGTCTTACGGATCAAGCTAAGTAAAGAAATCATATAATTTAGGGTTAGATAATAAGTGAAGTCTAGGTGGATTCTTCCTAAGGGTATTGTCATAATCAACTGAGTTTTCCTTCAAAGTTATTTTCCTATTCGTCCTTTTTGTCTTTGTATCCTTAGTTTAGTCTTCGTCAATATAATTTAAAGCAACTTCACTCTATTTTTAAGGTTAAATAATAAGAAGAAAGTTAGTATTAGTACTCTTAGTTCCTTTGGGTTCGATATCTGGTCTTGCCTAAGTTATACCACTGTTCGATAGGTACACTTGCCTTTAATCGTTGTTAGAGTTAGTTTTCAGGTTTTGATCATTCTTTTATAAATTTTAAAGCTCTGATTTAAAGCGACCAGTTTTTCGCATTTAAGTTTTGGAAAACTATGATTGAAAAATAGACGGGAAAACAAATAAAATACCTTCGCACAGACAATAGCTTAGAGTTTTGTTCTGATGAGTTCAATAAACTGTGCAAGTCAGAAGGGATCGTAGGACACTTGACAGTTCCTTATACTCCACAGCAAAACGGCTTTGCAAAATGAATGAACAAAATGATCATGGAGTAGGTTCGATGTATGTTGTCAAATGCCAACTTACCAAAGTTGTTTTGGGCCGAAGCAGCCTCTACTGCATGTTTTTTTGATCAACCGATCTCCATCCATTACCATTGAGAAAAAGACTCCACAAGAGATATGGTCTGGTGATCCTGCTAATTATTCTGATTTAAAGATCTTTGGATGTCCTGCGTATGCTCATGTTGATAATGGAAAATTGGAACCGAGATCCATTAAATGTGTTTTTCTTGGTTATAAAGCTGGTGTAAAAGGGTATAAGTTATGGTGTCCTGAAAATAGAAAAATTGTGATTAGTAGAGATGTTGTTTTTGATGGAACTGCTATGATACCTAAATTATCTCTTAAAGGCTCTTCCAATAAAGAAAATCAAAAGCAGGTGGAGCATCAAATTAATACAAAGTCGACTCCTCAAGCCAGTACAAAAATTGAGAATAGAGTTGCTTCTTCACCACAATACTCCTATCGCCAAAAACAAAACTAGAAGAGAAATCAAACCTCCAAATAAGTATGCCGAGGATGATCTAGTTGTTTATGCTTTAAATGTGGCTGAAGATATAGATGCAAACCAAGAACAGTCTAATTATTCTGAGGCGATTAGTTGTGAAGACTCAGAAAAGTGAACATGGGATCTTGTGAAACTTCCTAAAGGTAAAAAGGTTGTTTGCTGTAAATGAGTGTTTAAAAAGAAAGAAGGGACTATAGGAGTTGAAAAACCCAGATATAAAGCAAGGCTTGTTGCAAAAGGTTACAGTTAAATTCCAGGAGTGGACTTCACAGATGTGTTCTCCCCAGTTATAAAGTATAGTTTGATTCGAGCTTTGCTTGGTATTGTGGCCATGCATTTGGAGCTTGTGCAGTTAGATGTAAAAACTGCATTTTTACATGGAGAACTTGAGGAAGATATTTACATGCAACAACCAGAGGGTTTTACAGTCTCCGAAAAAGAGGACTATGTTTGCTTGCTGAAAAAATCCCTTTATGGTTTGAAACAATCACCAAGACAGTGGTACAAGAGGTTTGATTCTTTTATGACTTCTCATGATTTTAAAAGAAGTAGTTTTGACAGCTGTGTTTACTTTAAGAAAAACAGTGATGGTTCTTTTGTGTATCTACTTCTTTATGTTGATGACATGTTGATAGCAGCAAAAGATAAATGAGAGATAAGAAAGGTCAAAGCCCAACTAAGTGAAGAATTTGAGATGAAAGATTTGGGGCCAGCAAAGAAGATACTTGGAATGGAGATTCTCAGAGATAGAAAAGCAAGTAAATTGTACCTAAGTCAGAAGGGGTACATTGAGAAAGTTCTTTGTAGGTTCAATATGTAGAGTGCTAAGCCTGTTAGTACTCCTTTCGTAGCCCATTTCAGACTTTCATCGGCTTTGTCTCCACAATCAGACAATGAGATTGAGTACATGTCACATGTTCCATACTCTAGTGCAGTGGGATCTCTCATGTATGCTATAGTTTGTTCACGTCCAGATTTATCATATGCAGTCAGTGCAGTTAGCAGATACATGGCGAATCCCGGTAAAGAACATTGGAAAGTAGTTCAGTGGATTTTAAGATACTTACAAGGCACTACTGATGTTTGCTTACAGTTTGGAACAACTAGAGATAGAGTCATTGGGTATGTTGATGCTGATTTTGCTGGAGACCTTGATAGAAGAAGATCTCTCACTGGTTATGTCTTTACAATCGGAGGTTGTGCAATCAGTTGGAAAGCTACTTTTCAAACTACAGTCACTTTGTCTACCACTGAAGCTGAGTACATGGCGATTACTGAGGCTTGTAAAGAAGATATTTGGTTGAAGGGACTCTTTAGTGAGCTCAATGAAGACCTTCAAATCAGCACAGTATTTTATGACAGTCAGAGTGCCATCTTCCTTACAAAAGATCAAAATTTTCATGAGAGAACAAAACACATTGATGTTCGGTATCATTTTGTTCGTGATATTATTGCTCGTGGTGATATTGTTGTGAGCAAAGATATGATGGCTAAGTCACTTCCTATAACCAAGTTCGAGCATTGCTTAGACTTGGTTGGTGTTTATTGTTGAAGTTAAACCCTTAAGGGGTTTTATGGAAGAGGTGGAGAACTTGTTCGTTGAGAGTTCGCGATGAAGAACTTGTTTATTAAGAATCCGTGTCAAGGTGGAGATTGTTAGAATTAAGTGACCCGAATCCTTATTTAAATAAAATACAATGGTAAAATAAAAAAAAAGAAGAATCCCTATAGAACTACACTTCTTTTATTTTATTTTAAATAAGGTTTTTTAAACCTAATTAAACTCTATCTATTTGATATTGATTAGAATAAGGAGTTTCAATCTTACCACACTCCTATTAGAATATGGCTTTACAAGCCTATAAATAGACATAGTCTATTTCTCTTGTAATTGGATTCGAATTCGACATAGTGAATTTTCTTCTCCTCTGCCCGTGATTTTTTCCCGAAAGGGTTTCCACGTAAAATCTGTGTGTCCTTTAAATTTTTATTTCTCTTTTTCTTTGCGATATATTTGTCATTACCGACGTTATATTTTTCACAAAAATCGAGTTAGTTGCTGCAATTTTTAATGTTATTGTGACTGGCTACTAAATTTAAGGTTAATTCTTGTTTCGGATTAACTTGTTAGTGGTGGAGTTATGAAGTTAAGTTGGATCAGTTAATTTAATTAAAATTTGATGTAATCGGAAGATTGTTAAAATTAATTAAATAGCTAAAATTTGTTTAGAATTAATTGACTAGATTAACTTGGGTTGTTTTTAAGCTAAGAGTAACTAGAATTCAGGTAGCTTAATTTTAAATTAGTCTAACTTTTAATTTGACGGTTTAGGTAAATTAGTATAAGCTTATCGATAATAATTGGGCTAAATAGAAATAATTAAATTGAATTTGGTGTAGTTGAAGATGACTTGTTGAGTTAAATTAGATTAATTAATTGTGAGAGGCTAAGTTAAATGCGGTGGAGTTTTTACATTAATTTGCTTATATTAAAGTTTCTTTAATTCGAATCACTGCAAATTGATTTGATAGATTAATTTAATTTGGGTTATGTTTAGATTAATTTCGCTAATTTATTTAAGTCTATACATGTAGAGATGGTGTAGGATAATTAGTGTTCAACTAAAAAGAAATACAACTTTATCACCAATGTGTTCAAGATTTGGTGAAACGAGATCATCATATTCGACACATCCTCAACCGTGTGTTAAACATAGTGAAACCAATGGTTTCTTAAAAACGCTGCTGCAAAAGCCACTGATCAACGACTTGCTCAAGTCATGGCTTCACAAACCACCGACGACAATGAGGCAAAAGACGATTTAGGGTTCTGGTTTGGTTATGTGGCAACGTCACTCTGCGAAATCGGCATGTGTCCCAAATTTTCTAAAAAATTGGCCCAACTCCTTAATTTTTTTTCTTTTTCAAAAATTGGCATATTCACCTAATTTTCCCCTAAAAACATCATATTATACTACAGAAAATGCAATAGTACTAGGCCATCTATATAATTTGACGAAACAAAAGACACCATTGCACAGCGTTGTTAGCCTGGATAAAGCAAGCTCTTGTATTATGAATCCGAGGATCATCTCTCAAGCCATAGATCCAATCCATGGGATCTTAAAAGCCAAAAATCGTTGACCTCTAAAAGACAAGAAAAAAAAAGAAAAAGAAAAAAAAGCTGAAGATGCTGGAGAGCAATGGCATTGTATCGGCTATGACCACTGGCCTCAAGTGTCATTGAGCTTTGTAGTGCTTCCCGATATCTCGATTGCAAGAAAATTCAATGATAGTCATTTGTATATCTGTTATATATGTGCCTTTCCTGACTACGATGAGAAATGATCCACAAAAAAATGGTTCATCTTTCGATATTCAGTCTCTTGTTCAAATAGATTATGTTCAGTTTGCAGATTTGAACTTTCAAGTGTGAAAATCCTAAAAGTTCCAAATAAAAAGTAGGAGTTCCTGTTCCTTAATATCATAAAAGTTAAAAAATATTAATAGTTATGTATTGGTAGCTGCAGAAAAATGGCATTTCAGGTGTACCAGAGCTGAAGAGATCAACAGCCTGCCAAGATTTCAGCAACCTAATTGATTCTTCAACAATTGGGACGGCGTACAAAGGGACATTGAATTATCTTTGTGTTGTGCCATTGAATTGCATATGGATATATATTTCCTATTTGTATCATGTACAAAATAATGAGACATATGCCTATACATCCCTAAATCAACACATTTTACATGCCAAATATCGTTAAAGAAATATTTTGTTTTATTGATTTTTTTGTCAACAAACAACTGCAGCAGAATATTTCTAGGTAAATTAGATTTAAAATATAAAGAAAAAAAGAGAAGAGTTGCGTGGATTGGTAGATGTTTCCAATACAAGAAATTCAAAAAATTAAGAAATAATGGAAAATAAAATTACAACCGCCTTGAATTTGGAACAACTCCAGTCCAATCTGAAATCTAGCTTCGTCTTCCTTGTTCAAGGAACATTTTGGTTAAGTGCATGCAGCTTGTAAACATGCTGCAGCATGAATGCTTGCTGTTACAGCAAGGTTTTTATTTAGTTGCAATGTAATTTAGTTTGGTTGAAAATGAACTTAGTTGTTGATGTTTTGATGGGTTTAGGTGATGATTGAGCTGATATGTCAGCTTATTCATGTATACAAGGAATGTTTTACAAGTTACTAGGCTACTTAGTGGTAGTAGGTAGTATTTGGTGATGTATTTGGCTATAAATGTATTGCTTTTCTAGTTGAATGAATGAGCAAACACGAGCTATCAGCCATAAGCTCCCTTGCTGCACATTTGTGAGCAAGTAAAATATCATACTGCCTTGTTCTGTTCTCTATTTTCTTCTTTTGTTGCTGCCAATGTTCCAACAATTGGTATCATGAGCCTAAGTCTTAAGGGCCATTGGTTTTGCTTCCGCTGCTTGTTAAATGAAAGAGGTTGTCAAAGCATGTCATCAAGGACTGCTTGAAGAGAAGACAACATCAGCTCAACCTTAAGAGACTCCCAAACAAGCTTGAATAAGCTAAAGGAGGAGTTTGAAGGAAAGTATGTGAGCTTTCCAATGTGCAAGCTGCAAATACAGCAAGATGTCCAAGCTGCAAGCTTAGCGAGAATTGCAAGCTATGAGCTCATCAAAAGGTGCAAGCCCTGTATAGTTGCGAGCCTGACAAAGACACCTATTGAAGACAGTCCTGTCAAAGGTGCAAGCTCAGCCTAGTGCGAGCAGAGTTGAATACACCTATTGAAGACAGTAAGCAAAATGCGAGCTTGTCTAAGGTGCAAGCTCAGCCTAGCGCGAGCAGAGTTGAAGACACCTGTTGAAGACAGTAAGCAAAAATGTGGGCCTGTCAAAGGTGCAAACTCAGCCTAGTGCGAGCAGCAAAGTGCAAGCCAAAAATGGTAGATTGGAGGCAAGCAAACTATACTCGCAAGCTATATATGCAAGAAGAAACAGGACAGAAATGAACAAGGGAACAAGGCAAGTTGCCAACCAAGGCTATGAAGGAGGAGAAGACTCCATTTGCCAAGGTCGAAAATGAAGTGCTTGTGCAGGGCCAGCTTGAAACAAAGCATCTAAAGACCACCAAGTTCAAAAAACTTGATGAATGTTTGATATTTGCAGCATGGAGTCCAAGGAGGAGTGTTGGAAATGGCCAACCATGCTGCTGTTACATTTTGGTTAAGTGCATGCAGCTTGTAAACATGTCAAGAACATGAATGCTTTCTTTATTCTGACAAGGTTTTTATTTAGTTGCAATGTAATTTAGTTTGGTTGAAAATGAACTTAGTTGTTGATGTTTTGATGGGTTTAGGTGATGATTGAGCTGATATTCAGCTTATTCATGTGTACAAGCAATGTTTTACAAGTTACTAGGCTACTTAGTGGTAGTAGGTAGTATTTGGTGATGTATCTGGCTATAAATGTATTGCTTTTCTAGTTGAATGAATGAGCAAACATGAGCTATCAGCCATAAGCTCCCTTGCTGCACATTTGTGAGCAAGTAAAATATCATACTGCCTTGTTCTGTTCTATGTTTTCTTCTTTTGTTGCTGCCAATGTTCCCACAATTACGAGTGCAAAACATAGTTTGGAATTGACCCGAAATGACCACACTTGAATCACATCGCCTACCTTCAAGTCATTACCTTCTACCACTGATTTCCACCCAGTTACCAAGACATAGAGGGAGCTGAAACGGCCTGTTGGCTTTGGCATGTTCCATATTCTCAAACTCATGTCCCTGGTTTTCAAACATGGCTCAATCACCAATGCTTTTATCCCCTCCTTGCTGCTTTGTTTCAGCTCTTCATCTGTAAGAAACACGACCTTGACTTGATTCACGGGTATGGAGAGACGTCCGTGGTGCTTGCTCAAATCAGTTTTGTAGAGTGCTTGCTCAAATCTGTAGAGTGCCTTTTGTAGAATTAGTGTCGACTTTAAAATGACAAATAGAGTTGCCACCAGTCCTTTTTATTTAGGTGTGATCGGCTCACCTATAAAACGATTTATTTTTATTAAAATATTGATTTTGGTCTACTTCAAGAAGAAAACGGGTTCGGGAGTCGGTTACGTACGGGGAAGGATTAGCACCCTCGCAACGCCCAAAATTGGTACCGAATTGATTAATTGATGTCCTAATGTCGAAAAGTTTGAAACAATTTTAGAATTCTGCTTTTTAAAAAAAAATTAGATAACTCGAATTGGATATTGAGATTCTCTTGTTCTGAAGGAATAAAATATCACATCCAGCACGATAGGATATGACGTTTCAAACCCTCGATGCCGAGATCCTCTCATGATTTCCAAAGTTCATGCATTGAGATTTTTATAAGGATATTCAATTATTTGGACAAACGAAAAACCGAAGCCTAGCACGGTAGGGTACGATTTCTCAAATTTTCAAACACAAAATATTGCCTTGTTTTTTTGAGAAATTTTTAAAATAAAATGATTTTAAAACTTGAACGGTGTTAAAATATGACTTTTTAAGCGAATAAAATGTGATGGAATAATAACATACAACGCAAAGTAATTATTTACAAGTAAAATGCTATGCCATTGAATCGCAAATGACAAATAAATATAGAATAAGAATTACAATACACATAATAGCAATAATCACCGAACATGAAATTAATGTTAGACAAAATAATTTAAAAATAAGATACATTGGTCTAAAAATAATAATATATAAAACAAAAAATAAAATGCATACAAGTATAATATATGTAAAACATATTTGAAATAAACAAAAGTGATTTTAAACGAAGTTTTTAATAGAAAAAGATTTTAAAGGATTAAAACGAAAATATAAAAATGTGAATGGATTTTTAAAAGCATATGTACATGAAATAATGAGGAATTAACAATGTATTAAAATAAGTATTATGTAAATCTTGAATCAAAAGATGTATAAAAATCTGTAAAAAAAAAAATCTAAATGAATCAATTTAAAAATATATTTTACAAATGAAAATATAAAAATAGATGAAATAATTTAAAATAATATATTAAAACGATTTCATGAAGAAATGAACAACAAATAAATTAAAATAATAAAAGTATTACATAAGTTAAAATAAGATAGGTTCAATTGAAACAAATACAAAAATCCAATAAACAATTCAAAAACTAATAAAGTCAATAAATCAAAATTAAGGACCAGAATGAAAGGCGTCTTGATGAATCGGGACTGAAAGTGAAAATATTCAAGTCCTCTAAACGAAACGTTTGAAAGTGGACGAAATTGAAATGACGTACAAAGTTCAGGTAAAAAATTAAAGATTTAAGGAGCGCCCATATGACCTAATTAGATTGCGGCGAATCAGGGAAGGATTGAATGTGCAAATATTCCCTCAGAGACAGAAACGCGCGGATCTTGGCCACATTCGGGTCGGGTCATCGGGTTGCTATGAAACGACGTCGTTTTCACGCAAACCCTCATGGCTAAATACGCTATCGTTTTTTACCCTAATAATTTCACTTCGCCGATTATTCTCTCAAACAAATTTCAAAACCCCTTTTTTTTAAACCTTTCAGCCTCTCCGTCTTCTCAGTCGACCCATGTTTCTTCGTTCAGCCACAAAAACACCACCATAAACGGCAAGTAGTGGTACACGAAGGCCCGATTAAGTCGACCAACGTCCTCATCTAACCCCTATTGCGACGAAGAAAATGAGGACATAATCTTACGACGGTAATCCCTTCCTTTTTTTATTTTCGTTTGTATATTCAAAATAAAAATAATCAGTGAAAAAGAAATTTTAAATCGAGTAGAAAAAAAGATGAAATCACCTTTCAATATTTCTCTATTTTTCTTTGTATATTCATAAATCATGAAGAGATATTACAAATATTTGTGCTTCAGTTTTTATAACCAAATTCGGAAAAAAAATCCTAATACATTCCTTTTTTCTTTTGCTGCGATCTGTTTTTTTGTTGTGTTGTGCATGTACGGAGGCCGTACGAGGACGTGGCGAGCGTGTTGGGGAGGAAGGATGCTTGCGGTGCTGGAGGCTTACGGCACCAAGGCAGTAGCTAGGGTTTCTGAAGATGTTTGAAACTTTTGGGCCATTTTGGCCTTGTATGTGGTTTGGGCATTGGGCCTGATGGACTTTTATAATAATAATTTTTTTTGGTTTTTAATTGTTTTGGTCTTATTCTATTGATTGGGCCCGGGTAAATTTGGGCTCTTACAACTGCCCCTCTTTGCTCATTTTGCCCGGTCTTGTCAAATCTTGACTTCTTTCGGTGCTTTTCTTCTTCGAGTAGCTTCATTCCATCCCACTACATTTTCAAGGGCATAGGAACTAGCGTTTCGACCAATTCGAGGAATTTAGACTTGTAGCCTCAATCTGCTCCACCGTAACTTCGGGGAGATAAGATTTGCTACCTTCAGTCTGCTCCACTGCAAACTCAAGAAGTTAAGACTAATGTTTTTGATTCGCTTCACTGCAAATTCAGAAGGACAAGATCTACTATTTTTAATCTGCTCCACTGCAAACTCAGGGAAACAAGATCTGATGTCTTCGATCTGCTCCTACAACTTCAGGAATGCCAGATATGCTATATTGAATCTACTCCACTGCAAACTCAGGGAGACAAGATCTGATGTCTTCAATTTGTTCCTGCAACTTTAGGAATGCCAAATCTGCTATCTTCAATCTGCTCCACTGTAAACTCAGAGAGATAAGATCTGATGTCTTCCATCTGCTCCACTAAAAACTCAGGGATGCGAGACTGGTATCTTGGATTCACTTCGCTGTAATCTCAGGAAGACAAGATCTGTGAATTCACCGATGCTGCGACACCGTCCTCTATGGAACCTATCCTTTAAAATCGATTTTATGTGTTTATGCTTATGCAAAACGGTTAGGATGCAATGATCAGAATGAATCTAATGCTCTTAACTAAATGTATTATGGATGACATTTGCATGAATGCAGAATGTCATGAGAATGATCCCTTTTTAAAATGTTTAAGGTTTCATCGCTCATTATTTATCAGGGCTTTATTACTGATGTATTGTGCTGTCATCTTGTTCGGCTGGTATTCTCAATAGAAAACCCGGGAAAACAATTATATCTTGCTCAATAGATTTGCCCCACTATAACTTCGGGGTACAGAATTTGTCTCTTCTTCAATCCAACCGGCTGCAAATCCAAGATATAGGATCTGTAACTTGTTCCATCAATTGATCACCCATCGGGTGACCTAACCAAATGTGTATGCATGATATTTGCATGGATGCAGAATATCATTTTTTCGAGAATGATTCCCCTTTTGCACATAAGTTAACGTTGCCTATTTTTCGTCAAGATTGTATTGCTGGTGCAATATCTTGTTATTTTTCAATCTCCATTCTTGACAAAAATCTAAAAAGATAGTCTCGATTTAGACTCTTCCTTAAATTTGGTGAGTTTTAAACAATAGTCCTGTTTCAAGTTCTTGTATTATTCAGAAGCTTCCAGAGTAATATGCGAAACTCCTTTTATGAAAGTATTATTAGTCCAGTAATCGTTATTTCAATGCAAAATGCCTGAAAAAGATTATAACCATGGACAGGAAGGAAATTAATTAGGAGCATAGCTCGAAACAAATAAGTTAATTCAAGATAGCAAATGCAAATAAATTTTATTGGGACCATTCTTTGAAAAGAATAAGATGGAAACTAGGTGCCCCAGATCTTCTTGAGGACCATTTTAAGCTCAATACGTGTTTAGGGGATTCGGAGTACTTTGTCGATGCCCCAAGATGTAGCATACTTCTTCATTGTTAATTCAGGCATAGCATGACTACTGTATTCCCCACTTTTGATCAAAATTTGAGTCGCCCTTTTCGGGTTTTCAACACAAATCCCCTTTGGTCTCAAAGCGCCCTTTGCGGGTTTTCACCTTGGCCTCTCCTTTTTCTTTCTTCTTTTTTGATGATTGAAATTTTATTTTTTATTTTTATATTCTTTTTTTAAAAAAAAAATCTCAAGGCGCCCTTTGCGGGTTTTCACCTTGGCCTCTCCTTTTAGATGAAATTTGAATTCACCAGCTTGAGCATGTCTTTACCATCCATCTTGGTCAAAGTTAATGATTTTCCAGAACAAGCCTTCTTCACCACATAAGGTTTTTCCAAATTTACTTTCTTCTGAAGTCCTTTTGGATGAAAAGAATCCTTCTTAATGCCAAGTCCCCATCCTGAAGTTCTCTTGAACGTACCTTTTTTGTCATAAGCCCGTATCATCCATTTTTGGTACATTTGACCATGAAGAATACTTTCAATCAAGTTTACTGGAGACATTCTGCTTCATCCAATTCTTAATTCGATCAAAGCTTGGAGAAAATGAATCTTAACTTCCAACAATTGCTTCCTTTTCATAAACCAATGAGAGAGATGTTGCCCCGGTGAAGGTCCTGGCTAACGTTTAAGAAGCAAAGAGAGTAAATGGTAACTTCTCTATGCCAACCTTTACAAATCTCAGTTATTTTTCAAAAAGTTTTAATGTTTTTTTTTGATGCCATTGCTGCACTGATATAGTGTCTGATCTTTGAATAGACTGTAAATCTTTGACATTGTGCAATTATATTAGACCTGTTCCTTTCTAGCATTCTTTATTGCCTTTTTTTTTTGAATTTGTACTTTAACTTAAAATTTGAACTTGAATTTGGATTTGGATTTGCATTTGGATTTGAATTTGATGACTGCTGACTTTGTAATTTTGGCATATGAAGTGACCTTCACCTTCTTAGTGAAGTAGTTGACAACCACAAAGATGAATTGGTGTTGGCTAGATGCTTTTGAATAGATCAGCCCCATAACATCTATGCCCCACATATATGAAAAAATGGAGGAGGCACATAAGTCTTGTCTTCCTCAATTTGGCATTTACGGCGTAATTGATGCAATTTCCCTTTCTTGGTAAACCAGTGGCCCGAACCTCTTGATTAGCCTGGCCATTGTAGAACCATTAACATGGGTTCTTTAAACACTAATCTTAATTCAGTAGCCTGGCATGTCTTGATATGATCGTGCGAAAACATCTTGAATTCTTGAAAATAGCTCAATGATGTCTTGCCTTATTTTTGTGGTGAATTAGGCTTCGATCTTTGCCCCTTTCCTAAGCTCGCAACGTCTATTGACCTTTTCAAGGTAGAGTCCATTCTCACTTGTTCTACCATCCTTAACAAATCAAAAGATAGGCTACAATCTTTGTCATCTTCAAAGTCCTTAGATCCCCTAGACCCATATCTCATTCAAAAAGGGAGTTAGTAACAACATCGCTCATGTCGTTGATATCTGGGTACCTAGGTACGAAGGCACAAAATCCAAAGAATAAATGATTCTAAGGATGATTATTTGTATGGTATGGTCATGAATAAAGAATGAAAGAATATTGTAAAAGAATGTACAGTATGAAATGTAAAGAATGAAAATATTTACTTAGAAAGATGCATTTTATTGAAATAAAAATTCTGGACGCAAGCCTATTTCATAAGAGGATTCTTATTGCCTTTAGGCTGAAAGCAATAAGCATGTTTTGAATAATACTCTAGATTAGCTCTAAATACTACAGGAATTTCTTCCGCAGTCCGATTGTCCAAAATGCTCCCAGGTTCATATTTCTGCATTTGGCGCGTCATGTAACTTCACAATATCCATGTTGATGAATTTTTCCACCAATTTCTTGAAAGCAAGGCAATTTTCTATCGAATGCCCTGTGATCCCGGCATGGTACTCACACTGGGCATTTGGGTCATACCATTTTGGGTATGGAGGTTGCATCGATTTCGGGTAGTGGGGGGACACAACGTGCGCATCAAATAAACTTTGATATAACTCCTTATACGTCATTAGGATCGGCATAAATTGGAATTTTTCAGTGTTTTGCCTTGTACCAGATTCTTTCCTTGATGAACCCTGATGCTCGGTAGTCACTACTTTTGGCTGACTGAAGGTAATCGACTTGGAGTACCCCATGCTTGTATTATTCACTTCATTTTCTCTCTTCCTTGTGGCCATTCTCTTGTTACTTTCTCCCGCCTCGATCTTTCCACTTTTTATGGCATTCTCGATCATTTCTCCAGTCATTACAATGTCTGAGAAGCTCTTTGTGGCGCTTCCTAGCATATGAGTGATACATGGGGCCTTTAATGTATTAATAAAGAGCATTATGGTCTCTTTCTCCAGAAGTGGTGGCTGGACTTGGATGACAACCTCCCTCCATCGCTGGGCATACTGCTTGAAGCTCTCATTTGTTTTCTTCTCTATGTTCTAGAGTGTAATCCTGTCGGGCGCTATGTCTGTCACGTGGCCGTATTGTTTTATGAAAGCTAGAGCCAAGTCTTTCCATGCACCAATTTGGGAACGGGTCAACTGATTGTATCATTTGGTTGTTGCTTACACAAGGCTATCTTGAAAGCAAGGGATCAACAGTTGGTCATTATTAATGTACCCCGTCATTCTTCTACAAAACATAGTAATATGAGCTTCGGGGCAACTTGTCCCACTATATTTCTCGAATTCAGGCATTTTGAATTTGTATGGGAGCACTAAGTCTGGGACCAAGCTTAAATCCTTGGCATCAATTCCATAACAGCCATCAGCACTTTCTATCGCCTGAAATTTCTCCTCCAACCATTTACATCTATCTTCTAGCTACTTTGGTAATTTTTCTTTCGTCCTCTCTCCTTCAGCTACTTCATCCGAATCAGGGACATTAGTATTGATTGGATTATCTCCTGAACCTGAGCCTGTTTGGAGGTTCGTTGAAGCACCAACTTGGAATTGTTGAGGCCTGATCGTGACAGACGACCTTTATAAATTTGCTTTAGCTTGTGTTTTCATATGTGGTGGAGTAAAACCAAGGGGATATTGAGGATACTCAGTATTCTCCTCAGCATTAACCATGGGGCTCTTTCCCTTATCTATAAGCCCATTCAATAGCTGCGTCATCTGAGTCATTTGAGTCATCATGCTCCTCTGAGATTCCATCATTTTGTCCATTATGTCTTGCTGGATCTTAACCAGCTGCTCTTACATTTGTGCTTTATTTATTCCTGCATCTCCTTTTGCATTTGCTCCAATTTTTCTAGTCTTTTATCCATTGACTTGGTCTTTTTCCTTGTGCCGTAGGGATGCATATTTGGTAAGATTTTATCGCCTTCCAGATTACTGAAATAAGTTTTAATTAATTAGAGTCTTTCTACAAATTTTAATGCATGTGATATGATGTAATGCAAATGCATGAAATGCAATACAAATGCATGAAATGAATACAAAAAGGAAAGAGAGGCGTTGATTCTGAATTCAATTCCATTAGAAGAATTTTTCTAGAAAATAAATTTCTTTACATAAAACGGATTACGTATGATGCTTTGTCCTCATAGTCCAGGTGAAGACTCCAATCCTTTTCTTCGTATCCAGATGTTATGGCCGTGTCCCCGTGAACTTTCTCAATAGATGCCTCTTCTAACTCTTTGTTTCTTGATCTAGGCCGTGACTCTTTACTCACTTATCCCCCGCTATGCTCGTTAGCTCCTTTAAGAAAGTCGAGATGTGACGGCTCTTGAATAGTCTTTGTCAGCTTGAATCCTAGGGCAAAGTCTTGTATTCTTCTGCAGACTATCAGCCTTCTCTCGTTGTTTACCTGGACTATATTCGAACGACCATATTATAACCCACTTTATCAAGTAATCCATTTCCTTATGACAAACTCTTCTATTTAGCAATCGAATATGAATCAACACCTCTTTTCCATGATGATGCAATGCAATGCAATCAAAACAAAAGAAAATACGTTAGTGCAAGAGAAATAAACAACACAGAACACCTGTCTGGGTGACCACTAGGGTTCAACATAATTTGTAACATCCCAAAAACGGGGCTATTTGGAATTTAGTTATTTTTCTTATGTAAGAACTATTGTGATATTATTTATGGAATAATGAGCTTGAATTAAGGTTTTGAGTTTGCTCGGTTTGGTAGGAAATTCCAAGTTTTAACCTTAAAGGCAGAGAGCCTTAGCAGGAGGGTGTTAAAAGAATAAATGAGCGATTTTTAACACAAAAATCAGCTTGGAAAAGTGGCAAGGAGAGGGCCACTTAGGTGCTTGGAGTTGACGCCACAGTGCACAAGGGAGAGCTTGGGTTCGAGTCACGAAAACTCCCTTTTTGCACTCCAAGGGGACGGCATAAGTAGGAGAATTTTTCTCCCTTTTAAATTCCTTTATTAATTAATATTATTAAGGGATAATATTAGGTTGAGATAAAAAGGATAATATGAGTATAAATTGTTTAGTTGGATTATTGCTTAATTAAAAGGATTATTAAGTGATTAATTCAAATTATTTGAATTATTTGAAATGAGTGGCCAAGAGAGGTTGTAAGAGTTTTGCCGAAATTTGAACTCTCCCTAGGGAGAGTGGACGGCAAGTAATAGGAAGGGGGGTGCCGAAATCCTATATAAACCCCCATCTACCATCTTAAATTCTTTTTAGAATTTTTTTTTAGTAGCCGAAATTCTCCCAACTAGTTGCCATCTGATTCTTTTCTTTCTTCAAAGTTAAGAACCACTTCCATCTCTTAGTCTCTAGCCGAATCTAATCCCTATTGGTGTGCCGATTTCCCTTAGTCTCTTCTCTCAATTTTCGGCTAGCCTTCATTAGTTGCTGTTTATTCTTTGATTATTCTCCCAAAAACCGACAAAAGAAAAACCCTCTCTTCTTTTGGAACCTTGGCCGAATACTGAACAAGGAGGGGGAAGCATTCTCTAATCGAATTTGGAGGGTAAGTATGTTAGGCCGAATGTCTAGGATTCTCTTTTCTCTTCTTGTCGACTTGGAGGTTGGTAAGTGACTATTTCGGCAATGACTGTTAAGGCTACTAATCGCTTGATTAAAATATAGGGCCTTCGGATTTGGAAGCAAGCAGGTGAACCCGTTGCTTTGGAGCAATCGGTTTTGGGGTAAGGTGGTAAGATCTGCATTTTCTTTATTCATGATATTCATTAAGTTCAAGGCTACTAACTCAATGATTGCCGATTAGGGGAAGGAAACACTTGGTGGCTAGTACTCAAGGGTGTTAGGTAAGGCTTTTCGGGTTAAATATTAACCCTTTGAATATTTTGGATTTGGCCGAATAGGCCATAAGACTAACCCATGTTTTTGGCCGAATATAGAGGCGAGATAGATCTGTGGTGACCAACGTTTCTTCTCGAATTTAAGACTATCGTGGTAACAGTGTGTACATACACACCATTTAACTTATTAAATTACGCTAAGTAATGTGATTGCTAACTTGATGTATGTAGCAATGGCTTGAATACCATAACGGTATATCACGGGGTAACCGTGTAAGTATCGGTGCATATGATTTGCTATTTTATGCTTTTGGGAAGCATGTTTGTGATAATACATATGATAAATCTATATGTGATTTATTGACTATGTGGGTTGATTGAGTGGAGTGGGCGGTGTATTCGTGCCGAGCGGGCACCGATGTTTTGGTAACACTGCTGTGACTACGGTCACAGAGGTTTGGTACCTCCAGAGGTTTGGTACCTCATAGCGACTTGTCCCTGTGGTTAATACCACCGTGGGTTGGCCCCACTTGAGATATGGGATCGTCTGCCAGTGATTTGGTATCACACGATGGGTTGGCCCCATCACCCGATTTGTGTCTACGGACACCAGTGCTTTGGTAGCACATCGTGACTAAATGTCACCAGTGGTTTGGCACCACCAGTGGTTTGGTACCACAACGGGGTAGACAGTGGCGTATGGCTGGCTAGGTTGGGACACATGATGTCTTGCATATTAATTTGTTATATGATGTGTATGAATATGTTTAAACCGGGGGAAGGGTTACATACTGAGTCTTGGTGACTCACCTTCTCCTTACATTTTTCAGGTAACGAGTAGATAGCGGATGTGAGAGGGTTGACTCGAGGTGGCCATGCAATGGATTTAAATTTTAATGGACTTTAAAATTCAATTCATTTATTATTGGATTGTGGATTTTAATTTTATTTCGGATGTAATAAGGCCTCCTAGTATTTTTTTTATGCTTGAATAATTGCTTCAACTATCTCTTTATGAAATGAGTTATAAAGGTTTTCTAAGCTAAATTTGTGAACGTTTTATCAAGCCATCAAGCACACTTATAATTTTATATTAACTTGACTTAACCAAATTTTCAAATTAAAAATCTAAGTACGGTATGACAAGCCCACTAAAATGAAGAATTTTTAAAACTTAAGTTGGTTTTGAAAAAGGCTTTTCAAGAATATTTTTCCTGTAACGAACCAGATTCGGCCATAATATTTGGGCGGGTTTGGGTTGTTACAAAATTGGTATCGAGCCAGTTCAAAGCTGGTGTGGGGCCCAAGGCCCAAAAATGCTTTAGTAGGCCTTATGAAATGATTTTTGGATTTTGAGCAAGATGGCCCGAGTCTCAAACGTGACCGATCCGCCTGTAAGTACTTTGAACATTCTTTGTGAATTATGTTACGTAGAAGGGTAGGAAGTATGGGCGTAGATAGACTTATAGGACTTGAACCCTAGGATTAGATTACTCAAACACATGAAACCAACATAAGACATTAAAGAACTAAACCAATCTATGACTTAGCATGAATGAGCTGTGGTGTGGTAACACTCAGACGCATGTCGAGGATTGGATCGGAAGAGAGCACGGTATTTAAGCGATCCGTCGACCCACCTCCTCTTCACTCGAATCCTGCACTGGTGCGTAGCTTTGGTTCACCTCGATCAAGATGGCTCGGTCATAGGCTAAACACAATGATTAAAACCCGAAAAGGAACTAGCCATGATTTTGAAAAAAAACAACAACAACCCTAACGTTTTCAAAATTTTTTTACAATGACTCTTTTAAAGTCGAGGACATCATTTTTACAATGTTTCTTGAAAAACACAAATTTGTGGAAAATTACAAAAATACCCTTGGGGTAAAATTACTAAAACGCCACGACTCATAAAATATCGGTTCAATGGTTTTGCTCAAAAATTTCAACTACTTTACAAATATCCAACAACTTAGCTTTGAAAATCAACATCAAATATTTTGGTTTTAGAAAATTACTAAAACGCCTCAATTTGTGAAAATTACCGAAATGACCGATCTTTGGAAAACTTTACCAACATCACTATTTGAAAAGGAAAACTTTCAAAAGGATCCCCAAAGTCTTACAACCGTTGGAAATACCCTCGATTTATCAAAATTACAAAATTGCCCCTGAATGACAAAATTACCAAAATACCCTGGTTTCAAAACGATGCTATATCTCTAAATTTTACAAATTTTCAAAAAAACCCTCCAGTTTTGGGAATTACAAAATGGCCTACTTTACTAAAGTTTTAAAACTTCTTTTATGAATGAAAATACCCACTGTAGGAAAATGACGAAAATACCCCGGGTTAGAAATGGGCGTAATTGTCCGAGGAGTGAATAGGTATGGAAAGTATTAAGGAATGGATGTATGAACTCTTTTGTGTGAACTAGGATAGAAGATGAAACTTGTTTGCTCGAAAGAACCTCTAACTAAATTTTCTCCATAAAATTCCTTCATGAATAATAAGTGGAACAAGTACTAACACATAAAATTCTCTTAATCAGTTAAAAGCGATGAGAGATAGAATGAGTTCTAGAGGACGTGGACGCCGTGGATGCGGTAGGGGTAGGATGACGATGATTCCAACCCTGCAGGTCGGGTCGTGGTTCGAGAAACGAGGTACCACCGCCACCACCACCTCCTACTTTCGCGGTCGGCGAGCGAGGACTGCAGGCCGGTGAGGTGTCGGTCGCAAGTCGCTTTGCGAGTTTTGGAGATGGTGGTTGGTCGGGCTGGTGGGAATTTGGGAGCTCGGAAGTCTGTTCCGAGCGAGTCTGCCTAACGGGTCGAGGTATTCCGTGGTGTCTCGTGAGAGTGGCACCCGCCATGAATATTGGCATTTGGAATCTACGGAAAGGGTCATGGATGATCTCGACCGATCAAGAGGAGAAGCCGAAAAGAAGGCGGTGTCGCTTCTAAAGGATGAAGCGTACGCTGGTGGCCGATGATGACCGGGATGGAGCGCGGTGATGATCTCACATGGGACTACTTCAAAAGCGCTTTTCGGAGAAGAAGTATGTGGGCACTAGCTACACCGATGCTCAAAGGAAAGCCTTCCGGGCCTAGTGCAAGGAACTAAGTCGATGGCCAGAGAGTATGAGGCGGAGTTTTTAAGGTGAGTAGGTATGCCGGAGGAATCGTAGCCCACACGAACATGAGCTGCGTCTGTTTTGAGGACGGACTCGAGATGATCCGAGATTACTAATTGCCCCGCAGCAGTTCGTGAGTTCTCGTCCCTAGTGGAGAAGGCCAAGGTGGCCGAAGGGATTAAGAAGAGCGTGAGACAAAACTATAGTAAGAATAACCAAAAAGAGAGGTTTTGGGTCGGCGGGATCAGTGGTAATAGTGCGAAAAGAAAAGGGCTAGGCGAGTGGGCCAAATCGGGCCAGTGAGGCCCACGACTCTAATCGAGGCCGACTCGGTGTAACCACCGTGGGAAAACCCATTGGGGAAGCCGTTGGACCGGTGGTAGAGGTTGTTTTGAATGTGGGTCTTTGGAGCATCGTGTGTCGAGATTGCCCAGAAAACTAGCTAAGAATCACGGAAAGGCGTAACCGTACTCAAGAGCAAAATATGGGACCACGGAGGGTCGCGGGAATGGTCGAGGAGGAAATGGTCCGAATAGAGGTCGTGGAACTCGAGGCGAGAGGATCGGGTAATACAGAGGCTAGGCAGCCTGGCTTAGTCTACGCAGCAAGGCGTCGCGAGGAGGGAGACGCACCGGACGTCATAAGGTACGTTTCTAATATTTGGGTTACCTTATGTTGCATTAATTGATGTGGGTTCGACGACTCGCACATTGCTAGTAGTGTGGTAGGAACTATGGACCTAGACTCGAGACTACTCCTAGGAAGATGACCGTGCTAAGCCCCCAGGACACTCTGTAGTCGTAGATAAACTCTATAGAGACCTACCCCTAGAACTCCAAGGGGTAGTGTTCGTGGCTGATCTGATGGAACTACCGTTCGGGGAGTTCGATTTGATCCTTGGAATGGATTGGTGGTTAAGTATCGGCGAATTTGGATTCTTGTGACTAAGCGCATGGTTCTTAAGGCAGTGAGGGTGATGAAGTGGTTATGATAGGTGATAGAAGGAATTACCTATCCAATGTGGTGTCACCTTGAAGGTGAAAGACTGATAAAGAAGGGTTGTGAGGCGACTTGGTTCGAATATGTGCTTTGGAGGCTAAGGAGTCGGTAGTTGGAAAGGTTCGAACGGTTGGGGAATTTTTGATGTATTCCCGGAAGAACTTAAGTCCGCCTCGGATCGGGAAGTTGAATTCGGTATAGACTGCTACCGGAGCGGCACACGTGTCTATAACACCATACCGAATGGCACCAAAGGAATTGGTGGAGCTGAAGGCTCAAGTTCAGGAGCTCTTGGATAGAGGGTTCATTCGACCAAGCATATCTCCGTGGGGAGCGCCTGTGCTGTTCGTCAAGAAGAAGGATGGTTCAATGCGGATGTGTATCGACTACCGCCAGTTGAACAAGTTAACGATCAAGAACAAGTATCCGTTGCCTCGGATTGACGACTTGTTCGATCAACTGAAGGGTGCCTCGGTGTTCTCGAAGATAGACCTTAGGTCGGGTTACCATCAATTGAAGGTAAAGGAGGTTGATGTTCACAAGACGGCATTCAGAACTCGGTATGGACATTACGAGTTTCTGGTGATGCCATTTGGGTTGACCAACGCGCCGGCAGCGTTTATGGACTTGATGAATAGGGTGTTCCAGCAATACTTAGACCAATTCGTCGTAGTGTTCATAGACGATATATTAGTCTATTCTAAGACGGAGGTGGAGCATGACAAGCACTTGCGTATAGTTCTACAAGTGTTGAGGGAGAAGCAATTATATGCCAAATTCAGCAAGTGCGAATTTTGGCTAAAGGAGGTGGCTTTCTTAGGACATGTGGTATCGGCTGAAGGAATTAGAGTAGACCCTCGTAAGATTGAAGCGGTATTGGATTGGAAACCGCCTAGGTCAGTGGCGGAGATCCGAAGTTTTCTGGGTCTAGCAGGGTACTATCGGAGGTTTGTGGAAGGGTTCTCTCTGATTGCAAGCACCTGATTGTGACGGTTGCTAAGGAAAGGAGTCCTATTTGTATGGTCGGAGAAGCAACAGGAAAGCTTCAATAAGTTAAGGAAAATTTTGACGGAAGCTCCGGTTTTGGTGCAACCGGAGGCAGGGAAGTTGTTTACCGTCTATTGTGATGCATCTCACACTGGTTTGGGGTGTGTGTTGATGCAGGAAGGGAAGGTAGTAGCCTATGCATCCCATCAGTTAAGACCGCATGGGGCTAACTACCCAAACGCACGACTTAGAGTTAGCAGCAGTTGTCTTCGCTCTGAAAATATGGAGACACTATCTTTATGGGGAGAAGTCGATAGTTTATACAGATCACAAGAGTTTGAGGTATCTCCTGACTCAGAAGGATCTAAATCTGAGACAACGTCGGTGGATCGAACTTTTGAAGGATTACGATTGTTCGATCGAGTATCATCGGCAAGGCCAACGTGGTGGTCGACGCGCGTTGAGCCGGAAGGTTGTGTGACGGACTTGAGAGTAATGTTTGCTCGGTTAAGTCTATATGATGATGGAAGTCTCTTGGCGGAACTTCAAGTTAAGCCAACATGGATCGAGGAGGTTAGGGACAAACAGTTAGTGGATGAAGGGTTGATTGCTAAGGGGGTACAAGTTCAGAACGGTGGATTGGAAGGGTACAGTCTGTCTATGGATGGAGTGTTATGCTTTCAAGGCGGGCGGGCTTGTATGCCAAAGGATGTGGAGTTGAGGAAAAAATTCTCCGGGATGCACATAGCAGCCCCTTACGCTTATGCATCCCGGAGGCAAAGCAAGATGTACGAGGATCTCAAAGAGCAATTCTGGTGGCCCGGGTTAAAACGTGAAGTAACAGAGTTTGTTGGCAAGTGTCTGACTTGTCAACAGGTCAAGGCTGAACATCAGCTGCCGTCAGGGTTGCTTCAGCTAGTGAAGATTCCCCAATGGAAGTGGGAACGGATCACTATGGATTTCGTTAGTGGGCTACCCCTTACGCCCAGCAAGAAAGACGCAGTTTGGGTGATAGTGGACCGTTTAACTAAATCGGCTCACTTCATACCGGTGAGGATGGATTTCTCTCTTCAGAAGCTAGCTAAGCTGTACGTCTCGGAGATAGTAAGATTGCATGGTGTTCCAACATCAATCATCTCGGATAAGGATCCCAGGTTCATGTCAAGGTTTTGGAAAGCCTTGCATCAAGCTATGGGCACGCGGTTGGATTTTAGTACCGCTTTCCATCCACAGTCTGATGGACAATCGGAAAGGGTGATACAGATTTTGGAGGATATGTTAAGAGGTTGTGTCTTGGATTTTTGGGGTAGTTGGGAGGAATTTCTACCGCTAGCAGAATTCGCTTATAACAATAGTTATCAAGCGAGCATTCAGATGGCTCCGTATGAGGCACTATATGGACGGAAATGTCGTACTCCGACGTGTTGGACGGAATTAGGAGAACGACAGATTTTGGGTCTAGAGTTGGTGAGAGAGAGAGCAGAGGATAAAGTTAAGGTGATTCGGTCTCGTCTTAAGGAAGCATCGGATAGGCGAAATCCTATCTCGATTTAAAGCGCAAGGAAATGGAGTATGCGGTAGGAGACAAGGTTTTCTGAAGGTGTCGCCTTTAGAAGAAGGTGTTGAGATTTGGCCGGAAAGGAAGCTAAGCCCAAGATTCATCGGACCCTGCGCGGTGATTAAGCGAGTAGGACCCAGTAGCTTATCACTTGAGTTACGGCAGAACTGAATCAGATCCATGACGTCTTTCACGTATCAATGCTAAGACGGTATCGATCAGACCCATCGCACGTTGTGCCAGTGGCAGAGATCGAGGTGAATCCAGATTTATCTTTTGAAGAGGAACCAGTTCAGATCTTAGACCGAGATGTGAAGGTTCTATGAAGGAAGTCAGTACCCTTGGTGAAAGTGCTATGGCGAAACCATGGTACAGAGGAAGCTACGTGGGAACCTGAGGATGTGATGAGGCAACAATACCCCCACCTCTTCTAACCAAGTAATTTGGGGACGAAATTTATTTTAAGGGGTAGAATCTGTAACATCCCAAAAGCGGGGCTATTTGGAATTTAGTTATTTTTCTTATGTAAGAACTATTGTGATATTATTTATGGAATAATGAGCTTGAATTAAGGTTTTGAGTTTGCTCGGTTTGGTAGGAAATTCCAAGTTTTAACCTTAAAGGCAGAGAGCTTTAGCAGGAGGGTGTTAAAAGAATAAATGAGCGATTTTTAACACAAAAATCAGCTTGGAAAAGTGGCAAGGAGAGGGCCACTTAGGTGCTTGGAGTTGACGCCACAGTCCACAAGGGAGAGCTTGGGTTCGAGTCACGAAAACTCCCTTTTTGCACTCCAAGGGGGACGGCATAAGTAGGAGAATTTTTCTCCCTTTTAAATTCCTTTATTAATTAATATTATTAAGGGATAATATTAGGTTGAGATAAAAAAGGATAATATAAGTATAAATTGTTTAGTTGGATTATTGCTTAATTAAAAGGATTATTAAGTGATTAATTCAAATTATTTGAATTATTTGAAATGAGTGGCCAAGAGAGGTTGTAAGAGTTTTTGCGAAATTTGAACTCTCCTAGGGAGAGTGGGACTGACAAGTAATAGGAAGGGGTGCGAAATCCTATATAAACCCCATCTACCATCTTAAATTCTTTTTAGAATTTTTTTAGTAGCCGAAATTCTCCCAACTAGTTGCCATCTGATTCTTTTCTTTCTTCAAAGTTAAGAACCACTTCCATTTCTTAGTCTCTAGCCGAATCTAATCCCTATTGGTGTGCCGATTTCCCTTAGTCTCTTCTCTCAATTTTCGGCTAGCCTTCATTAGTTGTTGTTTATTCTTTGATTATTCTCCCAAAACCGACGAAGAAAAACCTCTCTTCTTTTTGGAACCTTGGTGAATCTTTTGAACAAGGAGGGGAAGCATTCTCTAATCGAATTTGGAGGGTAAGTATGTTAGGCCGAATGTCTAGGATTCTCTTTTCTCTTCTTGTCGACTTGGAGGTTGGTAAGTGACTATTTCGGCAATGATTGTTAAGGCTACTAATCGCTTGATTAAAATATAGGCCTTGAATTTGGAAGCAAGCAGTGAACCCGTTGCTTTGGAGCAATCGGTTTTGGGGTAAGGTGGTAAGATCTGTTTTCTTTATTCATGATATTCGATTAAGTAGAAGGCTACTAACTCAATGATTGCCGATTTAGGAAGCGAAACACTTGGTGGCTAGTACTCAAGGGTGTTAGGTAAGGCTTTCGGGTTAAATATTAACCCTTTGAATATTTTGGATTTGGCCGAATAGGCCATAAGACTAACCCATGTTTTTGGGCGAATATGGGATGAGATAGAATTGTGGTGACCAACGTTTCTTCTCGGGATTTAAGACTATCGTGGTAACAGTGTGTACATACACACCATTTAACTTATTAAATTATGCTAAGTAATGTGATTGCTAACTTGATGTATGTAGCAATGGCTTGAATACCATAACGGTATACGGGGGGTAACCGTAAAGTACTGTGCATATGATTTGCTATTTTATGCTTTTGGGAAGCATCTTTGTGATAATACATATGATAAATCTATATGTATTTATTGACTATGTGGGTTGATTGAGTGGAGGGGCGGTGTGTATTCGTGCCGAGCGGGCACCGGTGTTTTGGTAACACACTATGACTACGGTCACCACGGAGGTTTGGTACCTCCGGAGGTTTGGTACCTCATAGCGACTTGTCCACGTGGTTAATACCACCGTGGGTTGGCCCCACTTGAGATATGGGATAAATGCGCGGTGATTTGGTATCACACGATGGGTTGGCCCCATCACCCGATTTGTGTCTACGGACACACGGTGCTTTGGTAGCACATCGTGACTAAATGTCACGGTGGTTTGGCACCACCGGTGGTTTGGTACCACAACGGGGTAGACGATGGCGTATGGTGGCTAGGTTGGGACACATGATGTCTTGCATATTAATTTGTTATATGATGTGTATGAATATGTTTAAACCGGGGGAAGGGTTACATACTGAGTCTTGGTGACTCACCTTCTCCTTACATTTTTCAGGTAACGAGTAGATAGCGGATGTGGAGCCGGGTTGACTCGAGGTGGCCATCTGGTGATTTAAATTTTAATGGACTTTGAAATTCAATTCATTTATTATTGGATTGTGGATTTTAATTTTATTTCGGATGTAATAAGGCCTCCTAGTATTTTTTTTTTATGCTTGAATAATTGCTTCAACTATCTCTTTATGAAATGAGTTATAAAGGTTTTCTAAGCTAAATTTGTGAACGTTTTTATCAAGCCATCGGGCACACTTATAATTTTATATTAACTTGACTTAACCAAATTTTCAAATTAAAAATCTAAGTACGGTATGACAAGCCCACTAAAATGAAGAATTTTTAAAACTTAAGTTGGTTTTGAAAAAGGCTTTTCAAGAATATTTTTCCTGTAACGAACCAGATTCGGCCATAATGTTTGGGCCGGGTTTGGGTTGTTACATAATTCTATCTAAAGTGGGCTTCTAGGGTTCACTATATGTGGTAAAGTTCTAAGGAAAAGATACCTGAACCAGCAGATTCCTCAATCCTCTCCCATTATAGGCTCATATGGATCGAGTTCGGTTTAGGGGAATACATTACCCTATGGCCATGCGGAGATGAAAATCTCACGAAGCACATAGGTACAGATGTATTCCGGAAGCAGTCCACTAGCCCATGCGGAGGTGAAAACCTCACGAAGGCATAGTTTCTCACTCCCACTTAAAGGTGCGACCACAACGGTCATGCAATGCAATGTGTGCATGGAAATAAAAATCATATGCAATGACACAAATATATGCAACAAAAATATCAAATTTCCAAATCAAATTTTCGAATCAAATTTTCAAATTTTTGACAAAGGACAGAAAATAATCAATTTTACGGCTTGACTCTCGTGTCCCCAGTGGAGTCGCCAAGCTGTCGAAACCATTTTTTTTATTTATGTTTTTAAAAAATAGGGATCGACTTTAAAATGACAGATAGAGTCGCCACCAATCCTTTTTATTTAGGTGTGAACGTCTCACCTATAAAACGATTTATTTTTATTAAAATATTGATTTTGGTCTACAAATTTCAAGAAGAAAACAGGTTCGAGAGTCGGTTACGTACGAGGAAGGATTAGCACCCTCGTAATGCCCAAAATTGGTACCAAATTGATTAATTGACGTCTTAATGTCGAAAAGTTTGAAACAATTTAAAAATTCTGTTTTAAAAAAAAAATTAGATAACTCGAATTGGATATTGAGATTATCTTGTTCCGAAGGAATAAAATATCACATCCAGCACGATAGGATATGACGTTTCAAACCCTCGATGCCGAGATCCTCTCATGATTTCCAAAGTTCATGCATTGAGATTTTTATAAGGATATTCAATTATTTGGACAAACGAAAAACCGAAGCCCAACACGGTAGGGTACGATTTCTCGAATTTCCAAACACAAAATATTGCCTTGTTTTTTCTTTTAGAAATTTTTAAAATAAAAAGATTTTAAAACTTGAACGGTGTTAAAATATGACTTTTTAAGCGAATAAAATACGATGGAATAATAACATACAACGCAAAGTAATTATTTACAAGTAAAATGCTACGCCATTGAATCGCAAATGACAAATAAATATAGAATAAGAATTACAAATACATTCCTCTTTTCTTTTGCTGCGCTCTATTTTTTTTATTGTGTTGTGCAAGTACAGAGGCCGTACGCGGACGTGGCGAGCTCGTTGGAGGGAAGGTTGCTTGCGGCGCCAAGGCAGCAGCTAGGGTTTCTGAAGATGTTTGAAACTTTTGGGCCATTTGGGCCTTGTATGTAGTTTGGGCATTGGGCCTGATGGACTTTTATAATAATAATTTTTTTTTGGTTTTTAATTGTTTTGGTCTTATTCTATTGATTGGGCCCGGGCAAATTTGGGCTCTTACAATTAGTTTCTCCTCGCTTCCATCCATGCATTTGATCATCTCTTTGAACCTTTGGGACAAACAGGGTTGAGCCCCAAAAGTAGCCTCGTGCTTGAGCTTTTTCCTTTTCTGTTTCGGCATCAGCTTCTTTGCTCTACTTGACTCAACCCTTTCTTTTCGTTTATTTGAAGAACCAGCTGGAGGCTAGTTCGTAATCACGTCTTTGTCGATGGTAGCAATTATAATATCAGTTCCAAATATTCTCACAGTTTAATAGTTTGTCGGTCTGGTATCAACGCCAAACGAGTTGTTATCATCAATTTTGTTCAACCCTTGTTGCAGTTTCAGTCTTATCGTTTCTTCGTCCAACCTCTCTACCAAGGCAGCCGCATCTAGCAAGCGCTGGAAGGGACTCCGATCTTCATCATTTTCCTTTAAACTCATCGTTTCTTCTTTTCTTGAGTACGTACAATGCAGTGAAAAGGGCAGAGAAGAAGAAGAAGCAGAAGCTCTATAAAAAGTGAAATAAACCGACTTAGATCATATCAATTTCTCATCAACATGAGAATTCCTATTTCTTTTGGAGTTTGAAAATTAAGTTTTCCTATACCTACAAGGATTCTCAGATTGTTTTTCAACTTATAATAAAATTGGAAAACCAAAATAAAATAAATTAAAAATCCCACTTATACACTAGCTAAGTTATATTTACTAGTGCAGATTTAAAAAAAAAGAAGAAAAAAAAGCAAGAAATTTACAAGATTAAATAGTTTTTTATAAGCTGAAATTTGTAATAAAGGAAGACTTAGCCTTATCTTCAACGTAATAATTTTGAACTATTTCAGTTTGACTTAATATTTATTCGGTTAAATTTCTCAATTAGTCCCTGTACTTAACCAAAATTTTAGATTTAGTCCTTGTATTTTTCTAATTGGCCAATTTTAGTTGAAATTTTACTCCTAACCCAAATATTAACAGTTAAATCCTTCGATTACTAGCCATTTACTATGTAAAAAGTAGTTTTAAGGATCAGTAATATACAATAATTTGAAACAAATGATATATAAAACATTTAAAATAAATAAATAGAATCTAAAATAAGGTATATAAATTAATTCAATATAAAAATATAAAAAGTTTAAAACAATATATATAAAAGAGGAAATTAAAATACATAACAATTTTAAAAGGATAAAAAAGAAAAAACTGAAATAAACTATATAATATATAAAAAAACTAGAATAAATAATATATATAAAAATTTAGAATAAGTAATATGTATAAAATTATTTTAGATAGTAAAACAAATTTTAAGAAACATTATATTAAAACAAGTTAGAATAAATAATATATCAAAATAATTTAAAACGTATAATATACAAATATTTTTAAAAATCATACAATAAAACAGTTTAAAACTAAATAAATAAATGAATTAAGTAAGCTAGGGACGAGATTGAAAACCAAAACAATATTTTAAGGATAATCAGTAAATAAATAAATTATTAAGGTTGAATTAAGGACTAAAATAAAGTGCGCGCAAACGATCAGGGATTGAACTAGTAAATATTCCGTAATCAAAACGCAACACATAGATTGGACTAATTTAAAAAGGCATGCAAATCTTTGGGCAAAATTAAAAGAGCAAAAGAAATAAAAGGAAGCTTAATTAAATTTGAACGCGAAACAGAGGGACCGAGCGCGCAATTATACCATCACCGCAAAAACGCGCGGATCCCATGGATATCGGGTCAGGTCGAATCGGGTCATGGCCTATACGGCGTCGTTTTAAGGCTATCAAAATAAGCCTAAACGGCGCCGTTTTTCTAAAACAATATTATCCCTAAAAAACAATCAAACCATCCCCTTTTTTCTTTAAACAAAAACGAAATGAAACCTAGCCGCCTTAAAAAACAAAATCAGAGCCCCTCCCTCTCGCTATTCTGTCGATCCAGAGAACTGCGGCATTCGGCCACCGATTCACCATGGTAATCGTTGTATGATGGTGTTTAGTGACGTTTTCCTACCCCCATTTAGAACGATGCCCAAGGTATCGCCCACTTTTAGTTCGAAACCCCCATTCGAACTTCGATTTCATCGAAGCCAATTAGGGATCTGACCACAATATTAATAGATAAGTATCTCATTTTTATTCACTTTGTCTTTTTGCATACAGTAAGAAGAAACATAGAACATAGAATAAGGGAAAAGAAACAATCAAAGAAAACCCTAATCTGAAAATCACCTTTCAAATCTTTTCTATTTTTGATTTCGTGTATTTGTCTATGTGTGCGTAAATAAAAATAATACAATGGTGTGTTTCTGCCCTTTAAAGCTGAAAATCGAAAATAAAAATTTTAAAAAAAATCAAAATAACAACTATTTTTTTGTTTTCTCTACTACTATCTGTTATTGCTGTTGTTCTCGTAGGTACAAGGCGTTCGTGGCCGTACGGAGGCCGTATGCGAGGACGTGGCGAGCGCGTTAGGGAGAAGGCAACCTGTGGCGCTGTTTTGGCTTGCGGCGTTGGAGAAAATAGAAACTCCCCTAGGGTTTTCTGTTTCCCAAAATTGTTTGGGCCATTCGAGCTCTTCAGATTGGGTTTAATGTAAATTGGTCTTGGGTTAAGTTTATTTAATTTGGGCTATTAGGTTCAAATTTTGGGTTTGTTTAATGTAATGGACTTTTAATTATTTTCTGTTTGGTTAATATTGGGCCAATCCAAAATTGGCCTATTACAATTACCTTCTACCATTGATTTCCACCCAGTTACTAAGACATAGAGGGAGCTGAAACGGCCTGTTGGCTTTGGCATGTCCCATATTCTCAAACTCATGTCCCTGGTTTTCAAACATGGCTCAATCACCAATGCTTCTATCCCCCCTTGCTGCTTTGTTTCAGCTCTTCATCTGTAAGAAACTTGACCTCGACTTGATTCATGGGTATGGAGAGACGTCCGTGGTGCTTGCTCAAATCAGTTTTGTAGAGTGCCTTTTGTATAATTAGTTTCTCCTCGTTTCTATCCATGCATTTGATCATCTCTTTGAACCTTTGGGGCAAACAGGGTTGAGCCCTAAAAGTAGCCTCGTGCTTGATCTTTTTCCTTTTCTGTTTCGGCATCGGCTTCTTTGCTCTATTTGACTCAACCCTTTCTTTTCGTTTATTTGAAGAACCAGCTGGAGGCTGGCTCGTAATCACGTCTTCATCGATGGTAGCAATTATAATATTAGTTCTAAATATTCTCACAGTTGTATAGTTTGTGGGTCAAGTATCAACGCCAAACGAGTTGTTGTTGTCAATTTTGTTCAACCCTTGTTTCAGTTTCAGTCTCATCGTTTCTTCGTCCAACCTTTCTACCAAAGGCAGGCAAAGAATCTAGCAAGCCTTTGGAAGGGACTCGATCTTCATCATTTTCCTTTAAACCCATCGTTTCTTCTTTTCTTGAGTACACGCACAATGCGTTGAAAAGAGGCGAGAGAAGAAGAAGAAGCGTAAGCTCTATAAAAAGTGAAATAAACCGACTTAGATCATATCAATTTCTCATCAACATGAGAATTCCTATTTCTTTTGGAGTTTGAAAATTAAGTTTTCCTATATCTACAAGGACTCTCAGATCGTTTTTCAACTTATAATAAAATTGGAAAACCAAAATAAGATAAAATAAAATAAAAATCCAAATTATACACTAGCTAAGTTATATTTACTAGTGTAGATTTAAAAAAAAAAAAGAAAAAAAGAGCAAGATATTTACAAGATTAAATAGTTTTGTATAAGCTGAAATTTGTAATAAAGGAAGACTTAGCCTTATCTTCAACGTAATAATTTTGAACTATTTCAGTTTGACTTAATATTTATTCGGTTAAATTTCTCAATTAGTCCCTGTACTTAACCAAAATTTTAGATTTAGTCCTTGTATTTTTCTAGTTGGCCAATTTTAGTTGAAATTTTACTCCTAACCCAAATAATAACAGTTAAATCCGTTCGATTACTAGCCATTTACTATGTGTCTAGTCTCGGTACAAGCTTATGGATACTAACTGGGCTAGATAGAAATAATTAAATTGAACTTGATTTGAGTTAAATTTAGATTAATTAAATAATTAAATTGAATTTGGTGTAGCCGAAGATGACTTGATTTGAGTTAAATTTAGATTAATTAATTAATACCAACCGGAAAGAGACGGTGCGTGGCTCATCATATCTCGACATCGTGTGGTGCAGAAAAAATGTCGAGGAGAACTCTAAAGTAACCTCCGAGTAGGTAGGCTCGACGACGGCGAAAAGCCAATCCCGTAGAGCTCTCTCGATCAGTGCTCGCACTCTTTCGGCTAAGTGAATCTCCTTTAGAGCCGTCCAGTCGATACAACGGCCCAATCCCAAGGGTCGCTGACAAGGCGATGCTGATATTGGTCCTCGTTGACCTCTAAAAGACAAAAAAGAAAAAAGAAAAAAAAAAGAAAAAAAAGTGAAGATCTTTGGAGCAGCAATGGCATTGTATCGGCTATGACCACTGGCCTCAAGTGTCATTGAACTTTGTAGTGCTTCCCGATATCTCGATTGCAAGAAAATCCAATGATAGTCATTTTTCTATCTGTTACATATGTGCCTTTCCTGACTGTCGAAACCATTTTTTTTTTAGTTTGAAAAACGGGGATCGACTTTAAAATAAGAATGGAGTCGCCACCAATCCTTTTTGTTTAGGTGTGATCGGGTCACCTATAAAACGTTTTGTTTTATTTTTAAAAGAAATCAATTTTGGTCTACAAATTTCAAGAAGAAAACGGGTTCCGGAGTCGGTTATGTACGAGGAAGGATTAGCACCCTCGCAACACCCAAAATTGGTACCAAATTGATTAATTGATGTCCTAATGCCAAAAATTTGAAACGATTTTAGAATACCATTCCTTTTTTAAAAAAAATTTAAATAACTCGAATTGGATATTGAGATTCACTTGTTCCAAAGGAATAAAATATCACATCCAGCATGATAGGATATGACGCTTCAAAACCTCGATGCCAAGATCCTCTCATTATTTCCAAAGTTCATGCATTGAGATTTTTATAAGGATATTCAATTATTTGGACAAACAGAAAATCGAAACCCAGCACGATAGGGCACGATTCCTCGAATTTCCAAACACAAAATATTGCCTTATTTTCAAAGCTAAGAAAACACGAATGAAATCTTAGAAGGATATTCGGTATTTGGTCAAACGAAAAATCAAAACCCAGCACGATAGGGCACGATTTCTCGAATTTCCAAACACGAAATATTGCCTTATTTGGGAAAACTTTTGAATAAGATTTTAAAATTGACTCAAAACGCTTTTATTGAATCACTATTCGATAATGAGAAACAAAAATATAATATCGATCATGGAATAATAGTACATGAATACAACTTTGTACAAATGGATGACAAGAATAATAATATGAACATACAATTCAAAATATACAATAGCGATAATTTTACAACATCATATTTGAAACGATATCATCAATTCAAGCCACATGGCAAATTAAAAAAATATCAAACATTTGCATGGTAATAAACGAATTCAAAATAAACAGAGAAAAAGGAATTTGAAACTAATATATACATGCTATTTTAAAACCAAATTATGTGTATAATTTTTTTTTTACAAAATAGGCAATGCATGAAAAGAATTGAAATAAATTATATAATAAAAATAAACACAATAATATATAGACGAGTTTTAAAATAAATATTACATAAGAAGAAATTTAAAGTAAATGATATACAAAATAGTTTAAAAACAAAATATATTAATTTAAAAATTGATAACATACATAAAATGAAAAACTTAATAGTAATAACACATGTCGAAACCTTTTTTAAAAAAGTTTTATAAAAACGGGGATCGACTTTTAAAAACGGAAATGGAGTCGCCACCAATCCCTTTTTACTTAGGTGTGATTGGATCACCTTTGTAAAACGTTTTATTTTACAACATTTGATTTTGGTCCATGAAAAACAAGAAAAGTAGTTCGGGAGTCGGTTACGTATGAGGAAGGGTTAGCACCCTCATAACGCCCAAAAATTGGTACCCAATCGATAAAATCATGTCCTATTGTCGAAAATTTGAAAAAAATTTTAAAATATGATCCTTCGATTAAAAAGAAAACTAAGACTTACCTATTTCAAAGAAATAAAACGTTATATCCAGTAAGTTATGATATAACATCTCATGACTTCAAAGTTAGGCTCGCCTTTATTTGTAGAAAATTCTTATCTCGAAACACAAAATACCATATCCAGTAAGCTAGGATCCAACGTTTTGAATTTCCAAGAATAAGTTTTGATTTGGAAATTTATGAATTTCAATTTTAAAAGAAAAGGGATACTTAATATTTTAAGTTCAACGATAAAAATCGAAGCCCAGTGAGTTCGGGCACAATTTTTCTCGAAGTCCCAAATATTAGATATCACCTTATTTTTTTAAAAAAACTATTTGAAATAAATGCGTCAATTTAAAAGGTGCTTTTATAGAAAAATGGTTTGAGTAAAATATTGCATGAATACATTACAACATATTTAATAGCAATTCTACAAGTCTATAAATTATATTTGTCGAAACCATTTTTAAAGTTGATTATAAAAACGGGGATCGACTTTTAAAAACGAGAACGAGAGTCACCACCAATCCTTTTTTTACTTTGGTGTGATTGGATCACCTTAAAAACGTTTTATTTCAAAATACTGATTTTGGTCTACGAAAAACAAAAATGTGTTCGGGAGTCGGTTACGTATGAGGAAGGATTAGCACCCTCATAACGCCCAAAAATTGGTACCTAATCGATAAAATCATGTCCTAATGTTGAAACTTTGAAAAATTTTAGAAAAGGGTCCTTTTATTTGAAGAAAAAAACCAGACTTACCTATTTCAAAGAAATAAGACACCATACCCAGTAAGTTAGGATATAGCATCTCATGACTTCAAAACTAAGCACGTCTTTATCTTAGAAAATCCCTATCTCGAGACACAAAACATCATATCTAGTAAGTTAGGACACAACGTTTTGAATTCCCAAGAATAGGTTTTTTTGATTTAAAACTTGAGATTTCTTTGTTCCGAAAGAATATAAACATCACATCCAGCACGTTAAAAGGATATTTTTAAACGCTCGTAACTAAAAAACATCTCATGATTTACAAAACTTGTTAAAATGATATTTAGTTATTTAGCCAAATGGAAAATCGCAACTCATCACGTTAGGGCACTATTTTCCGAATTTCTAAATACAAAACATTGCCTTAAAAACCTTTAGATAAAATATAGTAAGCTTGCAAAAATGTACTTTTATTTTGAACAATAGTCCATGTGGCAATATTGCATTTATAAACTATCGTACACAAATATTAAAAACAATTATAATACATTAGCATTTAATATAGACAATATAAAAAACAGCTAAGATCACTACACTATAGTAATCGTAAAATAATAAATAAATAAAAGGGCATTGCATGGACAAATAAAATATATAAAGCAATATATATAAAACAATAAAAAATACTAAATAAATAATATAATAAATATATAATTTAATACATATAAAAGATAATACATAATAATATATATAATAATTTTGAATAAAGATATTTTCAAAAAATATAATATAAATAATATATGTGAAACATGTTATAAAATATAAATAAATTTTATACAAAAATATTTTTTAAAAAAAATAATATATGATATAATCTAATACTATGCAATAAAAAAATTTTAAAAATATATAATATAGTAATTAATATATAGAAATAATATGTAATGAAAATAATTTTGAGCTAAATAAAAATAATAAATAATAATCATTTAATATATAAATATATATTTATACTATTAATATATTAATATATAAATAATAAAGAAAATAGTCCGGACAATTTAATATAATAAAATAATTTAATACAATATTAAAATAATAAAAATAAGAGGATGGAAAAATAAAACAAAGAAAACAAGGGTTAAAAAAGCAATTAAAACAGATACGAAAGAATCGAATTAAAACGCGCATTAAATCCCAGGGACCTCTTTTTCAAAACGGCGTCGTTCCGATGTTTACCTTTAAAAAGCTCGAGGATTAAATTGAAACAAAATACAAATTTAAGGGCTAATTTAAAATTAAAGAAAATGTCAAATTGGATAAAATTAAAACAAATAAAATTTCAAAGGGACTAAAATGGAAAATTGCCCTTTTAACCAAAACGCGCGGATCCTTCCCGTGTTTCCGGGTCAACGCGTGGATCCTTTAATCAAAACGACGTCGTTCTATACTTATTATATGAATAAAAAAATGGGATAAAAATCATTTCAAAACTGTTTTAAAAAAAAAAATCTCAAAAAACACTCTCAGACCCTTTCTCCCCTCGTCCAAGCTACGAACATCAGGTCTCCGCACCACCGCCTCACGTGCCACCCATGCGCCGTCTCCGGCGGTGGTCAAGAGCCTAAACGCCCCCTTTTTTACTCCGATCAAATGGTAAACTTCTTTCTCCCCTTTTATTAATATATGTCTATTAAATAAACGCATGAAATGAGAAGAAAATAAAAGAAAAAAATAGATATTAAAAAGAAAAAACACCTCTGTAAAATATAATTTATTTCTCTGTATATGTCTTTTTGAATATTTTGTGTGCTTTTTGTCTCTGTGTGTTTATTTCTCTTCCTCTCTGTTTGTATCTCTCCCCTCTTGATTTACAGAATAATCGCTTTTATAGCCTTGAAAAATGAAAAATAAGAAAAGGAATCTGCTACTGTTTTGCCTTTTTTTACTGCGGATTGTTTCCTTTCTTTTGCAGGTGGACGAAGATCTTGCCGATGGCGCGAGGTTCGTGTGCGTTGATGGCGCGAGAATAGGCTGGACGAGGCTGCGGGGTGAGCTGTTTGCGGCACGATGATCGAGCTCCTGCTGAGGCGGCGCCTAGGGTTTTAGAAACCCTAGGCCACTACTGATTCCGCTTAACATTTTGGGCTTTTTGGGCCACGGGTGTTTTGGGTCTAGGTAGTTAGGGTCTGCCAAGTTTGGGTCAAAGGGGTGTAATTGGGGTTTTGTAACACCCCAAACCCGGCCCAAACATTACAACCGGATCTGGTATGTCACTCGTGTGATTTTACAAAAAGATATAGCACTTTGAAAAGAAAAAAAACAATTATCAGGTTTAAATATTTTTACCGAAAACTATACAATTTAATAATTCATATAAGATGTAAATTTTATAAAATGCCTTGGTAAATTTTTATTAGAAAGCTAAATTTGATTCATGTCTTAACTAATTTTAAACATAAAATTTAAATGCCTATTAATAAAAACCCAACATAAAACCCAAAACATGAATAATAGTCTAGTGGCCCATGGCCCTATTACAACGTAATTTAAAACCCATTAAATAAAAATAATAATCTAAAGTCTTTTTGCTGAATCCAAATGTTCTTTTGCATGGTCACCTTGCTCTCCTCTCCAGCCCGGTCCGATGCACTAAGTGCTACCTGAAATTGTTAAAATAATAGGGTGAGCCGCGAAACTCAGTGTGCAACCCTCGTGCACCATCAGACTGGGCCTTAGCCCACAGATCAGAATATAAAACATAATATGAAAGATAACATACATAAAAACCAACCCAATCCTAGGTTTCCAACCGCTACACACCACCCTTACCAGCCATTCACACCATTGGGGATTTCTACAATCAACCCACACCGCTACACACCATCGATGGCAGTCATGCTGCAGTTAGCTGCTCATCGTCAGAGTTGTGACAGAGTCACCAGGCTGAAATGGCATAAGCCACCAGAATAGATCACTTCCTCTTTCATCAATCACTCAACCCCAAACATACATAGAGATCGACAAATAAAACATATTGTTTTTAACAGAGCATTCACTGATGAATCGCAGAAATCACTAACTAGATATTTAGCCTTTACCCTTCTCGGGTTTTCAAACGTTATGTCGGAATTTCGGCATTTAACAGAGCATAGCAGAGTTTATACATATATATATACATATTAGCAAACAATCTAATGGTGTGAGAAGTTACACACCTGATATCGCGTAGCTTTATACCCTTAGTCAGTGCCCTTACTATCCGGATCTACAACCTTAGTCTAAATCCTTGCTCAAAAGCAGGAAGAACTCGAAGATTTGGCCTCCCCTGTAATCGGCCAAAGGTTAATAAATCCCGAATTTACCCGCTAAAATCAATAAATCTCCTTGCCTTGAAATCCCGAAAGTAACACGATTCGAGTATTACTGAACTTATGACTTAGAGATCCACATGATTGACTCCTCTTCAGATCCCGAAATGCCGAAAATAAGAGAGAAATAAGAGATTAGTTTCTAAATAGCCATTCAGCTAGGGACTTTGAAAAGCCGAAAAGGATTGAAATCTTACGCATCAATACTTACCTTCAATTTCCTTCGAGATTCGGCACAAGCAGATACCCCAGAGAGAATTCGGCAAACACAAGAGAGGAGATCTAAGTATTTCGACTTTTATGGAAATCCCGGAAAAGTTAAACTGATGCGTTTTCGGCTTTTAGAAGATCTGAATTGAGTGTTTCGGCTTTGGCTTATAAAGAAAGTAAAAAGAGAACTCAAGAAAAGACTTAGAGATTTCAGCTAAAATATTTGAAAGAGATGAGAAAGAAGTTGTCAGAGGATTTAGCCAAATGGGAAAAGAAAAGAAAAAAAGTTGAGAAGAATAATGGAGTGGGAATTTTGGCAGAGAAAGAAAAAGATGATATGAACTTAGCAGTCAATTTTCGGCACACCTCTCTGCCTATACAAAACCGATTTCCCCCCTTCATAGAGTTTGATTTTTGGCCAACTCAAGCCTCCTGGAAGAGCTCTCATCTTTTCCCTTATCTTAATCTATTATCTCCTCAAAAATACCCTTTATCTGCTTATTATCCACATAAAATAAATCCCTAAATAATAGCCTTGTGCCGTCCCCCCTTAGTCCCTTATGAGTGCCGAATTTGGCCCTACAACTTGGGCTCCAAGCAGCCAAAATTTGGGCCTTTTACATCTACTAGTAACGCCACTTACAGCTCCCCTTTATTGCGCCCCTATTTGCTGGGCCACAAGCCCAATATGTCAATTAAACTACTAAAACTTTATTTTAAATCCTAGAGTGCCTAACAGAATATCTCATCAAGGCCTCAGCCCATTCTTGAGCCCAACTGAACCTCTAATTCTCAATCTAACATATTTAAGCATACATTACATAAAATGCACAGGCCCATAATTCAGGATGTTACAGTTCTACCCCCTTAAAATAAATTTCGGCCTCGAAATTTACCTGATCAAAAGATATGGGGATAATGCTGTCGCATAACATCCTCTGGCTCCCACGTCGCTTCCTCCGCGCCATGGTTCCGCCACAAAACCTTGACCAAAGGGACGGTTTTCCTTCTCAACACTTTTACAACTCGATCAAAGATTTCCACTGGCTCCTCCTTAAAGGACAAATCTGGCCTTACTTCAATCTCTTCAACTGGCACCATGTGCGATGGATCAGAATGATAATGTCTTAGCATCGAGACATGGAACACATCATGTATCTGCTCCAACTCCGAAGGCAACTCCAAACGATATGCCACTGGCCCCACGTGTTCCAGTACCCGATAAGGCCCAATAAATCGAGGACTTAGCTTTCCCTTCCGTCCAAACCTCATTACCTTCTTCCATGGAGACACCTTCAAAAAGACTTGGTCTCCTACTGCAAATTCCATCTCTTTCCGCTTTAGATCCGCATAAGACTTTTGCCGATCAGATGCTTCCTTCAACCGAGACCGTATCAACTTAACTTTCTCCTCCGTTTTCGAAACTAGTTCTAGACCCAACACCTGTCGTTCACCCAACTCCGTCCAACAAATTGGGGTACGACATCTCCTTCTATATAACGCTTCATAAGGCGCCATCTAAATGATAGCTTGATAACTGTTATTTTATGCGAATTCAGCCAATGATAAATACTCCTCCCAACTACCCCTAAAATCGATGATGCAACCCTTTAGCATATCCTCCAAGATCTGAATTACCTTCTCAGACTGACCATCAGTCTGTGGGTGAAAAGCGGTACTAAAGTCTAACCTTGTTCCCATTGCTTGTTGCAGAGCCTTCCAAAATCGTGACATGAATCTAGGGTCCCTATCTAATATGATCGACACAGGTACACCATGTAATCTCACAACCTCAGCCACGTACAACTTAGCCAACCTTTGCAATGAGTAGTCAACACAAATCGGTATGAAGTGAGCAGATTTCGTCAGTCGATCCACAATCACCCATATTGAATCCTTCTTAGTGGGTGTAAGGGGTAACCCACTAATGAAATCCATCGTGATTCTCTCCCATTTCCACTGCGGAATCTGCACCGGTTGCAACAATCCTGAGGGCACTTGGTGTTCAGCTTTGACCTGCTGACACGTCAAACACTTCCCCACATATTCCGTAACTTCCCGCTTCAAACCTGGCCACCAGAATTGCTCTCACAAATCCTGATACATCTTAACTCCTCCAGGATGCATAGCATAAGGACTACTATGTGATTCCTGAAGAATCATCTCCCTTAACTCCCCATCTTTTAGCATGCAAACCTTCCCACGAAAACATAAACTTCATCATTGTTCAGACTATAATCGTCTATTCCACCATCCCGCACTTGCAAAAGTCGAGTACTCAGGACATCATCCATTAACTGTTTCTCTTTAACCTGACTCACCCATGTCGGTTTTACTTGCAACTCAGCTAGCAAACTCCCGTCGTCAAATAAACTCAGATGGGCGAACATCGCTCTTAGTTCCGATACTACCTTACGGCTTAACGCATCTGCCACCATATTTGCCTTACCCGGATGGTATTCGATCGAGCAATCATAGTCCTTCAAGAGCTCGATCCACCTACGTTGTCTTGAATTTAACTCCTTCTGGGTAAGGAGATACTTCAGACTTTTATGGTCGGTGTAAATTACCGACTTCTCCCTGTACAAGTAGTGCCTCCAAATCTTCAAAGCAAACACTACCGCCGCCAATTCCAAATCATGCGTAGGGTAGTTCAATTCAGGCGGTCTCAACTGTCGAGACGCATATGCAACAACTTTTCCATCTTGCATCAACGCACACCCTAATCTTGTGTGTGATGCATCATAGTAGACAGTAAATTTTTTTCCCGTCTCTGGCTGAATTAACACTGGTGCTTCTGTCAAGATTCTCTTCAGCTTTTCAAAGCTCTCCTGCTATTTGTCAGTCCATAAAAATGATACTCCCTTCCTTAACAACTTAGTTAAAGGTGCCGCTATTAACGAGAACCCCTCAACGAACCTTCGATAATATCCGGCTAATCCTAAGAAACTTTGAATCTCTGCCACAGACTTCGGCGGTTTCCAATCCAATACAGCTTCTATCTTCCGAGGGTCTACCCTAATTCCCTTTGCGGAAACCACATGCCCTAAGAAAGTCACTTCTTTCAGCCAAAACTCACACTTCCTGAACTTCACAAACTACTGCTTCTCCCTTAAAGTTCACAACACTACACGAAGATATTCGTCATGTTCCTTCTCAGACTTAGAATAAACCAGGATGTCGTCGATGAACACCACCACGAACCGATCAAGGTAGGGTTGGAACACTCGGTTCATAATATCCATAAATGCTGCTGGCGCATTCGTTAACCCGAACGGCATCACAGGAACTCATAATGACCAGCGAGTTCGAAACACCGTCTTATGAATGTCCCATTCCTTCACCTTTAACTGATGATATCCCGACCTTAGATCTATCTTAGAGAAAACTGAAGCTCCTTTGAGCTGATCGAACAGGTCATTAATTCTTGGCAGTGGGTACTTGTTTTTAATCATTAACTTATTTGTTGACGATAGTCCACGCACATACGCATGGATCCGTCCTTCTTCTTGACAAATAGGACCAGCGCTCCCCATGGAGACACACTCGGTCGAATAAAACCTCGATCCAACAGTTCCTGGATCTGAGCTTCAAGCGCCATCAGCTCCTTCGGCGCCATTCGATAAGAAGCAATGGACACCGGAGCCGTACCCGGAAGTAGTTCTATTCCAAACTCCACTTCGCGATCCGGGGGTAACCTTGGCAACTCCTTTGAAAAAACAACCACGAAATCCTTGACTGTTCATACCTCATCGACAGTCATCTCCTTAGCATCCAAAGCACTGATAAACGCTAGAAATGCGTTGCATCCCTACTGAATCATCTTAACAGCATTCAATGCAGATACCATGTTGGATAAATAATTCCTTCTTTCCCCTAACACAACCACCTCCCCGCCTTCCAGGGTACTCAACACCACACGCTTGATCTCACAATCCAACTTGGCACGATGCTTAGTCAACCAATCCATCCCTAGGATAAGATCAAGCTCTCCAAATGGCAATTCCATTAAATCTGCCGGAAACACTACCCCTTGAGTCTCTAACGGCACATCCTTAAATAGCTTGTCCACCACCCTAGATTGTCCTAGAGGACTAACCACAGTCATCTTCCTAGTGGTTGTTTCAGAGTCTAAACTTAGGGTCTCAGATACCGAACATGCAATATAGAAGTGGGTTGACCCAATATCAATTAAGGAAAAAATAGGGTTACCAGCAATAAAAAATGTACCTGTTATGACGTCCAGTGCGTCACCATCCTCCTGTCGACGAACTATATAAACTAGGCCTGGCTGCCCCACGTCTATATTACCTGCACCCCTACCAGGTGCTCCACGACCTCGACCAACCCCATTTCCTCCTCTACCTAGGCCACGACCTCTCTGTACTGGCTAACCACCTCTCCCAGCCTGATCAGAACCTCGTCCGACTGGCTGCACCTGATCCTTCTGTGGACAGTCCTTAATCATATGCTCCGTGGATCCACACCTGAAGCATCCACTGGTTCTTTTTCTACACTCTCCAGAATGTGCTTTCCTAGACCAATTACATGATCGATTCTGACCTGTCAGAGCACGAGCTGGCCCATCAGTCCTAGGCCTTTTCTGAAAATTCCCAGATGCTCCTGACTGCCCAAAACTTCTCTTATTCCTTCCCCGCTCTTTATCTCTTTCCTGTCTTTCAGTCCGTTTTACCTCCTTAGCTATCTTAACTTTCTCAACCAGGACAGCGAAGTCTCTCTCTCGTTGCGGAGCTATCAAAACCCTTAACTCATTTTGCAATCCATCCTCGAACCGAACACAACGTTCATATTCAGTTGCTACCATTCCTTGAACGTAGCTGCTCAAGCGCAGAAACTCTGCCTCATATTCAGATACGGGCTTACTTCCCTGCACCAAATTCAGAAATGCCTTCCTCTGTGCATCTACGTAGCTGGCCCCAACATACTTTCCTTGAAATGATTCCTTAAAGAAATCCCAGTCAATACGGTCTGCGGCAGTACCCTCTTTCACTGTGAGCCACCACTGATAGGCCTCGTCTCGAAGAAGAGACACGGCCCTTTTTAACTTTTCCTCCACCGTAAAATCTAAGTCATCCATTATACGCTCAGTTACTTCCAACCAATACTCAGCTGTGTTGGGGGCTACGCTAGAAACTCCCCTAAACACTTCTGCCCCATTGGCCTTAAGCCGCACCGGCATAGATTTCCAGGTTCCTGTGCCCATGCCTACTCCAGCAACCCTCTCTAAAACCCTCAACATCGCCTGAGATACAGCATCATCTTCGGGCGCCTCATCCCGAAATTCTCCTTCTACAGCCGGCAGATTCGGCATTTCATTTCCTAACCCGTGGCCAGACCCTACTGGCTCTGACACGGTCCTCCTACCCCTACCGCGTCCACGCAGCGGACGTCCTCTACCCCTTGTACTCATTCTTCCGTTCATCGTTTATCTGATTAAGAATTTTATGTATCATTAATTCTTCCCAGTAATTTAACCCCGGACAGTCTTATGAATAGAAATTTTAAAGGTAGTTCTTTCGAATTCGAACCTATCTACAGTTTTAGTCTCAAGTTTACCTCCTAATTCCAAGAAGCACACACATTCAATCATCAAACCTTGGCATACAAGTACCTACATTCTTCGTGTAGGGGTATTTTCGTTATTTCACTACCCAGGGGTATTTTTGTAATTTATCCTACATGGGTATTTTTGTAATTTTCAAAAAATAGGGTTCCTTGTGATTTTGTGAAATAAGGATATTTTGGTAATTTTGCAATCTGGAGGTATTTTGGTAATTTTTGAAATCAGGGGTACCTTGGTCATTTTACAAATTAGGGGCATTTTGGTCATTTTGTAAATCAGGGGTAATTTGGGTAATTTTTACAAATAAAAAATACTTTTAAATTTTTTTTACGAAACTAAGGTTTTTTTTTTAAAACAGGGGTATCTTAGAAAATTTTGATTTCAAAGGAATAATAGTGCCGTTCAAGTGTTTGTGGTTTTTGATTGATGTTGTGTGTTGTATATTTTTTTTCTTTTAAAACCCGTTGACTTTGTAAATCAGGGTATTTCTGTAAACCTGGGGGTTTATTTGCAAATCATAGGTATCTTGGTAATTTTTAAAATAAGGATATTTTATCAATGTTGTGAAAATAGAGTGGCTGGTCCCTTTCGGGTTTTAGTTATGGATTTTGGCCCATGAACAAATCCTCGCGGCTAGGTGAACAATCACTACGCACCAGGTAGGATTCTAGTGAAGAGGAGTGAGTCACTAGGACTGCTTAAATACCAGGCTCTTCCGGATCCAATCCTAGACATGCGAATGCCTGTTACCACACCCTAGTCTTACGACTCATTCATGGGTTTGGTTTAGTGAAATTAAAGCTTATGAGATTTTAGAAGTTGTTTCAGCTAGGCCTAAAATCCATCAAGTTCTAATCTAACTAATCTGCGTCCCATAAAGCCCATCAAGCCCACATATAATTCACACAATGGTTTAGAATACTTACCTGGCGGACTTGGGCTGGAGACGCAGGTGCCATGCCGAGAAAACCATCCTGTATAATTTATAAACATGCAAAAACCCATCTTTAGAAAACGTTTTGAGCCTAAAACCCCCAAAGCCGAGTTTTGAACCTGGCTCTGATACCAATTTGTAACACCCTAAACTCGGCCCAAACACTACAACCGGATCTGGTATGTCACTTATGTGATTTTACAAAAAGATATAGCACTTTGAAAAGAAAAAAATAATTATCAGGTTTAAATATTTTTACCGAAAACTATACAATTTAATAATTCATATAAGATGTAAATTTTATAAAATGCCTTGGTAAATTTTTATTAGAAAGCTAAATTTGATTCATGTCTTAATTAATTATAAACATAAAATTTAAATGTTTATTAAAAAAAACCCAACATAAAACCCAAAACATGAATAATAGTCTAGTCGCCCATGGCCCTATTACAACGTAATTTAAAACCCATTAAATAAAAATATAATCTAAAGTCTTTTTGCTGAATCCAAATGTTTTTTTGCATGGTCACCTTGCTCTCCTCTCCAGCCCGGTCCGATGCACTAAGTGCTACCTGAAATTGTTAAAATAATAGGGTGAGTCGCGAAACTCAGTGTGCAACCCTCGTGCACCATCAGACTGGGCCTTAGCCCACAGATCAGAATATAAAACATAATATGAAAGATAACATACATAAAACCCAACCCAATCCTAGGTTTCCATCCGCTACACACCACCCTTACTTGCCATTCACACCATTGGGAATTTCCACAATCAACCCACACCGCTACACACCACCGATGGCAGTCATGCTGCAGTTAGCTGCTCATCGCCAAAGTTGTGATAGAGTCACCAGGCTGAAATGGCAAAAGCCACCAGAAATAGAGTTGTGACAGAGTCACCAGCCTGAAATGGCATAAGCCACCAGAACATATCACTTCACCTTTCATCAATCACCCAGCCCCAAACATACATAGAGATCGACATATAAAACATATTGTTTTTAACAGTGCATTCACTGATGAATGGCAGAAATCATTAACCTGATATTTAGCCTTTACCCTTCTCGGGTTTTTAAACGTTATGCCGGGATTTCGGCATTTAACAGAGCATAGCAGAGTTTATACATATATTTATACATATTAGGAAACAATCTAATGGTGTGAGAAGTTACACACCTGATATCGCGTAGCTTTATACCCTTAGTCAGTGCCCTTACTATCCGGATCTACAACCTTAGTCTAAATCCTTGCTCAAAAGCCGGAAGAACCCGAAGATTTAGCCTCCCCTATAATCGGCCAAAGGTTAGTAAATCCCGAATTTACCTGCTAAAATCAATAAATCTCCTTACCTTGAAATCCTAAAAGTAACACGATTCGAGTATTATTGAACTTATGACTTAGAGATCCACACGATTGACTCCTCTTTCTCAGAATGCCGAAAATAAGAGAGAAATAAAAGATTAGTTTCTAAATAGCCATTCGGCTAAGGACTTTGAAAAGCCGAAAAGGATTGAAATCTTACGCATCAATACTTACCTTCAGTTTCTTTCGAGATTCGGCACAAGCAGATACCCCAGAGAGAATTCGGCAAACACAGGAGAGGATATCTAAGGATTTCGACTTCCATGGAAATCCCGAAAAAGTTGAACTGATGCGTTTTCGGCTTCTAAAAGATCTAAATAGAGTGTTTCGGCTTTAGTTTAGAAAGAAAGTAAAAAGAGAACTCAAGAAAAGGCTTAGAGATTTCGGCTAAAATATTTGAAAGAGATGAGAAAGAAGTTGTCAGAGGATTCGGCCAAATGGGAAAAGAAAAGAAAGAAAGTTAAGAGGAATAATGGAGTGGGAATTTTGGCAGAGAAAGAAAAAGATGATATGAACTTAGCAGTCAATTTTCGGCACATCTCTCTGCCTATACAAAACCGATTTCCCCCTTCACAGAGTTTGATTTTCGGCCAACTCAAGCCTCCTGGATAAGCTCTCATCTTTTCCCTTATCTTAATCTATTATCTCCTCAAAAATACCCTTTATCTGCTTATTATCCACATGAAATAAATCCCTAAATAATAGCCTTGTGCCGTCCCCCCCTTAGTCCCTTATGAGTGCTGAATTTGGCCCTACAACTTGGGCTCCAAGCAGCCAAAATTTGGGCCTTTTACATCTACTAGTAACGCCACTTACAGCTCCCCTTTACTGCGCCCCTATTTGCTGGGCCACAAGCCCAATATGTCAATTAAACTACTAAAACTTTATTTTAAATCCTAGAGTACCTAACAGAATATCTCATCAAGGCCTCAGCCCATGCTTGAGCCCAACTGAACCTCTAATTCTCAATCTAACATATTTAAGCATACATTACACAAAATGCACAGGCCCATAATTCAGGATGTTACAAGTTTTGGGCTAGTCTGGTGGGTAGTCTGTTTAGGATTGTTTTGGGTTAAGTGTTAGGCTTGTTGTTTTAGGGTCTGATGGACTGTTTAAAAAATGGACATTTTTTTTGTTTTGGTTTATTTCTAAGCCCGGGCAAAATTGGGCTCTTACAGCTGCCCCTCTTTGCTCATTGTCGTGTAATGAGAATAAAGTAAAGACAACAGAAGGTCTAATTTTGCCCGGTCTTTGCCGAGCCTTGACTTCTTGGTCCTCGTCTTTTCCACTGCAACTTCAACAATACTGGAAATTCATCTTGATTTCAATAAGTTTGATAGCTTCAGACTGTTTCACTGTAATTTCATGAAGGCAGTATCCACTATCTTTTAATCTGCTCCACTTCAAACTCAGGAAGACAAGATTTGATGTTTTCGATCTGCTCCTTGCAACCTCAAGAATGCCAGATCTACTATTTTAATCTGCTTCCTACAACTTCAGGGATTGCCAAACTAATGTCTTTGATCTGCTTCCTGCAACCTCAGGAATGCCAAATCTGTTATTTTGATCTGCTCCCTACAACTTCAGGGATTGCCACACTAATGTCTTTGATCTACTTCCTGCAACCTTAGGAATGCCAAATCTGCTATTTTCAATCTGCTCCCTACTAACTCAGGGATTGCCAGACTGATGTCTTCGATCCGCTTCCTGCAACTTCAGGAATTGCCAGATCTACTATCTTCAATCTGCTCCCTGCAAACTCAGGGATTGCCAGACTAATGTCTTCGATCTGTTTCTTGCAATTTTAGAAATTGCCAAATCTGCTATCTTTAATCTGATCCCTGCAACTTCAGGGATTGCCAGACTGATGTCTTCAATCTGCTTCCTGCAACTTCAGGAATCGCCAAATCTGCTATCTTCAATCTGCTCCCTGCAAACTTAGGGATTTCCAAACTGATGTCTTCGATTTGCTTCCTGCAATTTCAGGAATCACCAAATCTGCTATCTTCAATTTGCTCCCTACAAACTCAGGGATTGCCAGACTGATGTCTTCGATCTGCTTCCTGCAATTTCAGGAATCGCCAAATCTGCTATCTTGAATCTGCTCCCTACAAACTCAGGGATTGCCAGACTGATGTCTTCGATCTACTTCCTGTAATTTCAGGAATCGTCGAATCTGCTATCTTTAATCTGCTCCCTACAAACTATCGCCAGACTGATGTCTTTGATCTGCTTCTTGCAACTTCAGGAATTGCCAAATATGTTATCTTCATTCTGCTCCCTACAACCTCAGGAATTGCTAGATCTGCTTTCTTCAATCTACTCCCTGCAAACTCAGGGATGCCAGACTGCTATCTTCTACCTTGCTACATAACCTGTAGAATGGGTATATGCTTATGTCCTATAATGCATCAAATGCCTCTAATTAGACATGTTATGATATATGAATATGAAAATGTTATGAAGATGATTCCTATTTCAAGGATTAGGATGCAATGATCGAAATGAATCAAATGCTCCTAATGAAATTTGCTATGATACAAAAATGTTATGAGTATGATTCCTATTCTAGGTGTTATCACTCATTTGTTTTTCATTCTTGTTCATCAATCATGTTCTGCTCAAATAATTTGCCCCATGGTAATTCTGAGTCCTTTCTACTTGAACCTTGGGACATGAAGTTGGTATCTCTCACTGCAACTTTAGGGGAATAACATTTGGTTTCTTCCATCTTTCTGTTACCACTCAGAGGTACAGAACTTGTATCACTTTTAATTAATTTGATTTGTTACACCATTCCCTGGGTGTAATAATCAGCTGTATGAATGTAGGGTATCCCGAAAATGATCCCCTTTACACTTGGATTGACCTTGTTTGTTATTTACCGATGTGGTATCACCAACGAAATTGTCTTATCCGAAAAATCTGAAGAGATAATCATTTTTCAATGTTTCCAGCCCTTAGGCTTGGTGAGTTCTGAACAATACTCATGCTTCAGATTTCTCATATTATTTAGAAGCTTCTAGAGTAATATGCGAAACTCCTTTTATGAAAGTGTTATTAGTCCATAAATCAGTACTTCAATATAAAACGCTAAAAGGGTTACAAAAATAGACGAGAAGGAAATTAGTCAGGAGCATAGCTCCGAAAAATAATTTAATCAAATATAACCCAAGCAATAAAAGAAAATTGATTTGGATATAGCTCAAAAAAGAATAAAGCAATCAAAGATAACAAATTCAAAAATGGGTAAGAATGAAGCTAGGTGCCCCAGATATCGTAGTCTGAGCTTATCTATTCAAACTTCTTGAAAACCATTTTAAGCTCAATATGTGTTTAGGGGATCCGGAGTACTTTGTCAATGCCCCAAGACATAACATACTTCCTCATTGCTAATTCAGACGTAGCAAGACTACTGTATGCCCTGCTTTTTGGTCAAAATTTAAGCAGCCCTTTTCGGGTTTTCAACTCAAATCCCCTTTGGTCTCAAAGGGCCCTTTGCGGGTTTTCACCTTGTCCTCTCCTTTTTTTTTTGAGGCACCCTTTTCGGGTTTTCACCTTGATCTTCCCTCTTTCAAGTAAAATATCTCTTGGCTAAACCTGAAGTCACCAGATTGTGCAAGTCTTCGCCATTTGTCTCGGTCAATATCAATGCTCCTCTAGAATAGGCCCTATATAAGTCCTTCCCAGTTTGGCATAGGCTTTCCTCTAAAATTGTTTTGTAGAAGAAAAATCTGTTTCAACATCAGGTTCCCCTTGTGGAATTCTCTAGGATGAACCTCTTTGTCGTAAGCTCGCATCATCCGACCGTGATGGATAATTTTTAACCTTTTCTTCGATTAGGTTCAATTGGCAAAAACGCTTCAATTCCATAATAGGTAAGATGTTGCCCCAGTGAAGGTTCTGGCCGACGTTCAATGAGACGGAGGGTAAATGGTAGCTTCTTATGCCAATCTTTACAAGTCTTAGCCACCTTTAATTTTTTTTTGGCAACTTTTGTTGCATTGTGATATACCCTGATCTTTAGACAAACTGTAAACCTTGTCTTTGTACAGTTATTTAAATGTGATCCTTTATGGCATTCTGCTAGCATCTGATCTTTTTTATTTATTTATGGCTATCGAATTTGTAACATTGACATATGAAGCTACTTCTACCCTCTTAGTGAAGTGGACGACGACCATGACGGTAAATCGATGACAACTTGAAGCGTTTGACGAGATTGGACCCATAATATCCATGCCCGGCATATAGAAAAGTCTGTGAAGAAAATAGAAGAGTCACATAAATCTCGTCTTCTTCAATTCAGTATTTGCGGTATGACTGATGCAATCCCCTTCCATGGTTGACCAACAGTGCCCCATCCTCTTGTTTAGCCCGCTTCTTATTAACCCAGGCATGTCCTGATATGATCATGCAAAAACATCTTTGAATTCTCGAAGATAACTCAATAATGTCTCGCCTTATTTCTGTGATGAGCTAGGCTACACTCCTCACTCCTTTCCTAGGCTCGCAATATCCAATGACCCTTTGTAGAGTAAAGTCTATTTTTCATCTTGTTTCACCATTCTTAACAAATTAGAAGATAGGTTACAATCTATGTTATCTTCAAAGTCCTTGGATCCCCTAGACCCATATCTCATTCAAAAAGGGAGTCAGTAACAACGTCGCTCATGTCGTTGATATCTGGGTACCTAGGTATGAAGGCAAGATATCCAAAGAATAAATGATTCTAAGGATGATTATTGGTATGGTCATGAAAGAATATTCTAAAAAAACAAAAGAATATACAGTATGAAATGTAAAGAATAAAAGAATATGTATTCAGAAAGATGCATTTTATTGAAATAAAGTTTCGGACACAAGCCTATTTCACAAAAGGGGTCTTATTGCCTCTAGGCTTTAATGCAACAAGCATGTTTTGCACATTACTATAGATCAACTCTAAAAACATAGAGATCTCTTCCTCAATCCATTAGTCAAGACACTCCCAAGTATTCAAAGGTTTGGAAACATTGTTCCCCAATTCCCTCTTCACTTTCGATTTCTTTAAGGGATCGCATTTACTGCCTCGTGAAAGTGATCAGGGTTTGATGAATCGTCAAACTTCACAATTCCCATCTTGATAAGCTTTTCAACTACCTTTTTGAAGGTAATACAGTTTTCAATTGAGTGACCCTTTATTCCTGCGTGGTACTCGCATTGGGCATTCTCATTATACCATTTTGGGAACGGAGGTTGTAACGGTTTCAAATAAAATAGAGACACCACGTGTGCATCAAATAAACTTTGATATAACTTCTTATAGTTATTGGGATTGGCGTAAATTGGAGCCTTTCAGAGTTTTGCCTAGTGCCTGATTCTTGTCTTGTCGACCCTTGTTGCCCATCAGTGATTACCTTCGGCCGATTAACAGTAATTACTTTTTAGTACCGTTTGTCATATGTACTCGTATTATTGACCTCGTCATCCTTTTTCCTAGGAGTAGACCTTCTAGTGGTTTCCTCTGCTTCAATCTTGCCATCTCTTATGGAATTTTCAATCATCTCTCCTACCATCACTATATCTGCAAAGCTCTTAATAGTACTTCCTATCATATGAGTGATGAATGGAGCCTTCAAGGTATTGATGAAGAGCATTGTAGTCTCCTTTTCTAAGAGTGGTGGCTGAACTTTCATGGCGACCTCTCTCCATCTCTGCGCATACTGTCTGAAGCTTTCTTTGTTTTCTTCTCCATGTTTTGCAAAGTGATTCTATCAGGCGTCATGTCCGTGACATGGTTGTATTGCTTCATGAATGCTTGAGCTAAGTCTCTCCATGAGATAATATTAGCACGGCTAAGTTGGTTGTACCACCTAGACACTGCTCCCATTAAACTATCTTGGAAACAATGAATCAGAAGTTGATTATTGTTCACATAGCCATGAATCAAAAGTTGATCATTGTTCACATAGCCAGTCATACGCCTACAGAACATAATGATGTGGGCTTCAGGGCAACTGGTCCCATTGTACTTATCAAATTCTGGTATTTTGAATTTATGAGAAGCACAAGATCGGGGACCAAACTTAAATCCTTTGCGTCAATACCATGGTGATGATCAGTATTTTCCAATGCCTGGAACTTTTCTTCCAACCTTCTACAGCGATCCTCCAACTTCCTTGAAGATTCAATTCTTATTCCCTCTCCCTCTACTATGTCCAAATCAGGGATAACAGGATTGGCAGGATTATCTCCTGGGATAGATCCTGAGCCCATCTGGAAGTTCATAGGTAGTCTAGTATCAGCTTGCCCCTGTTGAGCCCTAATTGTGACAGTGGCCTTTGGGGATACTCTTTAGGCTGCATATGCGGTGGGGTGAAACCTAGAAGAAAATCCTCATCGTCATCAGTGTTAACTATGGGACCCTTTTGTAATATCCTGATTTTATGGGTCTATGCATTTGGTATGTTGCATGGCTAAGTTAGTAGACTAAGGCTTTACGGTGTGAATTGGGCTCAGGTTTGGACTTTAAAACCTGAGTTAAGTGGCTGATAAATAGTGGTAGTAGTAATTAATATTGGATTATTGAATTAGTAGCAAGTTGGGCTTGTGGCCTAAAATTTATTAATGCTAAAGTGGGCATGAGGGTGGTGTCACTTAGGAGGGTGATTTGGGCCTAGTATGGCCGCATGGAGCCCAAATTAATGGGTTAAAATTCAGCACTCCTAGGTTAAAATTCAGCTTAATTCTTTTATTTTTAAGTGATAAATGAGGATAATTAGGGAGGAAGGATAAAGGATGTGATAATGGATGGATAAAAGTTATCAGGAGAGGGGAGAGTTGGCAGAAACTCCAACTCTGTGCATATGTGTATGTTGCCGAAACTTGGGTGGCTAGTATCATCTTTTTTTTTTCAATTTTCTTTTTCACTTTTACATCTTTTCTCTCAAAGCTAAAATCCTCTTCTTTCTTTCCCTCGTCTAGCCGAAATTTCCTAGCCTTGTTCCCTCTCCAAAATTCTTGTAAAAACCGAATCTCCTCTGTTCATACTTCTTCTTCCCTAGCCGATTATTCAAGGGTGGTTTAATTTTTTCTGAAGGTGCACCATAGGCCACATGTTCCTTAGTAATCTGGTAAGTTTCGGGATTTCTTTCCTTTGCGATTTCTTCCTTTCTTTCCATCAAGATCTAACCCGAATCATCTGTTTTTATGCCTATCGATTTCTCCTCTCAATCCCTAGAAGCCGAACCCTGTCTTGCTATAGCCAGAAGTGCCGAGTTTGGAAAGCTGAAGGTGAGTGGTTGATGGTAGATGGCCGAATGACCCTTTCCTGTTCTTTTCTTTTTGGCCGAATGCCATATTGGCTAGGTTAGTTGTGATTTTCGGTTTGTTGACATTTAGAGGATGGCCGAATGTAGGTAGAGAGGAGGTGACGATTTCTTGAAGGCTTTCGAGACTTGAAAGTAGGTAAGAGTTCTTTAAAACATTATTATTTATTAGATCTTATTGATCTAAATAGTTTAAGTGACCAAAGGGTTATTATGGCCGCTAATAACAGTCAAGCAGTAAAAGGGGGTTGGATCTGTAGACCCAACGCCAAAGTAGCATCGAAGCAGAAAAAGTGTAATACGAAAATTAGGTGTATAACTCTTACACACTTTCATTCTTAATATGTTAAATGTTATGTGTTGTTAAAAGCCGGAGTGATGGCTATGGTTGTTGAAATAAAAGCGAGGATGCCGGTTAAGTTGTGATGATGTCTGTATTGACTGTAATTTATGAAAGCATGATAATTTGTATACATGATACTTACATGTTGAGCATGATCATACTAGTACAGTTGGCATAACTATGAGTTGTGGGAGATGAGAGGAGGGGGAAGTATGATCTATTAGACTGTCACCAGTGATTTGGTATCACACAGCGGGTTGGCCCCACATACTATAAATTGTGACTAAGTCTCAGTAGTTTGGCACCACCATTGGTTTGGTACCACATATGATATTTTGTAACTTCGGTTACCAGTGGTTTGGTACCACATATGATATTTTGTAGCTTCGGTTACCAGTGGTTTGGCACCACCAGTGGTTTGGTACCGTAAGGGGTAGAAACGGGAGACCTGGATGGATGCTTAGGTGGGTTGCATGTCTTGCATATTATTGTATGAACTTGTGTAAGAGCATGATTTTCTGGGGATGGGGATTTATACACTGGGTCTCGGTGACTCACCCATTCCTTTACATTTTTACAGATCAGACTTAGATCGTGGATATGGAGCCGGAGCGGACTCGAGGTGGCCATGCTCAGCAATTGTTTTGTTTCAAAGTTTTCAGTTGAACTTAGTTGTTTTACTTTAATTTTGGTTTTACATCGTTGTAATAAGGCCGCCTAACTTTTAATTTTTGGATGTTATATTTGGTTGTTTTTTATAACTTTCGACAGGCATACTTGATAAACCTAAATTGGTTGTTTTTCTTAAAACCACGTTGAGTACATTTTTTTTTCTAAATATTGACTGATTAAGTAAATGATATGGATTAACAACCACGCAAATAATTTTCTAAAGACAAGTCTTAGCACGTTTTAATTTTTCAACAAACTCATAACCGATTTCTAAAAACAAAAAGAGTTTTCCAAGGGTTTCCTCCCCAAATAAAGTTGACAAACTAATTTTTAAAGCATTTTCTTTCTCGTAGCACGCCAGACTCGGGTGTAGCGTTTAGACCGGGTTTGGGGTGTTACATTTTGGTATCAGAGCCCGATTCAAATGCTCGGTTGTGGGCTCAGGGCCCAAAATATGTTTTAAAAGTTTGACAATTTATTATCTTTCAGAGAAGCATGGCACCTGAGTCTCCAGCGCCGATCCACCCAGGTAAGTACCCTGACTCTTGTTGTGATATATTTGTGAGGCTTTGAGGGCTTTAGACGTAGCTAAGCATGATAGTACTGATGGACTCTAGGTTTAGACAAACAACTAAGCATGATAGTACTGATGGACTCTAGGTTTAGACAAACAACTTTTCTACTCCATAAGACTTAACCTTATTAAACAAAACCTGTAAACAAGTCATAAGGCTAAAGTGTGGCAACAAGCATATGCATGTCTAGGAGTAGATCCGGAAGAGCTTGGTATTTAAGCAGTCCGAGTGACTCACCTCCTTTTCGCTGGAACCTTACCTGGTGCATAGTGATTGTTCACTTTAGCTATGACAGGGTGTGGCAATAGGCGTATGCATGTCTAGGAACGGATTCAGGGAAAGCTTGGTATTTAAGCAGTCCTAGTGACACCTCCTTTTCACTAGAATCCCACCTGGTGCATAGTGACTATTCACCTTAGTCACGAGGATGTGTTGACAGGCCAAAACTTACAACTAAAACCCGAAAGGGACCAGCTACACTATTTTGTAAATACCCTAGTTTTGAAATTACCAAATTACCCCTGGATTTGTGGAAACTACCTTAGATTTGAAAAAATAACCAAAATACCCTTGGTTTGTGAAAATTACTGAATTGCCCCTGACTTGAAAAATTTCCCCAGATTTACAAAATTACCAAAATACCCCCGAATTTACGAAATTACCAAAACACCCTCGAGTTAAAAAAATTACCAAAACACCCCCGAGTTGGAAAAATTACCAAAATACCCTTCTTCGTAAAATCACCCGAGACCATATTTTGAAATTTACGAAAATACCCCTGTAGGTTAAATTACGAAAATACCCCCGGGTAGTGAAATGACAAAAATGCCCCTACACGTTAGATGTGGTCTGTGGATGTTGTTGTGTGATGAATGTACCTAGAACTAGGAGATAATTCTAGGATTGAAACCTTAGGATAGATTCGTATGCGAGAGAATCACTTTTAAAACGACTTCTCATAAAATTCTCCGTGGTTAAATAGTGAACAGAGTTAATAATTCATAAAATTCTTAATCAGATAAACGCGAACGAGAATAATGAGTACAAGAGGTCGTGGACGTCCGCCGCGTGGCCGTGGTAGGGGTAGGATGACCTTGTCGGAGCCAGCAAGGTCTGGTCATGGGTCGGGAAATGTGATGCCGGATCTGTCGGCGGTGGAAACTGAGTTTTAGGATCAGACGGGTGGTAACGATGTAGTATCTCAAGCTGTACTGTGAGTTTTGGAATGAGTTACCAGGGCAGGCGCGGGTGCAGGAGCCTGAAAATTCGTGGTTGAACGACTCCGGGCTAACGGAGCAGAAGTGTTTAGAGGAGTTTCTAGAGTGGCTCCCAACACGGCTGAGTACTGGTTGGAGGCAACCGAACGAATAATGGATGGCTTGGACTTCTCCGCTGAGGAGAAGTTAAAGGGGATAGTGTCTCTTCTCCAGGATGAGTCGTACCAGTGGTGGCTCACGGTCCGAGAGGGTGCAGCGACCGGTGATATCACCTGGGATTATTTTAAGGCAGCGTATCAGAGGAAGTATGTGGGGGCTGGTTATACTGATGGGCAGCGTAGGGCGTTCTTAAATTTGGTACAAGGGAATAAGTCGGTACCCGAGTATGAGGCTGAATTCTTGAGGTTGAGTAGGTATGCTCGGGGTATAGTGGCTACAGAACATGAGCGCTGTGTTAGGTTCGAGGACGGGTTAAGAGATGAGCTACGGGTGTTAATTGCACCTCAGTGTGAAAGGGAATTTACCGTTCTCGTGGAAAAGGCTAAGGTAGCTGAAGAGGTGAAGCGAACTGAGAGCCGAAATTAGGACAGAAGTAAGGATAAAAGGAGTTTTGTGCCTTCAGGGTCCACTGGAAGTTCACAGAAGAGGGCTAGATTTGGTGGACCGGAAAGAGCCGCAAAGCCTGCTGCTGCTCAGTGGCCACCTCAGTGTGTTAGATGCGGGAAGTCCCATTCGGGAGAGTGTTTGGCTGGTAGTAGAGGGTGCTTTGAGTGTGGGTCAATGGAGCACCGGGTAAAGGATTGTCCGCAGAAGTTAGCTAGGACTCAAGCTGAGGGTCAAGGACGCGGTCAATTCAGGAGGGATGGTCAGCAAGCACAGAGGGGTCGAGGTGCAGCTAGGGGTAATTGTAGGGGACGAGGCTGAAGAGCACCTGGCCAAGGTGCTGGAGGTGCTAATGCTAGACAACCGGGGTTGGTCTATGCAGCCAAACGTCGAGAGGAGGGCGACGCACCGGACGTTATAACCGGTACGTTTATAATTTCTGGGTTACCTTATACTGCTTTAATTGATGTTGGTTCAACACACTCATACGTTGTTAGTAGTATAGTGGGAACTTTGAACTTAGTTAGTGAGACTGCTGCTAGGAAAACGACGGTAGTTAGCCCTTTAGGACTCTCTGTGGTAGTGGACAAACTATATAAGGATGTACCCCTAGAACTCCAAGGAGTCGTGTTTCAAGCGGATTTGATGGAACTACCCTTCGGGGAGTTCAATTTAATCTCAGGAATAGATTGGTTGGTAAAGTACCAAGCAGAACTAGACTGTGCAGCTAAGTGTATGGTGCTGAAATCGGTTGAGAGTGAAGAGGTGGTGATGATAGGGGAGAGAAGGAATTACCTATCAAATGTAGTGTCTGCACTAAAGGCGGAGAAGATGGTAAGGAAAGGATGTGAGACGGTTATGGTCTACGTATGTGCCTTGAAGGTTAAAGGATCAGGAATGGAGAATGTACGAACGGTGAAAGACTTTGTCAATGTCTTTCTGAAAGAGCTCCCGGGTTTACCACCGAATTGTGAAGTGGAGTTCGGTATAGATCTTTTACCGGGAACAGCGCCAGTGTCTATCGCTCCATACAGGATGGCACCAAAGGAATTGGTGGAGTTGAAAGTGCAGATTTAGGAGTTGCTGGATCGGGGTTTTATTCGGCCAAGCGTGTCTCCGTGGAGAGCACCGATACTCTTTGTTAAGAAGAAGGATGGGTCGATGCGGATGTGCATAGACTACCGTCAGTTGAATAAGTTGACGATTAAGAACAAGTATCCTTTGCCTAGGATAGATGACTTGTTCAACCAGCTTAAGGGAGCATCGGTCTTTTCCAAGATAGATTTAAGGTCGGGGTATCACCAACTTAAGGTAAAGGAGGCAGATATCCATAAGACAGCATTTCGTACTCGATATGGGCATTATGAATTCTTGGTTATGCCGTTTGGACTGTCGAATGCACCGACAGCGTTTATGGATATGATGAATCGGGTGTTCCAGCCGTTCTTGGATCGGTTCGTTGTAGTATTTATCGACGATATTCTGGTATACTCGAAAGCAAAGGAGGAGCATGACGCGCATTTGAGAGTGGTGTTGCAGATTCTTAGGGAAAAGCGTTTATACGCCAAGTTTAGTAAGTGTGAGTTCTGGCTGAAGGAGGTTACTTTCTTGGGGCATGTGGTGTCAGCTGAGGGGATTAGAGTGGGCCCTCAGAAGGTTGAGGCTGTTTTGGATTGGAAGCCACCGAAGTCTGTGGCGGAGATTCGAAGTTTTTTAGGGTTAGCAAGGTAGTACCGGAGGTTTGTGGAAGGGTTTTCTTTGATTGCAGCACCACTGACCAAGTTACTGAGGAAAGGGGTTTCTTTCGTGTGGTTAGACAAGCAGCAGGAAAGTTTTGAAAAGCTAAAGAGGATTTTGGCAGAAGCTCCGGTGTTGATTCAAACGAAAGCCGGAAAAGAATTTATGGTTTATTGTGATGCGTCCTATACAGGATTGGGATGTGTGCTGATGCAGGAGGGGAAGGTGGTAGCATATGCTTCCTGACAGTTAAGACCTCACGAAATGAACTACCCGACGCACGATCTGGAGTTGGCGGCAGTGGTTTTTACCCTAAAAATTTGGAGGCATTATCTATATGGAGAGAAGTCTGTAGTATATACGGATCATAAGAGTCTGAAGTACCTTCTCACGCAGAGAGAGTTAAATTTGAGGCAGAGAAGGTGGATTGAGCTGTTAAAAGACTACGACTGCTCGATTGAGTACCACCCGGGAAAGGCTAATGTGGTAGCAGATGCCCTGAGCCATAAGGTTGTGGCAGATTTGAGAGCCATGTTTGCTCACCTTAGCCTGTATGAGGATGGAAGCCTGTTAGCGGAATTGCAAATAAGACCAACCTGGATTGACGAGGTTAAGGAGAAACAGCTGGAAGATGAAGCTTTAAGTGCTCGTGATTTGCAAGTGCAGAGGGGTGGATTAGAAGGGTATAGTTTGAGCAGTGATGGGGTGTTATGTTTTCAAGGAAAGGGGTGTATGCCTAAGAATGTGGAGTTAAGGCAGAAAATTTTGCAGGAAGCACATAACAGTCCCTATGCTATGCATCCAGGAGGTAGTAAGATGTACCGAGATTTGCGGGAATAGTTTTGTGGCCGGGTCTTAAGCGAGAGGTAACGGAGTTTGTGGGTAAGTGTCTGATGTGTCAGCAAGTCAAGGCTGAACATCAGGTACCCTCCGGGTTGTTGCAACCAATTAAGATTCCGTAATGGAAGTGGGAAAGGATTACAATGGATTTTGTGAGTGGGCTACCTCTTACGTCAACCAAGAAGGATTCAGTTTGGGTAATTGTGGACCGTTTAACGAAGTCGGCTCATTTCATCCCAGTGTGTATGGATTATTCTCTTCAGAAGTTGGCAAAACTATACATAGCAGAGATTGTAAGGTTGCATGGAGTGCCAGTGTCGATTATTTCAGATAGAGACCTTAGATTTACGTCAAGGTTCTGGAAGGCGTTGCATCAGGCATTGGGTACGAGGTTGGATTTTAGTACGGCATTTCATCCCCAGTCAGATGGACAGTCGGAGAGGGTGATTCAAGTTTTGGAGGACATGCTAAGGGGATGTGTCGTGGATTTCAAGGGCAGTTGGGAAGAATTCTTACCATTGGCGGAATTCGCGTACAACAATAGCCATCAGGCAAGCATTCAGATGGCACCATACGAGGTGTTGTATGGTCGGAAGTGTCGTACTCTTACGTGTTGGACGGAGTTGGCAGAACAGCAGTTGTTGGGTTCGAAGCTGGTTACAGAGACAAAGGATAAGGTGAAGGTGATTAGAACTCGTTTGAAAGAAGCCTCGGACAGGCAGAAGTCTTATACCGATCTTAAACGGAAGGATATAGAGTTTGCTGAAGGTGATAAGGTTTTCTTGAAGGTGTCGCCGTGGAAGAAGGTTCTAAGGTTTGGTAGGAAGGTCAAGTTAAGCCCTAGATTCATTGGGCCCTATCAGGTGTTGAAACGAGTGGGATCAGCGGCGTACCAGCTTGAATTACCACCTAAGTTGAGTCAAATCCACGACGTGTTCCATGTATCCATGCTGAGACGCTATCGCTCGGATTCGTCACATGTTGTGCCAGTGGAGGAGATAGAGGTGAATCCAGACTTATCTTTTGAGGAGGGACCAGTGCAGATCCTAGATCGGGATATTAAGGTTTTGCGCAGGAAATCAGTCCCTTTGGTGAAGGTATTATGGCGGAACCATGGATCGGAAGAAGTGACATGGGAGCCAGAGGATATTATACGGCAGCAATACCCTCAACTTTTTAGACCAGGTAAATTTCGAGGTCGAAATTTATTTTAATGGGGGTAGAACTGTAATATCCTAATTTTGTGGGTCTATGCATTTGGTATGTTGCATGGCTAAGTTAGTAGACTAAGGCTTTACGGTGTGAATTGGGCTCAGGTTTGGACTTTAAAACCTGGGTTAAGTGGCTGATAAATAGTGGTAGTAGTAATAAATGTTGGATTATTGAATTAGTAGCAAGTTGGGCTTGTGGCCCAAAATTTATTAATGTTAAAGTGGGCATGAGGGTGGCGTCACTTAGAAGGGTGATTTGGGCCTAGTATGGCCGCATGGAGCCCAAATTAATGGGTTAAAATTCGGCACTCCTAGGGTAAGGGGGTGGACGGCACTTAGGCTACAATTTAGGAGCTTAATTCTTTTATTTTTTAAGTGATAAATGAGGATAATTAGGGAGGAAGGATAAAGGATGTGATAATAGATAGATAAAAGTTATCAGGAGAGGGGAGAGTTAGCCGAAACTCCAACTCTGTGCATATGTGTGTGTTGCCGAAATTTGGGTGGCTAGTATCATCTTTTTTTTTCAATTTTCATTTTCACTTTTACATCTTTTCTCTCAAAGCCGAAATCCTCTTCTTTCTTTCCCTCTTCTAGCCGAAATTTCCTAGCCTTGTTCCCTCTCCAAAATTCTTGTAAAAACCGAATCTCCTCTGTTCATACTTCTTCTTCCCTAGCCAATTATTCAAGGGTGGTTTAATTTTTCTCGAAGGTACATCATAGGCCGCATGTTCCTTAGTAATCTGGTAAGTTTCGGGATTTCTTTCCTTTGCAATTTCTTCCTTTCTTTCCATCAAGATCTAACCCGAATCATTTGTTTTTATGCCTATCGATTTCTCCTCTCAATCCCTAAAAGCCGAACCCTGTCTTGCTATAGCCAGAAGTGTCGAGTTTGGAAAGCTGAAGGTGAGTGGTTGATGGTAGGTGGCCGAATGACCCTTTCCTATTCTTTTCTTTCTGGCTGAATGCCATATGGGCTAGGTTAGTTGTGATTTTCGGTTTGTTGACATTTGGAGGATGGCCGAATGTAGGTAGAGAGGAGGTGACGATTTCTTGAAGGCTTTCGAGACTTGAAAGTAGGTAAGAATTCTTTAAAACGTTATTATTTATTGGATCTTACTGATCTAAATAGTTTAAGTGACCAAAGGGTTATTATGGCCGCTAATAACAGTCAAGCAGTAAAAGGGGGTTGGATCTGTAGACCCAACGCCAAAGTAGCATCAAGCAAAAGAAAAGTGTAATACTTAAAATCGTGTGTGTAACTCTTACACACTTTCATTCTTAATATGTTAAATGTTATGTGTTGTTAAAAGCCGGAGTGACGGCTATGGTTGTTGAAATACCCTTGTGGGTAAAAGCGAGGATGCCGGGTAAGTTGTGATGATGTCTGTATTGACTGTAATTTATGAAAGCATGATAATTTGTATACATGATACTTGCATGTTGAGCATGATCATACTAGTACAGTTAGCATAACTATGAGTTGTGGGAGATGAGAGGAAGGGGAAGTATGATCTATTAGACTGTCACCAGTGATTTGGTATCACACAGTGGGTTGGCCCCACATACTATAAATTGTGACTAAGTCTCAGTGGTTTGGCACCACCAGTGGTTTGGTACCACATATGATATTTTGTAACTTCGGTTACTAGTGGTTTGGTACCACATATGATATTTTGTAACTTCGGTTACCAGTGGTTTGGCACCACCAGTGGTTTGGTACCACAAGGGGTAGAAACGGTAGACCCGGATGGATGCTTAGGTGGGTTGCATGACTTGCATATTATTGTATGAACTTGTGTAAGAGCATGATTTTCTGGGGATGGAGATTTATACACTGGGTCTCGGTGACTTACCCTTTCTTTACATTTTTTTGCATCGGACTTAGATCGTGGATATGGAGCCGGAGCGGACTCGAGGTGGCCATGCTCAGCAATTGTTTTGTTTCAAAGTTTTCAGTTGAACTTAGTTGTTTTACTTTAATTTTGGTTTTACATCGTTGTAATAAGGCCGCCTAACTTTTAATTTTTGGATGTTATATTTGGTTGTTTTTTATAACTTTCGACAGGCATACTTGATAAACCTAAATTGGTTGTTTTTCTTAAAACCACGATGAGTACGTTTTTTTTCTTAATATTCACTGATTAAGTAAATGATATGGATTAACAACCACGCAAATAATTTTCTAAAGACAAGTCTTAGCATGTTTTAATTTTTCAACAAACTCATAACCGATTTCTAAAAACAAAAAGAGTTTTCCAAGGGTTTCCTCCCCCAATAAAGTTGACAAACTAATTTTTAAAGCATTTTCTTTCCCGTAGCACGCCAGACTCGGGTGTAGCGTTTGGATCGGGTTTGGGGTGTTACACCTTTCCATTGGCCATTGCCCCACTCAGCATTTGGGCCATTTGGGCCATCATGTTCCTTTGAGCCTCCAACACCTGGTCCCTCATCTCTTGTTGGAGTTTTTCCATTTGCTCTTGCATCTGGTCTTGCATATCTCTTTGGAATTGTTCAAGTCTTTGATCCATTTTCTTTGACTTGGCACATGTTCTGTAAGGGTGTTCAGCTTTCAGATTTCCCTTCTCTCTCTCTCTCTGTGTGTGTATGTGTGTTAATTTCAACTAATTAGACTCTCTCTACAAACTTAAATGCATATGATATGATGTAATGCAAATGCATGAATGCAAAGAAAGAGAGGCGTTGATTTTGAATTCAGTTACATTCAAAAACTTTACTAGAAAATAAATTTCTTTACACAAAATGGATTACATATGTGGCTTTGTCCTCCTAGTCCAAGTGAAAACGTCAATCCCCTTCTTCGCAAAAGTCAAATCTTGCAAACTTCTAATAGATGCCTCCTCTAGCTCCTTTTGCTTGATCTGGACCGTGACTCACTGTTCACTTATTTCCATAATGCTCGTTACCCTCTTCAAGAAAGTCGAGACATGGTAGTTCTCGAATAGTCTTCGTCAACTTGAATCCTTGGGTGATAAGGTCTTGTATTCCTTCACGGACTATCAGTCTTCTCTCGTTGAGTTCACTTGGACTATATTCGGATGACTGTATTATAATCCACTTTATCGAAAAATCCATTTTCTTATGGCCAACTCTTCTATTTAGCAATCGAATTTGAATCAACACCTCCTTTCTATGATGTGAATGGAATGCAATCAAAACAAAAGAAAACCTGTTAGCATAGGGAAAATAAATAACATAGAACACCTATTAGGGTGACCACTAGGGTTTGACATAGTTCTACCTAGGGTAAGCCCTTAGGTTTTCTACATGTGGTTTAGCTCTAAAGCTGAGGTACCCGAACCAGCAGATTCCTCGATCCTCACCCATTATAGGCTCATATGGATCGAGTTCAGTTCAAGGGAATACATTTCCTTATGGCTGCACGGAGGTGAAAACCTCATGAAGACATAGGTACGGATGTATTCCGGAAGCAGTCCACTAGCCCCTGCGGAGGTGAAAACCTCACGAAAGCATAGCTTCTCGCTCCCACTTAAGGGTACGACCACAACGGTCATGCAGTGCAATGTAGAGAAATATATTTAGAACCACATGCAATAAAAGAATCATGTTTTTTTAAAAAACCAAAATTTCAAATTCAGACAAAAGGACATGAAATTATCAATTTTACGATTTGACTCTCTTATGTCCCCAGTGGAGTAGCCAAGCTGTCGAAACCATTTTTAAAGTTTGATTTTAAAAACGGGGATCGACTTTTAAAAACAAGAACGAGAGTCGCGACCAATCCCTTTTTTACTTTGATGTGATTGGATCACCTTAAAAACGTTTTATTTCAAAATACTGATTTTGATATACGAAAAACAAAAATGGGTTCGGGAGTCGGTTACGTATGAGGAAGGATTAGCACCCTCATAATGCCCAAAAATTGGTACCTAATCGATAAAATCATGTCCTAATGTTGAAACTTTGAAAAATTTTAGAAAAGGGTCCTTTTACTTGAAGAAAAAAACCAGACTTACCTATTTCAAAGAAATAAAACACCATACCCAGTAAGTTAGGATATAGCATCTCATGACTTCGAAACTAAGCACGTCTTTATCTTAGAAAATCCCTATCTTGAGACACAAAACATCATATCCAGTAAGTTAGGACACAACGTTTTGAATTCCCAAGAATAGGTTTTTTTTATTTAAAACTTGAGATTTCTTTGTTCCGAAAGAATATAAATATCACATCCAACACGTTAGGACACGATATTTTTAAACCTCCGTAACTAAAAAACATCTCATGATTTACAAAACTTGTTAAAAGGATATTTAGTTATCTAGCCAAACAGAAAATCGCAACTCAACACGTTAGGGCACTATTTCCCGAATTTCTAAATACAAAACATTGCCTTAAAAAATCTTTAGATAAAATATAGTAAGCTTGCAAAAATGTATTTTTATTTTGAACAATAATCCATGTGACAATATTGCATTTATAAACTATCGTACACAAATAATAAAAATAATTATAATACATTAGCATTTAATATAGATAATATAAAATACAACTAAGATCACTACACTATAGTAATCGTAAAATAATAAATAAATAAAAGGGCATTGCATGGACAAATAAAATATATAAAGCAATATATATAAAACAATAAAAAATACTAAATAAATATTATAATAAATATATAATTTAATACATATAAAAGGTAATACATAATAATATATATAATAATTTTGAATAAAGATATTTTCAAAAAATATAATATAAATAATATATGTGAAACATGATATAAAATATAAATAAATTTTATACAAAAATAATTTTTTTAAAAAATAATATATGATATAATATAATACTATGTAATATAAAAAATTTTAAAAATATATAATATAGTATTTAATATATAAAAATAATATGTAATGAAAATAATTTTGAGCTAAATAACAATAATAAATAATAATCATTTAATATATAAATATATATATTTATACTATTAATATATTGATATATAAATAATAAAGAAAATAGTACGGAGAATTTAATATAATAAAATAATTTAATACAATATTAAAATAATAAAATAAGAGGATAGAAAAATAAAACAAAGAAAACAGGGGTTAAAAAAGCAATTAGAACAGATACGAAAGAATCAAATTAAAACGCGCATTAAATCCCAGGGACTAATATGGAAATTAAGCCTCTTTTTCAAAAAGGCGTCGTTTCAATTTTTACCTTTAAAAAGCTCGAGGATTCAATTGAAACAAAATACAAATTTAAGGGCTAATTTAAAATTAAAGAAAATGTCAGCTTGGATAAAATTAAAACAAATAAAATTTCAAAGGGACTGAAATGAAAAATTGCCCTTTTAACCAAAATGCGCGGATCCTTCCCGGTTTTCGGGTCAACGCGCAGATCCTTTAGTCAAAACGATGCTGTTCTATACTTATTATATAAATAAAAAACTGGGATAAAAATCAGTTCAAAACTGTTTTAAAAAAAAATCTCAAAAAACACTCTCAGATTCTTTCTCCCCTCGTCCAGGCTCTGAACATCGGGTCTCCGCACCACCGCCTCACGCGCCACCCACGCACCTCCTCCGACAGTGGTCAAGAGCCTAAACGCCCCCTTTTTCACTTCGATCAAATGGTAAACTTCGTTCTCCCCTTTTTAAATATATGTATATTAAAAAAAAAACGCATGAAATGAGAAGAAAATAAAAGAAAAAAAACAAATATTAAAAAGAAAAAACACCTCTGTAAAATATATTTTATTTATCTGTATATGTCTTTTTAAATATTTTGTGTGCTTTTTGTCTCTGTGTGTTTATTTCTCTTCCTCTCTGTTTGTATCTCTCCCCTTTTGATTTACAGAATAATCGGCTTTTATAGCCTTGAAAAATGAAAAATAAGAAAAGAAATCTGCTACTGTTTTGCCTTTTTTACTATGGATTGTTTCCTTTCTTTTGCAGGTGGACGAAGATCTTGGCAATGGCGCGAGGCCTGTGCGCGTTGATGGCGCGAGAACAGGCTGGACGAGGCTACGGGATGAGGCATTAGCGGCGCGACGATCGAGCTCCTGCTGAGGCGGCGCTTAGGGTTTTAGAAACCCTAGGCCACTGCTAATTCTGGTTAATGTTTTGCGCTTTTTAGGCCACGGGTGTTTTGGGTCTAGGCAGTTAGGGTCTGCCAAGTTTGGGTCAAAGGGGTGTAATTGGGGTTTTGGGCTAGTCTGGTGGGTAGTCTGTTTAGGATTGTTTTGGGTTAAGTGTTGGGCTCGTTGTTTTAGGGTCTGATGGACTGTTTAAAAAATGGACATTTATATTTTTATTTATTTTGTTTTGGTTTATTTTTAAGCCCGGGCAAAATTGGGCTCTTACAATATTAACAATAAATAATAAAAGAATATAACATGAATGAATATATTAAGAACTATGTTAAGCAACAATAATGATTAAAAAAGATATAAATAAATAAACATGTGATATAAAATAAATTAAAACTTTCATGAAATAACAAAATGAAAAAGCGAATAATATATTTAAACATTGGAAAGATAATAAAATATGACGATTTTTAAAATGATTTAATATATATAAACAAAAGATTTAAAGTAATAAAAGAGTATTTATAATAGATAAATATAATTTAACAATTTAATATATACATGAATGATTATATATAATAAAAATAACTAGTAAATAATATATAATATTTGTAACACCCCAAATCCGGCCTAGAAGTTAAGCCCGAATTTGGCGTGTCACATGGAAGGTTTTTTTTTTAAAACCATCTTTGAGATTGTTAAAAACTTGTTCGATATTTACGGCCTCTTTGTTAAAACCCAAAACACTTAACACTTAAGCAATTGTTATCTACTTGAAAACGTAATTATCTTTAAAGACCTTTGTGGTTGTGAAAACATATTTGAAATAAACAATTTACGAAAATGGGATGTTTGGGAATAGAGTTGCAGAAGCATTTTGAAAGAAAATCTTGGGCCTTATTACAACATTTAACCCAAAATAGTAGAGTAATAAAATAAACAAGAAAGAAGTCTGAAGTCCAAATAAACTATTTCTGAAGTATGGTCTCCATCGAGTCATCCATGGCCCAAGTCCACGTCACTGAGCATTACCTGAAAAGGTTAAGAGAAAGGGGGTGAGTTACAAGAACTCAAGGGTGTATTCCCTTACCATCATCCACTGGGTCGTAATCCAATTAACAATATTTTGGGCCTAGCCCATTTTCAATAATAATAATGTATCAATTATAACATGAATATGAAATGCAATTCCCAAACCAAGCCTAGTATTTCCATCCACTACACACCACCCGTACCAACTAACACACCTGTGGGGAGCTTTAGTCACCCACCCCGCCAACACACCAAACTGGGCATTAAGCCATATATCAAACTGGGCATAAATCCATATATCAAACTGAGCATAAAGCCATATATCAAACTGGGCATAAAGCCATATATCAAACTGGGCATAAAGCCATATATCAAATCGGTGAGTCCACAGTCATCTCGGGTGACTCGTGCGACCCTAAAAATCAAATTGGTGAGTGAAAATCAAATCGGTGAGTGAAATCAGTGAGTCCACAGTCATCTCGGGTGACTCGTGCGACCCTAAAAATCAAATCGATGAGTGAAAATCAAATCGGTGAGTCCACAGTCATCTCGGGTGACTCGTGCGACCCTAAAAATCAAATCGGTGAGTCCATAGTCGTCTTGGGCGACCCGTGCAACCCTAAAAATCAAATCAGTGAGTGAAATCAAATCAGTGAGTCCACAGTCATCTCAGGTGACTCGTGCGACCCAAAAAAATCAAATCGGTGAGTGAAAATCAAATCGGTGAGTCCACTGTCATCTCGGGTGACTCGTGCGACCCTAAAAATCAAATCGATGAGTGAAAATCAAATCGGTGAGTCCACAGTCATCTCGGGTGACTCGTGCGACCCTAAAAATCAAATCAGTGAGTCCACAGTCGTCTTGGGTGACCCGTGCAACCCTAAAAATCAAATCAGTGAGTGAAAATCAAATCGGTGGGTCCGCAGTCATCTCGGGTGACTCGTGCGACCCAAAAAATCAAATCTGTGTGTGAAAATCAAATCGGTGAGTCCACAGTCATCTCGGGTGATTGTGCGACCCTAAAAATCAAATCGATGAGTGAAAATCAAATCGGTGAGTCCACAGTCATCTCGGGTGACTCGTGCGACCCTAAAAATCAAATCGGTGAGTCCACGATGCGTCTTGGCGACCGTGCAACCCTAAAAATCAAATCAGTGAGTCCACAGTCATCTCGGGTGACTCGTGCGACCCAAAAAATCAAATCGGTGAGTGAAAATCAAATCGGTGAGTCCACAGTCATCTCGGGTGACTCGTGCGACCCTAAAAATCAAATCGATGAGTGAAAATCAAATCGGTGAGTCCACAGTCATCTCGAGTGACTCGTGCGACCCTAAAAATCAAATCGGTGAGTCCACAGTTATCTCGAGTGACTCGTGCGACTCTAACAATCAAATCGGTGAGTCTACAGTCATCTCGGGTGACTCTTGCGACCCTAAAAGTCAAATCGATGAGTGAAAATTAAATCGGTGAGTCCACAGTCATCTCGGGTGACTCGTGCGACCCTAAAAATCAAATCGGTGAGTCCACAGTTATCTCGAGTGACTCGTGCGACTCTAACAATCAAATCAGTGAGTCCATAGTCATCTCGGGTGACTCGTGCGACTCTAACAAATCAACCACTTCCTCCAATTACATAACCCAACCCATGCAGTATGTCATGTATGCAAAGAACATTTCATAATAATGTATGAAATAGATTACCGTCATAACCAAATAATTAGAATACACACAATCATGCTAAACAACCCATAGGGGTATAGCGGTAATTTTACCCACTAAGGGTAATTCGGTAATTTACTCTCTAAGGGTAATTCATAAATTTTACCCACCAAGGGTAATTCGGTAATTCTCGCCACCCAAGGGTATTTCAGTAATTTTTGCAACCCAGTGGTATTTCAATAATTTCGCAACCCAGTGGTATTTCGGTAATTTACCCTCCAAGGGTATTTTGGTAATTTACCCTCTAAGGGTATTTCGATAATTTCGCAACCCAGTGGTATTTCGATAATTTACCCTCCAAGGGCATTTCAGTAATTTACCCTCTAAGGGTATTTTGGTAATTTTACAACCGAGGGGTATTTCGATAATTTACCCTCCAAGGGTATTTCGGTAATTTACCCTCTAAGGGTATTTCGGTAATTTCGCAACCCAGTGGTATTTCGGTAATTTCATCAGTCAAGGGTATTCGAAGAATTTACCCTCTAAGGGTATTTTGGTAATTTTACAACTGAGGGGTATTTTGGTAATTTACCCTCCACGGGTATTTCGATAATTTTGAAACCCAAAGGTATTTCGGTAACTTACCCTCCAAAGGGTATTTCGATAATTTCACAACCCAGGGGTATTTCGGTAATTTACCCTCCAAGGGCATTTTGGTAATTTCACAACCCAGGGGTATTTTGCTAATTTACACAACCCAGGGGTATTTTGGTAATTTTCCCCCTAAGGGTAATTCAGTAGTTTTACCCACCAAGGGTAATTCGGTAATTTACCTTCCAATGGTAAATTTGGTAGTTTTACCCACCAAGGGTAATTCGGTAATTTATCCTCCACGGGTAATTTCGGTAATTTCATATTCAACGGTGTTTCCGAAGGCCTACTATTGCCTCGGGTGGCACAGAATTCTATTTGGGTCTCTTCGAAACTATTGGGTCAAAAATCCATTTTAGGCCCAAACGGGTTAATTTCGCAATTCTGGAGTTAACTACTAATTTGGGCATAAAAATTTAAAACTGTCCATCTGCGTCATACTGACTAAATTGATTATAACTCGAGTTAGAAAACTCGAAATTTAGATCCATAAAATTTCCTTGAAACTAAACTCATATATCTTCTTACTGTAAGTTTTCCAGAATTTTTGGCCTAGCCATTTAGTACAGTTTATTCCTTAAAGTTTCCCTTGTTTCACTATCCAATGATTCTGACCTCTCTTAACTTAATTTCAAATATCTCACTGTACGGTTTTCATATACTATTCCAACTTGTTTCTCTTGAAAATAAGCTCACTAAGGAATCCATACATATAAATTATAACCCATAATTCATTTTGTACAATTTTATATGATTTTTCCAAGACAAATCAGAGAACCACGAAGTCATTCAGAACCAGTCTCACTAAAATTAACATATTTCAGAATATAAATTTCTTTTTCCTTCTCCGTTTCTTCCATATCAAAATAGACACTGTAAGCTTTATTTTGATATCTTAATCACTTTCTAATTCCATTTCTCCTATTTTTCATGATTTTTGGAAATCACGTCACTGTCATCGACCAAAACTATTTTATTACAAAAATATGGTTACCACTATCAACCTACGCGCACCCGAGTGATCCCGGATGCCGATTTTTGGTTTTCTTTGGTATTTCACCAAATCACAGAACATTCATGCAAAATTTCAGAGATGTGTGAGATTACACACCATTTCAAACATGTATTTGGAAGGGTATGAGATTACACACCTTATTCAGAATCCGTAACGCGATGCCCTCCGCGACACCAAAAATCCGAGTCACCTATTACGAGGGATAGGTTTTTGATTGAACCTTTGATAAAGTACTTCTAGACCTTGCAACCAGCATAAAATCTCTCATGGAAAGTCCCTAGACTCTCAACCATGTTACAAATTAGTCCCCTCATTAGCTAGCTTAAGCTTTGGGGATTCCAAAAGTACAATTTTTATCAAGAAAGATCACCAAAATCACTTACTTGCTAGAGGATTTGTTTGCTGAAATTTTTGAGCTCTCCAACCCTTATTTGCTGCCAAAATTTTTTTTTTTTGGTGATGAAGAGAAGAAAAGATGATACTTCTCTTTTCTTTAATTTTCTCTTATTCTATTAATTTTTCACCTAACACACCAATTCATTTCTCACCTAACACACCAGAACATTGACTAATTTAAAGATCAATCCCCTATGGCCGGCCATCACTCCACCCATGGCCTATTTGTACTTTAAGGACCTCCAATTAATATTCCTTAGCCAATTTGCACCTCTAGCAATTAAAATTAAACTTTATCACTTTACGCGATTTAGTCCTTTTTCGAAATTAAGCCCTCAATCGCTAAAATTGAGTCACCAAAAATTTCATACATGTTTATAAACATGTTATAACACATAGAATAACATAAAAATAATTTTCTCTATCCTCGGTTTAGTGATTCCGAGATCACTGTCCCGACTATCCCCTAAATCGGGCTATTACACCCTCCATGCATTTTTTTTTTGCTCACCTACCCCATTCTTTTCAAATCTCATCATTATATTTTTTTTTTCTTTTTCAACTAATCACTCTCCATCCTTCCTTTTTCCACAAATCACTCTCCATCATTCCTTTTCTCCCATTTTTTTATTCTTTTTTTTATTAATATCATGGTTGACACTTGGAAGAGTATACAAAAATAATTTTGCAAAAGATGGGATTTGAACCCCTTCCCTCATAGTACTTCACTTGATGCCATAACCTCCTTGCTATATGCTCATTTATGCTAGCTATTTACTCTTTTATTTCCATAAGCCTTAATGCCACTTACTATCTCTCCTTAATAGGCTTAAACACAAAATTTTACTAAGGCCCAACTTGAAATAAGGTCATTCTCTTGTTCTCAAAAAAAAAAAAAATTTAAACACTCCTATGCCCAAGGCCCAATGAGCCCAATCCTACTAGGCCCAATTTTGGGATGTTATAATATTTTTATATAAAAACATATATATAATGTACTAATCATAAAATTAAATAAACAATATAAATAAAATACATTATATAATATAAATAAATTATATATATATAAAATTAGAATTAATATATAATATAACATAATACTATACGATATAGAAATTTTAAAAAAAATGTATAATGTAGTAAATAATATACAAATTATAAAATAATATATAATATAAATAATATTAAACCAGATAAAATAAATAATAATTAAATATATAAGGTTATATAAATATATATATATATATATGAATTTTTATACTATTAACAGAATTAATACATAAATAATAAAATAATATAACATTTTAATATAATAAAATAATTAAATATAGCATTAAAATAATAAAATAAAAAGGTTTTAAAACAAATACGAATTAAATAGCAATAAAATAAATATAAAAGGGCTCAATTGAAAATGCGCGTCATACTGTAAGGACTCATTAGGCAATTATGCCTTCTTTCCAAAACGACGTCGTTTTAATCTTAGTCTTTAAGGAGCCTGAGGACTTAATTGAAACAGGAAGGAAATTTCAGGGCTAAATCATCAAAAATAAAAAATCAAATTAAACTTAGTTTAAAAAATTAAAATTGCGGAAGGACCAAAATGGCAATTAGCCCATTTAATAAAAACGCGCGGATCCTCCCCTAGATATCGGGTCAACACGCAGATCCTTTCATTAGACGACGCCATTTTGGTTATTAATGGGCTATACCAAAACGACGTCGTGTGGATAGGCTATAAAAGCTAAAAAAAAAAAAAACCTTAAATTCATTTCAAACATCAGATTAAATAAAAAATGGCAGAAGTTCAAAAATTTTGGTCTGCCTTCACTAGTCATCAGACCTCCGGCCTTCCTCGCACGCGCCTCACACGCCGTCATGGCCAGTGGCCAAAACCCCTCTATTTTGAAACCAAAAAATGCATGTAGCCTTCTTTCCTTTTCATCTTTTTAATGTTCGTAAAAAAAAGCGTAGATTTGAAACAAAATAAAATATAAAAATCACCTTTGCTGAAAAAAATTTCTATATTTTATTTCTGTCTGTATCTCTCTGTATTCGTATATATGTATTTTTTTTCTGTTACATATTTTATGGGGTTTTATAACCTTAAAAATAAAAAAGGAAACAAAGAAATTCCATTTTTGGTGCTGTTCCTTTCCTTTCTTGTAGGTACTCGATGAAGAGAGCGGCGGTGATAGGGGGTTACTCGCGCGAATCACGGCTTGACGAGGGCTGGTGGCAGGTGGCCTTCTGGGATATTCCTCAGGTTGTGTTTGCACATGTGGTGGAGTGATTCCCCTAGGAAAATCCTCATTGTCTTTAGCGTTGACTATGGGACCCTTTCCCTTGTTCATTGCCCCACTCAGCATTTGGGCCATTTGAGTCATCATGTTCCTTTGAGCCTCCAACATCTGGTCCCTCATCTCTTATTGGAATTTTGACATTTGCTCTTGCATCTGGTCTTGCATATCTCTTTGGAATTGTTCCAATCTTTGATCCATTTTCTTTGATTTGGCAAGTGTACCGCAAGGATGTTCAGCTTCAAGATTTTCCTTCTCTTTTTCTCTCTCTCTCTCTGTGTGTTATAATTTCAACTAATTAGACTCTCTTTATGGACTTAAATGCATATGATATGATGTAATGCAAATGCATGAATGCAAAGAGGCATTGATTCTGATTCAACTTCATTTTAGAAAACTTTATTGGAAAACAAAATCTTTACATAAAACGGATTACAAATATGCTGTCGCCCTAAGGCCCAAAGTTCTGATTTTCCTAAACAACAAAGCTAACTCTTGGCCACGATTTTATTGTAGCTCATACTTTATGCTCAATGTATCAGCCTGTGCTGCCAAAGTCTGTAGGTGATTAGCTACCTCTCGAATCTGGACTATCGCTTCACCCATGAGATAATCCCTACTCCTAACTTGATCATGAGAATGGTGAAGCTCTTCCTTTTAATGCCTTTCTCTTAATTCAAGAAGCTCGATTCGAAGTTCACAGCTATGTGATGCCGATTCTAACTCTTCGATCTTACCCTTCATTTCCTCAATCTTGTTTAAACTTGACTCTAACGCGATTGCAGAATTACGACTTCGATGGTGATGAAGAGATCATCCCAGTTCAGCCACTCTAGCTTTTAATTCTTCTTTTTCACTTCGACTTTCTGACAAACTCTTTTTTAGGGCCTCATTTTGCGCTTGGAATTCTTGAAATTTCCTCTTCCAATAATCAGCTTTGGCCTTTTCCTCTTGGACCTCTTGTTGCCACTGTTCCGAAGACTTCCCCAATCCAGTGTTCTTCATCGTAAGCCGTATCTACTTATATTTTGTCTTCAAGCTATCTCGGTCTTCCTCAATCTTTCTTTTCTCCTTTCTTACTTTCTCGGCTTCTGATTTCTGAACATCCACATCTAGCCTCAAGTACATCTTTTCTTCTTCCAGCTTCTCTATCCTCTTTCTGTGCTTTGAATTCCTCCTTTCAAAATCTTGTTTTATCATCTCCAATTCCGATGGGACCACACGTAAAAATTCTTCAATCGATCGAGTATTCCGAACTTGGCACAGAGATGTTGTCATTGACTCTCCTATTCCACCATCCACTATACTCTAGGGTCGTCATTGGGCCTACATCCACTCTCCTCATGCGATGAGTCTGATTCCAAGCATTAGAAATCTTTTTAACCCTTTTGTTGTAGCTATCCCCTTATGAAAACTCACTTTACGCTAATCTGTGTGTAGTCGGTACAAACTGCCTCGATCTGAATTGCCTTAATACAAGCAAAGGCGCATATCCAATGGCTCCCTATATTCCAAGTAGAGGGACCCAATCAAAACTCCCACACCGATACAGAACTTCATCAGGAACCATCCAGGGAGCTCTCCATTCAACATCTTCTTCTCGGAGATTTCGTAGAAACGCTATCCAATTTTCTTCAGATATGTCGTCTCTCTTGGGAGTAGCTACTATCTCTTTTATTGGAGAGTAATTTTCTGAGAAGACCCCATAAGAAATCTTGTCCGCTCTCCAGAAGTGGCTATGGAACCAAGCCAACAACAACAGTGCATATCTTATAAATGTGCCTTCCCTAGCTCTCCTACATGCACTCAATGATCGAAATGTTTTCGCCAAGATCGCAGGAACAGGTGTGACTTGTTTGTCAAGTCGATTAAAAAGATCTGAGACAGCTTCATCTACGTATCCCAATGCCCTAGGGAAGACCACTAAGCCATATATACTCAAAGAAAATACATCGGCTTTCTTTTTCATATCAGGATGCTCTAAAATCAAATCTTTCAAAGCTTTCCATGAGATGCACTTATACTCACCTTTTTGCTTGATTCTGGCTGTGACCCATTGTTCGTTCATCCCCGTAATATTCATCAGTTTCCTCACAAAGGTTGGAATGTTAGGAGCCCTCGAGTAAGCTTTATCAACATGAATATTGGGAGATCGCAATAGAGCTGTATACTCCTCCACCGTAGGTACCAAATCAACTCTTCCAAAAGTATAGTAACTATACGCATAGTTCCAATATTGGGAGACGGCTCGAAACAGATGTTCATCTACCTTAATATCCAACAAGTACGACAAGTCCCCATAGCTGCAGTAAAATAGAGGCTTGGTATCGTTACTCCACTGATCCCATATTTCCCTTAATTCCTGAAGATTATTCTGTGTCACACTGATGCGAGTGTAGTCCCATAGCTCTGATTTGTACCCTTCGGCTAGGCTATCTCCTTTTCCTAACTGTGTTTGCTCTGACCACCTAAGAACGATTGCATTGTCCTCCACTTTATCACGGAACTTGTTCTCCATAACCAGCTTTCTAATTTAGAAACTGACCGTGAATTGATACCTCTTTAAAACATGAAATGACATGCAACAAAATAAAACACAATTGATTAGTAACATGAAGTAAGAGATAAAGCAAATAATCAATCGCCTATATGGGTAATTGCTAGAGTTTGGTATAGCTCTTCCTAGGGTAAGCACTTAGGTTTTCTATATGTGGTTTAGCTCTAAAGTTGAGGTACCTGAACTAGCGGAGATGAAAATCTCACGAAGGCATAGGTACGGATGCATCCCGAAAGCGATTCACTATTCTGCACAGAGGTAAAAACCTCACGAAGGAGTAGCTTCTCACTCCCACTTAAGGGTGTGACCACAACGGTCTTGCAATGCAATGCAAAAATATTTTATAAAAACAAAATCACATGCAAATAAAAAAGGATCATAATTTTTAAACCAAATTTTTAAATTCAAACATAAAGACATGAAACTATCGATTTTACGGCTTGACTCTCTTATTGGTCCCAAGTGGAGTCACCAAGCTGTCGAAACCATTTTTAAAAAAGTTTTATAAAAACGGGGATCGACTTTTAAAAATGGAAATGGAGTCGCCACCAATCCCTTTTTACTTAGGTGTGATTGAATCACCTTTGTAAAACGTTTTATTTTACAACATTTGATTTTGGTCCATGAAAAACAAGAAAACGGGTTCGGGAGTCGGTTACGTGTAAGGAAGGGTTAGCACCCTCATAACGCCCAAAAATTGGTACTCAATCGATAAAATCATGTCCTATTGTCGAAAATTTGAAAAAATTTTAAAATATGATCCTTTGATTAAAGAGAAAACTAAGACTTACCTATTTCAAAGAAATAAAACGTTATATTCAGTAAGTTAGGATATAACATCTCATGACTTCAAAGTTAGGCTAGCCTTTATTTGTAGAAAATTCTTATCTCGAAACACAAAACATCATATCCAGTAGGTTAGGATCCAACGTTTTGAATTTCCAAGAATAAGTTTTGATTTGGAAATTTATGAATTTCAATTTTAAAAGAAAAGGGATACTTAATATTTTAAGTTCAACGATAAAAATCGAAATCCAGTGAGTTAGGGCACAATTTTTCTCGAAGTCCCAAATATTAGATATCACCATATTTAAAAAAAAAACTATTTGAAATAAATGCGTCAATTTAAAAGGTGCTTTTATAGAAAAATGGTTTGAGTAAAACATTGCATGAATACATTACAACATATTTAATAGCAATTCTACATTGTCTATAAATTATATTAACAATAAATAATAAAAGAATATAACATGAATGAATATATTAAGAACTATGTTAAGCAAGACTAATGATTAAAAAAGATATAAATAAATAAACATGTGATATAAAATAAATTAAAACTTTCATGAAATAACAAAATGAAAAAGAGAATAATATATTTAAACATTGGAAAGATAATAAAATATGACGATTTTTAAAATGATTTAATATATATATAAACAAAATATTTAAAGTAATAAAAGAGTATTTATAATAGATAAATATAATTTAACAATTTAATATATACATGAATGATTATATATAATAAAAATATCTAGTAAATAATATATAATATTTTTATATAAAAACATATATATATAATATACTAATCATAAAATTAAATAAACAATATAAATAAAATACATTATATAATATAAATAAATTATATATATTAAAATTAGAATTAATATATAATATAACATAATACTATACGATATAGAAATTTTAAAAAAATGTATAATGTAGTAAATAATATACAAATTATAAAATAATATATAATATAAATAATATTAAACCAAATAAAATAAATAATAATTAAATATATAAGGTTATATAAAAAAATACATATATGAATTTTTATACTATTAATAGAATTAATACATAAATAATAAAATAATATAACATTTTAATATAATAAAATAATTAAATATAGCATTAAAATAATAAAATAAAAAGGTTTTAAAACAAATACGAATTAAATAGCAATAAAATAAATATAAAAGGACTCAATTGAAAACGCGCGTCATACTGTAGGGACTCATTAGGCAATTATGCCTTCTTTCCAAAACGACGTCGTTATAATCTTAGTCTTCAAGGAGCCCGATGACTTAATTGAAACAGGAAGGAAATTTTAGGGCTAAATCATCAAAAATAAAAAAAATCAAATTGAACTTAGTTTAAAAAATTAAAATAGCGGAAGGACCAAAATGGCAATTAGCCCATTTAATAAAAACGCGCATATCCTCCCCTAGATATCGGGTCAACACACGGATCCTTTCATTAAACAACGCCGTTTTGGTTATTAATGGGCTATACCAAAACGACGTCGTGTGGATAGGCTATAAAAGCTAAAAAAAAAAAAACCTTAAATTCATTTCAAACATCAGATTAAATAAAAAATGGCAGAAGTTCGAAAATTTTGGTCTGCCTTCACTGGTCATCAGACCTCCGGCCTTCCTCGTACGCGCCTCACGTGCTGTCATGGCCAGTGGCCAAAACCCCTCTATTTTGAAACCAAAAAATGCATGTAGCCTTCTTTCCTTTTCCTCTTTTTAATGTTCATAAAAAAAAGCGTAGATCTGAAACAAAATAAAATATAAAAATCACCTTTGCTGAAAAATTTTCTGTATTTTATTTCTGTCTTTATCTCTGTGTATTCGTATATATGTGTTTTTTTTTGTTACAAATTTTATGGGGTTTTATAACCCTAAAAATAAAAAAGGAAAAAAAGAAATTCCATTTTCGCTGCTGTTCCTTTCCTTTCTTGCAGGTGCTCGATGAAGAGAGCGGTGGTGATAGGGGCATTACTCGTGCGATTCGCGGCTTGACGAGGGCTGGTGGCTGCAGCGCTTGCGGCGCGAAGGTTGGGACGCTGACTCTTGTGGCGCCTAGGCTTGCGGCGCCTACGGTTTCAGAAACCTTAGGCCACTGAAACTTGTTTAGGCATTGGGCCTTTTGTGTAACATCCTAGATTAGGGGTTATGCGTTTGTGCATAATTCATGAGTTAGTAGGTTTTGGCAGTATTGGAAGTGTATTAAGGGTTTTTAGAATTTTAGGATGGAAGAAGAAAGCTTTGGAAAATTATTAGTTTTTATGTAAAAAGTGGAGCTAGGTAAATGAGGCTTTAAAAGAAACTCCGTGTGAAGCATGACACAAGGAACCATGTGGTAAAATGGCATGTTTTATGAATTATGAATGTGTTATGTGAATTCTAGAAATAAGGAAATGTATGGAAATATATGGAAATGTATGGAAGTGTATGGAAATGTGTGGAAATGTGTGGAAATGTATGGAAATGTAAGGCAATGTAGGGAAATGTATGGAAATGTAAGGAAATGGTTCAAAAATGGAAAGTACACATTTTTGGAAACAGTAACATTTTGGAAATCGAACATTTTAGGAAACTGAACATTTTGGAAATCAACATTTTAGGAAACTCTGAACATTTTGGAAACTGAACATTTTAGGAAACCTGAACATTTTTGGAAACTTGGAATGTAAGAAAAATGGCAAGTTACAAAGCCGATCGAAAATTTTAGGAAACTTAGAAATGACCCCGAAATGATGAGTTTTAAAGTTCAAAATAGGAAACTAAGGCAAGGTGGCCTTAAAAGAAAAAGTTGGTGAAATTTGACACACAAACAGGCTTGGAAAAGTGGCCTGAAGATGGCACTTAGGGCCTATGGAAATGGCGCCATGTGCAAAAGGCATGGGCCTGGGTTCGAGCCACTTGGGAAGCAAATAAATGAAGTTTTATTTTTGCTTCCAGAAGACTGAGGTGGACGGCACATGCTTCTAGAAAGGAGGTGTTTTATTTTCATAAATATTCGATTAAAAAGGTGATAATTAAAGGATTTTTAAATTGGATTATTTAGAAGAGATAAATATTGGATTAAACTCTTTTATTTATGATAATTAAAGGATAAAGTTATCAAAATAGAAGAGTGGTGGCCAAGTAAAGGACTCTGGCTAGTAATTTTGGCTATAAAAGGAAGAGTAAGACTATTCTTCATTCATTCTTTTCTCTTCAAGAAAACCTCTGCCGAAATTCTCTAAAATTTCTCCTATTCTCTCTGCCGAATTTTCTCTGCCATTATTCTATTTTTTCTCTTTTCTTTTCTTCTTCTCTTTTCTTCTTCTTTTTTCTTCATCTGTCAAGCCAAAACCCTTTTCTTTTGATCCCTGACTAAAACCCCATAGCCGAATCTCTGTGGCTCTAGGCAAGGAAGCAAACGACTAAGGTATTAAGGTAAGAACAATCAATTTTGTTCTCCTAATTCTTCTAATCGAGATCTAGGGAATAATCTCTTCTGTTGTCTCTTGACCGATTATTAAAGAAGAATATCGGGATTTCAGATTCAAGGAATTTCGACTAATCAGGAAGAGAGATCCGGGATTCAAGGATTTGAGGTAAGTAAATATTATGTAATCGACCAAGGTTCTCTCTTAAATGTCTAGATCTATTTGTTTTAAATCAGAGACTAACCAAATCAATGGATTTAATGGTTAGCCGATTTCAAGGGAAGAACACAAATCTTTAGGATTTGATTATCAATCCAATTCGGCAACAAGGTAAGTAATACAAATCCTAGTTGTATTTGGAAAAGTGGCCGAATGGTCTTTTAAAGTGATTAACTTATGTAGGATTTGAGATCTAAATCTGTGGTCGATTCTTTTCGGGGTTTCAAGGAACCTATTAAGCGAATCAGGTGTGTACTCACACTAACTTTCAATATGTTATGGCAATAATTATGTTTTAATATATGAATGTGTATAAAAATGAGAATGTGGCTAAGTACCACAAATGTGGCAAAAGTACCTGTGCACGTATTCTTACTTTTGATATGATTATGAATGTGTTATATTCGAAAAGTGACATGAATGTGAATTTAAGTATGATATGAATGATATGTAATAATTGGGGCATTTGGGATATATGTGAAGGGAGAAAGTGAAGGTGATGACTACGGTCTCACCAACGAAAGTCTTGACCGGTCTCACCAACGAATTATGGTGACTACGGTCACATTATTGAATATGGTAACCGGTTACAATATTCGAATATAGTGTCTAAAGACACAACGTAAGTGGGCGATGAGCACGTCGATCGCAAATGAACGCGCTTCGATGGTGTGTAGCGGATGGAGGGTCAACTTAGTAGTCCCCACTTGTACAAGGTTGGTACGGGTGGTGTGTAGCGGATGGACAAATAGGCTTGGGTTTGGGTTGCATCATCCTTTATTTTGTATGAACATGAAATTGATATGACTTGTATGCCCGATTTGTTGAAAATTAGTATCTGTGTACACATTGAGTTCATGGACTCACTTCGTTGGGGAATTATTTTTCGTGTGATGAGCAAAGAATGGACCGGGTCGGCAGGAGCTAAAGGTGGCCATGCAACACTTGAAGAATTTATTAGAATTTGGACTCTAGTTAAAATTAGTACTTTAAATTTTATTTTGGGTTTGAATGATGTAATAAGGCCATAAGGCCCAGATTGGATTTTCTTTATTTCTGCATTTATTTTTATTTGATGATGATACAATTTATTTTTGATTACTGATTAAGTAAATTTATTTCTTTTAAAATAATAAATCCTAAAATTATTTTGTCACCTTATTTAAGTTGGATTTTCAAAATTTATTAAATGGGTTCCAATTTAAGCCCAACCAAAAACGAATTTTTCTTAATTACACAAATTTTCTCTAAGTTATTCAGGACATTGAAAACCGGTTTACTTAAGGAACATACCAGATCCGGTTCGTGCTCGTGGCCAAAAGGGGTGTTTCATTTTGGGTCACGGGTGCGTGTTTGGGTAGGGTAGTTAGGATCTGGGCTAATGGGTTTGTAACAGGTTGAACCTGGTGGTGTTTATTTTGGGTCTGTTCAGGTAGCTTGTAATTGGGCTACTGTTAATTGGTTTTGGGCTCTGGTTGTACATGGACTGTAAAGGGACATTTTTTTGGATATTTGTTATTTATTTTTTTATTCTAGTTTTCACGGGCCCGGGCAAAATGGGCCTGTTACAGCTGCCCCTCTTTGCTGATTGTTGTGAAACAAGAATAGAGCAAAGACTATAAAAGGACCAATTTTGCCCGGTCTTGGCCGAGCCTCGACTTCTTGGTCCTCGTCCTCTTCAAACAGCTTCCAGCTCCACTACAATGGTATTGGAACTTCATCTTGATTTCAAATAAGTCTGATAGCTTCAATCTGCTCCACTGCAACTTTATGAAGGCAGTATCCACTATCTTTTAATATGCTCTACTGCAACTTCAGGGGAATTAGACTAGCATCTTCGATCTGATTCCTGCAACTTCAGGAATGCCAGATCTACTATTTTTCAATCTACTCCACCGCAAACTCAGGGAGATAAGATCTGATGTTTTTGATTTGCTTTCTGCAACTTCAGAAATGCCAAATCTGCTATCTTCAGTCTGCTCCGCTGCAACCTCAGGAAGATAAGGCTGAAAATACCTTTGATCTGCTTCTTGCAACTTTAGGAAGATAAGATCTTCTGTCTTTAATCTACTCCACTGCAACTTCAGGGAGATAAGGCTGAAAGTGTCTTTGATCTGCTTCCTGCAATTTTAGAAAGATGAGATCTTCTGTCTTCAGTCTACTCCACTGCAACTTTAGGGAAATAAGGCTGAAAGTGCTTTTGATCTGCTTCCTGCAACTTCAGAAAGATAAGATTTTCTGTCTTCAGTCTACTCCAGTGCAACTTTAGGGAGATAAGGCTGAAAGTGCTTTTGATCTACTTCCTGCAACTTCAGAAAGATAATATCTTCTATCTTTAGTCTACTCCACTGCAACTTCAGGGAGATAAGGCTGAAAGTGCTTTTGATCTGTTTCCAACAACTTCAGGAAGATAAGATCTTATGTCTTCAGTATACTCCGCTGCAACTTCAAGGAGATAAGGCTGAAAGTGCTTTTGATCTGCTTTCTGCAACTTCAGGAAGATAAGATCTTCTGTCTTCAGTCTACTCCACTGTAACTTTAGGGAGACAAGATTGAAAGTATCTTCGATCTACTTCCTGCAACTTCAGGAAGATAAGATCTTCTGTCTTCAGTCTACTCCACTACAACTTCAGGGAGATAAGGCTGAAAGTGCTTTTGATCTACTTCCTGCAGCTTTAGAAAAATAAGATCTTCTGTCTTCAGTCTACTCCACTGCAACTTTAGGGAGATAAGGCTAAAAGTGCTTTTTATCTGCTTCCTGCAAGTTCAGGAAGATAAGATCTTATGACTTCAGTATACTCCGCTGCAACTTCAGGGAGATAAGGCTGGAAGTGCTTTTGATCTGCTTCCTGCAACTTTAGGAAGATAAGATCTTCTGTATTCAGTCTACTACACTGCAACTTCAGGGTGACAAGACTGAAAGTATCTTCTGCTTCTTGCAACTTCAGGAAGATAAGATCTTCTGTCTTCAGTCTACTTCATTACAACTTCAGGGAGACAAGACTGAAAGTATCTACGATCTGCTTCCTACAACTTTAGGAAGATGAGATCTTCTGTCTTCAGTCTACTTCGCTGCAACTTCAGGGAGATAAGTTTGAAAGTGTCTTTGATCTGCTTCCTGCAGCTTCAGGAAGATAAGATCTTCTTTCTTCAGTCCACTTCGCTGCAACTTCAGGAAGATAAGATCTGCAAATTCGCCGATATTGCTACACCGTGCAGTGAGGGACATGTCCTGTAGGCTCAGTTTCATATGTTTATGTCACATGACTTAAGATGCTATGATCAAAATGAACCAAATGCTTCTAGCTACATGTGTATGATTGACCTGAATGTAACATTTCATGAAAATGATTCCTTTTAAAGGATTAGGATTAGGATGCAACGATCGGAATGAATCAAATGCTCCTAATGAAATTTGCTATGATACAAATATGTTATGAGTATGATTCCTACACTAGGTGGAATCACTCATTTGTTCTTCATTCTTGTTCATCAATCATGTTCTACTCAACAAACTTGCTCCTTTGTAATTTCTGGGTCAACTCTGCCTGATTCTTGAGAACACAAGGCTTGTGCCATCATATCATAATGGGAATTGATACTTTTTCAATATGACCCATCTGAAATTTTTAGGGTATATGGTTTATTTAGAATTCAACCCATTTCACTACAATTTAGGGTTTCTTAGTTCATCACACCACTCCCCGAATGTTATGACCTGATCACATCAACTAATTATTTTGTCCATTTGGACAACAATCTTTATCCAGACTCCCCTCTCTCAAATATATGCACATGGAAATTCTAAGCAATTGTCCTGTTTTACTTCCCTGTCTTATCTAGAAATTTCCAAAGTAATATGTAGAACTTCTTTTTGTGAAATTATTAGTTCGTCAATCATTATTTCAATGCAACACATTTATACATAATGGGTAACCAATAAATTGATCTAAAAAAGAGTTAAAATTGAATAAATTATTAAAAATACAAAGAAAATTAACTGAGAACATATCGTTAAGAAGAAAAAGAATCCCAAGATAGTAAAATGAATAGGACAAAAATCAGATGCCCTAGATATCGCCGATTGAACTTCTATATACAAACTTTATGAAGATTGCCTTGAGCTCAATATGTGTTTAGAAGACCCAAAGTACTTTGTTGATGCCCCGATATGCAACTTCTTCATTTCATTGTTGATTCAAGTGTAGCGAGATGACTGCGTGTCCATTCAGAATTTGAGCTGCCCTTTTCGGGTTTTCAACTCAAAACCTCTTTGGTCTCAAGGTGCCCTTTGCGGATTTTCACCTTGGCCTCTCCCTTTTTTTTAGAAACTCAAAGCGCACTTTGCGGGTTTTCACTTTGATCTCTTCTCCTTTTTAAGCAAAATACTTCTTTATTGAATCCGAGTTCACAGGATTGGGTAAACTTTTCCTATCCATTTGGGTCAAGATCAGTGCTCCTCCAGAGAAAGCCTTCTTCACCACATATGGTCCTTCCCAATTAGGCATCCATTTTCCTCTGAAATCCTTTTGTATAGGAAGAATCTTTTTTAATACAAGGTCCCCATCATGAAATTCTCTTGGGCGAACTTTTTTATCGTAGGCTCGCATCATTCGTTTTTGGTACATCTCACCGTGATGAATAGCCCTTAGCCTCTTTTCTTCAATTAAGTTAACTGATCATATCGAGCTTGGATCTATTTAGCCTCGTCCAGCTTAATTTCTGAAAAAACTCAAAAGAGAAGGTATTTCCACTTCAATCGGTAGAACTGCCTCCATTCCATAGACCAACGAGAAAGGCGTTGCCCCAGTAGAGGTTCTGACGGACGTCCAGTAAGCATAAAGTGCAAACGGTATTTTCTTATGCCAATCTTTATAAGTCTCAGTCATCTTCCCTACTATCTTCTTGATATTTTTGTTGGCCGCTTCCACTGCCCCATTCATTTTTGGACGATATGGAGACGAGTTGTGGTGTTTGATCCCAAATTGTCTACAAATTTCTGCTATCGTGCTATTGTTCAAATTCAGTGCATTGTCTGATATGATCCTCTCGGGCATTCCATATCGACAAATGATCTCCTTTTTCAAGAACCGACTAATTGCTGACTTAGTAACATTAGCATATGAAGCAGCGTCTACCCCTTTCTTGAAGTAGTTAATTACCACGAAGATGAATCGATGCCTATTCGAAGCTTTCGGTGAGATTGGCCAAATAACATCAATGCCCCACATGGTAAAAGGCCATGGGGAAGTCATAATATGCAAAGGAGACAGAGGCACATGAATTTTATCTCCAGTAGATCGACATTTATGACATCTCTTAGCATAGTTGATACAATCACCTTCCATGGTGGACCAATAATATCCAAATCTCATTATCTGTCTGGCCATTGTGAATCCATTAGCGTGTGTTCCACAAACGCCCTCATAAACCTCCTCCAGGATTTTCCTGGCTTCAACTGAATCAATGCACCTCAATAGTACTTGATCTTTTCTCTTTTTGTACAGGATATCCCTGTCTAAAACATAGTCAGAGGCCAATCTTCTTAAAGTCATTTTCTCATTCTCAGTGGCATGCTCCGGGTATTCACGACTTTTTACGTATCGTAATACATCCTGATACCAAGGGTGATCATCTTTTTCCTCCTTTTTCACGTTATAACAATGAGCTGGAACTTCAAAGATACTCATCTGAATAGGTCTCATATCCTCTGGTCTGTTTACTTTGATCATAAAAGCCAGGGTCGCCCAAGCATCTGCCATCTAGTTTTCATCGCGTGGGAGATAATTGAAAGTAATGTTATCAAACTCCTCAATCAATCCCAGAAATATTTTTCGATAATCAATTATTTTGGGATCTTTTGTCTCCCATTCTCCTTTAAGCTGGTAGATTACTAGGGCAGAATCTCCACATACCTCTAGCACTTTGATCTTACACTCTAAGGCTGCTCGAATTCCCATGATGCAGGCTTCATATTCCGCCATGTTATTTGTGCAATCAAAATCCAATTTGCATGTGAATGGATAATAATCACCATTAGGGGATACCAAGATTGCCCCAATTCCATTTCCCACAGCATTTGCCGCTCCATCAAAAATTTACTTCCACGGACAGTCTTCAGTATTTTCGACATACATCAGCTCTTCATTTGGGAAATCAAAGCTCAAAGGTTCATAATCCTCCGAAGCTCTGCTAGCCAGAAATTCTACTACTACGTTCCCTTTTATAGCCTTTTGGTTCACATAGACTATATTGAATTCAGACAGCAAAATCTGCCACCTAGCCATCCTTCCATTCAAAGCAGTGGACTCCATCATATACTTTAACGGATTAAGCTTCGAAATTAACCAGGTAGTATGATATAGCATGTACTGCCTCAATCTCCGAGTTGTCCAAATCAAGGCGCAACACAATTTCTCAGTCGACGAATATCTCATTTCACAATCAGTGAACATTTTACTGAGATAGTATATCACCTTTTCTTTTCTTCCTGACTCATCGTGTTGTCCGAGCAACATCCCATAGAGTTATTGAAAACTGATAAATATAGTATCAATGGTCTATCTAGATTAGGTGGAGATAGTATTGGTGCATTTGACAGACACTGTTTAACTTTGTCAAAAGCTCTCTGGCATTCATCGTCCCATACACCTTGGTTGTGTTTCTTGAGAAGACGAAATATAGGATCATATTTCTTAGTTAATTGTGAAATAAACTGAGCAATGTAATTTAATCCTCCGAGAAAGCCTCGAACTTCCTTTTGAGTGCGTAGTGGAGGCAATTCATGTATCGCTTTGACCTTGTTTGAGTCAACTTCGATTCCTTTCTCCCTAACCAAAAAACCCAATAATTTCCCTGATCGAGCTCCAAAAGTACATTTTGCCTGATTGAGCTTGAATTGAAAATTTCTCAACCTCAGAAACAACTTCTTCAAAACTTCAATGTGTTCCTTTTCCGTTCGTGATTCGGCAATCATATCATCAACATATACTTCAATCTCTTTGTGCATCATGTCGTGGAACAAAGTTACCATGGCCCTTTGAAATGTTGCTCCAGCATTCTTTATTCTGAATGGCATTACTTTATATCAAAAGGTACCCCATAGTGTTATGAAGGTAGTTTTCCCCATATCCTCAGGGTGCATCTTGAACTGATTGCATCCTGAAAAGCCATCCATAATGGAAAACAATGAAAATCCTGCCGTATTATCCACCAACGTGTCAATATGCGGCAATGGGAAATTGTCCTTTGGGCTAGCTTTATTTAAATCACTATAGTCCACACACATTCGGACCTTTTCGTCCTTCTTAGGGGCAGGAACAATGTTGGTAACCCATTCTAAATACTTGACCACTTGTAGAAAACCAGCATCAAACTGTTTTTGGACCTCTTTTTTTATTTTTTACACTACATCAGGCCTCATCCTTCGTGGCTTTTGCTGAACTGGCTTGCACTCTTCTCTTATGGGAAGGCGATGTACTACAATGTCGGTATTTTAGCCTGTGCATATCTTGGTACGACCATGCAAAGACATCCTTAAATTCCTGTAGTAACTCAACAAGGTCTTGTTTTGTCTCCTCTGCTATGGCGTCCAATTTTCATAACCTTTCCTTCCTCCAAGGCTATGTTTTCTACCTCCTCCTCATGGGGTAAAATCTGTTTCTCCTATTGCTTTACCATTCTTAACAAATCTGGAGATAAATCACAATCTCGGTCACCTTCAAAATCCTGAGATTCCTTTAAACACATGTCTTACTCAAAGTGGACCTCTGGATCTGTATTATCGTTGCTCACATCATTGATATCTAGGGACCTGTGATGGGTACCAAAGAATGTACAAAGAACAAATGAATTCGAGGACAACTATTCACATGATATGAATGCAAAATAAAAAATAAAAAAAATTTGGAATGAAATTAGAAAGTGAAAAGAATAAAATGAAAGAATATTTTCTCAAGTTAATTATCAAAAATGTATTTTATTAAAACAACAATTTCTAAACATAAGCCTACTTCACAAAAGAAATCTTATTGTTCCTAGGCTAAAAAACAATAAGAGTGTTCTGAATATTACTTTGTATAATCTCTAAAAACTACAGGAAGTCCCTCTGTAGTCTAATTATTTAGAATGCTTCTAGGTTCATAAGGGCGAATGCCCAACAAGTTTCTTTGTTCGATTCCTTCCTCGTGTATGGCATTGACGTGAGGACTTTCCGATAACCCTCTCTCCGGGTGAATTACTCATCTGGATACAAAGGTCTGGGATATATGAGGGAATGTCATCGATTCCCACTAGACTTCTTCTCCACTTAGACATTCCCTTCTTCTCTCCTGCTTCTTCTCTATTTCCTTTCTCTTCTGTCTAATATCTAGCTTGAAACCCAAGCCAAAACGGTCTCTCTTCTCTTTCAGCACCGGCACTCGAACTTCCCCTTGGAGATGTCTGCCCAATCATTTTCCTGGTAAGGCTCCCTTCCCTACCATCACTTGTAAGCCCATCCTCGTGGTCTTGGATATCTTAGGCACCGAAACTTCATTTCCTTCCAAAATAAATGTTGCGTTGATGAACTCTAAAGACCAGAAAGAACACTCAATGGCCTCCTCATTTGTCTCTACATATGGAGCATCATTGGTAACAGTCGCTATGATATCTTCCTCCGCATTTATAGTGACCAGTCGACCATCCGTCACCAGTTTCAATTTTTGATGCAAAGATAAGGGCACTACCCCTACTGAATGAATCCAGGGTCTTCCTAGGAAGCAATTGTACGAGGGCTTGATATCTATCACCAGAAAATCCACTTCATTCGTGTTTGGCCCAATCTGCAATGGAATATCAATTCTTCCCATCACTCTTCTTACGGTGCCATCAAATGCTCTCACTATGTTCTAGCATGTCTTCATGTGAGAACTGTCTATCGGCAACCTCTTTAGTGTCGACAACGGTAAGACATTCAAGGTTGATCCATTATCAATTAACACACTTGGTAGAGTGTATCCCTTGCAACGAGTGGTGATATACAGAGCTTTAGTTGATCCCATACCCCCAGGTGGAATTTCATCGTCACTAAAGGAAATATAGTTATCCACACTTACGTTACTAAGTAATCGGTCAAGCTTATTGACAGATATATCTTTAGTAACGTAAGTCTTATTCAGCACTTTCATCAAAGCCTCACGATGTACTTTCAAACTAAAAAAGTAAGGCTAGCACCGATATGTAAGCCGGTTGCTTGGGCAGCTGCTCTACCACACTGTATTCACTGTGCCTCAAGAATTTTAAAAATTATTTAGCCTCTTCCTCCTTCATAGGTTCGTTGATAAGGGCACCGTGTCCTTTTCTCGGTTCAAGCGCCACGATCTTTGATCTTGCTCGGTTACTGTTGCGGCGACGCATCGAGTCATAACGCCTCCCACTTCGTGTGTAGAATCCTTTACTTTGGACCTCTTTGGAAGAGCTAGCTGAGTTTTCCACTCCTGGCATCGTCACGTTACAATCGTAATTCAATGGTACCATCTTGCTATCCTTGTAAGGAAAGGAAACAGGTTTCTAGATTACAACTTTAGGCGTGATTTGTGCTCCGCCTTCCGTGTTTCTTGGTCGGGAAATGATGATCCTTGGATAATCGACTTTTTGATTTGTGAACTCTCCTTTGGTTGCATGTATGTTTCCTCCCTCTGAGCCTTATTTGTAAAACTCCAGCTCCTTATTGTCCATGAGGCTTTGTACCAATAGTCTAAACTCGGCACATTCCTGGATCTCATGTCCTTCAGCTTTGTAGAACTCGCAGTAGTTCCTTAGTCCTTCACATCTTTTCAAAGAATCGGATAATATCATTCCTCTTCTCACCATTTCTTTCCACACCATTCGCAATGGAGTTTTCACTCCGAGATATCCCCTTGGTCTTTCTTACTAGATTTTCCCCAATCGCATTTACTCCATTATGTCCATGATTGGTAATGGGTTTTCCGCACTAGGTGTATCATCAAACTTGACAATCCCAATCTTGATGAGCCTCTTGACTACCTTTTTGAAGGCGATTCATTTTCTATTAAATGCCCCGATATTCCCGTGTGGTAATCACAATAAGCGTTGGAGTCATAACATTTAGGATATGGGGGTTGTAACGGCTGTAGATAATATGGGGACACTACGCGTGCATCGAATAAACTTTGATATAGCTCCTTATACGTCATTGGGATTGGCGTAAATTGGAGCTTCTCGTAATTTTGTGCAGGGCTCGATTCTTGTCTTGTCGACCCTTGTTGCCCGACAAGAACTACTTTTGGTCGGTGACAAAGAATCGCCTTTGAATACCCTTTGTTGTATGTACTCATATTGTTCACCTTGTTGTCCTTTTTTCTAGGAGCAGATCTTCTAGTACTTTCTCCTTCTTCAATCTTACCACACCTTATGGCGTTTTTTATCATTTCACACCGCCATCACTATATCCGTGAAGCTTTTGGTGGTGCTTCCTATCATATGGGTGATAAAAGTGACTTTAAAGTGTTGATAAACAGCATGGTGGTTTCCTTCTCTAGGAGAGACGGTTGAACTTGCATGGCAACTTCCCTCCATCTTTGCGCGTATTGCCTAAAGCTTTCATTCAATTTCTTTTCCATGTTTTGCAACATGATTCTATCAGGTGTCATGTCTGTAACATGATTATACTGCTTCATGAAGGCTTGAGCTAAGTCTCTTCAGGAGCTAACGTTAGCGCGACTGAGTTGATTGTACCACCTGGACGCTGCCTCCACTAAACTGTCTTGGAAACAATGAATCAAAAGTTGATCATTGTTCACATAGCCAGTCATGCGTCCACAGAACATAGTGATGTGGGCTTCAGGGCAACTAGTCCCATTGTACTTCTTAAATTCTGGCATTTTGAATTTATGAGGAAGTACAAGATCTGGGACCAAACTCAAGTCCTTTGCATCAATACCATGGGGATGGTCGGCATTTTCCAAAGCCTTGAATTTTTCTTCCAACCATCTACAATGATCTTCCAGCTATCTCGTAAATTCAGTTCTGATCCCTTCTCTCTCTACTATGTCTTGGTCAGGGATAACAGGATTAGCAGGGTTGTCCCCTGGGTTGGATCCTGTGCCAACTTAAAAATTCATGGGCACTCCAGTTTCAGCTTGCCCTTGCTGAGGCCTAATTGTGACAGGTGGCCTTCTGGGATATTCCTCAGGTTGTGTTTGCACATGTGGTGGAGTGAATCCCCTAGGAAAATCCTCATTGTCTTCAGCGTTGACTATGGGACCCTTTTCCTTGTTCATTGCCCCACTCAGCATTTGGGCCATTTGAGTCATCATGTTCCTTTGAGCCTCCAACATCTGGTCCCTCATCTCTTGTTGGAGTTTTGCAGTTTGCTCTTGCATCTGGTCTTGCATGTCTCTTTGGAATTGTTCCAACCTGTGATCCATTTTCTTTGATTTGGCATGTGTACCGTAAGGATGTTCAGCTTCCAGATTTTTCTTCTCTTTTTCTTTCTCTCTCTGTTATAATTTCAACTAATTAGACTCTCTCTATGGACTTAAATGCATATGATATGACGTAATGCAAATGCATGAATGCAAAGAGGCATCGATTCTGATTCAACTTCATTTTAGAAAACTTTATTAGAAAACAAAATCCTTTACACAAAATGGATTACAAATATGCTTTCGCCCTAAGGCCCAAAGTTCTGATTTTCCTAAACATCAAAGCTAACTCTTGGCCATGATCTGACCGTAGCTCATACTTTATGCTCAATGTATCAGCCTATGCTGCCAAAGTCTGTAGGTGATCAGCTACCTCTCGAATCTGAACTATCGGTTCACCCATGAGATAATCCCTACTCCTAACTTGATCATGAGAATGGTGAAGCTCTTCCTTCCAATGCCCTTCTCTTGTTTCAAGAAGCTCGATCTGAAGTTCACAGCTATGCAATACCGATTCTAACTCTTCGATCTTACCCTTCATTTCCTCAATCTTGTTCAAACTTGATTTTAGCTCGATTGCGGAATTACATCTTCGATGGTGATGAAGAGATCATCCCAGTTCAGTGACTCTAGCTTTTAATTCTTCTTTTTCACTTCGACTTTCTGACAAACTCTTCTCTAGGGCCTTATTTTGCGCTTGCATTTCTTGAAATTTCCTCTTCCAATAATTAGCTTTGGCCTTTTCTTCTTGGACCTCTTGTTGCCATTGTTCTGAAGTCTTCCCCAATCCAACGTTCTTCATCGTTAGCCGTATCTTCTTATATTCTGTCTTCAAGCTATCTCAATCTTCCTTTTCTCCTTTCTTACTTTCTCGGCTTCTGATTTCTGAACATCCACATCTAGCCTCAAGTACATCTTTTCTTCTTCCAGCTTCTCTATCCTCTTTCCGAGCTTTGAATTTCTCCTTTTGAAATCTTGTTTTATCATCTCCAATTCCGATGGGACCATACGTAAAAATTCTTCAATCGATCGAGTGTATTCCGAACTTGGCACAGAGATGTTGTCATTGACTCTCCTACTCCACCATCCACTATACTCTGAGGTCGTCATTGGGCCTACATCCACTCTCTTCATGCTATGAGTCTGATTCCAAGCACTAGAAATCTCCTTAACCCTTTTCTTGTAGCAATCCCCTTTATATGAAAACTCACTTTGAGCTAATCCGTGTGTAGCCGGTACAAACTGCCTCGATCTGAATTACCTTAATACAAGCAAAGGCGCATATCCAATGGCTCCCCATATTCCAAGTAGAGGGACCCAATCAAAACTCCCACAGTGATACAGAACTTCATCAGGAACCATCCAGGGAGCTCTTCATTCAACATCTTCTTCTTGGAGATTTCGTAGAAGCTCTATCCAATTTTCTTCAGATATGTCATCTCTCCTAGGAGTAGCCACTATCTCTTTTATTGGAGAGTAATTTTTTGAGAAGACCCGATAAGAAATCTTGTCCGCTCTTCAGAAGTAGCTATGGAACCAAGCCAACAACAACTGTGCATATCCTATAAATCTGCCTTCCCTAGCTCTCCTACATGCACTCAATGGTTGAAATGTTTTCACCAAGATCACAGGAATAGGTGTGACTTGTTTGTCAAGTCGATTAAAAAGATCTGAAACAACTTCATCTACGTATCCCAATGCCCTAGGGAAGACCACTAATCCATATATACTCAACGAAAATACATCGGCTTTCTTTTTCATATCAGGATGCTCTAAAATCAAATCTTTCAAAGCTTTCCATGAGATGCACTTATACTCACCTTTTTGCTTGATTCTGGCTGTGACTCACTGTTCGCTCATCCCCGTAATATTCATCAGTTTCCTCACAAAGGTTGGAACGTTAGGAGCCCTCGAGTAAGCTTTATCAACTTGAATCTCGGGACATCGTAATAGAGCTGTATACTCCTCCACCGTAGGTACCAAATCAACTCTTCCAAAAGTAAAGCAACTATACACAGAGTTCCAATATTGGGAGATGGCTCGAAACAGATGTTTATCTACCTTAATATCCAGCAGGTACGGCAAGTCCCCATAGCTGCAGTAAAACAGAGGCTTGGTCTCGTTACTCCACTGATCCCATATTTCCCTTAATTCCTGAAGATTATTCTGCGTCACACTGATGCGAGTGTAGTCCCATAGCTTTGATTTGTACCCTTCGGCTAGGCTATCTCCATTCCTAACTATGTTTGCTCTGACCACCTACGGACGATTGCATTGTCCTCCATTTTATCAAGGAATTTGTTCTCCATAACCAGCTTTCTAATTTAGAAACTGACCATGAATTGATACCTCTTTAAAATAGGAAATGACATGCAACAAAATAAAACACAATTGATTAGTAACATGAAGTAAGATATAAAGCAAATAATCAATCGCCTATATGGGTAATTGCTAGAGTTAGATATAGCTCTTCCTAGGGTAAGCACTTAGGTTTTCTATATGTGGTTTAGCTCTAAAGTTGAGGTACCTAAACCAGCAGATTCCTCGATCCTCACCCATTATAGGCTCATATAGACCGAGTTTAGTTCAAGGGAATACATTTCTCTATGGCTACACGGAGATAAAAATCTCACAAAGACATAGGTACGGATGTATCCCGAAAGCAATTCACTATCCTGCACGGAGGTGAGAACCTCACCAAGGAGTAGCTTCTCACTCCCACTTAAGGGTGTGACCACAACGGTCTTGCAATGCAATGCAGAAATATTTTATAAAAACAGAATCGTATGCAAATAAAAAAAGATCATAATTTTTAAACCAGATTTTTAAATTCAGACATAAGGACATGAAACTATCGATTTTACGGCTTGACTCTCTTATTGGTCCCAAGTGGAGTCGCCAAGCTGTCGAAACCATTTTTAAAAAAGTTTTATAAAAACGGGGATAGACTTTTAAAAACGGAAATGGAGTCGCCACCAATCCCTTTTTACTTAGGTGTGATTGGATCACCTTTGTAAAATGTTTTATTTTACAACATTTGATTTTGGTCCATGAAAAACAAGAAAACGGGTTCGGGAGTCGGTTACGTATGAGGAAGGGTTAGCACCCTCATAACGCCCAAAAATTGGTACCCAATCGATAAAATCATGTCCTATTGTCGAAAATTTGAAAAAATTTTAAAATATGATCCTTTGATTAAAAAGAAAACTAAGACTTACCTATTTTAAAGAAATAAAACGTTATATCCAGTAAGTTAGGATATAACATCTCATGACTTCAAAGTTAGGCTCGCCTTTTTTTGTAAAAAATTCTTATCTCGAAACGCAAAACATCATATCCAGTAAGTTAGGATCCAACGTTTTGAATTTCCAAGAATAAGTTTTGATTTGAAAATTTATGAATTTTAATTTTAAAAGAAAAGGGATACTTAATATTTTAAGTTCAACGATAAAAATCGAAACCCAGTGAGTTAGGGCATAATTTTTCTCGAAGTCCCAAATATTAGATATCACCATATTTTTAAAAAAAAACTATTTGAAATAAATGCATCAATTTAAAATGTGCTTTTATAGAAAAATGGTTTGAGTAAAACATTGCATGAATACTACAACATATTTAATAGCAATTCTACATGTTTATAAATTATATTAACAATAAATAATAAAAGAATATAACATGAATGAATATATTAAGAACTATGTTAAGCAAGAATAATGATTAAAAAAGATATAAATAAATAAACATGTGATATAAAATAAATTAAAACTTTTATGAAATAACGAAATGAAAAAGGAAATAATATATTTAAACATTGGAAAGATAAAAAAATATGACGATTTTTAAAATGATTTAATATATATATAAACAAAAGATTTAAAGTAATAAAAGAGTATTTATAATAGATAAATATAATTTAACAATTTAATATATACATGAATGATTATATATAAAAAATAACTAGTAAATAATATATAATATTTTTATATAAAAACATATATATAATATACTAATCATAAAATTAAATAAACAATATAAATAAAATAAATTATATATATAAAATTAAAATTAATATATAATATAACATAATACTATACGATATAGAAATTTTTAAAAAATGTATAATGTAGTAAACAATATACAAATTATAAAATAATATATAATATAAATAATATTAAACCAAATAAAATAAATAATAATTAAATATATAAGGTTATATAAAAATAAATATATGAATTTTTATACTATTATCGAATTAATACATAAATAATAAAAATAATATAACATTTTAATATAATAAAATAATTAAATATAGCATTAAAATAATAAAATAAAAAGGTTTTAAAACAAATAAGGATTAAATAGCGATAAAATAAATATAAAATGACTAAATTGAAAACACGCGTCATACTATAGGGACTCATTAGGCAATTATGCCTTCTTTCCAAAACGACGCGTCGTTTTAATCTTAGTCTTTAAGGAGCCCGAGGACTTAATTGAAACAGGAAGGAAATTTTAGGGCTAAATCATCAAAAATAAAAATAAAAATCAAAATGAACTTAGTTTAAAAAAATTAAAATAGCGGAATGACCAAAATGGCAATTAGCCCATTTAATAAAAACGCGTGAGATCCTCCTCTGGATTTTGGGTCAACAAGCGGATCCTTTCATTAAACGACGTCGTTTTGGTTATTAATGGGCTATACCAAAACGACGTCGTGTGGATAGGCTATAAAAGCTAAAAAAAACACCTTAAATTCATTTCAAACATCAGATTAAATAAAAAATGGTGAAGTTCGAAAATTTTGCTCTGCTTCATCTTTGGTCATTAGACCTCGGCCTTCCTCGCTGCGCCGCCGTGGCGATGGCCAAAACCCTACAGTTTGAAACCAAAAAATGCAGGTAGCCTTCTTTCCTTTTCCTCTTTTTAATGTTCTTAAAAAAAAAGCGTAGATCTGAAACAAAATAAAATATAAAAATCACCTTTGCTGAAAAAATTTCTGTATTTTATTTCTATCTGTATCTCTGTGTATTCGTATATATGTGTTTTTTTCTGTTACAAATTTTATGGGGTTTTATAACCCTAAAAATAAAAAGGGAAACAAAGAAATTCCATTTTCGTTGCTGTTCCTTTCCTTTCTTGCAGGTACTCGATAAAGAGAGCGGCGGTGATAGGGGCGTTACTCGCGCGAATTGCGGCTTGACGAGGGCTGGTGGCTGCAGCGCTTGCGGCGCGAAGGTTGGGACGCTGACTCTTGCGGCGCCTAGGCTTACAGCGCCTAGGGTTTCAGAAACCCTAGGCCACTGAAACTTGTTTAGGCATTGGGACTTTTGGGCCGCGAGTGTGGGTCTGGGTAGGGTAGTTAGGATCTGTGCTAATGGGTTTGTAACAGGCTGGGCTTGGTGGTGTTTATTTTGGGTCTGTTCAGGTAGCTTGTAATTGGGCTACTGTTAATTGGTTTTGGGCTCTGGTTGTACATGGACTGTAAAGGGACAATTTTTTTGGATATTTGGTTTTTATTTTTTATTATTTTTTATTCTAGTTTTCACAGGTCCGGGCAAATTGGGCCTGTTACAGCTGCCCCTCTTTGCTCATTGTTGTGAAACAAGAATAGAGCAAAGACTATAAAAGGACCAATTTTGCCCGGTCTTGGCCGAGCCTCGACTTTTTGGTCCTCGTCCTCTTCAAACAGCTTCCAGCTCCACTGCAATGGTATTGGAACTTCATCTTGATTTCAAATAAGGCTGATAGCTTCAATCTGCTCCACTGCAACTTCATGAAGGAAGTATCCATTATCTTTTAATATGCTCCACTGCAACTTCAGGAGAGTTAGACTAGCATCTTCAATCTGCTTCCTGCAACTTCAGGAATGCCAGATCTGCTATTTTTCGATCTGCTCTACCGCAAACTCAGGGAGATAAGATCTTATGTTTTTGATTTGCCTCCAACTTCAAAAATGCCAAATCTGCTATCTTCAGTCTGCTCCGCTGCAACCTCAGGGAGATAAGGCTGAAAATACCTTTGATCTGCTTCCTGCAACTTCAGGAAGGTAAGATCTTCTGTCTTCAATCTACTCCACTGCAACTTTAGGGAGATAAGGCTGAAAGTGTCTTTGATGCGCTTCTGCAATTTCGGGGAAGATAAGATCTTCTGTCTTGATCTACTCCACTGCAACTTTAGGGAGATACGGCTGAAAGTGCTTTTGATCTGCTTCTTGCAACTTCAGGAAGATAAGATCTTATGTCTTCAGTATACTCCGCTGCAACTTCAGGGAGATAAGTCTGAAAGTGCTTTTGATCTGCTTCCTGCAACTTTAGGAAGATAAGATCTTACGTCTTGATCTACTCCATCGCAACTTCGGGGAGACAAGGCGAAAGTATCTTCAATCGCTTCTTGCAACCGGGTAGATAAGATCTTTTATCTTGGTCTATACTCCATTTGCAACTTCGGAAGACAAGATTGAAAGTATCTACGATCCGCTTCTGCAACTTCAAGAAGATGAGATCTTCTATCTTAAGTCCGCTGCTCATTGCAACGAGGAGATAAAGTGGAAGTGCTTTTGATGCGCTTCACGCAACTTTAGGAAGATAAGATCTTTCGTATTGATCTACTCCACCGCAACCGTGGAAACAAGGCGAAAGTATCTTCGAGCTACTTCTCGCAACTTTAGGAAGATAAGATCTTCTGTCTTTAGTCTACTCCACTACAACTTCAGGGGAGACAAGGTGAAAGTATCTACAATCTGCTTCTCGCAACTTCAGGAAGATGAGATCTTCTGTCTTCAGCCTATTTCACTGCAACTTCAGGGAGATAAGGCTGAAAGTGTCTTTGATCTGCTTCCTGTAACTTCAGAAAGATAAGATCTTCTTTCTTCAGTCCACTCTGCTGCAACTTCAGGAAGATAAGATCTACAAATTCACCAATATTGCTACACCGTCCAATGAAGGACACGTCCTGTAGGCTCGGTTTCATATGTTTATGTCACATGACTTAAGATGTTATGATCAAAATGAACCAAATGCTTCTAGCTACATGTGTATAATTGACCTGAATGTAACATGTCATGAAAATGATTCCTTTTAAAGGATTAGGATTAGGATGCTCCTAATGAAATTTGCTATAATACAAAAATGTTATGAGTATGATTCCTACATTAGGTGTTATCTCTTCATTCTTGTTCATCAATCATGTTCTGCTCAACAAACTTGCTCCATTGTAATTTCTGGGTCAACTCTGCCTGATTCTTGAGAACACAAGGCTTGTGCCATCATATCATAATAGGAATTGATACTTTTTCAATCTGACACATCTGAAATTTTTGGGGTATAGGTTTTATTTCGAATTCAACCCATTCAACTACAATTCAGGGTTTCTTAGTTCATCACACCACTCCCCGAATGTTATGACCTGATCACATCAAGCCCATTTGGACAACAGTCTTTATCCAGACTCCTTTCTCTCAAATATATGTACATGGAAATTCTAAGCAATTGTCCTGTTTTGCTTCCCTGTCTTATCTAAAAATTTCCAAAGTAATATGTAGAGCTTCTTTTTGTGAAATTATTAGTTCGTCAATCATTATTTCAATGCAACACATTTATAAATAATGAGTAACCAATAAATTGATCTCAAAAAGAGTTAAAATTGAATAAATTATTAAAAATACAAAGAAAATTAACTGAGAACATATCTTTGAGAAGAAAAAGAATCCCAAGATAGTAAGATGAATAGGAAAAAAATCATATGCCCTAGATATCGTTGATTGAACTTCTATATTCAAACTTTATGAAAGGCGCCTTGAGCTCAATATGTGTTTAGAAGACCCAAAGTGCTTTGTTGATGCCCCGATATGCAACTTCTTCATTTCATTGTTGATCCAAGTGTAGCGAGATGACTGCGTGTCCATTCAGAATTTGAGCCGACCTTTCCGGGTTTTCAACTCAAAACCCCTTTGGTCTCAAGGTGCCATTTGCGGGTTTTCACCATGGCCTCTCCATTTTTTTTAGAAACTCAAAGTGCCCTTTGCCGGTTTTCACTTTGGCCTCTTCTCCTTTTTAAGCAAAATATTTCTTTACTGAACCCGAGTTCACAGGATTGGGTAAACTTTTCCTATCCATTTCGCTCAAGATCAGTGCTCCTTCAGAGAAAGCCTTCTTCACCATATATGGTCCTTCCCAATTAGGCATCCATTTTCCTCTGAAATCCTTTTGTATAGGAAGGATCTTTTTTAATACAAGGTCCCCCCTCATGAAATTCTCTTGGGCAAACTTTTTTTTGGTCCATCTGACCGTGACGAATAGCCCTTAGCCTCTTTTCTTCAATTAAGTTCAACTGATCATACCGAGCTTGGATCTATTCAGCCTCGTCCAGCTTTATTTCTGACAAAACCCGAAAAGAAGGTATTTCCACTTCAATCGGTAGAACTGCCTCCATTCCATAGACCAACGAGAAAGGCGTTGCCCCAGTAGAGGTTCTGACGGACGTCTGATAAGCATAAAGTGCAAACGGTAGTTTCTTATGCCAATCTTTATAAGTCTCAGTCATCTTCTCTACTATCTTCTTGATATTTTTGTTGGCCGCTTCCACTGCCCCATTCATTTTTGGACGATATGGAGACGAGTTGTGGTGTTTGATCCCAAATTGTCTACAAATTTCTGCTATCGTGCTATTGTTCAAATTCAGTGCATTGTCTGATATGATCCTCTCGGGCATTCCATATCGACAAACGATCTCCTTTTTCAAGAACCGACTAATTGCTGACTTAGTAACATTAGCATATGAAGCAGCGTCTACCCCTTTCTTGAAGTAGTTAATTACCACGAAGATGAATCGATGCCTATTCGAAGCTTTCGGTGAGATTGGCCAAATAACATCAATGCCCCACATGGTAAAAGGCCATGGGGAAGTCATAACATGCAAAGGAGACAGAGGCACATGAATTTTATCTCCGTAGATCTGACATTTATGACATCTCTTAGCATAGTTGATACAATCACCTTCCATGGTGGACCAATAATATCCAAATCTCATTATCTGTCTGGCCATTGTGAATCCATTAGCGTGTGTTCCACAAACGCCCTCATAAACCTCCTCCAGGATTTTCCTGGCTTCAACTGAATCAATGCACCTCAATAGTACTTGATCTTTTCTCTTTTTGTATAGGATATCCCTGTCTAAAACAAGTCAGAGGCCAATCTTCTTAAAGTCATTTTCTCATTCTCAGTGGCATGCTCCGGGTATTCACGACTTTTTACGTATCGTAATACATCCTGATACCAAGGGTGATCATCTTTTTCCTCCTTTTTCACGTTATAACAATGAGCTGGAACTTCAAAGATACTGATCTGAATAGGTCTCATATCCTGCAGTGCATTTACTTTGATCATAAAAGCCAGGATCGCCCAAGCATCTGCCATCTAGTTTTCATCGCGTGGGAGATAATTGAAAGTAATGTTATCAAACTCCTCAATCAATCCCAGAAATATTTTTTGATAATCAATTATTTTGGGATCTTTTGTCTCCCATTCTCCTTTAAGCTGGTAGATTACTAGGGCAGAATCTCCACATACCTCTAGCACTTTGATCTTACACTCTAAGGCTGCTCGAATTCCCATGATGCAGGCTTCATATTCCGCCATGTTATTTGTGCAATCAAAATCCAATTTGCATGTGAATGGATAATAATCACCATTAGGGGATACCAAGATTGCCCCAATTCCATTTCCCACAGCATTTGCCGCTCCATCAAAAATTTACTTCTACGGACAGTCTTCAGTATTTTCGACATACATCAGCTCTTCATTTGGGAAATCAAAGCTCAAAGGTTCATAATCCTCCGAAGCTCTGCTAGCCAGAAATTCTACTACTACGTTCCTTTTATAGCCTTTTGGTTCACATAGACTATATTGAATTCGCACGACAAAATCGCCACCTAGCCATCCTTCCATTCAAAGCGATGGACTCCATCATATACTTTAACGGATTAAGCTTGAAATTAACGGGTAGTATGATATAGCATGTCTTGCCTCAATCTCCGAGTTGTCCAAATCAAGGCGCAACACAATTTCTCGATCGACGAATATCTCATTTCACAATCGGTGAACATTTTATGAGATAGTATATCGCTTTTCTTTTCTTCCGACTCATCGTGTTGTCAGAGCAACATCCCATAGAGTTATTGAAAACCGATAAATATAGTATCAATGGTCTATCTAGATTAGGTGGAGATAGTATTGGTGCATTTGATGATTAATCGTTTAACTTTGTCAAAAGCTCTCGGCATTCATCGCCCCATACACCTTGGTTGTGTTTCTTGAGAAGGCGAAATATAGGATCATATTTCTTAGTTAATTGTGAAATAAAACCGAGCAATGTAATTTAATCCTCAGAAAGCCTCGAACTTCCTTTTGAGTGCGTAGTGGAGGCAATTCATGTATCGCTTTGACCTTGTTTGAGTCAACCGATTCCTTTCTCCCCAACCAAAAAACCCAATAATTTCACGATCGAGCTCCAAAAGTACATTTTGCTGATTGAGCTTGAATTGAAAATTTCTCAACCTCGAAACAACTTCTTCAAAACTTCAATGTGTTCCTTTTCCGTTCGTGATTCGGCAATCATATCATCAACATATACTTCAATCTCTTTGTGCATCATGTCGTGGAACAAAGTTACCATGGCCCTTTGAAATATTGCTCCAGCATTCTTTATTCTGAATGGCATTACTTTATATCAAAAGGTACCCCATAGTGTTATGAAGGTAGTTTTCCCCATATCCTCAGGGTGCATCTTGAACTGATTGCATCCTGAAAAGCCATCCATAATGGAAAACAATGAAAATCCTGCCGTATTATCCACCAACGTGTCAATATGCGGCAATGGGAAATTGTCCTTTGGGCTAGCTTTATTTAAATCACTATAGTCCACACACATTCGGACCTTTTCGTCCTTCTTAGGGGCAGGAACAATGTTGGTAACCCATTCTAAATACTTGACCACTTGTAGAAAACCAGCATCAAACTGTTTTTGGACCTCTTTTTTTATTTTCTACACTACATCAGGCCTCATCCTTCGTACCTTTTGCTGAACTGGCTTGCACTCTTCTCTTATGGGAAGGCGATGTACTACAATGTCGGTACTTAGCCCAGGCATATCTTGGTACGACCATGCAAAGACATCCTTAAATTCCTGTAGTAACTCAACAAGGTCTTGTTTTGTCTCCTCTGCTATGGCGTCCAATTTTCATAACCTTTCCTTCCTCCAAGGCTATGTTTTCTACCTCCTCCTCATGGGGTAAAATCTGTTTCTCCTATTGCTTTACCATTCTTAACAAATCTGGAGATAAATCACAACCTCGGTCACCTTCAAAATCCTGAGATTCCTTTAAACACATGTCTTACTCAAAGTGGACCTCTGGATCTGTATTATCGTTGCTCACATCATTGATATCTAGGGACCTGTGATGGGTACCAAAGAATGTACAAAGAACAAATGAATTCGAGGACAACTATTCACATGATATGAATGCAAAATAAAAAATAAAAAAAATTTGGAATGAAATTAGAAAGTGAAAAGAATAAAATGAAAGAATATTTTCTCAAGTTAATTATCAAAAATGTATTTTATTAAAACAACAATTTCTGAACATAAGCCTACTTCACAAAAGAAATCTTATTGTTCCTAGGCTAAAAAATAATAAGAGTGTTCTGAATATTACTTTGTATAATCTCTAAAAACTACAGGAAGTCCCTCTGTAGTCCAATTATTTAGAATGCTTCTAGGTTCATAAGGGCGAATGCCCAACAAGTTTCTTTGTTCGATTCCTTCCTCGTGTATGGCATTGACGTGAGGACTTTCCGATAACCCTCTCTCCGGGTGAATTACTCATCTGGATACAAAGGTCTGGGATATATGAGGGAATGTCATCGATTCCCACTAGACTTCTTCTCCACTTAGACATTCCCTTCTTCTCTCCTCGCTTTCTTCTCTTTCCTTTCTTTCTCTTCTGTCTAATATCTAGCTTGAAACCCAAGCCAAAACGGTCTCTCTTCTCTTTCAGCACCGGCACTCGAACTTCCCCTTGGAGATGTCTGCCCAATCCTTTTCCTGGTAAGGCTCCCTTCCCTACCATCACTTGTAAGCCCATCCTCGTGGTCTTGGATATCTTAGGCACCGAAACTTCATTTCCTTCCAAAATAAATGTTGCTTTGATGAACTCTAAAGACCAGAAAGAACACTCAATGGCCTCCTCATTTGTCTCTACATATGGAGCGTCATTGGTAACAGTCGCTATGATATCTTCCTCCGCATTTATAGTGACCAGTCGACCATCCGTCACCAGTTTCAATTTTTGATGCAAAGATGAGGGCACTACCCCTACTGAATGAATCCAGGGTCTTCCTAGGAAGCAATTGTACGAGGGCTTGATATCTATCACCAGAAAATCCACTTCATTCGTGTTTGGCCCAATCTGCAATGGAATATCAATTCTTCCCATCACTCTTCTTACGGTGCCATCAAATGCTCTCACTATGTTCTAGCATGTCTTCATGTGAGAACTGTCTATCGGCAACCTCTTTAGTGTCGACAACGGTAAGACATTCAAGGTTGATCCATTATCGATTAACACACTTGGTAGAGTGTATCCCTTGCAACGAGTGGTGATATACAGAGCTTTAGTTGATCCCATACCCCCAGGTGGAATTTCATCGTCACTAAAGGAAATATAGTTATCCACACTTACGTTACTAACTAATCGGTCAAGCTTATTGACAGATATATCTTTAGTAACGTAAGTCTTATTCAGCACTTTCATCAAAGCCTCACGATGTACTTTCAAACTAAAAAAGTAAGGCTAGCACCGATATGTGAGCCGGTTGCTTGGGCAGCTGCTCTACCACACTGTATTCACTGTGCCTCAAGAATTTTAAAAATTATTTAGCCTCTTCCTCCTTCATAGGTTCGTTGATAAGGGCGCCAGGTCCTTTTTCTGGTTCAACTGCCACAGTCTTTGATCTTGCTGGTTCTGTTCTGACGTTTACTGAGTCATAACGCCTCCCACTTCGTGTGTAGAATCCTTTACTTTGGACCTCTTTGGAAGTGCTAGCTGAGTTTCCCACTCCTGGCATCGTCACGTTACAATCGTAATTCAATGGTACCATCTTGCTGTCCTTGTAAGGAAAGGAAATAGGTTTCTAGATTACAACTTTAGGCGTGATTTGTGCTCCGCCTTCCGTGTTTCTTGGTCGGGAAATGATGATCCTTGGATAATCGACTTTTTGATTTGTGAACTCTCCTTTGGTTGCATGTATGTTTCCTCCCTCTGAGCCTTATTTGTAAAACTCCTGCTCCTTATTGTCCATGAGGCTTTGTACCAATAGTCTAAACTCGGCACATTCTTGGATCTCATGTCCTTCAGCTTTGTAGAACTCGCAGTAGTTCCTTAGTCCTTCACATCTTTTCAAAGAATCGGATAATATCATTCCTCTTCTCACCATTTCTTTCCACACCATTCGCAATGGAGTTTTCAGCTCTGAGATATCCCCCTTGGTCTTTCTTACTAGATTTTCCCCAATCGCATTTACTCCATTATGTCCATGATTGGTAATGGGTTTTCCGCACTAGGTGTATCATCAAACTTGACAATCCCAATCTTGATGAGCCTCTTGACTACCTTTTTGAAGGCAGTTCAATTTTCTATTAAATGCCCCGATATTCCCGTGTGGTAATCACAATAAGCGTTGGAGTCATAACATTTAGGATATGGGGGTTGTAACGGCTGTAGATAATATGGGGACACTACGCGTGCATCGAATAAACTTTGATATAGCTCCTTATACGTCATTGGGATTGCCGTAAATTGGAGCTTCTTAGAATTTTGTCTGGGGCCTGATTCTTGTCTTGTCGACCCTTGTTGCCCGACAGTAACTACTTTTGGCTGGCTGACAGTAACTGCCTTTGAGTACCCTTTGTTGTATGTACTCATATTGTTCACCTTGTTGTCCTTTTTTCTAGGAGCAGATCTTCTAGTACTTTCTCCTTCTTCAATCTTACCACACCTTATGGCGTTTTTTATCATTTCACCTGCCATCACTATATCTGTGAAGCTTTTGGTGGTGCTTCCTATCATATGGGTGATAAAAGTGACTTTAAAGTGTTGATAAATAGCATGGTGGTTTCCTTCTCTAGGAGAGACGGTTGAACTTGCATGGCAACTTCCCTCCATCTTTGCGCGTATTGCCTAAAGCTTTCATTCGATTTCTTTTCCATGTTTTGCAACATGATTCTATCAGGTGTCATGTCTGTAACATGATTATACTGCTTCATGAAGGCTTGAGCTAAGTCTCTTCAGGAGCTAATGTTAGCGCGACTGAGTTGATTGTACCACACAGACGCCGCTTGCCTCCACTAAACTGTCTTGGAAACAATGAATCAAAAGTTGATCATTGTTCACATAGCCAGTCATGCGTCCACAGAACATAGTGATGTGGGCTTCAGGGCAACTAGTCCCATTGTACTTCTTAAATTCTGGCATTTTAAATTTATGAGGAAGTACAAGATCTGGGACCAAACTCAAGTCCTTTGCATCAATACCATGGGGATGGTCGGCATTTTCCAAAGCCTTGAATTTTTCTTCCAACCATCTACAATGTTCTTCCGGCTATCTCAGTAAATTCGATTCGATCCTTCTCTCTGCTATGTCTTGGTCAGGGATAACAGGATTAGTAGGGTTGTCCCCTAGGTTGGATCCTGTGCCAACTTAAAAATTCATGGGCACTCCTGGGTTTGACTTGCCCTTGCTTTGAGGCCTAATTGTGACAGTGGCCTCGGGATATTCCTCAGTTGTGTTTGCACATGTGGTGGAGTGAATCCCCTAGGAAAATCCTCATTGTCTTGGCGTTGACTATGGGACCCTTTTCCTTGTTCATTGCCCCACTCAAACATTTGGGCCATTTGAGTCATCATGTTCCTTTGAGCCTCCAACATCTGGTCCCTCATCTCTTGTTGGAGTTTTGCAGTTTGCTCTTGCATCTGGTCTTGCATGTCTCTTTGGAATTGTTCCAACCTGTGATCCATTTTCTTTGATTTGGCATGTGTACCGTAAGGATGTTCAGCTTCCAGATTTTTCTTCTCTTTTTCTTTCTCTCTCTGTTATAATTTCAACTAATTAGACTCTCTCTATGGACTTAAATGCATGTGATATGACGTAATGCAAATGCATGAATGCAAAGAGGCATCGATTCTGATTCAACTTCATTTTAGAAAACTTTATTAGAAAACAAAATCCTTTACACAAAATGGATTACAAATATGCTTTTACCTAAGGCCCAAAGTTCGATTTTCCTAAACATCAAAGCTAACTCTTGGCCATGATCATTGTAGCTCATACTTTATGCTCAATGTATCAGCCTATGCTGCCAAAGTCTGTAGGTGATCAGCTACCTCTCGAATCTAAACTATCGGTTCACCCATGAGATAATCCCTACTCCTAACTTGATCATGAGAATGGTGAAGCTTTTCCTTCCAATGCCCTTCTCTTGTTTCAAGAAGCTCGATCTGAAGTTCACAGCTATGCAATACCGATTCTAACTCTTCGATCTTACCCTTCATTTCCTCAATCTTGTTCGAACTCGATTGCGGAATTACATCTTCGATGGTGATGAAGAGATCATCCCAGTTCAGTGACTCTAGCTTTTAATTCTTCTTTTTCACTTCGACTTTCTGACAAACTCTTCTCTAGGGCCTTATTTTGCGCTTGCATTTCTTGAAATTTCCTCTTCCAATAATTAGCTTTGGCCTTTTCTTCTTAGACCTCTTGTTGCCATTGTTCTGAAGTCTTCCCCAATCCGACGTTCTTCATCGTTAGCCGTATCTTCTTATATTCTGTCTTCAAGCTATCTCAATCTTCCTTTTCTCCTTTCTTACTTTCTCAGCTTCTGATTTCTGAACATCCACATCTAGCCTCAAGTACATCTTTTCTTCTTCCAGCTTCTCTATCCTCTTTCCGAGCTTTGAATTTCTCCTTTTGAAATCTTGTTTTATCATCTCCAATTCCGATGGGACCATACGTAAAAATTCTTCAATCGATCGAGTGTATTCCGAACTTGGCACAGAGATGTTGTCATTGACTCTCCTACTCCACCATCCACTATACTCTGAGGTCGTCATTGGGCCTACATCCACTCTCTTCATGCTATGAGTCTGATTCCAAGCACTAGAAATCTCCTTAACCCTTTTCTTGTAGCAATCCCCTTTATATGAAAACTCACTTTGAGCTAATCCGTGTGTAGCCGGTACAAACTGCCTCGATCTGAATTGCCTTAATACAAGCAAAGGCGCATATCCAATGGCTCCCCATATTCCAAGTAGAGGGACCCAATCAAAACTCCCACAGTGATACAGAACTTCATCAGGAACCATCCAGGGAGCTCTTCATTCAACATCTTCTTCTTGGAGATTTCGTAGAAGCTCTATCCAATTTTCTTCAGATATGTCATCTCTCCTAGGAGTAGCCACTATCTCTTTTATTGGAGAGTAATTTTTTGAGAAGACCCGATAAGAAATCTTGTCCGCTCTTCAGAAGTAGCTATGGAACCAAGCCAACAACAACTGTGCATATCCTATAAATCTGCCTTCCCTAGCTCTCCTACATGCACTCAATGGTCGAAATGTTTTCACCAAGATCACAGGAATAGGTGTGACTTGTTTGTTAAGTCGATTAAAAAGATCTGAAACAACTTCATCTACGTATCCCAATGCCCTAGGGAAGACCACTAATTCATATATACTCAACTAAAATACATCGGCTTTCTTTTTCATATCAGGATGCTCTAAAATCAAATCTTTCAAAGCTTTCCATGAGATGCACTTATACTCACCTTTTTGCTTGATTCTGGCTGTGACTCACTGTTCGCTCATCCCCGTAATATTCATCAGTTTCCTCACAAAGGTTGGAACGTTAGGAGCCCTCGAGTAAGCTTTATCAACTTGAATCTCGGGACATCGTAATAGAGCTGTATACTCCTCCACCGTAGGTACCAAATCAACTCTTCCAAAAGTAAAGCAACTATACACAGAGTTCCAATATTAGGAGATGGCTCGAAACAGATGTTTATCTACCTTAATATCCAGCAGGTACGGCAAGTCCCCATAGCTGCAGTAAAACAGAGGCTTGGTCTCGTTACTCCACTGATCCCATATTTCCCTTAATTCCTGAAGATTATTCTGCGTCACACTGATACGAGTGTAGTCCCATAGCTTTGATTTGTACCCTTCGGCTAGGCTATCTCCTTTCCTAACTATGTTTGCTCTGACCACCTACGGACGATTGCATTGTCCTCCATTTTATCAAGGAATTTGTTCTCCATAACCAGCTTTCTAATTTAGAAACTGACCATGAATTGATACCTCTTTAAAATAGGAAATGACATGCAACAAAATAAAACACAATTGATTAGTAACATGAAGTAAGATATAAAGCAAATAATCAATCGCCTATATGGGTAATTGCTAGAGTTAGATATAGCTCTTCCTAGGGTAAGCACTTAGGTTTTCTATATGTGGTTTAGCTCTAAAGTTGAGGCACCTAAACCAGCAGATTCCTCGATCCTCACCCATTATAGGCTCATATGGACCGAGTTTAGTTCAAGGGAATACATTTCTCTATGGCTACACGGAGATAAAAATCTCACAAAGACATAGGTACGGATGTATCCCGAAAGCAATTCACTATCCTGCACGGAGGTGAGAACCTCACCAAGGAGTAGCTTCTCACTCCCACTTAAGGGTGTGACCACAACGGTCTTGCAATGCAATGCAGAAATATTTTATAAAAACAGAATCGTATGCAAATAAAAAAAGATCATAATTTTTAAACCAGATTTTTAAATTCAGACATAAGGACATGAAACTATCGATTTTACGGCTTGACTCTCTTATTGGTCCCAAGTGGAGTCGCCAAGCTGTCGAAACCATTTTTAAAAAAGTTTTATAAAAACGGGGATAGACTTTTAAAAACGGAAATGGAGTCGCCACCAATCCCTTTTTACTTAGGTGTGATTGGATCACCTTTGTAAAATGTTTTATTTTACAACATTTGATTTTGGTCCATGAAAAACAAGAAAACGGGTTTGGAGTCGATTGACGATATGAGGAAGGGTTAGCACCCTCATAACGCCCAAAAATTGGTACCCAATCGATAAAATCATGTCCTATTGTCGAAAATTTGAAAAAATTTTAAAATATGATCCTTTGATTAAAAAGAAAACTAAGACTTACCTATTTTAAAGAAATAAAACGTTATATCCAAGTAAGTTAGGATATAACATCTCATGACTTCAAAGTTAGGCTCGCTTTTTTGTAAAAATTCTTATCTCAAACGCAAAACATCATATCCGTGAAGTTAGGATCCAACGTTTTGAATTTCCAAGAATAAGTTTTGATTTGAAAATTTATGAATTTTAATTTTAAAAGAAAAGGGATACTTAATATTTTAAGTTCAACGATAAAAATCGAACCCAGTGAGTTAGGGCATAATTTTTCTCAAGTCCCAAATATTAGATATCACCATATTTTTAAAAAAACTATTTGAAATAAATGCATCAATTTAAAATGTGCTTTTATAGAAAAATGGTTTGAGTAAAACATTGCATGAATACTACAACATATTTAATAGCAATTCTACATGTTTATAAATTATATTAACAATAAATAATAAAAGAATATAACATGAATGAATATATTAAGAACTATGTTAAGCAAGAATAATGATTAAAAAAGATATAAATAAATAAACATGTGATATAAAATAAATTAAAACTTTTATGAAATAACGAAATGAAAAAGGAAATAATATATTTAAACATTGGAAAGATAAAAAAATATGACGATTTTTAAAATGATTTAATATATATATAAACAAAAGATTTAAAGTAATAAAAGAGTATTTATAATAGATAAATATAATTTAACAATTTAATATATACATGAATGATTATATATAAAAAAATAACTAGTAAATAATATATAATATTTTTATATAAAAACATATATATAATATACTAATCATAAAATTAAATAAACAATATAAATAAAATAAATTATATATATAAAATTAAAATTAATATATAATATAACATAATACTATACGATATAGAAATTTTTAAAAAAATGTATAATGTAGTAAACAATATACAAATTATAAAATAATATATAATATAAATAATATTAAACCAAATAAAATAAATAATAATTAAATATATAAGGTTATATAAAAAATAAATATATGAATTTTTATACTATTATCAGAATTAATACATAAATAATAAAAATAATATAACATTTTAATATAATAAAATAATTAAATATAGCATTAAAATAATAAAATAAAAAGGTTTTAAAACAAATAAGGATTAAATAGCAGTAAAATAAATATAAAATGACTAAATTGAAAACACGCGTCATACTATAGGGACTCATTAGGCAATTATGCCTTCTTTCCAAAACGACGTCGTTTTAATCTTAGTCTTTAAGGAGCCCGAGGACTTAATTGAAACAGGAAGGAAATTTTAGGGCTAAATCATCAAAAATAAAAAATAAAAATCAAATTGAACTTAGTTTAAAAAAATTAAAATAGCGGAATGACCAAAATGGCAATTAGCCCATTTAATAAAAACGCGCAGATCCTCCTCTGGATTTTGGGTCAACAAGCGGATCCTTTCATTAAACGACGCCGTTTTGGTTATTAATGGGCTATACCAAAACGACGTCGTGTGGATAGGCTATAAAAGCTAAAAAAAAACACCTTAAATTCATTTCAAACATCAGATTAAATAAAAAATGGCTGAAGTTCGAAAATTTTGCTCTGCCTTCACTGGTCATTAGACCTCCGGCCTTCCTCGCACACGCCGTCGTGGCCAGTGGCCAAAACCCCTCTGGTTTGAAACCAAAAAATGCAGGTAGCCTTCTTTCCTTTTCCTCTTTTTAATGTTCTTAAAAAAAAAAAGCGTAGATCTGAAACAAAATAAAATATAAAAATCACCTTTGCTGAAAAAATTTCTGTATTTTATTTCTATCTGTATCTCTGTGTATTCGTATATATGTGTTTTTTTTTGTTACAAATTTTATGGGGTTTTATAACCCTAAAAATAAAAAGGGAAACAAAGAAATTCCATTTTCGTTGCTGTTCCTTTCCTTTCTTGCAGGTACTCGATAAAGAGAGCGGCGGTGATAGGGGCGTTACTCGCGCGAATTGCGGCTTGACGAGGGCTGGTGGCTGCAGCGCTTGCGGCGCGAAGGTTGGGACGCTGACTCTTGCGGCGCCTAGGCTTACAGCGCCTAGGGTTTCAGAAACCCTAGGCCACTGAAACTTGTTTAGGCATTGGGACTTTTGGGCCGCGAGTGTGGGTCTGGGTAGGGTAGTTAGGATCTGTGCTAATGGGTTTGTAACAGGCTGGGCTTGGTGGTGTTTATTTTGGGTCTGTTCAGGTAGCTTGTAATTGGGCTACTGTTAATTGGTTTTGGGCTCTGGTTGTACATGGACTGTAAAGGGACAATTTTTTGGATATTTGGTTTTTATTTTTTATTATTTTTTATTCTGGTTTTCACAGGTCCGGGCAAATTGGGCCTGTTACAGCTGCCCCTCTTTGCTCATTGTTGTGAAACAAGAATAGAGCAAAGACTATAAAAGGACCAATTTTGCCCGGTCTTGGCCGAGCCTCGACTTTTTGGTCCTCGTCCTCTTCAAACAGCTTCCAGCTCCACTGCAATGGTATTGGAACTTCATCTTGATTTCAAATAAGGCTGATAGCTTCAATCTGCTCCACTGCAACTTCATGAAGGAAGTATCCATTATCTTTTAATATGCTCCACTGCAACTTCAGGAGAGTTAGACTAGCATCTTCAATCTGCTTCCTGCAACTTCAGGAATGCCAGATCTACTATTTTTCGATCTGCTCTACCGCAAACTCAGGGAGATAAGATCTTATGTTTTTGATTTGCCTCCAACTTCAAAAATGCTAATCCGCTATCTTGGTCTACTCACGCAACCTCAGGGAGATAAGGCTGAAAATACCTTTGATCTGCTTCCTGCAACTTCAGGAAGGTAAGATCTTCTGTCTTCAATCTACTCCACTGCAACTTTAGGGAGATAAGGCTGAAAGTGTCTTTGATCTGCTTCCTGCAATTTCAGGAAGATAAGATCTTCTGTCTTCAGTCTACTCCACTGCAACTTTAGGGAGATACGGCTGAAAGTGCTTTTGATCTGCTTCTTGCAACTTCAGGAAGATAAGATCTTATGTCTTTCGTGATACTCATTGCAACTTCGAGGAGATAAGTCCAGAAAGTGCTTTTGATCCGCTTCTCGCAACCGGGAAGATAAGATCTTCTGTCTTCAGTCTACTCCACTGCAACTTCAGGGAGACAAGACTGAAAGTATCTTCGATCTGCTTCTTGCAACTTCAGGTAGATAAGATCTTTTATCTTCAGTCTACTCCATTGCAACTTCAGGGAGACAAGATTGAAAGTATCTACGATCTGCTTCCTGCAACTTCAGGAAGATGAGATCTTCTATCTTAAGTCTGCTCTACTGCAACTTCAGGGAGATAAAGCTGGAAGTGCTTTTGATCTGCTTCCTGCAACTTTAGGAAGATAAGATCTTCTGTATTCAGTCTACTCCACTGCAACTTCAGGGAGACAAGACTGAAAGTATCTTCGAGCTACTTCCTGCAACTTTAGGAAGATAAGATCTTCTGTCTTTAGTCTACTCCACTACAACTTCAGGGAGACAAGACTGAAAGTATCTACAATCTGCTTCCTGCAACTTCAGGAAGATGAGATCTTCTGTCTTCAGCCTATTTCACTGCAACTTCAGGGAGATAAGGCTGAAAGTGTCTTTGATCTGCTTCCTGTAACTTCAGAAAGATAAGATCTTCTTTCTTCAGTCCACTCTGCTGCAACTTCAGGAAGATAAGATCTACAAATTCACCAATATTGCTACACCGTCCAATGAAGGACACGTCCTGTAGGCTCGGTTTCATATGTTTATGTCACATGACTTAAGATGTTATGATCAAAATGAACCAAATGCTTCTAACTACATGTGTATAATTGACCTGAATGTAACATGTCATGAAAATGATTCCTTTTAAAGGATTAGGATTAGGATGCTCCTAATGAAATTTGCTATAATACAAAAATGTTATGAGTATGATTCCTACATTAGGTGTTATCTCTTCATTCTTGTTCATCAATCATGTTCTCGCTTCAACAAACTTGCTCCATTGTAATTTCTGGGTCAACTCTGCCTGATTCTTGAGAACACAAGGCTTGTGCCATCATATCATAATAGGAATTGATACTTTTTCAATCTGACACATCTGAAATTTTTGGGGTATAGGGTTTATTTCGAATTCAACCCATTCAACTACAATTCAGGGTTTCTTAGTTCATCACACCACTCCCGAATGTTATGACTTTGATCACATCAAGCCCATTTGGACAATGATCTTTATCCGACTCCTTTCTCTCAAATATATGTACATGGAAATTCTAAGCAATTGTCCTGTTTTGCTTCCCTGTCTTATCTAAAAATTTCCAAAGTAATATGTAGAGCTTCTTTTTGTGAAATTATTAGTTCGTCAATCATTATTTCAATGCAACACATTTATAAATAATGAGTAACCAATAAATTGATCTCAAAAAGAGTTAAAATTGAATAAATTATTAAAAATACAAAGAAAATTAACTGAGAACATATCTTTGAGAAGAAAAAGAATCCCAAGATAGTAAGATGAATAGGAAAAAAATCATATGCCCTAGATATCGCCGATTGAACTTCTATATTCAAACTTTATGAAGACTGCCTTGAGCTCAATATGTGTTTAGAAGACCCAAAGTGCTTTGTTGATGCCCCGATATGCAACTTCTTCATTTCATTGTTGATCCAAGTGTAGCGAGATGACTGCGTGTCCATTCAGAATTTGAGCCGACCTTTCCGGGTTTTCAACTCAAAACCCTTTTGGTCTCAAGGTGCCATTTGCGGGTTTTCACCATGGCCTCTCCATTTTTTTTAGAAACTCAAAGTGCCCTTTGCCGGTTTTCACTTTGGCCTCTTCTCCTTTTTAAGCAAAATATTTCTTTACTGAATCCGAGTTCACAGGATTGGGTAAACTTTTCCTATCCATTTCGCTCAAGATCAGTGCTCCTTCAGAGAAAGCCTTCTTCACCACATATGGTCCTTCCCAATTAGGCATCCATTTTCCTCTGAAATCCTTTTGTATAGGAAGGATCTTTTTTAATACAAGGTCCCCCCTCATGAAATTCTCTTGGGCAAACTTTTTTTTGGTACATCTGACCGTGACGAATAGCCCTTAGCCTCTTTTCTTCAATTAAGTTCAACTGATCATACCAAGCTTGGATCTATTCAGCCTCGTCCAGCTTTATTTCTGACAAAACCCGAAAAGAAGGTATTTCCACTTCAATCGGTAGAACTGCCTCCATTCCATAGAGCAACGAGAAAGGCGTTGCCCCAGTAGAGGTTCTGACGGACGTCTGATAAGCATAAAGTGCAAACGGTAGTTTCTTATGCCAATCTTTATAAGTCTCAGTCATCTTCCCTACTATCTTCTTGATATTTTTGTTGGCCGCTTCCACTGCCCCATTCATTTTTGGACGATATGGAGACGAGTTGTGGTGTTTGATCCCAAATTGTCTACAAATTTCTGCTATCGCGCTATTGTTCAAATTCAGTGCATTGTCTGATATGATCCTCTCGAGCATTCCATATCGACAAATGATCTCCTTTTTCAAGAACCGACTAATTGCTGACTTAGTAACATTAGCATATGAAGCAGTGTCTACCCCTTTCTTGAAGTAGTTAATTACCACGAAGATGAATCGATGCCTATTCGAAGCTTTCGGTGAGATTGGCCAAATAACATCAATGCCCCACATGGTAAAAGGCCATGGGGAAGTCATAACATGCAAAGGAGACAGAGGCACATGAATTTTATCTCCGTAGATCTGACATTTATGACATCTCTTAGCATAGTTGATACAATCACCTTCCATGGTGGACCAATAATATCCAAATCTCATTATCTGTCTGGCCATTGTGAATCCATTAGCGTGTGTTCCACAAACGCCCTCATAAACCTCCTCCAGGATTTTCCTGGCTTCAACTGAATCAATGCACCTCAATAGTACTTGATCTTTTCTCTTTTTGTACAGGATATCCCTGTCTAAAACATAGTCAGAGGCCAATCTTCTTAAAGTCATTTTCTCATTCTCAGTGGCATGCTCCGGGTATTAACGACTTTTTACGTATCATAATACATCCTGATACCAAGGGTGATCATCTTTTTCCTCCTTTTTCACGTTATAACAATGAGCTGGAACTTCAAAGATACTCATCTGAATAGGTCTCATATCCTCTGGTCTGTTTACTTTGATCATAAAAGCCAGGGTCGCCCAAGCATCTGCCATCTAGTTTTCATCGCGTGGGAGATAATTGAAAGTAATGTCATCAAACTCCTCAATCAATCCCAGAACTATTTTTCGATAATCATTTAGTTTGGGATCTTTTGTCTCCCATTCTCCTTTAAGCTGGTAGATTACCAGGGTAGAATCTCCATATACTTCTAGCACTTTGATCTTACACTCTAAGGCTGCTCGAATTCCCATGATGCAGGCTTCATATTCTGCCATGTTATTTGTGCAATCAAAATCCAATTTTCATGTGAATGGATAATAATCACCATTAGGGGATACCAAGATTGCCCCTATTCCATTTCCCATAGCATTTGCCGCTCCATCAAAGTTTAGCTTCCATAGACAATCTTCAGTATTTTCCACATACATCAGCTCTTCATTTGGGAAATCAAAGCTCAGAGGTTCATAATCCTCCAAAGCTCTGCTAGCCAGAAATTCTGCTACTACATTCCCTTTTATAGCCTTTTGGTTCACATAGACTAAATCGAATTCAGACAGCAAAATCTGCCACTAGCCATCCTTCCATTCAAAGCAGTGGACTTCATTATATACTTTAGCAGATCAAGCTTCGAAATAACCAGGTAGTATGATATAGCATGTACTGCTCAATCTCCGAGTTGTCCAAATCAAGGCGCAACACAACTTCTCAGTTGACGAATATCTCATTTCACAATCAATGAACTTTTTACTGAGATAGTATATCGCCTTTTCTTTTCTTCCTGACTCATCATGTTGTCCGAGCACACATCCCATGGAGTTATTGAAAACTGACAAATACAGTATCAATGGTCTATCTGGATTAGGTGGAGATAGTACCGGTGCATTTCATAGATACTGTTTAACTTTGTCAAAAGCTCTCTGGCATTCATCGTCCCATACACCTTGGTTGTGTTTCTTGAGAAGATGAAATATAGGATCACATTTCTCAGTTAATTGTGAAATAAACTGAGCAATGTAATTTAATCTTCCGATAAAGCCTCGAACTTTCTTTTGAGTGCATGGTGGAGGCAATTCTTGTATCACTTTGACCTTGTTTGAGTCAACTTCGATTCCTTTCTCGCTCACCACAAAACCCAATAATTTCCCTGATCGAGCTCCAAAAGTACATTTTGCCCGGTTGAGCTTCAATTGAAATTTTCTCAACCTCAGAAACAACTTCTTCAAAACTTCAATGTGTTCCTTTTCCGTTCCAGATTTGGCAATCATATCATCAACATATACTTCAATCTCTTTGTGCATCATGTCGTGGAACAAAGTTTCCATGGCCCTTTGATATGTTGCTCCAGTATTCTTTAGTCCGAATGGCATTACTTTATAACAAAAGATACCCTACAGTGTTATGAAGGTAGTTTTCCCCATATCCTTAGGGTGCATCTTGATCTGATTGTATCTTTAAAAGCCATCCATGAAGGAAAACAATGAAAATCCTGCCGTGTTATCCACCAACGTGTCAATATGCGGCAAAGGGAAATTGTCCTTTAGGCTAGCTTTATTTAAATCCCTATAGTCCACACACATCTGGACCTTTCCGTCCTTCTTAGGGGCAGGAACAATGTTGGCAACCCATTCTAAATACTTGACCACTCGTAGAAAACCAGTATCAAACTATTTCTGGACCTCTTCTTTTATTTTCAACACTACATCAGGCGTCATAATTCGTAGCTTTTGCTGAACTGGCTTGCACTCTTCTCTTATAGGAAGGCGATGTACTACAATGTCGGTACTTAGCCCAGGCATATCTTGGTACGACCATGCAAAGACATCCTTAAATTCCCGTAGTAACTCAACAAGGTCTTGTTTTGTCTCCTCTGCTATGCGCGTCCCAATTTTCACAACCTTTCCTTCCTCCAAAGCTATGTTTTCTACCTCCTCCTCATGGGGTAAAATCTATTTCTCCTATTGCTTTACCATTCTTAAAAAATCTGGAGATAAATAACAACTAAAATAATGCGAAAATAATATATACAATATAATTCAAACAATATATATATATTAAAACAAATAATGAATTTTATAAAGAATCACTTAAAATGAATAAAACATATAAAAAAACTAAAATAATAATAAGAAAAAACTTAATCGAAATAAAAAAGACATCAAAGGGATAGTTTATAAACAAATGAAATTATTAAAACAAAATTGAGGATCGAAATAAGATACACGGAAATGAACAGGGATTAAAAACAAAATATTCCAAGTTGTGAAAATGCTGCATTTAAACGGATGCCAAATTAAAATAACGCACAAATTCCAGGGGGAAATTTAAAAATATAAAAATATAGGAATAAGGTTCAATCAAATGATAGTGCAAAAGGAAGGGACCAAACACGCAAATATCTATTCATGGTGAAACGAGTGGGTCCTAAGGGTATTCGGGTTAGGTTGAATCGGGTCAAGTTACCTAAGGCCTATACGGCGTCGTTTTAAGGCCACTTAATCAAGACTCAAATGATGCCGTTTCACACAATTTAAAAAGGTAAATAAAACCTAAAAGAAATAGACACTCGGTCATTTTCCTTTGAGGCCAAACCCTAGCCTCACTTTATCTCCTTCTCAATCGCACCAAAAGGAGCCTCCATCTGACCACTATACCGCAATGATAATTGGCGACTAGTGACGGATTCAGACCTATTTGAACATGTAACACCCCAAACCTGGCCTAGAAGTTAGACCCGAATCTGGCGTGTCACATGAAAGTGTTTTTCAAAACCTTATTTGCAATTGTTAAAAACTTGTTTGAGAATTATAGCCTCTTTGTTAAAACCCAAAACACTTAAGCAATTGTGTCTACGTGAAAACATAATTATCTTTAATAAACCTTTTCGGTTGTGAAAGCATATTTGAAATAAACGATTTACGAAAATGTGATGTTTGAAATAGAGTTGCAAAAGCATTTTGAAATATTGCGGAAACGTAGATAAAATACAAGTATTTTTGAAAGATTGATTGATGAATCACAAATCAAGGAATTGAACTTTAAATCCGTGACTTTTGAAAATGTCGTTAATAATTTGAAAGAAAATTCAAGTTAAATCATATTTGTAAAAGTTTATTTTGAAATCCATTTGTTAATCGATTTTGGAAAATGTTTTTAGAAAATTTCCCATTTAAAACAATTTGAGCAAAATATAAAATACGTCAAACATAAAGCAATATAAAATAAACCAGAGGCCTTATTACAACATTTAACCCAAAATAGTAAAGTGATAAAATAACCGAGGAAGAAGTCTAAAGTCCAAATAAACCATTTCTGAAGTATGGCCTCCCTCGAGTCATCCATAGCCCAAGTCCATATCATCAAGCGTTACCTACAAGGGTTAAGAGAAAGGGGGGTGAGTTACAAGAACTCAGTGTGTAACCCACTTACTGTTGTCCACTGGGCCAAAATCTCATTAAGCAATCATTTGGGTCTAAGCCCATTACAATCATAACATAATATCATATATAACATGCATGTGTTATGCAATTTCCCAACCAAACCTAGTTTTCCATCCGCTACACACACCCGTACCAACCAACACACCTGTGGGGAGCTTTAGTCACCCACCCCGCCAACACACCAAACTGGGCATTAAGCCATATATCAATTCGTGGACAAGCCACCAGAATTTTGTAGCAAAGCTACCAAAACTTCTCTTCGTCAAATATCCCAACCCATGCAAATCATGTATAAAATATGTACATTCAATTACTACAATCCATTCCCATAATTATTACAAACATATGGCCCATTATAAAAATTCTCACAATCTGGCCCATATCACATTTTGGCTCATGTAGCCAATATCACATTTGGCCCATAAATCAAGTATCACATTTGACCCATTTATCACATATCAAACTTGGCCCATTTATCACATATCACATTTGGCCCATTTGTCACATATCACATTTGGCCCATTAAGCAAATATCGAACGGCCCATTAAGCAAATATTAAACTGCCCATTAAGGGTATTTTCGTAATTTTCATAATTTTCGTAATTTTACCCACTAAGGGTAATTCGGTAATCTCGCAACCCAGGGGTATTTCGATTATTTACCCTCTAAGGGTATTATGGTAATTTCGTAACCTAGGCTTAACTACTAATTTGAAACATAAAATCGAAACTGTCCATCTGCGTCATACTGACTAAATTGACCATAACTCGAGTTAGAAAACTCAAAATCTAAATTCGTAAATTTTCCTTGAAACTAGACTCATATATTTCTTCTATAAATTTTCCAGAATTTTTAGCTTAACCATTTAGTACATTTTATTCCTTAAAGTTTCCCTTGTTTCACTGTCCAATGATTCTGACCTCTCTTAACTTAATCTCAAATATCTTACTGTACGGTTTTCATATACTGGTCCTACTTGTTTCTTTTGAAAATAGGTTCACTAAGGAATCCATACATATCAATTATAACTCTTAATTCAATTTGTACAATTTTATACGATTTTTCCAAGACAAAACAGAATACCCCAAAATCTTTCAGAACCAGTCTCACTAAAATTTACATATCCCAGAATATAAAATTTCTTTTCCTTCTCCGTTTCTTCCATATTAAATTAGACACAGTATGCTTTAATTCAATATCTTATTTGATAATTATTTCCCTTCCTCCTATTTTTCATGATTTTTCAAATACACGTCACTGTTTTTGATCGGAACTGTTTTATTACAAAATATGATTTCCACTACGATCATACGCACGCCCGAGTGATCACGAATGCTGGTTTTCGATTTTCTTCGGTATTTCGACCGATTCATAGAATATTTCATACAAACTTTCAAAGAAGTGTGAGATTACACACCATTTCAAATGTATACGAAAGGTACGGGATTACACACCTTATTAGGAATCCGTAACACGATACTCTCCGCGGCACCTAAAGGTACAATCAGTCAACTATTAGTCCAAAACACAATTTACAACTTCAATCAAATATTGCGATTGATTAACAATCTCTCACTTACCAACAATCTGAGTCTCTTATTACGAGGGATAGGTGTTCGATTGGCCCTCCGATAAAGTACTTCGAGTCCTTAGAAGTGATTAACACAAAAACAATGTTAGCCACACCTTATTCGGCTTGAGAAAGAATCACCACAATACACCCCCTTCACCTATATACGGCTTGGAAGAAAAAGAAAAAGAAATGAAAAGAGGAATATACGATCACTTACTGATCTGATTAAGAAGAGATTGTCCAACACGAAAGGAAAAGAAATGGTGAAGAAGTAGGGTGGTAATAGGTTCGGCTATGGAGAGAATCGAACAATGATATTCAGCTATCAAGGAAGGTGGAAAGAAAATGAATATGTGGCCAAACAAAAGAGAAAAGCAATGCACTATTGTGCTAATATGTTTCGGCAAGGAGGGTTGCAAAATTGGGAGAAATGACACAAAGTTGCCAAAGGGAATTTTGCCAAAACACTACTAAGTCTTTACCAAATGCCAAAATAAAAAAAAATTTAGCTACCTATTCTCCCCAAAACCGTCCACATGCATCCCCCGTAGGATAAGAGTTTGGCCACCCAAGCTTTCCAAAACATCACCCACGAAATAAGCCTCATGTCCCCCTTTCTTTCCTATTTCTCTTGATTCTTTTCCCCAACTTCAACCCTCCCTTATTCTTTTCACCACCTTACCAAAAATAATGAAGTCCACCCTTGCCATAAATACTCCTTGACCGACACATTAAGAAAGGGCAGCAAAAATAAAAGTCAAAATGCACACAAAGTGATTCGAACCTCTTCCCTCAAAGTCCATCACTTGATGCCATAAACTCTTTACTAATTGCTCATTTATGCTAACAAAATACTCATCTATTTCCATAAGCCTTGATGCCACTTACTATCTCTTCTTAATAGGCTTAATCACAAAATTTTACTAAGGCCCAACTCGAACCCGGAACTTCATAGAAACCTCGTAACCTTCCAAATTCACTTAACTAATAAGTCCAATTTGCAATAATTCCATTCTTTTGTTCTCAAAATTTTAAACACTCCTACGCCCAAAGCCCATTGGGCCCAATCCTACTAGGCCCAATTTCGTGATGTTACAGAACACCTCTTTTGCAACCAAACTCGAATGTTTCAATATTTCTAACCCTGAAGACCCTCTTTGCTTCGATCTCAACGAAGAAAGTATGGCTCCGGCGATTCGCATGGTAAGGTAAATCTCTCCTGTTTTCTTTTGATTTTCACATGAACCAAAAAAATGCAGAAGGAAAAAGAAAGTAAAAAAAAAACGAAAGCAAAAAGAGTATCAAAAACCTAAAAATCACCTTTCAATCTGTTTTTCTTTTTTTTCTTTTTGTATTCTCTATCTCTGTGTGCGTAAAAAATAGTCTATAGAAAAAAAAACAATAGGCCTTTTCTCTTATTTTTATAGCCTCATATTCGAAAATAAACAAAAAAATACAAATTCTTTTTCCTTGCTGTCAATTGCTATAGTTGTTTGCTATTGTCGTTTTTTGCAGGTACGGCCATCGTAGTATGGAGGTGTACGGCGCGCGTGGTGACGTGGAGGTGTACGGCGGCAGGAGAAGTCTACGGTGCACCCTAGCTGGCTAGGGATTCAGATTTTTGTTTTAGTGCGGGCTAGGGTTTGGTTTTGGGCTAAGGGTCTTTGAAACACCCCAAACCCGGCACACGAGCTTTGACCAGATTTGGTATGTTCCTCAAGAAAACCGGTTTCAAATTCTTTTGTTACTTAAAGAAAACTTGTGCGATTTCAAAAAAAAATATTGTTTGGGTTGGGCTTTTATTGAAAACCAATTTATCTCACATTGAAATCCATTTATTTAAGGTGATAAACATTTAGGGTTTATTTCAAAATAAATTTACTTGAATCCATAAATAATAATTTGTAAACATAATAAATAAGTGTAAAAGAATTAAAGAAAACCAACTATGGCCTTGTGGCCTTATTACATCAAATAATTCCCCAAACTTTAAGTTTAAGTACTTGATAAAAATAAAAATCCATATTAATTAAATTCCTTGTTTGTGCATGGCCATCCCCGAGCTTCTGAGCCCAGGCCCGAAGATCGATCGTCACACGAAAATAGTCCCACAATGGGGTGAGTCAAGCAGACTCAATGTGTACACGACACTAAAGCATAATAGAATTAGGCATACAAGAGTTACACATTGAACAATGAATACAAGTTATGATGCATTCCCAAACCCAAACCTAATTGTCCATCCGCTACACACCCCGTGCACTCGCCGGTCACACACCGTGGGGACTACTAAGTCGACCCTCCTTCCGCTACACACCAAATTGCGATCTTAGGTCACCGCATTCGTGGTCTTAGGTCACCACGTTCAGACATCTGTGGTCTTAGGTCACCACTTTCAGATTACTGTGGTCTTAGGTCACCACTTTTCACTTCCCATTTCAAAATAAAACCCATATGCCCCATATAATAATAATATGCATAAATATGCCAGAGTTCACATTCTTATCATATTCTCATGTTACTAATAACATTTTTCATATTCCTAGTAGAAGTAGGAAACGCACTCGAGTACTTAGTACCATAACATGGTACCTTAGCCACTTTCATATTCAATAACACATATTTTAATTAAACATGCCATAAAACGTATTATAATATAGTGTGGGGTACACATCTGATTCGCTTAAAATTTCCTTGAGATCCCGAAAAGCTTGATCTAATGCTAAGATCCTTAATCCCTACATTGATTTATCACTTATTACCTTAACAAAAAGCCATTCTACTAAAAATTCCAAATCCTAGTAGGATTAGTATTCTTACCTTGTTGCCGATTGGAACACCAACAAATCCCGAAACTGTTCCTTGTTTCCCTAGGAATGTCGAAATCCCTAAAACCTTACGTTAGACTTAATCTTAATCATCGAAACATAAATCAAGGCCTTTGGCCGAATATTCACATGTCTTACCTTAATCTTAGAAATCCCGAATACTCCTCATTTTAGTCGACTACTCTGATAATCCCGAAAGATCCTTCCATATTCGGCAACCATAATATGTATGGGGTTAGATTATCTCTCGGCTAATCTAAAAGAAAAGAATGGAAATCATCAAACTTGTTCTTACCTTTGAAGAAATCAACAAAGACCTATGCTTGAAGCCCTTCCAAGATTCGGCTTTTGAATGGATTGGCAAGAAGAAATAGGAAGAAAAGAAAACTTGAGAATTTTGACAATGATGGACTATAGATTCGGCTTAACAAAAGAAAAAGAGAAGAGAAGAGAAGAGAGCACTCAGAAATTCGGCAGAGAGAAGAGGAGGAAGAAAATTTGATGAGTAGCCCTATTCTCTTCCTTTTATAGCCGAAACTACTACTCAGAATCCCTTACTTGGCCACCACTCTTCTTTATTTGATAGCTTTATCTCCTTAATTTAAAATAATTATAGAATAATCCTTTATTATCTCTTCAAAAATAATCCAAATTAAATCCCTTATTTATCACCTTATTAATCGAATATTTATGAAAATAAAACTCCCCTTTCTAGAAGGCTTGTGTCAGTCCACCTCAGCTTCGGAAGCAAAAATAAAACTTCCTTTATTTGCTTCCCAAGTGACTCGAACTCAGGCCCACCACCTTGCATGTGGCGCCATTTCCATAGGCCCTAAGTGACATCTTTAGGCCACTTTTCCAAGCCTGTTTGTGTGTCAAATTTCACCAACTTTTTCTTTTAAGAACACCTTGCCTTAATTTCCTCTTTTAAACTTTAAAACTCGACATTTCTAAGTCATTTCTAAGTTACCAAAAATTTTTGTTCGGCTCTGTAAACTTGACATTTCCTTACATTTCCAAGTTTCCAGAAATGTTCACTTTCCTCTTTTGAATCATTTCTAAATCATGTCAATACATTTTCAGGTTTCCAAAAATGTTCATTTCCAAATCATTTTCATTCATTTCCGGGTTTCCAAAAATATTCAAAATTTATTCTTAGTACATAAAACATGTCACTTCGCACAATTAAACCGAAAATGCATAGGCCCTTTCCAGGATATTATAGTCTTTGTTTTTGGGGCCACTAATTGGGTAAGGGTTAGGTTTGTTCGGCTTATTTGGGCCTAGTAAAAAGAAACTGTTAAATAGACTTTTAATTATTATTATTATTTGTTTCATTTTAATTTTGTTATTGGGCCCTGGACATAAATGGGATCTTACAGCTGCCCCTCTTTGCTCGTTGTCGTGTAACGAGAATGGAGCAAAGACTTTAAAAAGGACCATTTTTGCCCGGTCTTCACATCTTTGACTTCTTTCTGTGCTTTTCTTCTTCAAGTAGCTTCTTTCCATCCCACTGCATCTTCAAGGGCATGAAAACTAGCGCTTCGATCCAATTCGATGTAATTTCCGGGAGAAGAGATTTGTAGCTTCAATCTGCTCCGTCGAAACTTCATGGCAATAAGAATTCAGAGAGAAGAGATTCGTAAGCTCAATCTTCTCTACTGAAACTTCAAGGAAATAAGGATTGATCCTCAATGTAAACTCAGGAAGGAGGGATTTGTACCCTCAACCTACTCCACTGGAACTTCGAGGAGACAGAAATTCGGAGAGAAGAGATTTGTAACCTCAATCTGCTCCGCTGAAACTTCAAAGGAATACGGATTGATCCTCATTGTAAACTCAGGGAAGAGGGATTTTTAGCCTCAACCTACTCCACTGGATTTTTTGAGGAGATAGAAATTCGGAGAGAAGAGATTCATAACCTCAATTTTCCCTGCTGAAATTTCAAAGAAATACCGATTGATCCTCATTGTAAACTCAAGGAGGAGGGATTTGTAGCCTCAACCTACTCCACTAGAATTTCTAGGAGATAGAAATTCGGAGAGAAGAGATTCGTAACCTCAATCTTCTCTGTTGAAACTTCAAAGAAATACGGATTGATCCTCATTGTAAACTCAGGGAGGAGGGATTTGTAGCCTCAACCTACTCCACTAGAACTTCGAGGATATAAGAATTCAGGTGTTCGATCTGTTTCACTATTGCTAAGTAAGACAAGATCTGCAATCTTTAACTTATCTGCTCCACTGCTACCTCGAGGGAACAAAATCTGAAATCTTCAGTCTACTTCCTTGCTATCTTAGGAAGATAAGACTACAATCTTCGATCTGCTTCGCTGCAAACTCAGGAAGACCAGATCTGGTATTTTTGATTTGCTTCACTACAAATTTAGGAAGACAAGATCTGATGTCTTTGATCTGCTCCTGCAACTTTAAGAATGCCAGATCTGCTATCTTCAATCTACTCTAGATATCACAGCTTGAGCTTCTTTGTTCAAACTTCTTGAGGACCATTCTGAGCTCAATATGTGTTTAGGGGATCCGAGGTACTTTGTCGATGCCCCAAGACGTAACATATTTCCTCATTGTTAATTCAAGCGTAGCAAGTCTACTGTATGCCCCACTTTCAAACAAAATTTGAGCCGCCCTTTTTGGGTTTTCAACTCAAATCCTCTTTGGTCTCAAAGCGCCCTTTGCGGGTTTTCACCTTAGCCTCTCCTTTTTCTTTCTTCTTTTGATTGAATCTTCATTTCATTTTTTTAACTCAAGGCGCCCTTTGCGGGTTTTCACCTTGGCCTCTCTTTTCAAATGAAATCTGAACTCCCTGGTTTAAACATATCCTTGCCATCCATCCTGGTCAAAGTTAATGATTTTCCAGAACAAGCCTTCTTCACCACATAAAGTTTTGCCAAATTTGGCTTTTACTTCCCTCTGAAGTCCTTTTGGATAAGAAGAATCCTTCTTAATGCTAGGTCCCTATCCTGAAATTCTTTCGAGTGAATCTTTTTGTCATAAGCCCGTACCATCCATTTTTGGTACATTCGACCATGATGAATACTTTCAATCAAGCTTACTGTAGACATTCTGCTTTATCCAATTGTTAATTCAATCAAAGCTTGGAGAAAAGGAATCTTAACTTCCAACAATTGCTTCCCTTTCGTGAATCAATGATAAAGATGCCCCGGTGAAGGTCCTAGCCAACGTTCAAGAAACATAGAGGGTAAATGGTAACTTCTCTATGCCAACCTTTACAAGTCTCAGTCATTTTTCAAAAATTTTTGAATGGTTTTTTTTTGGCTGCCTTTGCTGCACTGATATGGTGTCTGATCTTTGAACAGATTGCAAATTTTTGACATTGTGTAATTATGTTTCTTTCTGACATTCTTTATTGCTCCTTTTTTGAATTTGAATTTGATTCGAATTTGGATTTGGATTTGGATTTGGATTTGAATTTGGATTCAGATTTGAATTTGACTTTGACGACTGTTGACTTTGAAACTTTGGCTTATGAAGCGACCTTCACCCTCTTAGTGAAGTAATTGACAACCACAAAGATGAATTGATGTCGGTTAGATACTTTTGACGAGATCCACCTCATAATATTTATGCCCCACATATAGAAAAAATGGAAGAGGCACATAAGTCCTGTCTTCCTCAATTTGGCATTTAATGCAATTTCCCTTTCTAGGTAAATTAGTAGCCGGAACCTCTTGATTAGCCAGGCCATTGTAGAACCATTAACATGGGTTCCAACCTTAGCAACATCCCCACGTTTCAGTAGTCTGGTGTGCCTTGATATGATCGTGAGAAATCATCTTTGAATTCTTGAAAATAGCTCAATGATGTCTCGTCTTATTTCTGTGGTGAGCTAGGCTTCGATCTTCACCTTTTTCCTAAGCTCGCAAGGTCCACTGACCCTTTGCAAGGTAGAGTCTATTTTCATCTTGTTCTACCATCCTTAACAAATCGAAAGATAGGCTACAATCTCTGTCATCTTCAAAGTCCTTAGATCTCTTAGACCCATATCTCATTCAAAAAAAGAGTCAGTAACAACGTCGCTCACGTCGTTGATATCTAGGTACCTAGATACGAAGGCAAAGAATCCAAAGAATAAATAATTCTAAGGATGATCATTTGTATGGTATGGTCAGGAATAAAGAATGAAAGAATATTCTAAAAGAATGTATAATATGAAATGGAAAGAATGAAAAAAATATTTGCTTAAAAAGATGCATTTTATTGAAATAGAAATTCTGGACACAAGCCTATTTCACAAAAGAAATCTTATTGCTTCTAGGCTTAAAGCAACAAGTGCGTTTTGTACATTACTCTAAGTAAGCTCTAAATACTACAGGAATTTGTTCCGCAGTCCGATTGTCCAAAACGCTCCCAGGTTCATATTTCTGCATTTGATGCGTCATCTAACTTCACAACACCCATATTGATGAATTTTTCCACCAATTTCTTGAAAGCAAGGAAATTTTCTATCGAATGCCCTGTGACCCCCGCGTGGTACTCACATTGGGCATTTGGGTCATACCATTTTGGGTATGGAGGTTGCATCGGTTTCGGGTAGTGGGGGGACACAAAGTGCGCATCAAATAAACTTTGGTACAACTCCTTATACGTCATTGGGATCAGCGTAAATTGGAGTTTTTCAGTGTTTCACCTTGTGCCAGATTCTTTTCCTGATGAACCTTGATACCCAGTAGTCACTGTTTTTGGCTGATTTGATTACCCCATGCTTGCGTTATTCACTTCGCTTTCTTTCTTCCTTGTGGCCATTCTCTTGTTACTTTCTCCTTCCTCGATCTTTCCACTTTTTATGGCATTCTCGATCATTTCTCCGATCATTACAATGTTCGAGAAGCTCTTTGTGGCACTTCCTAGCATATGCGTGATAAATGGGGCCTTCAGTGTATTAATAAAGAGCATTGTGGTCTTTTTCTCCAGAAATGGTGGCTGGACTTGGATGGCAACCACCCTCTATCGCTGGGCATACTGCCTGAAGCTCTCGTTTGTCCTATTCTCCATGTTCTGGAGTGTAATCCTGCCGGGCGCTATGTCTGTCACGTGGCTATACTGTTTTATGAAAGCTTGAGCCAAGTCTTTCCATGCACCAATTTGGGAACAACTCAACTGGTTATACCACTTGGCTGCTGCTCCCACTAAGCTATCTTGGAAGCAATGGATTAACAATTGGTCATTATTAAAGTACCCCGTCATTCTTCTACAAAACATAGTGATGTGAGCCTTGGGGCAACTTGTCTCGTTATATTTCTCAAATTCATGCATTTTGAATTTGTATGGAAGCACCAAGTTTGGGACCAAGCTTAAATCCTTGGCATCGATTCCATAACAACTATCGGCGCTTTCTATCACTTTAAACTTTTCCTCCAACCATTTACATCTATCTTCTAGCTGCTTTGGCAATTCTGCTTTTGGCCTCTCTCTTTCAGCTATTTCATCCAAATCAGGGACATTAGTAATGATTGGATTATCTCCTGAACCTGAGCCAGTTTGGAGGTTCACTGAAGCACCAGCTTGGAATTGTTGAGGCCTGATCATGACAGATGGCCTTTGTACAATTACTTCAGGTCGTGTTTGCACATGTGGTGGAGTAAAACCAGAGAGACATTGAAGATACTCAGTATTCTCCTCAACATTTACCATGGGGTTCTTTCTTTATCCATAAGCCCCTTTAACAACTGTGTCATCTTAGTCATCATATTTCCTTGAGATTCCATCATTTTGTCCATCATATCCTGCTGGATCTTAGTGAGCTGCTCTTGCATTTGTGCCTGCATTTGTTCCTGCATTTCTTTCTGCATTTGTTCCAAATTTTCTAGTCTTTTATCCATTGCTTAAGTTTTCTTTCTTGTGCCGTAGGGATGCGTATCTGGTAAGGTTTTGTCGGTTTCCAGGTTGCTAAAATAATTTTTAATAAATTAGAGCCTTTCTACAAATTTTAATGCATATTACATGATATAATGCAAATGCATGAAATGCAATGCAAATGCATGGAATGAATGCAAAAAGAAAGAGAGGCGTTGATTCTGAATTCAATTTCATTAGAAGAACTTTTCTAGAAAATAAATTCCTTTACATAAAACGGGTTACATTTGCTGCTTTGTCTTCATAGTCCAGGTGAAGACACCAATCCTTTTCTTCGTATCTGGATGTTATGATCATGTCCCGTGAACTTTCTCAATAGATGCCTCTTCTAGCTCCTTGTTGCTTGGTCTAGGCCGTACCTCTTCACTCACTTATCCTCCGCGATATTCATAAGCTTCTTTAAGAAAATTGAGACATGATGACTCTCAAATAATCCTTGTCAGCTTGAATCCTCGGGCCAAGTCTTGTATTCTTCTGCGGACTATCGGCCTTCTCTGAAACACCCCAAACCTGGCCCACGAGCTTTGACCAGATTTGGTCTGTTCCTCAAGTAAACCGGTTTCAAATTCTTTTGTTAAAACTTGTGCGATTTTAAAGAAAATATTGTTTGGGTTGGGCTTGTGTTGAAAACTAATTTGATTTTTATATTAGAAAACCCCTTTTTAATATTAAGTGATAAAACATATAGAGTATATTTTAAAAATAAAATACTTAGTCTTTAACTTAATCAAAATTTGTAACACAATAAAACAACAAGTAGAAATAAAATCGTTCATCATGGCCTTATGGCCTTATTACATCAAATAATTTCCAAATAATTCAAGTACTTAAAAACTAATAGTTCCATAACATAAAGACTTCATGTTGAGCATGGCCACCACAAGTTCTGCCGTCCTAGTCCATTACTGTTCATCACCTCAAACATGGTCCCTCAACGGGGTGAGTCAAACAGACTCAATGTGTACACGACACTAAATCATAATAGAATCAGGCATACAATAGTTACACATTCCAAACATAAAATACAAGTTATGATGCATTCCCAAACCCAAACCTAATTGTCCATCCGCTACACACCCCGCACTGCCGCCACCACACCGTGGGACTACTAAGTCGACCCTCCTTCCGCTACACTCCAAATTGCGGTCTTAGGTCACCGTATTCATGGTCTTAGGTCACCACGTTCAGACATCGTGGTCTTAGGTCACCACTTTCAGACATCGTGGTCTTAGGTCACCACTTTTCACTTCCCTTTCAAACAAACCCATATGCCCATAACATATTATGCAATCACATGCCAAAGTTCACATTCTTATCATATTCTCATGTTACGAATAACATTTTTCATATTCCTAGTAGAAGTAGGAAACATACCTGAGTACTTTGTACCACAACATGGTACTTTAGCCACATTCTTTTCATATTCTTAATTTCACATACAAATATATATTGCATGCCATAAAACATATTAAGAGTTAGTGTGGGGTACACACACGATCGCTTACAGCAAATTCCTTGAGATTTCAAATCGATCTACCGCTTAATTCCTTAATCCCTACATTTGATTAATCACTTACTAATTTAATAAAAAGCCATTCGGCCATAAATCCAAATCCTAGTAGGATTAGTATTCTTAAACTTACCTTGTTGCCGATTGGGACACCAACAAATCCCGAAATTGATCCTTGTTTTCCTTGGAATGTCGAAATTCCTATAACCTTACGTTAGATTTAATCTAACCATTAAAACATAAAACATGGCCTTTGGCCGAATATACATATGTCTTACCTTAATCTTAGAAATCCCGAAACTCACCGAATAACTAGGGAACACGTGGCCTATGGTGTACCTTCGGGAAAAGAACTTCTCCTTCCTTGTAGTCGACACTTAGTAAATCCCGAAAGATCTCTTCAAAGTTTCGACAACAAGATATTAATGGGGTTAGTCCTAGATTTCGAAAAATCTTAAAAGAAAAAGGATGAAATTGAATGAGATCTTACCCTTACTTGAAGAAATCGATTGCACCTTAACTTCAACCTTCAGAGATTCGGCTATGGCTAGATGATGATCTCATAACTTTCGGTTTTGGAGGGATTAGAAAGAAAAGAGAAGGAAGAATAAAGATGGAGGATTTGGCTAGCACACAAGGTATTTCGGCTTGGCAAAAATAAAAGAAGAAGAAGATTTGGTGAAGAGAATTCGGCAGAGGCTTTCAAAGAACAGAAAATAATGCAGAATGGCCTCTCTTTTCCTTTTATAGCCGAAATTACTAACTTAGAATCCCTTACTTGGCCATCACTCTTCTATTTTAATAGCTTTATCTCTTTAATTATCACTAAAATAAAAGATAATTCAGCAACTGTCCTTACTTAGCCAAAATTATTAAACTCAAAGTCCCTTACTTGGCCATCACTTCTCCCTTGTTTTCCTAATTAAAGAATAATTCCTCATTTATCTCTTTATTCAAATTAGAAGAATTTAATCCAACAATTATCTCTTGAAAATAATGATAAATAAATCCCTTATTTATCCACTATTTATCTCTTAAAAAATAAAAGAATAAAAGCTCCTAAATTATAACCCATGTGTCGTCCACCTCTGTCCATCCTTGTAACAAAATAAAACTTTTATTTTGCTTCCCCCACTCGACTCGAACCTTGGCCCACTACCCCTGTATGTGGCGCCATTTCCAGAGGCCCTAAGTGGCATCTTCAGGCCACTTTTCCAAGCCCGTTTGTGTGTCAAATTTCACATACTTTTTCTTTTAAGGCCATCTTACCTTAATTTCCTCTTTTAAACTTTAAAACTTGACATTTCTTTTCATTTCCAAGTTTCCAAAAATTTTCGTTCGGCTCTTTAAACTTGACATTTCCTTACATTTCCAAGTTTCCCGAAATGTTCACTTTCCTTTTTTGAATCATTTCTAAATCATTTTCCTAGTTTCCATAAATGTTCACTTTCCTCTTTATTCCTTTACATTTTCAGGACATTTCCCTACATTTCCAAGACAAGACATTTCCTTACATTTCCATACATTTCCATACATTTCCTTACATTTCCACATTTCCATACATTTCCTTACATTTCCAAGACAAGACATTTCCATACATTTCCTTACATTTCCTTACATTTCCATACATTTCCTTATTTCTAGAATTCACATAACACAAGGAATAATTCATAAAACATGCCATTTTACCACATGGTTCCTTGTGTCATGCTTCACACGGAGTTTCTTTTAAAGCCTCATTTACCTAGCTCCCCTTTTTACTTAAAAACCAATAATTTTCCAAAGCTTTCTTCTTCCATCCTAGAATTCTAAAAACCCTTAATACACTTCCAACACTGCCAAAACCTACTAACTCATGAATTAGGCATGAACGCATAACCCCTAATCTAGGATGTTACATTCTCTCATTGTTTACCTAGACTATGTTCGAACGACTGTATTATAATCCATTTTATTAAGTAACCCATTTTCTTATGACAAACTCTTCTATTTAGAAATCGAATATGAACCAACACCTTTTTTCTAAGATGATGCGATGCAATGCAATGCAATCATAAACAACACAAAATATGTTAGCACAAGAAAAATAAACAATCAAAATAGATTACCTAAATGGGTGACCACTAGGGTTCGGCGTGGCTCTACCTAGGGTTAGCTCTTAGGGTTCACTATATGTGGTTTGGTTTTAACGAGAGGATACCTGAACCAGTAGATTCCTCAATCCTCACCCATTATAGGCTCATATGGATCGAGTTTGGTTCAGGGGAATACATTTCCCTATGGCCATGCGGAGATGAAAATCTCATGAAGCACATAGGTACAGATGTATCCCTGAAGTAATCCATTAGCCCATGCAGAGGTGAAAACCTCACGAAGGCATAGCTTCTTACTCCCACTTAAAGGTGTGACCACAACGGCCATGCGATGCAATGCCAAAGTATTTTATGAGACTCGACATTATTGCAATCATAGCACCAAAATGCATTGAAAGAAACATGAGTTTTCAAAACAATTTTCCAAATTTTCAATCAAAAGGACAAAAATTAATCAATTTATGGCCTGACTCTCAACTAGTCCCTAGTAAAGTCGCCAAGCTGTCGAAACCATTTTTTTTGAGTTTGAAAAATAGGGATCGACTTTAAAATAAGAATGGAGCCGCCACCAATCCTTTTTGTTTAGGTGTGATCGGGTCACCTATAAAATGTTTTGTTTTATTTTTAAAAGAAATCATTTTTGGTCTACAAATTTCAAGAAGAAAATGGGTTCGGGAGTCGGTTACGTACAAGGAAGGATTAGCACCCTTGCAACGCCCAAAATTGGTACCAAATTGATTAATTGATGTCCTAATGCCAAAAATTTGAAACGATTTTAGAATACCATTCCTTTTTTAAAAAAAATTTAAATGACTCGAATTTGATATTGAGATTCTCTTGTTCCAAAGGAATAAAATATCACATCCAGCACGATAGGATATGACGTTTCAAAACCTCGATGCCAAGATCCTCTCATTATTTCCAAAGTTCATGCATTGAGATTTTTATAAGGATATTCAATTATTTGGACAAACAGAAAATCGAAACCCAGCACGATAGGGCACGATTCCTCGAATTTCCAAACACGAAATATTGCCTTGTTTTCAAAGCTAAGTAAACAAGAATGAAATCTTAAAAGGATATTCGATTATTTGGTCAAACGAAAAACCGAAACCCAGCACGATAGGGCACGATTTCTCGAATTTCCAAACACGAAATATTGCCTTATTTGGGAAAACTTTTGAATAAGATTTTAAAATTGACTCAAAATGCTTTTATTGAATCACTATTCGATAATGAGAAACAAAGATATAATATCGAGCATGGAATAATAATACATGAATACAACTTTGTACAAATGGATGACAAGAATAATAATATGAACATACAATTCAAAATATACAATAGCGATAATTTTACAACATCATATTTGAAACGATATCATCAATCGGAGACACATGGAAAATTAATAAAATATCAAACCTTTGCATGGTAATAAACGAATTTAAAATAAACAGAGAAAAGGGAATTTGAAACTAATATATACATGCTATTTTTAAACCAAATTATGTGAATAATTTTTTTTAAAAAAAATAGGCAATGCATGAAAAGAATTGAAATAAATTATATAATAAAAATAAACACAATAATATATAGACAAGTTTTAAAATAAATATTACATAAGAAGAAATTTAAAGTAAATGATATACAAAATAGTTTAAAAACAAAATATATTAATTTAAAAATTGATAACATACATAAGATGAAAAACTTAATAGTAATAACACATATATAAAAAATATATATGAAAATGTGACACAATATATAATAAAATAGGATATTTAAAAGAAGTAAATTATATATATAAATAGATTTAGAAGAAAATATATACGTATAAAGGAGAATTAAAAGAATAACAACTAAAATAATGCGAAAATAATATATACAATATAATTCAAACAATATATATATTAAAACAAATAATGAATTTTATAAAGAATCATTTAAAATGAATAAAACATATAAAAAAAACTAAAATAATAATAAGAAAAAACTTAATCGAAATAAAAACGACATCAAAGGGATAGTTTATAAACAAATGAAATTATTAAAACAGAATTGAGGATCGAAATAAGATACACACAAATGAACGGGGATTAAAAAGAAAATATTCCAAGTTGTGAAAACACTGCATTTAGACGAATACCAAATTAAAATAACGCACAAATTCCAGGGGGAAATTTAAAAATATAAAAAATATAGGAATAAGATTCAATCAAATGACAGTGCAAAAGGAAGGGACCAAACACGCAAATATCCATTCATGGTGAAACGCGCGGGTCTTAAGGGTATTCGGGTCAGGTTGAATCTGGTCAAGTTACATAAGGCCTATACGGCGTCTTTTTGAGGCCACTTAATCAGGACTCGAACGACGTCGTTTCACACAATATAAAAAGGTAAATAAAACTTAAAAGAAATAGACACTCGGTCATTTTCCTTTGAAGCCAAACCTTAGCCTCACTTTATCTCCTTCTCAACCATACAAAAGGAGCCTCCATCTGACCACTATACCGCCATGATAATCGGCGACTAGTGACTGATCCAGGCGTATTTGAACACCCCTTTTACAACCAAACTCGAATATTTCAATATTTCTAACTATGAAGACCCTCTTTGCTTCGATTTCAACGAAGAAAGTATGGCTCTAGCGATTCGCTTGGTAAGGTAAATCTCTCCTTTTTTCTTTTGATTTTCACATGAACCAAAAAAATGCAGAAGGAAAAAGAAAGTAAAAAAAAAACGAAAGCAAAGAGAGTATCAAAAACCTAAAAATCACCTTTCAATCTGTTTTTTTTTTTTTTTTTTTGTATTCTCTATTTCTGTACGTAAAAAATAGTCTGTAGAAAAAAACAATAGGCCTTTCCTTTTGTTTTTATAGCCTCATATTCAAAAATAAACAAAAAATACAAAGTCTTTTTCTTTGCTATCAATTGCTACTGTTGTTTGCTGTTGTCGTTTTTTGCAAGTACGACCGTCGTAGTATGGAAGCGTGCAGCGCGCATGGTGACGTGGAGGTGTACGACGGCTGGAGAAGTCTGCGGCGCACCCTTGCTGGCTAGGGTTTCAGATTTTTGTTTTAGTGCGTGTAACACCCCAAACCCGGCCTAGAAGTTAGGCCCGAATCTGGCGTGCCACAAGGAAGTGTTTTTCAAAACCATCGTTGCAATTGTTAAAAACTTGTTTGAGAATTACAGCCTCTTTGTTAAAACCCAAAACACTGAAGCAATTATGTATTATTATGTCTACGTGAATACATAATTATCTTTAATAAACCTTTTCGGTTGCGAAAGCATATTTGAAACATCGCGGAAACATAGATAAAATACAAGTATTTTTGAGAGACTGATTGATGAATCAATCAATCAAGGAATTGAACTTTAAATCCGTGACTTTTGAAAATGTCGTTAATAATTTGAAAGAAAGTTCGAGTTAAATCATATTTGTAAAAGTTTATTTTGAAATCCATTTGTTAATCGATTTTGGAAAACCTTTATTTACGTTTTTAGAAAAATTCTTGTTTTAAACAATTTAAGCAAAATAATAGGTATATCAACCATAAAGCAAAAAATAAAATACTCCAGAGGCCTTATTACAACTTTAAACCCAACATAATAGAAGTAAAGAAATAAAGCGGAAAAGTAATTTACTAAAGTTTGAAACATTTATTTCCGAAGTATGGCCTCCACCAAGTCATCCATCTCCCTAAGTCCTCGTCACTGAGCATTACCTACAAGGGTTAAGAAAGGGGGGTGAGTTACAAGAACTCATTGTGTAATCCTCTTACCGTCATCCATTGGGCCTGAACCCATATATCAAAATCTTGGGCCTGAGCCCATATAGCAAAATCTTGGGCCGAAGCCCATTTACAAAACAAACTGGACCTTAGCCCTATAAACATGATAATGCAGATAATGTAATGCAACCCAACCCATCCATCCAATCTCTCCACCCGTACCAACCAATCTCTCCTGTGGGGATCAAGTCAACCCACCCCGCCAGTCTCTCCACCCGTACCAACCAATCTCTCCTGTGGGGATCAAGTCAACCCACCCCGCCAGTCTCTCCAATTTGCAGTCAAGCTGCCATTTATAATATTTGTGGTTGAGCCACCAGAATCATATACGGTAATATAATTGGTACACAGCCTTAATCATGATGGCACAAAGCCATATTTTAATTAGCACATAGCCATTATCAGAATTTGTGGCAATGCCACCGGTTACTCTTCTCTTCATTCAAATTTCCCATTCCATGCAATATGTAAATATGCAACATACATAATAAATCATGATATTAATTCAAAGATTCATTATAAAAATTTGGCCCATTATAACACTTTGCAAATCTATGTCAAATTAACACATCGGCCCATATAGCTGATGCGTCGTTTAATGCACCAAAATATGTCCTACTCCCTACAAAATAATGAAAATAACAGTAAAAGGCAAGTAGGGTCAAATCCACAAGGATCAGATTATACAAATGTCTGTTTCTCGAGATCCTGGGGAGAATCATGCCCAAGAAAGCTTGCGATCCTGGAAAAATAAAAAAAAACAGAATTAATAATTTCAATTTGGAATAAAACAGAATATTAAATGAATTGAAATTGTGAAAATAAATTGTGAAAATAAAAAGGAAAATAAAAGAGTTCAAAGAAGATGAGTTTTCTTATTTGGCGAGATTCTAGCCTCCGGTTGTCTCGTTCCTCCTTGGGTTCAATCTTCAGCTTTTGAATGACCCTTCTCTGCCCAAGTAAGCCAGTTATAGTAGAAGAGAACGCCTACGACCACCAACTCCAAGAGTTTTACCTTACGAATTTAGGGAGCTTGACTCTAGCCTGCTATTGCCCTTGTGGAGTCATTTATGCTAGATCAACGTTCCTCAATGGCGAATCCCACGCCATTTTGTCTCTTGGGCTAGCAAACCTCTGATGCAGTAAGCTCATGAACTGACGGTGCAATCCTCCCAAAACACACAAAGCGGTCGCCTTTGCATAAGTTGAAAGGGTTACTTTTAAGGGGACCTGGACGGAAGCGTCAGCCCCGTAATGCGGAGAAATGATGAATACTTGGGTGAGAAAGTTAAGCGCAGGTTCTAAGCCTCAAAAACCCCTTAGGGAATTCGACAACCTCCAGCTAGATGGAATTTAGTGGTTCATAATTGTGGTAGGAAAGAAAATAAATATAAAAGTATGAAAAAGGGAATTTTTATTGAAAGAAAAATAAAGGAAGCACAATAGACTTATGGGAGAGGAGTGTACAGAAAAATATGAACAACCAAAATGAGTCACTCCATCCCCTATTTATAGTGCTTAAGGTAGATGGACTAGTCCTACTCAAACTCCCAAAAATAATTACAATTTAATTAAAGATAAATAGAGATAAATAAAGAAATTAAATAATCCTAGATAATTATCATAACATTAATTATCCTAATATAATAAAAAATAGAGTTTGATAAAGCGAAGTCTCTTCTTTTTGCATTTCAATCCCTCTGCCCTCCATGTTTGCACTTTTGGCACCATCTTCTCCCTTTGTTTCACATTGGTCCATTTTTATCTTTAATTTCACAATTTTGGCCCTCAATTTTGCATTGGTCTCCAATTTAGTCCCTACGAGATAAAAGTCCATAAATAGCCCAAATTAGTAGAATCACATTCAAAATTAATATACAATTAGCACATAAAAACATGTCATTCTAGAGTGTTATCAAATCCCCCCTACTCAGCCCATGCTTGCCCTCAAGTGTGGTTCCTATCCACTGTGAAAACTAGATTCTGAAAGAAATTCTACTCCAAAGTTTTATAAAGATTAGTCAAAAATGCATATGAAAAATAAAGAGAACTTCTAAGCTTGCTTTAAGTAAAACAGAAAAAGTTTCCTAATTAACACACAAAAATTAAAGTCGTCTTGAAATATTTCATGACAATTAGGTGATTTACCCAACCTACTGAGACACTCTATTTATTCCCACTTTTAGTCCTTAGTTGAAATTTTATTAGTACTATTTTTCTTTTTTTTTTCTTTAATAGAACTATTTATTTACTTAGGAATATATCGAACCTTTTTACGTGAAGAGAGATGACAACCCAAGCACCATACTCCTAAAAATTATTTATTTCCGGTTAGCGGAGTTTTACTCGTCACGTCACACAACCTTTTGACGCGAAGTAGAATGACAACCCAAGCACCCTACCCCGGTTACTCAATCAGTCACGTTCTGAGCCATACTCATAACCTTGGCTAGCGGAGTTTTACCTATTACGTCACATAACCTTTTGACGCGAAGTCGAATGACAACCCAAGCACCCTACCCCGGAAATATTTATTAATCACAATTTTCGTGAAATCTAAACTTCAAGAGGACCTAAGAGAAATAATCAAGTGTCAAAAATAAGTTCTAGTAACCACCTAATAGTTATGAATATAACTTAGGCATGCAAACGTATTAAGTGTCCACTTGATATTAAACTTGATCAATTTTACGAAAAGCAAGATAGAGTTAACTTATTAATCATAAATATTATTGGCCTAATAAGAATAAAACAATGGAGATAAAATCAAACAGACATAATCAAAATTAACTCAGTGGCCAAGAATCATGCATGTGGGTCAAACAGTGGCAAGTCGTGGGCAAATTCTTGGGCATGATTAGCGACAGAATGTTCAAAAAAAATATGGACAACCTAAAAGAGCCTCAAGCATCAAACACAAATCTCAGCAGAATATGACAGTAATACGAAGAGTACCTCCCCTACTTAAAACACATTGTCCTCAATGTGGATGCAAAAGAAATAAATAGGAAGAAAAGTTTAGAAAAACTCGCCGTTAGGCTACTGAGCTACTGTCAATTGCGGATGAGAGCGATGAGTTCAGTGAGCTGCTCGCTAACAGTGTCGAGTCGAGCCTCAATGTGCTCTAAACGTTGTTCAACAGTCGATGATGGTTGGGCTGGAGCGGGTGCTGGTGCGTCAGGTTGATGGCACTGTCGGAAGACGCGTTCGGATGGTGTAGAACGAACACCCGGGGGGAACAAAGTGGAAGGAGGATAGAGTGCCAAGTAGTAGTCCCATGGAGTCGAGGCAACGGGCATCTAAAGGATCGGCCTGACAAGCAACATGTAAATCTGAAATAGGAGCGTTAGAACCATGCAAAGAAAACAACAGTTGTGTAATAAGCGAACCTAAAATGAGAGGTCGTTTAGCTTTGATAACATGCTCTAATTGAAGTGCAAACCAATAACCCAAATTAACCGGACGACCGGTATATATACACCATAGAAAGAAGAGCTCCGTCTTTGAGACGTTTGCCGGAGCGTCTCGACGGCCTGAAAAATTATAAGCTAAGTAACGGTGTATGTAACATAAAGCAGGGTCACGAAACCATAAATCCTTCGATGTTTTTGGGCTATATGTAGTCTCGACATTATTAGTTAACAAAGAAAAAGCCTCAACAGCTTTGAAAGCAGTAGGAAATGTACACAAACTATTCTGAAAATCCTGAGACATAGCATACTCTTCAGTTACAAAAGATAAAGCAATATTAAAATCAATAAGAGATAAACTATGCATCGTACCTAACAGCGAAAATTTGACAACACCAGGTGTGTCAATCGAAACAGGATTGTGCCGATTAAATTGAAAGGTAAAATAGAATTCAAAAACAAGTTCATAATAGGTAGAATAAAGGACATCAAAATTTCCAACCCAGCCAATATTCTTGAAATAATCGTTAACAGCAGTTTCAATATTCAAGGCAGCCAAAACAGGAATCGACAAACACTTACAAGGCACAATCGTTTTATGCAGAGGAAATCGTACCTGTTCCGAGCAGTAGAGGATATGAAAGAAAGGTTACCGTGCAAATGGCCCTCCAGAGGTAAAACGTTGACGCGAGAACGGTATGTTCGGCCCCGAGAAGGTATCAGGCGGTGCTCGTCAGTCGGGATGGAAGAGTTGACAGTATTGCTAAAGGAAGAAGTCGAAGCTACTACTGGTGTGGGTTCGGGTTGATGTCATGATCATTGGGGAAGCGGGGAGGATTCAGTGTCGGCGGATGGAGTTGGTGTTGTGGGGCCCAATCGAGCTGCGCATCGTGGTGGTCGACGCCGAGGCCTGCGCGCGCCGTTCTCGTGCCGGTCGGTGGTGGTGGCTTTGGAAGAAGCGCGCATGTGGTCGGGGCGTGAACGGCCAGAGAGTGGTGACTCGTGGTCGTTGGCTGGAGGAGACACTGAACGGCGCAAAGGGGACGTCGGCGCGGTGGTCGGCAAAATCGTGGGTGAGCTTGTAGGCGCATTAGGCATCGCGGAGGGTGAGGAGTGGAGGGAAGCCGACGGTGGTCTGGTCAGTAATGGCTCGCAAGGGCGCGACCGAACCGGTTGGTGGCGTGGCATCCGTGTTGCGTGCGTGTAAGGGCGATGACGGCGGGGTTTCGGTGGCTTGAGGTTCAGCCATGGAAGATGAGGAGGGGGAAGAAGGAGAGTCGGGCGAGGTTGGGGCGTCGATCAACGGTGAGGATGAGGATGAGGAAGGGGTGTCGGTGAGATCGACGGCTTGGGGCGCGCAAAGGCGACAGCGACGCGAGTTGACGGTGAAAGTGGGTTCGGCGACGACGCGGCCCCAAGTGCGTACCATCGTGGTCGGTCGACGGCAAAGCTATTAGGGTGAACGGTTGTTTGAAGGGTGGAGGAAGGGGTACGTGCGACGGCAAGGAAATGGGGGAAAGAAAGTGGGAAAAGTGTTTAGGTTTTGGGGGTTTTAAGTAGTTGATAAGGGGTGTTTGGCTGCAGGGTTAGGGAACTCTAAACTGATATAAGCCTTTTTGGCTGCAGGGATATGGAATTCTGGACAGGAATAAAACCTGGACTAGAGGCTGTTTGGTACCTTAGATAGGGCTGTTTGGCTCTGTTTTGTCCCCCTTTCCTTGCTGAATCTTTGCTCCATGTGACCTGATCAAAGAAGAGAATTTTTATTAATATTTAAACAATAATTAAAATAAAAGAACAATAAATTAAAAATAAAAGAAAAGGAAGCAATAAATAGTGAATAGGAACAAGAACGACAAATAAAAGAAAAATAAATATTGGGTTGCCTCCCAACAAGCGCTTGTTTTACGTCATTAGCTCGACGACTCAAACGGTTTTATGGAGGTTCCAAATAAATTTTTTCAATCGAGTGAGTCTGAAAATTTTCGTAAAATGGTTTCAACCGCTGGCCATTGACTATGAACCGCCTTCCTGACTCTTCACTTTTTACTTCAACGGCACCATGAGAGAATACTTCAGTAACAACGAAAGGCCCTTGCCATCGTGATCGAAGCTTACCTGGAAACAATTTCAACACAGAGTTATAAAGTAAAACCCGTTGTCCTACTGAGAAATGCTTTTGAGCTATTTTCCTATCATGAAACAACTTGGTCTTGGCTTTATAAATACAAGCATTATCATAAGCATCGTTACAGATTTCCTCCAATTCTTGGATATCTAACTTCCTCGCCTCTCCAGCAGGGTCTAGCTCCATATTACATTATTGAACCGCCCAATAGGCTTTATGCTCCAACTCCACCGGAAGATGGCAAGCTTTGCCAAAAACGAGCCTGTATGGGGTCATTCCAATTGGTCCTTTATATGCCGTTCGATAAGCCCACAGTGTGTCATTAAGCTGAAGACTCCAATCTTTTCAGTTGGGCCGAACTGTCTTCTCCAAAATAGCTTTTATCTCCCTATTTGAGACTTCGGCTTATCCATTCATTTGGGGATGGTACGCCGTAGCTATACGATGATGGACTCCATATTTCGTCAACAGTGCATCCATGATTTTATTGTAAAAGTGGGTGCCACGATCACTAATTAGAGTTCGAGGTGTGCCAAACCTAGAAAAAATAGTTCGTTTTAGAAATTCCACAATGGTCTTGGCATTATCATTACGAGTAGGTTTTGCTTCAATCCATTTAGAAACATAGTCTACTGCGAGAATTATATACACATTGCTAAATGAAGAAATAAATGGGTCCATGAAGTCGATGCCCCAAACATCAAAGATTTCGCATACATGAATCGGGGATAAAGGCATCTGATTTCGTTTAGTGATGTTACCTGTACGTTGGCATCTTTCATAAGACTTATAGAAGTTATACGCATCTCAAAAAATTGTGGCCCAATATAGCCCACATTCTAGCACCTTATGAGCGGTCCTCTTAGGGCCAAAGTGTCTTCCGCAAGCTTCAGCATGACAAAAATTAAGGATAGAGATTACCTCAGTTTCTGGGACACATCGTCGAATCATCTGGTCCGAACAGTGCTTCCACAAGTATGGGTCGTCCCAAATGTAGTATCGAGCTTTTCGTCTAAGCTTATCCTTCATGGAACGTGTTAACTCAGTAGGTAACGAGCCTGTGGCTAGAAAATTTACCATATCTGCGTACCATGGGAGATGTGCTTCCGTCGAGAATAGGCTTTCGTCAGGGAATTCTTCCTTAATAGGGACGTCGTCAAAAGGCACTTTTATTCTGCTTAAGTGGTCAGCTACTAAATTCTCGCATCCCCTTTTGTCTCGATTTTCGACATCAAACTCTTGGAGCAACAAAATCCACCTAATGAGCCTTGGTTTTGCATCCTTCTTTGCGATCAAGTACTTGAGTACTGCATGATCAGAAAAAATAATTACTTTAGATCCCAATAAATAAGATCGAAATTAATCTAAAGCAAATACTACGGCTAAAAGTTCTTTTTCAGTAGTGGTGTAGTTGCTCTGTGCCGCATCCAAGGTTTTCGAGGCATAGCAAATGACATGGGGTTCCTTATCTATCCTTTGCCCTAACACAGCTCCTACACTACGTTCGCTTACATCACACATAATTTCAAATGGGTACTTCCAATTCGGCGGCTGCACTATAGGAGCGGAGACCAACTTCTGCTTAAGTGTATCAAAAGCCTCCTTACACTTCTGGCTAAACTCGAACTGCTTATCTTTCTGCAACAACTCACAAAGTGGTTCCGCTATTTTCGAAAAACATTTTATAAAGCGCCTATAGAACCCTGCATGGCCAAGAAAAGAATGAATTTCCCTTACAGTAGAGGGATAAGGTAAAGAATTTATAACATCAATTTTGGCCTTATCGACCTCAATTCCCCTAGAAGAAACTATGTGCCCTAGAATTAAACCCTTGTCTACCATAAAATGACACTTTTCATAATTTAAGACAAGATTGAATTCTATACACCTGCTTAAAATTATCGTTAAGTTTTTAAGGCATTCATCAAAACAATTCCCATAAACAGTAAAATCATCCATAAAAACTTTGATAATCTTTTCCACATATTCAGAAAATATACTCATCATGCATCTCTAGAAAGTAGCCAGCGCATTGCAAAGACCAAACGGCATCCTCCTATATGCAAATGTACCAAAAGGGCACGTAAAAGTGGTCTTCTCTTGGTCCTCCGGCGCGACTGGTATTTGAAAGAAACTTGAATATCCATCAAGACAGCAAAAGTGAGTTTTTCCAGCTAACCTTTCAAGCATTTGATCAATTAAAGGAAGGGGAAAATGATCTTTTTTAGTGTAGGAGTTCAACTTTCTGTAATCTATACAAACACGCTACCCATTTTGCACTCAGGTTGGCACCAAGTCACCCTTGGCATTTTTCTTTACTGTCACGCCCATTTTCTGGGGCACGACTTGCACCCGACTTACCCATCTGCTATCCGAAATGGGGTTGATTACGTCAGCATCCAAAAGCTTGATTATTTCCTTTTTTACTACCTCCATCATATTCAGATTTAGCCGTCTTTGCGCCTCTCACCTCGGTTTCGTGCCCTCCTCCATGTAGATCCTGTGTGTGCATGTCAATGGGCTTATTCCCTTTAAATCTGCAATGCTCCAGCCAATTGCCTCCTTATGACTTTTCAATACACGAACCAAACTTTCCTCTTCATGGGAAGAGAGTCGATTGGAGACTATGACTGGTAGAGTATCATCGTCACCTAAAAACGCATACTTCAGATGTTCAGGTAGCGGTTTCAATTCCAATTCTGATGCCTGCATAACAGAGGGTAAAAGCTTAGTACCTGGGGATAACAACTCATTAACGGATTCAAATTTATCAAAGTCAAATTTAAAATCATAAATGGATTTAAAATTTTCTTCCACTAATGAGTCGATTATATTGACACAATTCACGCTCAAAATTTCACTAGGGTGGCTAATGGCATCGTAGACGTTAAATTTCACGATCTCCCCATCAAACTCCATTGTGAGAGTTCCACTTTGAACGTCAATTTTAGTACTAGCTGTACTAAGGAATGGTCGTCCCAACAAGAGATCTGAAGATCCTGGAGCACTGTCTTCCTCCATTTTTATCACATAGAAATCTGCAGGAAAAATAAGTTTGTTAACTTTTACCAACACATCCTCGAGGACTCCTTCGGGATGCACAACGGACCTATCTGCCAACTGAATAATAACACCTATTTTTGTCAAATAACCTGCGTTAAGTGATTCATAAATAGAATAGGGCATTACATTTATAGAGGTTCCTAGATCACACATAGCCTTTTTAATTCCCAAATGTCCTATTTTGCATGGTATTTCAAACATACCCCTATCCTTACATTTTGCCGGCACTTTTCGTTGTAACACTGCAGACACATTTTCACCAACATTCACCCTTTCATTACTTGTTAACTTTCGTTTGTTGGTGCAAAGTTCTTTAAGGAATTTAGCATACCTGGGTATTTGCTTGATGGCATCCAACAGTGGAATGTTGATCTCGACATTCCAAAATGTTTCGAGGATCTCCTTGTCCTCCTTACCTTTTCGATATTGGTTGAAACGTTCCGGAAAGGGAGGTTGGATTTTAGGCAATGGAAGTCTTGGTCGGACCTGTTCGTCTTTCTCAGATTTTTCCTGGGCGATTTCTTGGGCATGATTCCTGTCGGGAATCAATTCCAGAACTTTTCCACCTCGCAGCGTTACTGAATTTGCGTTTTGCCTTGGGTTTGGCTCTATTTGGGACGGCAGCTTCCCTTGAGAACTTATTCTCTCGATTGATGTGGTCAACTCCCTTATGGACGCCTCGATTTTCTATTGAAACTCAAGAACGTTAGCTGCTAATTTATTGACAAGAGCCTCTAGAGAGTTACCTAGGTTTTGTAGAGGTCAGTTTTGGTATGGCTGATTGTACCGTGGATTAGCTCTATAACTCAAATTAGGATGATCCCTCCACCCTGGGTTGTAGGTATTAGCTTAGGGATCATAACGCCTTTGTGGTGGACTAGGAAAATTTCCCACGCCATCCAAATGAGCCATCGTGTCGTCATTCAAACTGGGACATACATCAATTGTGTGCTCAGGTGTAGCACATATTCCACATAACCGGGCTGGTTTAGCTTTTTCTACAATAAGAGAGCTCACAATATTAGTAAGTCTATCAAGCCTATCCTCTAAGGAAGAATTACTTAGTGGTGAACCCTTCCAGGGGGTTCAGGATTAGCTCGAAACTGCTGAAAATTTGCAGCCATCGTAGAGATTAAGTCCATTGCTTGTTGGGGGTCATGTTGACCAACGCTCCTCCACTAGCAGTGTCTACCATATTCATCTCCTTCGGTTTTAAACCTTCATAAAAGTACTGGAGGAGAGATTGCTCTGTTATACCGTGTTGTGGGTAGCTTGCACACAACTTCTTAAACCGCTCCCAATAATCATAAAGAGTTTCTGCTTCTTTCTACCTAATCCCCACGATCTCCCTTCTTAGCTCAGCTGCTCTAGATGCTGGGAAAAACCTGTTGAGAAACAAACGAGATAGATCAGCCCATGTAGTTATAGATCTAGAAGGTAAATAAAATAACCATTCCCTAACTGAGTCTGCTAGGGAAAAAGGGAAAGCGCGCAATTTAATCTGATCCTCAGTTACGCCTTGAGATTTCATATTCAGACTAACCATATGAAACTCCTTTAAGTGTTTATGGGGGTTTTGATTCTGTAACCCTCGAAATGTTGGTAGCAACTGAATCAACCCTGATTTCAGCTCAAAAACAGTGTCCATGCTAGGATACGCGATGCACAGTTGCCGAATCATTTGAGCCGTTGGTTCTTGTACAAAGTTAGGGTTTTCGTCAACCCTAGCGTTGAACACTTCTTCAAATGGATCCACTTCTTCTGCTTTACTTTCAAGTGTTTGAGTAGGGTTTTCATTAACCCTAGACTCTGCTTCGTCGTCGATCCTGATTTCTGGCGGTGGATTACTTCGAGTCACTACCACCGCTGACTGCTTTTTCCTTAACTTAGTTTCTTTCCGATTAGCTTTTGCAGTCTTTTCAATCTCCGAATCAAACGCAAGAATGCCTGGAGCAGATCTAGTCATAGAAAACAAAAAAATAGGATTAGTACATTATCGATCCTCGGCAACGGTGCCAAAATTTGATGCGTCGTTTAATGCACCAAAATATGTCGTACTCCCTGCAAAATAATGAAAATAACAGCAAAGGGCAAGTAGGGTCGAATCCATAGGGATCGGATTATACAAATGTCTGTTTCTTGAGATCCTGGGTAGAATCGTGCCTAAGAAAGCTTGCGATCCTGGAAAAATAAAAAAACAGAATTAATAATTTCGATTTGGAATAAAACAGAATATTAAATGAATTGGAATCGTGAAAGTAAATTGCAAAAATAAAAAGGAAAATAAGAGAGTTTAAAGAAGATGAGTTTTCTTATTTGGCGAGATTCTAGCCTCCGGTTGTCTCGTTCCTCCTTGGGTTCAATCTTCGGCTTTTAGATGACCCTTCTCTGCCCAAGTAAGCCAGTTATAGTGGAAGAGGACGCCTACGACCACCAACTCCAAGAGTTTTACCTTACGAATTTAGGGAGCCTGACTCTAGCCTGCTATTGCCCTTGTGGAGTCATTTATGCTAGATCAATGTTCCTCAATGGAGAATCCCACACCATTTTGTCTATTGGGCTCACTAACCTCTGACGCAGTAAGCTCACGAACCGACGGTGCAATCCTCCCAAAACACACAAAGCGGCCGCCTCTGCATAAGTTGAAAGGGTAACTTTTAAGGGGACCTGGACGGAAGCGTCAGCCCAGTAATGCGAGAAAATGATGAATACCTAGGTGAGAAAGTTAAGCGCGGGTTCTAAGCCTCAAGAACCCCTTAGGGAATTCGACAACCTTCAGCTAGATGGAATTTAGTGGTTCATAATTGTGGTGGGAAAGAAAATAAATATAAAAGTATGAAAAAGGGAATTTTTATTGAAAGAAAAATAAAGGAAGTACAATAGACTTATGGGAGAGGAGTGTACAGAAAAAGATGAACAACCAAAATGAGTCACTCCATCCCCTATTTATAGTGGTTAAGGTAGATGGGCTAGTCCTACTCAAACTCCCAAAGATAATTACAATTTAATTAAAGATAAATAGAGATAAATAAAGAAATTAAATAATCTTAAATAATTATCCTATCATTAATTATCCTAATATAATAAAAAATAGAGTTTGATAAAGCAAAGTCTCTTCTTTTTGCATTTCAATCCCTCTGCCCTCCATGTTTGCACTTTTGGCACCATCTTTTCCCTTTGTTGCACATTGGTCCATTTTTATCTTTAATTTCACAATTTTGGCCCTCAATTTTGCAGTGGTCTCCAATTTAGTCCCTAAGAGATAAAAGTCCATAAATAGCCCAAATTAGTAGAATCACATTCAAAATTAATATACAATTAGCACATAAAAACATGTCATTCTAGAGTGTTATAGCAAATTATTAGATTGGCCCATTTAGCAAAATATCAATCGGCCCATATATCAAATATCAAACGGACCATATAGCAAATTATCAATCGGCCCATATAGCAAATGTCAATTTGGCCCATAAAGGCTATTTTCGTAATTTTCGTAATTTTACCCACTAAGGGTAATTCGGTAATCTCGCGGCCCAGGGATATTTCGGTAATTTACCCTCTAAGGGTATTATGGTATTTCGCAACCTAGGCTTAACTACTAATTTGGGGTATAAAATCGAAACTATCCATCTGCGTCATACTGACTAAATTGACCAGAACTTGAGTTAGAAAACTTGAAATCTAAATCCATAAATTTTCCTTGAAACTAGACTCATATATCTTTCTCCTATAATTTTTCCAGAATTTTTAGCTTAACCATTTAGTACAGTTTATTTCTTAAAGTTTCCTTTGTTTTGCTGTCTAATAATTCTAACCTCTCTTAACTTAATCTCAAATATCTTACTGTACGGTTTTCATATACTGCTCCCACTTATTTCTATTGAAAATAGGTTCACTAAGGAATCCATACATATCAATGATAACTCTTAATTCACTTTGTACAATTTTATACAATTTTTCCAAGATAGAACAGAATACCCCGAAGTCATTCAGAACCAGTCTCACTAAAATTAACATATCTCAGAATATAAAATTCCTTTTCCTTCTCTGTTTCTTCCATATTAAATTAAACACAGTAAGCTTTAATTTGATATCTTATTTGCTTATTAATTTCCTTCCTCCTATTTTTCGTGATTTTTCAAATACACATCACTGTTTCTGATTGGAACTGTTTTATTACAAAATATGATTTCCACTACGATCATACGCACGCCCGAGTGATCATGGATGCCGGTTTTTGGTTTTCTTCGGTATTTCGACCGATTCATAGAATATTTCATACAAAATTTCAGAGAAGGGTGAGATTACACACCATTTTAGATATGTATACGAAAGGTACGGGATTACACACCATTTTAGATATGTATACGAAAGGTACGGGATTACACACCTTGATTACGAGTTGTGGTTTCTACCGATTTCGACACCTATAATTATAGTTGATAGAAGGTTAGTCTCTACTTTGATAGTCGTAACTAGAAACACTTTACTAGGCTAACTCCACTTACCACGAATTCTAAATGATTAACGAGTGCATAGATCGAGTGATTAAACCCTAATACATAAAGTTGATTATTCAACCTTCAATCCGATTAACACAATAACCATATGGATTTATCGAATGGACTATGAAAAGACCCTTACCTTAAAGATGATAATACCGATTCCAACCGTTTGATTTATGGCTATGGATGAATCAAAGGTAATCGATTCGTCCTTCCCACTATAACATCGATTCAACCAAGGAGAAACATTCAACACGCGAGAATGGAGAAGAAAGATGATATTAAGGAATCGGCTCCTGAAAAGGAAAAATATATGTTGATATTCGGCTATGGTGAATAATATTAAAGTGGAAGTGATGCTTGAAGGATTTTGTGAAAAGAAAAGAAGAGGAAGAAGTAGAATGGTGGATTAGTTTCGGTTTTCAAGAATGATGAGTGAACAAAAGAAATGGTCTCAAAGTTGTGTACCTTCGGCCACAAAAGAAGAAAAGATGAGAATAAATTCACCAATGATTTGAAGAATTAGCAAGAAGGAAGATTTTGAGAGAAAGAAAAATGACACCAATGTTGCATAAATGAATTTTGGCCAAAAACAAAACTAAAGCTTTCACCAATTGCCAAGACCAAATTCGGCTAGGAGAAAAGAATTTGAGAAGAGAAAAAAAACACACTTGGTGCTAATGGAATTGTCTAAAACTAACACTAAAGCCTTACCAATACTAACAAAAATTCGGCTATGCCCCTTAAGCCCCAAAAACCGTCCACATACATAGCTAAAATGGTCAACAATTTTCCACCCATACCTTCCAAAACACTATCCACGAAATAAACCTCTTGTCCCCCTTACTTACCTATTTCTTTTGATTCCTTTCCCCAACTTCAATCTTTCCTTAATCTTTTTAGCCATCTTACCATAAAAATAAAAGTCCAACTTACCATAATAACATGCTTGGCCGACACTTGATGGATGAGTGCAAAAATAAAAGTCCAAATTTGTACACAAAGTGATTCGAACCTCCTCCCTTCAAGTCCATCATATGGCACCACTACCTCTTTACCAAATGCTCAATTATGCTAGCTACTTACTCTTTTATTTCCATAAGCCTTGATGCCACTTACTATCTCTCCTTAATAGGCTTAAACAAAAAATTTTACTAAGGCCCAACTTGAACCCGGAACTTCATAGAACCCCGTAACTTTCTAAAATCACCTTCCTAATAAGTCCAACTTGAAATAATGTCGTTCTCTTGTTCTCAAAAAAAAAAAAATTTAAACATTCCTACGCCCAAGGCCCATTGGGCCCAATCCTACTAGGCCCAATTTTGGGATGTTACAGTGTGAACTAGGGTTTGGTTTGGGATAAGGGTCTTTGTTTTTGGGCCACAAATTGGGTAAGGATTAGGTTTGCTGGGCTTATTTGGGCCTTGTAAAAAGAAACTGTTAAATGGGCTTTTAATTATTATTTTTTTGTTTGGTTTTAAATTTGTTATTGGGCCCCAGGCATAAATGGGCTCTTATACTGACTACGGATGTTTGGATGTGTATGCATGAGAAATGATCCACAAAAAAATGGTTCATCTTTTTTGATATTCAATCTCTTGTTAAGATACATTATGTTTAGTTTGCAGATTTGAACTTTCAAGTGTAAAAATCCTAAAAGTTCCAAATAAAGAGTAGGAGTTCCTGCTCCTTAATTTCATAAAAGTTAAAAACATTAATAGTTATGTATTGTTAGCTACAGAAAAATGGCATTTCAGGTGTACTAGAGCTGAATGGGTCAACAGCCTGCCGAGATTTCAGCAACTTAATTGATTCTTCAACGATTGGGATGGCATACAAAGGGACATTGAATTATCTTTGTATTGTGCCATTGAATTACATATGTGTATATATTTTCTATGTGTATCATGTAAAAAATAATGAGACATATGCATATACATCCTTAGATCAACACATTTTACATGACAAATATTGTTAAAGAAATATTTTGTTTTATTGATTTTTTTGTCAACAAACAACTGCAGCAGAATATTTCTAGGTAAATTAGATTAAAAATATAAAGAAAAAAAGAGAAGAGTTGCATGGATTGATAGATGTATCAAATACAAGAAATTCAAGAAATTAAGAAATAATGGCAAATAAAATTACAACCGCCTTGAATTTGGAACAACTCTAGTCCAATCTGAAATCTAGCTTCATCTTCCTTGTCAAGTAACAATTACGAGTGCAAAACATAGCTTGGAATTGACCCGAAATAACCACACTTGAATCACATCACCTACCTTCAAGTCATTACTGTCGAAACCATTTTTTTGCGTTTAGAAAAACGGGGATCGAATTTAAAAAGAAAATGGAGTCGTCACCGATCTTTTATTCAATGTGTGATCGGATCACCTTAAGATGGATTATTTTAATAAAACATTTGGATTTATAAAAACAATAATTTTTTGGTCTACAAAATATAAGAAAACATGTTTGGGAGTCGGTTACGTGCTAGGAAGGATTAGCACCCTCGCAACGCCCAAAATTAGTACCAAATTGATTAGCTAGTGTCCTTGTGTTGAAAACTTGAAAATGTTTAATGTGTGATACTGTAACATACTTAAATCGGGGCTCTTGCATTTTAATTGTTTGCATGTGAATGGTATGAATGTGATGTTAGTTAGGGTGTCTTAGGGTCTAGGCATGAGCCAGGGGTAGGCCCGAGCCAATACAAAAATTTTAGTTTTGGGTACTTGATAGGGGGAGCTGAAGGAGCTGGGTGTTAAGGGTATTTTATAACAAGTTTTGGCACAAGAAACCAAGTGGTAAAGTGGCAAGGGAGGCGCCACTTAAGGCATGGAAGTGACGCCTCATGCAGGGGGAAGGAGCCTTGGTTCGAGCTGCAGGAATCCCTCTTTGGGTATTTCTTTTTGATGCTTGGACAAGGGAGGAAATATGCTCAGGTTGGACTCTGATGAAAGAGGATGGAAGAAGTCAACAGATTCAAAATAGATGGAGGAGAGAAATTTGTGGAGTTTGAAGTATTCAAATTCGTTTGAATAGGTGGTCAAGAGAAAAGTAAGGAGGAAAAGAAAGGATTGTGTTGGGGGAAGTATGTTAGCCGAAATTGAAGTGGTGGATGGTGTGCATTCGGTTTTGGTGAGTGAGAGGGGGTGTGCCGAATTTGGGTTTGCTTTGGGTATTATTTTTCGGCATTTGGTGTGTGTGTGTCTCACTTCTTGGTTTTCAGCTTTTCTTTCATTCTCTGTTGTGCCGAATCACTCTCACAATTGCACATTTTTGCATCTTTGGTTCTTTTTCCTTTTCTCTCAAAATACCCTTAGTCGAATGCTCTCCTAGACCACTTCTTCCTCTTTTGTGTTATTTTAGTTGTTTGGCCGAACCTGCTATGCTCACCATTCACTTTCTCTTATAAGCTGAAACCCTATTTCTTGCTTTCATCTTCTTTTTGTTGTGCTAGCCGAATCTACTCCACCCCATTTGGTTCATTTTTTCCCCATCTTGTCTTCAAAAGCTGAATCACTATTTCTCTCTTTCTCTTATATTGTTTTTTTTTCCTTTTCGAAACACCTTGTTAGTCGAAGATCATACTTCCTTTTTGCTCCTAGCAGAATCGCAACTCATAACCTGGTAAGATCTTATTATTTTCCCTTTTGCCTCACTCTCTTTTCTTTTGATCTCATGGTCGAATCTCCCTGACATGCTCACATCTCTATTTCTTTTTCTATCTTGGTTGCTATGATGAGAAAAGCCGAAATTTCTGTCACTCAAACTCTCTCGTTGGACTCTTGGTTGTTGTAGATTGTCGTCGTTGTCTATTCACTCTCAATCGATTTTGTTAGTGCTGTGGTAAGTGTCTCTGCTATTCAATTATTTCCTATTGTGTTAAATGCTGAAGGCAATAACTAAACTTGAAGATCTTGGCCGATTGGAGGGTGTTAAGGAAGGCTTGGCGTTAGCCGACTGAGTAGTCAAGTAGTGCTTTGGTCTAAGATACTGAATCTTCGGGATTTGTCGACTTAGGTAAGGGATCTATCCATTCGGGTTCTATAACTCCAATGGTTGTTATTTCGTTGCTTTAACCCGATTTAGTGATAAGGTGTGTTATGGATTCAAAGGCTAATCAAGTGTTAGGTGGGGTTAGATCTGAGACCCCAGCCCCTAAGTTTAAGAAGAGGGTTGTCTCGGCGGTTTGCGATTGGCCACCTGGGTGTGGACCGGTATCCGAGCAGGAGAGTAGACAGATCGCGGTAGTGTCAATTAACTACAGTATCGACGTAGAAAGTGTAGTCTTGCAGGTAATCAGGTGTGTATCTCTTACACACTTCATATTCCATGTGTTAGTATGTTAATACCTTGAGTGTCGTTAAAAGCCGGAATAATTGTGGAAATCGATATGATACCCTTGTGGGTAAAAGCGAGGACTCCGGGTAAGTCCATTCTGATGGCTAGTGTTATTTGCCTCTGTTGAATCTGTATATGTCATGTTACCGTATGTTGTTAATTGCTAAAGCATGATAATAATGTATGTAAGAGTATGTTCATTGAAATGGGTATAAAGAGAGGAGGGGGAAGATATGTTATTTGTGACTTTGGGTCACCAGTGGTTTGGCACCACCAGTGGTTTGGTACCACATATGTTATTCGTGACTTTGGGTCACACAAGTGGTTCGGCACCACATATGATATCTTTGTGACTCGTCCCCGGTGGCTTAGTACCACGATGGGTTGGCCCCACATATTACATTAAAAAGGGATTGTCAACAGTGGTTTGGTACCACAAAGTGGGTTGGCCCCACATATGTTTAATTGTGACTTTGGGTCACCAGTGGTTTGGCACCACGAGTGGTTTGGTACCACATTTGTATATATATTGTTTGTGACTTTGGGTCACCAGTGGTTTGGCACCACCAGTGGTTTGGTACCACACGGGGTAGGATTTGGAGTTATGGATGGCTAGGTCTTGGGTTGCATGACATACATACTTGCTTATGAAACTGTGTAAGGGTTTTGTTATTTCCGGGATGGGGATTTACACACTGAGTCTCGATGACTCACCCCTTCCATTTACATTTTGCAGATAATTCATAGATCGCGGTTGTGGACCGGGATGAACTCGAGGTGGCCATGCTCAACAGTTGGTTATTTTTTTTAAATGGTTAACTTTTGGTTTTACTTTATTTTTAAATTTTGGATTTTCGGTGTTGTAATAAGGCCATCTAAATGTTGCTTTGGGTTTTATTTACTTTGACAAATGCCTTTGAATTTTATGATAAACATTAACGCAAGATTAACAAGGGAAGAAACTATAAAATGGACGTTTTCACAACTTAAACAAATTTTTGGGAATTTCTCAAAATCTTACCATCGGGTAAATAAGCGAACTTGCAGCATTAACAAGTTAAATAGGACTTCTTTAAAGAAGAAGTCAAAATGGGTTTAGAAAGTATCTTAAATTAACTCGATTTAACTAAATTTTAAGAGTTTTTCTTTTAAATGTGAGACAACATCATATTTTCCAAAAACGTTTTCTTTACTGTGACAAACCAGATTCGGTCGTAGCGTTTTGACCGGGTTTGGGGTGTTACAAATACTTTTTAAAGAATGTTAATTAATTTTGAATTGGATCTCAAGATTCACTCGTTCCAAAGGAATAAAAACATCATATCTAACACGTTAGGATGTGACACGTTTATACCCGACACCAAGATTGTCTTTGATTTTCAAAATATGCAATTAAAAGGATATTTGGTTATTTGATCAAACAGAAAACCAAAACTCAGCATGATAGGGCACAATTTCTCGAATTTCCAAACACACAAATATTGTCTTATTTTGAAGAATTTTCAAATACACAATTTTAAAATTGGCTCAAAATAAATTTTATTGAATCACTATTCGATAATGAGGAACAAAAATATAATATCGAGCATGGAATAATAATACATGAATACAACTTTATACAAATGGATGACAAGAATAATATGAACATGCAATTCAATATACAATAGCGATAATTGTATAGTTTAAAAGACACATATTAACAATCAAAGATCAATAAACTACAAGATATGGTAATCTTACAAAATTCACAAGGCAAATTAATATAAGACAAATAACCATTCGACATATATTCTTCCAGCATTCACACTAGCAAAATTTAAAATGGATCAAACAATGTATATAACCATCAATAGGAAATAAACATAAATCAAATTAAAAAATAAATAGAATATAAGCAATTTAAAAATAAAAAATAAATTTAGTACAAATAATGTAAAAAGTAGTTTTAAGGATCAGTAATATACAATAATTTGAAACAAATGATATATAAAACATTTAAAATAAATAAATAGAATCTAAAATAAGGTATATAAAATAATTTAATATAAAAATATAAAAAGTTTAAAACAGTATATATAAAAGAGGAAATTAAAATACATAACAATTTTAAAAGGATAAAAAAGAAAAAACTGAAATAAACTATATAATATATAAAAAAAACTAGAATAAATAATATATATAAAAATTTAGAATAAGTAATATGTATAAAATTATTTTAGATAGTAAAACAAATTTTAATAAACATTATATTAAAACAAGTTAGAATAAATAATATATCAAAATAATTTAAAACAGGTAATATACAAATATTTTGGAATATCATATAATAAAACAATTTAAAACTAAATAAATAAATGAATTAAGTAAACTGGGGACGAGATTGAAAACCAAAACAATATTTTAAGGATAATCAGTAAATAAATAAATTATTAAGGCCGAATTAGGGACAAATAAAGTGCGCGCAAACGATCAGGGATTGAACTAGTAAATATCCCATAATCAAAACGTAGCACACAGATTGGACTAATTTAAAAAGGCGCGCAAATCTTTGGGCAAAATTAAAAGAGCAAAAGAAATAAAAGGAAGCTTAATTAAATTTGAACGCGAAATAGAGGGATCGAGCGCGCAATTATACCATCACCGCAAAAATGCACGAATCCCATGGATATCGGGTCGGGTCGAATCGGGTCATGGCCTGTACAGCGTCGTTTTAAGGCTATCGAAATAAGCCTAAACGGCGCTGTTTTTCTAAAACAATATTATCCCTAAAAAACAATCAGACCATCCCTTTTTTTCTGTAAAACAAAAATGAAGTGAATCCTAGACGCCTTAAAAAATAAAATCAGAGCCCCTCCCTCTCGCTATTCTGTCGATCCAAAGAACTGCGTCGTTCGGCCACCGATTCACCATGGTTGTAACACCCCATACCCGACCCATGTGTTACGAGTGGATTTGGTATGTCACACGAGCAAAACATGTTAAATCCTTTTTATTTGTACTAAAATAGGTATTGATTTTTTAAAATCAAGAAAACAAGTTTGATTTGAAATATTTGATAAAATTTCTACTAACCTCGAAGATTGATTGATAAATTGATAAATTTGAACTAGAGAATTTATAAACCGTGACTTTTGAAAACAACGTTGAAAATTCGAAAGAAAATCTGAGTCTTTTGAAAATAGCGTTAATTGTTCGAGAGAAAATATCCGAGTTAAAATATTTGTAAAAGTTTATTTAGAAATCTATTTGTTAATCGATTTTGGAAAACCTTTATTTAAGTTTTTACAAAATTCCCTTTTTAAACCATTTAAGAAAAATAATAAAAACATTCCAACCATAAAGCAAAATAAAAATAGTCCAGAGGCCTTATTACAACATTTAACCCAAAATAGTAAAGTAATAAAATAAACGAGAAAGAAGTCTAAAGTCCAAATAAACCATTTCTGAAGTTTGGCCTCCCTCGAGTCATCCATAGCCCAAGTCCATATCATTAAGCATTACCTACAAGGGTTAAGAGAAAAGGGGGGTGAGTTACGAGAACTCAGTGTGAAATCCCCTTACCGTTATCCATTGGGCCGGAACCCATTTAGCAATATTTTGGGCCTAAGCCCATTTACAATAACAATAAAGTATCAAATATAACATGTGTATGAAATGCAATTCCCAAACCAATCCTAATAGTCCATCCGCTACACACCACCCGTACCAACCAATACACCTGTGGGGATCTTTAGTCAACCCACCCCGCCAGCACACCAATCGCAGGCATTAAGCCATTTATATCAAATATAATTATGGACAAGCCACCAGATTAACAGAATTTACGTGGCATTGCCACTTTGATTTGTGGCGAGCCACGAATTATGTAGCAGAGCTACCGGAACTTCTCTTCATCATTATCCCATCCCATGCAAAATCATGTATATAATGCATAACAAATCACAATATAACAACAGTAATTTATTCAGATATTTATTACAAAATTATTGTAACATCCTGGAAAGGGCCTATGCATTTTCGGCTTAATTGTACGAAGTGACATGTTCTATGTACTAAGAATAAATTTTGAACATTTTTGGAAACTCAGAAATGTATGAAAGTGAAATGGAAATGAACATTTTTGGAAACCTGGAAATGCATGGACATGAACATTTTTGGAAACCTAGAAATGCATAGACATGAACATTTTTGGAAACTAGGAAATGTAAGGAAATGATTCAGAAATGGAAAGTGAACATTTCTAGAAACTTGGAAATGTAAGAAAATGGCAAGTTTACAGAGCCGATCGAAAATTTTAGGAAACTTAGAAATGACTTAGAAATGTCGAGTTTTAAAGTTTAAAATAGGAAATTAAGGCAAGGTGGCCTTAAAAGAAAAAGTTGGTGGAATTTGACACACAAACAGGCTTGGAAAAGTGGCCTGAAGATGCCACTTAGGGCCTATGGAAATGGCGCCATATGCAAGAGGAATGGGCACTGGTTCGAGTCACTTGGGAAGCAAATAAAGGAGGCTTTATTTTTGCTTCGGAGAAAATTTGAGGTGGACGGCACATGCTTCTAGAAAGGGAGGAGTTTTATTTTCATAAATACTCGATAAATAAGTTGATAAATAAGGGATTTAAATTGGATTATTTTTGAAGAGATAATAGATGGATAAATATGGATTTATTTTTTTATTTTGATAGATAAGGAAGAGATAAAAGAGGATTATTATTAGTATTATTTTTATTAAGAGATAAGAGATAATTATTGGATTAAGTTTTATTAAAGTGATAAATCAAGGGATAAAGCTATCAAAATAGAAGAGTGGTGGCCAAGTAAAGGACTCTAGCTAGTAATTTTGGCTATAAAAGGAAGAGTAAGGCTATTCTTCATTCATTCTTTTCTCTTCAAGAAAACCTCTGCCAAAATTCTCTAAAGTTTCTCCTCTTCTCTCTGCCGAAATTTTCCTAGCCAATTCTCTCTTTCCTCTGCTATTTTGCTAAAACCAAAAACCCTAGTAAAGCAAGCCAATCTCTTCATCTTTCTTTTCTTCCTATTTCTCCTTACCAATCAATTCAAAAGCCGAATCTTGGAAAGGCTTCAAGCATAGGTGCTGTCGATTTCTTCAAAGGTAAGAACAAGTTTGATTTCCATTCTTTTAGAGAGATAATCTAACCCCATACATATTTTGGTTGCCGAATATGGAAGGATCTTTCGGGATTATCAGAGTAGTTGACTAAAAGGAGGAGTATTCGGGATTTCTAAGATTAAGGTAAGACATGTGAATATTCGGCCAAAGGCCTTGATTTATATTTTGATGATTAAGATTAAGTCTAACGTAAGGTTTTAGGGATTTCGACATTCCTAGGAAATAAGGAGCAGTTTCGGGATTTGTTGGTGTTCCAATCGGCAACAAGGTAAGAATACTAATCCTACTAGGATTTGGTTTTATAGTCAAATAGGTCTTCTCTAAAGATTACCATGTTAACTGAATTTAGGCATTAAAGATCTAAAACAGTAGATCGATTCTCGGGATTTCAAGGATTTTTAAGCGAATCAGGTGTGTAATCCCCACTATCTTTTAATATGTCACATGGCAATATTTTAACCTATGAATATATATATATGAATGTGAATATGGCTAAGTACCCAAATGTTGTACAAAAGTACTCAGGTACGTTTCCTACTTTTACTAGGAATATGAAATATGTTACTTATAACATGTGAAAAATCTATAAGAATGTGAATACATGTATGATATGCATGATAATGATAATATGGGGCATATGGTTGTATATTGAAAGGGAAGTGAAAAGTGGTGACTTAAGACCACGATGTCGAAAAGTGGTGACTTACGACCACGATGTCGAAAAGTGGTGATCTAAGACCACGATGAATCGAAAAGTGGTTTTCTAAGACCCACAGATCACGGTGACTTAAGCCCGCAATTTGGTGTGTAGCGGAAGGAGGGTCGACTTAGTAGTCCCCACGGTGTGTTTGGTAGGTACGGGGTGTGTAGCGGATGGCATCTAGGTTTTGGGTTCGGGATTGCATCATTATTTTGAATTAATGTGTGAACATGAAATGTATGGTATGCCTTGATTTATTAAATTGTAGTGTTGGTTACACATTGAGTCAGTTTGACTCACCCCGTTGGGGAATATTTTCAGGTGATGAGCAATAATGGACCGGGTCGGCAGGAGCTAAAGGTGGCCATGCATCGCAAGAAGAAGTTTAAAGATTTGGACTTTTATTTTACTCAGTACTTTAATTTTATTTTTGGGTTTGGTTGATGTGATAAGGCCATAAGGCCCAAGTTGGATAGTTTTATTTCTTTGCTTTTATTATTAATCATTATGTTACGAATTACTTTTAATTAAGTTCATTTAAATTATTTTTTTTAAAATAAACCCTAAATTGTTTTGCCACCATAATTAAATGATTTCTAAGTAAAATAAATGGGTTTTCGCTCTAAGCCCAATCCAAAACGATATTTTTCTAAAATTACACAAATTTTCCCTAAGTAATAAAGAACATTGAAACCGGTTTACTTAAGGAACATACCAGATCTGGCCAAGGCTTGTGGGCCGGGTTTGGGGTGTTTCAATTATGGCCCATTATCTCAATTAATCAAAAAGGCTCATTAAACAAAATATCAGATTTGGCCCATTTAGCAAAATATCATATTGGCCCACTTTAGCAAAATTGTAACACCCCAAACCCAGCCCAAACATTACGACCGAATTTGGGTTGCTACCGAGAAAAACATTTTGGAAATCTTTTCAAAACCATTTTAAGTTCTGTCGAAAACCTTGTGTTTTCAAGTCTCTTGTTAAAAACCATACTTAGGTTTATTTTAAAAATATTCATTAAGCCAGATTGTTATCGATTCAGGTGTACCCGATGGCACGATAAAACATTTTGCGTTTGGATTTTAAGAAAACATGTGTACTTAACTTAATATTAAGAAATAGTTTAAACAGATTATTCCAAAACATGAAATAATAAAAAAAATAAATCTAGGAGGCCTTATTACAACTTGGTTAAAAATTCAACCGATAATAAAAAATAAAATAACTAAAATTTAAGTTCATTTAAATCAAAGTCCACTGCATGGCCACCTTGAGTCCATCCGGCTCCACATCCGCGATCTACATGTCACCTGAAAAATGTAAAGGAGAAGGTGAGTCACCAAGACTCAGTATGTAACCCTTCCCCCGGTTTAATGCCACATCATACACAATTTATAACAAATTAACATGCACTAAACCATGCACCCAACCTAGCCATCCAAACTCCTTTCTCTACCCCGTGTGGTACCAAACCACTGGTGGTGCCAAACCACTGGTGACTTAAAGTCACAATTGTGATACCAAATCACTAGAGGTGCCAAACCTCTGGTGTCCGAAGACACAAATCGAATGATGGGGCCAACCCATCGTGTGATACCAAATCACTGGCGTCAATCAATGGTAATTAACATCAAGCCACTGGGACGAGACGCTATGAGGTGCCAAACCTCTGGTGACCGTAGTCACAATGTGGTACCAAACCACTGGTGTCCGTCGACACTAATATCACTGCCCCCTCCACTCATGTACCCACATCAATCAATGGTAATTAACATCAATCATGCCAACATACTTATTTCGCACATGCACTGGATTTATCATTTAAACATATAACAAGTCGTATATACCAAATATGCCATGCTTCCCAAAAGCATTATAACATCAAGGACTTACCTGGATCCTTACTTATACCATTCATTGTATCCAATCCAAATCTACATCAATCCGATTTAACATACACAAATTATTTAGCAAGTTAATTGATTATAAAGTGTGTATGTACACACCTGTTCCTATCGAAATTCCTAGATCCCGAAGCCTTTCTTAACCTTGGCCGAATAGTCCCCCACTTACCGAAATCCCGAATTTATCACTTGAGTCTTCGAGATCCCACCCTTTCTCAGGAAAACGAATCCCGAAAGCTTCCTTCAATCGACTATGGCTTCCCTACAATCGGTTTAACCACATCAATAAGAGTCATAGGCCATTCGGCCTTAATCTTTGAACCTAAAAGAGGGTATCGCCCCTTACCTTGATAATTATATCGGCCCTTAATACCACAAGTCAGCACCTCTTAGCGTTGTGAGGGGGTTGGCTACCTTCAATGAAGAGAAAAAAAACGACACTTTACTAAGAAGATTGACTAATCACAAGATGGAAGGGCTGGAATTTTTAGAAGAGAAAGGGGTAGATTCGGCTAAGAAGAAACAAGAGGAGCTAAGAATTTTTTGAAGAATTTTGGCAAGAGAGGCTAGGGAGTATTTGGCAGCAAAAAGAAGGAAAAAAAAAAGAAAATAGCCTTCAATGATTTTAGAGGGACATTCGGCTATGCTTATGCTCTCAAAACCGATAGCCCACCTTGCCTACAATCCCACCTTCTACCAACTCCCCTTTTGATAATTTCAATTTTTAATTATCAAAGATAATGCATGATTTATCTCCCAAGAATTCAAAAGCTATTAAACCACTAATAACTTCCCCACTTCCGGCCGAATATGAGCCAAAAATAACTCTCCCTTATCACCTCTTCAAACTAAAAAAATAAAATAAATTAATAGCTATCCCCCCACTCCAGCCGAATTCTAAATCAAAAACAATTACTTAACCTTATCCTTATCTTCTAATTTAAACTCCATGTGCAGGCCACTCACGCTAGCTTGAAAAAATAAAATGCCAATGCAGTTTCTTTGGATCGAACCCAAGGCCTCACTGCTGCAGCCCTCACTTCCAACGCCCAGGCCACTTTTCCCAATTGACTTTCATGTCAAATAACCACAACATTTAATTATAAGGCCTTCCAACTTGAGCCCAGCACCGCATATAAAAATTAAAACACAAACCTCTACCCTAACTACTCGAACCTAGGACCAGCTAGGTCCCTTGCTGCATGATGCGCCCCCACGCCACTCTGCTGCTATTCTCTTTGTGTCATGAACTCCCACCCTATTCTTTTAAAGCCTCCTTCCTTAGCTCGCCCAAAACAAAAATAAAACGCCACTTGCAGCCATCGTGCCTCGAACCCAGGCCCTTGTTGGCGCTACTTCCAGCCCTTAAGTGGCGCATGGGAGCCACTTTACCAAGCCCAATTTCATGTCCATAAATTCCTGAAATTTTCTTTAAGGCTTCCCTAGCCCAATTTCCCCTTTTAACCCAAAAATTTCAAAATTTTCCAATGCACTCCCTTTTAATCCTAGAGTTTTAAAATTACTTAAAACATCACCAACTACACTTAAAGCCCACTAACACTTGAGTTATGCTCCAAACGCACAACCCCTAATTTAGGGTGTTACAAAAATATCAGATTGGCCCATTTAGCAAAATATCAGATTGGCCCATTTATCAATATGTCCTTTCGGCCCATAAGCAATTTCACATTTTGGCCCTTTAGGGCATTTCCATAATTCGGCCCGTAAGGGCAATTTCGTAATTTGGTAATTTACCCACTAAGGGTAATTCGGTAATTTCCCAATACAGACTTAACTACTAATTTGGGCATAACAATTTAAAACTGTCCATCTGCGTCGTACTGACTAAATTGACTATAACTTGAGTTAGAAATCTTGAAATCTAAATCCATAGATTTCATAAATTTTTCTTGAAACTAGACTCATATATCTTCTTACTAAAAATTTTCCAGAATTTTTGGCTTAACCATTTAGTACAGTTTATTCCTTAAAGTTTCCCTTGTTTCACTGACCAACGATTCTGACCTCTCTTACCAAAAATTCAAATATCTCACTGTACAGTTTTTATATATTGCTTCCACTTGTTTCTATTGAAAATAAACTCACTAAGGAATCTGTACATATAAACTATAACCCATAATTCACTTTGTACCATTTTATACAATTTTTCTAAGACAGATCAGGGAAACACGAAGTCAATAAGAACCAGTCTCACTAAAATTAAGATATCTTAGAATATAAAAATCCTTTTCCTTCTCTGTTTCTTCCATATTAAAATAGATACAGTAAGCTTTGATTCAAATCTTATTCACTTCCTAATTCCATTTCTCCTATTTTTCGTGATTTTTCAAAAACACATCACTGTTTCTAATCGAAACTATTTTATTACAAAATATGATTTACCACTACGATCATACGCACGCCCGAGTGATTACGGATGCCAGTTTCCAGTTTTCTTCGGTATTTTGACCGAATCACAGAACATATCATACAAACTTTCAGAGAGATGTGAGATTACACACCATTTCAAACATGTATTTAGAAAGTACGGGATTAAAGTACGGGATTACACACCTTGATTAGGATTCCCTAAAGAACCACTCTTTGTTGACCCACTATATCCGAAGGATTTGCAAAAAGAATATATCGAGTGATTTCGTCCCTAAAACATAATCAATTATTCGAAACTTCAATCCAATTTGCAACATAGCCAAATAGAGATATAGCGAAAAATCCAAAATGAACCCCCTTACCTTATCGATATTGGATCCAATTTCCACCGTTTGACTTCGGCTAGAAAAATACACGGTCTCCCACTTAAAGCACTACGAAAAGAGGGTGATTAAGACATGAAGAAGTGGAAGATAACACCATTTTCGGTTACGATCATGATTTACAACCAAATAGTGATAAATACTTATTCGGCTAAAGAGAAAAGAATATGATCATAGAAAATAATTCACTTACCGATTTAATCGAAGAAGGAATGTCACCTCAAACGAGAAGGAAATTATGAAGGAGTGATTGTGGATTGAGAGTTTCGACTATAGAAGGAAATGAACAAGAATAGTTTCGGTTATGAGGATTGATCAAACAAGAATATGTGATTTAATGGTGGTGTCGGTTTATAGAAGGGAAAAGATTAGAGGAATGGTTAAAAGGAAAAGGATGGGAGGTTGGATGGATACTAGGTGATTCGGCTATTAAAGGGAGATGAACAAGATATGAAGGTCTTGACCAAATAAAAGAGGAAGAAGATGCACAAATGTGCGAGGAGGATTCAGCAAAGAGGAGAGAATAGGAGAAAAACCAAAACTCACAAAGAGTAGCAAATTTTGAGAAAAAGACACATTTGATGCAAAAGGTATTTTTAACCAAAACAAACACTTTAGTCTCACCAAAACACCAAGCAAAATTCGGCTATCACCCTTTAGCCCCAAAATCGTCCACATTCATGCCCCTAATAGTCAAAAATTTGCCAACCACCCTTTCCATAACACATCCATTGAAAAAGGCCACATGTTCCCGCTACTTTCCCCTTTCTCTTGATTTCTTTCCTCACATTCATCCTTTCCTATTTTCCTTAGCCATCTTGTCAAAAATAAAAAGTCCACCTTGCCTTATTTACATGCTTGGCCGACACTTACGGAAAGAGTGCAAAAATAATAGTTAAAGTTTGCACACCATGGGATTTGAACCTCTTCCCTCAAAGTCCATCACTTGATGCCATAACCTCTTTACCAATAACTCATTTATGGAAGAACATTACTCATTTATTTCTATAAGTCTTGAAGCTACTTACCATCTTTCCTTAAAGTGCTAAAATACCAATTTTTTTTCTAAGGCCCAATTAAACCCGAGACTTCATAGAAACCTCGTAACCTTCCAAATTCACTTAACTAATAAATTCAATTTGCAATAATACCATTCTCTTGTTCTCAAATTCTAAACACTCCGACGCTCAAGGCCCATTGGGCCCAATCCTATTAGGCCCAATCTTGGGATGTTACAATGGTAATCAGTGTATGGTGGTGTTTAGTGACGTTCTCCTACCCCCATTTAGAACGATGCCCAAGAGATCGCCCAATTTCGGCTTAAAACCCCCATTCGAACTTCGATTTCATCGAAGCCAAATAGGGATCCGACCACGATATTAACAGATAAGTATCTCCTTTTTATTTGCTTCGTCTTTTTGCATACAATAAGTAAGAAACATAGAACATAGAATAAGGGAAAAGAAACAATCAAAGAAAACCCTAATCTGAAAATCACCTTTCAAATCTTTTCTATTTTTGATTTCGTGTATTTGTCTATGTGTGCGTAAGTAAAAATAATACAATGGTGTTTTTCGGCCTTTTAAAGCCGAAAATCGAAAATAAAAACTAAAAAAAAAAATCAAAATTACAACTTTTTTTGTTTTCTCTGCTGCTATCTGTTATTGCTGTTGTTCTCGCAGGTACAAGGCGTGCGTGGCCATACGGAGGCCATATGCGTAGACGTGGCGAGCGCGTTGGGGAGAAGGCTACTTACGGCACTGTTTTGGCTTGCGGCGTTGGAAAAAACAAATACTCCCGTAGGGTTTTCTGTTTGCCGAAATTGTTTGGGCCATTCGGGCTCTTCAGATTGGGTTTAATGTAAATTGGTCTTGGGTTAAGTTTATTTAATTTAGGCTATTAGGTTAAAATTTTGGGTTTGTTTAATGTAATGGACTCTGTTTATGTAATGGACTTTTAATTATTTTCTGTTTGGTTAATATTGGGCTAGGCCAAAATTGGCCTATTACAGCTGCCCCTCTTTGCTCATTGCCGTGTAACGAGAATAGAGCAAAGACTTCAAAAAGGGCCAATTTTGAACGGTCTTTGAATCTTGGACTTCTTTCGGTGTTTCTTTTCTTCAAGTAGCTTCATTCCATCCCACTGCATTTCTAAGGGCATAGGAACTAGCGCTTCAATCACCTCCAATGTAATTTCAGGGAGAAGAGATTTGTAGCCTCAACCTACTCCACTAGAACTTCGAGGAGATAGAAATTCAGAGAGAAGAGATTCGTAACTTCAATCTTCTCTGCTGAAGCTTCAAAGAAATACGGATTGATCCTCATTGTAAACTCGGGGAGGAGGATTTGTAGCTTTAACCTACTCCACTGGAACTTTGAGGAGATAAAAATTCAGAGAGAAGAGATTCGTAACTTCAATATTCCCTGCTAAAACTTCAAAGAAATACAGATTGATCCTCATTGTAAACTCAGGGAGGAGGGATTTGTAGCTTCAACCTACTCCACTGGAACTTCGAGGAGATAGAAATTCAGAGAGAAGAGATTCGTAACTTCAATCTTCTCTGCTGAAGCTTCAAAGAAATACGGATTGATCCTCATTGTAAACTCAGGGAGGAGGGATTTGTAGCTTTAACCTACTCCACTGGAACTTTGAGGAGATAAAAATTCAGAGAGAAGAGATTCGTAACTTCAATATTCCCTGCTAAAACTTCAAAGAAATACAGATTGATCCTCATTGTAAACTCAGGGAGGAGGGATTTGTAGCTTCAACCTACTCTCTTTGGAACTTGAGGAGATAGAAATTCAGAGAGAAGAGATTCGTAACTTCAATCTTCTCTACTGAAGCTTCAAAGAAATACAGATTGATCCTCATTGTAAACTCAGGGAGGAGGGATTTGTAGCTTCAACCTACTCCGCTGGAACTTCGAGGAGATAGAAATTCAGAGAGAAGAGATTCGTAACTTCAATATTCTCTGCTAAAACTTTAAAGAAATATGGATTGATCCTCATTGTAAACTCAGGGAGGAGGGATTTGTAGCTTCAACCTACTCCACTGGAACTTCGAGGAGATAGAAATTTAGAGAGAAGAGATCCGTAACTTCAATCTTCTCTGTTAAAACTTCAAAGAAATACAGATTGATCCTCATTTTAAATTCAGGGAGGAGGGATTTGTAGCTTCAACCTACTCTACTGGAACTTCGAGGACATAGAAATTCAGAGAGAAGAGATTCGTAGCTTCAATCTTCTCTACTGAAGCTTCAAAGAAATACGGATTGATCCTCATTGTAAACTCAGGGAGGAAGGATTTGTAGCTTCAACGTACTCCACTGGAGCTTCGAGGAGATAGAAATTCAGAGAGAAGAGATTCGTAACTTTAATATTCTCTGCTAAAACTTTAAAAAAATACGAATTGATTCTCATTGTAAACTCAGGGAGGAGGGATTTGTAGCTTTAACCTACTTCACTGGAACTTCGAGGAGATAGAAATTCAGAGAGAAGAGATTCGTAACTTCAATCTTCTCTGCTAAAACTTCAAAGAAATACAGATTGATCCTCATTTTAAACTCAGGGAGGAGGGATTTGTAGCTTCAACCTACTCTACTGGAACTTCAAGGACATAGAAATTCAGAGAGAAGAGATTCGTAACTCCAATCTTCTCTACTGAAGCTTCAAAGAAATACGGATTGATCCTCATTGTAAACTCAGGGAGGAGGGATTTGTAGCTTCAACCTACTCCACTAGAACTTCGAGGAGATAGAAATTCAGAGAGAAGAGATTCGTAACTTCAATATTCTCTGCTAAAACTTTAAAGAAATACGGATTGATCCTCATTATAAACTCAGGGAGGAGGGATTTGTAGCTTTAACCTACTTCATTGGAACTTCGAGGAGATAAAAATTCAGAGAGAAGAGATTCGTAACGTCAATCTTCTCTGCTGAAGCTTCAAAAAAATACAGATTGATCCTCATTGTAAACTCAGGGAGGAGGGATTTGTAGCCTCAACCTACTCTACTGGAACTTCGAGGATATAAGAATTCAGGTGTTCGATCTGTTTCACTACTGCTTAGTGAGATAAGATCTGCAATCTTTAACTTATCTGCTCTACTACTGTTTAGAGAGACAAGATCTACAATCTTCAGCCTACTCTATTACTGCTTAAAGAGAAAGACTGGTCATTCTTGATCTTCTCCACTGCTAACGAAATCTAAAATCTTCAGTCTGCTTCCTTGCTATCTTAGGAAGATAAGACTACAATCTTTGATCTACTTCGCTGCAAACTCAGGAAGACCAGATCTGGTATTTTCGATCTGCTTCACTACAAATTTAGGAAGATAAGATCTGATGTCTTTGATCTGCTCCTGCAACTTCAGGAATGCTAGATCTGCTATCTTCAATCTACTCCACTGTAAACTCAAGGAGACAAGATCTGATGTCTTCGATCTGCTCCTGCAACTTTAGGAATGCCAGATATGCTATCTTCAATCTGCTCCACTGTAAACTCAAAGATGCTAGACTGGTATCTTCGATCCACTTCACTGTAAACTCAGGAAGATAAGATCTGCTATCTTACCGATGTTGCGACACCGTCCTCTGGGGGATCTATCATGTAAAATTGGTTTTATGTGTTTATGCTTGTGCAAAATGGTTAGGATGCAATGATCATAATGAATCTAATGCTCCTAACTAAATGTATTATGGACGACATCTGCATGAATGTAGAATGTCATGAGAATGATTTTTTACAATGATTAGAATGCAATGATCGAAATGAATCAAATGCTCCTGACTGAATAATATTATGGATGACATTTGCATGGATGTAGAATGTAATGAGAATGATCCTTTGTTAAATGTATAAGGATCAGTATGCAATAATCGGAATGAATCAAATGCTCCTAACTAAATGTGTTTTGTATGAATGCAGAATTTCATGAGAATTACTTAGGGTTGTCATCGTTCATTGTTTATTAGGGCTTTATCACTGACGTATTATGCTGCCATCTTGTTCAGCTGGTATTCTTGACAGAAAACCTGAGAAAACAAATATCTTGCTCAACAGATTTGCCCTACTGTAACTTCAGGGCTCATCTCATTGTGACTTAGGGGTATAGGATCTGAATCTTTTCCCATCCATCCTACTGCGACTTCAAAATGTAGGATTTATTTCTTCTTCAATCCATCACATTGCTATTCAAAGGTATAGGATCTGTATCAGCTTCCATCTATCCCACTATAACTCTGGGGTATAGGGTCTGTAGCTTGCTCCATCAACTGATCACTCCTCGGGTGACCTAACCAGATGTGTATGCGTGATGCTCGCATGAATGCAGAATATCATTTTTTTAAGAATGATTCCCGTTTTACACTTGGGTTAACAATGCCCATTTATCGTCAGGATTGTATCACCAACTATTTTTGACAGAAAATTCAAGGAGATAGCCTCAATTTAGACTCTTTCCTAAACTTGGTGAGTTTTAAACAATAGTCCTATTTCAAGTCCTTGTATTATTCAGAAGCTTCTAGAGTAATATGCGAAACTCATTTTATGAAAATGTTATTAGTCCACTAATCATTATTTCAATGCAAAGTGCCCTAAAAAGATCATTACCATGGTCAAGAAGGAAATTAATTAGGAGCATAGCTCGAAACAAATAAGTTAGGCAAAGATAGCAATCCCAATCAAGAAGGAAATTTATTGTGAACATATTTTGAAAAGAATAATATAATCACAAATAACAAATTTAAAATGGGTAAAATGGAAACTAGGGGTCCTAGATATCGCAGCCTTAGCTTCTCTATTCAAACTTCTTGAGGACCATTTTAAGCTCAATATGTGTTTAGGGGATCCGGAGTACTTTGTTGATGCCCCAAGACATAGCATACTTCTTCAATGTTAATTCAGGCATAGCAAGACTGTTGTATGCCCCAATTTTGATCAAAATTTGAGCCACCTTTTTCGGGTTTTCAACTCAAATCCCCTTTGGTCTCAAAGCGCCCTTTGCGGGTTTTCACTTTGGCCTTTCCTTTTTCTTCTTTTTTCTTTCTTTTCCCTTTTTTATTTTTGTTTTGTTTTTTTTCTTTTTTTTTGTGTGTTTTTCTCTTCGGGAAAACTTCTTATTGAATCTGAATTCACCGGATTAGGCAGGTCTTTGCGATCCATCTCGGTCAATATCCATGCTTCCCTAGAACAGGCCTTCTTCGCTGCATAAGATCCTTCCTAGTTTGGCATCCACTTTTTTCTGAAGTCTCTTTTGCATGGGAAAAGCCTTCTTCAAAGCCCTATCATGAACTTTTCTAGGGCGAACCATTTTGTTGTAATCTCGCATCATCTGACTGTGACAGATAGTTTTTAACATTTTCTCTTCAAATTCAACTGGTCATATCGGGGTTAAATCTATTCTACCTCATCCAACTTCAGTTCTGAAAAAAGGAATTTCGACTCCAATGGGTAAAACCGATGAGAAATGTGTTGCCCTGGTGATAGTCCTGGACAACGTTTGATAAGCATAGAGGGTAAATAGTAACTTTTGTATGCCAATCTTTACAAGTCTCGGTCTTTTTATGATATTTTGTTTTTCTTTTTGGCTGCTTTTGCTGCACTAATATGGTGTCTGATCTTTGAACATACTATAAACTTTTGACATTGTGTGGTTATGCGTTGTTAAACATGATCCTTTCTGGCATCCTTTGTTGACATTTTTTTTTTGGATTTGATAACTTTCGACATCATAAGATTGGCATAAGAAGCAACTTTCACCCTTTTAGAGGAGTGACCAACGACCACGAATATGAATCGATGTTGGCTAAAAGCTTTTGAGGAGGTTGGCTTGATATCGTCCCTGCCCCACATATAGGGAATCTGTGAAGAAATAGAGGAGGCGCGTAAGTCCTATATTTATCCATCTGGCATTCACGGCATAACTGATGCTACCTCCCTTTTCTGGTGGACCAGTAGTACCTCAACCTCATGATTAGCCTGACTATTGTAGAACCATTAGCACGGGTTCTTTAAACACCAATCTTAACAGCATACCCACGTTTCAGTGGCCTGGCGCGCCCTAATATGATCGTGTGAAAACATCTTGAATTCTTAAAAATAGCTCAATGATGTCTTGCCTTATTTCTGCGGTGAGCTAGGCTTCGATCTTCACTCATTTCCTAGACTCGCAACATTCAATGACCCTTTACAAGATAGAGTCTATTTTCATCTTGTTTTACCACCCTTAACAAATAAGAAGATAGACTACAATCTCTGTCATCTTCAAAGTCCTTAGATCCTTTAGATCCATATCTTATTCAAAAAGAGAGTTAGTAACAGCGTTGCTCATATCTTGATATCTGGGTACCTATTGTAGGTACGAAGGCAAATTCCAAAGAATAAATGATTCTAAAGATGATTATTTGTATGGTATGGTCATGAATAAAGAATGAAAGAATATTCTAAATGTAACATCCCGAAATTGGCCCCGGGAGAATTGGGACCAATGGGCCTTGGGTGTAGGAATGTTTAAAATTTTCGAGAATATGAGAAGGGTGTTATTGCAAATTGGACTTATTAGTTAAGTGAATTTGGAAGGTTATGAGGTTTCTAGGAAGTTCGGGGTTTAATTGGGCCTTAGTAAAAATTTGGTATTTTAGCACATTAAGGATAGAAGGTAAGGGACATCAAGGCTTAAGGAAATAAGTGTGCATATTGCTAGCATAAAGGAGCTTATGGTAAAGGGGATATGGCGCCACGTGAAGAACTTTGAGGGAGGAGGTTCAAATCCCATCAAGTGCAAAATTATGACTATTTTTTTTGTGTTCTTTCCCTAAGTGTCGGCCAAGGTAGTATTTTAGGCAAGGTGGACTTTTTAATTTTGGCAAGGTGGCTAAGGGAATAAGGAAAGGATGAGGATAGGGAAAGAAATCAAAAGAAAAAGATAAGTTGAGGAAGCATGTTGGCACTTTTCAAGGGTGATGTTTTGGAATGTTTTGGTTGGCCAATGTTGACCTTATTGTCAAGACTATGGACAGTTTTGTTAGGGGAAAGGGAGAGCCAAATTTCTCTTTACTCTTTAGACCATTTTGTTAGTTTTTGGTGCATGAGAGGTACACTTTTCTCTTGGAACATTTGTGTCTTCTTTTCAAATCCATCTCCCTCTTTGCTTTGGCCGAAAACTCTTAACACATTTGTGCATTCTTTTTCTTTTATTTGGCCTAAACACTCACCTTTGCTCATCCCCCCTTTGATAGCTGAAACTACCAAAGCACTTTTCTCCATCCATTCTTTCTTTTGACCATTTCATCAACCTTTTCTTCTTCTTTAATGAACATCACTTTGTGATCACATCTTCTTGTTTGATTTTATCTATAGCCGAACCCATTATCATCCTATTTCTTCATCATTTCGTTCCCTATCGTATGGGAAAACCTCTTCTTAATCGAATCGGTAAGTAGTAATTCTCTCTTTGTCAATAGCTTTGTTTCATTCGAGTTTTCCTTAATAAATCGTGTATTCTTCTTTCTCTCTCTCGTTGGGTCTGAGTTACCTTCTTTCATGTGATTTGGCCATCATTGGGCTTAGGACTTTCAACAAGGTAAAGGAGCACAAATGATTTGTATTAACCAAATCATTATAAATCGACTAAATCAAGCAAGTGGGTAAGAACGTTGTTATAAGATTTGTTTTGGCCAAAGGTGGGATAATTGCTAACAACTCTTTCGCTCACCAAATATTGTTAGGACGGGATTTCAGTAGTCAAAGGGTAGGATCGATTCTTGGTGCACTGAGGGAGATCACATTCGTGGTAAGTGGAGTTAGCCTAATAAAGTGATTCTAGTTACGATTATCAAAGTTGAGACTAACCTTCTATCAACTATCATTATAGGTGTTGAAATCGGTAGAAAGCACAACTCGTAATCAAGGTGTGTAATCCCGTACTTTCCGAATACATGTTTGAAATGGTGTGTAATCTCACACTTCTCTGAAAATTGCATGAAATTTTTTGTGATTTGGTCGAAATACCAAAGAAAACTGGAAACCGGCATCCGTGATCACTCGGGCATGCTTAAGTTCGTAGTGGTAACCATATTTTGCAATGAAACAGTTTTTGGTCAGCAACAGTGACGTGATTTTGAAAAATCACGGAAAATAGGAGAAAAGGGATTAATAAGTGAATAAGACATCGAATTAAAGCTTACTGTGTCTATTTTTATATGGAAGAAGCAAAGAAGGAAAAGGAATTTTAAATTCTATGATATTTTAATTTTAGTGAGACTGGTTCTGATTGACTTTGTGGTTCCCTGATCTGTCTTGGAAAAATCGTATAAAATTTTACAAAATGAATTATGAGTTATAGTTTATATGTATAGATTCCTTAGTGAGCCTATTTTCAATGAAACAAGTGGGAGCAGTATATGAAAACTGTACAGTGAGATATTTGAAATTAAGATAAGAGATGTCAGAATCGTTGGACATTGAAACAAGGGAAAATTTAAGGAATAAACTGTACTAAATGGCTAAGCCAAAAATTCTGGAAAATTTGTAGTAAGAAGATATATGAGTCTAGTTTCAAGGAAAATTTACGGATTTAGATTTCGAGATTTTTAACTCGAGTTATAGTCAATTTGGTCAGTATGATGCAGATGGACAGTTTCGATTTTTATGCCCCAAATTAGTAGTTAAGTCTGGTTTACGAAATTTACCAAAATACCCTTGGAGGGTAAAATTTCCGAAATACCCCTGAGTTGCGAGATTACCGAATTATCCTTAGTGGGTAGAACTTCCGATTTACGAAAATTCCCCTAATGGGCCGGTTTACGAAAATGCCCTTATGGGCCGAATTATGGAAATGCCCTAATGGGATGAATTATTATATTGCCTTAATGGGCTAAATTGTTATATTTCCTTAATGGGCCGATTTTGCAAAGTGTTAATGGGCCAAATTGTTTGTAATGGATCTCTGAGATATTAATTGTTGTTTATATTTGTAATATCATTTACTATGTATGACTAATTGAGAACTTTAACCGAATAAATATTAAGTCCAATTGAATTAGTTCAAAATTATTACGTTGAAGATAAGGCTAAGTCTTCCTTTATTACAAATTTCAGCTTATACAAAACTATTTAATCTTGTAAATATCTTGCTCTTTTTTTCTTTTTCTTTTTTTTTTTTAAATCTACACTAGTAAATATAATTTAGCTAGTGTATAAGTGGGATTTTTATTTTATTTTATTTTATTTTGGTTTTCCAATTTTATTATAAGTTGAAAAACGATCTGAGAGTCCTTGTAGGTATAGGAAAACTTAATTTTCAAACTCCAAAAGAAATAGGAATTCTCATGTTGATGAGAAATTGATATGATCTAAGTCGGTTTATTTCACTTTTTATAGAGCTTCTGCTTCTTCTTCTTCTCTGCCCTTTTCACTGCATTGTACGTACTCAAGAAAAGAAGAAACGATGGGTTTAAAGGAAAATGATGAAGATCGGAGTCCCTTCCAGTGCTTGCTAGATGCGGCCGCCTTGGTAGAGAGGTTGGACGAAGAAACGATGAGACTGAAACTGAAACAAGGGTTGAACAAAATTGACGACAACAACTCCTCTGGCGTTGATACCCGACCCACAAACTATACAACTGTGAGAATATTTGGAACTGATATTATAATTGCTGCCATCGACGAAGACGTGATTACAAACCAGCCTCCAGCTGGTTCTTCAAAGAAACGAAAAGACAGGGTTGAGTCAAGTAGAGCAAAGAAGCCGATGCCGAAACAGAAAAGGAAAAAGCTCAAGCACGAGGCTACTTTTGGGGCTCAACCCTGTTTGCCCCAAAGGTTCAAAGAGATGATCAAATGCATGGATGGAAGCCGGAGAAACTAATTATACAAAAGGCACTCTACAAAACTGATTTGAGCAAGCACCACGGACGTCTCTCCATACCCGTGAATCAAGTCGAGGTCGAGTTTCTTACTGATGAAGAGCTGAAACAAAGCAGCAAGGAGGGGATAGAAGCATTGGTGATTGAGCCATGTTTGAAAACCAGAGACATGAGTTTGAGAATATGGGACATGCCAAAGCCAACAGGCCGTTTCAGCTCCCTCTATGTCTTGGTAACTGGGTGGAAATCAGTGGTAGAAGGTAATGACTTTAAGGTAGGCGATGTGATTCAAGTGTGGTCATTTCGGGTCAATTCCAAACTATGTTTTGCCCTCGTAATTGTTCCTTGAACAAGGAAGACGAAGCTAGATTTCAGATTGGACTGGAGTTGTTCCAAATTCAAGGCGGTTGTAATTTTATTTGCCATTATTTCTTAATTTTTTGAATTTCTTGTATTGGAAACATCAATCAATCCACGCAACTCTTCTCTTTTTTTCTTTATATTTTCAATCTAATTTACCTAGAAATATTCTGCTGCAGTTGTTTGTTGACAAAAAAATCAATAAAACAAAATATTTCTTTAACAATATTTGTCATGTAAAATGTGTTGATTTAGGGATGTATAGGCATATGTCTCATTATTTTGTACATGATACAAATAGGAAATATATATCCATATGTAATTCAATGGCACAACACAAAGATAATTCAATGTCCCTTTGTACGCCGTCCCAATTGTTGAAGAATCAATTAGGTTGCTGAAATCTTGGCAGGCTGTTGATCTCTTCAGCTCTGGTACACCTGAAATGCCATTTTTCTGCAGCTATCAATACATAACTATTAATATTTTTAACTTTTATGAAATTAAGGAACAGGAACTCCTACTCTTTATTTGGAACTTTTAGGATTTTTACACTTGAAAGTTCAAATCTGCAAACTGAACATAATCTATTTGAACAAGAGATTGAATATCGAAAGATGGACCATTTTTTTGTGGATCATTTCTCATGCATACACATCCGAACATCCGTAGTCAGGAAAGGCACATATATAACAGATAGACAAATGACTATCATTGGATTTTCTTGCAATCGAGATATCGGGAAGCACTACAAAGCTCAATGACACTTGAGGCCCGTGGTCATAGCCGATACAATGCCATTCCTGCTCCAGCAACTTCAACTTTTTTTTCTTTTTCTTTTCTTTTTTATTTTTTATTTTTTATTTTTTATTTTTTTTTTTGGATCTATGGCTTGAGAGATGATCCTCGGATTCATAATACAAGAGCTTGCTTTATCCAGGCTAACAACGCTGTGCAATGGCGTCATTTGTTTCGTCAAATTATATAGATGGCCTTGTACTATTGCATTTTCTGTAGTATAATATGATGTTTTTAGGGGAAAATTAGGCGAGTATGCCAAATAAATTAGCTTTAATATATGCAAATTAATCTAAACATAACTCAAATTAAATTAATCTATCAAATCAATTTGCAGTGATTCGAATTAAATAAATTTTAATATAAGCAAATTAATGTAAAAATTCCACCACATTTAACTTAGCATCTCACAATTAATTAATCTAATATAACTCAACAAGTCATCTTCAGCTACACCAAATTTAATTTAATTATTTCTATTTAGCCCAATTATTATCGATAAGCTTATACTAATTTACCTAAACCGTCAAATTAAAAGTAAGACTAATTTAAAATTAAGCTACCTGAATTCTAGTTACTCTTAGCTTAAAAACAACCCAAGTTAATCTAGTCAATTAATTCTAAAAAAATTTTAGCTATTTAATTAATTTTAACAATCTTCCGATTACATTAAATTTTAATTAAATTAACTGATCGAACAGATCTTCATAACTCCACCACTAACCAGTTAACCGAAACAAGAATTAACCTTAAATTTAGTAGCCAGTCACAATCACATTAAAAATTGCAGCAACTAAACCGATTTTAATGGCCGCTTACTTGAAACGACTAACAACAACAATATATAGGAGTAACGATCGGCAATTGGCAGCATCTTAGAGCAGCAATTTTGGAGATAATTAACCGCAATAACTGAGGCGGTGAAGGCAGCAAAATTAATGAAATAGCAAGCAGAAAGGGCAGCAACTTGAAGCACGACACAGCAGCAAAATTGAGGCGATAAGCAGCATATCGAATCAGTAAAATTGGAGCACCAAACCGATTCAAAGATCAAGCCAAAGAGCGTTGAAGGAAAGCAGCTTACTGGATGGCATAAAGAGCTGCTATTTGGGTGAAATTACAGCAGAGGCTTCGATGTTTTGCAGTAGCAAATTTCCTAATTCGTACAATTCCATGAAGTTATTTTTATTAGCAAATTGCAATCTTTTTCAATTTCAATAAACAAAATCCTTAATTCATTTTTAACATTACGAGTATAACATAACTAGCTTTAGAAATAATCTAAATATTTCTATAGCATTTCACAATAAACATCAATAACAATTTATCAATTTTCTAGAACGCATCAATAAAAATTTATATGTTAAAATTACTCGAGTAACACATGATGGAAATACATTCAGATGCACAAGTGCCCAAGCAAACACTAAACGGTCGATGAAAATGGAGCAAGCGTCAATAATGACTGTAAGGGGCCGAATCTGTCCGGCCCAAACAAAAACAAAAAGAAAATAAAGTCCATTTACAAAAAAAAAAAAAAAAACCATACTAGCCCAAATTACAAGCTCAAACCTAACCTAAATCTACTCAAGCCCAAACCAATGCCAAACCCTAAATGGCCCAAAACATAAAAAATAACAGAAACCCTAGTCTGCCTAAGGCCATCCGAACAGCAGCCTCCGCCTTGTCAGCGACCCTTGGGATTGGGCCGTTGTATAGACTGGACGGCTCTAAAGGAGATTCACTTAGCCGAAAGAGTGCGAGCACTGATCGAGACAACTCTATGGGATCGGCTTTTCGCCGTCGTCGAGCCTACCTACTCGGAGGTTACTTTAGAGTTCTCCTCGACATTTTTTCGGCACCACACGATGTCGAGATATGATGAGCCACGCACCGTCTCTTTCCGGTTGGTATTAATTAATTAATCTAAATTTAACTCAAATCAAGTCATCTTCGGCTACACCAAATTCAATTTAATTATTTAATTAATCTAAATTTAACTCAAATCAAGTTCAATTTAATTATTTCTATCTAGCCCAGTTAGTATCCATAAGCTTGTACCGAGACTAGACACATAGTAAATGGCTAGTAATTGAACGGATCTAACTGTTATTATTTGGGTTAGGAGTAAAATTTCAACTAAAATTGGCCAATTAGAAAAATACAAGGACTAAATCTAAAATTTTGGTTAAGTACAGGCACATATGCATAATTTTGCATGGGATGGGGAAAATGTTGAAGAGAAGTAATTCCGGTGGCACTGCCACAAATATGTTCGATAATATGATACTCTGTGAATCTGGTGGTTTGCCCACAATCAAAATTTGTTATAAATGGCATAATGTCTGCGATTGGTGTGTTTGGCGGGGTGGGTTGACTTGATCCCCACAGGTGTGTTGGATGGTACGGGTGGTGTGTAGCGGATGGATTATTAGGTTGGATTGGGATTGCATTACATTTATTTGATTCATTTGATATATTCTGTTTTGTAAATGGGCTTGCCCAAGTTATTTTGCTAAACGAGTTCAAGCCTAGTGGACAACGGTAAGGGGGGATTATGCACTGAGTTCTTGTAACTCACTCCCCTTTCTCTCTTAACCCTTGTAGGTAAGGCTCAGTGACATGGACTTGGGCCATGGATGACTCGATGGAGGCCATACTTCAAAAACGGTGTTCTTGAACTTTAGAATTTCTATTTACGTTACTTTATTACTTTTACTATTTTGGGTTTTAAGTTGTAATAAGGCCTCTGGACTATTTTTATTTTTGCTTTATGGTTGGGAATGTTTTTATTATTTTCCTTAAATTGTTTAAAAAGGGAATTTTCTAAAACTTAAATAATGGTTTCCAAAATTGACTAATAAATGGATTTTATAGCAAACTTTTACAAATGATTTGACTCGGATTTTCTTTCAAAATTATCTGTGACATTTCAAAAGTCACGATTTTAAAGCTCACTATCTCGATTTTCGACTCATCAAACGATCTTTCAAAAATAGCTGTATTTTATCAAATATCTACAAATAAAAACTTGTTTACTTAAACTCAACCAAGTAACGCTTATTTTAGTAAGAATCACATGATGTTTTACGTTTTCCTCATGGTTTTTAAAATTCAAAAGTTCGGTTTCCGATACATCAATCAACTTCTCAAAATTTGTATTTTATCGAATAGTTATAAATCAAACTTGTTTTCTTAACTATATTATACTAATGTCATTCGTTAGTACATACATAAGTTCTTAAAACATTTTCTTCATGTGACATACCAAATCCGCTCATAACGCATGGGCCGGGTTTGGGGTGTTACATTTTAAGTAAGGCTCAGTGACGTGCACTTGGGCCATGGATGACTCGATGGAGGCCATACTTCATAAACGGTGTTCTTGAACTTTAGAATTTCTATTTACGTTACTTTATTACTTTTACTATTTTGGGTTTTAAGTTGTAATAAGGCATCTGGACTATTTTTATTTTTGCTTTATGGTTGGGAATGTTTTTATTATTTTCGTTAAATTGTTTAAAAAGGGAATTTTCTAAAAAATTAAATAATGGTTTCCAAAATTGATTAATAAATGGATTTTATAGCAAACTTTTACAAATGATTTGACTCAGATTTTCTTTCAAAATTATCTGCGACATTTCAAAAGTCACGATTTTAAAGTTCACTATCTCGATTTTCGACTCATCAAACGATCTTTCAAAAATAGCTGTATTTTATCAAATATTTACAAATAAAAACTTGTTTACTTAAACACAACCAAGTAACGCTTATTTTAGTAAGAATCACATGATGTTTTACGTTTTCCTCATGGTTTTTAAAGTTCAAAAGTTCAGTTTCTGATATATCAATCAACTTCTCGAAATTTGTATTTTATCGAATAGTTATAAATCAAACTTGCTTTCTTAACTATATTATATTAATGTCATTCGTTAGTACATACATAAGTTCTCAAAACATTTTCTTCATGTGACATACCAAATCCGCTCATAATGCATGGGCCGAGTTTGGGGTATTACATTTTATTGTATCAGAGCCCAGTTGCAAAACTCAACTGTGGTTTGGGTTCAAAAACGTTTTCCAAAGCTGTTTGAATTTTAAATTATAAATGCATGTTTTAAAGGAAGTATGGCACCACGGGTATCCGGCACCAAGTCAGGTAAGTATGTGTTTTTAATTTATGATTATTGTGTTAGTACTGTGGTAAGAAAATTCCCCAAAATAGAATACTCTAGAACTTTTAGTTTTAGGAGCTGAAATTATAGAGATTGAGACTATAGGATACGTTTTGCGAAAACGACTTTACTTCCTATACTCCATAAAACATTGTTTAATAAACACTGAAATAGCATAATGATTCATAAAACTCTTAACCAGATTATATCGACTTAGTGAACATGAGCGCTAGAAGACGTGGACACGGTAGACGTGGACGTGCTAGAGGCCGAGGTAGTAGGACTAGATCTTCAGCATCGGGGCGTGTTTCCAAAAGGGAGGTGTTGGCATCACCAGTAGCTGAGACGGGGTCTCATGACCGAGCTGGGGTTATCGAGCAGACTCAGATAGTTAAGGAGGTATTGGAGGAGGTTAAAGGAATCGGTGAAGCGCTTCGAGTTGGGTCTGTGAGCTGTAAGAAGAAATTAGATCGCGGTTCTTTTGGGTTGCAGTCACATTCTGTAAAGCATGTCAAGGCACGACCAAACTTTTCGGCTTGTGATTTTTGCAAGAGGCATCATCCGGGAGAATGCTGGAGGAGGTTAGGAGCATGCTTGAGATGCGGCTCTGAGGAGCATAAGACTCAGGATTGTTTCATCACCATCAAGTCAAGTATGTTTTGGTTGGACGTGATGATTGAATATAGAAAATTCTAAGTATAAATGGTAGATAACTGTTTGCTTCTGTGGTTAGATGTTTGGTTGTGTGAAAAAGGATTCAAGATTATGTTAAAAGTACATTGTGGTTATTAAGATCAAAGTGCGCAGCGAAAGCAAAGTGGTGTGATTTGAGCGATACGTTTAGTAGTAGGATGGAAATTTTGAGGACGAAATTTCTTTAAGGAGGGTAGAATTGTAACATCCCGAAATTGGGCCTAAAAGAATTGGGCCCAATGGGTTTTTAGTGTAGGAATGTTTAAAATTTTCGAGAATATGAGAATGGTGTTATTGCAAATTGGACTTATTAGTTAAGTGAATTTGGAAGGTTACAAGGTTTCTAGGAAGTTCGGGGTTTAATTGGGCCTTAGTAAAAATTTTGTATTTTAGCACTTTAAGGAGAGAAGGTAAGGGACATCAAGGCTTAAGGAAATAAGTGTGCATATTGCTAGCATAAAGGAGCTTATGGTAAAGGGGATATGGCGCCACATGAAGGACTTTGAGGGGGGAGGTTCAAATCCCATCAAGTGCAAAATTATGACTATTTTTTGTGTTCTTTCCCTAAGTGTCGGCCAAGGTAGTATTTTAGGCAAGGTGGACTTTTTAATTTTGGTAAGGTGGCTAAGGGAATAAGGAAAGGATGGGGATAGGGAAAGAAATCAAAAGAAAAAGGTAAGTTGAGGGAGCATGTTGGCACTTTTCAAGGGTGATGTTTTGGAAAGTTTTGGTTGGCCAATGTTGACCTTATTGTCAAGACTATGGACGGTTTTGTTAGGGGAAAGGGAGAGCCGAATTTCTCTTTACTCTTTAGACCATTTTGTTAGTTTTTGGTGCATGAGAGGTACACTTTTCTCTTGGAACATTTGTGTCTTCTTTTCAAATCCATCTCCCTCTTTGCTTTGGCCGAAAAATCCTAACACATTTGTGCATTCTTTTTCTTTTGTTTGGCCTAAACACTCACCTTTGCTCATCCCCCCTTTAATAACCAAAACTAACAAAGCACTTTTCTCCATCCATTCTTTCTTTTGACCATTTCATCAACCTTTTCTTCTTCTTTAATCAACATCACTTTGTGATCACATCTTCTTGTTCAATTTTCTCTATAGCCGAACCCATTATCATCCTATTTCTTCATCATTTTGTTCCCTATTGTGTGGGAAAACCATTTCTTAATCGAATCGGTAAGTAGTAATTCTCTCTTTGTCAATAGCTTTGTTTCATTCGAGTTTTCCTTAATAAATCGTGTGTTCTTCTTTCTCTCTTTCGTTGGGTCTGAGTTACACTCTTTCCTGTGATTTGGACATCATTGGGCTTAGGACTTTCAACAAGGTAAAGGAGCACAAGTGATTTGTATTAACCAAATCATTATCGTCGACTCGTCAAGCAAGTGGGGTAAGAATGTTGTTATAAGATTTGTTTTGGCCAAAGGTTGGATAATTGCTAACAACTCTTTCGCTTACCAAATATTGTTAGGACGGGATTTTAGTAGTCAAAGGGTAGGATCGATTCTTGGTGCACTGAGGGAGATCACATTCATGGTAAGTGGAGTTAGCCTAATAAAGTGATTCTAGCTACGATTATCAAAGTTGAGACTAACCTTCTATCAACTATCATTATAGGTGTTGAAATCGGTAGAAAGCACAACTCGTAATCAAGGTGTGTAATCCCGTACTTTCTGAATACATGTTTGAAATGGTGTGTAATCTCACACTTCTCTGAAAATTGCATGAAATTTTCTGTGATTTGGTCGAAATACCAAAGAAAACTGGAAACGAAAAACCAGCATCCGTTATCACTCGGGCGTGCGTAAGTTCGTAGTGGTAACCATATTTTGCAATAAAACAGTTTTTGGTCAGCAACAGTGATGTGATTTTGAAAAATCACAGAAAATAGGAGAAAAGGGATTATAAGTGAATAAGATATCGAATTAAAGCATACTGTGTCTATTTTTATTTGGAAGAAGCAAAGAAGGAAAAGGAATTTTAAATTCTGTGATATTTTAATTTTAGTGAGACTGGTTCTGATTGACTTTGTGGTTCCTTGATCTATTTTGGAAAAATCGTATAAAATTGTACGAAGTGAATTATGAGTTATAATTTATATGTATAGATTCCTTAGTGAGCCTATTTTCATTAGAAAGAAGTGGGAGCAGTATATGAAAACCGTACAGTGAGATATTTGAAATTATGTTAAGAGAGGTTAGAATCATTGGATAGTGAAACAAGGGAAACTTTAAGGAATAAACTGTACTAAATGGCTAAGCCAAAAATTCTGGAAAAAATGTATTAAGAAGATATATGAGTCTAGTTTGAAGGAAAATTTACGGATTTAGATTTCGAGATTCCTAACTCAAGTTATAGTCAATTTGGTCAGTATGACGCAGATGGACAGTTTCGATTTTTATGCCCCAAATTAGTAGTTAAGTCTGGTTTGCGAAATTTACCAAAATACCCTTGGAGGGTAAAATTTCCCCTGGGTTGCGAGATTACCGAATTATCCTTAGTGGGTAGAACTTCTAATTTACGAAAATGCCCCTAATGGGCCGATTTACGAAAATGCCCTTATGGGCCTAATTATGGAAATGCCCCTAATGGGCCGATTTGATATACCGCCTTAATGGGCTGAATTGTTATATTGCCTTAATGGGCTGATTTTGCAAAGTGTTAATGGGCCAAATTGTTTGTAATGGATCTTGAGATATTAATTGTTGTTTATATTTGTAATATCATTTACTATGTATGTTACATATGCATAATTTTGCATGGGATGGGAAAATGTTGAAGAGAAGTAATTGCAGTATACCGCCACAAATATATTTGATAATATGATACTCTGTGAATCTGGTGGCTTGCCCACAATCAAAATTTGTTATAAATGGCATAATGCCTGCGATTGGTGTGTTTGGCGGGGTGGGTTGACTTGATCCCCACAGGTGTGATGGATGGTACGGGTGGTGTGTAGCGGATGGATTATTAGGTTGGATTGGGATTGCACTACATTCATTTGGTTCATTTGATATATTCTGTTTTGTAAATGGGCTTCGGCCCAAGTTATTGTTAGTTATGGGCTCAGGCCCAAATTTTTACTAAACAGGTTCAAGCCTAGTGGACAACGGTAAGGGGGCTATGCACTGAGTTCTTGTAACTCACCCCCCTTTCTTTTTTAATCCTTGTAGGTAAGGCTCAGTGCCGTGGACTTGGGCCATGGATGACAAGATGGAGGCCATACTTCAAAAACGGTGTTCTTGAACTTTAGAATTTCTATTTACGTTACTTTATTACTTTTACTATTTTGGGTTTTAAGTTGTAATAAAGCCTCTGGAGTATTTTTATTTGGTTTTATGTTTAGCCGTACTTATTATTTTTCTTTAATTGTTTTAAATGGAGATTTTCTAAAATCATAAATAACGGTTTCCAAAATTTATTAACAAATAGATTTCATAACAAACTCGTATAAATAATTTAACTCGAATTCTCTTACAAATTACCAATGACATTTTCAGAAGTTACGATTTATAAGACCTCTATTTCAAATTATCGATTTATCAATCAAACCTTTGAGATTAGTAGTGTTTTATCATATGTTTCAAATCAAGTTTGTTTTCTTGATAATACCTATTTTAGTACGAATAAAAAGGATTTAACACATTTTTCTCATGTGACATGTCAGATCCGGTCATAACGCATAGGCCGGGTTTGGGTTGTTACACTAAAAACCCAAGAATGTATAGTATGAAATGTAAAGAATAAAAAATATTTGCTTAAAAAGATGCATTTTATTGAAATAAAAATTCTGGACACAAGCCTATTGCACAAAAAGATTCTTGTTGCTTCTAGGCTTAAAGCAACAAGCATGTTTTGAGTATTGCTCTAGAGTAGCCCTAAAAATATAGGGATCTCTTCCACAGTTCCATTGTTAAAAACATCCCAAGTAAGTAAAGGCAGAAGCTTGGAAAAGTCTATTCCCTGGTTCACTCTTCAGATATGTCATTAATGTTCAAAATCGCCGGTGTCAGGTTTTGCACTAGAGCCCTGAACTTGATGTATTCCTGATTTCATGCCCTCATTCGTCATGGTACTCACAATAGTTATCCTTTTAATAGCATGGTTGAGTAAAGGATTTTCTGCACTAGGGGGATCATCGAATCTTATAACTCCTATTTTAATGAATCTTTCAACCAGCTTCTTAAAAGCAAGGCAATTTTCTATTGAATGTCCTGTAATCTCGGCATGGTACTCACATTGAGCATTCAAATCATACTATTTGTGGTATGGGGGTTGCATTGGTTTCAGGTAATGAGGAGCTACAGCATGCATATCAAGTAAGCTCTGGTATAACTCTCTATACGTCGTTGGAATAAGTGTGAAATGGGGTTTTTTTGAATTCAATTTTGGATTGAGTTCTTCTCTTGGGGAGACCTAATAGCTGGTAGCTGCTGTCTTTGGCTGAGTTACCGTAATTAGCTTTGAATTACCCCTGTTATACTTACTCATATTATTCACTTCCTTTTCCTTCTTCCTCGGGGCTTTTGAAATCCCCACTCCCTTTTTTTTTGTCTCTGTTGAGCCAAGAACAACAGGATTAACTTGATCATCCTCTGGGTTAAAACTTGAACCCCTCAGGAAATTAGACAGTGCCGAGGTATCAATCTGACATTGGGGTTTGATAATGACGGGTGCCCCTTGCGGATGTACGTCTGGTTGGGCAGGGACACTCATTAGAGTGAAATTTAAGGAATAGATAAGATCCTATTATCGCTCCCATTGTTGACCAACGGGCTTTTACTTTCTTCGAGCCTTCCGGCTAGTAACTCGGTTAATTAGCTCATCACTTTCATTTGATCTCGCATACCCTGCTGGATTTCGGCCAATTGCTTCTGCATTTTTATTTGCCTTTGCTCTAATCTCTCCAACCTTTTTCCATGTTTTCCAAGTTAACTGAAATAACTTTACCTAATTAGGGTCATTTTGTAAAAACTAATGCAAATGATGCAATGTAATGAAAATGGCGTAATGCAAATGATGTAATGCACATGCATGAAATGCAATGCAAATGCATGGAATGAATGCAAAAAGAAAGAAAGTTGTTAATTCTGAATTCAATTCTATTAGAAGAACTTTTCTAGAAAATAAATTCCTTTACATAAAATAGATTACGTATGTGGCTTCGTCCTCATAGTCCAGGTGAAGACACCAATTCTTTTCTTCGTATCAGGATGTTATGGTCATGTCCCGTGAACTTTCTCAATAGATGCCTCTTCTAGCTCCTTGTTGCTTGATCCAGGCTGTGACTCTTTACTCACTTATCCTCCATGATGCTCGTTAGCTCCTTTATGAAAGTCAAGACGTGATGGCTCTTGAATAGTCTTTGTCGACTTCAATCCTCGGGCAAAGTCTTGTATTCTTCTGCGGACTATCAGCCTTTTCTCGTTGTTTACCTGGACTATATTCGAACGACCGTATTATAACCCACTTTATCAAGTAATCAATTTCCTTATGACAAACTCTTCTATTTAGCAATCGAATATGAATCAACATCTTCTTTCTATGATGATGAAATGCAATGTAGTCAAAACAAAAGAAACACGTTAGCTCAAGAGAAATAAACAACAGAATAAAGTACCTAATCGTGTGACCACTAGGGTTTGGCGTGGCTCTACCTAGGGTTAGCTCTTAGGGTTCACTATATGTGGTTTGGTTCTAAAGTTGAGGGTACCTGAACCGGCAGATTCCTCAATCTTCACCCATTATAGGCTCATATGGATTGAGTTCAATTCAGGGGAATACATTTCTCTACGGCCATGCAGAGATGAAAATCTCACGAAGCACATAGGTACGGATGTATCCCAAAAGCAGTCCGCTAGCCCATGCAGAGGTGAAAACCTCACGAAGGCATAGTTTCTCACTCCCACTTAAAGGTGCGACCACAACGGTCATGCAATGCAATGTGCGCAAGAAAATAACAATCATATACGATGACACAAACAAATGCAACAAAGGTATCAAATTTTTAAATCAAATTTTCAAATTTCTGACAAAGGACAGAAAGTAATCAATTTTACGACTTGACTCTCAAAGTCCCCAGCGGAGTTGCCAAGCTGTCGAAACCATTTTTTTGCGTTTAAAAAAAGGGGGATCGACTTTAAAAAGAAAATGGAGTCGCCACCGATCTTTAATTCAACATGTGATCGGATCACCTTAAGATGGATTATTTTAAGAAAACATTTGGATTTATTAAAAAAATAATTTTTTGGTCTACGAAATATAAGAAAATAGGTTCGGGAGTGGGTTACGTGCGAGGAAGGATTAGCACCCTCACAACGCCCAAAATTGGTGCCAAATTGATTAGCTAGTGTCCTTGTGTTGAAAACTTGAAAATGTTTAAGGTGTGATACTTTTTAAAGAATGTTAATTAATTTTGAATTGGATCTCAAGATTCACTCGTTCCAAAGGAATAAAAATATCATATCCAACACGTTAGGATATGACACGTTTATACCCCGACACCGAGATTATCTTTGATTTTCAAAATATGCAATTAAAAGGATATTTGGTTATTTGGTCAAATAGAAAACCGAAACTCAGCACGATAAGGCACGATTTCTCGAATTTCCAAACACACAAATATTGTCTTATTTTGAAGAATTTTCAAATACACAATTTTAAAATTGGATCAAAATACATTTTATTGAATCACTATTTGATAATGAGGAACAAAAATATAATATCGAGCATGGAATAATAATACATGAACACAACTTTATACAAATGGATGACAAGAATAATATGAACATCATACAATTCAATATACAATAGCTATAATTGCATAGTTTAAAAGACACATATTAACAATCAAAAGATCAATAAACTACAAGATATGGTAATCTTACAAAATTCACAAGGCAAATTAATATAAGACAAATAACCATTCGACATACATTCTTCCAACATTCACACTAGCAAAATTTAAAATGGATCAAACAATGTATATAACCATCAATAGGAAATAAACATAAATCAAATTAAAAAATAAATAGAATATAAGCAATTTAAAAATAAAAAATAAATTTAGGACAAATAATGTAAAAAGTAGTTTTAAGGATCAGTAATATACAATAATTTGAAACAAATGATATATAAAACATTTAAAATAAATAAATAGAATCTAAAATAAGGTATATAAATTAATTCAATATAAAAATATAAAAAGTTTAAAACAATATATATAAAAGAGGAAATTAAAATACATAACAATTTTAAAAGGATAAAAAAGAAAAAACTGAAATAAACTATATAATATATAAAAAAACTAGAATAAATAATATATATAAAAATTTAGAATAAGTAATATGTATAAAATTATTTTAGATAGTAAAACAAATTTTAAGAAACATTATATTAAAACAAGTTAGAATAAATAATATATCAAAATAATTTAAAACGTATAATATACAAATATTTTTAAATATCATACAATAAAACAGTTTAAAACTAAATAAATAAATGAATTAAGTAAACTAGGGACGAGATTGAAAACCAAAACAATATTTTAAGGATAATCAGTAAATAAATAAATTATTAAGGTTGAATTAAGGACTAAAATAAAGTGCGCGCAAACGATCAGGGATTGAACTAGTAAATATTCCGTAATCAAAACGCAGCACATAGATTGGACTAATTTAAAAAGGCACGCAAATATTTGGGCAAAATTAAAAGAGCAAAAGAAATAAAAGGAAGCTTAATTAAATTTAAACACGAAACAGAGGGACCGAGCGTGCAATTATACCATCACCGCAAAAACGCGCGGATCCCATGGATATCGGGTCGGGTTGAATCGGGTCATGGCCTGTACGGCGTCGTTTTAAGGCTATCGAAATAAGCCTAAACGGCACCGTTTTTCTAAAACAATATTATCCCTAAAAAACAATCAGACCATCCCCTTTTTTCTTTTAAACAAAAACGAAATGAAACCTAGCCGCCTTAAAAAACAAAATCAGAGCCCCTCCCTCTCGCTATTCTGTCGATCCAGAGAACTGCGCCGTTCGGCCACCGATTCACCATGGTAATCGGTGTATGGTGGTGTTTAGTGACATTCTCCTACCCCCATTTAGAACGATGCCCAAGGTATTGCCCACTTTCAGCTCGAAACCCCCATTCGAACTTCGACTTCGTCGAAGCCAATTAGGGATCTGACCACGATATTAACAGATAAGTATCTCATTTTTATTCACTTTGTCTTTTTGCATACAGTAAGAAGAAACATAGAACATAGAATAAGGGAAAAGAAACAATGAAAGAAAACCCTAATCTGAAAATCACCTTTCAAATCTTTTCTATTTTTGATTTCGTGTATTTGTCTATGTGTGCGTAAGTAAAAATAATACAATGGTGTATTTCTGCCCTTTAAAGCAGAAAATCGAAAATAAAAATTTTAAAAAAAAATCAAAATAACAACTATTTTTTTGTTTTCTCTACCACTATCACATTATTATTTTGTTGTTCTCGCAGTACAAGGCGTTCGTGGTGGCGTCACGAGGGCGTGACGCGAGGACGTGGCGAGCGCGTTGGGGAGAAGGCAACTTGTGGCGCTGTTTTGGCTTGCGGCGTTGGAGAAAACAGAAACTCCCCTAGGGTTTTCTGTTTCCCGAAATTGTTTGGGCCATTCGGGCTCTTCAGATTGGGTTTAATGTAAATTGGTCTTGGGTTAAGTTTATTTAATTTGGGCTATTAGGTTCAAAATTTGGGTTTGTTTAATGTAATGGACTCTGTTTATGTAATGGACTTTTAATTATTTTCTGTTTGGTTAATATTGGGCCAATCCAAAATTGGCCTATTACAATTACCTTCTACCATTGATTTCCACCCAGTTACTAAGACATAGAGGGAGCTGAAACGAACTGTTGGCTTTGGCATGTCCCATATTCTCAAACTCATGTCCTGGTTTTCAAACATGGTTCAATCACCAATGCTTCTATCCCCCTTCTTTGCTTTGTTTGACTCTTCATCTGTAAGAAACTTGACCTCGACTTGATTCATGGGTATGGAGAGCGTCCGTGGTGCTTGCTCAAATCAGTTTTGTAGAGTGCCTTTTGTATAATTAGTTTCTCCTCGCTTCTATCCATGCATTTGATCATCTCTTTGAACCTTTGGGGCAAAGCGAGGTTGAGCCCCAAAAGTAGCCTCGTGCTTGAGCTTTTCCTTTTACTCGTTTGGCATCGGCTTCTTTGCTCTATTTGACTCAACCCTTTCTTTTCGTTTATTTGAAGAACCAGCTGGAGGCTGGCTCGTAATCACGTCTTCATCGATGGTAGCAATTATAATATTAGTTCTAAATATTCTCACAGTTGTATAGTTTGTGGGTCAAGTATCAACGCCAAACGAGTTGTTGTTGTCAATTTTGTTCAACCCTTGTTTGATTTCGGTCTCATCGTTTCTTCGTCCAACCTTTCTACCAAGGCGACCGCATCTAGCAAGCTTTGGAAGGGACTCCGATCTTCATCATTTTCCTTTAAACCCATCGTTTCTTCTTTTCTTGAGTACGTACAATGCGTGAAAAAGGCGAGAGAAGAAGAAAAAGCAGAAGCTCTATAAAAAGTGAAATAAACCGACTTAGATCATATCAATTTCTCATCAACATGAGAATTCCTATAGAGTTTGAAAATTAAGTTTTCCTATACCTACAAGGATTCTCAGATCGTTTTTCAACTTATAATAAAATTGGAAAACCCAAATAAAATAAAATAAAAATCCCACTTATACTCTAACTAAGTTATATTTACTAGTGTAGATTTAAAAAAAAAAAAGAAAGATATTTACAAGATTAAATAGTTTTGTATAAGCTGAAATTTGTAATAAAGGAAGACTTAGCCTTATCTTCAACGTAATAATTTTGAACTATTTCAGTTTGACTTAATATTTATTCGGTTAAATTTCTCAATTAGTCCTTGTACTTAACCAAAATTTTAGATTTAGTCCTTGTATTTTTCTAATTGGCCAATTTTAGTTGAAATTTTACTCCTAACCCAAATAATAACAGTTAAATCCATTCGATTACTAGCCATTTACTATGTGTCTAGTCTCGGTACAAGCTTATGGATACTAACTGAGCTAGATAGAAATAATTAAATTGAACTTGATTTGAGTTAAATTTAGATTAATTAAATAATTAAATTGAATTTGGTGTAGCCGAAGATGACTTGATTTGAGTTAAATTAAGATTAATTAATTAATACCAACTGGAAAGAGACGGTGCGTGACTCATCATATCTCGACATCGTGTGGTGCAAAAAAAATGCCGAGCAAAACTCTAAAGTAACCTCCGAGTAGGTAGGCTCGACGATGGAGAAAAGCCAATCCCATAGAGTTGTCTCGATCAATGCTCGCACTCTTTCGGCTAAGTGAATCTCCTTTAGAGCCGTCTAGTCGATACAACGGCCCAATCCCAAGGGTCGTTGACAAGGCAGAGGCTGCTGTGCTGATGGCCTTAGGGAGACTAGAGTTTCTGTTATTTTTTATGTTTTGGGCCATTTAGGGTTTGGCATTGGTTTGGGCTTGAGTAGATTTGGGTTGGGTTTCAGCTTGTAATTTGGGCTAGTATGTTTTTTTTTTTTTGTAAATGAACTTTATTTTCTTTTTGTTTTTGTTTGGGCCGGACAGATTTGGCCCATTATAGTCATTATTGACGCTTGCTCCATTTTCATCGACCGTTTATTGTTTGCTTGGGCACTTGTGCATCTGAATGTATTTCCATCATGTTTTACTCGAGTAATTTTAACATATGAATTTTTATTTATACGTTCTAGAAAATTGATAAATTGTTATTGATGTTTATTGTGAAATGCTATAGAAATATTTAGATTATTTCTAAAACTAGTTATGTTATACTCGTAATGTTAAAAATGAATTGAGGATTTTGTTTATTGAAATTGAAAAAAATTGCAATTTGCTAATAAAAATAACTTCATGGAATTGTACGAATTAGGAAATTTGCTACTGCAAAACATCGAAGCCTCTGCTGTAATTTCACCCAAATAGCAGCTCTTTAAGCCATCCAGTAAGCTGCTTTCCTTCAACGCTCTTTGGCTTGATCTTTGAATCGGTTTGGTGCTCCAATTTTACTGATTCGATATGCTGCTTATCGCCTCAATTTTGCTGCTGTGTCGTGCTTCAAGTTGCTGCCCTTTCTGCTTGCTATTTCATTAATTTTGCTGCCTTCACCACCTCAGTTATTGCGGTTAATTATCTCCAAAATTGCTGCTCTAAGATGCTGCCAAATGCCGATCATTACTCCAAAATAGCTAAAATTTGTTTAGAATTAATTGACTAGATTAACTTGGGTTGTTTTTAAGCTAAGAGTAACTACAATTCAGGTAGCTTAATTTTAAATTAGTTTAACTTTTAATTTGACGGTTTAGGCAAATTAGTATAAGCTTATCGATAATAATTAGGCTAAATAGAAATAATTAAATTGAATTTGGTGTAGCTGAAGATGACTTGTTGAGTTAAATTAGATTAATTAATTGTGAGAGGCTAAGTTAAATGTGGTGGAATTTTTACATTAATTTGCTTATATTAAAGTTTATTTAATTCGAATCACTACAAATTGATTTGATAGATTAATTTAATTTAAGTTATGTTTAAATTAATTTGCATATATTAAAGCTAATTTATTTGGCCCAATCCCAAGGGCCGCTGTCGGAGATGCTAATATTGGTCCTCGTTGACCTCTAAAAGACAAAAAAGAAAAAAGAAAAAAAAAGAAAGAAAACAAGCTGAAGATGCTGGAGTAGCAATGGCATTGTATCGGCTATGACCACTGGCCTCAAGTGTCATTGAGCTTTGTAGTGCTTCCCGATATCTCGATTGCAAGAAAATCCAATGATAGTCATTTGTCTATCTGTTACATATGTGCCTTTCCTGACTACGGATGTTTGGATGTGTATGCATGAGAAATGATCCACGAAAAAATGGTTCATCTCTTTCGATATTCAATCTCTTGTTCAGATACATTATGTTTAGTTTGCAGATTTGAACTTTCAAGTGTAAAAATCCTAAAAGTTCCAAATAAAGAGTAGGAGTTCCTGTTCCTTAATTTCATAAAAGTTAAAAATATTAATAGTTATGTATTGATAGCTGCAGAAAAATGGCATTTCAGGTGTACCAGAGCTGAAGAGGTCAACAGCCTGCCAAGATTTCAGCAACCTAATTGATTCTTCAACAATTGGGACGGCGTACAAAGGGACATTGAATTATCTTTGTGTTGTGCCATTGAATTACATATGGATATATATTTCCTATTTGTATCATGTACAAAATAATGAGACATATGCCTATACATCCCTAGATCAACACATTTTACATGACAAATATTGTTAAAGAAATATTTTGTTTTATTGATTTTTTTGTCAACAAACAACTGCAGCAGAATATTTCTAGGTAAATTAGATTGAAAATATAAAGAAAAAAAGAGAAGAGTTGCGTGGATTGATAGATGTTTCCAATACAAGAAATTCAAAAAATTAAGAAATAATGGCAAATAAACTTACATCCGCCTTGAATTTGGAACAACTCCAGTCCAATCTGAAATCTAGCTTCGTCTTCCTTGTTCAAGGAACAATTACGAGTGCAAAACATAGTTTGGAATTGACCCGAAATGACCACACTTGAACCACATCGCCTACCTTCAAGTCATTACCTTCTACCACTGATTTCCACCCAGTTACCAAGACATAGAGGGAGTTGAAACGGCCTGTTGGCTTTGGCATGTCCCATATTCTCAAACTCATGTCCCTGGTTTTCAAACATGGCTCAATCACCAATGCTTCTATCCCCTCCTTGCTGCTTTGTTTCATCTCTTCATCTGTAAGAAACTTGACCTCGACTTGATTCACGGGTATGGAGAGACGTCCGTGGTACTTGCTCAAATTAGTTTTGTAGAGTGCCTTTTGTATAATTAGTTTCTTCTCGCTTCCATCCATGCATTTGATCATCTCTTTGAACCTTTGGGGCAAACAGGGTTGAGCCCCAAAAGTAGCCTCGTACTTGAGCTTTTTCCTTTTCTGTTTCGACATCGGCTTCTTTGCTCTACTTGACTCGACCTTTTCTTTTCGTTTCTTTGAAGAACCCCTTAGAGGCTAGATCGTAATCACGTCTTCGTCAATGACAGCTGTAATAGGCCAATTTTGGCCTGTGCCCAAATTACTAAAATAAAACAAAAACCCAAACCAATAAATAAACAGTCCAAAATTACATGTCTATTATGAGTCCATTTACAGCCCAAATTTACAAGGCCCAGAATGGAACAAAACTTAAAACAAAACAGAAAAAGAAAACCCCAGGTCAGCCCTAGCAGCCGCCGCTGTGTAACATCCCGAAATAGGGCTAGTAGGATTGGGCCCAATGGGCCTTAGGCGTAGTAGCGTTTAAAATTTTTGAGAACGGCATTAATGCAAGTTAGACTTATTAGGAAAGTGATTTTGGAAGGTTAGAGGGCTTCTATGAAGTCCCGGGATCGAACTTTGATTTTGGGGAAATTTTGGTTTTAGGTGAAAAAAACCCTGGAAGTTGGCAGGTAGGCCTTAAGAATAAAATGTGGAGGAAAATGACACAAGTGGAGTGTGTGGTGTAGTGGCAAAGTGACGCCATATAAGAGACAAGGGAGTGACGCCACAAGGAAGGAAGGAGATCCAAGGTTCAAGTCTTGGCTTTTACATTTTGGTTTTCTTTTTACTTGGACCTTAGAATTTGGCTATAGATTTATATTTAGTTGCGCATGGTTTAAGACACAAGAGGAGCTTGTGGCCAAGTGGTTAGCGGCATGGATTATGTTGCAAGGGAGCTTGGGTTCGAATCTCATGACATGCAATGGATTATTTATTTTGCGGATTGGACGGCAATAGTTTTAGTTGAATTTAAACTCTACTGACGAAGAGATCCCACATCGGAAAGATACAAAGAAGGAAAGTGAAGAGCTAGCTATATAAAGAGCATTCCAGGAGGAGATTTAACATACCTTGGTGGGCGTTTGGGCACAGGAGTGGTCACAGTGCGGTTTAACACCAGACTCCTACCAGGTGTGTAACTCTCTCTACTCTAGCTGTAGAGCGGCAAATGCCGAAGTGCCGATTAAGGCAATAGTAGCCACACGAGCGTGTGAGAGCACATGTGGGGCTTCGACACGATAGTTGAGGCCATTAGTAGTATTCTTGTGGGTTGAGGCTGCTTGGATCATGATGGGCCGAAGTGGGTCCAATGGGCCCGTGGGCCCAATTGATTAAAATTGTATGATGGTGTAGTATATAGTGAACTAGACTAGGTGAATCTCATATACATGGCTAGATTTATGTTAGGTGGGCCACACGAGCGTGTGGGCTCGAATGGGCCAAAATTGGGTTTTAGGCCCAATAGTCATCTGACCAGGAAATGGTAAAAGAAGTCGCTCGGGGCGACATTTGGGCCTTTGGGAAAGGCCATTGTAGGTGCAAAATTACTAATATACCCTTGGAAGGGTAAATTACCGGAATACCCTTAGAAGATAAATTACAAAAATACATTTGGTGGGTAAATTACGAAAATGCCCTTGGTAGGAAAAATTAAGGCTATACCCTTGGAGGTTGATTAGCGTGATTATGTTGTTTTATGTCTATCTGATTATGATGGTAATTCATGTTATACTTATATTTGATATATGTCTAACATACATGACATACTGCATACACGAATTATTATGTCATATTGCATGGGTCGAAAGAGAGGAGGAGGAAGATATGTTATTTGTGACTTTGGGTCACCAGTGGTTTGGCACCACTAGTGGTTTGGTACCACATATGTTTAATTGTGACTTTGGGTCACTAGTGGTTTGGCACCACATATGATATCTTTGTGACTCGTCCCAGTGGCTTAGTACCACAGTGGGTTGGCCCCACATATTACATTGAAAGGGATTGTCACCAATGGTTTGGTACCACAAAGTGGGTTGGCCCCATATGTGTTTAATTGTGACTTTGGGTCACCAGTGGTTTGGCACCACCAGTGGTCTGGTACCACATTGATATGATTATTTGTGACTTAGGGTCACCAGTGGTTTGGCACCACCAGTGGTTTGGCACCACACGGGGTAGAATCAGGAGTTTCGGATGGTTAGGTTTTGGGTTGCATGACATGCATATTTTCATATGAAATTGTGTAAGGGTTTAACACCCGTTGGATGGGGATTTACACACTGAGTCTCGATGACTCACCCCTTAGTTAAATTTTGCAGGTAATCATTAGATCGCGGATTTGAGAGCTGAGGTGGACTCGTGGAGGCCATACATATGTTTACTTGTAAATTCGTTTATTTTATTTGGACTTATTTTTATTTGGGTTTTTGTTATGTAATAAGGCCTTGGGTATTTTATTTGGTTTCAGCATTCAATTTGGTTACTGCTTATTATTAAATGATCAATATGGGATTTTCCTAAAATGATAATAAACCGTTTCTTATTCAAAATTACTTAAACTTGATTTTTCATAACAACTATAAAGAATACAAGCTTTTTAACGAATGCACAGTTTTTAGACATTCCTTTCCTGTGACATGCCAGATCCAGTCGTAACGTTTAGGCCAGGTTTTGGGTGTTACAATTATGGTATCAGAGCCTAGGTTCAAAAACTTGGTTGTGGAATGGGTTAAAAAATGTTTTTCAAATTTTGGTTGAAATATGGTTTAGAAAAATATATATATCTCTTTCCTGAAAGTATGGCATCCGAGTCTCCGGCACCAATCCGCACTGTAAGTTTCCTGATACTTTTCTTTGTTATATGATGTATTTTGGGTATCTATACTGTGTGTTTGGTTTGGATGTGATGTTCAGACATAGAGTTGGGTGCCTATGAAATATTCGTCTGTTTTAATGGCTAGGTGGTTTTGAGTATGTGTAGGAGTTTTAAATTCTAGTTAAAAGTATATTAGTTTTATTAAGATCAGAGTGCGCAGCAAGAGCGTAGTGTGGTAGGTTAGGATGTGTAACAATTAGTTAGTTGGAAATTTCGAGGACAAAATTTCTTTAAGGAGGTTAGATTTGTAACATCCCGAAATTGGGCTAGTAGGATTGGGCCCAATGGGCCTTAGGCGTAGTAGCGTTTAAAATTTTTGAGAACGGCTTTAATGCAAGTTAGAATTATTAGGTAAGTGATTTTGGAAGGTTAGAGGGCTTCTATGAAGTCCCGGGATTGAACTTTGGTTTTGGGGAAATTTTGGTTTTAGGTGAAAAAAACCCTGGAAGTTGGCAGGTAGGCCTTAAGAATAAAATTGGAGGAAAATGACACAAGTGGAGTGTGTGGTGTAATGGAGTGACGCCACAAGGAAGGAAGGAGGTCCAAGGTTCAAGTCTTGGCTTTTGCATTTTGGTTTTCTTTTTACTTGGACCTTAGAATTTGGCTATAGATTTATATTTAGTTGCGCATGGTTTAAGACGCAAGAGGAGCTTGTGGCCAAGTGGTTAGCGGCGTGGATTATGTTGCAAGGGAGCCTGGGTTCGAATCACATGACAAGCAATGGAGTATTTATTTTACGGATTGGACGGCAAGAGTTTTAGTTGAATTTATACTCTACAGACGAAGGGATCCCACATCGGAAAGATACAAAGAAGGAAGGTGAAGAGCTAGCTATATAAAGAGCATTCCAGGAGGAGAGTTAACATACCCTGGTGGGCGTTTGGGCACAGGAGTGGTCGCAGCGCGGTTTAACACCAGACTCCTATCAGGTGTGTAACTCTCTCTACTCTAGCTATAGAGCGGCAAATGCCGAAGTGCCGATCAAGGCAATAGTAGCCACACGAGTGTACGAGTGCACGTGTGGGGCTTCGACGCGATAGTTGAGGCCATTAGTAGTATTTTTGCGGGTTGAGGCTGCTTGGGCCACGATGGGCCGAAGTGGGCCCAATTGATTAAAATTGTATAATGGTGTAGTATATAGTGAACTAGACTAGGTGAATCTCATATACGTGGCTAGATTAATGTTAGGTGGGTACAAGAGTGTGTGGGCCCGAATTGGCCAAAATTGGGTTTTAGGCCCAATAGTCCGGTACGACCGGAAATGGTAACCGAGTCACTCAGAGCGACATTTGGGCCTTTGGGAAAGGCTATTGCAGGTGCAAAGTTACTGATATACCCTTGGAAGGGTAAATTACCGGAATACCCTTAGAAGATAAATTACGAAAATACCCTTGGTGGGTAAATTACGAAAATGCCCTTGGTAGGAAAAGTTAAGGTTATACCCTTGGAGGTTGATTAGCATGATTATGTTGTTTTATGTCTATCTGATTATGATGGTAATTCATGTTATACTTATATTTGATATATGTCTAGCATACATGACATACTGTATACACGAATTATTATGTCATATTGCATTGGTATAAAGAGAGGAGGGGGAAGATATGTTATTTATGACTTTGGGTCACCAGTGGTTTGGCACCACATATGTTTAATTGTGACTATGGGTCACCAGTGGTTTGGCATCACATATGATATCTTTGTGACTCGTCCCAGTGGCTTAGTACCACAGTGGGTTGGCCCCACATATTACATTGAAAAGGGATTGTCACCAGTGGTTTGGTACCACAAAGTAGGTTGGCCCCACATGTGTTTAATTGTGACTTTAGGTCACCAATGGTTTGGCACCACCAGTGGTTTGGTACCATATTGATATGATTATTTGTGACTTTGAGTCACCAGTGGTTTGGCACCACCAGTGGTTTGGTACCACATATGTTATTTGTGACTTTGGGTCACCAGTGGTTTGGCACCACCAGTGGTTTGGTACCACACGGGGTAGAATCAGGAGTTTCGGATGGTTAGGTTTTGGGTTGCATGACATGCATATTTTCATTTGAAATTGTGTAAGGGTTTAACACCCTTTGCATGGGGATTTACACACTGAGTCTCGATGACTCACCCCTTAGTTAAATTTTACAAGTAATCATTAGATCGCGAATTTGGGAGGTGAGGTGGACTCGTGGAGGCTATACATATGTTTACTCGTAAATTCGTTTCTTTTATTTGGACTTATTTTTATTTGGGTTTTTGTTATGTAATATGGCCTTGGGTATTTTATTTGGTTTCAGCTTTCAATTTGGTTACTGCTTATTATTAAATGATCAATATGGGATTTTCTTAAAATGATAATAAACCGTTTCTTATTCAAAATTACTTAAACTCGATTTTTCACAACAACTATAAAGAATATGAGCTTTTTAACGAACGCACAGTTTTTAGACATTCCTTTCATGTGACATGCCAGGTCCGGTCGTAATGTTTAGGCCCGGTTTGGGGTGTTACAATTATGGTATCAGAGCCTAGGTTCAAAAACTCAGCTGTGGAATGGGTTCAAAAATGTTTTTCAAATTTTGGTTGAAATATGGTTTAGAAAATATATATATCTCTTTCCTGAAAGAATGGCACCCGAGTCTCCGGCACCAATCCGCACTATAAGTTTCCAGATACTTTTCTTTGTTATATGATGTATTTCAGGTATCTATTATATGTGTTTGGTTTGGATGTGATGTTCAGACATAGAGTTGGGTGCGTATGAAATATTCGTCTGTTTTCATGGCTAGGTGTTTTTGAGTATGTGTAGGAGTTTTAAATTCTAGTTAAAAGTATATTAGTTTTATTAAGATCAGAGTGCGCAACAAGAGCATAGTGTGTTAGGTTAGGATGTGTGACTGTTAGTTAGTTGGAAATTTCGAGGGCGAAATTTCTTTAAGGAGGGTAGATTTGTAACATCCCGAAATTGGGCTAGTAGGATTGGGCCCAATGGGCCTTAGGCGTAGTAGCATTTAAAATTTTTGAGAACGGCATTAATTCAAGTTAGACTTATTAGGTAAGTGATTTTGGAAGGTTAGAGGGCTTCTATAAAGTCCCGGGATCGAACTTTGGTTTTGGGGAAATTTTTGTTTTAGGTGAAAAAAACCATGGAAGTTGGCAGGTAGGCCTTAAGAATAAAATGTGGATGAAAATGACACAAGTGGAGTGTGTGGTGTAATGGCAGAGTGACGCCACATAAGAGACAATGGAGTGACGCCACAAGGAAGGATGAAGGTCTAAGGTTCAAGTCTTGGCTTTTGTATTTTGGTTTTCTTTTTACTTGGACCTTAAAATTTGGCTATAGATTTATATTTAGTTGCGCATGGTTTAAGACACAAGACGAGCTTGTGGCCAAGTGGTTAGCGGCGTGGATTATGTTGCAAGGGAGCCTGGGTTCGAATCTCATGACAAGCAATGGAGTATTTATTTTGCGGATTGGACGGCAAGAGTTTTAGTTGAATTTAAACTCTTCTGACGAAGGGATCCCACATTGGAAAGATACAAAGAAGGAAGGTGAAGAGCTAGCTATATAAAGAGCATTCCAGGAGGAGAGCTAACATACCTTGGTGGGCGTTTGGGCACAGGAGTGGTTGCAGCGCGGTTTAACACCAGACTCCTACCAGGTGTGTAACTCTCTCTACTCTAGCTGTAGAGCGGCAAATGCCGAAGTGCCGATCAAGGCAATAATAGCCACACGAGCGTGCGAGTGCACGTGTAGGGCTTCGACGCGATAGTTGAGGCCATTAGTAGTATTCTTGTGGGTTGAGGCTGCTTGGGCCACGATGGGCCGAAGTGGGCCCAATGGGCCCGTGGGCCCAATTGATTAAAATTGTATAATGGTGTAGTATATAGTGAACTAGACTAGGTGAATCTCATATACGTGGCTAGATTTATGTTAGATGGGCCACGCGAGTGTGTGGGCTCGAATGGGCCAAAATTGGGTTTTAGGCCCAATAGTCTGGTACGACCGAAAATGGTAATCGACGCTCGGGGCGACATTTGGGCCTTTGGGAAAGGCCATTGCAGGTGCAAAATTATTGATATACCCTTGGAAGGGTAAATTTCTGGAATACCCTTAGAAGATAAATTACAAAAAATGCCCTTGGTGGGTAAATTACGAAAATGCCCTTGGTAGGAAAAATTAAGGTTATACCCTTGGAGGTTGATTAGCGTGATTATGTTGTTTTATGTCTATCTAATTATGATGGTAATTCATGTTATACTTATATTTGATATATGTCTAGCATACATGACATACTGCATACACGAATTATTATGTCATATTGCATGGGTATAAAGAGATGAGGGGGAAGATAGGTTATTTGTGACTTTGGGTCACCAGTGGTTTGGCACCACCAGTGGTTTGGTACCACATATGTTTAATTGTGACTTTAGGTCACCAGTGGTTTGGCACCACATATGATATCTTTGTGACTCGTCCCAGTGGCTTAGAACCACAGTGGGTTGGCCCCACATATTACATTGAAAAGGGATTGTCACCGGTGGTTTGGTACCACAAAGTGGGTTGGCCCCACATGTGTTTAATTGCGACTTTGGGTCACCAGTGGTTTGGCACCACCAGTGGTTTGGTACCACACGGGGTAGAATCGAGAGTTTCGGATGGTTAGGTTTTGGGTTGCATGACATGCATATTTTCATATGAAATAGTGTAAGGGTTTAACACCCGTTGGATGGGGATTTACACACTGAGTCTAGATGACTCACCCCTTAGTTAAATTTTGTAGGTAATCATTAGATCGCAGATTTGGGAGCTGAGGTGGACTCGTGGAGGCCATACATATGTTTACTCGTAAATTCATTTCTTTTATTTGGACTTATTTTTATTTGGGTTTTTGTTATGTAATAAGGCCTTGGGTATTTTATTTGGTTTCAGCTTTCAATTTGGTTACTGCTTATTATTAAATGATCAATATGGGATTTTCCTAAAATGATAATAAACCGTTTCTTATTCAAAATTACTCAAACTCGATTTTTCACAACAACTATAAAGAATACGAGCTTTTTAACGAATGCACATTTTTTATACATTCCTTTCATGTGACATGCCAGATTTGGTCGTAACATTTAGGCCGGGTTTGGGGTGTTACACGCCGCTCCCGCCGTACCTCCACGTCAACAACCAGCTAGCCTCCGTACCTGCAAAAAAAAAATGACAAACAGACAGCAGAGACAAAACATAGCAAAATATTGTATCTTTTATTTCAATTTCGGCTATAAAGCCATAAAAAACAATGCATTATTTTTTACAGACGATTTCGAAATACAAAGAGGAACATTCAGCATATTGAAGGTTGCCTTTTATTTTATTTGATTTTTTCTTCTCGTTTGATTTTTGCTTTTAGTCTTGAAAGAAATAAACAAACAAACAAAAAAAGAAACCTTACCTCGCTGGTGGCCGGAAGGGATGAAACCGAAAGGTTTTCTGTCTTTCTTTTGATCTTCGAAGGTTCTTTTGGACATTTTAGGGTTAGATCGATGTCTGAAAGGTTGAAATGGTCGAAAGGGGACATTTTTGGGAGCTCCGACCGCCGTGCATGGTGATCGATGGCTGCGAATCGATGGTGGTCTGGTGACCAGAAATCACAGAAAAGGGGAGAAGTTTTAATGGTTTTCAGATTTTTTTTTTCTAAAAGGGAAAGGCCAAATGATTTTTTTTTAAATGTTGGCTTATATAGCCTATCCATATGGCACCGTTTTGAGAACTGTATTTAGAGGCCAAAACGACATCGTTTTGAGCCTCCGACCCTAGATCCGACCCGCTCCAGGCCTAGGATCCGCGTGTTTTTAATGGAAGGGCTAATTGCACATTTAGCCCTTCCGCTTTTTTATGGCTTTGCAATTAAGTTTCTTTTATTTCTAATTTTACCCTAGAATTTTGCTTTGATTTCATTTTTGCCCTGTGTAAAGTGCTGCATTTTGGAGGGTGGGGATATTTCCCCTTTAGTCCCTCATTGTTATTCGCGCACTCGATTTGGTCCTTGTCTTTTTTATTTATTTTTAGATTTGCGCCAAACTTTTATTTTAAGTTCAATTCAGTCCTTTTTTTGTTATTTCGGCTATTTTATTAAACTAAATAATTTTAACATTATTATTATAACATTATTATTATTACTATTATTATTATCATTATTATTATTATTATCATTATTATTATTATTACTACTATTATTATTGTTATTATCAACATATTATTATTCTTATCAATGTATTATTATTACTATTACTATTATTATTATTAAGATATTATTATTATTATTATTATTATTATTATTATTTTATGTTCATTATTTTTACCTAAATTTTATACTTGTTTATACTGATTTATTTAATTTTCATTCTTTTATTTTCCAAGTATTTAAACTTAACTTTGTGTATATGCATTTTATATATTTACTTATTACCATTTGGTTTCATTTTTATTTGTATTTTTTATTTTATTTATTATTATTATTATTATTTTATTTTTACTTATTTAATGTTAGGTTTAATTAGCTAATGCCATTACTTATTTTACTTATATCGTCGTGTCATGCATCATCATTTTATTATTATTGCAATCACACTGCGAACCGTTTTAAATTTTTGTTCTATTACGTCCCGAATAAAATCCTCGACTTTTCAAATGTTATATTCATTTTCACGTAATTGCATGAAAAAGAATTTCTTAAAAGTAAGCATTGTTTCGTATTTGGAAATTCGAAAGGTCGTTACCTAACTTACGGGGTTTCGATTTTCTCGACACACCCAAATACCTGAACTTTTTTAAATTTTTTATTTATTTTCATATTCTCAGGAATCAAGAAAAGATCGTGTTCTAACTTACGTAATATGATTTCTTCCTAAAATTGAGATAACCAAATATCTTTCAAAATAATTTTTTGGTGTTTATTCTCATTTCAAGAACTTAAAACGTTGTGTCCTAACTTACGGGACGTAATCCTTTTTCCCAATTAACGTGAAATATGCCATTTTCTGGAAAAAAAAAGTTTTCAATTAAGCAATGTTTTAACAAAGGATCGTATTTTTAAAATCTCTTCAAATTTTCGATTTTCGACACTGAGACACTAATTAATTAAGTAGGTACCAATTTTGGGCGTTACGAGGGTACTAATCCTTCCTCGTGCGTAACCAACTCCCAAACCCATCTTTCTGATTTTCGTAGACCAAAAACGTTGTTTTAATAAATCAAATCTATTATTAAAATGATCGAATTACGAGGTAACCCGATGACACCTCATCAAAAAGATTGGTGGCGACTCCCGTTTTTCTATTTTCGTTTTTAAATAAAAGTCGATCAAAAAAGCATGGTTTCAACAGCTTGGCGACTCCACTGGGGACCAAATAAGAGAGTTGAGTCATAAATTGATTAATTTTTGTCTTTTTGTCAAAAAATCAAAAATCTATTTTAAATTTAAGATTGCTCCATTTTATCCCCCATTTTTGTGGTTTTCATCATAATATGTTTGCTTTGTTGGTTTAAATCTATTAATCTGTCTCAGCATTTTTGCATTGTTTAAGTCGGACGATTTTACCCCTCTTAAGTGGGAGCGAGAAGCTATTCTTTCGTGAGGTCTTCACCTCCATATAGGATAGTGGATCACGTTCGGGATACATCCGTACCTATGTCTTTCTGAGATTTTCATCTCCGTATAGCCATAGGGAAATGTATTCCCCTGAACTGAACTCGGTTCGCATGAGCCAAAAATGGGTGAGGATCGAGGAATCTACCAGTTCAGGTACCTTTACTCTAGAACCAAACCCCATAACGCACCTTAGGTAGAGCCGCGCCAAACCCTAGTGGTCACCCGAATAGGTGTCTTACTTATTATTCTTCGCTTACTTTAAACGGTATATGAAGTACTGACTTACTTTATTTTTGTTTTGATTGTAATTGCATGGTATTTTCAAAAAAGGTGTTGATTCACATTCGATTCCTAAATAGATAACTTATCATGGAAAAGGGGTTTCTTGATAAAGTGGAAGACAATATGGCTGTCCGAAAATGGTCCGAGAACACACGAGAGAAGGGTGATAGTCTGACGGAGAAGTACACGACTTTGCTTCGTTGTCCAAAAAAATTCAAGCTGGCAAATATTATTCAAGAGCCGTCAACGTCCCGACTTTTTTAAAGAAGCTAACAAGCCTCTCGAGGATGAGTGAGCAATGTGTCGCAACCCAAATCAAGCAAAAAGGAGCTAGTAGAGGCATCCGTTGGAAATTTCCCGAGATTTGATCTTAACATCCGGATATAAAGAAAAGGATCGATGTCTTTGTCTGGAGTATGAGGGCAAGGTCGTATATGTATCCGTTTTATGTAAAGAAATTTGTTTTCTAAAAAAATTGTTCTAATACAATTGAATCAGAATCAATGCCTCTTTTTGCATTCATTTCATGCATTAGCGGTGCATTGCATCATGTGCAATAAAACTCATAAAAGACCCTCAAATCGTGGCAGTTACCCTGGAATATCATTACGGTACATGAAGAAAGACTAAAGGCATGGACTAAAGGTTGGAATGCAAAGAGAGATGCAGGATCAACTGCAAATACAGATGCAAGAATAGTTGGCCAAAATCCAACAGGATATGAGGGATAAGATGCTAAAATCCCAGAAAGCATGACGAGCTAGTTAACGCAGTTGCTAGCTGGGGGGCTAGAAAAAGGAAAGAGCCCTGTGATCAATACCGGAGACGACAACGAGGACCCTATTTATCCTCCAGGCTTCACCCCAACGAACACCCAAGCACAACCACAAAGGGTGTCCGTCAACATCAGACCTCATTATCAGATCAGTACTTCGGCACCAATAAACTTCCTGACGGGTTCAGGCTCCAACCTTGGAGACAATCCAGTAAATCCCGTTGTCCCCGACCTTTATGATATAGCGAAAATGGGAAAAATGAGAGTGGAGCTCCCAAAGCAACTAGAAGACAGATGCAAATGGCTAGAGGAGAAATTCAAGGCGTTGGAAAGCGCTGATTACCATTGTGGAATTGACGCTAAGAAATTGAGCCTGGTCCCAGATCTAATGCTCCCTCCAAAGTTCAAAATGCCGAAATTAGAAAAATATAACGGGACCAGCTGTCCTGAGGCTCACATTACAATGTTCTGTCGGAGGATGACTGGATATGTCAGTAATGATCAGTTATTGATTCACTGTTTCCAAGATAGCTTGACTGGGGCTGCAGCCAAATGGTATAATCAGCTAAATCGTACCCAAATTAGTTCGTGGAAGGACCTGGCACAGGCTTTCATGAAACAATATAGCCACGTGACAGATATGGCACCTAACAGAATCACACTACAAAACATAGAGAAAAAGCCAAACGAAAGTTTCAGGCAATATGCTCGAAGGTGGAGGGAAGTCGCGACGCAAGTCCAACCGCCAATGCTAGAAAAAGAAACTACCATGCTCTTCATTAATACCCTGAAGGCACCTTTTATCAATCACATGCTGGGAAAAGCAACTAAAAGTTTCTCAAACAGAGTGATGTCTGGAAAAATGATAGAGAATGCGATAAGGTGTGGAAAAATAGAGGCCGAGGAAAGCACAAAGAGGTCGGCCCTGAGAAAAAGAGAAAATGAGGTACATAACGTGGGCACATATAACAGGGTTTATTCGAAACCAGTCACTATGAACCAACCAAGAACGGTAACCACTGGCCATCAAGGTCCACCAAGACAAGAGTCCAATACAAGGCAAAATACGGAGAAACTCCAGTTTACGCCCATTCCAATGACGTATAGGGAGTTGTACCAAAGTTTATTCGATGCACATGTTGTATCCTCTTTCTACCTAAAACCAATGCAACCCCCATACCCCAAATGGTACGACACAAATGCCCAATGTGAATACCATGTTGGAATCACAGGGCACTCAATAGAAAACTGCACCGCTGTCAAAAAGTTAGTCAAAAGTATCATCAAAATGGGCATTGTAATATTCAATGATCCATTTAGTGAAGAAAATCTGTTACCCAACCATGTTGATAAGGGGGTAAATGTGATAGTTGAGAATGGGGGGAAAAATCAAGATGAATATTACAGAAGTGAAAACCCCGTTGAGAAAGGTTTGGAAAATAATGGTAGAAAGAGGGTTAATCACACAAGACTCGAAGGACAAAACCCGAGAAGCAAGGAACTATTGTGAGTTCCATGATGAAGAGGGTCACGAGATTCAAGAGTGCAATGAATATAAAGCCTTGGTGTAAGGCCTGATGGATAATAAAGAACTGGAATTCTTTGAATATACTAAAGGCCCGGAAGGAATGTTTTGAATTTGGAGCATCAACGCCATATCTAAAGAGGGAATGGTGGAAGAAAACTTATCAGGCATCCGCCCTTATGAGCCTGGAAGTGTTCTGAACAACTGGACTGCAGAAGAGATTCTAGTAGTTTTTAGAGCTAATTCAGAGTAATATTCAAAACACGCATGTTGCTTTAAACCTAGAAGCAATAAGAATCCATTTGTGAAATAGGTTCATGTCCAACATCTTTATTTCAATAAAAAATGCATTTTTTTTATCACTCTGAGAAAATATTCTTTTATTCTTTCATTTCATTCATAATCACACCATACAAATAGCTATTCTTAGATTCATTTGTTCTTTAGATATTCTTTCGTGCCTACAATAGGGCTTCAGATATCAACGACATGAACGACGCTGCTACTGACCCAGAATTTCCTTTTGAGTGAGACATGTGTCTAGAAGGATCTTAGGATTTTGAAGACGATAGGGACTGTAACTTATCTACGGATTCGTTAAGGATGGTAGAAAAAAAAAAGAGAAACAGATCCTACCTCACAAAGAAACAGTAGAGATTGTGACCTTAGAAGAAGGAAAAGAAGTGAAAATTGGAACTTGTATAGCCGAAGAAACAAAACGAGACCTCATTGAGTTACTTCAAGAATTCAAAGATGTCTTCGCATGGTCATACTAAGATATGCCCGTGTTAAGCACTGATATTGTGATACACCGCCTCCCCATAAAAGAAGAGTGCAAGCCAGTTCAACAGAAGCTCCGAAGGATGAGGCCTGGTGTTGTAATAAAAATAAAAGAAGAGGTTAAGAAGCAATTTAATGTTGGGTTCTTACAAGTGGTCAAATACTCAGAATGGGTAGCCAATATTGTCCCCGTACCTAAGAAAGACGGAAAGGTACGAATGTGTGTAGATTACAGAGACTTAAATAAGGCCATCCCAAAAGATAATTTCCCATTGCCTCACATTGACACCTTAGTGGATAATACGGCAGGTTAGTCACTGTTCTCCTTCATGGATGGCTTCTCTGGATACAATCAGATAAATATGCATCCTGAAGACATGGAAAAGACCACATTCATAACCTTGTGGGGAATATTTTGCTATAAGGTGATGCCATTTGGATTAAAAAATACGGGAGCAACGTATCAAAGAGTCATCGTAACCTTGTTTCATAACATGATGCATAAGGAAATCGAGGTTTGCATCAATGATATGGTTGCAAGATCCCTGATCGCTGTGAATCAGAGTCATAAATTTATAAAAGAGAATGATTGAACCTGGAAACTAACCCTGACAACAATTTAAGGCAAGTGCACCTATCGAACAGTAGTATAGCTTAGGCACCTATCGAACAATGAACTAGACGATTTATTTACTTAGTTTGATCCGTAAGACTCCCTAACGTATATTAAAACCTTTCTCGAGGCGAATAACGTCTAACCCTAGGTTAATTAATGGAAATCTCTTTCTCTGTTAATAACCCCTTAGAATAGAAGTAAATCGATCTGTGGACTCCCATATTAGGTTTCACCCTAATTCGGCAAAATCTCATCACCCTATCTCTAGGCATGCGATCAACTCCGCTTAATTATGCTAGATCTACTCTTAAGCAGGGACTTTTGCTCCTTCACCTAAGCACATCAAATTTGGACTAAGCTCACATAATTAAGAACGAACTAAGTATTTATCATATAATTTAGAAATCAATAACAAGATTCATCATAGGTTTCATCCCCTTTGGGTATCTGAAGGGTTCAGTTCATAACTATAAAAGAAAACATCTTAGAAAAAAATATAAAACAAAACATAAGAAATCCCTAAAACTCCCTGAAGGAATTAAAGGAGAGATCCGCCGTCTTGAGTAGCATTTCAGCTTCTTGAGATGGATCAACTGGCTATCTTCGAGTGATTCCCCACAAATCTAGTCTTTTTGGCTTAGTTCCTTGGCCTAGCTAACCGCCCCTCAAAGGTGGTACTTAAGGGGTTTATATAGGCTTTTGAAATAGGTTCCTTTGCCCCAATGTATCCAAATCTGAATGAAATTTCTCTTTGCCACGACAGGGACACGGCCATGGCACACACTCGTATGGACGATCTTCAAGCCGTGTTCGGATTTCTTTAATGAGACACGGCCGTGTGAATCGGGGTCAATCCGTGTTCTAGATGATCAGTAAGGCACGGCCGTGTGGGCTTAAGTCCAGGCCGTGTCGATTTCTCCCTTGGCCCAATTTGCTTCGTTTTAGGCCCGTTTCTCGTTCTTTTCATCATCCGGTGCTTTTTTGAGTATAAGATACGAAAAGAAAGGATTAAGAGCACCTTTTTACATAAATTGAGGGATAAATCATCCAAAAGCATACTAAATATGGGATTAAAATATGTTACTTTCACGGCTTATCAATCCCAAACAGAAAAGGAGCACGTGCAAGTTTTGAGGAAATTGTTCTTGAGGTTAAGAAAATTTCAGCTGAAGCTCAATCCGACCAAATGTACTTTCGGGGCTAGGTTAAGAAAACTACTAGGTTTCATAGTAAGTGAAAAGAGAATTGAGATCGACCCTGACAAAGTCAAGGCTATACAAGAACTGCCTCTATCGCGCACTCAAACGGAAGTTCGAGGTTTCCTAGGAAGACTAAATTGCATTGCCCGGTTCATTTCACAACTAACTGAGAAATGTGACACCATATTCCGTCTTCTTAAGAAACACAATCCAGGCTTATGGGATGATGAATGCCAGAAAACTTTTGACAAGGTTCCAATACCCCAGTGTTGTCACCACCAAGTCCAGACAGGCCACTTATATTGTATTTGACAATATATGACAAATCTATGGGATGTGTGCTTGGCCAACACAATGAGGCAGGATAGAAAGAAAGGGTGATATACTACCTTAGTAAGAAATTCACTGAGTGTGAAATGAGATATTTGCCAATTGTAAAATTATGTTGCGCCTTGATCTGGACAACTTGGAGATTGAGGCAGTACATGTTGTATCATACGACTTGGCTAATCTTGAAACTAGACCTCGAAAATATATAATGGAGTCGACTGCCTTGAATGGAAGGATGGCCAGATGGCAAATTCTGCTTTTCGAATTTGACATAATCTATGTGAACCAGAAGGTTGTAAAAGGGAGTGCAATAGCAGATTTTCTAGCTAGTAAAGATCTAGAAGATTACGAGCCTTTAAACTTTGATTTCCCTAATAAAGATCTAATGTATGTGGCAACTACCAAAGAAGACACTCTAGAAGATCGTCCTTGGAAACTGAACTTCAACGAAGCATCAAATGCTGTTGGTAACAAAATTGGGGCAGTCTTGATATCCCCAAATGGAGATCATTATACGTTTACTTGCAAATTGGATTTTGATTGCACAAATAATATGGCAGAGTAAGAAGCATGTATCATGGGAATCCGTGCTGCCATAGAACGCAGAATCAAAGTGCTAGAGGTGTATGGGGATTCTGCACTAGTGATCTATCAGCTCAAAGGTGAACGGGAAACAAAAGACCCCAAATTGATCAATTATCGAAAGCTAGTTCTAAAATTAATTGAGGAGTTTGATGATATCACCTTCTATTACCTCCCGCGAGATGAAAACCAGATGGCTGACGCCTTGGCTACATTAGCTTCTATGATCAGAGTAAATAAACAAGAAGATGTGAAGCCTATCCAAATGAGTATTTAAGAAGCTCCAGCTTATTGCTACAACATCGACGAAGAGGAAGAAAAAGATGATCATCCTTGGTACCACAATATACTGCAATATGTAAAGAATCGTGAATACCCTGATCAAGCAACTGAGAGTGATAAAAGAACATTGAGAAGACTGGCCAGTGACTACGTCTTAGATGGGGAGATCCTATACAGAAGAAGAAATGATCAGATGTTATTAAGATGTGTGGATGTTGTTGAGGCTAAGAAAATCCTAGAAGAAGTCCATGAGGGTGTCTGCGGAACACATGCTAATGATTTTATAATGGCCAGGAAAATCATGAGATTCGGGTATTATTAGCCCACCATGGAAGGGGATTGCGTCAATTATGCCAAGAAGTGCCATAAGTGCCAAATTTATGGGGACAAGATTCATGTGCCTCCTTCACCTCTTCAGTTATGACTTTTCCATGGCCTTTCTCTATGTGGGGCATGGACGATAGCAGAGCTCTACAGTCAGTTCAAAATTAAACACCATAACTCGTCACTATATCGCCCAAAAATGAATGGTGCAGTTTAGGCGGCTAATAATAATATCAAAAAGATTGTAGGAAAGATGACTAAGACTTATAAAGATTGGCATGAGAAGTTACCATTTGCTCTTTATGCTTATCGAACGTCAGTCAGGACTTCTACCGGGGCAATTCCTTTCTCATTAGTCTATGGAATGGAGGCAGTGTTACCTATTGAAGTTGAAATTCCCTCCCTTTGAGTCTTGTCAGAGCTGAAGTTGGATGAAATAGAATAGATCTGATCTCGATATGACCAATTGAACCTGATTGAAAAGAAAAGGTTAAAAGCTATCCGTCATGGTCAAATGTACCAAAAACAAATAATGAGAGCTAACAACAAAAAGGTTCGCCCCAGAGAATTCCGTGAGAGGGACTTAGTATTAAAGAAGATCCTACCCTTACAAAAGGACTTCAGAGGAAAGTGGACACCAAACTAGGAAGAACCCTTGGAGAAGCATTGATATTAACTGAAATGGATGGCAAGGCTTTGCCTAATCCAATGAATTCAGACTCAGTCAAGAAGTACTCCATCTAAAAAAAAAAGGAGAGGCCAAGGCGAAAACCTGAAAAGGGCGCCTTGAGACCAAAGGGGTTTTGAATTGAAAACCGGTGAAGGGGCAATTCAAATTTTGATCAAAGGTGGGGCATGCGGTAGTCTTGCTATGCCTAAATTAACGAAGAGGAGGTATACTACATCTTGGGGCATCGACAAAGTACTCTAGATCTCCTAAACACATGTTGAGCTCAAAATGGTCCTCAAAAAATTCGTATAGAGAAGCTCAGGCTGCGATATCTAGGGCATTTATTTGTCCCCTCACCTATTTTGTATTCTAGCAATGTTTGCTTTCGTTAATTAATCCATTCTTTTTAGATTTTGTTCTTGATAAATTTTAGTTTCGTCCATCATTATGATCCTTTTCAAGAATTTTGCATTGAAATAATAATTAATGGACTAATAATACTTTCACAAAAAAAGTTCTGCATATTACTCTGGAAGCATCTAAATAGTATAAGAACTTGAAATAGGACTATTATCTAGAACTCACCAAGCATAAGGGTTGGAAATATTTGAGAAAGAATAGTCTAAATTGTGACTATTCCTTTGGATTTTCTGTCAAAGATATCAGCTGAACAAGAAGACAAGATATTACGCCAGTAATACAACCTTGAGGAACAACGAGTAGTGACAACCCAGACATGAAAAAGGGATCATTCTCATGACATTTTGCATTCATACAAATATCATTCATAACACATCTAGTTAGGAGCATTTGATTCATTCTGATCATTGCATCCTAATCATTTGGCATAAGCATAGGCCCATGAAATTGATTCTACAGATCATGTCCCCTAGAGGACGGCGTAGCAACATCGGGGAATCCACAAATCTCATCTCCCTGAAGTAGCAGTGGAGCAGATTGAAATCGTAGATCTTATCTCCTTGGAGTTTCAATAGAGTAGATCGAAGATGGCGGATCTCATTTTCTTAAAGTTGCAATGAAACAGATTGAAGCCACTAGCCTTATCTCCCTAAAGTTGCAGTGGAGAAGACTAAAGACAGCAAATCTTATTTTCTTGACATTGCAGTGGAACATATTAAAGCTACAAATTATGGCGAATCTTATCTCCCTGAAGTTGCAGTGGAGCAGATTGAAGCCACTAACCTCATCTCCCTGAAATTGCAGTGGAGCAGGTAAAAAATAACAAATCTTATCTCCCTGAAGTTGCAGTGGAGTAGATTGAAGTTACAAATCCCATACCTTTAAAGTTGCAGTAGGTCGGATCAAATCTACCATGGCAAATCATATCTTCCTGAAGTTGCAGGGGAGCAGATTGAAGCCATTAACCTTATCTCTCTAAAGTTGCAGTGGAGCAGGTTGAAAATAGCGAATCTTATTTCTTTGGAGTTACAGTGGAATAGATTACAACTACAAGTCACATATCCTATACCTTTGAACTTGCAGTAGGTCAGATCAAATCTAGCATGGCGAATCTTATCTCCCTGAAGTTACAGTGGAGAAGTTTGAAGCCATTAATCTTAACTCCTTGAAGTTGCAATAGAACAGATCGAGGTTACAAGTCTAACCTCCCTGAAGTTACAGTGGAGTGGACCGAAGCACTAATTCCAATACCCCTGAAGAAGCACCAAAAATTCGAGATTTGGCAGGACTAGGCAAAATTGGCCCTTTTAAAGTCTCTGCTCCATTCACGTTACACGACAATAAGCAAAGAGAGGTAACTATAATAAGCCAATTTTGGCCTGGGCCCAAATTAGCAAAACAAAACAAAAACCCAAACCAATAAATAAACAGTCCAAAATTACATGTCCATTATGAGTCCATTTACAACCCAAATTTACAAGGCCCAGAATAGCCCAAAATTTAAAACAAAATAGAAAAAGAAAACCCTAGGTCAACCGTAGCCGCTGCTATTTGATAAACCGTAAAAGTAACATATTTTAAGCCCACATTTAGCACGAATTAGGATGATTTAAGCCTTGGATTGTGTAATTTAGTGCTCTTAATCCTTTGTTTTCATGTTTTATACTCAGGAGAGCACCGGATGACGAAAAGAATGGAAACAGGCTCAAATCGAAGTAAATGGGCCATATCACGAAATTCATATGGCCTGGGCCCAAAACCACACGGCCGTGCCTCATTCGACAGCCTCAAACACGGCCTGGCCACGACTTACACGGGCATGTGCCATGAGCGTGTCCCTGTCGTGGCAAAACGAAATTTCATTCGGATTAGGATACTTAGAGGCAAAGAAACACATTCTAAAGCCTAAATAAACCCCTAAGTATCACCTAAAAGGGGGGAACCCAAGGCTTTAGTCAGGGGGCACTCAGCAAGGCCAAAGAGGGCAGATTTGTGGGAATTTACTCGAAAATAGCCAGCTGATCCATCTCAAGAAGCCAAAATTATACTCAAGACGAAGGATCTCTCCTTCAATTCCTTTAGGGGGTTTTAGGGATTTCTTATGTTTTGTTTTATCTTTTCTTCTAAGATGTTTTCTTTTATTGTTATGAGTTAAACCCTCAGATACCTGAGGGGATGAAACCTAAGATGAATCTTGTTATCGTTTGCTTAACTATATGATAAATATTTGACTTGTTCTTAATTATGTGTTCTTAATTCTTGTGTTAATATTTCCGGAATATTAATTCAAGTATGATATGCTTAAGTGGAGGAGCTAAAGTCCCTGCCTAAGAGTAGATTAGATAAAAACCCAATTTCATTCTACATTGTCTTAGAATTTTTAGTTTAGTTGTTAGTTAATTTTAGATTAGATAAAAACCCATTTAATTCTTAGGCTAAATAATAAAAAGAGAGTTAGTATTAGTACTTTTAGTTCCTTTGAGTTCGACATTCCGGTCTCACCTAAACTGTACTTCTGTTCGATAGGTGCGCTTGCCTCAAATCGTTGTCATAGTTAGTTTCCAGGTTTGATCATTCTTTTTATAAATTTTAAGACTTTGACATCGCATAAAACAACGATCAAGTTTTTGGCGTCGTTGCCGGGGAACTGAAATATTAAGAACGCTTAATTTTTATTACTTTAGCCATATTTATTTTATTTTTTCAATTAAAATTTTATTTTTTGTTTTTCTAAATTTTCTTCTTTTACTCCTTTCAGGTACCTCTAGTTTATGACTAGAAGGAACCCGACAGGACCTCTACTTTACGACAGTGATATTGAAGGTATCGTTCGCAGAAATCACAGAGAAATAACACCAAGCTTAAACTATATAGAAGAAGAGCAAGAAGCCAAAATCAATACGATAGAAGAGATGACTGAAAATCATCTGCCACCTCCAAAGATGGCTGAAAATCTTGCTCCTTGAACTATGTATGATTATGCTAAACCTAGTTTAACAGGAACTAAATCAAGTATTGTTAGGCCTACTATTGCTGCAAATAATTTTAAACTGAAACCTAACACTATACAGATGATACAACAGTTTGTTCAGTTTGATGGTTTGCAGGATGAGGATCCTGACACACACTTAGCGAATTTTCTATAATTCTGTGATACCTTCAAGATAAATGGCGTTTCTGATGATGCAATTCGTCTCCGGTTATTTCCCTTTTCTCTGAGGAATAAAGCCAAACAGTGGTTGCATTCTCTTCCACGAGGGACAATCACTACATAGGATCAAATGACCGAGAAATTTTTATTAAAATATTTCCCACCAGCCAAAACGGCTAAGTTAAGGAATGATATCTTTTCTTTTGTACAGATGGATTTATAGACACTATACGATGCATGGGAGAGATACAAAGATTTGTTACGGAGGTGCCCACACCACGGATTACCTTTGTGGCTACAGGTGCAACCTTTTTACAATGGTGTGAACCCTTCAACAAGGTAACTAATTGATTCAGCTACCGGTGGAACTCTGAATAACAAAATTCCTGAAGCGGCCTATGAGTTTATAGAGGAGATGTCACTGAATAACTATCAATGGCAAGTTACAAGGACAAGACCAGCCAAAGCAACCAGAGTTTTCAACCTCGATGGAGTGACCGTGCTATCAAATTAGGTAGAGTTTCTACATAAAAAATTTGATGGTTTATATGGTTCTTCGCAGGCACATCCAGTTATGCAGTGCAAAACAAGAGAAGGAGTGGCGAATCCTGAGTTCCCACCCTACGGACAGGGCATGGAGAGCGAACAGATGAACTATATGGATAACAATTTCCGATCTAACAATAACCCTTATAGTAATACTTATAAATCAGGTTGGAAGAACCACCCCAATTTCTCATTGGGTGGTCAAGGAAATCAAAGGCAACAACCATCCCAAAACTTCCAACAACAGCCCTACCCACAGACAAAGAAGCCGAACCTTGAAGAAATGCTGACAAATTTCATAGCAGCCTCAGAAACACGTTTCCAAAAGATAGAAACAAAACTTGAGGCATCGACATAGGAGCTCAAGGATTAAATCGGGCAACTTGCTAAACAGATCTCTGAGAGACCACAGGGAAGACTACCGAGCAACACCGAGACTAACCCAAGGGAGCAAATTCAAGCCATAATAGCTCACGTTAGTGAAGGGTTAGACGAGCCTAATTTAAAGAAAAAGAATGTGGTAGAAGAAGGTATGGTTGAGGTCAATAACAACCCAAAATCGGTAACCAAAGAGTACAAACCTCGCATTCCATATCCCGAAGCAATAACGAAAGACGACACAGAGGAGCAGTTCAGTAAGTTTCTTAAACTTTTAAAGAAATTACATATTAACTTACCGTTTCTTGAAGCTCTTTCGCAGATGCCAGATTCCAGGAAATTTTTAAAGAAACTATTAACAAATAAGCGAAAGATAGACGAGGAACCACATGTGGAACTAAATGCAGTATAGTCAGCAATGTTGCAAAATAAACTACCACGAAAACTAAAAGATCCAAGGAGTTTTACAATTCCATGCTTAATTGGTGGTCTATATATTGACAATGCATTAGCTGATTTAGGGGCAAGCATAAATGTCATGCCTTATAAATTGTTTAAACAACTAGGTCTAGGGAAGCCCAAGCAAACTAGGATGAGCATTCAATTAGTTGATAAAACTATTAGAATCCCTAGGGGTATAATAGAAGATGTACTCGTGAAGATTGATAAATTTGTATTCCCAGTAGACTTCGTCGTTTTAGACATGGATGAGGACAACACGATCCCCCTAATTTTAGGAAGACCATTCTTAGCAACTGACAGGACTAAAATTGATGTCGATGCAGGTGAACTCATACTCTGTGTAGGTGAAGAGACAGTCACTCTGCAAGCCCTCGATTCAGCTAAAACATCGAATAATCAAGGTGAGAAAGTAGATTCTATTGATAACCATTCGGTTAACCCTTCTTTTCAGGAAGAACCACAAAAGAACACAACCGAATCCAATCCTAGACCCCTGCCAATAGAGAAATAACTTATGAGGAAGAAGGGATTCACATCGATGAACTAGAAGAGTGGAAGACGTATTTCAAGGAAAAACTAGGGATACACGAAGCAGGACCAAAGCCATTCTACAAGACAGACAAGTTCAAAATTGGAGATCAGGTATTGTTAGATAAAGCAGAGCCACGAATATCTCCTCCTGATCCTAACATAGGCAAGGAAATCCCTTTTAAGGTAATCAATGTTTTCCCATACGGAACAGTCGAGGTAAGTAACCCTATTTTTGGCACTTTGAAAATAAACGCCACTCGTCTTACACTTTATCATGATAATGGAACTGCTAGCATGAGGAAGGACTTCCAACTCCTCAAACCACCATGAATATGTGAACGAGAGATAAGTGTAGCTTAAGACTATAAACGAGCACTTCTCGGGAGGCAACCCGAGTACTAACACCATTAACTTCTACATTTTTTTCCATTTTATTTTATTTTATTCTTTCCTTTCAACACCTAACTGTAAATTAACCAAAAACGTGCAAATTTTCAAGCCACACGGCCTTGGCCGTGGCCGTGTGGAAGCACTGAATCTCTGTACTGACATGGCAGAGATGGTACAGGTCAGAACGAATCATATCTTCGAGTCACGGACTCCAACCACCCCGCCACGGTCGTGCAATGTGGCCGTGGCTGACACTGTTAAATCATACACGGGCGTGGAGACCTGAACATGGGCGTGGGAGAAACGAACAAAGCACAACACAGCCGTGTGATACGGCCATGTGATTTAGCACTCCCATGGTATATGGGCGTGGTGTTGTACCAGGCCTGAAAATCTATTTAAACCCCTTCCGTCTTTCTTCTCCCCTACTCACTTTCAACCTCTTACCCCTTTCACTTTTCTCATTCTTCTTCTAACAAAGCCCTTGATCTACTATATCCATGTCGAAAAAGCAGAAAGATCCTGGCACAGTCTCCCTATGGGATACTGATCTACATAAGTTCATGCCGGCCGCTTCATCCATTCGACAAGCCAAGGGTCTTTGAGACCATTTAATTCATAATTTTATTTTCTCATTTTCTTTATTTTCCTTCTCTTTGACTATCTTATGCTTAAATTTGTTTATTTTATTTTGTTTTCTTTGATTTAGGTTCTAAAGGCTGCTAGGGAATCACACCGGAACTACGACCACCAACCCATCACAGCTTTAGAAGTCACACCCACCTCGCGAACTATCCAACAATAAGGACTCTTCGGTCCATCCATCTTTTACTCCAATTTTATTTTACTTTCTATTTTCTTTCTTGTTATCTTTCTTATCTTTAATTATATATTTAGTTTATTTTAATTGTGTCTTAATATTTCCTGGCTAACTCTCTACGAGCTTCCCAATTTCTTCATCTAGCGCAGAGCTCGGTAGCAGCCACCAAACCTCGGGACTTCCAACTCAAGGAAACCATCCAAAATTCAGGAAGTTTCACTTCTCTCCCTATCTTATGATTTTATTATATTTCCATTATCTATCTTTGTACATTGAGGGCAATTTACATCTTAAGTGTTGGGGGGGTTAACTATAGTATTATTTGAAATCCCTGAATTATGCCTTGTTCTAAAGTAAGTTTCTCACATTATGATTAAAATGAAATTTCCTGATTGATGAATTTTTATTGATGTGTTTTGGATTAAGTCATTGATAATTGTGCATTGATGATTAAATTTAAAGGATACTAGAGAATCAAGCATGATAAGTCTAATTTTCAGAAACTAAAAATTTTTCTAGGTTGTCTACCTGAATCTAAATGTTACTTTGAAGTTTGAAATTTATGAGGTTGACATTAAATACCCATAATTTTTGTGAGACTTTGAGCCTTATAGAGCATATATTCTTTTTCTTGCTCACTTTATTGATTATAAGTGTGTCAACATTGATTTGTTATTCTAGAACTTGCATCGATTATACATGTCAAGACCACACCTTTGATTTGATATACAGAGATGATAAAGGCACTTAAGATTTAACCCACTCACTCCACTAAAAGCCTACCTTCACAATTAACGCCTAGTGAACCCCGTTTAATCCTAACAACCCTTTTTATTGACTCACCCACTAATATTAACCCAAAACCCTTTGTATTTGTTATCACCATTCCTTTTGACTACCCTTTCTATCGAGATTTGATTTGATCGGTTGCCTATTTATTTTATTTCAGTAGTTGAATTCATCTTTTATTATGTATTTGACTTGTTCTTAAAAAAAATCGAATTATATTCATTAATGTGTGATTAAATGAGCTTATATGTTTGAATGCCAATTATTGAAGAAGAAGCTCATATCAGAGTATTATTATTAGTAGTACAAATTTTCAATTTATGTATTTATTACCAGTTCGATATCTCTAGTTAGGTAATTTGTCAGGTCAATCTCGATTCTAACATTCTAATTCAGCCTATATCCATACCCTTAACCTAAGCCCCGTTACAACTCTGTTAAAGAACTTTTGATTTGTGTATCGTCTCATATTATAGTGGTGGAGATTTGATTTTCATGCATGCCTATGGGATTAACTCTTATGTTTGACTTTTGAGTGCTTAGTTTTGAACCTTAAACACTTTGAGTGATTTGAGTGAATCTTTAGTGAGGATGTCAATTCTTGTCAATTTTAAATCAGGGGTAATTATTTAGATGAAGGGAAACGCCTATGTTTTCGTACTACAAATGTATAACTTAGATTGTTTGAATATTTAGGACCCTTTGAGTTGAATTATCCATGTTTGAATTATCTTTGAATTATGATGAAACATTATTGATAAATATTGTGAATTAAGTAAGTTTGTATTAATTATGAGTTGAGAATTTTGCTTGAGGACAAGCAAAAGCTTAAGTATGAGGATTCAGCTAGGACATTGAATAATCAAGGTGAGAAAGTAAATTCTATTTATAACCATACGGTTAACCCTTCTTTCAGGAAGCGCCACAAAAGAACACAACTGAATCCTATCCTAGACCCCGTGCCAACAAAGAAATAACTTATGAGGAACAAGGGATTCAGATCGATGAACTAGAAGAGTGGAAGACGCATCTCAAAGAAAACTAGGTATAGACGAAGCAGAACCAAAGCCACTCTACGAGACAGACAAGTTCAAAATTAGAGATCAAGTATTGATAGAAAAAGTAGACCCACGAATACCTCACCCTGATCCTAACACAAACAAAGAAATCCCTTTTAAGGTGATCAATGTTTTCCCATAAGGAAAGTCGAGGTAAGTAACCCTATTTTTGGTACTTTAAAAATAAATGCTACTCATCTTACACTCTATCATGATAATGGAACTGCTAGCATGAGGAAGGACTTTCAACTCCTAAACCACCATGAATATGCAAATGAGAGGAAAGTCTAGCTTAAGACTATAAACGAGCGCTTCTCGGGAGGCAACCCAAGTACTAACCCTTAACTTCTACATTTTTTTATTTTATTTATTTTATTTTATTCTTTCCTTTTAGCACCTAACTGTAAATCAACCAAGTGCAGATTCATAAGCCACACGGCAGTGGTCGTGGTCGTGTGGATACACCGAATCTCTGTATTGACATGGCAGAGATGGTACTAGTCAGAATGAATCATATCTTCGAGTCACTGACTCCAACTACCACGCCACAGCCGTGTGATGTAGTCGTGGCCAACACTGTTAGATCATACACGGGCGTGGAGACCTAAACATGGGTGTGGGAGAAGCGAAAAAAGCACAACACGGCCGTGCGATACGGCCGTACGATGCCACATGCCCATGGTACACGGGCATAGGGATGCACTAGACCCCAAATTTCTATTTAAACCACCCACCCCTCCTCATTCATAGTTATTACTCACTTAATCATCCATTTATCCACATACAATATCATCAACCACATAGGTTCCGTACATACTTGTGCCAACACTTAGTTAACGATTACTTTTGCTACTCAAAGCTCAATACCACATTTCGTTCAATCTTAATTAATCATTTGATTTACTCGCACACTTAGTGCCAATTTCTTAGCCGAAGCTTTAATATTATCGCACACTTAGTGCCTTTACATTAAACCTAATTTGACTCGATATCGCACACACAGTGCCAATCAGTATAGTCGATACTTTCGTTATTTCGCACACACAGTACCGTTCATTACCGTATCAATTCTATTTTGCACACTTAATGCCATATCTCTTCAAACCAATCATTCTCATCACTAATTCAACAACTACATTTCCATTCATTGCAATATACATGAGCATAAATTTAACAATTCATATTATACACGAACTTACCTCGAACGTTGAAACTACGAAACAAGTCGATCAGTCTACCACTTTGTTCTTGCCTCAATCTAAGTTCAAATTTCTCTTTTCTTGATCTATACATATTCAAATTTAGCTCATTCATTTACCAAATCATTCAATTCAATCCAAGCACACATATTTAGAGCATTTTACAAAATAGCCCTCACATTTGCACATTTTTATATTTTAGTCCCTATTTCTTAAAATCACAAAATACACACAATTTCATCATATCATGCTTAGGCCAAATTTTCCTCATGTTCATACAAGCCCACATATTTTAGTTATTTCACATTTTAGTCCTTCAATTTCTCATTTTCACAATTTAGCCCATAATACTCAAATTCATCAAAAATTCAAAGACAAAATATGTTAACCCAACATTAAACTTCCATATTTCACCAACTATCAACACAAAGCTCACATATACATCAATGGCACATCTCAAAATCATCATCAAATTCCAAAATTAAGACATGGGCTTGATAGAACACAAAGTAACGATCACAAAAACGTAAAAATCATCAAAAACGGATCAAAAACACATACCTGATTGATGCTTAGACAATGGTCGAGTGTTAAAAGCTCAAACCCTTGGTTCTTTTCTTTCAAATTCGGTGGGAGGATGATGATAATGGCTTCAAATTTCTTTTATTTTAGTTATAATAACTTTAATAATCAAATACCAATTTTAACATTAATGTATAACATTTAAATTCCACTAATATAAGCCCATTTTTGTGCATCCCTGCCAACAAGGGTCTAATTACAACATAAGGACATCTAATTTAATAAGCCATGACAATTAAGCACTTTAACAATTAGCACACAGCTTTTGCATTTTTTGCGATTAAGTCCTTTTTCGCAATTCAACGCACAAACGGTAAAATTTTCACACAGAACTTTTACACATACTTTATCACATACTGTAAACACAAAAAATAATATTAAAATAATTTTCTAACCTCAGATTTATGGTCTCAAAACCATTATTCTGACTAGGGTCTAAACTGGGCTGTTACATGTAGATTTTATCTATTCCACTGCAACTTCAGGGAAATAAGATTCGCATCCTCAATCTACTCCACTGAAACTTCAAAGAGATAAGATTCATAAATCATAGCTTTAATATATTCCACTACAATTTCAGGGAAATAAGATTCTCTATCTTCAATCTATTCCACTGCAACTTTAGGGAGATAAGATTTGTGGCTTGTAGCTTTAATCTATTCCACTGCTACTTCAGGGAAATGAGATTCGCTATCTTCAACCTACTCCACTGCAACTTCATGGAGATAATATTTGTAACTTCAACCTACTCCATTGCAACTTCAAGGAGATAAGGTGTAACAGCCCGATTTAGGGGCTAGTTGGAACAGTGATTCCGAAGTCACTAATTCGAGGGTAGAGAAAATTATTTTTATGTTATTTTATGAGTCAGAGCATGATTATATAAGTGCATGAAAATTTTGGTGCTTTACTTTTTTCGATTTCTTGCTTAATCGTGAAAAACGACTAAATCGCATAAAATGTGAAAGTTCCATTTTATAAGCTAAAGGTGTTCAATAGCTAAAGAACATTGATTAGAGGTCTTTAAAGTGCAATTACAACCCCAAGAAATAGAATGGCCGGCCATAGGAGACAAACATTGTCAAATTGGTCAAAGTTGTTGATATTAAGTGGACTAAATTGGTGTTTTATATTAAAATAAAGAAAAAGAAGATATCATCTTTTTCTCTCTTATTCTCCATCGAAAATTGGCAGCAAACTAAGGGGTTTGAGAGCTCAAGTTTTTAGCAAGCTTCTCTCCTTGCATATAAGTATTCTAGTGATCATTTCTTGATAAAAATTGTACTTTTGGGACCCCTAAAGCTTAAGCTTTCTAAAAAGGGGACTATCTTGCAATATGGTGAAAGGTTTAGGGTTTTTCCATGAGAGCTTTTATGTTGTTTGTTGCATTTTTATGGAAGAAAATAAGTCATAGTTGGTAGATAAACAACTTTTGTAAGAGGTGTTATCATGAAAACACCTAAATAGACCTTGTTGTAAAGGTTATAAAGTTTGTAGTAAATGTGTGAAATGTTGAGTTTTGATGATAGTTATAAGAGAAATAAATGTTCACCTAGGCTGTTTGAAGGTAGAAATTTTATTAGAATTGATTTCTAAGCCTAGGGGTAAAATGGTCATTTTGCCAAAGTCTAGGGGCAAAATAGTAATTTTACCAAAGCATGATTTTTAAAATGTTTTTATTAATGTGATGATTGAAACGAGCTAATTTGCTATTATAGAGCAAGAATAAAGTCTCGGACTAGGTCGACGATCTAGCTTATTTTGAAACCGAGGTAAGTTTGTATGTGATAAATTTAACATTTATGTTAGGATGTTTGAGAATGTTTGGTATTATATTGATTCATGAAGTTCTACTAATTTGAGTAGTTGATGTTGAATGAGTAAGTTGAGATGTGGAAGTCCTAGTGGACTATAATGAATATGAAAATGCTATCATCGAGACGTGAAATGGATAAGGGTCCCATGTAAGACCATGTCCGGGACATGGCCTGGGCACTGAATTTAGATTCCGTATAAGACCATATCTAGGATATGGCTTCAGTATTGAATATGAGACTCGTATAAGATCGTATCTGGGATATGGCATCGATATTTGATGTGAGATTCCGTATAAGACCATATCCGAGATATAGCCTCGACACACAGAGGTGACCCCATGTAAGACCACATCTAGGATGTGGCTTTGGCTTTGTACTTATATTAATGACGATGAATATGTGTCCTTGAGTATCCCTAGTGATTAATGGGATAAATAGATGAGCTTGGAAATAGAAATGAGATTAGTACTAAAGTTAAGTGAATGAGTGAATACAGGTACTCGTGAATGATTCACGAAGAAATACTTACGACATATGGCATGGTATGTGCTAAATAAGGGCAAGTATGGCAAGAAGCCTATAACCTTGTGTATGGTCAATTAATGTCATGGATGGATCTTATCATGAGCTTATTGTTGCTATTTATTTCCATGCAAACTTAGTAAGCTTTATGCTTACCCCTTTTCATTGCCCTTTTTCCTTGTAGTATTGCAATGTTAACTCGAGAAGTTGCGGACATCGGAGTTGGAGATCACACTATCGCCCACTTTTGGTATAGCCAAAATTAGTTTTATTTTGAATGTGGCATGTATAGGAATTGAGTATTTTGTTATGTCATATTGGTAAGCCAAATGTGTTGGCTACAAGGGTTGTTCCAATTCATTTTGTAAATGGTCATTAAAGTTGGGCTAATACTTGGCTAATTCTTGTGTTTACTGAAGATGAATTTCATGAAGTGTATGCTTTTTTGGATGTCTTGATTCTTTTTGAGTTCTTAGAGGTATCATTTGGTCATCTTATACTGAAATGTTTTGGTATGAGTGTGATTTCTTGATAGGGTGGGAAATGGCTTGGTAGATAGCCCTCTAATTGTCTACACAGGTAGACACACGGACGTGTGTCTAGGCCGTGTGTGAGACACAGTCAGCCCCATGGACGTGTTGATCAGCTATGTGTCCCCTTGTATGCTAGGCTTGTAACAGCCCAATTACGACCCTAATCGGAACGGTGGTTTTAGAACCACAAATCTGATTTTTATGATTATTTTATTTTATTTTATTTTATTTATTTACTATTATTATTATTCGTGTTTGATATTTATGCTTGGTCTTCTATAAAAAGTTCATATAGTTAAATTCTTGTTAATGTGAATAATTTTAGTAAAAGACTAAATTGAACAAGAAAGAAAATAAGTGCTATTGTGAAATTTAGGATTCAATTGAATAGGATTTATTTGAATGGCCCTTAAAGAGACAATTTGTCCATGAAGAAATAGAGATGGACGGCAACATGGCTAAAGAGCCATTAAGGAATATTTTATAGTTTTTATTATATAGTAATGGAGAAATTTAATAATGAAAGGATATTATTAAAATAAAGAAGACATAATTTTGTTTCATCTCTCTCCTTCTTCATCTTCTTCACCGAATTTTCAAGGGAGAAAGAAGCTTAAAACTTTCATCTTCATTCGGTTGTGCATATCCCTTTTTGGTGAGTAATTGAGCTTAATTTCTATGAAATTTTGCATTTTTGGGTAAGTTACTTCAAATACTATACATTACATGTGAAAAAAAATTGAGTTTGAGACAGGTCATATATTCGGCCATGTATGATTATTGTTGCTTTGTTAGGTTTAATGTTTAAGTGTAAATTTAGGCTTGAAATCAATCATGTTGGAGTAGGAAATCTAGTTGAATGGAGATTGAGGGCTTAGATTATGAGATTTTAAAATTTTAAGGTACAAAATGTAAAATAAATGGTTGGTATAGACTTGCATAAAGGTGGGGAAAATTCGGCCCTTAAGAGAAAAATTCAAATTGTATGTATTTTTGTATTTTTTATGCTTTGGGGATCAAATTGTAAAATATGAAAATTTTTGGGGTAAAAGAGTGAATTTCATGATTTGTTGTTATGATTAAATTGAATAGCAATTTGGTTTTATAATGAGCTTGAGGACATTCTACTGCTTTAGCTCAAACATGTATAAAGTGTCTTAGTTCGAATGATTGGGAAATAGTACTAAATTGTATGAATTCTTTTAGTAGTAAAGGGCATTCTTACCATGGGAAATTGAATTATAAACAAGTATAATTGTTGTGAATGGTATGTTTGGGACTTAATTGAATGTGGTGTGAAATTATAGAGGTGAATTCGTAATGATTATATATTCTTGCAGCTGAATTAATTTGAGTTGAATTAATTAGAAATGAATTGAACAAATGTTATTTGACATTTCTTAGATCGTGATCAAAAAGAAAAGGGGTTAGATCGAGGAAAGGCCAAAGTGGACGAATAGTCAGGAAATTCGAATTTATTGAATTCCAGGTAAGTCCTAAGCAATTTAAATAATGCGAAATTCCTCTATGTACTTATATAAGTATATACATATAATAATAATGTGAATGTCTCCAAATTTTGATCTGGGTCGAATATGAGATTACAATTGCATGTTTAAGTATAATTGTGATGAGAAGTTGATTTCACATATGTACATATCTAAGCCTACATGTACATTCTTGAGAAAATTGAATGAAATGGGTTGGTCATGCATGAAATAGCTGGATGTGAGAGTATCATGTGAATGTGTATGTGTACAAACAAAATATATGAATGGTTCGGACGGTTGAGATAGATTAAATGATATAATGTCGAAATAGTGGTAGGTGTATGTAATTGAAATGAATGAACATTTTGGATTAATGAATATCATTGGTTAATTATACTATCATGACTCTATAAGCATAAGGCCGAATATAATGGTTAATAGCAAAGGAAAGAATTGAGGATCAAATATGCATGATTATGTGAGCTAAATGTCTTAAGATGTGAACTTGTATATGATGTTTAAGTGATATTGCAATTTGCACTGTGTTTGTGGAATGATTTGGTAACGGCGCTATGTGAGCAATACGTTACGAAAGGTTAGCACTGTGTGTGCGGAATGATTTAGTAACGGCTCTATGTGAGTGATACGTTACGAGAAGTATTAAAGTAACGGCTCTATGTGAGCGATACGTTACGAGAAGTATTAAAGTAACGGCTCTATGTGAGCGATACATTACGAGAAATATTAAAGTGGCGGCTCTATGTGAGCGATACGTTTCTAAGACCTATTAACAAGTGTGTAAGTATGAGGTTCGTTAAAGAATTTCTATTATTAATGATATTATGTATTCGGAAATTTTACGAGTGTATTATCACCTGTGAGGCATGAATGGTTAAATTGGATGGGTAAGGAAACTAATGGTATGTATATTATACCTATTAATTTAAGACTTTTGGTAGCTTGTATTGCAAGTAGAAAATTTGGTAAGTACATGACTAGTATGGTAGTAATTATTTTTATGAGAGTACGGTATAGGAAAATTATTATAAGTATATGATGCGGATATAATTTCATCTTTTAATGGTTGTGATGAAAGGTATGGTTATTATCAAGAGAATAGGTTTCGAATTTTATTAAATGAAAGTAGGTTTATATTCTTTAATGAATATTAATTGCTTAGACTTACTAATCTATAATAGCTTACTTGGTGTGTTTTATGCATTGTTCATTAGATTTTGGAGTTGAAGCTCAAGCTCGGTGATCATCGTCAAAGTCAATCACATTATCATCTCCGTTGGTATTTTGTTGTTTTTGAATCCAATATCCATGGCATGTATAGGCTGAATTATGTATGGAAATGTTTTAATTGGGACAAATGTGAATATATAAAGAGGCCATACGAAAATGGCTATCTTACTATGTTGGGTTGACTTGTTTAAGAGTAGAGTAATGTAGATGTTATGTTTAATAAGTCTTGATATTAATGCTTAGATAGGTACGGATTTTATGATAAGTATTTTAGAAATTTAATACCTTGGCAGAATATATATATTTATGTGGTAAGTATGAATGCATGTATATGATCATGGATACTATACATAGTGTATTAAAGTAATTGATTTTTCCTTTATATATGTATAATTGTATACATGTGCCATAAATTGGTTTAGAATTTAAGTTATGTCGTTGTTATTAAATGGGATATCCTTGTTAAAATAGAATGGCATGAAATTGTATGCAGTTATTTTATAAAGGTGCATAGATTCGTTTTCGGTCGTGTAATACCTCGAACTCTAATCCGGCGACGAATACGGGTTAGGGGTGCTACAAGGCTTACAAGTCAGTATGCTCAATAGTAAACACATGGGAAGAGACACGGCCGTGTGGGAGGTACGGCCGAGGATGACGATGATGCGGAGCGAGCCGAATTTTGGCTCGATAACACTATTAGACTATTCGACGAACTGTCTTGTACACCCGGTGAGTGTTTAAGGTGTGTCATATCACTATTACGAGACTCTGCCTACTACTGGTGGAATACGCTTGTGTTGGTTGTCCGGAAAGAGAAGGTTACCTGGGAGTTCTTTCAGGCAGAATTTCGTAAGAAATATATAAGCCAGCGCTTTATTGATTCTAAGTGCAAAGAGTTCCTCGAGCTCAAATAGGGTCGCATGACTGTATCCAAATACGAGCGCAAACTTGTGCGACTCAGTCACTATGCTCGCGAGTGTGTTTCATCAGAAGTTGCTATGTTCCGGAGATTTGAGGATGGCTTAAATGAGAATATAAAGCTTCTGGTCGGTATTTTGGGAATTAATGAGTTCGTTGTACTGGTTGAACGAGCTTGTAAAGCTGAAGAGCTGGGAAAGGAAAAACAAAAAGCTAAGTTTGAATCTAAAGACATTCGAAAGAGGTCTGCAGGCAAATTTTCAAAGATGTCTATGAAGAAGTTTAAGAATGACGGTGGTCGATTCAAGCTTAACACCGGGATTTCTATACGAGAATGGTCGCCAGTGAGTTCTCGGGCTACATCAATTGCAAGTTTGGATAATGAGAAATTTAGCAAATCGGAGTGTAAGCAATGTGGCAGACGACATCTTGGAGAGTGTTAGGGTAAATCTATTTCTCACTCGTGTTATAAGTGTGGCTCACAAGATCACTTCATTCAAGATTGCCCGGAGACCGCGCAGGAAAGGCAATTTTCGAAACGCGAGACCGAGGCGGCGCTCTGACTAGAGAGGTAGATCATCTCGTTTTGGGGGAGGTAGGAGTGGTGCACAGAGAGGGGCTTCAGATGCGCATGTTCGATCAGATGCTCGTGTACCAGCTAGAGCTTACGCCATCTGTGCTAGAGAGGAGGCTTCATCCCCTGATGTCATTACTGGTATTTTTACTCTTTTTGATACTAATGTAACTGCCTTAATTGATCCCGGCTCGACTCACTCGTATATGTGTGAAGCATTAACATCCAGTAAGACTCTACCTGTTGAGTCTACTAAGTCTGAAACTCGAGTTTCAAACCCTCTGGGTCGGTGGGTATTAGTTGACAAAGTGTGTAACAACTGCCCATTGAAGATTCGAGACATGTGCTTTTCGGCTGATCTGATGCAATTGCCTTTTGATGAGTTTGACATTATTCTCCGCATGGATTGGTTGACAGTTCATGATGCGGTAGTAAATTATAGACGAAAGACTATTAATTTGAGATGCCAGAATAATGAGAAGATCCAAATTGAATCTGTGGACTTGAATGGACTACCGACTGTGATATCCTCAATGTCGGATCGACGATATTTGAGAAAGGGTTGTGGAGCTTATCTTGCGTACGTGATTGACACGAAAGTAGTAGAAAAGAGGATTGAGTCAGTGCCAGTAGCTAGTGAATATACGGATGTATTTCCGGAAGAATTGCCGGGATTACCACCAGAACGCGAAGTGTAATTTAGTATTGAGCTAACGCCAGGGACTACACCGGTCTCGATAGCTCCGTATAGAATGGCACCAACTGAATTGAGAGAATTGAAGATTCAGCTGCAAGAGTTGACGGATAAAGGTTTTGCCCGACCTAGTTTTTCTTCCTGGGGTGCGCCCATTTTATTTGTGAGAAAGAAGGACGGAACTTTGAGGATGTGCATTGATTATCGGCAGCTCAATAAAGTAACCGTGAAGAACAAATATCTGTTGCCACGGATTGATGATTTATTCGACCAGTTTAAGGGAGCCTCAGTATTTTCAAAAATTGATCTGAGGTCAGGATACTACCAGATGCGAGTTAGAGAATCAGACATACAAAAGACTGCCTTTCGGACAAGATACGGCCACTATGAATTTTTAGTGATGCCTTTCGGACTCACTAACGCCCCTACCATTTTTATGGATCTGATGAATAGAATATTCAAACCCTATCTAGATCGGTTTGTTGTGGTATTTATTGATGATATACTGATCTATTCACGGGACGAAACCGAGCATGCTGAGCATTTGAGGCTAGTACTACAAATTTTGCGTGAAAAACAATTATATGCAAAATTTAGCAAATGTGAGTTTTGGTTGAATGAAGTTAATTTCCTGGGACATGTTATTTCAGCAGCAGGCATTCGAGTTGATCCGAGTAAAGTTTCAGCCATACTTGATTGGAAACCCCCTCGAAATGTTTACGAGATTCATAGTTTTCTCGGACTTGCTGGGTATTATAGACGCTTTGTAAAAGGGTTTTCTATGATAGCATCCCCGATGACAAAGCTACTTCAGAAGGATGTGAAATTTGAGTGGTCAGAAAGGTGTCAAAAGAGTTTTGATCAACTGAAGACCCTGTTAACGGAAGCTCCTGTGCTCGTCCAGCCAGATTCGGGTAAAGAGTTTGTTATTTTCAGTGGTGCATCTCTAAATGGGTTGGGTTGTGTATTGATGCAAGAAGGTAAAGTTTTAGCTAATGCTTCAAGACAGAGGAAGCCACACGAGAGGAATTATCCAACGTACGACCTTGAATTGGCTGCTATAGTCTTTGCTTTGAAGATCTGGCCTCACTACTTATTCGGTGAGAAATGCCACGTCTTCTCGGATCATAAAAGTTTGAAGTATTTAATGACTCAGAGAGATCTGAATTTGAGGCAGCGACGGTGGTTAGAATTGTTGAAGGACTATGAACTCGTGATTGATTATCACCCAGGAAAGGCAAATGTGGTCGCAGATACACTTAGCCAGAAGTTGCTGTTTGCTTTACGTGCTATGAATGCGAAAATAGACATAACCGAAGATGGTACGATCAATGCTGAGTTGAAAGTGAGGCCATTGCTTGAACAGCAAATTCGAGAAGCTCAAGACATTGATGATGTTTTGAAAGCAAAGAAAAGCCAATGTGGTTCAGGTGAGGATTTGGACTTTCAAGTAGATATTGAAGGATGTTTACGATTCAAGAACCGAATTTGTGTACTGAAGAATCCTGAATTGATTGGAATTATTTGTGACGAAGCTCATAGCAGTAGATTTTCGGTTCATCCGGGTAGCACAAAAATGTATAACGACATAAAACAATTATACTGGTGGCACGGGATGAAACGTGACGTTTCGAATTATGTGTCGAAGTGCTTGATATGCCAGCAAGTGAAAGCTGAACACCAAGTGCCATCGGGATTACTTCAACCGATCATGATACCAGAATGGAAGTGGGATCGGGTTACGATGGATTTTGTATCGGGTTTGCCCCTGACACCGAGTAAAAAGGAGTCAATTTGGGTAATAGTTGACAGGTTGACGAAATCGGCCCATTTTATCCCGGTACGTACTGATTTTTCCCTTGATAAATTGGCGGAGTTATACATATCGTAGATAGTACGATTACACGGAGTATCTATTTCTATTGTGTCGGATAGAGACCCGAGATTCACATCGCGGTTTTGGAAGAAGTTACAAGATGCTTTGGGAACTAAGTTACACTTTAGTACCGCTTTTCATCCTCAATCGGATGGTCAATCCGAGCGTTTTATCCAAATACTCGAGGATATTTGAGATGTTGCATTCTCGAGTTCAGAGGTACATGGGAGCGGTACTTACCTTTGATTGAATTCGCTTATAATAATAGCTTTCAAGCTAGTATCAAAATGGCTCCCTACGAGGCTTTATACGGTTGTAAATGCCGTACACCATTGTTCTGGACAGAGCTGGCTGAAAACAATGTGAGCGATACGTTACGAGAAGTATTAAAGTAACGGCTCTATGTGAGCGATACGTTACGAGAAGTATTAAAGTAACAGCTCTATGTGAGCGATATGTTACGAGAAATATTAAAGTGACGTCTCTATGTGAGCGATACGTTACTAAGTCCTATTAACAAGTGTGTAAGTATGAGGTTCATTAAAGAATTTCTATTGTTAATGATATTATGTATTCGGAAATTTTACGAGTGTATTATCACCTGTGAGGCATGAATGGTTAAATTGGATGGGTAAGTAAACTAATGGTATGTATATTATACCTGCTAATTTGAGACTTTTGGTAGCTTGTATTGCAAGTAGAAAATTTGGTAAGTACATGACTAGTATGGTAGTAATTATTTTTATGCGAGTACGGTATAGGAAAATTATTATAAGTATATGATGCGAGATAATTTCATCTTTTAATGGTTGTGATGAAAGGTATGGTTATTATCAAGAGATTAGGTTTCGAATTTTATTAAATGAAAGTAGGTTTATATTCTTTAATGAATATTAATTACTTAAACTTACTAAGCTATAATAGCTTATTTGTTGTGTTTTATGCATTATTCATTATATTTTGAAGTTGAAGCTCAAGCTCGGAGATCGTCGTCGAAGTCAATCACATTATCATCTCCTTTTGTATTTTGTTGTTTTTGAATCCAATATCCATGGCATGTATAGGCTGAATTATGTATGGAAATATTTTAATTGGGACAAATGTGAATATATAAAGAGGCCATACGAAAATGGCTATCTTACTATGTTGGGTTGACTTGTTTATGAGTAGAGTAATGTAAATGTTATGCTTAATAAGTCTTGATATTAATGCTTAGATAGGTACGGATTTTGTGATAAGTATTTTAGAAATTTAATACCTTGGCAGAATATATATATTTATGTGGTAAGTATGAATGCATGTATATGATCATGGATACTACACATAGTGCATTAAAGTAATTGATTTTTCCTTTATATATGTATAATTGTATACATGTGCCATAAGTTGGTTTAGAATTTAAGTTATGTCGTTGTTATTAAATGGGATATGCTTGTTAAAATAGAATGGCATGAAATTGCATGCAGTTATTTTATAAAGGTGCATAGATTCGTTTTCGGTCGTGTAATACCTCGAACTCTAATCCAGCGACGAATACGGGTGAGGGGTGCTACAAGGCTTACAAGTCAGTATGCTCAATAGTAAACATATGGGAAGAGACACGGCCGTGTGGGAGGCACGGCCAAGGATATGGGCATTTGCCCAGGCCGTGTGAAGTCCACACTTTAAATGTGGAATTTAATTTGACACACGATTTAAGGACACGGGCGTGCGCCTTGGCTGTGTGACCATAGTGAGGTGATGATGTGATAAATAGAATGCCAAGGTTTTGGCACACGGGCGTGTCAAGGCCGTGTGAGGGGCACAGGCCAGGCACATGGGCATGTACTCGGTCGTGTGAAATAAGTCAGTGTCGACCACGAGTGAGGGACATGGGCGTGTGTGACCACACGGCCTGCCTACACGGGCATGTCCCATTTCACATGGGCGTGTGGCCCCTATTTAGGTAAAATTTCTCTAAGTGTGTAAAAGTTCTGATTCTTTCCCAAAACCTTCCAGAAGTATGTTTAGGGCCTTGTAGGCTCATTATATGGAGGTTAGATATGAGAATGGGAAAGTTTAATTTGGAATGGATTTTGATAACCCAAAGTGGTATTACCATGTGAGTCAAGTAAGGTAATGCCTCGCACTCGGTTTCAACGTAGAATACGGGTAAGGGTGTTACATTTAGTGGTATTAGAGCTACGGTTTAGTCAATTCTTGGACTAATGTAGCGTAAGTATGAGTCTAGTTATACATGCCATACGCAAGAGTAATTGTGTAATGATAGTGTGACGACTCCTGACGATTTGAGTTGTGTTTTTATATAGTAAATAGACCCTGATCCTGACCGAGCTACAGCCAATGATGCTACAAGTAATGCGCCAGCTCTCGCGCAAGGGACCACGCCAGTAAAGAGTAGACCCAGACAATGGGTCAGAGAGAAGAGGCCCGAGAAGCCTTTCTCCGTATGATGAGCAACTAGTATAATGAGTATACCCAAGCAAATCCTAATGCTCAACCCCTTCCACCCCCACCTATTCCTCAACCCGCTCCCGTAGCTCCTCAAGTGATTGGAGTAATAAGAAGAGAAATACCTCTGGTCGATAAGATCTGGAAACAAGGAGCAAAAGAATTCTGGCCTAGTAAGGATGATGACCCGGAGAGGGTAGAATTCTAGTTGGAGAATACCATCAGGGTATTCGACGAGTTTTCATGCACACTTGAAGAGTGCATGAAGTGCGTAGTGTCTCTCTTGAGAGATTAGGCCTATCAATGGTGGAACACCTTTGTGCCAGTGGTACCAAGGGAGAAAGTTAGCTGGGGATTCTTCCAAGAGGAATTTCGAAAGAAGTATATCATCCAAAGATTCATTGACCAGAGAGGAAAGAGTTCTTGAAACTAAAGCAAGACTGAATGACGATGACTGAATACGAACGTGAGTTCGTAAGGCTTAGTAAGTATGCCCGGGAGTGCATGTCTACCGAGGCCATCATGTGCAAAAGGTTCAAGGACGGGTTAAATGAAGATATTTGTTTATATGTTGGAGTCCTCAAACTAAAAGAATTCGTAGTGTTGGTGGATAAAGCTTGCAAAGCCGAAGAACTGGCTAAAGAGAAAAGAAGAGCTGAGATTGAGCCCCGTGACTCGAGGAAAAAACAACTGAATAAGTCATTCCAACCCTCATCTAAGAAATCGAGGGATTTCGCTACTCGATCAGCCACTTCAGCCGGGTTTTCAAACAAAAGTAAGGGCAAACAATTTTCGGGGTCTAAAACGCAGACCACATCAGTTGCTAGTGTCGGTAATGCCCGACCGAGTAGACTAGAGTGCTCGCAGTGTGGCAGACGTCATTCTGATGAGTGTCGAGCAAGCGAGAAGGCTTGTTTCAAGGGTGGGTCTCTAGACCATTTTATCAGAGATTGCCCCGAGGTGGGTGAGAAAGAGAAGTCTCAGAATGCAAGACCAGGAAGTATTGCTAGAGGAAGACCACAAAGAAACCCAGAAAATGAAATGGGTAGCAAGAATTTATCTAAAGAGCAGACTGCAAGAGTTGAGGGTAGAGCACCGGTGAGAACATATGCCATTTGTGCTCGTGAAAAGGCATCTTCCCTGACGTAATCACGGGTACCTTCTCTCTCTATGATATTTGTGTTATAGCATTAATTGATTTGGGATCTACCCACTCATACATATGCATGAAATTAGTCTCTAGCATGAGCATGCCTACAGAGTCTACTGAATTTGTAATAAGAGTGTCTAATCCTCTAGACAAGTGTGTGTTGGTTGGTAGAGTATACAAAGGTTGTCCTTTGATGATTAGGGGTCATTGCTTTCTGGTTGATCTTATGTTATTGTCGTTTGACGAGTTCGATGCCATCCTTGGGATGGATTGGTTAGCTACTCATGGTGTGATAGTAAATTGTAGGAGAAAGTTTATTGAGTTAAAATGTGAAAATGGGGATCTTATTCATGTTGAATTAGATGAGCAAGACAGATTGCCAGCAGTGATATCTTCATTGTTGACTCAAAAGTATTTAAGAAAGGGGTACGAAGCTTACCTTGCCTTTCTGATGAATAATAAAGAGACTGAGTTAAAAATTGAGTCGGTACCCATAGTATGCGAGTATCCAGATGTTTTTCTGGAAGAATTACCAGGGTTACCTCTGATTAGAGAGATTGAATTCGGGATTGAGCTAGCTACGGGTTCCACCACTATTTCTATTGCTCCTTATAGAATGGCTCCAACCGAGCTAAAAGAGATGAAAGCGCAGTTGCAAGAACTAACAGATAAAGGTTTCGCAAGACCGAGTTATTCTCCATGGGGTACTCCCGTATTATTTGTGAAGAAGAAAGATGGTTCCATAAGGTTATGCATAGATTATCGACAGCTCAACAAGGTAACAATGAAGAACAAGTACCCATTGCCGATAATCGATAATTTATTTGATCAATTGAGGGGAGCCACAGTATTTTCCAAGACAGACTTAAGGTCTGGGTACTATCAGTTGAGAGTTAAGGACTAGGATGCACCGAAAATCGCATTTAGGACTAGGTATTGCCACTATGAATTTTTGGTCATGCATTTTGGTCTAACGAATGCCCCTGCCATTTTCATGGACCTGATGAACCGCATTTTTTGGCCATACTTGGATAAGTTTGTAGTGGTCTTCATCGATGACATCCTGATCTACTCTCAAGATGAGAACGAACATACCGAGCATTTGAGTATGGTTCTACAAATTTTGAGAGAAAAATAATTGTATGCCAAGTTCAGCGAGAGTGAATTTTGGCTTAACGAAGTAGGATTTTTGGGGCACATTGTCTCGGAAGATGGAATTAGAGTCGACCCGAGTAAAATTTCATCCATTGTTGAGTGGAAACCGCCGAGGAATGTAACTGAAGTAAGGAGTTTTCTAGGCCTAGCCGGCTATTATAGGTGTTTTTTCAAGCGGTTTTCTATGATAGCTACTCTGATGACAAGATTATTGCAAAAAGATGTGAAGTTTGATTGGTCAGAGAAGTGCCAACAAAGTTTTGAGAAACTAAAGGCATTATTGACTGAGGCTACCGTTTTGATACAACCTGAAATGAGAAGAGAATTTGTGGTTTACAGTGATGCATCTCTGAATGGATTGGGTTGTGCACTCATGCAAGAGGGTAAGGTGATAGCATATGCCTCAAGACAATTAAAGCTGCATGAGAAGAATTACCCGACTCACGACTTGGAGTTAGCTGCAATTGTATTTGCATTGAAGATATGGAGACACCATTTATATGGTGAAAAGTGTCAGATTTTTACCGACCATAAAAGCCTAAAATATTTGATGACTAAAAAGGATTTGAATTTAAGGCAACGAAGATGGATGGAGCTAATTAAGGATTATGAGTTAGTGATTGACTACCATCTGGGAAATGCGAACGTAGTCACCGATGCTTTGAGCAGAAAATCATTATTCGTACTGAGAGCCATGAACACTCAGATGGCTTTGTTGGATGATGGTTCCATTTTAGCCGAGTTGAGGGCTAGACCATTGTTCCTTCAAGAGGTTTGTGAAGCACCGAAAGAGGACCAGATATTACAAGCCAAAAGAGTTTTATGTGATCAGACTTTCAAGTAAGTCAAAATGGATGCTTAACGTTTCGAGGTAGGCTCTGTGTACCCAGAAATGATGAACTTATTCGGAAGATTTTGCATGAAGCACATAGCGGATGTTTAACTGTGCACCCAGGCAGCACGAAGATGTACAATGACTTGAGGAAGTGGTATTGGTGGCCTAGTATGAAGAAGGACATTTCTGACTTTGTATCAAGATGTCTGATTTGTTAGCAAGTGAAGGCTGAACACCAAGTACCTTCGAGTCTACTTCAGTCCATTATGGTTCCCAAGTGGAAGTGGGACCGTATTACCATGGACTTCGTGACGGGATTACAGTTGTCACCCAAAAAGAAAGATGATGTGTGGGTCATAGTCGATAGGCTCACGAAGTCGGCCTATTTCATACCAGTACGGGTTAACTATTCGTTTGATATATTAGCGGATATGTATGTAGCAGAGATAGTGAGACTTCATCGAGTGCCGTTATCGATTATTTCGGATAGAGATCCGAGATTCACATCACGGTTTTGGAAAATGCTACAATTGGCCTTGGGCACAAAATTGAGTTTTAGTACAGACTTCCATCCACAAACCGACGGGCAGTCAGAAAGAGTAATTCAGATACTCAAAGACATGCTTCGATGTTGTGTTTTGGAATTTCAAGGTAATTGGGAGAAATACTTACCGTTGGTGGAATTCACCTGCAAGAAAAGTTTCCAGTCAAGTTTGAAAATGGCGCCTTATGAGGCATTGTATGGGCACAAGCGCCGAACGCCCTTGTATTGGATAGAACTCAGAGAGAAATAGATACACGGGGTCGATTTTATTAGGGAAACTGAAGCGAAAGTAAAGGTGATACGTGAGTGTCTGAAAGCGGCCTCAGATAGACAAAAGTCCTACTCAGATATAAAAAGGAAAGAGATTGAATTCCAAGTCAGTGATAAAGTGTTTCTAAGAGTATCACCATGGAGAAAGGTCCTCAGATTTGGCCTGAAAGGCAAATTAAGTCCGCGTTTTATTGGACCTTATGAAGTTACCGAGAGGATAGGACTGATAGCTTATCGGTTGGCCTTGCCACTTGAGCTAGAAAAGATTCATGATGTCTTTCACGTATCCATGGTGCGCCGATACCGTTTAGACCATTCACATGTAATAGTACCAACAAAGGTAGAAATCCAACCGGACTTATGGTGAAGAGCCGGTTAAGATTTTAGCAGAAAAGGTCAAACAGTTAAGAAACAAAAGTATAGGTACTGTTAAAGTGTTATGACAGAGGCATGGAATAGAAGAGGTATATAATATGAGAATCGTATAAGACCGTATCCGGGATATGGCATCGATATTTGATGTGAGATTCCGTATAAGACCATATCTAGGATATGGCATCTGCACACAGAGGTGAACCCATGTAAGACCATATCTAGGATGTGGCTTTGGCTTTGTACTTATATTAATGATGGTGAATATGTGTCCTTGAGTATCCCTAGTGATTAATGGGATAAATAGATGAGCTTGAAAATAGAAACGGGATTAGTACTAAAGTTAAATGAATGAGTGAATACAGGTACTCGTGAATGATTCACGAAGAAATATTTACGACATATGGCTTGGTATGTGCTAAATAAGGGCAAGTATGGCAAGAAGCCTATAACCTTGTGTATGGTCAATTAATGCCATGGATGGATCTTATCATGAGCTTATTGTTGCTATTTATTTCCATGCAAACTTATTAAGCTTTATGCTTACCCCTTTTCATTGCCCCTTTTCCTTGTAGTATTGCAAAGTTAACTCAAGAAGTTGCGGACGTCGGAGTTGGAGATCACACTATCGCCCACTTTTGGTATAGCCAAAATTAGTTTTGTTTTGAATGTGGCATGTAGAGGAATTGAGTATTTTTTTATGTCATATTGGTAAGCCAAATGTGTTGGCTACAAGGATTGTTCCAATTCATTTTGTGAATGGTCATTAAAGTTGGGCCAATACTTGGCTAATTTTTGTGTTTACTGAAGATGAATTTCATGAAGTGTATGCTTTTGTGGATGTCTTGATTCTTTTTGAGTTCTTAGAGGTGTCATTTGGTCATCTTATACTGAACTATTTTGGCATGAGTGTGATTTCTTAATAGGATGGGAAATGGCTTGGTAGATAGCCCTCTAATTGTCCACACGGGTAGACACATGGGTGTGTTTTTAGGCCGTGTATGACACACAATCAGCCCTATGGGCATGTTGATCGGCCGTGTGTCCCCTTGCATGCTAGGCTTACAAGTCAGTATGCTCAGTAGTAAACACATGGGCAGAGACACGACCGTGTGGGCGGCACGACCAAGGATATGGGCGTGTGCCCAGGCTGTGCGAGGTCTGCACTTTAAATGTAGAATTTAATTCGACACATGATTTAAGGACACGGGCGTGTGCCTTGGCCGTCTAACCATAGTGAGGTGATGACGTCATAAACAGAATGCCAGTGTTTTGGCACAAGGGCTGAAACACGGGCGTGTTGAGGCCGTGTGAGGGACACGGGCCAGGGACACAGGCGTGTGCTCGGCCGTGTGAAATAAGTCAGTGTCAACCACGGGTGAGGGACATAGACCTTTTGATTTGGGACTTTTGTTATGTAATAAGGCCTTTCTAAGTTAATCTTTTGTTTTTGTTATTTATTATTTATTTAAGATATGACATTATTATATTTTAACATGAAAATTAAAGATGGGATTTTCAAAATACGAGTAACATAAAACAAACGTTTTCTTTCAAATATCACCAAGCATAACGAATATTTGATTAACACCAATTGAAATTTTCCTAAACTAACAATTCACTGTTTTCAAGACATCGCCTTAATCGAATAGGTTTCAAATCTACGGTTTTTTCCTAAATTCAACAAAATTCACTTTTACTTTACCCTGTAACATACCAGATCTGGCCGTAACGGGTTTGGGGTGTTACAATTTTGGTATTAGAGCCTAGGTTGAAAAACTCGGGCTATGAAATGGGTTCAGCAGTGTTTTATAAAATTGATGTGCATGTTAAGTAGAGAAAATGTTTTGATTGAAATATGGCATCAGAGTCTACCGACACCCGATCCACGCAGGTAAGTGTTCTAACTTTTGGTGATGTATGCATGAAATGCTTATTTGCTTGAATGAATGTTGTTACTAGCACTAGGAGATTCAGACTTTAGAGGCTGAAACCTTTAGATATATATACGAACTCGCAAAAACTACTATTAATACTACTCCTCATAAGATTGCTCGGTATAAAACAGTGAAAGAAAGTACTAATTCATAAAACTTTTTATCAGATAAAGGTATATCGGTAACCATGAGTACTAGGGGACGTGGACGTGCTGTACGCGGCCGTGGTAGAGGCCAAGGTGTTGGGTCTGAACCCTCAGAGTCAGGACATGGGTCAGAAAATGAGATGCCAGTATCGCCAGCTGCGGAAGCAGATCTTCAGGATCAAACAGGCGAAGACGATGCGGTGTCTCAGGTGATGTTACGGGTCTTGGAGAGGGTTACTGGAGCAAGCATAGGATCTGGGGCTCGGAAATCTGTGTCTGAACTACTTTGAGCCAATGGAGCGGAAATGTTTAGGGGCGTATCGAGTGTAGCTCCAAATGTAGCTGAGTATTGGCTAGAAGCAGTAGAGTGTATCATGGTTGATCTTGATTTTTACAGTCAGGGATGGTTCAGTGGCTGACCGCATTACCTGGGATTTCTTCAAGTCGGCATTCCAGAGTAAGTACATCGGATCGAGTTATGTGGATGCGCAGCATAGGGCATTTCTGAATTTGGTTCAGGGAAATAAATCGGTGGCTGAGTATAAGGCAAAATTCTTGCGTCTTAGTCGTTATGCCTGGAGGATAGTGGCCACAGACCATGAGCTTTGTGTTCGATTTGAAGATGGTCTGAGGGATGATTTGCGAGTGCTGATAGCTCCACAACGAGAAAGGGAATTTACTGTTTAAGTGGAAAAGGGTAAGATAGCCGAGGAAGTGAAGCGGTCCGAAAAACAGAATCAGGATAGAGATAGAGGTAGAAATAAAAGTAATTTTAGATCGTCGGGGTCAGCTGGGCGTTTTTAGAAAAGACCTAGGTTGGATTGGCCGAGTCGGGTTGTGAGATCTATTGTTGATAGTCAGTATCAGAGGTGTGTTTGATGTGGTAAATTTCATGTGGGCGAGTGTTGGATGAGTAACAGAAGATGTTTCAGGTGTGGGTCTACTGATCATCAGGTTAGGGACTGTCCACAGGAATGAGGCGGTCTGAGGGCGATGAGTCGTCGATTATGCTCGGTTGGGTAGAGGTGGTCAAGAACCGCGAGAGGTCGTGGGTAGTCGGCCGGAGGAGGTAATGGTTTTGGTGGAGTGTGGAACACTGCATGCGAGGTGAGGAGCAGCGATGTGAGACAACCAGGGTTAGTCTATGCAGCTAGACGCCGAGAGGAGGGTGATGCATCGGATGTAATAACCGATACGTTTTTAATTTTTGGATTGCCTTTTTTTGCATTGATTGATATTGGGTCGACACATTCTTATGTTGCTAGTGTGGTATCTAGAACCTTAAGCATAGACTCTAAGATTGCTTCTAGGGAGATGACTGTAATTAGCCCACTAGGACAATCTGTAGTAGCGAACAAATTTATAGAGATGTACCTGTAGAAGTTTAAGGGGTAGTTTTTTCGGCTGATCTGATGGAACTGCCGTTCGAAGAGTTCAATTTGATCTTAGGCATGGACTGGCTGGTGAGGTATCGAGCGAATTTGGATTGTGCAGCCAAGCGTATGGTGTTAAGAACTCCTGAGGATGATGAAGTTTTGGTGATAGGAGAAAGGAGGAACTATTTGTCAAATGTAGTGTCTGCTTTAAGGGCAGAAAGAATGGTGAGGAAAGAATGTGAGGCATTTTTAACTTTTGTTCGGGCTCTGGAAGCCAAGGAGCTAACTGTAGGGGATGTTAGAACGGTGAATGAATTTTCTGATATTTTTCCAGAAGAGCTTCCGGGATTACCTCCGGATCGCGAAGTGGAGTTCGGTATTGATCTTCTTCCGGGGACAGCGCCAGTGTCTATTGCCCCATATAGAATGGTGCCGAAAGAGTTAGTGGAGCTGAAAGCTCAGATTCAAGAACTATTAGATCGAGGTTTTATCCGACCGAGTGTATCACCTTGAGGAGCGTCGGTGCTATTCGTTAATAAGAAGGATGGATCAATACGTATGTGCATTGACTACCGTCAATTGAAAAAGTTGACGATCAAGAACAAATACCCGTTGCCGAGGATTGATGACTTGTTCGATCAATTGAAGGGGGCTTCAGTTTTCTCAAAGATAGATTTGAGGTCAGGATATCATCAGCTTAAGGTCAAGGAAGCGGATATCTATAAGACAGCTTTTAGGACTCGCTATGGTCATTACGAATTGTTGGTGATGCCGTTTGGGTTGACCAATGCACCAGCAGCGTTCGTGGACATGATAAACCGAGTATTCCAACCCTACCTGGACCAGTTTGTTGTGGTATTTATAGATGATATCTTGGTTTATTCAAGATCAGAGGAGGAGCATGATTCGTATCTTCGAGTGGTGTTACAAATCCTGAGGGAGAAGCAGTTGTACGCCAAATTCAGTAAGTGCGAATTTTGGCTAAGTGAAGTTACTTTTCTGGGCCATGTGGTGTCGGCAGAGCGGATTAGAGTTGATCCCCGGAAAATTGAAGCTGTGTTAGATTGGAAACCACCTAAGTCTGTGGCAGAGATTTGGAGTTTCCTTGGTCTTACTGGGTATTATAGAAGGTTTGTTGAAGGGTTCTCTTTGATTGCGGCGCCATTAACCAAGTTGTTGCGGAAAGGGGTTTCGTTTGTTTAGTCTGATAAGCAACAGGAGAGGCTCCAGTGTTGATACAGCCTGAGGCTGGGAAAGAGTTTACAGTTTATTGTGATGCGTCGCACACAGGTTTGGGATGTGTGCTGATGCAAGATGGGAAAGTGGTAGCATATGCGTCTCGGCAGTTGAGACCGTATGAGTTGAATTATCCCACGCATGATTTGGAATTGGCAACAGTAGTGTTTGCGCTGAAGAGTTAGAGGCATTATCTGTATGGGGAGAAGTCCATTATTTATACAGATCACAAGAGCCTAAAATATCTCCTTACCCAGAAGGAGTTAAATTTAAGGCAGCGTAGGTGGATTGAGTTGTTAAAAGATTACGACTGCTCAATTGAATACCATCCAGGTAAAGCTAACATGGTGGCGGATACATTAAGTCGTAGGGTGATCTCTGACTTGAGAGCAATGTTTGCTTATCTCAGCTTATACGATGATGGAAGTCTATTAGTTGAACTTCAAGTGAAGCCTTCATGGGTTGGCCAGATTAAAGAGAAATAGTGGGCTGATGAATTACTAAAGTCAAAGTTTCAGTTAGGAACAAATAACGAGGCAACAGATTTTAGTGTGAATGGTGATGGGGTATTATGTTTTTAAGGGAAGATTTGCATGCCAAAGGATTCTGAGCTGAGGTGTAGGATTTTACAGGAAGCGTATAGCAGCGCATACGCTATGCATCCTGGAGGAAGTAAGATGTATCGGGATTTGCGAGAACAGTTTTGATGGCCGAGTCTGAAGCGAGAGGTAACCGAATTTGTGAGTAAACGCCTGACGTGTCAGCAGGTAAAAGTAGAACATCAGTTGCCTTCGGGGTTGTTGCAGCCGGTGAAGATTCCGCAGTGGAAGTGGGAAAGGATCACGATGTACTTTGTTAGTAGGCTACCTCTTACACCCACTAAGAAAGATTCGGTATAAGTAATTGTTGATCGATTGACTAAGTCTGCTCATTTCATACCAGTTCGTGTCGACTACTCTCTACAGAAGTTGGCTAAGCTGTATATAGCAGAGGTTGTGAGGTTGAACGGGGTACCAGTGTCTATCATCTCAGACAGGGACCCTAGGTTTACGTCGAGATTTTGGAAGGTGTTGCATCAAGCGTTGGGTACAAAGTTAGATTTTCGCACATCGTTTCATCCACAGTCTGACGGACAGTCGGAGAGGGTAATTCAGATCTTGGAAGATATGTTGAGAGGCTGTGTCATAGGCTTCAGAGGTAGTTGGGAAGAATTTCTACCGTTGGCGGAATTCACGTACAACAATAGCTACCAATCTAGTATTCAGATGGCACCGTTTGAAGCGTTGTATGGTCGGAAATATCGCACTCCTACTTGCTGGACAGAGTTGGGGGAGCGTCAGTTGTTGGGTCCAGAATTGGTTTCTGAAATGGAAGATAAGGTCAAGTTAATTCGGACTCGATTGAAGGAAGCTTCGGACAGACAAAAGTCCTATGCTGATCTAAAGCGTAAGGACATAGAATTTGCAGTGGGTGACAGGGTTTTCTTAAAGGTTTCACCGTGGAAGAAGGTTTTAAGGTTTGGACGAAAGGGTAAGCTAAACCCCAGGATCATCGGGCCTTATCGTGTGTTGAAGCGTATGGGACCAATAACTTATCAGCTCGAGCTACCTTCAGAGTTAAGTCAAATTCATGATGTGTTCCATGTTTCAATGCTGAGGCGTTACCGTTCGGATTCATCTCATGTTGTGTCAGTCGAAGAAATCAAAGTAAGGCCTGACCTATCCTTTGAAGAAGAACCAGTGCGGATCTTGGATCGTGATATCAAGCCGTTGTGAAGGAAGATGGTTCCGTTGGTTAAGGTTTTGTGGCGAAACCACGGTTCTGAGGAAGCTACATAGGAACCAGAGGAAGCGATGCGGCAGCAATACCCACATCTCTTTTGATCAGGTAATTTCGAGGATGAAATTTCTTTAAGGGGGTAGAACTATAACATCCTGAATTGGGGGGCTTTGCATTTGATGTGTTTCTGTGTGTATGCTATGCTTAATGTGTTAGTTTAGGGTGTTTAGGGGTCCAGGGAAGATTCGGGGTTGAGCCAAAGCCTTGGCCAAAATTTGCTGTTTGGACACTTTAGAGGAGAGCTAGCTGGGATAGGACTTAAGGGATATTACTTGTGTTTGAAGACACAAGAAAGTCATTGGGATAGAGGCAAAGAGGTACCACTTAAGGTTCAGGTAGATGACGCCACAAGAGAGCAGAGAGGGAGCAGGTTCAAGTCGCATGGTGCTCATTTTGGAATTCTTTTTGGCGTCAAGGGGAGCAGAGGTAGAGTTCGGCTAGAATACTTCAAGAGGGGAGAGTTGATTGAGTCAAATAATTCAAATATGTGGCTGAGAGAAGAAAGAGGAGTTTGAATCATTCAAACTATTTCGAATGAGTGATCAGGAGTGAATTAAGGATAAAAGTAAGGGATTAGCATGTGGTGAAGGTAGTGGCCGAATTTTGAATGCTTGAGGGGGAGTGTAGGAATCGGTTCTAGCTTGTTTAGGGTGTGCCGAATTTCAATTATGGTCATAGGAATTCTGGTTCTCAAAAGTGCATTTTCGGTTTTGGTTTGCAGGTGCCGAATTTTTGGAGGTGTCTAGTAGCCAAGTTTGAGAGCTCTTTTCCCTTTCGGCATTTGGTGTTCTTCTTTTTGACAACTTTTGAACCTTTTCTTAGTTTAGCCGAAACTTCTATCATCCTCTCTACTTCTCATTTCTTTCTTCTCATTTGCATTACCTAAAGCCGAAACCTCATTCTTCTTTTCTTCTTCTTGATTGAATCCTCCATTACTCCCATTCATCTCTTGGATTTCATCTTGCTTTAGCCAAATCTCTTAAGCCTCTCTTCTTGTCCTTCATTTGCCAAACCATACCCTTCACCTTCTCACAGGTTTCTTTTTCAAAGCCGAAGCATCCATTGTTCTTATTCCTTCTATATTTCTTCTTGGCCGAACTTCTTTTAGTGCTGACCTTCATCTTTCGTTCTTTGTTCAGTGGATTGCCGTCACTCTGTTCCACAACTTTGTCAATCGAATTCTCTTTGATCGTGGTAGGTATTCCCTTTTCGTTTCAATTCTCTTTTCTCTCTTTTGTGAATGTCGAAGGCATTAATCTTGTCTTATGATTCTTAACCGATTGAAAGAGGGGCTTTGTTTTCGCGTTTTTTCAGCATCTGATCTGTGATTGAAGGGTGTTAAGGGACATTCGGTTTTAGTCGAATTAGGTATTCAATCGGTGCCTTAATCCAAGTCCTTTAATCTTCGGGACTTGTTGATCTAGGTAAGGGATCTTTGTGTTTTGAGCATATATTCTTATCTGTTCTCTATTCAATACTTTAATCCGGTCTATTGACCAAGATCTTTTTCATGGACTCAAACGCTAGCCAAGCAAAGAAAGGGGTTGGACCCATAGCCCCAGCCCCAAAGTTTAAGAAGTGCGCAATGTCTGCTGTTCGAGATTGGCCACCAGGTTGTGGGCCAGCTTCAGAGCAAAATAGTAGACAAATAGCAGTAGTTTCGGTTAACGATAGTGTCAACTTAGAAAGTGTTGTATTGCATGTTATCAGGTGTGTAAAACCTCATACACTTTATTTTAACTGTAATATTAATCGTATGGGCTGAAAAGCCAAAAAAGGCTATGTAGACAGTCGTGATACCCTTGTGGGTAAGGCTAGGAATGCCAGGTACGTGATTATAGCATTTTTCTTGCGTGTATGGATGTATGTGGTAATCTATTACCTTGTTGATAGCATGTTGCATTCATTATGACATGTATGTTATGCATGGGATATGGATATGATGATTAAGGGGAAGTGCTTGATTATTTGGTCACATAGTGATTGGTGGCTAAGCCACGTTATATTATTGGGTCACATAGTGATTGGTGGCTAAGCCACGTTATATTATTTTGGTCACCTATTGATCAGCGTTATGACTGACAGCATGACAGTCAAAATGGCATGTAGTGGATGGAGGGTTGATTGTAGAAATCCCCACGGTGTAATGGGCTGGTACGGGTTGGCGTGTAGAGGATGGAAAAACTAGGTTTGGACTGGGACATAATGCATTCATTTATTCTTTTGTCATCTTGAGTGGGCTAAGGCCCGATATGCGATTGTGGGCCATGAGCCGTTTATATGATATAGGGGATTTACACACTGAGTCTCGGTGACTCACCCCTTGCTTAACCTTTCAGGTAATCAGTAGATCGTGGATATGGGAGCCGAGGCGAACTCGTGGATGCTATAATGTCTTTTCTTTTTGTAAACTCATTTCTTGATATAAACTGTTTTAATTTGGGACTTTTGATATGTAATAAGGCCTTTCTAAGTTAATCTTTGGTTTTTGTTATTTATTATTTATTTAAGATATGACATTATTATATTTTAACATGAAAATTAAAGATGGGGTTTTCAAAATACGAGTAACATAAAACAAACATTTTCTTTCAAGTATCACCAAGCATAACGAATATTTGATTAACACCAATTGAAATTTTCCTAAACTAACAAATCACTGTTTTCAAGACATCGCCTTAATCGAATAGGTTTCAAATCTACGGTTTTTTCCTAAATTCAACAAAATTCACTTTTACTTCACCCTGTAACATACCAGATCTGGTCGTAACGTTTAGGCTGGGTTTGGGGTGTTACAGATACAGGCGTGGGCAACAACCAGATCCTTGACTCTATTTCAACCCCCCTTCTTTTGCTTTCCTTCCCCAATTCTCCCTTGCTTCCCAACCCTATCCACCATAGTTTTTCTCCCTTTTTCACTACCGTTGCCACCATCACACAAATGACTACAAACAAAACCAACACCACCATCCCCATGTTGAAGAAGCGAAAGTACTCTAGCACAGTCTCCCCGTGTGAGACTGATCTACATAAGTTCATGCCGACTGATTCATTTACTCAACAAAACAAGGACCTTTAGATCCATTTAATTTTTCTTTTTCTGTTCTCTTCTCCTTTATTTTCCTTCCCTTTATCTTTCTTGTCTTTAATTTACATTATTATATTTTGATTTCTTTAATTTAGGTTCAAAGGGCTATTAAGGAACGGCCACACCACGACCCTAGTATCCACCTCCACCTTCATCTATGCCCAACTTACCGTTTCTTTTCCTTGACTCCATCCAAAATTCAGGAAGTTCACTTCTCTCCCTATCTTATGATTTTATATATTATAGATATCTATCTTTGTACATTGAGGACAATGTACATCTTAAGTGTGGGGAGGTTATTGATTTCATTACCAGAAAATCCCTAAATTATGTCTTGTTCTTAAAGTAATTTTCTCATAGAATGAAACTTTTCTTGATTTATGATTTTATTAATATGTTTCGAATTAAGTCATAAGTAATTGTGCATTGATGGTTTAAACTTTAAGATATTAGAGAATCAAGCATGACAAGTCTATTTTCCATAATTAAAATTTTTAGGTTGTTTCCCTAATCTTAAATATTTCGTTGAAGTTCGAAATTTATAAGGTTGACATCAAAAACCATAATTTTTGTGAGACTTTGAGCCTTTTAGAGCATATATTTTTCTTGCTCACTTTTTTTAATTATGAGTGTGTCAACATTGATTTGTTATTTTAGAACTTGCTTTGATTATACATGTCGAGACCAAACTTTTTGATTTGATATACTGAGATGATAAAGGCACCTAGGTTTTAACCCACTCATTCCACTAAAAAGCCTACATTCATAATTAACCCCTAGTGAACCCCTTTTTTTTAGCCTAATAAACCATTTCTTGACTCACGCATTAATATTAACCCAAAAACCAAATTTTTAATTCCCCTAATCTTTTGACGTCCTTTTTTTGTCGAGATTTGAATTGAGCAGTTGCCTAACTATGTTCTCTATTTTAGTTGTTAAAGTTCTTTCTTATCATTGTATGTGCTTAAAAAAAAGTTGAAGATTTATTCATTATTAGTGATTATGAGCTGAAATGGTTAATTCCATATCGTTAGAAGAAGCTTGTGTTATTTAGTGATAAGTTTTCGATCAATGTAAGTATTCAGTATTACTTATTTTTCTAGTTAGGTGATTGGAGAATTCGATCTCGATTTTAACCCTCTAATTCAGCCTATATCAGTTAATTTTAATTGTGAGTTGAGGATTTTGCTTGAGGACAAGCAAAGGCTAAAGTGTGGGGATATTTGGTAAACCATAATTTACACATATTTTAATCCCATGCTTGGCTTAATTTTGGATAATTTTCCATTGAATTTGATGAATTCGATACTCCTAATCTCTTAATTTCATGTTTTATACTCATGAGAGTTTAGGGAGTCGAAAAGAATGAGAAACGGGCCAAAAAGGGACAAAACGGCCTACATGGCCTGGACCACTACACACGGGATAACCACACGGCCGTGTGTGGCGAGCAGAATCGACCACGCCCTGGACTATCGACCACAGACGTGTCACACGGGCGTGTCCCTGCCAAAATCAGGATGAATTCTATTTGGAATAGGATACTTGTGGGCCAAGTAAGACATCTCGAAAGCCTATATAAACACCCTAGGGGACAACCTAAAGGGGGAATTTGACAGGACGTCGAATAGACGCCGAGTAGAAGGAGAAAATACTCCAAATAGCTGTCGAGAACAACTTAGGAGAAGGATATCCATCAAGACTGAGGATTCCCCATCAAGTTCATTAGAAGTTTTTTGGGTTTTCTTATGTTTTGTTATTTTCCCTATTCTAATATGTTTCCCTCTTTTAGTATGAACTAAATCCCTTAAATACCTAAGGGGATGAAACCTAAGATGAATCCTATTATAATTTGATTTATGAGATAAATACTTGTGCTTATTTTTAATTGTGAGTTCTTATTCTTATTTGATAATTCAGGTTATTGATTCAAGTTGAATCTGCTTATTCAGTGGAGCAAAAGTCCCTGTCTAATAGTAGATCAACACAATTAAGCGGAGTTGATTGCAACCCTAGAAATAGGGCGACGAAAATTTACCGGATTAGGGTCAAACCTAATAAGGGAATTCATAGATCGAGTTAATGTGACAATAGGGGTTTTAATTAGAAAGAGATTTCAATTAATCAACCTAGAGTCAGTTGTTTTTAGTCTTGAAAGAGATATTAACATAAATTAGGGATTTCTACGGATTAAGTCAAGTGAATAAATCGCATGAATCAAAAGTAATAACTGAAGTCTAGGTGGATTCTTCCTTAGGTATTGCCTATCTCATATAAGTTGTCCAAAAGTATTTTCCCCAATTTACTCTCTGTTACGTTCATAGTTAGTTAAGTTAGTTAGTTAATTTTAGATTAAAAATAAATCCCCTTAATTATTAGGCTAGATAATAAAATGATAGTTAATACTAGTACTCTTGGTCCTTGAGGATACGATATTCCAAACTCACCACAACTATACTACTGTTCGATAGGTGCGCTTGCCTTTGTCGAAATAATAGTTAGTTTCGAGCTCCATCATATCTCATGACCCTCTTTATCATAGAACTCATAGTAGTTCCTCACTACTCTCTCCTCTAAATCTTGCACAATTAATCCTCCCTCTACCATCTTTTTCCAAACCCATCTCAGTGGGGTTTTTACCTCCGCCACATTAATTTTGGTTCTCTTACCTCCACTCTCAATTATTGCGTTTACCCATTTATCACAATGATTGGGTAACGGATTTCCTGCCACATTAGGTCCTGATGGGTCGTCGAACTTTACAATTCCTATCTTGATAAACCTTTCAATTAACTTTTTAAATGCGGTGCAATTCTCAGATGAGTATCCTGTTATACCCATATGGTACTCGCATTGAGCGTTCGCATCATACCATTTTAGGAACAGAGGATGCATGGGTTTCAAGTAGAATAGAGATACCACATGTGCATCGAACAAACTCTGATACAGCTCACTATATGTCATCAGGATAGGTGTAAACTGGAGTCTTTCTGTGTTTGATCTTGAAGTTAGATTCTTGCCTTGGGGGGCCCTGATGGCTGGTAGTTATGGCTCTTGGATGGCCTACAGTGACCGGTTTGGAATACCCCTTTATTATATAAGCTCGCGTTATTCACTTCATGTTCATTCTTCCTTGAGGCTGATCTTTTGGCATTTTCCCCCGCATCAATCTTCCAGGTTCTCACTGCGTTTTCAATCATTTCGCCGGACATTACTATATGTGAGAAGCTCTTGGTAGCGCTCCCCAAAATATGGTTAATGAACGGGCCTTTTAGAGTATTGATGAAAAGCATTGTTGTTTCTTTCTCTAGAAGAGGTGGTTGGACTTGCGTTGTCACCTCTCTCCATCTTTGGGCATACTGCCTAAAGCTTTCACTTTTCTTCTTTTCCATATTCTGCATTGTAATCCTATCGGGTGTCATATCGGTCACATGGTTATATTGTTTCATGAAAGCCTGTGCCAAGTCTTTTCATGAGTTGATTTTGGCACGGCTTAGTTGGTTGTACCACTTGGTGGCTGACTCGATCAAACTATCCTGGAAGCAATGGATTAACAGTTGATCGTTATTAACGTATCCCGTCATCTTTCGGCAGAACATCGTGATATGGGCTTCAGGACAACTAGTCCCATTATACTTTTCAAACTCTGGAGTCTTGAATTTTGGAGAGAGTACTAGATCTTGGACCAAACTCAAATCCTTAGCATCAATCCTACAATGGTAATCAGCATTCTTCATTGGTTTGAATTTTTCTTCCAACCACTTGCACCAATCTTCTAGCTATTTTGGATATTCTACCCTTGCTTTATCTATTTCTGCCATGTCGTCTGATTTAGGAACAACCGGATTGGTTGGGTTATCACCGAGATTGGAATTCAGACATGTTAGGTAGTTTATCGATGCTGAGGTACCAGCTTGATACTGTTGGGGTCTGGTGGTGACGGGTACCCTTCGTGGGTATGCATCCGGTTAGGCCTGGATCTTTATCGGGGTAAAACCTGGGGGATAGGCAGGGTCTTCATTATCATCCCCTGAGTTGACCACTATGCTCTTCCCTTTTTCAAGTCCTCCAGCCAGCAATTTCGTCAATTGGCTTAACATACTTCTTTGGGATTTCTGTATTTGATCCCTCATGTCCTATTGTACTTTCGCTAACTTTACTTGCAACTGCACTTGCAACTGATCTTGGATGTCCTTTTCAGTTTTTTCTAGCCTTTCTAATCTTTGATCCATTGCTTTGGTTTTGCTGTCAGTACCATAACGATGTGCGCTTGCAACTGATCTTGCATGTCCTTTTGAATTTGTTCTAGCCTTTCTAATCTTTGATCCATTGCTTTGGTTTTTCCGCGAGTACTGTAACATTGTTCAGTTGGTAGATTCTTCTTGGTTTCCAGGGTAACTGTCATAATTTTGATTAATTAGGGTTTTTTTATGAAACTTAATGCATATGATGAAAAGTAATGCAGATGAATGAAATGAATGCAAAAAGAAGCATTGATTTTGATTCAATTCTATTAGAAAAACTTTACTAGAAAATAAATTTCTCTACATAAAACAGATTACATATACGGCTTTGCCCTACTACTCAAAGCCTTAACTTTCCTAAGAAGCCAAGCTAATTCTCGGCCCTGATCTGATTGTGATTCGTATTTTAGGCTCAGCATGTCGACTAGAACTGCTAGGGTTTACAGATGGTCAGCTACTTCCTGTATTTAAGTCACAACTTCACCCATGATGTAATCTCTATCCCTAATCTGACCTTGAGAGCATTGGAGTTACTCTTTCCAGTGTTCATTGTTTGTTTCAAGAAACTCAACTTGAAGTTCACAATTTTGCAATGCAGCCTCGAGCTCCCTTATCTTTCTTTTCGACTCTTCAATCTTGTACAGGCTTGCTCTCAACTCAATCACGGAATTACGACTACGATATTTATGCATTGACCTCTCTAATTCTGCTACCAAGCTCTTAATCCCACCTTTTCATTTGGGCTTTTGATAAACCGTAATAGTAACATATTTTAAGCCCACATTTAACATGCTTTTGGATGATTTAAGCCTTGAATTGTGTAATTTGGTGCTCTTAATCCTTTGTTTTCTTGTTTTATACTCAGAAAAGCATTGGGGGATGAAAAGAACGAGAAACGGGCCCAAAACAGAGTAAATGGGCCATAACACGAAATCAATATGGCCTGGGCCCAAGACCATACGGCCGTGCCTCATTAATGGTCTCGAACACGACCTGGCCACGATTCACACGGGCGTGTGCCATGGGCGTGTCCCTGATGTGAGAAAGAAGAGTTTCATTCAGATTAGGGTACTTAGAGGCAAAGAAAGCCATTCCAAGAGCCTATATAAACACCCTAGAGGCCAACCTTCAGGGCACGTCCAGCTAGGGCAAAGAGCCAAGCCAGAGGGGTCAGAATGGAATTTACTCAAAGAAAGCCAGTTGATTCATCTCAAGAAACCAGAATCATACTCAAGATGGAGGATCTCTCTTCAATTCCTTCAGGGGGTTTTAGAGTTTTTCTTATGTTTTGTTTTATCTTTCCTTCTGAGATGTATTCTTTTATGATTATGAACTAAACCCTCGGATACCTGAGGGGGATGAAACCTAATATGGATCTTGTTATCGTTTGCTAAACTATAAGATAAATACTTGATTTGTTCTTAGTTATGTGTTCTTAATTCTTGTCTTGATATTTCCGGGATATTAATTCAAGTGTGATGTGCTTAGGTGGAGGAGCAAAAGTCCCTGCCTAAGAGTAGATCTAGCATAATTAAGCGGAGTTGATCGCACGCCTAGACATAGGGTGACGAGATTTTGCCGGATTAGGGTGAAACCTAATATGGGAGTCCATAGATCGAGTTAATGCAATTCTAGGGGTTTTAATTAGAAAGCTATTTCAATTAATCAACCTAGGATTAGACGTTAGTAGCCTTACTTTAGAATTGAACTGCATATAATGAGCCTAAAAGCCTTCCCTAGGTAGAACCACACTGAACCCTAGTGGTTACCTGAATATATGCTTTATTTATTATTTATTGCTTGCTTTGAATTCTAGCTTTGTATGAAACATACTGACTTGTTTTGTTTTTCTTTGACTTTAATTGCATGGCATTTTCATCATAAAAAAGGTGTTGATTCACGTTCAGTTACTAAATAGAGAGCTTGCCACTGAAAAGGGATTTCTTGATAATGCGGCTGTCCGAATATGGTCTGAGAAAATGCAACAAGAGAAGGGTGATAGTCTGGCGAAGGGGTATGTGTTAGAATTGTGGGATTTCACTCGCATCAGTGTGACTTAGAACAATCTCCAAGAGTTGAAAGGAATATAGGACCAATGGGAAGATGAAACTAAGCAGTTGTTTCAAGCTCTGACTCAATTTTGGAATCCTGCCTACAACTGCTTTACCTTTGGGAAGGTAGATTTGGTACCTACTATGGATGAGTATACAACTTTGCTTCGATGCCCGAGGATTCAAGCTGACAAAGCTTACTCTAGAGTTGCCAATGTCCCGACTTTCTTAAAGAAGCCAATGAGCATCATGGGGATAAGTGAGCAATGGGTCACGGCCCGGATCAAGCAGAAAGGAGATAGTAAATGTATCCCTTGGAAAAGTTTATAGATTTGGTTTTGGCACATTCTGACACGAAGAAAAGGGTTGATGTCTTCGCCTTGAGTATCTACGGTTAGTAATTTTCCCCAAAGCACTAGGGCACATAGATGAGGCAGTTTCAGATTTATTTGACTGACTTGACAAAAGGGTCATGCCCGTCGAAACCTTTAGATCTTTGAGTGCATGCTGAAGAGCGGGTGAAGGAAGGTTCATCGGGTGTGCGTAACTCTTGTTGGCATGGTTTCATAGACACTTTTGGATTAATAATAGGTGAGGATCGAGAAATCTTTTGGTTCAGGTACCCTTACTTTAGAATTGAACTGCATATAATGAGCCTAAAAGCCTTCCCTAGGTAGAACCACACCGAACCCTAGTGGTTACCTGAATATATGCTTTATTTATTATTTATTGCTTGCTTTGAATTCTAGCTTTGTATGAAACATACTGACTTGTTTTGTTTTTCTTTGACTTTAATTGCATGGCATTTTCATCATAAAAAAGGTGTTGATTCACGTTCAGTTACTAAATAGAGAGCTTGCCACTGAAAAGGGATTTCTCGATAACTTTGGAAATCCTACGGATCAAGTCAAGTGAATAATCATCTGGTTCAGAGTTTGATAACAAGTGAAGTCTAGGTGGATTCTTCCTCGAGTATTGTCTAAATCAATTGGTTTTTCCCACAAGTATTTTTCCCAATTCATTCTCTTTGTCATTGCATCTTTAACTTAGTAGTTAGTTAATTTTAGATTAAACAACAATTCCCTTAATTCTTAGGCTAAATAATAGAAAGAAAGTTAGTATTAGTACTTCAGGTTCCTTTGGGTTCAACAATCCGGTCTTGCCACTAAGCTATACTACTGTTCAATAAGTGCACTTGCCTCAATCATTGTCATAGTTAGTTACTAGGCTTGATCATTCTTTATATAATTTTTTAAGACTCTGACAACACACATCAGCTTTCCAATAGGTCTCTTTCTAGAGTATTTTATCGAACTCGGGCATCTTAGAATTTCTTTTCCCACTAATTGGCTCTACTATTTTCTTCTTTGATTTCTTGTCTCCATTATTCTGATGATTTTCCTAGACCGGCAGTCCTCATCGACAAGTGCAACTTCTTATAATCTGTTTTTAAACTGTTCAAGTCTTCCTCAGCCTTGTTCTTTCCTTTTCTCAATTTCTCGGCTTATAACTTTTGGACATCAACATCTAATCCCAACTGCATCTTTTCCTCATCTAATTGTTCTATCTTCTTTCCTAGCTTCGAATTCCTCTTTTCAAAATCCTGCTTTATAATTTCTAGCTCAAACGGGATCACCTGCAGGTGTTCTTCCATTGGTCGAGTACCTTCTTGACTTGGTACAGGGATGTTGTCATTGACTCTTTTACCCCACTACCAACCGTATTCGGGGATCATCATCGAATTTACTGCAAATCTTTTCATTCTACAGGTTTGGTTCCAAGCATTCGATATTTCACGAACCTTCTTCTTGTAATTATCACCCTTGTACGCAAACCCGCACCTAGCCAACCCTTGTGTCACTAGTATGAACTGGCTTGATTTATACTGCCTCAACACAAGTAGAGAAGCATATCTAATAGCTCCTTATATCCCGAGTAGAGGGACCTAGTCAAGGATCATCCAAGGAGACCTCCATTCAACGACTTCGTCTTGGAGATTTTGGAGAATCGCCATCCCTTTTTCTTCCGAAATGTCGTCTCACCTTAATGTAGCCACTAGTTATTTCAATGGAGAGTAATTCTCAGAGAATACTCGATAAGAAACTTTTTCTACCTTCCAAAAGTGTCTATGAAACCATGCCAACAAGAGTTACGCACACCCGATGAACCTTCCTTCACCCGCTCTTCAGCATGCACTCAAAGATCTAAAGGTTTCGACGGGCATGACCCTTTTGTCAAGTCAGTCAAATAAATCTGAAACTGCCTCATCTATGTGCCCTAGTGCTTTGGGGAAAATTACTAACCGGTAGATACTCAAGGCGAAGACATCAACCCTTTTCTTCGTGTCTGAATGTGCCAAAACCAAATCTCGCAAACTTTTCCAAGGGATACATTTACTATCTCCTTTCTGCTTGATCCGGGCCGTGACCCATTGCTCACTTATCCCCATGATGCTCATTGGCTTCTTTAAGAAAGTCGGGACATTGGCAACTCTAGAGTAAGCTTTGTCAGCTTGAATCCTCGGGCATCGAAGCAAAGTTGTATACTCATCCATAGTAGGTACCAAATCTACCTTCCCAAAGGTAAAGCAGTTGTAGGCAGGATTCCAAAATTGAGTCAGAGCTTGAAACAACTGCTTAGTTTCATCTTCCCATTGGTCCTATATTCCTTTCAACTCTTGGAGATTGTTCTAAGTCACACTGATGCGAGTGAAATCCCACAATTCTAACACATACCCCTTCGCCAGACTATCACCCTTCTCTTGTTGCATTTTCTCAGACCATATTCGGACAGCCGCATTATCAAGAAATCCCTTTTCAGTGGCAAGCTCTCTATTTAGTAACTGAACGTGAATCAACACCTTTTTTATGATGAAAATGCCATGCAATTAAAGTCAAAGAAAAACAAAACAAGTCAGTATGTTTCATACAAAGCTAGAATTCAAAGCAAGCAATAAATAATAAATAAAGCATATATTCAGGTAACCACTAGGGTTCGGTGTGGTTCTACCTAGGGAAGGCTTTTAGGCTCATTATATGCAGTTCAATTCTAAAGTAAGGGTACCTGAACCAAAAGATTTCTCGATCCTCACCTATTATAGGCTCATACGGACCGAGTTCAGTTCAAGGGAATACATTTTCCTATGGCTATACGGAGATGAAAATCTCACGAAAACATAGGTACAGATGTATCCCGAAAGCAACCCACTATCCTATACGGAGGTGAAGACCTCACGAAGGAATAATTTCTTACTCCTACTTAAAAGGGTATAATCAACCAGTTATGTGACGCAATATGCGGAGATAAACCAAAAGACTTGCACCGATAAGGCAAACATATTGTTATGATGAATACCACAAAAATGACGGATGAAATGCAATGAAAGGATCACAGATTTAAATCAAATTATAAGGTTTCGACAAAAAGACAAGAAGTAATCAACTCTTGGCTTGACTCTCTTGTTTTGTCCCCAGTGGAGTCGCCAAGCTGTCGAAACCATTTTTTTTAAACCGAAAAAAAATAGAAATAAAAATGGGAGTTGCCACCAATCATTTTTTTATGAGGTGTGATCGGGTCACCTCGTAATTTGATCATTTTAATAAACCGTTTGATTTACTAAAACAATGATTTTTGGTCTATAAGCTTCGAGAAATGAGTTCAGGAGTCGATTACGCATGAGGAAGGATTAGCACACTCGTAACGCCCAAAATTGGTACCTAGTTGATTAGCTAATGTCTTAGTGTCAAAAGTTGAAAACTTGAAAAGAGTTTAAAATACGATCCCTCTTTGTATTAATGTTATTTTTACTTAAAAATTGCTTGAATAAATCGAAACGTATGTTAAATACCCTCTCATCTCAAGGTAACAAAATGTTAAATCCCGTAAATTAGGACACGACATCTTGAATCCTTGAGAATAAGCTTGCCTTTTAGTTTTTTTATTTAAATCCAATGTATTTTTATTTTAAAAGGATATTCGATCATTTAGGTTCAATGTGAAAATCGAAATCCCATAAGTTAGGGTACGACCTCTCGGATCTCCAAATACGAAACATTACCTATTTTTAAAAATTTCTTTTTTGAATAATAACAAATGTAATATTTAAAATGATAGAGTAACTTAAAATAAAAATGAATATGGGAAATGCATACTTAAAAAGATAAATAAACATGACATGAAAATATTAATAATAATAAAATAACAAGTGTACAAGACAAAAAAAAAAATCAAGTAATAACGACAATAAATAACAAATGCAAAAATAAGAGGGTATAAACAATTTAATTTCTAAGTGTAAAAAAAGGAAGTAATAAATAAATAAACAGTATAAAGTTGAAATTAAATAAACAAAGGATTTAATTGAAATCTGAAGGAAATTAGGGGGTAATAAATTGCAAATAATAAAAAAGTTACAATGATAAGGATCAATGTGCAACGCGCTGAAAAGGATAGGGACTGAATAGGAAAATATCCCTTATCTTTATGCGCACCATTTCCCAGAAAGACTAAAATATAAAGCGCGTGAAAGGGCGGGGACCAACTGGAAAATTATTCCCTGTCCCCAAAACGATGTCGTTCTCCAGGGGGCTAAAATGAAATAAAAATAAAATTATAGGGTAAAACTAAAAGAAAAAATGAAATAGGACTAAATTGCAACGGGCCATAAAAGCGGAAGGACCGAAAGCATAAATATCCCCTCAAGGGAAAAACACGTGGATCCAAGGGATGGATCGGGTCGGCCCGCAGGTTGCGTCAAAATAACTCCATTTTGGCATTTGAACTTGAATCCCAAAACGACGCCATTTTGCATGGGTATATAAGTTCAAGTTTGACAAAAAAAAAATCATTTCAGCCATTTCTTTTAAAAAACAAATTGAAAGCCTCTTTTTTTTTCTCCCTCAAACAAAACCAACTCCGGCCTGACTCCAGCCATCGGCCACTGTGGCGGCCACCGGTCACCAGTGACGACGCCACCGTCCACGGTGGCCGGAAAGTTCAAAAGTCTCTCCTTTTGTTCCTTTTTTTCGAGTAGAACCCCGATTTGGGGTTAAAAATAGCCAAAAAAAAGCCATTAAAATCAAAAAGAAACAAAGAAGCCTTCGTTTCTGCTCACTTTTGTCGCAAACATTCGACGAACCCAAGGGTCCGTCAGTCTTCCAAAACGGAGGGCGAGACGCCGGAAAAAAGGTAAAAGATTTTTATTTATTTATTACTATATATATTTTGAAAATAATAAAAGAATGAATGTAAAAAAAAACCTTACTGTTTTCGAATCGATTGGTAATTTTTGTATTCAATTTTTTTCTGTATATTTTCTTTGTAAAAAAAAATACATTGATGTTTTCGTGGCTTTTATAGCCGAATAGTTAGAATATTCTATTTTTTTTTTGGCTTTTGTTTGCTACTGCTTCTCTGCTATCTACTGTTGCATGTTTGTTCTTCTTTGCAGGTGACAGTGGCAGCGGAGTGGTTGATGGTAGTGGTGGCAGAAGGGTGTCAGTTTGCACGCGGCGGCGTGACACAGACATACGGCTAGGGTTTCTTCTTTTTTTTTTTTTTTTTTGATGAAAATAGTTTAGTTTTTGGGCCATTAGGGTTTTCTGATCATTGGGCCATTTGGTCCTATAAATGTAACTGGACTTTGATTTTGGACCACTAATATTTTTTTTAATTTTTATTTTGGTTTTATATTTTTGTATTTGGGTTTCTGGTTTGGGCCCGGGCAAAATAGGCCCACTACATGATAGATGTGGTAAAAAAGGAAATAATTAAACTACTGAATGCCGACATAATCTACCCCATTTTTTACAACAGATGGGTAAGTCTGGTGCAAGTCGTGCCCAAGAAAACAGGCGTGACAGTAAAGAAAAATGCTGAGGGCGACCTGGTACCAACCCAAGTGAAAAATGGGTGGCGTGTCTGCATTGATTACAGGAAGTTGAATTCTTATACTAGAAAAGATCATTTCCCTCTTCCTTTTATAAATCAAATGCTTGAACATTTAGTTGGTAAAACTCACTTTTGTTGTCTTGATAGATATTCAGGTTTCTTCCAAATCCCAGTTGCATCAGAGGACCAAGAAAAGACCACTTTTACATGCCCATTCGACACACTTGCATATCAGAAGGATGCCATTGGAACTATGCAATGCACCAGCGAGCTTCCAAAGATGCATGATGAGTATATTTTTTAAATATGTAGAAAACATTATCGAAGTTTTTATGGATGATTTTATTGTGTATGGGAACTGTTTTGTTGAATCCCTTAAAAACCTTACGATAATTTTAAGTAGATGCATAGAATTTAATCTTGTCTTGAATTACAAAAAGTGTAATTTTAAGGTAGAAAAAGGTTTGATTCTAGGACATATAATTTCAGCTAAAGGGATTAAGGTTGTAACAACCCGAACCCGGCCCAAACGCTATGGCCGAATCTGGTCCGTTACAGTGAAAACATTTTTGAAGTTCCTTTTTGAAACCAACTTAAATTTTGAAAACCCTTCTTTTTAGTGGACTTAATAAAACCTTACTTAGATTAAATTTGGAAATCGATTGGGTCAAGTTGTTTTAGAGTTTTAAATGTGCCTGACGGCACGGTAAAACATTTTCGTTTACTTTGAGAAAACGTGTTCATTCAATGTAATATTGATAAAAATAGTTTAAGCAAATTATTCAGCAATATAAAAAAAAACAACAAGCTAAAGTGTTAGGAGGCCTTATTACATTCAAAATAAAATCAACTAAAGATTAAAATAACTAAAGCCAAAATCCATTCGGTTTAAATTCATTGCATGGCCACTCTCGAGTCACCTTTGGCCCACACCCGCGATCTACTCGTTACGAAAAATGTAAAGGAGAAGGTGAGTCACCAAGACTCGGTATGTAACCCTTCCCGGTTTAAACATATTCATACACAACATATAACAAATTAATTATGCAAGTTATCATGTGTCCCAACCTAGTGACCATACGCCATCTGTCTACCCCGTTGTGGTACCAAACCACTTTGGTGGTGGTGCTAAACCACCTGGTGACATATAGTCACGATGTGCTACCAAAGCACCGGTGTCCGTAGACACAAATCGGGTGATGGGGCCAACCCATCGTGTGATACCAAATCACCGCGACGATCCCATATCTCAAGTGGGGCCAACCCACGGTGGTATTAACCACGTGGACAAGTCGCTATGAGGTACCAAACCTCCGAGGTACCAAACCTCCGTGACCGTAGTCACAAGGTGTGTTACCAAAACATCGGTGCCCGCCGGCACGATCAATACCGCTTCTCCACTCAATCAACCCACATGGTCACATGATCATATACTGATTTATCATATGTACTATCGCAACATGCTTTCCAAAAGCATAAAATATCAAAATCATGTGCACATGTGTACTTACCGATTCATCACGTATACCGTTATGGTATTCAAGCCATTACTACATAAATCAAGATAACATTCACATTACTTAACATAGTTAATAAGCTATATGGTGTGTATGTACACACTGTCACCAACAAGGAGTCTAAATCCAAAAGAGAAGTCGGCCACACTCAAGTCTTTGCCCCTATATTCGGCCATTTGTCAAAGTTAGTGCTCAAAGGCCTATTCGGCCAAAACCAAAATACCAAAAAGGGTTAAGATTTAACCGGAAGCCTTACCTAATGCCCTTGAGTACTAGTCACCAAACTATTTATTTTGCTCCCTACAATCGGCCATTGCAATAACTCCCATTAGTAGCCTTCGGCTTAAATGAATATCAAATAACTAACCAATGTAAATCTTACCATTACTTACCAAACCGATTACTAGAGGATAGGAGTTGGGATTAAGCACTTCAAAATCCGGGATACCTAATGGAATTGGTTCCAAAGAAGATAAATGGTTAGCCGTTACCAACACCAAATTTCGCTTTTCTTTTCACTTTAGTCGACAAAAATACAAGATTAAAAGAGGAAAGTTTTCGCCCTTCCTACCTTCTTCAAACCGATTGAAAACTAACTTCCGAGGAGCCTTATACTTCCTTTAGTATTCTGGCTAACAATGCTGCCAAGGAGGAGTGTGAGATTCGGTTCTTCAAGGGGTGTATTCTCGGCTATTGAAGGAAGGAAAATAATGGAGATGAGAGGAAGAGAAGTTTTGGCTAAAGGGGTTTGGGAGGCTGGAAGAAAAATAAAAGAAGAATGAAGAGGGCTTAAGAAATTTGGCAAGTAGCAAAATAAAGAAAAAGAAGAGAATGGTGCTAGGTTGCTCCTTTTATAGGCATTCGGCACCCCCTAGCCTTGCTGGCCCACACCACTCCACCAAGGAGCTCAAAATCCATTTAATCTCCTCAAATTATTCTTGGCCACTTGTTTAATTAATTCAAATAATTTGAATTAATCACTTAATAATCCTCTTAGTCAAATAATATCTCTTATTATCCAAATAATATCCCTTTAAAATACTTGATTATCCCATGATATTTGAATTAAAATAAATTACAACTGATTATCTAAAATAAAAAGAATTTAAGGAGAGAAATTCTCTCCCCTTGTGCCGCCCCACCAAAATGAAAAAGGAGGGGATTTCTGCGACTCGAACACAAGCTCCCTTACTCTCCTTGTGGCGTCAACTCCAACCCTTAAGTGGCCTCCCTTTGCCACTTTTCCAAGGCCCTTTTGTGTCAAATTATACTAATTTATTCTTTTAACACCCTTCTACTGCTAAGGCTCCTACCTTTTAAGTTAAAAACTAAATTTTTCCATTAAACCGAGCCAACTCAAAGCCTTAAATTAAGCTCCATTATTCCATAAATAATACCACAATAGTTCTTACAGAAAAATAACTAAATTTCAAATAACCCCATTTTTGGGATGTTACAATTCTACCCCCTTAAAATAAATTTCGTCCCCAAATTACTTAACTAGAAAAGGTGGGGGTATTGTCGCCTCATTACATCCTCGGGTTCCCACGTAGCTTCCTCGTACCATGGTTCCGCCATAGTACTTTCACCAAGGGCATCGACTTCCTACGTAGAACCTTCACATCTCGGTCCAAGATCCGAATCGGTTCCTCTTCAAAAGATAAATCGAATTCACCTCGATTTTACGCCATCGCACAACGCGCGAAGGGTCCGACCGATACCGCCTCAAAGATTGATACGTGAAAGACATCATGGATCTCGTTCGATTCTGCCGGTAACTCAAGCTGATAAGCTACCGGCCCAACACGCTTAATCACCGTGATATGGCCCAATGAACCTTGGGCTTAGCTTCCCTTTCCGTCCAAATCTTAACACCTTTTTCCAAGGTGACACTTTCGTAAAAACCTTATCTCCCACAAAGATACTCCATCTCCTTGCGTTTAAGATCGCGATAGGATTTCGCCTATCCAAGCTTCCTTAAGACGAGACCGAATCACCTTGACTTTATCCTCCTCCGTCTCTCGTCACTAACTCTGGACCCATAATGCATCGTTCACCCACTCGCCCAACATGCCTGAGTACGACATTTCCGTCCATATAGTGCCTCATACGGAGCCATCTCGGATACTTGTCTCGGTAGTAGTCGTTGTTGTAGGCGATTCGCCAACGGTAGAAATTCCTCCCAATCGCCACGGAAATCCAAGACACAACCTCTTAACATATCCTCCAAGATCTGTCAGATCACCCTTTCCGATTGTCCGTCGATCGTGGATGGAAAGCGGTACTAAAATCCAATCGTGTGCCCATAGCTTGATGCAAGGCTTTCCAAAACCTTGACGTGAACCTGGGATCCCTATCCGAGATGATTGATGTTGGAACACCATGCAATCTTACTATCTCCGAGACGTACAGCTTAGCTAGCTTTTGAAGAGAGAAATCCATCCTCACCGGTATGAAGTGAGCCGACTTAGTTAACCGGTCTACTATTACCCAAACCGCGTCTTTCTTACTGGGCGTAAGGGGTAACCCACTAACAAAATCCATAGTGATCCGTTCCCACTTCCATTGGGGAATCTTCACTGGCTGAAGCAACCCTGACGGCAACTGATGTTCAGCCTTAACTTGTTGACAAGTTAGACACTTACCCACAAACTCTATTACTTCACGTTTTAGCTTGGGCCACCAAAACTGCTCCCTAAGATCTCTATACATCTTGCTTCCTCCCGGATGCATAGCGTAGGGGCTGCTATGTGCATCCTGGAGAATCTTTTGCCTCAATTCCATATCCTTTGGCATACACGCGCGCGCCTTGAAAGCATAACACTCCATCACTAGACAAAGTTATATCCTTCCAAACCACCATCCCGAACTTGTGCTCTCTTAGCATTCAACCCTTCATCCACTAATTGTTTTTCCTTAATTTCCTTTATCCACGTCCGCTTAACTTGAAGTTACGCCAAGAGGCTTCCATCATCATATAAACTCAACCGAGCAAACATTGCTCTTAAGTCCAAAACACGACCTTCCGCCAACGCGTCACCTACCATGTTGGCCTTGCTCGGATGATACTCGATTGAATAATCGTAATCCTTCAAAAGTTCGATCCACCGACGCTGCCTCAAGTTAAGATCCTTCGGGTCAAGAGATACCTCGGACTCTTATGGTCCGTGTAAACTATCGATTTCTCCCATAAAGATAATGCCGCCATATCTTTAGAGCAAAACGATCGCCGCTAACTCCAAGTCGTGCGTCGGATAGTTCAATTCATGAGGTCTTAATCGACGTGATGCATAGGCTACTACCTTCCCCTCTCAGATCAAAGACACATCCCAAACCAGTATGGGATGCATCACAATAAACGGTGAACAATTTTCCCGCCTCCGCCGCACCAAAATCGAGCTTAGTCAAAATTTTCCTTAGTTTATCGAAGCTTTCTTCTCGCTTCTCCGACCATACAAATGGGACTCCTTTTCTTAGTAGCCGTCAAGCGGTCTTTGCGATCGAGAAAATCCTTCTACAAATCTCCGATAATACCCCGCTAGCCCCGAAAAACTTGAATTTCCGCCATCGACCTAGGCGGTTTCCAATCCAATACCGTTTCAATCTTGCGAGGTCCACCCTAATCCCTTCCGCCGACACTCACGTGACCTAAGAAAGCTACTTCCCTTAGCCAAAATTCGCACTTCACCGAATTTGGCATATAATTGCTTCTCCCTTAGTACTTGCAACACTATTCGCAAATGCTCGTCATGCTCCTCCTCCGTCTTAAAGTACACCAAGATGTCGCCAATGAATACTACGACGAATCGGTCCAGGTATCTTTGAAATACTCTGCTCATCAAGTCCATAAAATGCCGCCGCGCGTTGGTCAACCCGAATGGCATTACCGTAAACTCGTAATGTCCATACCGAGTTCGAATGCCGTCTTGTGGACATCAACTTCCTTCACCTTCAATTGATGGTAGCGGACCTAAGGTCTATCTTTGAAAACACCGCAAAGACATTCTTCGGTTGGTCAAACAAGTCATCGATCCGAGGCAAGCGGATACTTGTTTTTGATCGTTAACTTGTTTAAGCGGCGGTAGTCGATGCACATTCGCATGGACCCGTCCTTCTTCTTGACAAATAGCATGTGTGCTCCCACGGGATATGCTTGGTCGAATAACCCTCTATCCAAGAGCTCACGAATTTGGGCCTTGGCTCCACCAATTCCTTTGGTGCCATTCGGTATGGTGCTATAGACACACGTGCCGTTCGGGTAGCAAGTCAATACCGAATTCAACTTCCCGATCCGGAGGCGGACACGGAAGTTCTTCCCGAATACGTCAACAAATTCCCAACCGTTCGAACCTCAACTCATCGACTCCTTAGCTTCCAAAGCACGATTCGAACCAAATATGCCTCGCAACCTTTCTTAACCATCCTTTCGGCCTTCAAGGCCGACACCACATGGATAGGTAATTCCTTCTATCACCTATCATAACCACTTCATCACCCTCAGCCGTCTTAAGCACCATGCGCTTAGCCGCGCAATCCAAATTCGCCTGATACTTAACTAGCCAATCCATTCCAAGGATCAAATCGAACTCTCCGAAAGGTAGTTCCATCAGATCGGCTACAAATACGACCCCTTAGAGTTCTAGGGTACCTCTTTATAAAGTTTGTCTACTACTACAGAGTGTCCTAGGGGGCTTAGCACAGTCATCTTCCTAAGAGTAGTCTCAGAGTCTAGGTCCATAGTTCCTACCACACTACTAGCAATGTACGAGTGTGTCGAACCCACATCAATTAATGCAACATAGGGTAAACTAAATATTATAAACGTCATGGTTATGACGTCCGGCCGCGCTCTCCTCCTCACGGCGCCACATGATAGACTAAGCCAGCCGCCTAGCCTCGTGTTACCCGAACCTCTCGCCTCGAGTTCCACGACCTCGGTTGAAACCATTGTTTCTCGCCATTACCCCGACCCCTGCTGTGGTGGTCCAACGTTTACGCTCGAGCGTGATTTCGACCTTTCGGGCCGATCCTTAGCCGCTTTTGAGGACGATCCTTACACGATGCTCCAAAGACCCACACTCAAAACAACCTTTGTTACCGGACCAACAACCTCCCAATGGGTTTTTCCACATGCGGTTGCACCGAGTCGGCCTTTGATTAGTAGCCGTGGGCTTTCCTCCCCGATTCGCCCACTCGCCTAGCCCGGCGACGAGCATTAGTGTTACCCGATCCGGTGACCCAAATCCTCTCTTACGATTATTCCGACTATAGTTTTGTCTCACGGTCTCCTTAATCCCTTCGGCCACCTTGGCCTTCTCCACTAGGGGACGAGAACTCACGAACCTCTGCAGGGCAATTAGCAATCTCAGATCATCTCGAGCCCGTCCTCAAAGCGGACACACACTGGCGCTCATGTTCTGGTGGCTACGATTCCTCCGGCATACCTACTTAGCCTTAAAAACTCGCCTCACTACTCGGCCACCGACTTAGTCCCTTGCCCTAGACCTAGGAAGGCTTTCCTTTGAGCATCGGTGTAACTAGTGCCCACATACTTCTTACGAAAGGCCGTTTTAAAGTAGTCCCACGTGAGATCATCACCGCGGCTCCATCCCGGACGTCCACACCACCACCGGCACGCTTCATCCTTTAGAAGCGACACCGCCCTTTCGCTTCTCCTCGTCGGTCAGTCGAGATCATCCATGACCCTTTCCGTAGATTCCAGGTAATATTCTCGCGGCAGACTGGTGCCACTCCCGAGACACCACGGAACACCTCGGCCCCGTTAGGACCGAATCCGGCTCGGAGCAGACTTCCGAGCTCCCAAATTCCCACCAGCCCCGGCCACCATCTCCAACACTCGCAAAACAGCTTGCGACACAGCCTCACCACCGGTCTGGTCCTGCTCCTCAGCCCTGAAAGTAGGAGGTGGTGGTGGCGGTGGTACCTCGTTTTCGAACCTTGACTGACTGACGGGTTCGACACACCGTCATCCTACCCCTACCGCCGCGCCCACGACGCCCACGCCCCTCTAGAACTCATTCTATCTACTGCGCTTTAATCTGATTAAGAGAATTTTATGTGTTAGCATTTGTTTCACTTTCTTATTCACGAAGAAATTTTATGAACAGAATTTAATTAGGGGTTCCTTCGAGCAAACAAGGTTTCAGTCTTCTATCCTAGTTCACACAAAGAGTTCATGCATCCATTCCTTAATACTTTCCATACCTATTCACTCTTCGGACATTTCTGCCCATTTCTAACCCATGGGTATTTTCGTCATTTTCCTAAGGTGGGTATTTTCAGTAAATAAAGAAATTTTAAAACTTTAGTAAAGTAGGTCATTTTGAAATTCCCAAAAGCGGAGGATATTTATAAAAATTTGTAAAATCAGAATCGTTTTGAAACCAGGGGTATTTTGGTAATTTTGTCAATCAGGGGCAATTTTGTCATTTTGATAAATCAGGGATATTTTCGACAGTTGTAAAACTTTGAGGGTCCTTTCTGAAAGTTTTCCCTTCCAAATAGTGATGTTGGTAAAGTTTTTCAAAGATCGTGGTCATTTCTGTAATTTTCACAAATTGAGGCGTTGCCAGTAATTTTCTAAAACCAAAATATTTCAAAGTGTTGATTTTCAAAACTAAGTTGTTGGATACTTGTAAAGTAGTTGAAATTTTGAGCAAAACCATTGAACGGATATTTTATGAGTCAGGGGCGTTTTAGTAATTTTACCCCTAGGGGCATTTTTGTAATTTTCCAAAAATTTGAGTTTTTCTAGGAAAACGTTGTAAATATGAGGTTTTCTGATTTGAAAGAGTTGTTGCAAGAGTTTTGAAAACATTTGAGTTGTTGTTGTTTCATTCTGTTTTGAAAACATGGCTAATTCCCTTTTTCGGGTTTTAGTCATTAGGTTTAGCCTATGACCGAGCCCTCTTGGTCAGGGTGAACCAAAGCTACGCACCAGGCAGGATTCGAGTGAAGAGGAGGTGGGTCACGCGGACCGCTTAAATACCAAGCTCTCACCGAACCTTTCTAGACATGCGCACAGAGGTTGCCACACCACTGAGCCCTCTGAGTTAGGGTGAACCGAAGCTACGCACTGTAGGATACTGCGAAGAGGAGGTGAGTCACACTGATCGCTTAAATACCGAGTGCTCTTCCGGATCCAATCCTCGACATGCGCATGTGGGTTACCACACCCTAGCTCACCAAGCTAAGTCATAGATTGGTTTAATTCTTTAATGTCTTATGTTTGGTTCATGTGTTTGAGTAATCTAATCCTAGGGTTCAAGTCCTATAAGTCTATCTACGTTCCCATACTTCCTACCCTTCTACAGAATATAATTCACCAAGAGGTTGAGAAGTACTTACACAGGCGGATCTGTAATGACCCAATTTTAATAGTGTCGAACAAGTGATTCGAGATCACTAAATCGATTTAAAAGTTAGAAAATTTTGTTAATCGATAGTTATAAGTTAAGTGTGATTTTAGAAATATTTTAAAATTAGTGAATTTTGTGGTCAAAGAATTAATTAGAAAAAAAAATTGGGCCAAAAACGAGGTATTGAGACCTCGAATTCATAAAGTGAGCCATAAATATTTCTAAAAATATTTATGGAGTGTCATTAAGTTATTATTAAACTTTCGTTAGAAAATTTTAACGTTTGGGTAGGAAATTAAATGAAAAGGACTAAACTGAAATGAAAGTAAAAGTTAAATTATAGATTAAAAGAAATTATGAAGGATCAAAATGGTAATTTTACCATTTTGCATAGTTGAGGCGGTTAACGTAAGAAAATCTCAGATTTTTTAAAAGTATATTATTATATTATATTATATTATATTATATTATTATATTATTATATATATATAAACCAAAAGAAGTAAAAGAAGAATACCAGAAAATGAAACAGAGAACAAGACGAAAGCAGGGGAAGAAAAAGGGAAAGAAAGAAAAAGGAGAAATTGATGGTTTGAAGCTTGGAAGTTTAATTGGTAAGTTAATTTAGTCCTTCTCTTTTAATTTTGATGTTTTATAAGTTTTAGAACAAAGTTTTGATGAATTTAAGTTGAAGTTTTTGAAGTTTTAAAGCTGTTGAATATAGCATATGATGAATAAAATGATGAATTAGTGGTTTAATTGAAAGAATTTGAAGTTAGAATTGGGTAAAGGATTTAATTGTAAAATAAGCTATAACAAAACTGTTTTGGACAGCAGCAGTAGAGTAACTTTGAAAAATCACCAAAAATCGTAGAAGTGGAATTAGAAGCTGAGTAAGATATGAAATTGAAGCTTATTGAGTCTACTTTCATATGAAAGAAATAGAGAAATCAAATAAGTTCTGTATTATGAGATATTTAAATTTTAGTGAAACTGGTTCAGGGTGATTTCAGGATCCCCTGTTCTGACTTTGAAAAAAATCATAAAAATTGGAGAAAAATAATTAGGGGCTTAACTTTATATTTTTAGAATCCTGAATGAGTCTATTTTCAAATGAAATAAACAAGAAGGTCATATGAATTTTGTATGAAGAGTAATTTGATTCGTAGTGAAGAGAGGTCAGAACAGTCAAACAGTAAAACAGGGGAAACTTTAAGAATAATCTGGTATTGATTGGCCATACCAAAAATTCTGGAAAAATTATAGTAAAAAGATATATGAGTCTAGTTTCAAGAAAAATTAACGGTTCTTCATTTGGAGTTCTGTAGCTCCAGATAAAAATAATTTAGTGACTATGACACGCATGGACAGCTTAAATATTCACATGAGTAAATGTTGAAAATTATTGATAATGTTACTTATAGAATGCTATATACATTAAGGATGTGGAATGGAGAGGAGGAGGAGGAAAAATATGTATGAATATTCAGCTAGCATGGCTAATTTGTAATGTTTTAGGCTCAGAGGACTAAATTGAATAAAAGTAAAAGTTTATGATTAGTTTTGTATAAATGTTGGAGATGACCAATTTACATGGAATGGATTATTTTATTATTTAAAATTGCTAAATTGAATGAAATTATTAATTAGATTAAGATCGGTTGAAAAATCGATGAAAATGGGAAATTACCAAAATGCCCTTGAATCTTGGTATTTCGCAAATTTAGCCAGTGTAAGTTCGTGTAACTTTAAATATGTGATATAAGGAAATATAAGTTGATAGCACGTGAAATATTGATATAATGAATTAACTAATATATGTTTATGAATAAACGGCAAGAGAATGATATTTATCATGACATGTCAATATGTGATTATCTCGTAATATGTAAATAAAAGGTAATTAAATATGTTGAGACGAGAAATAAATTCAAGTAAGTCATGAAATAAGAAAAATAAATATGTTTTAAGGGATAATATGTTTGATTTTTGATTGGTTTCAAAAATAAATGTTAAATGATATAAAATTTTTGATAAATAAATTTGTAATTAGAGTAATGCCCTCGTACCTATTTCGGTGTCGAATACGGGTAAGGGGTGTTACATTTAGTGGTATCGAGCTTAGGTTTAGTCGGTTCTCGGACCAAATGTAGTATATGTGAAGTCTAGAAATATATGCTATTATTAATATATAACTTGAGATAATGTGATATGTTCAGACTTTGATGATATTTGTATCATTATAATTTAAACTTTATCATTATTATGTGTAATTTATTAATTATGTGTGGTAAGTATTTTAAGGTAAGTATTTAGTAAAATGATAAATTTAAGATTGAGTAATGAAGTTGAGATCGATATCGAATCAATTATGGAATATGAATATTATTTTGTGTATTGAATTGAATCATGAAGTTATTGAATATTGTTATGTGTATTGCATTAAACTATGAAGAATTATCGCAATATCTTGTGAAATCTAGTTGAAATAAGAAGTGAAAGTAGAATGAACTGGAAATTAGAAAGTTATTTAAATTACGTGAATCGAATTATGAATTATTTGAATATTTGAAGGCAAATTAAATTAAATAAAGAAAATATGTGAGTAATTGAAATGTATATTGATTGAAAAGTAATTAGTGATTTTAAATTTGATTAGACAATAAATTAAAAATACGAATTGAATAAAAATATATTATACATGCTTATTTTGTTAAATAATATAGAAAGTTTATTTGATTACTTTTTACATGTAAATGTTATATGTTTATATGAAATCAATTTGAGAAAGAAAGGAGAGGACCGAATTGAAGGAAAAGGAAAAGAGAAGGTTAAGGAGTGAAGGAAGAATAACATATATCATTTCAACCTTTTTGTTGTAAGTACTACAAGAATTTTAAATTATTGTTATTTATCCTTTTTGAAATATTTATGTGAATTATTTAAATATATGAGATTCAGCTTTAATGCCCAAGTAGACGAAATTTAGAACTCTTTGGGATATTAAGGAACATTAGCACGTTAGTGCTCTCGATATTAGCACATTGGTGCTCTCCGATATTAGCACGCTGCGTCGGTGCTCTCGATATTAGCACATTGGTGCTCTCCGATATTAGCACATTGGTGCTCTCCGATATTAGCACGTCAGTGCTCTCTGATTATTAGCACGTTGGTGCTCTCTGATTATTAGCACATTGGTGCTCTCTGTTCACTTGTGCATCATAATGCACCTCTGTATCTGTTCCGTATATCCGGTGTGTTCTATAAAGTCTACTTTGGGCTAAGAAAGTGAAATGAGAACAAAGTGAATCATTGAATTATATATCTTGATTAGGAAATGGAAAAGTGAATTTGAAATAGAAAAAAAAATGAAATGATGATTTGAATACCCTATTAACTTATCGGGCTAGATTGGATATAAATGGCATGCCATAGGATTGGAAGTGTTCAGGGATTCTTCGACCTTGAGTCGATGAGGCCTTTGGGTGCCAATCTGGTGTGTTTGGTTGGATCCGCGTATCCGCCAAAGTCCGAGTCTTGTTAATAGGGGTAGATATGAATATTAAGTGAAATTAAAATGAGAATTGATCTCCCTATTAACTTGTCGGACTAGTCGGATATAATTGGCATGCTATAGGATATGGAAGAGTGCAGGTTTTTTGAAACATCGATCGAGCACTTACATGCCGACTCATTTATATCTTATTATTGTTATCGATTCGACACTTTGTGTGTCGTATATTGTGTACCGTTAAGGCACAATGTGCCGTGATTTTGGTGTTTGGGTTGGAATCCGTGTATCTCACAAAGTCCGGATTGTTAATAGGGTGAATAACTAAAATGAGAAAAACTAAATAAATTTGATCGATTGAACTATTGAAAATATGAGTAAGAAATTATGAGTTGAATTGTGAATCGAATTGAAATGTGAGAATTGAAGTATGAACTTAAGGTTCATAAATTTGTTAAAATATCAAATTATTATTATTGAAATCTGTTGAATAAACGAAATGAGAAAAATCGATTGAATTTGATCGGTTAAACTATTGAAAGTATGGAAAAGTGGAATTAGGAATTGAAATGTAAATTGAAATTGAGATATGAGATTGAAAACTTGAACCAAAGGTTTATGAATTGATTAAAAATAATATAGATGATATATGATGCTATTTGATGAAATGCTATTGTTGAGGTATGAAATTAAAGTATAAATTAACACATATGACTTATATTGTTGCATGCTTGATGTTTACTATTTAATATTAAATGTTAAATTTAAATTATGCGTATAGTAAGTGAAGTATGAGGTAAGCGTTATTGATGAATTAAATGGAAACCGAATTAAGCGATGGATAAATATTAGTATTGAATTGTATATTGAAGAGGAAGTGAAATTAAATTTATTTGTGAATACATTTAAGTGAAATTGGAAAAAAAAATGATATGTAAAAGCATTATGTTAAAATTGTAAAAGTGACATGCGTGTATAATGTAATTTTCCCAAGTAAATGAGATTAAATCTACTAAGATATTAGTGGTATACCATTAAGGAACTTTAGCGCATTCTCCGATAATAACACTTTGGTTCTCATCAAGTGCTATCGATTAATAGTAAATAATAATACACTTCTATATTTGTTTCATATATCTTAAGTATTCTATTGAATCTATTGGGCCTCTTATAAAAAGGTAAGTAATTTTTATTTATAAGGTATGTTCGCAATATTGAATTAAAAATGAATTGCAAACTGAAAGGATATGGAATGGATATAAATGATAAATCAGATAAATATGTGCACAAAGGAGCTATAAAATTATAGAAATAACGAAGTTCATGATCAAAATAATAAGGAAATTTCGAGGACGAAATTTTTTTAGGGGGGAAGAATTGTAACAGCCCAATTTTAATAGTGTCGGAACGGTGATTCGAGATCACTAAATCGATTTAAAAGTTAGAAAATTTTGTTAATCGATAGTTATAAGTTAAGTGTGATTTTAGAAATATTTTAAAATTAGTGAATTTTGAAATGAAAGAATTAATTAGAAAAAAAAAAAAAAAATTGGGCCAAAAACGAGGTATTGAGACCTCGAATTCATAAAGTGAGCCATAAATATTTCTAAAAATATTTATGGAGTGTCATTAAGTTATTATTAAACTTTCGTTAGAAAATTTTAACGTTTGGGTAGGAAATTAAATGAAAAGGACTAAACTGAAATGAAAGTAAAAGTTAAATTATAGATTAAAAGAAATTATGAAGGATCAAAATGGTAATTTTACCATTTTGCATAGTTGAGGCGGTTAACGTAAGAAAATCTCAGATTTTTTAAAAGTATATTATTATATTATATTATATTATATTATATTATTATATTATTATATATATATAAACCAAAAGAAGTAAAAGAAGAATACCAGAAAATGAAACAGAGAACAAGACGAAAGCAGGGGAAGAAAAAGGGAAAGAAAGAAAAAGGAGAAATTGATGGTTTGAAGCTTGGAAGTTTAATTGGTAAGTTAATTTAGTCCTTCTCTTTTAATTTTGATGTTTTATAAGTTTTAGAACAAAGTTTTGATGAATTTAAGTTGAAGTTTTTGAAGTTTTAAAGCTGTTGAATATAGCATATGATGAATAAAATGATGAATTAGTGGTTTAATTGAAAGAATTTGAAGTTAGAATTGGGTAAAGGATTTAATTGTAAAATAAGCTATAACAAAACTGTTTTGGACAGCAGCAGTAGAGTAACTTTGAAAAATCACCAAAAATCGTAGAAGTGGAATTAGAAGCTGAGTAAGATATGAAATTGAAGCTTATTGAGTCTACTTTCATATGAAAGAAATAGAGAAATCAAATAAGTTCTGTATTATGAGATATTTAAATTTTAGTGAAACTGGTTCAGGGTGATTTCAGGATCCCCTGTTCTGACTTTGAAAAATCATAAAAATTGGAGAAAAATAATTAGGGGCTTAACTTTATATTTTTAGAATCCTGAATGAGTCTATTTTCAAATGAAATAAACAAGAAGGTCATATGAATTTTGTATGAAGAGTAATTTGATTCGTAGTGAAGAGAGGTCAGAACAGTCAAACAGTAAAACAGGGGAAACTTTAAGAATAATCTGGTATTGATTGGCCATACCAAAAATTCTGGAAAAATTATAGTAAAAAGATATATGAGTCTAGTTTCAAGAAAAATTAACGGTTCTTCATTTGGAGTTCTGTAGCTCCAGATAAAAATAATTTAGTGACTATGACACGCATGGACAGCTTAAATATTCACATGAGTAAATGTTGAAAATTATTGATAATGTTACTTATAGAATGCTATATACATTAAGGATGTGGAATGGAGAGGAGGAGGAGGAAAAATATGTATGAATATTCAGCTAGCATGGCTAATTTGTAATGTTTTAGGCTCAGGGACTAAATTGAATAAAAGTAAAAGTTTATGATTAGTTTTGTATAAATGTTGGAGATGACCAATTTACATGGAATGGATTATTTTATTATTTAAAATTGCTAAATTGAATGAAATTATTAATTAGATTAAGATCGGTTGAAAAATCGATGAAAATGGGAAATTACCAAAATGCCCTTGAATCTTGGTATTTCGCAAATTTAGCTGAAGTAAGTTTCGTGTAACTTTAAATATGTGATATAAGGAAATATAAGTTGATAGCACGTGAAATATTGATATAATGAATTAACTAATATATGTTTATGAATAAACGGCAAGAGAATGATATTTATCATGACATGTCAATATGTGATTATCTCGTAATATGTAAATAAAAGGTAATTAAATATGTTGAGACGAGAAATAAATTCAAGTAAGTCATGAAATAAGAAAAATAAATATGTTTTAAGGGATAATATGTTTGATTTTTGATTGGTTTCAAAAATAAATGTTAAATGATATAAAATTTTTGATAAATAAATTTGTAATTAGGTAATGCCTCGTACCTATTTTGATTGTCGAATACGGGTAAGGGGTGTTACAGATCGGTGTCTTGAGACTCGGGCCATGTTGTCAAAAATCCAAAAATCATTTTATAAGGCCTTCTAAAACATTTTTGGGCCTTGGGCCCCACAGTAGAAGCTTTGAACTGGGCTCGATACCAATTTTGTAACAACCTAACCCGCCCAAACGCTATGGCCGAATGCGGTCCGTTATGGTGAAAACATTTTTGAAGTTCCTTTTGAAACCAACTTAAATTTTGAAAACCCTTCTTTTAGTGGACTTAATAAAACCTTACTTAGATTAAATTTGGAAATCAATTGGGTCAAGTTGTTTTAGAGTTTTAAATGTGCCCGACAGCACGCAGTAAAACATTTTCGTTTACTTTGAGAAAACGTGTTCATTCAATGTAATATTGATAAAAATAGTTTAAGCAAATTATTCAAACAATATAAAAAAAACAACAAGCTAAAGTGTTAGGAGGCCTTATTACATTCAAAATAAAATCAACTAAAGATTAAAATAACTAAAGCCAAAATCCATTCGGTTTAAATTCACTGCATGGCCACCTCGAGTCAGCCCGGCTCCACACCCGCGATCTACTCGTTACCTGAAAAATGTAAAGGAGAAGGTGAGTCACCAAGACTCAGTATGTAACCCTTCCCCCGGTTTAAACATATTCATACACAACATATAACAAATTAATTATGCAAGTTATCATGTGTCCCAACCTAGCCCGACCATACGCCACTCGCTCTACCCCGTTGTGGTACCAAACCCTTTGGTGGTGCCAAACCACTGGTGACATATAGTCACGATGTGCTACCAAAGCACTGGTGTCCGTAGACACAAATCGGGTGATGGGGCCAACCCATCGTGTGATACCAAATCACTGGCAGACGATCCCATATCTCAAGTGGGGCCAACCCACGGTGGTATTAACCATGGGACAAGTCGCTATGAGGTACCAAACCTCTGGAGGTACCAAACCTCTGGTGACCGTAGTAGTCACGAGGTGTTACCAAAACATCGGTGCCCGTCGTCCACGATCAATACCGCCCCTCCACTCAATCAACCCACATGGTCAGCGAGTCATATCTGATTTATCATATGTACTATCGCAACATGCTTTCCAAAAGCATAAAATATCAAAATCATGTGCACAGTACTTACACCGATTCATCACGTATACCGTTATGGTATTCAAGCCATTGCTACATAAATCAAGATAACATTCACATTACTTAACATAGTTAATAAGCTATATGGTGTGTATGTACACACTGTCACCAACAAGGAGTCTAAATCCAGAAAGAGAAGTCGGCCACACTCAAGTCTTTGCCCCTATATTCGGCCATTTGTCAAAGTTAGTGCTCAAAGGCCTATTCGGCCAAAACCAAAATACCAAAAAGGGGTTAAGATTTAACCTTGGAAGCCTTACCTAATGCCCTTGAGTACTAGTCACCAAACTATTTATTTTGCTCCCCTACAATCGGCCATTGCAATAACTCCCATTAGTAGCCTTTAGGCTTAAATGAATATCAAATAACTAACCAATGTAAATCTTACCATTACTTACCAAACCGATTACTAGAGGATAGGAGTTGGGATTAAGCACTTCAAAATCCCGGGATACCTAATGGAATTGGTTCCAAAGAAGATAAATGGTTAGCCGTTACCAACACCAAATTTGGCTTTTCTTTTCACTTTAGTCGACAAAAATACAAGATTAAAAGAGGAAAGTTTCGCCCTTCCTACCTTCTTCAAACCGATTGAAAACTAACTTCCGAGGAGCCTTATACTTCCTTTAGTATTCGGCTAACAATGTTGCCAAGAGGAGTGTGAGATTCGGTTCTTCAAAGGGGTGTATTCGGCTATTGAAGGAAGGAAAATAATGGAGATGAGAGGAAGAGAAGTTTGGCTAAAGGGGTTTGGGAGGCTGGAAGAAAATAAAAGAAGAATGAAGAGGGCTTAAGAAATTTCGGCAAGTAGCAAAATGAAGAAAAAGAAGAGAATGGTGCTAGGTTGCTCCTTTTATAGGCATTCGGCACCCCCCCTAGCCTTGCCGTCCACACCACTCCACCAAGGAGTTCAAAATCCATTTAATCTCCTCAAATTATTCTTGGCCACTTGTTTAATTAATTCAAATAATTTGAATTAATCACTTAATAATCCCTCTTAGTCAAATAATATCTCTTATTATCCAAATAATATCCCTTTAAAATACTTGATTATCCCATGATATTTGAATTAAAATAAATTACAACCTTATTATCTAAAATAAAAAGAATTTAAGGAGAGAAATTCTCTCCCCTTGTGCCGTCCCACCAAAATGAAAAAGGAGGGGATTTCTGCGACTCGAACACAAGCTCCCCTTACTCTCCTTGTGGCGTCAACTCCAACCCTTAAGTGGCCTCCCTTTTGCCACTTTTCCAAGGCCCTTTTTGTGTCAAATTATACTAATTTATTCTTTTAACACCCTTCTGCTAAGGCTCCCTACCTTTTAAGTTAAAAACTAAATTTTTCCATTAAACCGAGCCAACTCAAAGCCTTAAATTAAGCTCCATTATTCCATAAATAATACCACAATAGTTCTTACAGGAAAAATAACTAAATTTCAAATAACCCCATTTTTGGGATGTTACAAAGGTTGATAAGGCCAAAATTGACATTATAAATTCTTTGCCATATCCCTCAACTATAAGGGAAATCCTTTCTTTACTTGGCCATGCAGGGTTTTACAGGCACTTTATAAAGAACTTCTCAAAAGTAGCTAAACCACTATGCGAATTATTGCAGAACAATAAGAAAATTGACTTTGGCCCAAAATGCAATGAAGCTTTTGACACACTCAAACAGAAATTGGTTTTTGCTCCTATGATACAAGCACCAAATTGGAACTATCCATTTGAAATCATGTGCGATGTAAGTGAACGAAGTGTGGGGTTCGTGTTAGGGCAAAAGATAGACAAAGATCCCATGTCATTTTTTATGCCTCAAAAACCCTAGATGCCACACAAAGCAACTACACCACCACAGAAAAAAAAAACTTTTAGCTATTGTATTTGCTTTGGATAAACTTCGGTCTTATTTACTGGGATCTAAAGTGATTATTTTTTCTGACCATGCAGCTCTTAGGTACTTGATTGCAAAGAAGGAAGTGAAACCAAGGCTCATTAAATGGATTTTACTACTCCAAGAATTTGACATCGAGATTTGAGACAAGAAAGGATGCGAAAACTTGGTGGCTGACCACTTGAGTAGGTTAAAAACACCTTGTGATGACACTCCTATAAATGACAAGTTTCTTGATGAGGGCCTATTTTCGGCTAAAGCACATTTCCCATGGTATGCAAATATGGTAAATCTCCTTGCCACAGGATCATTGCCCATTGGGTTAGCACGTTCCATGAAGGACAAGCTTAGAAGGGAAGCTCGATATTACATTTGGAATGACTCATACCTGTGGAAACATTGCTCAGATCAGATAATAAGACGATGTGTTCCAGAAACTGAGGTAGCTTCTATCCTTACTTTTTGTCATACCGAAGCTTGTAGAGATCACTTTGGCCCTAAACGGACTACTCATAAGGTATTGGAGTGTAGGCTATACTGGCCCACAATTTTTTGAGATGCATATAATTTTTGTAAGTCTTGCAATAAATTCCAACATACAGGCAACATAACTAAGCGAAATCAAATGCCCCTATCCCCAATTCATGTATGTAAGATTTTTGATGTGTAGGGCATCAACTTCATGGGTCTGTTTATTTCCTTATTTAGAAATGTGTATATAATTCTTGCGGTAGACTATGTTTCTAAGTAGATAGAAGCAAAGCCTACTCGCAATGACAATGCTAAAACTGTCGTGGAGTTTCTAAAACGAACTATTTTTTCTAGGTTTAGCACACCTCGAACCGTGATCAACGACGTGGAACCGATTTTTGCAAAAAAGTCATGGAGGAACTTATGAAAAAAATACGAAGTTCACCACTGTATAGCTACAGCCTACCATCCCCAAACGAACGGCCAAGCAGAAGTCTCGAACCGAGAAATCAAGACCATTTTGGAGAAAACAGTTCGACCTAACCAAAAGGATTTGAGTCTTCGGCTAAATGACGCACTGTGGGCCTATTGGACGGTGTATAAGGGACCAATTGGCATGACCCCATATCGGCTTGTTTTTGGAAAGGCTTGCCACCTTCTGGTAGAGTTGGAACATAAGGCTTACTGGGTTATATGACAATGTAACATGGAATTAGAACCTACAGGGAGGGCAAGGAAATTAGACATCCAAGAATTAGAGGAAATTCGTAATAATGCCTACAAGAATGCTCATAGTTATAGGAACAAAACAAAATTGTTCCATGATAAGAAAATATCTCAGAAGTATTTCTCGACAGGATAAAAAGTGTTACTTTACAACTCTGTGCTAAAATTATTCCGAAGTAAGCTTTGATCTTGATGGCAATGACCCTTTATTGTAACCGAATTATTCACACATGGTGCAGCTGAAATAGAAAGTAAAGAGTCGAGAAACGGTTCACGGTCAATGGTCAACGGTTGAAACCATTTTATGAGAATTTTCAAGCCCACACGATTGAAAAAATTCAACTAGAACCTCCATAATACCAATCGGGGCGTCAAGCTAACGACGTAAAATAAGCGCTTAATAGGAGGCAACCCAATTCTTATTTATTTTTTTATTTTATTTTATTTTATTATTTATTATTTTGTTTTGTTTGCATATTAATAAATTTCTCTTCTTTTGTCAAGTCAAACCGACGAGAAAAAAATTCAACTTGGAACGGCATTTTGAAGGAGTTGGCATGCTTTAACAAACACCCCATATTCTACCCTAATCTATGTAGGAATAGCGCATCCTTGCTTTAAACTTACCCAAACCTACGTACAAACATCCACCCTACAGCCAGACACCCTTCCTTCTACACCTTCAAACCCTAATTTTTCCACCATTTTCACCCAAAAATACCTCAAGCCACTGTTAGCCCTCTCCCCTACCCCCATCACTGATTTTTGAACCACCATGGTTAGGACTAGAAACTGCGTTGCTGCCGAACCGTTCTTTACCGTCAACAGTCACCAGCACTGGTTCTTGGCACCCCAACATATCCACCTAGGCGACGACGAACACTCTCCATCTCCCTCTCCTCCACGCGATGTTGAACACTTTCCATCTCCCTCTCATCCACACGAACCCTCTCCTTCTCTTCCTCCACTTGCACCTTCCCACTGGACTTCATCGCCACTCTTACAGATTTCCCTTCCCTCACCATCACCGTCACCGATAGCTTCACACCCACCATCGCCACCATCATCTTCGGCTCATGCCCCCTTTCGTCGTTGGACTCGTCTACAGCCACAAGTTCCTTCGGCCCAACCAGCAGCCACATTCGACACTACCACCTCCTCTGAGTCTGCCAACCCCAAGCCTAAGTCTAACTCTAACACCGACACCTACAACCATCCCACACACTCCAGCACATCAGGAAGTCATGACGACCACCAACCGTTGCCCACCTGAGGCAAGACCTATCAATCTTGAGTGAATATTCTGCCACCGCAATGCCATTTAAACGGTAACTTAACATTTGATAACGGTGCCAATTGGGATAGATATGATCATTTTCGACACAAACAAGTAGTGCTTTACAAATTTTTATCACTGTCTATTTTGAATGCTTTACATATTGACACTATTGTCACCGATTATTTACACAATATTGGTTGGGTTGGTAATTTTGATATCTTTCACTGCACTTACTACAAACTGATTTTAGAATTTTATTCCACCTTCCATTTTCAACGGTATGGCCAATTCTCATTAGACACACCTGGCATTATAACATTTCAATTGCTTGGTACCACACACAGTTTGTCCATCACTAATTTTAATATTACATTGGCTTTTGTGACAGAGGATTATGCTATTTCCACTAACTATGAGAACAATTTGTGTACCTTTCCGATAGACTTCAAGGCTATCGAGGCCTTTGCAATATTAACAGACAATGCTGAAACCACATATAGCCCTAAAACATCAAAGGATTTGTGGTTTCGTAACCCTGCCTTATGTTACATACACCATTATTTGGCTTACAATTTTTCATATTGGAGAGATGTGTCGGCTAACGTTTCTAAGAAGGAATTATTCTTATTATGGTGTATGTAAATCGGTCGTCCGATAAATTTGGGCTATTGATATGAACTTCAATTTGAGCATATTATAAATGCAAAGCATCCTCTAATTTTAGGCTCTTTTGTTACACAACAGTTATTCTCTTTACATGGCTCTAATGCTCCTATTTCGGACTTACATATTGCTTTCCAAACTGATCCATTAGATGCTCGATGTCTCGACTCGATGGGATTGCTTCTTGGAACTCCTTCTTCCTTTCGTTTTATCCCTCCAGGTATCCGATCTTCACCGGCTAGACAAATATTTAGGCAACAAACTCAGCACGAGATACCCAATCAAGGTCGACCTTCCATGACGATCGAGCAACGTTTGGAGTGCATTAAAGCATAACTCGACACCTTCGACCAACAGATGGTTGATCTCATTGCAGCTCTGCGTGAACGACAGTGACTACATGGGGAGTTTTTCTAAACTTTTTTTTTCTTTCGTCTATTTGTTTATTTTCTTTCACATCGAGGACCATGTATTTTAAGTAGGGGGAGGCATTCCTCATTGTCTTTGCTATTTTGTTACTGTTGCCACTGTCATGTGCTTGTTTTGCCCACATTTATTTTTTTAGTATATCCTGCCCTTTTTCATGCCCAAGATTTTGATTAGGAATTACCCATTGTTTGACCTACGAGCATGATTCTTGTCTACTGAGTTAGTTACTATTTTTTCATATTGATTCCATCTCTACTGTTTTATTTTTATTAGGCTAAAATAATTATGATTAATAAAGTTAACCCTATCTTGCTTATAGTAAAATCAATTAAGTTTAATGCAGAGAGGACACTTAATACAATTGTATGCTAATATTTTCATGACTGTTAGGTAGCTGCCGAAACTTATTTTTGGCACTTAATTGTTTTTTTCCTAGTCCTCCAAAATTAAATTTATGTTTCATGATAATAATAAATTTTGATACCTCTATGGTTATGAGCACAGCTTAAAACGTGACTAACTGAGTTACTAGGGTAGGGTGCTTGGGTTGTCATCCTACTTCACATCAAAAAGTTGTGTGACGTGTTAGGTAAAACTCTGCTAACCGAAATTAAACAAAAAAATGTTAATAATGTGTTCGGCTGAGTAACCGGGGTGGAGTGTTTGGTTGTCATCTCTTTTCGCATCAAAAGGTTCAATATATTCTTAAGAAAAGAAAACATATATAAATATAATAAATTAGGAGTATGTTAAGTTGAGTAACCGGGGTGGGGTGTTTGGTTGTCATCTTTCATTGCGTCAAAAGCTTCAATATATTCCTAAGAAAAGAAAAACAAAAAAGAAAAAGAAAAAAAGAAGGAAAAACAAGTAAAATAATAATAAAGAATTGCATTTGGGGACTAATGGTGGAAACAAACAGGGTGTCTTGGTAAGTTTAGTAAATTACCTAATTTTCATGAAATAATCTAAGATGATTTAATTTTTGTGTGTTTAAGTTGGGATACTTTTTCAAGTTTTACTTAAAGCAAGCTAAAGGTTCTCTTTATTTTTCATATGCATTATGCCTAATTTTTATAAAACTTTGGAATGATACTTCTTTTGTGACAAAATCTAAATTACATAGTAGATAGGAATCATACTTGAGGGCAAGCATGGGCTAAGTAGGGGGAATATGATAGTGCTCTAAAATGACATACTTTTTATGTGTTAATTGCATATATATTTTGAGTATGATTCTACTAAATTGTGCTTTTTTATGGTTTTTTATCTTGTAAGTACCAAATTGAAGGAAAAAGAAAATTTGGGGGGAAAAAACCATGAATTTGAAGACAAAATGGGCCAACATGCGAAATAGGAAAGAAGTGGTGCCAAAAATACAAAGTGTGGAAGACTTAGGGGCAAAAATTCAAAGAAGAGATTTATAAACATAAGACTCTATTTAAATTTGAATTTTATTAGGATTATTGTTAAAATTATTATTTAGATTTAATTTCATCTTTTATCTTCATTTATCCTTTAGAGTTTAAATAGGAACAAACTAAGTTTTTCATGTACTATAAATAGGGGATGGAGTGACACAAATTGACACTCATCTCTTCTGTAAAAGCTCCCTCTCCCAAAAAGCTCTAGCTTTTTGTTCCTTTTATTATTCAATAAAATTCCATTTGATTAAACTTATTTCTTTTTTTCCCGAAAAGCATGAGTCACTAAACTCATCTAGCCAAAGGTTATCGACATTCCCCAAAAAGAGGTTCATGAGGCTTAAAATTAGTACTTAGCCTTCTCAACGAGTATTCATCGTTTCTCCGCATTACGAGACTGATGCTTCCGTCCATGTCCTTCCAAAAGTGATCTTTTTATCTTGTGCAAAGGAGGCCGCTTTGTATGTTTTGGGAAGGTTACACAGTCGATTCGTTAGCTTACTACGTCAGCGGTTGTCGAGCCCAAGAGACAAAATGGCGTGGCATTTTCCATTGAGAAGTGATGATCTAGTGTAAGACGGTCCCACAAAAGTGACAGTTTGCTAGAGTCAGGTTCTTTTAAGTCGTAAGTCTAAATTCTAAGTGGAGCTGGTGGTCATAGGTGTCCTCTTCTACAATAACTGGCTTATTTTGTTATAAGAAGGATCAGCTAAAAGCCTAGGATTGACCCAAAGAGGATCGAGACAACCAAAAGCTGGAATCCCTTAAATCAAAAAATCATTTTCCTCAATTCTATTTCTTTTTACAATTTCAATTTCAATACATACAATTTCAATTCATCCATATTTTTAATTGTCTTTTTTTTCTTTTTTCAAGAATTTTGTTTTTCTTGGGCACAACTATGCCCGAGATTTAGAGGAGGAAGAAGTTGTAGCAATCTAGTCCTTGAGTATTTGACCCTACTTCCCTTATACTATTATTTTTGTTATTTTTTAGGGATAGGTTATTTTTGGTGCTTTCAACGACACACCAGTCGAGTCCACTTGAAAGGGAACAATATGCTTGGGCATGCATCCTTAAGATAACCAAGGGTCTTCTAATACTCGACCAATCATGAAATCTTGTACATTTAAGGTGGCTGCTACAACTCGTGGACTTAAAAGAAGTGGGTCATGTAACAACCTGATAGTCACGGGTATCGAAAAATGTATTTTTGGGTTTTCGTTTTAGTAAAATAGATGAGTAAATATTTATTAAAAATATTTTACGAATTTAGTTGAGTGGTTAATTAGGTTTTGGCTAGGTGAATTAGCTTGAATTAAGGGTAATTAGGTGTAAGGATTAAATTGAATAAAGGGTGAAAGTTTAATTATAAATTGGAGAAAAGTGAAGGGACTAAATAAGCAATTAGGCCTAAATTGATGAGTGGATGGTGTAGTTGATGACATGTGTTAAAATAAAATTCATATATTAAATTATATTATATATATTTACTTATTATTTAAGTAATTATTATAATATTATTATATTATTATATTACAATAGTATAATTAAATAAATGAATAAAACAAATAAATAAAGAAATGAAATAGAAAAGAACAGAATAGAAAACGAATAGGAAATAAAAAGGGAGAAGAGAAAAAGAGAAAGAAAAGAAGGAGAAATTTACGGCTTTCAAGGGTTCAAGCTTAAATTGGTTAGTCAATTTAGTCCATTTTTTTGTAATTTTTATGTTTTTAGAATTCTTGAGTTAAATACTACTTAATTTATGTTGAAATTTTAGAAAATATTGAAATTTTAGATGATGTTCATGTTGGATAATTTAAGTATTTAGGGTTAAATTGATAGAATTTTAAATTAGAAATGAAAAAGGGATTGAATTGTAAAATAAATTATAAGTTTTGAGTAATAGAGGTTAAATTGAAAAATTTTCAAAATTTAGGGATTTAAATGAAATTAGAAAGATGAATTTAGTCTAAAGTGGAAATTGAATGAAAATATGGAATTAGTTTTAAAGAAATAAAGATAGTCTCGATTTAAGGACAAAATTAGAAATTAGGCAAAAGTTGAATAAAAATTTAAATATTCAATGTGAAATTGTGATGTGTTGATTATTTTTAATTGTTTAATTTTCGTAGCTAACGTTGTGCCGGAAACCTCAACTAAGAAGGGAAAGGAAAAAGTCGACGAGGAGTAGCCGGAAATTCTGGTTTGTATTTTATATAATCTGAAACTAGTTATTAATTGTTGTATTTTGATTTAATGTTTATGGTAAGTAATTAAGGTGAGTATTATCATCTTGATATTGAATTGAAATTGATATGAATATGTGATTATTGTGGAAATTGAACATTAGATATTGTTATACTGGAAAAGTGAATTGAAACCCTATTAACTATATCAGGCTGAGTCGGATATAGTTGGCATGCCATAGGATTGAAAGAGTTCAGGAATACTTCGACTTCGAGTCGATGAGACACTGGGTGTCAATTTATTACTTCGGATAAATTTGATGAGGTACTAGGTACCAAATTGCTTCGGCATAGCCTATGAGACACTGGATGTCAACTTATTGCTTCGAATTATATGAGGATGCATTGAGTGCCAAACTGATGTGTTTTGGTTAGATCCCTGTATTCGTCTGAGTCTGAGTCATGTTAATAGGGATAAATGAATAAAATAGTGTTATGGTTGAAATTGAATGGTGAATTGGATTACAGTTAAAGTCACATGAATTGTGTTCAATTGTGAAAAGCTATTTGGGATAGCAAATGAAGAAAATTGAATATGTAATACATGATTATCTTTAAATTGATTAATTGAATATTGATAGATATTGTATGACTTTAATGTACATGTTATACTACTTACTTTTAAGCATTCGGATTATAGAAATACCACTGAGTACATATTCAGTGTACGGTTTGTTTTCTGTGCGCAGGTTAGGTGTTAAAGTTGATCATTGATTTGGCATCCACAACAATCCTAATCTCAAAACGTGATGTATATTTCTTTTTGGTAATGGCATGTACCTAGGATGTCTTAAGTTGTCATTTTGGGAAAATGAATGTAAATAATGTTATAAGATGATATTAGTTACTTATATAAATGAATATATGCATTATGTTGAGGCTTAATATGGAATGTTTAAGTTTATGTATAAGTAAGTATGAAATAGGCAAAATTTGGGTTGAAATGGTATGAAAATTTGAATTAGCTTGAAATTGTGTTTTAATGGATTGTTTGGATAATATATGTGAAATACCTATGAGTATTCATTGGATAGGTCATTAGGTTGATAGTTTGACATGATTTGGATGTATTTGGTTGTGATTTGAATTGGTTGAAGATTGGTTTTCGAATTACTTGATGTCTAAGATTGCAGAGAATGGTAAACTTGATGTTTAAGGTTCATTTTGAGTCCACACGACAGACACATGGGCGTGTGACTGGACCGTGTGAGACACACGGCTAACACATAGGCGTATGGTTTGGCCATGTGTCCCCTAAAACTTTAAAATTTCAAAACAAAATGCTCAAGTAATTTCACACGGACAAAGACACGGGTGTGTGTCTCAGCCGTGTAAGGCACACGACCTAGCACACGGGCGTGTAGCTGGCCGTGTGGCCTAAGTCAAAGAGTTACATGGGGTCGAACACGGCTTGAGGCACGGGCGTGTCCCTTGACCACACGGGTGTGTGTGCCCTGCATCTACGAATTTTTTTGAAATTTCACGAAAAATTTCTAAAGCACCCGATTTGGTCCCGATTTGTTTCTAACTCATATTTTGGGCCTCGAGGGCTCAAAAAAGAGACAATATGATTAAATTATGATGTGTATGTTAAATGATTATGTAATGTTCATATTTGATCTGAAAAGTCCGGTAATGCTATGTAACCCTGTTCCGGTGACGAATTGTAACATCCTAAAAAGGGCCTATGCATTTTCGGTTTAATTGTACGAAATGACATGTCTTATGTGTTATGAATATATAAGTGAACATTTTTGGAAACCTGGAAATGAATGGAAATGTTAGGTTAAAAGAGGGAAACAAACGTTTTTGGAAACTTGGAAATGTAAGGAAATGACTTAGGAAATGTTGAGTTTTAAAGTCTAAAAGAGGAAACTAAGGCAAGGTGGCCTTAAGAGAAAATGTATGTGAAATATGACACACAAACGGGCTTGGAAAAGTGGCTTGGAGATGCCACTTAGGGCCCTTGGAAATGGCGCCACATACAGGAGTATTGGGCCAAGGTTCGAGCTGTAGGGGAAGCAAAATAAAAGTTTTATTTTGCAGCAGGGATTAGTAGCAAGGGATGGCACAAGGCTATAAATTAGGAGCTTTTATTCTTCTATAATTAGTGGATAAATAAGGGATAAATAAGGGATTTATTTATCATTATTTTCAAGAGATAATTGTGGGATTAAATTCTTTTAATTTGAATAAAGGGGATAATTCAAGGGATAAAGCTATCAAAATAAGGGAGAGTGGTGGCCAAGTAAGGGACTCTAGCTAGTAATTTCGACTACTAGAGGAAAAGAGGCCATTCATTCATTCACTCTTCCTTTGCCGAATTTCTTAAGCAAATTCTCCTCTCTCTGCCGAATTTCCTAGAGCTTTGTTCTTCTTCTTTTATTTTTGCCAAAGCCGAAATCTACTTCTTCATTATCCACCATTGCTGATTCTTCAAACCTCAACACCCTCTCTTCTCTTTTCCCTATTCAAGCCGAATCCCCTGTGTGGTGGCCATAGCCAAATGCTCTCCTATCCTTTAGGAGCCGAATTGATTCTTTAAGCAAGAGCCGAAACTCTTTGGGACTTCAAGCTTAGGTGCTGTCGACTTCTTCAAGTAAGGGTAAGGATCTATTGCTATTATTTTCTTTCTTCTTTAAACCGAAAGTCAAGATTCTAATGCCATATACATTTTGGCCGAAACTTTGAAGGAAAGCTTCGGGATTTTGTGACTGTCGATTTCAAGGAGGAAGGTTTTGGGATTTCTAAGATTTAAAGGTAAGGCATGTATTCGGCCATAGGCCATTCTAATAGATTTTTGTGTAAAGGGCCGAATCTAACTATGGATGTGTAGGCGATCACGGCAAGTGGTACACAATGTTTCAGGATTTCAAATCATAAAGGTAAGTACATATGTACAATCGGCCAAGGCTATAACCATGATCTAGATCTATTTCTATTTGTTTAAAAAGCCGAAACTAACCCGTGAAGTAATCTAGTGCTTGGCCGATTACCAGGAGGAACTCTACGAAGTTTCGGGTTTTGATTTATAGTCAATCGACAGGAAGGTAAGGATTTAAGTGTATTAATCCTTCAGGATTTGGTTTCATAAACGAATAGGGTTTTGCTAATATGCCTAGTAATGGCCAAATATAGGAATTGAAGATCTAAAGCATTAGATTAGATTTTCAGGAATCTCAGTGAAAGCGGTAAGTTAATCAGGTGTGTACCCCGCACTATTTCTTAATAAGTTTTATGGCAATGTTTAATAAATATATGTATGTGATATTAAAAATGTGAAAAGTAGGGCCAAAGTACAATGCAATGGTACAAAGTACTCAAGTACGTTTCCTACTTCTACTAGGATTATGAATGCATGTTAGATTTAACATGAGAACAATAATAAGAATGTGAAATTTGGCATGTTAATGCATAATATGTATGATATGGGGCATACGGGTTATTGTAAAGGGGAAGTGAATGTGGTGACCTAAGACCACGATTATCTGAATGTGGTGACCTAAGACCACGATAACTGAACGTGGTGACCTAAGGCCACGAGATCTGAATGTGGTGACCTAATACCACGAAATTATAAGGGCGATGAGCACGTCGACTGCAGCGACTGCCTTCGATGGTGTGTAGCGGATGGAGGGTTGACTTAGTAGTCCCCACGGTGTGCAGGTTGGTACGGGGAAGTGTAGCGGATGGCTAATTAGGCTTGGGTTGGGAATGCATCATTAATTGTATACTATGATATGAATGTGTATTATTTGTTATGCCTGATTCTATTTGGACTTAGTGTTGTGTACACATTGAGTCTGTTGACTCACCCCGTTGTGGGAACATGTTTCAGGTGACGAATAGTGATGGACCGGGTCGGCAGGAGCTTATGGTGGCCATGCTTAGCTTGAAGTTTATTTAATTTTGGGCTTTTATATTTTAAGTACTTTGAATTTAAAGTTTGGAAATTATTTGATGTAATAAGGCCATAGTTGAACCATTTTACATTTATTTTTATTTATTATGTTTATGAAACTTTATCTATTAAAGTTTAAGTAAATTTCTTCTAAACTAAACCCTAAATGTTTTGTCACCGTAAATAAAGGGATTTCAATATAAAATGAAACTGTTTTCAACTCAAGCCCAACCCAGTTCAAACTACCTCCCATAATCACTTTAAGTTTTCTCAAAGTGCAAATGACTTTGAACCGGTTTTTCCTAAGGAACATACCAAATCTGGTCAAGGCTCGTAGCCCGGGTTTGGGGTGTTTTAATTTGGTATCAGAGCCCATTTCAAACTCTCGGCTTGAGGTTTAAGGCCCAAAACATTTTCAAATCGAGCCCAAATAAGTTTTAAGGAAGTATTTTTGAAAACAAGCAGGTTTTCTGGCATGGCACCTAAGTCTCCGACCCATGATCCACCTGTAAGTATCCCTATCTATTATGTGATTTATATTATGATTTGTAGAAGGGTAGAAATGGAATGGAACGTAGATTAGCATGATAGGTACTTGAACCCTAGGACTAGTCTACCCCAACTATTACATAAGACTTAAGGACCATTAAACAAACCTATGACGTAGTCGCCGAGTTAGGGTGTGGTAACCCCTGTGCGCATGTCTAGGATTGGATCCGGAAGAGCCTGGTATTTAAGCAGTCTTAGTGACTCACCTCCTCTTCGCTGGAATCTTACCTGGTGCGTAGCTTCGATTCACCCTAACCAAGAGGACTCAGTGGGTGTGGCAACCTCTGTGCGCATGTCTAGGAATGGTTTCGGTGGGAGCTTGGTACTTAAGCAGTCTGCGTGACTCACCTTCTCTCCATTCGAATCCTACCTGGTGCGTAGCCTTGGTTCACCCTGACCAAGAAGACTCGGTCATAGGCTAAACACAATAACTAAAACCCGAAAGGGAACTAGCCGTGTTTTTATAAAAACCCTAGTTTTAAAACTCTTAAAGTTACTCTTTTAATTTGTAAGAACTATCTTTACAAAATCTTCCGAAAAATTTTCGATTTACAAAATTACAAAAATACCCTTAGCGGTAAAGTTACAAAAATGCCCTTGGTTTATAAAAATGTCCAAACCACCCACAGTTTTAATCAAAATTTCATTACCTTATAACAAATCCAAAAAACTCCAATTTGCAAAATATCAAAATACCTTGATTTTGGAAAATTACAAAATTGCCCCTAATTTACAAAATTACCAAAATGACCCTGATTTCCAAAATTTTTGCAACCTCATCGTTTTGGAAAGTAAAGATTCCCAAAAAGAACCCTCAAAGTTTTGCAAATGTGGAAATACCCCTGAATTATTAAACTTTACAAATTTACCCTGGTTTATTACCAAAATACCCTCGAGATTCAAAATTACCGAAATACCCCCAGATTTCAAAATTTTCCAACACACCTCCGGGAATTTAAAATTACCAAAATACCTTTATTGACAAAATCACCAAGGAACTTTATTTTAATAAATTACGAAAATTCCCCTGTAGGAAAAATTACGAAAATACCCCTGGGTAGTGGAAAAGCAATAACAATGAAAACTACAACATTTCTCTGAATGAACGAAAGTTTATAATTGATTGATGGATGTATGAATGAAAAGACTGTGTGCATGTATGAATACGAAAGAACCACTCCTAAAATTCTTTTCATAAAACTTCTTCTTGGGTAATCAAGTGAAACAAGGACTAATTCATAAAACTTAATCGGATCACGACGCCGAAATGAGCTCTCAGAGGACGTGGTCGTCGTGGACGCAGTAGAGGAAGGATGATCGTGTCAGAACCCGTTAGATCGGGTCAAGGGTCTGACAATGAGATACCACCGCCACAACCACCATCAGCTGTTGGTGCTGAACGGCAAGATCAGACGGAGGATGATACCGTATCGCAGGCTGTGCTGCGAGTTCTAGAGTTGGTGGCTGGTGCAGGAGGAAATTCGGGAACTCAAAAGTCTGTGCCTGAGCGGCTCCGAGCTAATGGAGCTGAAGTGTTTCGTGGAGTATCTGGTGTGGCACCCAGTACAGCTGAGTACTGGTTGAAGGCAACTGAGCACATTATGGATGAGCTTGATCTGACCCCTGAGGAGAAGTTAAAAGGAATGGTGGCACTGCTACGCGATGAAGCGTACCAATGGTGGTTAACTGTTCGGGATGGTGCCACAGCTGAGGATCTGACATGGGACTATGTTAAGGCAAAGATATCGAAGAAATATGTTGGCACACTGCGGTACCTGATGAGTAAAGGAAGGCTTTTTCGAAATTTGGTTCAAGGAACAAGTCCGTAGCCGAGTATGAAGCCAAATTTCTAAGGTTGAGCCGGTATGCTCGAGGAGTAGTGGCAACTGAGCATGAGCGCTGTGTCCATTTTGAGGACGGACTAAGGGATGATCTAAGATTGTTGATAGCACCGCATCAGGAGCGGAAGTTTTCTGCTTTAGTCGAAAAGACTAAGGTAGCCGAGGGAATTAAGGATTCTACAAAGCAGACTATGGATCGGAATAGGCCAAAAAGAGGTTTTGGATCATTTGAGAAGGTTCAAAAGAGGCCTAGAGTTGAGGGCCGCGAGGTTAACAAGTTGGTACAGGAGGGCAGTATCGTCCTTGTGATCTGTGTGGAAAGAAGCACTTAGGAGAGTGCTGGAAGAAGACGGGAGGATGTTTTAGGTGTGGGTCCAAGGACCATGTGATCAAGGATTGTCCTACGAAACTAGACGGGAATCGACCAGCAGCTCAGAGTGTTAATCAGGCTGGTAGAGGAGGGCAGCAGCCTCAACGAGGTCGTGGTCCGAATAACAGAGGTAATGGCACTGGCAGAGGACATGGAACACAGGGTAGAGGTGCTGCTAATACTAAAGCAAGGCAACCGGGTTTGGTCTATGTGGTTCGCCGTAGGGAGGATGGAGACACGCCGGATGTTATAACCGGTACGTTCTTTATTTATGGCAAGCCTTATTATGCCTTAATTGATGTGGGCTCGACCCATTCATATGTTGCATGTAGTGTAGTGGAAACACTAGGCCTAGACTCGGAACTTTTTAATAGGCAGATGACTGTAGTAAGCCCATTAGGCCAAACTGTAGTGGTGGATAAGATCTTTCAGAGTGTACCTTTAGAGATTCAGGGAGTGAACTTTCGGGCTGACTTAATGGAACTACCCTTTGGGGAGTTTGAACTCATACTTGGAATGGACTGGCTAGTAGAGCACCGGGCCGTGTTGGATTGTGCGGCTAAACGAATGGAACTAAGGACCCCAGAGGATGAAGTAGTAGTAATGATCAGAGAAAGAAGAAACTACCTGTCTAACGTAGTTTCGGCGTTAAAGGCTGAGAAAATAGTTAGGAAAGGGTGCAAGGCATTTTTAGCCTTCGTAAGTACGTTGGGTAGAAAGGAAGAAGGTGTCAGTGGAGTTAGAACTGTAAGGGATTTTGAAGATGTATTTCCGGAGGAATTACCAGGAATACCCCCAGATAGGGAGGTGGAATTTGGAATAGACTTACTACCAAAAACAGCTCCTGTGTCAATCGCTCCATACCGAATGGCGCCAAAGGGGTTGGTTGAGCTCAAGGCTCAAATCCAAGAATTACTAGATCGTGGGTTCATCCGACCCAGTGTATCTCCATGGGGAGCACCGGTCCTGTTTGTGAAGAAGAAGGATGGAACTATGCGAATGTGTATAGACTATCGTCAGTTGAATAAACTGACCATCAAGAACAAGTATCCTTTACCAAGGATAGATGACTTGTTCGATCAGCTGAAAGGGGTAGCTGTGTTTTCGAAAATAGATCTACGGTCGGGATATCATCAATTGAAAGTGAAGGAGGCAGACATCCATAAGACCGCCTTTAGGACAAGATACGACCATTACGAGTTTGTAGTAATGCCATTTGGATTGACGAACGCGCCAGTCTCATTCATGGATATGATGAATCGGGTTTTTCAACCCTACTTGGATAGATTCGTCGTCGTATTTATCGATGATATCCTTGTGTACTCTAAGTCGGAGGAGGAGCATGATGAGCACCTCCGAAAGCCAGCCGCAAGTATTAAGGAGAAGAAGCTCATGCCAAATTCAAGCAAGTGTGAATTTTGGCTCAAGAAGGTGGTATTCTTAGGGCATGTGGTATCCGCAGAGGGAATAAGAGTGGACCCTAGGAAGATCGAAGCAGTGTTGGATTGGAAACCACCTAGGTCCGTGGCTGAAATCTGAAGTTTCTTAGGTTTGGTGAGCTATTATGGAAGGTTCGTGGAAGGGTTCTCGTCAATAGCCGCGCTTTGACAAAGTTGCTAAGGAAGGAAGTACCCTTCGAATGGACTGATAAGCAAGAGAAGAGCTTTAAAAAGCTTAAGAAAGTGTTGACGGAAGCTCCAGTGTTAATTCAGCTGGAGGCAGGGAAGGATTTTGTGGTATACTGTGACGCTTCGCATACGAGATTAGGATGTGTCCTAATGCAAGATGGAAAAGTAGTCGCTTATGCGTCTCGGCAGTTAAGGCCGTATGAGGTTAACTACCCAACCCATGACTTGGAATTGGCAGTAGTGGTTTTCGCTCTTAAGGTTTGGAGGCATTACCTTTATGGAGAAAGGTCGATAATCTACACAGACCACAAGAGCCTTAAGTATCTGTTGACTCAGAAGGAGTTGAACTTGAGGCAGCGAAGGTGGGTAGAGTTATTAAAAGATTATGATTGCTCGATAGAGTACCACCCGGGCAAGGCGAATGTGGTAGCTGATGCCCTAAGCCGGAAGGTTGTGTCAGATCTAAGGGCTATGTTCGCACACTTCAGTTTGTATGATGATGGAAGCCTGTTGGTAGAGTTAGAAGTTAAGCCCACATGGCTGAATGAGGTGAAAGGGGGACAGTTGGCCGATAAGGACCTAAGTGCTAAGTTACAGCAAGTACAGAACGGAGAGTTAGAGGATTATGGCGTTAATGATGAAGAAGTATTGTGCTACAAAGGAAAGGTCTGTATGCCAAGGGACGAGGAGTTAAGACAGAGAATTCTTTGGGAAGCGCATAGTAGCCCTTACGCTATGCATCCCAGAGGCATTAAGCTGTACAGAGATCTAAGGGAACAATTTTGGTGGCCTGATCTTAAACGAGAAGTTACTGAATTCGTGGGAAAATGTCTGACATGTCAGCAAGTTAAGGCTGAACACCAGGTTCCATCGGGATTGCTTCAGCCAATCGGGATTCCACAGTGGAAGTGGGAGAGAATTACCATGGACTTCGTTAGTGGGCTTCCCCTTACGCCTACTAAGAAGGACTCGGTATGGGTAATAGTGGACCGTTTGACCAAGTCCGCGCACTTCATCCCGGTAAGAGTTGATTATTCTCTTCAGAAGCTAGCCAAGTTATATGTGGCGAGAATTGTGAAGTTACATAGAGTACCGGTATCGATCATCTCCGATAGAGACCCAAGGCTTATGTCTCAGTTTTGGAGGGCACTTCATCAAGCTTTAGGCACTAAGTTAGACTTCACTACGGCTTTTCATCCACAATCAGACGGGTAGTTTGAACGGGTTATACAAGTGTTGGAGGATATGTTGAGAGGCTGTGTGATGGATTTCTAAGGAAGTTGGGAAGACTATTTGCCTTTAGCAGAGTTCGCCTACAACAAAAGCTATCAGGCTAGCATCCGGATGGCACCATATGAAGCATTGTATGGTTGGAAGTGCTGAACTCCTACTTGTTGGACTGAGTTAGGAGAACGTCAAGTTTTGGGTCCCGAGTTAGTGGCAGAAACTAAAAAGAAGGTTGAGATAATCCAAGCACGGTTAAAGGAAGCCTCTGATAGGCAGAAGGCATACGCAGACCTTAAACGAAAGGAAATAGAGTTTGAAGTGGGAGATCAAGTGTTTCTGAAAGTCTCGCCTTGGAAGAAGGTGATGAGGTTTGGTCGCAAAGGAAAGTTAAGCCCAAGGTTTATAGGGCTCTATCGAGTACTGAAACGAGTTAGACCAGTGGCATACCAGTTAGAGTTTCCACCAGAGTTGCAGCAGATGCACAACGTATTCCATGTATCCATGCTACGTCGCTACCGATCGGATCCATCTCATGTAGTACCAGTTGAAGAAGTGGAGCTAAGGCCAGACTTATCCAACGAGGAAGAACCGATTCAGATATTGGAACGTGATGTGAAAGTGCTACGGAGGAAGTCAGTTCCTCTAGTCAAAGTGTTATGGCGCAATCATGGATCGGAAGAAGCTTCGTGGGAGCCAGAAGAGGCAATGCAACAGTAATACCCTTAATTATTTTAGCTAGGAAATTTCGAGGACGAAATTACTTTAAGGGGGGTAGAACTGTAACATCCTAAAAAGGGCCTATACATTTTCGGTTTAATTGTACGAAATGACATGTCTTATGTGTTATGAATATATTTTGAACATTTTTGGAAACATGGAAATATATGGAAATGTTAGGTTTAAAAGAGGAAAGTGAACATTTTTGGAAACCTGGAAATGAATGGAAATGTTAGGTTAAAGGAGGGAAACGAACGTTTTTGGAAACTTGGAAATGTAAGGAAATAACTTAGGAAATGTTGAGTTTTAAAGTCTAAAAGAGGAAACTAAGGCAAGGTGGCCTTAAGAGAAAATGTATGTGAAATATGACACACAAACGGGCTTGGAAAAGTGGCTTGGAGATGCCACTTAGGGCCCCTGGAAATGGCGCCACATACAGGAGTATTGCGCCAAGGTTCCAGCTGCAGGGGAAGCAAAATAAAAGTTTTATTTTGCAGCAGGATTAGTAGCAAAGGACAAAGACAAGGCTATAATTCGGAGCTTTTATTCTTCTATAATTAGTGGATAAATAAGGGATAAATAAGGGATTTATTTATCATTATTTTCAAGAGATAATTGTGGGATTAAATTCTTTTAATTTGAATAAAGGGGATAATTCAAGGGATAAAGCTATCAAAATAAGGGAGAGTGGTGGCCAAGTAAGGGACTCTAGCTAGTAATTTCGGCTACTAGAGGAAAAGAGGCCATTCATTCATTCACTCTTCCTTTTGCCGAATTTCTTAAGCAAATTCTCCTCTCTGCCGAATTTCCTAGAGCTTTGTTCTTCTTCTTTTATTTTTGCCAAAGCCGAAATCTACTTCTTCATTATCCACCATTTCTTGATTCTTCAAACCTCAACACCCTCTCTTCTTTTTCCCTATTCAAGCCGAATCCTGTGTGGTGGCCATAGCCGAATGCTCTCCTATCCTTTTAGAGCCGAATTGATTCTTTAAGCAAGAGCCGAAACTCTTTGGGACTTCAAGCTTAGGTGCTGTCGACTTCTTCAAGTAAGGGTAAGGATCTATTGCTATTATTTTCTTTCTTCTTTAAACCGAAAGTCAAGATTCTAATGCCATATACATGTTGGCCGAAACTTTGAAGGAAAGCTTCGGGATTTTGTGACTGTCGATTTCAAGGAGGAAGGTTTTGGGATTTCTAAGATTTAAAGGTAAGGCATGTATTCGGCCATAGGCCATTCTAATAGATTTTTGTGTAAAGGGCCGAATCTAACTATGGATGTGTAGGGGCAGTCGACAGTGGTACACAAGGTTTCGGGATTTCAAATCATAAAGGCAAGTACATATGTACAATCGGCCAAGGCTATAACCATGATCTAGATCTATTTCTATTTGTTTAAAAAGCCGAAACTAACCCGTGAAGTAATCTAGTGCTTGGCCGATTACCAGGAGGAACTCTACGAAGTTTCGGGTTTTGATTTATAGTCAATCGACAGGAAGGTAAGGATTTAAGTGTGTTAATCCTTCAGGATTTGGTTTCATAAACGAATAGGGTTTTGCTAATATGCCTAGTAATGGCCAAATATAGGAATTGAAGATCTAAAGCATTAGATCAGATTTTCGGGAATCTCAGTGAAAGCGGTAAGTTAATCAGGTGTGTACCCCACACTATTTCTTAATAAGTTTTATGGCAATGTTTAATAAATATATGTATGTGATATTAAGAATGTGAAAAGTAGGGCCAAAGTACAATGCAATGGTACAAAGTACTCAAGTACGTTTCCTACTTCTACTAGGATTATGAATACATGTTAGATTTAACATGAGAACAATAATAAGAATGTGAAATTTGGCATGTTAATGCATAATATGTAAGATATGGGGCATACGGGTTATTGTAAAGGGGAAGTGAATGTGGTGACCTAAGACCACAATTATCTGAATGTGGTGACCTAAGACCACGATAACTGAACGTGGTGACCTAAGGCCACGAGATCTGAATGTGGTGACCTAAGACCACGAAATTATAAGGGCGATGAGCACGTCGACTGCAGCGACTGCCTTCGACGGTGTGTAGCGGATGGAGGGTTGACTTAGTAGTCCCCACGGTGTGCAGGTTGGTACGGGGAAGTGTAGCGGATGGCTAATTAGGCTTGGGTTGGGAATGCATCATTAATTGTATACTATGATATGAATGTGTATTATTTGTTATGCCTGATTCTATTTGGACTTAGTGTTGTGTACACATTGAGTCTGTTGACTCACCCCGTTGTGGGAACATGTTTCAGGTGACGAACAGTGATGGACCGGGTCGGCAGGAGCTTATGGTGGCCATGCTCAGCTTGAAGTTTATTTAATTTTGGGCTTTTATATTTTAAGTACTTTGAATTTAAAGTTTCATAAACATAATAAATAAAAATAAATGTAAAATGGTTCAACTATGGCCTTATTACATCATAATAAATAAAAATAAATGTAAAATGGTTCAACTATGGCCTTATTACATCAAATAATTTCCAAACTTTATCTATTAAAGTTTAAGTAAATTTCTTCTAAACTAAACCCTAAATGTTTTGTCACCTTAAATAAAGGGATTTCAATATAAAATGAACCTGTTTTCAACTCAAGCCCAACCCAGTTCAAACTACCTCCCATAATCACTTCAAGTTTTCTCAAAGTGCAAATGAATTTGAACTGGGTTTTCCTAAGGAACATACCAAATCTGGTCAAGGCTCGTGGGCCGGGTTTGGGGTGTTTCACGAATAAGGGTTAGGGGGTGTTACAGGTCAACTTAGTTGGGAATCAACTGTGCTGGCAACATTGTACCGAGAGATGTGTAGGGTGACACAATCACAGAAAATTAAAATTGGTGATTGCATGCTCCTACTGCAATCATGGATGTGGTATCGGTTGCCATTTTTACGTCCTCGAGTTGACTACCCATATACATTCCTACTCGTAACAAGGTAAAATTTATTAGATAATATATTTATCATAATAATTTTTTTTTTAATTTTAAATTTTAAAGTTAACATATTATTTCAATAGGTGGAACCATGGGCCAAGTTATGTGGTACTACCGGAGGAGCTTCAAGATATACGACTCTTATTACATCAACGATCAGAAGTGAATGTTAGAATTTCTAAAATTTTAATTATATAATATTGATGTAAGGATTTAAAATTTATTAGTAAGTATATAATTGAAATTATTATTTTGTACTATAGTTTGAATGGACGTCATACTCCAATTCGAGAATTCAAGCATGCATCCCATCCGAATTCTTAGTGAATCCCAACATCTGGCATGTGAAGGTGTCATTGATAGTTTATGCTACGGTGGAGATGCATGAATTTGACCGAGTTATGCAGCAGTTTAGGTTTAGGGAAATGATTTCACCGCCACCCCAAGACATTGGAGACCTGCACAAGATCGACTTGCAGGGGAGAACTTAGAAGGATTAGGCTAAATTCCCCAAGCAACATATCAACATTTGAGAGCATAGGTTTGACTTTTTGCCTAATCGCAAACGCATTATTTCTCGTGAATTAGTTGTCAATCAATCATACATGTCATGGTTTAGACACCATGAAAAGCCATATCTTCTATCGGAGGAGGCGAGAGGTAGACAACTTCATTTAAGGAGGCCATGACGACCACTTAGGAATCCAAGATCTAGATCAGGTTTCGAAGCGGGTCTATCATCGGCACCAACACTACAAGAGACACCACCGTCCGCACCTTCTCCCAGTCAATATGGCTCGACTTATTTTGGTTCATGTATGTTATTTGCACCACATTTATTCCTTACTTCTATACCTTCTATAGGTATAAGGTTTTTTGCACCACTTCCGTCCCTAGCATATTACAGTCTGATGACTTCGACGTATCCACTGACAATGATGTATCCGCTGTCGTTGATGTATCCGTTGGTGATATTTGTGCCACCAACGACATTTCCACCATATTTTATGCCACCAGTGTTTGGGACACCATACATTTATACGTCGTTAGTCTCACAAACACCCCGGCATCATTGTTCTACTAAGGTAGATCATCTTCGCAAGCACCTGTTCCTAGAACAGAGGAGAGACGATGGCAATGTAGGAGCACACCTCACTCAACAACGGATGAAGGAGATGAAGATGAACACGAAGAAGAAACCCGTCTCACAATCGACGAAGACGAAGAAGAGGATGAAGAGTCGGAACCACAACTTGTACGAAGAATAAATTTGTCTCGCAACTAACGCCCATCTAGTCTGGCACACATTTGGTTCGACCAAGCCGATTATTTTTTCTGTACTTCTCATGTAAGTCTTAATTGTAAAGCTAAGTTTTCCTCACTTGGGAATCCTTCAAATGATATTTTTGCAGGCCATGCTTCTGAGGAAAAAGGTTTGTATATAGTGAAAAATTTTCCTCACTTGAGAGTCCTTCAGGTATACAAGGATTCTCGGATAATATTTTCAAGGCACACGAGTAGCTTTTGCATATTTACTTATTCCCATTGTCAACCCCCCTTTCGCAATGTCTACCTCAAACACGAACACAATTAAGAATTCAATCGATTAATCAATCAATTGTGCAATTCAATCGAATACAATTATAAGTAAAGAATGTGTACATAAAAGTAAAGTTATAATATTGATACATAAACTGATTTATTTGGTCCTATTTTTATTTTTATTTTTTATTATAATGTTACTTCAAATAGTTAATATTGTTGATTAGTTTGATAAAAAAGTTTATGTGAATTTTTAAACAAAATATAGTTCTAACAAAAAATTTTCTTTTGCATGATGTGTTGGAGTAAACTCTTTTTTTTAAAAAAAAATTCCACATTAGCTACAAAAATTTTCTAATAAATTTATGTCTATTGGGATTTTTTTTTTTTTTTTGTTACATGATCATCATATATTTAATAGAAAAATTAAAATATCACTCCATCAAATTTAATAAAAAATTATTGGTGTTAAGATTTGGAGTTGAATTGGTAAATTCAAAAACTCGAGGGTTTTAACCCTTAAACATGAACATCATTAGAATGACCTAAACCCTAAACATTTATCCTATAAACCCTAGTATGCCTCCTAAAAACATAAAAGAAAAAACCCTAAACTGGTTTAAGGGAAAGAATGAGAAAACGCATCTAGCTCAACAGGTTTTCTTATAAAGTACATTGAAAACATGTCTGCATTTTCAAAAATCAACCTAATCCCATAAATATTAAAAAAATTGGCATTTTCTCTTAAATAATTACCTTCCATTAATATATTATTTCGTAATTTGTACTAATTTCTCCATAATTTGTGTTGTTAGTTAATCAATTCGGGTAAATGACCAGAAAATACCAATTTCTAAAAAAAATTACGGAAAAGGGCCGAAAAAATAATTATTTACCGAAAAGGGCCATTTACCCCGAAAACGCGTCCACGTCAGCGCATTTTCATGGGATGAATCAGAAAAGTGCATCCACGAGGGAGCGCTTTGTGCCACATCAGCAAAAAAAAGCGTCCTTGAGGGCACGCCTTGCTGATGTGGCAAAAGCGCTCCCTCGTGGATGCGCTTTCGCCCTTCCCCCCGATGGACTTTTCAGTTGTTTTTAGTGTTAGGGTATGAGTTTTTAGGGTTTTAGGGCTACGATTTAGGTATTTTTAGGGTTCTAGGGTTAAGGGTTTTTAGGGAAAAATTAATGAACTAGATTTTAAGGTTAATTAATTAGAATAATTTTAGGTTTAGGGTTTTGGAAAAAATATATCAGCAAAATAAAAATTATTTGAATTTTTTTTACATTAGTATCTAGCAAACTAATTTTGAGAAGACGTTTCTGAACAAATAGTGACCAAAACGCTTTAAGCAGGATGTTAGCAAGAGTACTAAAAAAAGCTTCCACGTGGACGCTCTTTTGATACAGTCGTTCCTGAAAAGATAATTTTGAGAAGACGTTTCTGAAAAAATAGTGACCAAAACGCTTCAAGCAGGATGCACTTCAGCAAGAGTACTGAAAAAAGCTCCCACGTGGATGCTCTTTTGCTACAGTAGTTCCTAAAAAGATAATTTTGAGAAGACGTTTCTGAACAAATAGTGACCAAAATGCTTCAAGCAGGATGCACTGTCAGCAAGAGTACTGAAAAAAGCTCCCACGTGGACGCTCTTTTGCTACAGTAGTTCCTGAAAACATAATTTTGACAAGACATTTCTGAACAAATAGTGACCAAAACGCTTCAAGCAGGAAGCACTGTCAGCAAGAGTACTAAAAAAAGCTCCCACGTGGACGCTCTTTTGCTACAGTAGTCTCTGGCAATTCTTAGACTATAAATAAGCCAAATTTTATTCTCAGGTTGCATAACAGAAATTGAGGCAAAAGTAAAATAGAAACTGAAGATGAGTGAACGTATTAATGTTGTTATTTACTACGATGGTGAGGTTTGTGACACCGAAAATGGTGTTTTTTTTTATCATAGAACACAACGCGGCTGGGTTTTAACCGGAACATAGATTTGACAGAACTTCGCAAAAGAATTAGGCGTAAAATCTTCGGAACAACGCCAATGAAAGTTCAGTCTATTAAGTATAGATTTTGCGCTTCGGTTGATCCCGTGAGATATGACTCATTCGACATCAAAGGTCCTCGGAGCTTGGAGGCAATGGTGGAGACTCATCTTGCCAGTAGATCACCCTATCTTGAGGTATATGTACAATTTTCATCGCCAAGTGATCTTCCTTCGACTTCAACATCTACTGCTGTTCGAGGAGAATACATAACCCCAAGCCGACACTCTGTTAGTGGGAGGCAGAATACGGAAGCGCCCATATTTGGTGGTAGTATGGAAAATAAAACCCTTGCATGACACTCGGTTGGTGGATAGGACATGCATATCCTTCCTTCGACGTTCAATGCTAGAAATACGTTTTGGGGAACGTCATCAACTTCTAGTAGTTGGCAATCCACATATGATTGAGAACGTTACGAAAGTTGTTTAAGAAGGGATAATGTACTCCCCACGACATCCATCGGTGAGGGGCCCTCGTTCGTTGCAGATGATAGTGGGTCGGATGATGAGCCTGATGTGAACTTTTATTTTATTTTATTAAACAACAACTTTTATTTTATTAAAGAAATAAAAATTAAATTACAAAAAAAACAACAAAAAAATAAAAAAAAACTTTTATTTTATTAAATATATTAAAATTAAATTACAAAAAAATAAACAACGACTTTTATTTTATTAAAGAAATAAAAATTAAACTACAAAAAAAATAACTTTTATTTTATTAAAGATATTAAAATTAAATTACAATAAAAAAACAACTTTTATTTTATTAAAGATACAAAAATTAAATTACTTCAAAAAATAAACAACAACTTTTATTTTATTAAAGAAATAAAAATTAAATTACAAAAAAAATAAACAACAACTTTTATTTTATTAAAGAAATAAAAATTAAATTACAAAAAAATAAAAAAACAACTTTTATTTTATTAAAGATATTAAAATTAAATTACAAAAAAAATAAACAACAACTTTTATTTTATTAAATAAATAAAAATTAAATTACAAAAAAATAAAAAATAACTTTTTATTTTATTAAATATATTAAAATTAAATTACAAAAAAAATAAACAACAACTTTTATTTTATTAAAGAAATAAAAATTAAATTACAAAAAAATAAAAAAAACTTTTATTTTATTAAAGATATTAAAATTAAATTACAAAAAAAATAAACAACAACTTTTATTTTATTAAAGAAATAAAAATTAAATTACAAAAAAAACAACTTTTATTTTATTAAAGATATTAAAATTAAATTGCAATAAAAAAACTTTTATTTTATTAAAGATACAAAAATTAAATAACTTTAAAAAAAACAACAACTTTTATTTTATTAAAGAAATAAAAATTAAATTACAAAAAAAAAACTTTTATTTTATTAAAGATATTAGAATTAAATTACAATAAAAAAACATTTATTTTATTAAAGATACAAAAATTAAATTACTTAAAAAAATAAACAACAACTTTTATTTTATTAAAGAAATAAATATTAAATTACAAAAAAAATAAACAACAACTTTTATTTTATTAAAGAAATAAATATTAAATTACAAAAAAGACAACTTTTATTTTATTAAAGATATTAAAATTAAATTACAATAAAAAAACAACTTTTATTTTATTAAAGATACAAAAATTAAATTATTTAAAAAATAAACAAAAAATTTTATTTTATTAAAGAAATAAAAATTAAATTACAAAAAAATAACTTTTATTTTATTAAAGATATTAAAATTAAATTACAATAAAAAAATAAATTTTATTTTATTAAAGATACAAAAATTAAATTACTTAAAAAAATAAACAACAACTTTTATTTTATTAAAGAAATAAAATTTAAATTAAAAAAATAAAAAAACAACTTTTATTTTATTAAAGATATTAAAATTAAATTAAAAAAAACAACTTTTATTTTATTAAAGAAATAAAAATTAAATTACGAAAAAAAACTTTTATTTTATTAAAGATATTAAAATTAAATTACAAAAAAAAATAAAAAAACAACTTTTATTTTATTAAAGATATTAAAATTAAATTAAAAAAACAACTTTTATTTTATTAAAGAAATAAAAATTAAATTACCAAAAAAAACTTTTATTTTATTAAAGATATTAAAATTAAATTACAAAAAAATAAAAAACAACTTTTATTTTATTAAAGATATTAAAATTAAATTACAATAAAAAAACTTTTATTTTATTAAAGATATAAAAATAAAGTAAATTACAATAAAAAATAAAAAAACAACTTTTATTTTATTAAAGATATAAAAAATAAATTACAATAAAATAAAAAACAACTTTTATTTTATTAAATATATAAAAAATAAATTACAATAAAAAATAAAAAAATGGCGGTCGGAATCAATGTTGGTGCCGGTCGAAATCGGTGCCATATGGGGGTGGTCGACGGTTACGCGCTAGATTCCTCCTTCTTCTAGCTTCCGGTGGGGATTGTGGAACCTCAGGCGGGTATTCTGGTTCCTCCAGCAGGGGGTCTGGTTGTGGGTGTTGGGAGGATGACCTACCTTGATAAAATAATGACCGGGGAGGTGTTTGCATAAACCATGGCGAAGGTGTCTAAATCTCATAAGGCGAAGGAGACTGGTAAAAAGAAGAGCTCCCCGACGGCGCCTCGTGCGATCCCTCATGCGACAGCCGCCGCAAGACCGACTGGCCAGTCGGAGTAGTCAGGAACAGACTCAAACCGGGCCATGCATTCCAATCTATCGTGGGACTGGGAAAAGGAAACATATAAGGGTTAGGATACATATAAGGGTTAGGGTACGCACCTGCCATAATCTGAAAAGGCTGTGATGTGGGTGTCGTCGGCTGAAGTGTTGGGCCCGGTGACTGTGTGGGCGCTGTTGATGGGCCCGGTGGTTGTGTCGGCGCTGTTGATGGTCCCGTCTCATCACCCCTTCTCTTTGGATTTAAAGGGCCCCGTCATTCCCTTTGTTCACGAAGTTGTCGTCGCCTCTCCTCTTTCGACAATAAATACGGCTTGCCATGGATCCTAAACCATGGCATCTATTCCGACACGTACGCTAACTCAGGAATGATGATCGATTCCCGAGTAGGTATATAATCATACCGGTTCTCCCACAATTCGATATACACTGACCAAAATCTTGGCTAATTCGTATGCAACTGCCGTAAGTCGACTTTGTGCTCATCATCGAGTACCTCGGGTGCCATGGGAATCCGTTGTCGAAATCTAAATTGACACAAAACCCGATTTGACTGGTGTATCTCCACGGTGGCATAGTTGATCAATGGGACCTTCACATGCCAAATGTTCGGATTATGAAAGAACTCCTCCAGAATTACTGCCCTAATTGACGGATTCTTGTATGGTGTCCATTCAAACTATATTAACATGATAAAAATATTAGTTATATACTAAATACTAAATACTAAATACGAAATACTAAATACTAAATACTAAATACTAAATACAAAACGACTATTTTATTACGAAAATATATTTTATTTAATACTTACTTGTGATTCTGACCGTTGCTCTAATAGAAGCTGTATATCTTCAAGCGAGGTAGGTATTCCAACATAACTCGCTGAATGGTTCTACCTAATTAAATAAATTTTTAGCATACAATTATATTTTAAATCTACGTAATAATTGTAAAATCTAATATTAAATTTACGTCGTTATGAGTGGGAATGTATATGGGTGGTCGACTCGAGGACGTAAAAATGGAAATCGAAACCGTGCCCATGATTGCAGTAGTGATAGGCAACTTCCAATTTTCGCTTTGTTCGGCCGCGTCGCCCCACACATCTCCCAATACAATTTTGCTAGCATGGCAGACCCCCAACTTAATTCACCGACTACTCTAAAATCAATGAGTTTCAGCAGCCATCTCAAATGTACGAGGTTTCGTGACAAGTCCGGCATCCGATAGTCTCCAATCATCTCAAGAATGTATGCCCGAGCATACCGTATTCTTTTTATTTTGGTCGAATCATTATCCAGCTCCGGGAATGTGTCTCGTAACCAGCCCATCTCGATCCGATCACCGTAAATGTTATCCGGAATAGCACCCAAAAGCTCGTAGCATACGGCTCCCCAATCGCCAGAAGTTGCGGACCCGGTAACTACGTACCCATCCACCGGTAATCCTAATTGCAAATGCACGTCTTCCAGAGTGATAGTACACTCTCCGCATAGAAGATGGAAAGTGTGTGTCTCGGGTCTCCACCTCTCTATCAACGCACTGATTAACTTCGGGTCCAACTTGCACCCCCGGCCTATCGTGGCCACGTGCCAAAAACCCACTTCCCGCAGGTAATTCTCGATCAACGGCGATGGCGAACCAGGCATATTACGAATATAGCATTGCAACACCCGATCTACAGACTGTTTAAAAAATTATAAAATAAAATTTAATTAAAATTGCATAAACCTAAAAAATATTAAATAGTATTGAAAAATTAAAATTAAAACTTACCATTGTCATTTGATCGACAAAGATGTGTTTATTGTCGAGACGAATTAATTCTCCGGCCATTGCTAATACGATAGAATATTTTTAAATTTATCAAAAAAGATATATTTCAAAAAAATTAAAAAAGGGCTTTTTTGTAAATATTAAAGGACTATTGTGAAATTTGAGAGGAATTTGAGAGAAAGTTGAGAGAAAAAATGAAAAAGGACTTTTGTGTGAAAAAAATAAAAGGGTTGGGGGTTTTATAGTTTTTTTTTTTTTTTACCGTTGGAGGCCCAACGGTCAAAAAAATTGACCGTTGCAGGGCAAAAGCGCGTCCACGAGGGAGCACTTTTGCCACATCAGTAAAGCGTGCCCTTAAGGACGCGTTTTTTGCTAATGTGGCACAAAGCGCTCCCTCGTGGACGCACTTTTCTGATTCATCCCCTGAAAACGCGCTGACGTGGACGCGTTTTCAGGGGAAATGGCCCTTTCCGGTAAATAATTATTTTTTCGGCCCTTTTCCGTAAATTTTTTTAGAAATTGGTATTTTCTGGTCATTTACCCAAACAATTCCATATATTTAACTATAATCATTTCCATATTCATATATTATATTAATTTCTCTAAATTTTATGAAGTTGACTAATAAATTATGTAATGTATTGCTCATTTTAACGTAGTTTGCAACAATCAGTTTTATATATTACCTATTTCTATAAATTAATGTAGTCAAAATACTAATTAATGCAAATTCTTCTAGGTTCCAATTAATCCTATTTTTCACTATAAATATTGCAAATCTCATTAGCCGATTTTTGAAGTAGAGAGAATAAAAATTCGACTTTTTCATTAGAATTGATCTTGAATCGGATCAATCATTTATCATTTGTTTGGGTATGAAGGTTTATTCGAAAAGTGAAAGAAATTGAGTAAAAATATAAACTTAAAAAATAAACTTAACATAAAGTAAGGCTTGTTTTCTAAACAGGTCGGGTCTCAGGTAAGATTTTTAGCCTAGGCTCGGCTGGTCCAAATCTGTATAAAAATTTTTCATGCTACTATTTCTTGTTGTTTTGCTGTCATTTTGCTATTATATTGCTACTATTTTTTTTTTGTTATTGTTTAGATATTGTATAACTCTTGTTTTTCTTGTTAACTTTACTCTATTTTAGAGGCATTTGCTCGCTAAGTTGCAATTATTTTAGTGAATTTTCAATTTGTTGGAAAGCATTCAATTTAATATTTTTAATATATTTGATGTATTATATTTTTTAAATTTATTTTTATATGAAAAAAATTAATACAAGTCAAACTCAAGTTTAACATTTTTTTATTTAAGTAAAGCTTAGTCAAAATTTTAGCTCCATTTTTTAGATTAAACCCAAATTTAAGAAATGAACTTAAAATTTAACATCAATCGGACGAAATCCATAATCAACTCTACTTGACACATACCACTCAGTGAAAATATTGGAGTTTGCAATGTTTGCTTAAATTTTTCAATATTCCGAATTAGTTTACATGCTCCTATATTAACAAAATTTTCACTCATGCTTTTTTTTTTTTTTTTGCAGGTTTTTTCATATATAATGCAAAGTAGGTGGGCAAAGAAGAAATTTTCTATCACATAGATCACACAAACGAGAAATAGAGGTAGTATATTTGATTGTTTGGATTATTATTGTTAAATAATTGTTTTTTTATCTTTTAATTAATTTCGTTATTACTTAATTTGTTTTTTTATAAAAAATTCCACTATGTTTTTTAAATATTTTAATATTTTACAATTTTGTGCATTTAACTTTTTTAAAATTTTTTACTTTATATCAATTTTAGTCCAGATTTTTAATGGAATGCCATCATTTAAAAAATTGCTAATTTGTAGCAAAAGATAGAGATGTAAAACAACTTATATGAAGAGCAAAGCAAGAGAATGGAGGAAGAAAAGGGAAGTTTCTAAAGAAGTCCCTATATATTTTAGAAGTAAATTGTATTTCGTCCTACTTTTATTGTTTTTGTACAAAGTTATCTTTTTATGTAATTAACATCTTTATATCTTATTAATAAAATAAGTAGAGTTTAGGGTTTGTGTGACGTATTAGCAAAATTAGTAAACATTAACTTTTTCATCCATTTTAAGATAATTTAATAAATAATGTAAATTTAAAGGTTGAATATTATATGATAATGAGGATGATATATCTTCAAGTGAATATTTTCACTACTATTTCCTTGCAAAACATATGACAACATGAGTATTTCTTTCTTTCTTTCTTATATAAGATAGCAAAACTAGAACAAATTAAAGCCAAAGGGCTCCCAAATTTACCAAATTTTATAATAAAAAAAATTTCAATAGTGAATCAAAGAATCATGTTCCCAAATCTCATTAAAAAATTCAAACGAAAATAAAAGAATAAAAAACTAAGCAAACAAACTTTTACACACCATTGGATCATAAACTTAGCAAATATCCAATTTTCAAGTTGCGATTACATATTGGATGAACTTAAGCAAACAAGAAACAAAAACCATTAGCATTTATCGAACAACATTGCATTTTAAATATTGATATTTATTGTAACATTCCTAACACCCCTTTGAAATGAGAATAGTGTTATTTTGAGTTTGTACATGTTAGAATTTTTTTAAAGTATATCAAATATTATTTTTTAAATTAGTGAAGAAGGTAATTGGATATTATAAGACTTTTGAATTTGGAGAAATTAATTTAGGATATTGACTAAATAGTAGAAATATAAGAAATATTGAGCTAAATTGTAAAAATAGTAAAGTTTGAATTATTTTATTTGTTGAGAAAATGTAAATAAATTGTATAGTTTAAATGCCCAAGTAAATAAAATGAGAACTAGTAGGATATAAGTGACATGTCATTAGGAAAAAAAATTTTGTACACGCAAATGATAGTGGCACCATGGTGCATGTTTTAGTGGCACTATGATGCAAGTGACAGTAGCACACTTGTGCAATTGATCACAATGGCACTTCGGTGCGATCTATTGACTTTTGTCCTATACGTTCTATGGAGTCTACAATTGGGCAATAGATTTTTAAGGTAAGTGATTACAATGATGATCATGGTAAGTAACTCACAAAGTTGTTAACTTAGTACCTCATTATAGTTATTAATGAATTGGATCCATGTGTGATGATATTGATTTGTAAGGTATATATAGTAAGTAATGGATTAATTTAAAATGCAAAGTTTAATTCTTGATATACTTACACGAGCTTAACACGTTGTTTCTTTAACGTATAGGTGAAGACTGTTTTGAAACTTTAGAGTGAAGATCAATTTTGACTCATCTCATTACAAACTGAGGCTTGGAAGAGAGTATGTTTTGATTTTTGGCAATAATTTATGGCATGTACATAGGGTCATGTTAACAATGTTGTGGATGAACTTTCATGGAAACATTTAATAGTATTTGATTCTCCATGCAAATTTTGTAAACTTGGACTTGTTTAATTTAGTTTTAAGTGGCATTATATGATGTCTTGATGGGGAACCATGTTTGATAATGTTTAGGAAGTGTTGTGGAATGACTTAAGAATGTTTAGATTTTGTTTTTAAGTGTTTCAAACATGTTCTAAATAATCTGTCTCCAGTGTTGCGACCATCCAGTACTCAATGTCGCGACATTAGCTCAGTGTCGCGATATCCAACCCCTAGTGTCGCAACATTGGAGCATGGGAGTCTCAAATGAGTAATCTATTTTGGGTGTCACAGCACTCATACCCCAGTGTCGTGACATTTACTCTATTTGTCCTGTTTTTTATCTGAATAAGCCTGATTGGCCCCCGATTGAAACTAGACTTTAGGGAAAGCTTAGAAATGATTTGAATAACTCCAGAGGAATCTAACTATGTTAAATCAAAGCTTCTAAATTTATGATCGAATTGAGTAACTTAGTGTATTAATGTGACATTCCTTGGTTGTGAGAAATCGATTCACTCCAAGTAAGGGGTGTTACATTTATATCTATATGTATATGATAATTACTTTTGAGAAAATTTTAGTTTCATTTCTCTTTTCATAGTAAAAGCAACCAAATCCTCTATAATAAACCATTAATAAGCCATATAAATAAGTTATCATAATTAGGTTTAGGGGTGATTCAATTGAATCAAGGTATAATAAAAATGAATTTATTAATTTATTAAATTTTATGAACAATTTGATATTAACAAATGTTAAATGAACTTGTAAAAACAAAAATTTTATAACAAAGACAATATTACAATGTATTTTTAGGTAACCTTACATTTTGTCAACCAAACACTTGAATATTATATTTAAGCTAAATGAATCAAACAAGTAATCTTACATTTCATCCGTAATCTTATTACAAAATATAATCTAGGATTCAGTGAACCAAACACACCCTAAATGCTTTGAAAGTTAGGCTACTCTGTTGCGAAAGAAGCCTGAGTATGCCATGACGGATCCCTTTTTCAAAGGTGAGATAATGACATGAATGACCCCTTTACTTTATCAAATCTTCTAATGTGCGAACATTTTGAGGCTCTCTATGAAATTAGAAGACAAAATATGAAGATAAAATCAAGCACGAACACCTAGTAGACGACACTTCGAAGATATCTTCTAAAACGAGTCAGACCTCCGCTCAACAACTGATTTTTGAGTGTCTTAATTTTATAGGTTCCGATGTCACCAAATTGGGCTACTTTTAATTATTTGGATGAGAGCCCATTTTGTTATGTAGCCTGTAGAAGTAAAAATGTTGCAACCATCAGTTGCACAATTCATGATTTTTTTTCATTCTTGAATTTGGTAGACAAAGCCAATTGAGGTAAATGTGAGCCGACTGATTACCTGTTCTCAAAGCATGTTTGAACACAAAACCATCAAACCTATCTCATTAGGTTAGACACAAGATGATCAGTACCTGTAAATAAAAAAAAAACCGCAACATACCGAGGAATTTTGGCTAAGAGATAAGAATCCCTCACCTCACGTGTCACCGGCCATAGGAATAAGTATTGTATAAATGGAAAATGCAAAAGAAAAGAGAACCCTTAAACCCTACTACTGTCTTCTCTTGTTTCTTCCGATACAATACAATAGAATAGAATAGCGGGCAAAGCACGGCCATGGCTTTTGCGACCTTCAATCTATCTCCTTCTCTAAGATTTGTTAGCAACAACAAAGGCTTTTTCGATTCTCAATTAACCAACTCTTTTTTATCATCACATTTGTTCCTTGGGACTTCTTCTTTGTTGATGCCAACTCTCAGTTTCTCCACCATTCATCAAACCTCGTGTCGCCCCCACATCAACGCCTCACCATGCTCCTCTACTTCCTTCAGATGCTTTGCCCAGAAATCACCGGTTGATGGCCTCGGCAGTAACGGCGCTTCCGGTAGGATAACAACTGCTCTATTTTTATCTATTACCCATTTCTCCATTTTTCTTGCTTTTAGTTCGAATTTTCGTTTTTATTTACTCAAGGCAAAGTTATGGATTATTTCGGTGAATAGCTTTAACTTTTGGCCTTCTATTATTAAATTGTGATTTGGTGAGATTTGATGTACTGTTCGCACATGTTTGCATTATTTTACCAATGTGACTGACTACTGCGAAATGAAGAAAAGGGGTTGAATTGAGTAAAATTTCTCAAAATCTTGTTATTTGCCACTGCTACAGAGAGACTGGTTGTGCTAGTTATTGGTGGAGGAGGAAGAGAACATGCACTTTGCTATGCATTGCAGCGCTCTCCTTCTTGTGATGCCGTCTTCTGTGCACCAGGCAATGCTGGTATTTCCAGCTCTGGGAATGCAACTTGTATTCCTGAGCTTGACATTTCTGATAGCTCAGCTGTAATTTCTTTCTGCCGCAAATGGGGTGTTGGGTTAGTTGTTGTAGGACCAGAGGCTCCCCTTGTTTCAGGTCTTGCCAATGATTTGGTAAAGGTCGGAATTCCAACTTTCGGCCCTTCAGCTGAGGCTGCTGCTTTGGAAGGTTCTAAGAACTTCATGAAAAGCATATGTGACAAATATGGAATTCCTACTGCTAAGGTTTGTTCCACAATACATTCTTGCTAAATTTTAATTTGCTGACATTTTTTCCTCTATTCTTTTGTGAGTACATATTCTTGCATAGAGTTTACATGGTGAACTTGTTTACTACTGTATTAATTGCATAGTGTTATCACCTTTAGTTGGGTTGTGCGAGAATAGAAAAGGCCTTATTAAGCTGAGCAAATGTTCTTGATTCTTACCGCATCATAACGATGTGATTTTTTATCCTTTTTTTTGCTTATGTTTATGTTTAAATTTTTGGTGCAGTATCAAACATTTTCAGATGCATCAGCTGCAAAGCAATATATTAAAGAACAAGGAGCACCTATCGTTATCAAAGCAGATGGCCTGGCTGCTGGAAAAGGAGTTATTGTTGCCATGACACTAGAGGAGGCATATGAGGCTGTTGATTCAATGCTTGTTGAGGGTATTTTTGGTTCTGCTGGTTGCCGTGTCATTGTTGAGGAATTTCTTGAAGGAGAAGAAGCATCATTCTTTGCCTTGGTGGATGGAGAGAATGCCATACCACTGGAATCTGCTCAGGACCATAAACGGGTCGGAGATGGTGATACAGGTCCTAATACCGGTGGGATGGGAGCATATTCTCCTGCACCAGTCTTAACGGAAGAACTTCAATCTTTGGTCATGGAATCCATTATTCTCCCAACAGTGAAGGGTATGTCAGCAGAGGGATGCAAATTTGTTGGTGTCTTATATGCTGGACTAATGATCGAGAAGAAGTCTGGCTTACCTAAACTAATTGAGTACAACGTCCGCTTTGGAGATCCAGAGTGTCAGGTCAGTTACAGGCTATTGGTTGGTTTATATGCATGATTTAGTTTTAAAGCTAAGCTTTTAATATTTTTAAACCTCCGACCAGGCATTATAAACACCTTGGAACACTATGTCAATTATATGAATATTGTGTGTTCACGGTATCTGTAACTGCATTCTGTTAACTTAAGGATTCAGCGCAGCCCTTTTTGTTACTTTAAGTGAGAACTTGATTAGCATTTTAGCAGTAAGTTCCTCAATGTAATGCTGGGAGGTTTATTTCTTTATATGTTAGTTCTGCTATCTGTTTGTCCATATTAGGTTAACAATTTCATGTTATTAACAATGTCGTGTGGGTAATTATGTTACCTTGGAATTAAGGAAAAGATAAGACAGGAAATGTTACAAGGGAAAGGCATAAGAATTTGTACTCATCCACTATGCTATTTATTTGCCTTGCTTCACTTTCTCTTCTCTCATACCTTTGCTTGTTCAGTTCTTCTATGATATTATTGCTGGGATCCATTCCTTGGGATAGTGGTCAGTAGTCTGATGCACTTTAGTGGTGCACATAACAACCATCGTGTAGGAAACCAGATTCCTGGGAATCACCGTTGGATAATTTTATGACATGTTCCTTTAGAACCCTAGGAACAACCTGGCAGTTCTAACTCTGTATTCCTTTATGTATAACTACTTTGCTTACAAACAATATAACTACTTTGCTTACAAACAATCTTGTTCCAAACTCTCATTTATTACAGTTGTGGAATACATTTTTGAGATTAATTATCTAACTTATAGCTTTGAAGTAATTGGTAGAGTAAAATTTTGGAGTTATCTGAAATTACAGGTTTCAATTAGTCAGTGTTTGTGCATTGGAGTTATTTTGAATGGCCTGAAAGTCATGTGATACGAAATAACTAGTAGTATTTCTTTTCTTATCCTAGTGAACAAGGTTAGAAACAAAATGATGGTTGGAATTTGAAAGTCTCTAGTTTTGCAAACTGACCATGTGACAGAAGGCCTAAAGGATGAAGAAGTTGATATTGGACATTAGATTGCGCTTACATGGCATATGATAAGTATAAGCTTTCCATTAGACTATTATTATCCTCGGCTAATTTTTACTTATGACATGCAGAATATTGTTGGTTGGGGCATAAATTGATCTTAGATTCATAAATTGTTTTGTTGGGTTTTCCACACAGGTTCTGATGATTCGTTTGGAGTCTGATCTTGCGAAAGTTCTGCTAGCAGCTTGTAGAGGAGAGCTGAAAGGGGTGTCACTAAACTGGTCCCCTGGGTCTGCCATGGTGGTAGTAATGGCAAGCCAAGGTTACCCTGGCTCCTATGAGAAAGGGACTGTGATTCAGAACCTCGAAGAAGCTGAAAATGTGGCTCCTTGTGTGAAGATATTCCATGCTGGAACTGCACTTGATTTGGATGGAAATTTTGTTGCCACGGGAGGCCGTGTTCTTGGGGTTACTGCTAAGGGCGGAGATCTTAAAGAAGCACGGGATAGAGCATATGATGCAGTTGAAGAAATCAAGTGGCCTGGAGGATTCTACCGGCGGGATATCGGATGGAGAGCACTTCCTCAGAATGAATTTGCTAGAAATGCCTAGTTATTTCACATTATAATACTTACTCTGGACTACTTGACATCTTATAATGTTGGATGCTTTATAACTGGATCTTACACTAACTGAAAGTTGAAGTCACCCATGAAACAGAGGTAAAAGAAACTTACTTGTCTGACTCACCCTTATTCTGCATTTCCAGATTATATTTTCTTCATATATATATATGGTACTATCCATAGATTTTGTTTAGTTGTAAATTAACAATCTTGTTGTATAGATATATAATAAGAGAGAACATAAAGGATTTGGCAAAAGAGGAATACGTATGTATGTGTAAAAAAACAAAAAACACAAAAAGAGAAGCAAATATTAAAGCAGGTCGACATAAATGAAATACCAATATACGATCTAATAACTCAACAGCTTACTTTTATTTTATTAAAGACTTCAATTTAATCATTCTTCTAAGTTTAGTGCAATAAAGTCGGATCAAGTTGTTCTTGATCATATAATTTATTAATATTAGTTCTACGGAATAAAATAATATTTAACCAATGATTCTTTCATAAATAATAATTATCGATAATTTAATAAAATATATAAATAATTTTACTAATTAGATTTTTGTTGTGTTGCCATACACTTAAATTCAAATTTTTATGAGTTATTTTTTATTTTATTTTTTAAAACTAAATTAAATTACTTATGTAACCCTTCAAATATATGTTTTTTGTTTTAAAGTTTTGGTTATTTGGTAATTTTTCAATTAAGTTGGTACATAATTGATTTACGATACCAATTCAATAAGATTAAATGATAATATAGATATATTATAAATGAGGAGGCATCCACTCAAATCAGTGTAAAATTAGAGTGGTTTACACTCTTCTCAAGATTAATATTTTAACAATCTCTATGCTCATTTATATAGATCGTTTTGTGTAAAAAAATTTGGTCGTATAAAAAGTTAAGAAAATTGTGTAAAACAATTTCAATTTTATATAGGTGTAAGTGGAGGGGCAAAACACTCGATAATACCAAAAAATTTATTTAATAACGGAAAAGAGCCAGTTTCAAAAATATTTACGGGAAAGGGCTATTTCCCCCCAAAACGCGTCCACGTCAGCGCGTTTTGGGGGGAAACGACAGCAAAGCACGCCCCTGGGGACGCACTTTGTGCCACCTCAGCAAAGCACACCTATGTGGACGCGTTTTGCTGAGGTGGCACAAAGCGCATCCACAAGGGCGCACTTCAGCCCGTATTTTTAAAAAAAAAAACTATTCTCAAATTTTTCAAAATTTTACGAGAATAAACTTTTATAAAGGCTCAAAATGACAACACCATTTTTTTCAAGGTGTCATCAATTAATAAGGAAATATAACTTACAAAGGAAATCTTTATATAGACCCAAAGTCTGATTTCCCTTGTTTTCTTGAGCAAAGTGAGATATGAGATATGTGTATATATAGACTCATGAATAGTTTTGCAGCTTGTTCCTAAACAATGTGGGATTCCTTCCTCTTTTAACTAACAAAATGAGATAACATGCTACACCATATTTGATTTTTTTTTTTTTTACAAAACAATTTCTCTTTTTGTATATTTTGTTAACATTTTCTTATATTATAAAAAACAAGAAACAAAACAACTCAAATATATTTTTTGCAAATCTAATTATAATTATATTACTACATCAAACTTTTGCCCGTCGATTTATACCACCTCGGTTTGTTGGGTGAAGTATATGATAGTATAGAGCAGCTCCCACCTGATTACTATGAATTAAAAATTGATATTAAATTAAATAAAAAATAAAATTTGATTTGATTCGATTCGATTTGATTTGATTGTATATATTATAATTTTTTTAACTTGAATTAAATGTATTTTAGTAACAATTGAAAAAAAAATCAAAGTTTATAAAACCGAATCAAGCGCTAGTATTAGGTATGGAGCTAATTTAAGGGTGATAGGTATTTTGATGGCTGCTTAAGTTTTTTAGCTTTTCCATTAACAAATTTTACTAAGTATTTTCTTAAAAAAATATTACAAAAAAATACTTGTAAAATAATTAATTAATTTTTAAGTTAACAAAACAGTCAATTGAAAACAATAATCAAATAATCGAAATCCTTGAATAACAATTAAATGCTTATAAATATGAATTTTTTTTAGAATGCAGTATAAATATGGAGGGAGGATAAAGTTTAAACTTATATCATTTGAGTAGTAGGCGAAAACTTTAATCACAGTCAATTTGTAATTAATGTTTGAAAATTTTAATTTGAGCTTAATCGAATTTTACTTTTATAGTCAGATACAAACTAAAATTAAGGTACTCTTATATTTAATAAAAATCAACTTAAATTTCATACTATTTTTAAATTCAATTATAAATAAAATTAATAATAATAAAAACATTTTCTTTTGGTAGAAAAAGACTCGAGACTTCTACTCTATTAAATATAATATAATATAAATATAATATAAATAATATTTTATACTGCTATTAAATATAATAGAAATAATATAAATATAATATAATTATAATTATAATTATTATTAGATTTGAAAAAAATATATTTTAGTTGTTTTGTTTCTTGTTTTTTATAATATAAGAAAATATTAACAAAATATAAAAAAAGAGAAATTGTTTTGTAAAAAAAAAAATCAAATATAGTGTAGCATGTCATCTCATGTTGTTAGTTAAAAGAGGAAGGAATCCCACATTTTTTAGGAACAAGCTGCAAAACTATTCATGAGTCTATATATACACATATCTCATATCCCACTTTGCTTAAGAAAACAAGGGAAATGAGACTTTGAGTCTATATAAAGATTTCCTTTGTAAGTTATATTTCCTTATTAATTGATGACACCTTGAAAAAAATGGTGTTGTCATTTTGAGCCTTTATAAAGGTTTATTCTCGTAAATTTTTAAAAAATTTGAGAATAGTTTTTTTTTTTTTAAATACGGGCTAAAGCGCGTCCCCAGGGGCGTGCTTTGCCGTCGTTTCCTCCCAAAATGCGCTGACGTGGACGCGTTTTGGGGGGAAACGGCCCTTTCCTGTAAATATTTTTGAAACTGGCCCTTTTCCGTTATTAAATAAATTTTTTGGTATTATTGAGATTTTTGCCCGTAAGTAGAGACATCCTTTTTATAAATTAAAAGATACAATCTCAAGATAAGTAAAAAAGTATTATTAAACAAATGTATTTATATAAAACCAAAATGAGATTTTAATAAAATGATGAAGTTAAAAGATTAAATATTATATTATCTTTAATTCTCATATTTTTTTAGGGTAAACTACACCATGATCACTTTAAAATCGGATTTATTTTATTTGGTCACTTTAATTTCTTTTTTCAATTTGGTCACTCTAAATAAGATAATTGTATGAATTGCTCACGAGAGTTAAATTTTCGTTTTCTTTTGACTAAAGTTTAGAGATGTCTCTATTAATTAGTTCAAAACATTTTCTCTCTAAATTTAGTTAAAAGTTAAGAAAAAAATATTAAATATCAATCACTCAATGAATTAACCTGTCTTATTAACAATTCGTTAAAAAAATAAAAAAATTTAACTAATATTTTAAAGTGATTAAATTTAAAAAAAATCAAAATAGCACATCATTAGAGTAATATCTCTTTTTTTAAATTTGACGAAAATTGAATAAATGACGAAAATTCAACAGGAGATATGATAAAGAAACAAGATAAATTTAACAGTTCAAAAAAAGAAAGAAGTTAAATGAAAGTAGATTGGCAACTGAGATAACAGGTGAGGTCGCCAATGTTGAAAGCACAGTTAAAAAAAGGTGTGAGAGAAAGAGAAAGAGAAAGAGAAAGTGAAAGTCACATTATCAATAGAATCTCTAATCTCACTATTTCAGTCAAACCCCATTTTTTCTTCTTCTGTCTCTCAACTCTTTCCCCCCTTAGCCTCTCTCTTTTTAACTTTTCTTTATTTTTATTTTTATTTTTATTTTCTTTTCTCTATCAAGCAACCCCTCTTTTATTATTTATTTTCTTTCTGGTTTTAGGGTATGTTGTTGGAGTTTTCCAACGTGAAACTCTCGCAGTTTCCATCCACCTCGAAATAGAACCAAGGGATTGGCATTTTCGGCTTCATATGGCATGACCTTCGTTTCCATTCGTTTCTTCTGCTTCCCTATCTGCCCCAACTATCCTACCCAAGATTTCCACTTTAGTTCTTGCACTGCCTAAAACGTATGAGTTTTTTTAGGTCTAATTTGTTGTAACTTTCTTTTTTCTTTTTTAGTCTATTTGCAGTTGTGGGATCTAATTTTTTTCCTTGAATTTGAGGATACTTGTCCAATTTGAACTATATTTGGGTTTTCAGTGTTGTCAGTTTGTGAAAATTGGTTTTTGGTGTCTATTTCTGCTTGTTTGTGGAAAACGAGTATGAAATTTGCCTCCATTTGATATTAATTTGAATATTTACGCTTGTATAGGTTTCTGATCTGCTCAGTTTTGGAAAAAAAATGCTTAAAAAGAAAAAAGAGAAAAAAGAAATGTGTGTATGCTAGTTTTTGTTCGGTTTTGACGAGTTGAGCTGTTTCTAAAATTTGGATTAGGTTCATTTACGGAAATGATTGAAAGAATGTTCCTTTACTTGGACTGAAGTTTGGTTTGAATAAACAAAACATGTGTAGGGTTGAAAAGAGTAATGCACTGAGCAATGGCGCTAAGGGTTCCTGCTCCAAAGGCGGCTGAGATTGCCATAGCGTCCATTGGATGTGGATATGATATCGGTACAGATATTAGGCTCAAATACTGTAAAGTGGATTCTAAAGATCCATGTCTTATTGAGATCGATGAAGATGGAGGACGTGAGATTGTTTTGCCTGGTGGAATTTCAGTACCCAACGTGTCCAAGTCAATAAAATGTGATAAAGGGGAGCGCACACGATTCAGGTCTGATGTTCTCTCCTTCCAACAGGTAATTTTATTCTTTGTCCGACGCTTTCCTATCCATTTATTCAGCTTCTATGTGTTTTTCTTTGCGTACTAACCCATTCAAACTGGAAAACCACTAGATACCTGCATAGTAGCTGATATAATCTATTTCTATCATCATATTAGTATTTCAATGGTTGTGGCATTAGTCAACTATTGTGGAAGATGTATAGGAAATGGCAGTCATGTTTGCAGTTTGATTCTGTTTTTTCAGTGTTTGTAATGAGAGTCTGCTTTTTGTCATTTCATTTCTTTCATTTTCTCCAGATGTCAGAGCAGTTTAACCAAGAAATATCTTGGACTGGAAAAATACCTTCAGGCCTCTTCAATTCCATGTTTGAATTCTCTGGTTGTTGGCAAAGAGATGCTGCCAATACTAAGACACTTGCTTTTGATGGGGTGTTCATCACCCTCTACTCAGTTGCACTGGAGAAATCTCAAATGGTGCTACGTGATCATGTCAAGAAAGCAGTCCCATCTACATGGGAACCTGCAGCGTTAGCAAGGTGAATTTCTACACATTTGATCTTTGATCTCTGGCGCCAGAGTTCTTAAATAAGACCCTGGCATCTAGTAGTGTTGTTTCCTTCATTTGATAAATTGGGTGTCAGCAATTCAGCCTATGCTTATTTCTCTCCCTTTTCATTGAATTTTTCTATCACATGGAGAATAATGTAATGATCAAGTTCCAAACATTTTGGTTCCGGTTCAGCTTGTATATGCTTGATGAAAATAAGTAGAATGCTATTATGCTAGTTGGTATAAATCTTCTGATTTCCACGACCTGCTTTATTTTATGTTCTTTACTTTCTGCTGTATAGTATTTGAGGTCTGCTATATAATTTTGGTGGCATCCCAGGTTTATTGGCACTTATGGCACCCACATTGTTGTTGGTGTGAAGATGGGAGGGAAGGATGTTATTTACATAAAACAGCAGCATTCCTCAACTCTTCAACCTGCTGATATCCAGAAAAGGTTGAAGGATATGGCTGATAAGAGGTTTTTAGATGCCAATGAACATTATGGAACAGTGTCTGAGCAAGTTTTCCAGAGTGACAAGGTTTGCAATAGAACTATCAATAATACACTTCAAATCTGTAGTTGTATATCTTGATGAATCATGCCTATTGTTTTGATGGAATGAACTCAGTATTCTTTTATATCAATTTATGGTTCCCATGAGATACCTTTCAAGCAGGATGTTATTTTGGAAATTGTTATGAGTTGTTGCATGTTGGCTCCTAAATTTGTTTTTAGTTTGGAAGGGAGATTTCTCTTTCTCTCTTAATATGCTAAGTTATAGTCCAGCATCATATTGGTATTTCATGACTGCTTGTGAGATACCAGTTAAATGGTTATCAGAGAAAGTCTGCTACTGTTTTAAATGTTTAGGGTTTGGACCAGGACTTGGAGTTGAATCTGTTTTTGCTTTGCCACTGTTTGATGAGAATGGTGTTTTTTTTGTCTTTTAATTATGTTGGTAATTTTGTTTTTGTTTGATATTACTTTTGACACACTACTTTAATTGCTTGCCGTAGGTTAGTAGAGTTATATCTCTTCGTCCGTGTGTTCTGATCTGCTTCCATCTTTAATAGTGGAAGTTATTTTTTTAGTTTGTTATTGGGTTTAATTTTTGTGCCAGTAGTTAATTATTAGTGGACTCATTGGCATTATTTGTGATGCTTTTTAAGGTATCTTATCTAATCATCTCTATTTCAGTTTGAAATCAGGGAGCAGCGGCTAAGGTTTGCCCATAACAGTCCATCAAGTTCATATGCACATAAAGAGGTTTGTGTTCTGATTTTCATATAGTGTGGTTAGTGAACAGTTAAAAAGTGTAAAGGTTAATTTTTTCCCCCAATATCGATGATGTTAAAATTTGCAGGATATTATAAGCATTTACAAAAGGAGAGGTGGAAGTGATAATAGAAACCTATCTCATAATGACTGGTTACAAACAGTTCAGTCAGAGCCTGACGTGATTTCAATGGCCTTTATCCCAATTACTTCTCTGTTGAATGGAGTCCCTGGTAGTGGATTTCTGAGCCATGCCATAAATCTGTATTTGCGATGTAAGCAAGATCTATATCTATTGCACTTTGGTTTTCTACTTTTACATCTATTTTGTTTCTCTCATTAATGGAATACATTTATTTTCTGGAAGGCGTATGTTTCAGATTTTTATTTTTATTTTTATATATTCTTTAAATTTTATTGAAGAAATAATATCATAAATTCACAAACCATATTTTTATTATGTTATAAGAATCAAAGTCATGAGTTCTGAGCTTATTTTGGTTGAATTTGAATTGTTAAATGACCATAAGTTTTCAGTAAATACAATGCATTAATATGATGTGATCTTAGATCACTTTTATTGTCATGGAATCCTTAACTAGCGGTGCTTGAACCAAGAAGTCAGGTCGCATTTTATTTGATGTTGCCATGAAACAAGATCATTTGTTATTTCCTTCATTTGCCCACTGCTACAAAGTGCAAATGATATTTCTTTCTTTTATAGCAAACAGTCTCTATGCATGTTTCATCCATAAGCTGTTACTCTTACAGATAAACCACCGATTGAAGAACTCCACCAGTTTTTGGAATTTCAACTTCCAAGACAGTGGGCGCCAGTTTTCAGTGAACTTCCTCTTGGCCCACAACGAAAGCAACAAAGCGCTTCATCTTTGCAATTCAGTTTCATGGGGCCCAAGCTTTTTGTGAACACTACTCCGGTAAAGCATTTTCTAACGTTGGAAATATTTTGTTTGATGCATCTGAGTGTTTGACCATGTAGGTTTTGCCCATGTATGTATTGAGTAGTTCTTAAACTTACAAAACATGTTGATGTGCTGCTGTTGAATTTATAGATGATCACTAGAGTCTCTTCAGCATTGTATGTTTAAAAGGTTATAACATTTTGTAATGAGACAAGATTTATCTATAATTACATACATATATATAGGATGCTTCAAGGGAACTCATATCAATGATACTTCATCTTCTTTAGGTATCGTAAAGAGAATAATTCAACTTTGTTCCATATTCTGGGTGTGATGTTGAGAACTAACATTAATTCTTGCATCATTTAAGCTGTGGCCTCTTTTTGGCAATGTCTTATACCTTGTTCATGTTGAAAGGAAGGAACCATAGCTGATATCTAGTTTCATAACAGGTTGATGTGGGTAAGAGGCCAGTGACTGGCCTCCGACTATATCTAGAAGGTAAAAGGAGTAATCGCTTGGCCATCCACTTGCAGCATCTTTCCTCTCTTCCAAAAATCTTCCAACTTGTAGATGATCCAAATGAGAACTTCAGCCAAATGTCTCGTGATCGTAAATACTATGAGAAAGTTTATTGGAAGAACTACTCTCATGTATGCACTGCTCCTGTCGAGGCTGAAGAGGATCTTTCCATAGTAACTGGAGCACAACTGCAGGTTGAGAATCATGGTTTTAAAAATATTCTCTTTTTACGGCTACGCTTTTCAACTGTCTTGGGAGCTATGTCTCTTAAGCAGCCAGAATGGGATGGATCACCCGGGTTGGCACCTAAGTCAGGACTTATATCGACACTAATCAGTCATCACTTCACAACCGTTCAGAGGCCAGCTCCAAGGCCAGCTGATGTGAATATAAACTCTGCTGTTTATCCTGGAGGCCCGCCTGTACCTGTCCAAGTCCCCAAGCTTTTGAAATTTGTCGATACAACAGAGCTGACAAGAGGGCCAGAAGAAACTCCTGGGTATTGGGTTGTTTCGGGGGCAAGATTAGTTGTTGAGAAGGGAAGGATCCGTCTCCGGGTTCAGTATTCTTTATTGACTGCAATATTACCTGATGAAGATGGCTTAGAGGAGCAGTAGCAGATTTTTCTCTCACCTCTTATCACCTTGTTTTTCCTCGCACACCATGTATAAACAAATATGAATACGAAAAAAGAAGAGAGAATTGAAACATAAGCGGTCACGTTTACAGGGATAGAACTAGAAGGGATGGTTGAAGGTGATAAGATGATTGGGTGTGCGTTGAGGATGTTGGCTGTATCATTGTTTTCCTTCCTTGCAATTTGTATCTTATAATGTAATTTTTTTTTTTTTTTTTTTTGTTTCTAATATCGGTTCCTCAAGTTGATGTATCTAGTAAGGTGTTACACAGACTCTCGATTCGGGTATATATGTGTTTTTTATGTTTTATCATATATGCATTTTGAATCTTTACATCTGTGTTTGAATATACATTGGATACATGTATAACTGAAAAGTGTTTAGGTTAGGTTACGAGGAATCCTATGATGCATGTCATTCTTGATCTGCATGTAATCTAATATCCTTTTTCACACCACAAACAGCCACTTAATCTGCCTTTGTATGTTTCATATTGGCTTCATGTTTACCTATTGAAGTATCTTCTTTTAAAAACTAGAACATATGTAATTAATTCATACATTAGACTTTGTAGATATTGTATTTATATTCAAGGTTTTAGATATAGTTAAATGACATTATGATAATTAATAGGATTGTAATTTTATAATAAGTATTGATGTGCGTCGAAACCACCACGACAACGACAAAATAACATTAATTAGCAGTATAGAGCAATAAGGTTGAATCCATAGGGATTGGCTATCTAATTTTGTATTTTTTCGTGACTTGAATTGGTGTCGCGATTGCCAACTTTTCCATATGTAATCAATCCCTGTACGACCTGCAAATTGACTCTTGCCAAATTTTTAACTGCGATATGTGTTCGCAATTTAAGATTTCAACAGCCTTGTGATCTGAAAAGCACAACTCAAATCAATGGCCTCAATCACGTGGGTCATTTAAATCCGATCTCTATCCCCCTTGATGGAATCCAACTGGCTTTTCCCACCTAGACATGCCAATTTGTGAGTGATGGAAAGGGGAAAGGCCTTGGAAGGTAATTAAACCAAAAGGTGGAAAGTAAAAGAAAAAAAATTGAAATGGCAGAATATAGCATTGACTCATGTAAGGAAAATGTAAAGAATGTATTAAATGCCAAAGGCGAACTGTGTGTTCAACTGGCTGTAGTCACTAAGTATTTATATACATTTTTAATGGTAAAATTTAACTAGAGTTTTCCTAAATATTATCACTAAATAATCCTAACTATTGTCACTAAATATAATCACTAAATAATTTAAAATTTAAAAATCAAATTTAAACTAGAATTTAAACTAATTACAGAATTGTAACAATATAAAAAATCCTTCAATCTTTATCCAGTCACTTTTTAAAAAAAAATTCAACCCTTCAATTTTTATCCAGTCATCTTTGAATCTTCAACCTTTCAATCAAGCCCTCCTCTTTGCTTTTTGTTTCAATTTAGCTACTTCTTGTAAGAGTTTGAATTCGGCACACCAACTTCATTCTTGATAAGAAAAATTAAATTAAATAACATTATATTTGATAATTAACTAAAATTAAATATATAAAAATATAAATTTATCTTGCTATTAAGCATTATTTAACAGTAGAATTTCAACCAAGGAACTATTTTTGCTTGGAGATCAGTTTTCAAGTACTAAGATATAATATTAGGACTTGTATGAATTTTTACTATTATTATTGTAATTTGTATGGTTAGGGAAGTTGGGAGGATTGATAGTTGAAAATCTGTTATATGTGTCAAATGCTTAATATGTCGTCATCTAAAAACAAATAAAGAAAAAAGACGAGGAGTGGAGGATCCTAATGGAATACGACTTGGATTTCCACCAATGCCGCGGGCCATTCGAAAAGGTCAACACCATAATGTCAAATGGCGCATGCATACGGATATGGTTTGGCATAATAATTTTTTTGCCCTCCAACTTAGTAAAAAATCATTTTAGTTTTTCATTAATTTTTTTTTGTTTCTTTTAGTCATTAAATTTAGCATACACGTGGATTGTCATGTGGTTAATTAATTTTTAAAAATTGAAAAGATATTTTTAATATTTTTATACTATTTTAATAATTTTAATCATTTTTAATTTTTAAAAATTTAAAAGTTTAATTAAATATTAACGTACCATCTAGATAATAATTTATATGTATATCACGTTAGCAAAAGTTAAAAAATATTAAATTTTTTATTTATTTTAAAATAATTTTACAAAAATTGGAGTGGGATATAAATGATGTAGGTTAGGTTTTCAAATGTTCGTACAAAATTTTATTATTCATTGTGATAAAATTATGGATGATGAATCATTGGAGAGACAGTTGTATGGTGAGGGACACTATAACACCATTGCTTTATTATTGGAAGCATAATTTTGGCTTTTGTTTTGTTTTTTCCCCTTCCCAACAATGACCACGGCAACCAAACGCACTTCCTTTCAAACCTTCTATACGGTAAACACAAGCCAGCAGTTCCCTTTTTTTTTCTCCCTTAAAGAAAGAATATTTTACAAATACAAATATAATATGCAAGTAGAATACACAGAAGGATTAAGAATCCAATATGATCCGGATTAAAATTTATATACAATTCATATATTCGGATGAAAAGAATTAGAGAAGTCTATGTACTTAGAAGTATATTGCATTTCGATCACTTTATTAAATATATATATAAATTAATTTTTATACATTTTAAAATGCAAATTAGTTTCTACGTTAAAATTTTTTTGTTAAATAATGACATGGAACATGTTGAAATTTTTATGGGTAAACTATAAAAATGGTCACTCAACTATACTTTTCGTTTTATTTTGGTGACCCAACTATCAATATTTTCGATAAAATTTATCATTTTAGTTCTAATTCTAAAAAGTTCAATAAATTTAGCCCTTAATATTTAAAAAAATTTTCAATTTAATCTTAACTCTAGAAATTTTAAAACCATTCTTTTTTTAAAAAAAAATCATTTTTAACCATTTATAACTCATAGCCTAACTAGTGATGGCAACAAGACGCAACGGTTTTTGTTCTGCCTCGGCCCGACCCAATGCTCTACCGCAATGCTCCGACCCCGACTTTAGAAAATTTAACCCACTCTGAACCCGAACCCAAAAATTAATAGTATACTTAACTCCAATCCGACTCAAGTTTAATTTTTTTTTGTAAAATTGTGATTAATTATTATTTTTTAAAAAAATTGAAAAGTTTTGGCACAATTTCTTATTAGATTTGCTTAATGATTTATCTCTGGAGTTATGTGCTAATGTATATTTACACACATACTATGATTACAACACAATAGAAAACAGAAGGAACAAAAATTTCTTTAATAAATTATTAAATTAAGAAGATAGAAAATGGAGAAAATAACCTTACAAGGGTGAAAGGGGACTAGTATAAAGGCAGTAGAATGAGACTAGTACTGATAAATTTTAGGGATTTTTAATTTAATTAATATTTAATATATAGAGAGAGTAATTTCGTAAATATCTCGAGGAGGGGGGATGGTTTCATTTTAAACCTGACCTGACTGTTTTAAAAAATTGACCCGCTCCGTGCTGACCCCTACCTTCAATAAAAAAACTTGACCCTATAGGGTCAGATTCGGGTTTTTTTGTCATCCTTATGACTAACTCATGTGATATATTAAAATAAGGAAAAAAACACTCTTTTTCAAGTCACTTGCAAAAGAACTCTAAACAGTTGGGATAAAACATAAAAAAAATATTTAATATCCAAAATAAAATAAAGACATTAAAAATATTATCTGTTTGAGTAGTAATGTAGTCAATTATTCCAAATAGGTTCTAAATCAATTGGTTGATCAAGTGTGGAGCCTAAATCATAGTTAAAAAAAATTATTGTAAGTGACTTGAAAGAGGCTACTCTTTTTTTTTTTTTAATATCTCACATGGGTTAGTCGATATATTATAAAGGGCTAAAAATGAAATTTAAAAAAAATATATTTTTTAAAATTTTTTAGAGTTAGGACTAAATTGCTGTAAATGTTGAGGGCCAAATGTATTAATTTTTTTAGAATTAGAACTAAAATGACAAATTTTATAAACATTGAGGGCTAATTTTTTTTTTTTTATATTTAGGATCAAATTTATAGAATGTGTAAATATTAAATCAAATTTATAGAATGTGTAAACATTAGAGGGTTAATTTTATTATTAGACCAATAAAAAAAAGTCCACATCAACTCAGAGTGACTAAAATATTTAATTTCAAAAATTTAATGACTAAATCGAAAAAATTAATAAAAAAAGTCATATTAGCCGGAATTTAATTTAATTGTTTTTATTTTTTATATTGAAAAAAATAAAATTATATTTTTTAATTATTTTATTTTTATTTTGAAGTAAATAAGAATAATTTTTTTAGTATAGACTTGAAATTTAATATTTTTTTTATTTATATATTTATTTATGGAAAGAAAAACTTAATATATGTATATATATTAAGGGAATTTTTGTAAAATAATTTAGGCAAGGCGGGGTGGGGCGGGGCGGATTTACCTCAAACCGGACCCTGACCCGATTATTTTTCTAATTTTACCCGATTTGATCTACCCCAAATTCGAATTTTCAAAAGAAAATGAAACCCAACTCTAACAGGCCGAACCTGGTTGTAACCGTGGGTTTTTTTTTTTACCATTTGCTCACCCAAGGTGTTGAAATGTAAAAGCGTCCAACACCTAAGAGCAAGCCTTGTCTGTGCCTCAAATTCATAATTAAAAGACAATAATTATAAAAGTTAAAGCAGAGCCAATACTCTTTATGAACTATGATTTCTCTCTGTGAAAACGAGAATTCTGATACTAATCTTGTGGATGAATTGATACTAAAAAAAGGTTCGATTCAGAGATAAAGATGATAATACGCGTAGTGATATGATGATCGATCTGACAATGGATCAACCAATCTCTTGGAAGGATAAACTTGTACGCTAGTCTTCCAAGTCTGGGTACAATGACTCAGAGGAAAAGGAAGATTTTGATATCTTGGAAGGGGATATCCAAAAATCCTTTGTGAATGGATTGCCTTCTATCTCTTTCTCTAACAGGATTCATCAAATTCTCATTCAAGGTATGGATAACACAGTATCTTAAAACTATTAGGTCGTAACATTGGTTTTTCGATTTTGCAGAATAAAATCTATAGTTTGTGGAAGCCCTCGGCTCCTCTACACATGATGGATATAGAAAATGAGTATTTTCTTGTTAAATTCCAGAATAAGATTGATTGTGAGAAGGCTCTCTCTGAAGGTCCTTAGACCAATTTTGGTCAGTACTTAACTGTACAACCCTGGACGATGGCTTTTGACCCGTCCCAAGCTTTTTCAAATGTGGTTATGGCGTGGATCAGATTTCCTGGTCTACCTGGATATCTGTATAAGCATAAAATTTTGGCTGAGATAGGAGGAATGGTTGGGAAGGTTGTCGAGTTAGACTTGACACTGACAGTAGGGTGAGAGGCCGTTTTGCTCGGATGGCTGTCTATATCAATTTGGAGAGGCCTTTGGTGTCTCAAATTTTAATCAATAGGCGTTCATAAAGGGTGGAGTACGGATCTCTTCTAACCATTTGCTTTCACTGTGGAAGATATGGTCATGTAAAGGACAACTACCCTTTCCAAAGTACTGAAATCATCATGGAAAAGGAAATAGCTCAGCCGGAAAAGCCACCGGAAATTCACAGTATGGTCGAGGATGGTTAGGAGAAGGGAGACAAAAATTACGGGTCATGGATGATTGTTGAAAGGGGACCTAGGTGAAAATTTATGGATAATATACAACAATCTTATGGAAATTCTGAGAGAGAGAAGGAAGGTTTCAGGTTTAGTACCCTAAATAATAGGAATCTAAATTAAGAAATAAATGACAGAGATTTAACAGCTCTTAGACGTAATAAAGGAAAAGATATCATTATTGAGGAGCAACAAAACAAGGAAAGACTATATCCAGCTAATGGTCGGCAGGCTATAGATTATAAGAACAAAGGGAAATCAAAAGCAATAGGTTCTAAAATTAAATTGGTCCTGGCTATTAATGGGCTTAATAATGTCGGGTCGAGTGTGGTGCCTAGTGTGGCTAATAGGAGTGTGGGCTTTAGTAATTCCAAAACTGCTCAGGCCCGATCTTTGTTGGATAATTTAGGGCATCAACTGATGGCCCAAAAGGTGTCGGTTGGTGCTACCAGCAGCACTGATATTCCTATGATGGTAGGAGATTCAAGGGAGTCAGAAGCTGGAGACTCAAACCTTTTTAACGAAAGGCCTTCAGTGAATCCTGCAACTCCTAGTTCGGCAATGAAAGAACTCTTGCCTAGTGAAGTGGCTGTGGTGGTGGGCAGACTCGATTTCGACAAGCATTTGACGGTGGTTTTTTCAGAAAATAACAACTCTTCTCCGTCCTTAAAGACCGATCTAGCCTTAAATCATGTGTTGTGGACTGGTCATGAGAGATATGTGAAAAATAAAGGCAGAGGATTCACAAAAAATTTAAATAAAATACAACTAAGCAGCAGTAGCTGTTTCAAATCCAATGGCAGCCAGCGTGTGTTGCTAAAAGAATCTATGATGCAATTGGCTGAAAGCATTTCAAATTTAAGAGATGACAAACCTCATTCAAATGGAGCTCCAGAAGGTGAAGAGCAGCAGAGGGGAGGTGAACTCCCTAGACAGTAAGATTGGGTGTTTTTATTACTGCATGTTTATGGTCTTATCTCTTATTTGGTGTTTGAGATACTTTATTTTTATAAGTTTTATTATTTTATTTTAATATGAATTCAAATTTGAAGATTTTCACTTGGAACTATCAAGGGTGTGCAAGCAGGAAATTTTTATGTGTTTTTCGAAAATATAATGTGGAGCATCATCCTACATTGTTTGCTTATTAGAACCGAGAGTGAGCGGTAAAAAAGCAAATTATATTATTGATCAATTAGATTTTAATTTTTCTTACCGAGTTAAGGTCGTTGGTTTTTCAAGAGGTATCTGGGTAGGTTAGAAAGATTACGTGCAAATTCAAATCCTCCGAAATCATCCTCAGTTTATGCTTCTCCGTGTTAATGACCATGTTCCTAAAAAATCATTTTTTATCTTCTTTGTTTATGGTAGTCCAGATAGGACCAAACGAAAACGAAAATTCCTTTGGGATGAGCTTAAATCTGCGATGCCTCTTCAATAGGTCCCTTGGTTATTAATGGGTGATTTTAATGCCATCTTATCGCTTAAGGATAATCGAAGTCCTTGTACCGTGGGTAAGAGATGTGGTTTATTTGGTAATTTTGTTGACTCTTGTGAATTGCAAGACTTGGGATTTTGAGGTCCTTCCTTCACTTAGTAGAGAGATGGTACTTTTGTTAGACTCGATCGAGCTCTTGCAAATGAGGCTTGGATGGTTTCTTTCCCACAGTATTTAGTCTCTCATCTACTACGCATTAAATCTAATCATCGGCCTCTTCTTCTGGTTACAAGATCAGACTTGAATTTGGCTAAAGATAGACCGTTCAGATTTTTTAGTTGGTTGGACTAAGCATAATAATTTTCATGCCTTTGTCAAAGAAAAGTGGAATTTTGCGGGGAATATGGTAGATTCTTTGAACACTTTTACCTCCTATGTAAAAGAATGGAACAAGGATGTCTATGGTTTTTTTGGGTTCCCAAAATAGACACCTCATAAGATCGCTCAACAACATTCAAAAGGCTCAAGACCACTCTGACTCAAGTTTTCTAGCTAAACAAAAGATGAAAGTTCAAGATGAGTTGGAAAACGTTCTTAATCATGAGAATTTGCTTTGGAGACAGAAGGCTCAATGTGACTAGCTTCATTTGGGGGATAAGAATATCAAATTTTTTCATAGTCGTACAATTATGAAAAGGAAATTTAATCGTATTACAACCTTACGTATTAGCAATGGGGAGTGGTGCTCTAATCAGGAAATTTTGCAAACTGAAGCAGTGGGATTCTTTGAGAAACTTTATGGTGAAGTGCCTCAGGCCTTGGGGGATCTTCCTAATATTAGTTTTTCCCGTCTGAATTCTTCTAAGATTTCTTTTCTGGAGGAGTTAATCACAAATGACGAGATCAAAAGGGCTGTATTTGATATGGCGCCTTTAAAAGCTCCCGAAAATGATGGATATCATGCTCATTTCTTTCAAAGCCAGTGGGATATCCTTGGTAATGATATTTGCAACTGGGTGAAGGGTGTATTTGCTAGACAACCGATTGACCAGGAGTTGAATAATACTTTGATCGTATTAATTCCAAAAAGGATTACCCTGATGACTTCAGCCAGTTTCGGCCTATCAGTGTGTGTTCTGTTATGTATAAATTGGTTATGAAAGTAATTGCTAATCGATTTAAGGTGGTTTTCCCTAAGTTTATCTCCCAGGAACAAACTGGGTTCATAGCTGGCCTGAATATTTCGGATAATATTATACTTGCACAAGAAGTTATATAATCTATGCATTGCAAGCGAAATGGAAAAAATTGGATGGCTATCAAGTTGGATTTGGAAAAAGCATACGATAGAGTAAGTTGGGACTTTATAAGTGCATCGTTGACGACTGTTGGGGTTCCTGAGTTCTTACAGAAAGTGATTATGTCGGCTATATCTTCCTCTTCCATGCAAATTCTTTGGAATGGCGTGCCTACCTAGAAGTTTAAGCCAGCGAGAGGAATCTGTCAAGGGTGTCCTTTATCACCTTACCTTTTTGTGCTGTGCATGGATTGGCTGGGGCATCTTATTAGGTCGGATATTCATATTGGTAGGTGGATGCCTATTCAACTTCTAAGAACAGGTCAGGTAATTTCCTATCTTTTCTTTGCCGATGACTTGGTGATTTTTTATAAAGCTCAAATTGATCAAATGAGTCTCTTGAAGAACATTTTAAATCAGTTTTGTGAGTTTTCGGGCCATAAAATTAGTACCAGGAAAAGTAATATTTACTTTTCTATAGGTATTAATAATGATGCTCGTAACCAGATTGTTCAAATGTTTGGCTTTTGGGAAGTCTAGAATCTTGGCAATTATTTAGGTGTCCCTTCCTACATAATAGGGTTACTAAAAGTACCTTTAGTTTTGTGGTTGAGAAGGTAAGGCATAAGCTCAACAATTGGGATGCAAGGAAGTTGTCTGTAGCGTGGAGAATCACTTTGGCCCAATCCATTCTCCTTTCCATCCCTTTTTACTTTATGTAGTCGATACTGATACCTAAAGGAGTTTGTGCTGATATTGAAAGATTGGTCAGACAGTTTATTTGGGGGTGTGCCAATGGTCAACCAAAAATGTCTTTAGTAGGTTGGGACTCTATATATCAACCACGATTTCGAGGTGGGCTTGGTCTTCGACACTTGAGTGATCAAAATATTGATTTCCTCATGAATATTGGATTCAGTTTGGTCTCAAAGAGTAAGGCCTTATGGGTTCATGTCCTTCAGTCTAAGTATGGATGAAAAGAGCAAATTCTAGAGTCTATTAATAGGAGTCAATACTCGCGTTTATAGCGGTCTCCTGCTAAAATTTAGCTTGGGCCATTGCTAGTGTTAGGTTTTGGAAGGACTCTTGGATCTCAGGTATGGGTCCTCTACTTTCGAAAATTCCATCTTTTTCTAACCTTGATTTGAATTGTTTTGTTAGGGAATTGGTCAACTCTGATGGAAGCTGGAATTTGGAGCTATTTCGTGTTTGGTTGCATGATGAGGTAATTAATAGAATTATTAGTATCCCTCCTCCTCATCCTGATTCAGGATTGGACAAGGTGATATGGGCTCGATCAACATCAGGTGCTTTTTCAATTCGCAGTGCTTTCTAGACTTTAAAAGAAGACACTTGGAGCTCTCGGACGAGAATTGGAAGACTATTTGGAAATATCAATGTAACACCCCTAGGGTTAAGAAGCGTTACCTGACATAACGGAACTTTTACGATCATTTCTAACATAAATATATCATCATCATATCATATCAAAGCATATACATAGAGTCCTTTTAAAAGGTCTACGAGACCTTAAACATGCCTTAAGAAGGAGTCGGGACTAAACCGAGCACATATAAAATTTTTTCGAAACTTAAACATTTTTCAAAGTTACAGAGGTCACACGCCCGTGTGGGCAGCTCGTGTGCCTCACACGGCATCAGACACACCCGTGTATCCAAGTCATGGCAAAATAGGGCATACATACTGACTTGTTTCAAATATGGACAGTATTGGACACAGGCGAGACACACGCCCGTATGCTCACCCGTGTGGACGACTATAGGCCAATTCCAAGGCCAAATTGTCTCCCAAGTTTAGGTTAACCTCAATGCTCAATTACAACATCACTAACATACATTTTAACCATTATTCCCATCAACCAATTCAAGCCTGAAATATACTACTTCCTTAACACCAAAACATACCATGATGATTATTCACTCAAGACCAGATTTACACATAACTACACCATTTTCATATAGCAAAACATATACTAAGTTATTCAACTATCAAGCCATATCACATGGCAAGAACTATACATCTCAAAACATTCCATAATCACTAGCATATACATGCCATATACCAAATATACAACTTCCAAAAGTACCAAAATAGATGGCTGATAGTGTGATTGAGTAGCTAACGATCCCCGAATCTGAGCTAGCTTTAATGATACTGTAAAACAGAGAAAGACTTCACATAGTAAGCTTTAAAGCTTAGTAAGTTCGTAATATAACACCTTTAATTCAACAATTCAGAATTCAATACACAAAGTTAGCTATCACATGATTCAATTCACAATAATACTCAATCTCATCCATAGCTAATACTCACAAAATCATCCATTTATCTCATATACAATATCATCAACCACATAGGTTTCGTACATACCTTTACCATCACGTAACTATCAATCACATTTACCACATATTACTCGATGACATAAATCGTTCGATCTTCATCAACCATACGGTTTACTCACATACTTAGTGCTAATTACTTAGCCAAAGCTTTAATATCATCGCACACTTAGTGCCTTAACATTAAACCGAATTTGACTCAGTATCGCACACACAGTGCCAACTAATATAGTCGATGTTTTCTTTATCTCGCACACAGAGTGCCATTCCCATTGTATCGATTCTATTTATGCACACTTAGTGCTACATCTCTTCAAATTCACATTTCGTAATTACTAGCTCAACAACCACATTTCCATTCCTTACATAACATGTGAACATAATTTAAACAATTCGTATTATGCACAAACTTACCTTGGACGTAGAAATAACAACACTAGTCGATCAATCGAGCACTTTATCTTTGCCTTGATCTTGATTCGAGTCTCTCTTTTCTTGATCTATATAATATTAAACTCAACTCATTCAATCACATTTTCATTCAAAACAATCCACAACACATAGTTAAAGTATTTTACATTTTAGCCCTCACATTTTCACATTTTGACACTTTTTAGTCCCTATTTCATAAAATTACAAAATACACATAATTCTCATATACAAAAGCTTAGCCGAATTTTCCCCTAGCTCATACAAGCCCACATATTTCATTTATTTTACATTTTAGTCCTTCAATTTCTCATTTTCACAATTTAATCTATTTTTGACATTTTTGTCAAAAATCATTTTACAAAACATTAAAATCTATCAATAGTTATTCATTATTCATCATCAATTATCACAAATCTCAAACAGTCATCAATGGCATAGCTCACAATCTTCATCAAATTCAAAAATTAAGACATGGGCTTTGATAGTATGCTAAGCAAAGATCACAAAAACGTAAAAATTATCAAAAATCGAAGCAAAAACATACCTTAATCAAGCAAAACCTATGGTCGAACCTAGCTTGGTTTCTTTATGGTCGAACCTAGCTTGGTTTCTTTTCTTTCTTTTTCTTATTATTTTTGGTAATGGATGAACACCCCCACCTATTTCTTTTTCTTTTTCTTATACTATTTAAATTTCCATTAATTTAAACCCATTTTTGTCCATCCATTAAGCATGTGGTATAATAACAACATAAGGACTCACATTTAATAAGACATAGCATTTAAACACATTTAACAATTAGCACACAGCTTTCACATTTTATGCGATCAAGTCCTTTTTCACATTTCGGCACACAAACGATAAAATTTTCACACACAATTTTTACACATGCTTTATCACATATTATAAACACTAAAAATAATATTAAAATATTTTTGACCTCGGATTTATGGTCTCGAAACCACTATTCTGACTAGGGTCTAAACCAGACTGTTACAATCAAGGTCCACAGAGAGTGAAATATTTTCTTTGGCTTGCCTTTAAGTAGAGACTTCTTACAAACTCGGAGCGTACAAGGAGGGGGATCGGTCAAAGTAATTCCTGCACTATATGTGGACATGAGTTTGAGGATATGACACATGCTCTTCGTGATTGTTCGGAAGCAAAGGATGTGTGGACGCATGTGTAGACGCATGTGCTTCCAAATCAACTAAAGAAAAGGTTTTGTAACACCCTTAACCCATATCCGTCGACAGGACAAGGTTAAGGAGTATTACTAGAGTTTATAGTACATTTACAGATAATTCATGTTAATTACTATTCATTTTTGAAGATTAATCATAGCGTCCCTTAAATGAACCCTCGAGGGCCCAAAATAAACATTAGAATCGTGTTGGGACTAAATTGGAATCTCAGATAATTTTTTGAGAAATTTCACAATTTTTCTTATATACAGGGGTCACACGTCCGTGTTGGTAGGCCTTGTGGCTCACATGACCAAATGACACACTCATGTCCTAAGCCGCGTGGTATATGAAACAGGTCACACGGCTGTGTCCCCAACCCGTGTAACTCTCTGACTTGCAAAACATTAAAGTGCAGTTTTCACACAGCTAAGGCACACGCCTGTGTCCTAGACCGTGTAGCTCAAACGGCTAAGACACATACCCATTTCTTTGCCCGTGTGCTCAATTCTGGACATTCTATTTTTAAATTTTAAGTTGCAGGGGACACGCGACCAAACTATACGCCCATGTGTATGGTCATGTGTCAGGTTTTTTCTGATTCCTTCCAGACTTGGATTTCTTTTAATCTTTCTTGTCATATGAGATTGCAGGATAGTGGAGTCACTTGGTCGTGCCTCTTTGGATTAATTACTTGGTGTATCTAGAAGAATAGAAATCTCTTTATCTTTCAGAACATCTCTTGGTCGACAGCTGAAGTGGTGAAAGTCTCTACAAGCTGGGCTCATCAATTTGAATTATACTTTAGTGGATACAAGAGCAATGTTTCCTCCTTGAACCATGCTAATATTTCCGAAAGCACATGGGTGATATTGTCCACTGATGGCGCGGTGGCGAGAGATTCTGGCCGTACTACAATAGGAGGCGTGGTACGAGATAGAGATGGAAATTGGATCATGGGATTTGGTCGATATTTAGGCGTCTGTTCACCGTTTGAGGTTAAAGTTTGGAGTATCCAAGATGGGATCCTTTTGTCACTTAACAAAGGGTATAGACAGATCATAATTCAGGTAGATAGCCTTGAAGCTGTCCAAGCCTTGTCTGATATGGGTTTGGAGGAGTCAGGGATTATTGTGCTCAGAAGGACTCAATGCATCATGAAATCGGAAGGACAATGGAGGATCCTTCACATACCGACAGAATAGAACTGGGTGGCTGATCGTCTTGCTAAACTTAGCCTGAATTGGAAGTCAACCTTGCAGGTCTTTGATGAAGCGCCTAAAGAAATCTTAAATTTGTTACAAAAAGATAAAGTCAATGGTACTTTTATGTAATTGATGTAATTCATCTTTCTTTTCACCAAAAAAAAAAAAAAAGACTAATTATGTTTTTCTACTGCCATTTAATTACCCCCCAAGAGAGTGACCCATGTTCACTGTCCCTCTTCGCCCCTTCCTTTTTTTATCTTTTTTTGCTTTAGAATTGGCATCTTTTAAACTCACTTTTCTGCTTTATCCTTTAGCAGCAGATTCATTTCTACGGGTGTGGGTGTGAATGAGTTGATTCTCATCAATCTTCTAATCTTTTTGTCATCACCTGACCTAAGCCGAGCCGTGTCATAGTAAGAGTATAAGCCAAAATTATCCTCTTTGAATACTCATAAGTTCTCCCAAACTTTTGGCACCCTCAAGTACACCTCTAGATATTTGAACCCAAGTCATTACGTTTAAATTATTTCTTTGCTCTTGAATTGTGCATTAATGCTACTGATAAATGGGACTTGTGAAGATGTGATAGAACTTTGGAGGAGTGCGAATTTGAGAGCCAATAATATATGTCTTTCCATTTAGCTTACTGAAGCTTCATATATTTCATTTTCATGGCTACCAAACACAATAATTCCATCTCCCAGTAATTCCTTGTCACATTGCAATAACCCAATGATTAGTTGATTATCCCAACTCATGAAGTAAATGAATCAAAAACCAGTACAAAAAGGGCTGACATTGTCCTGTTTCTTGTCTCTTTCCAACCATATATATTAGTTCCATGTATGTATGTGCGTGTGTGTATGTATCAATTGTTACTATATGTCTTATGAAAACTGCAATTTGAACAAGATTTCCACCAGATAATAGCAGAAAATTTGATCACAATGGCCCCATGTTTGAGGATCTGGAGGAGCTTGTCAAAAACCAACAAATAATCAGTTTTTTATTTTTTCCTTTTTGAGGATCATAAGTGGGACATTTAACAATAGTTCCGTCATCATTACAATAAAGGGAAGCTAAGCATTTGTAATGCCAAGTGGGGCTACTTTGATTTTGATATATTCTTTACATGAAGGATTCAGACAAAAGCCAAGTTGAGATATGTTCCCTCTTGGATTTTTGCTGTCAGATAAGATTCTCCAAAGTTAATGTCATTACAGCAATGGTTACTATTACAAAACAAAGAAAAAAGGTAAAATAATTATATAGTTGATGAAAAAAAGTGTTATTTCAGAGGATAAAATTTCATCAATGACTAAATATCATCATCATTATTATTTTATATGAATGAGCACTACTTTTTATTTAATGGACATATATATATTATATGTGTGTGTGCGCGCGCATATCTTCTTCAGCCATTGGGAGGGTGAAGCTTTAAATGGGCCCAGAGCTGGCGTGAAGAAGGTAAATAGATAGAGACACCTCAAAAGAGCACCCACCTTGCTCAAATCGCTTTTCCCCATTCACAAAGCAGGTAGCTGTGAAGGAGGGGCACATGAGATGGAAAAGAATAAGAATGAAGCTCGTTTCATGTTATCACAAAACTTCCCATGTATGGGGTTGGTATCAGCCATGGATTTTTCTTTCCAAGAAAGAGAGAGAGCAGTAATAGAGCCCTCTTTTCATGAAAAAGGGACATATATGGCATGGAATTTTCTTTTGAGGTGGAAAATAAAAAAGCAGATAGATATCCCTGCTGCTTTTACTTTTAAGTCCACTCTTCAAAGACTTCATCTTCATCTTCCATTAAAGCTGAAACACAATATTGGTGCAGTAACTTAATAGTTGGTCCCAGCACTGCACTGCAGTGCAAGCAAGGAGATGAGATAGAGAGATATGGGAATAACCCTCCATCCCTGCAACCTATCCATTCAATAATTATAATTTCATACACAGATATTTCAACAAACATTGTAATGATATACTAATAATCACCATCTTTTTACTCCCTACAGTTCTTTGCTGCTGCAGGCACATGTTTCCAACTCAAATCTTGAAACATCTCACTACCTCTAGTAGTCAGATACTCACAAAATGAAAACTGTCTGCGTTTTCACTTTATATCCATTTCTGGCCCAACCTATGGTTGAAGAGATTTATGGTGCTGTCAGGTTGTCATGACAGGCGTCATCAAACTCATCACAATTTGCTTCTCACGCTGCAAGTTTCTTTACTTTTATACAAACATACATATACATATACATATACATATACATATACATATACATATACATATACATATACATATACATATCGGCATTTCTCAGAAGTCTATCCATTGATTTCTCATATTCTTTTTCCTTTTTTTTGTGCTACATTTGCATGGACCTCTAAAACATGGTGTTCTAGGGATATATTTATACTATCTAAAGTCGAATGTACCATAGTTTAGAAGAATATTCAAACACCATTTTCTTCTGAGATTGGTGAGAATTAATTAACATGTCCTAACCAGAGGAGCTAATTATATATAGGTTCTGATGTTTTATGTAGAAACTAGCAAGATCCCCAGATGTTCAACCAATCCAAAGAATCAAAAGATAGTACAGTAAGAAATTGAATGTTTTAAACTCAATATACTTTTGAGACTAAAAGAGCCTTACTTTTGAATCGTTCTCAAAGTTTTGGGACAAAAAAATACAATAACATGATAATTATAGCAAGCATTAGTTACTATATATCCCCACATGTTTCCATTGATAATTATATAAAAAGACTTATTAGGAGAAAACAAAAATGGGACTACATGGTCATCAGTTGATGATAAGCAACAGAACAATTGTGCCATTTTTAAAATTGAATGAAACTGCAATTCCATCATCATCATCCATCTCTCATTCAAAGCAATAAAGACCTTTCTTTGATTAAAGCTAAAGGGCATTTTTGTCATATGAATAAAGGAAGAGAGCATCAGCTTTGCTTTTTTTTCCCTCCCCTAGTCTTAACTCTCAGCTTTAAAAGTCTGTAATCCAATTTTAAATTTTCATTCCAATTTCCATGAATTCATGGTTTAAAAAACCATGGCTAACAGCTTTGACTTCTTTGAGAGAAAAGAGAAGAGCCAAAAAGGAGAGGCTCAGATTCTTTCTTGTATATGAAGACTCTTTGTAAGAAAATGTTTGACTCAGATTCACTTCACTTTTCCCTCCTTTCCTAGAAAATCTTTTATCCTTTTGAACGTTTAAAATCTTTTGGCCTTAGCTTCTTCAAACTCACTCATCTTGGAACATACTATTTGAATAGAAAACATGGTCCCTCTCGTTGTTTTGACACTCTTCTCTCTTCTAAGCACCACTTGTTCAACTTCATTAGTTAATGACCTTCATGCCTTGGTCAAGCTCAAGAAAGGGTTTCAGTTCCCTGAACCTCTCTTAAGCTCGTGGAATTCTTCAAACCCAAGTTCGGTTTGTTCTTGGGCAGGAATAGAATGCGCCTGGGGGCGAGTTGTTTCATTGGATTTGACCGATATGAATATGTGCGGCTCTGTTTCACCTCAGATTTCGAGACTTGATAGGCTAACCAACCTCTCTCTTGCAGGTAACAACTTCACTGGCAGCATTGAGATGGCAAATTTAAGTGACCTTCTATTTCTTAACATTTCAAACAACCAGTTCAATGGTCACCTGGATTGGAACTATGCAAGTATCAGCAACCTGGAAGTACTTGATGCTTATAATAATAACTTCACTGCTTTACTGCCACTTAGGATTGTTGGCTTGAAGAAGCTCAAGTACTTGGACCTTGGTGGAAATTATTTCTATGGCAAAATTCCACCAAGCTATGGAACACTAGTGGGATTGGAGTATCTTTCGTTAGCCGGAAATGATCTTGAGGGAAAAATCCCTGGTGAGTTAGGCAAGCTCATAAAGCTGAGAGAGATTTACTTGGGGTATTACAATGTTTTCGAAGGCAGTATCCCTTTGGAGTTGGGTAATTTGGTAAATTTAGTTCACATGGATCTCTCAAGTTGTGAACTGGATGGTCCAATTCCTCAGGAGTTGGGAAACCTGCAGTTGCTTGATACTCTGTATCTGCATCTCAATCAACTCTCGGGTCCAATTCCTAAGCAGTTAGGCAACTTGACAAACTTGGTGAATCTTGATCTCTCCCACAATGCACTCACTGGAGAAATCCCATCTGAGTTGGTCAATCTTAAGCAGCTTAGGCTTTTCAATCTCTTCATGAACAGATTACATGGGTCTATTCCAGACTATGTAGCCGACTTGCCTAATTTGGAAACTCTGGGGCTTTGGATGAACAACTTTACTGGTGTGATACCCGAGAATCTTGGTCAAAATGGGAAGCTGCAATTGCTCGATTTGTCCTCCAACAAGCTAACCGGTACGATCCCACGAGACTTGTGTGCTTCAAATCAGTTAAGGGTATTAGTTCTCATGAAAAATTTCCTTTTTGGGACCATTCCTGAAGGCCTGGAGAGATGTTATAGTCTCAGTAGAGTAAGGCTGGGGCAGAATTACTTGAATGGTAGTATTCCAAATGGATTCATCTACCAGCCTGAGCTAAACTTAGTAGAGTTGCAGAACAATTACCTTACAGGAACATTATCCGAAAATCGGAATAGCTCCTTGAAACCTGTTAAGCTAGGCCAGCTTAATTTGTCAAACAATCTCCTTTCTGGTCCACTGCCATATTCATTTTCCAACTTCACTTCTCTTGAAATCCTTCTACTCGGTGGAAATCAGTTCTCAGGTCCAATACCAGCTTCTCTAGGTGAACTCAGGCAAGTACTGAAGCTTGATCTTAGTAGAAATTTACTTTCTGGGATTATTCCACCAGTAATTGGAAATTGTGTCCATCTAACATACCTTGATATGAGCCGGAATAACCTTTCAGGCTCAATTCCACCTGAGATTTCCAATGTCCATATCCTGAGTTACTTGAATGTATCGAGGAACCATTTTAGTCAAGCTATACCAAGAAGCATTGGTTCAATGAAAAGCCTTACAGTTGCTGATTTTTCTTTCAACGATTTCTCTGGGAAGCTGCCAGAATCCGGTCAATTTGCCGTCTTTAACGCTTCATCTTTTGCAGGCAATCCTCAACTTTGTGGTTCTCTCCTGAAAAATCCCTGCAATTTCTCTGCCATCACAAGGACCCCCAGAAAGGCCCCTAGGAACTTTAAGTTAATCCTCACACTAGGCCTGTTAATATGCTCTCTAATATTTGCCACTGCCGCCATAATCAAGGCCAAGTCATTCAAGAAAAATGGTACGGATTCTTGGAAGATGACAACATTCCAAAAGCTGGAATTTACAGCTGATGACATCCTTGAATGTATTGAAGATGGAAATGTGATTGGAAGAGGAGGTGCAGGGATTGTTTATCATGGAAAAATGCCTAATGGTACAGAAATTGCAGTAAAAAAACTTCTTGGCTTTGGCACTAGTAACCATGACCACGGTTTCAGAGCAGAAATCCAGACACTTGGAAACATTAGACAGAGAAACATTGTCAGGTTGCTAGCATTTTGCTCCAACAAAGAAACCAATCTCTTGGTTTATGAATACATGAGCAATGGAAGCCTTGGAGAAGTTTTACATGGGAAAAAAGGTGCATTCTTGGGATGGAACTTGAGGTGCAAAATTGCAGCCGAAGCAGCAAAAGGCCTGTGCTATCTTCACCATGATTGCTCACCATTAGTCATTCATCGAGACGTAAAATCAAACAACATTTTGCTCAATTCAACCTTTGAAGCACACGTTGCTGATTTTGGATTGGCCAAGTTTTTGAGCGATGGGGCTGCATCAGAGTGCATGTCAGCTATTGCAGGCTCCTATGGCTACATTGCTCCTGGTATGCATACAACAAAAGTTTTCTCCATATTTACAATTTATTCTCTTGTTGGCTTGTCAAACTGTGAAATTTGTATTCATCTAAGTTGGTAGCTTGTTCCTATGAAATTGTTGTATTAATCTATTATCAGTTGATTTACACTTAGATACCAACATAATTTGGAACATTAGTTACTTTTTTTCCCCAAATATTAATGTTACTTTTGTTCTGTTGTAGAATATGCATATACACTGAGAGTGGACGAGAAAAGTGATGTGTATAGTTTTGGAGTGGTACTTTTAGAGTTGATCACTGGCCGAAGGCCAGTGGGTGGATTCAGTGAAGGTGTAGATATTGTCCAATGGGTGAAAGGAGTGACAAAATGTCGAAGAGAAGTTATTGGAATTGTTGATCCAAGGCTAACAAGTGTGCCCAAAGATGAAGCAATGCTCTTATTGTTCATTGCAATGCTATGTGTACAAGAAAATAGCATCGAACGTCCCACCATGCGAGAGGTGGTTCAAATGCTATTGGAGTTCCCTCGACATTCTCTCAAGTACCAATCTTCATCTTCATTCATTCAGTATCAACAGGAAAATCTTGAAGAAAATCAGAAAAGTTAGGTATTTGAGTTCAATGAACTTGAAACCTTTTTTTCTTTCAAATCTAGGGTTTTATGGCGTTTTAATTGATTGTTATAGTTTTCCATTTGCAAAATGTATATTATACATATTTGTCTCATAAGCTTTCACCTTTATATTTAAGGATAAAAGATTTGGTGACACGACATACAGAATTAGACACAATATAAAGGGTTGTCCTTTCTAAGGGGTGGCCTATAGCTAGAGGAAGCGTCAAACCTTAAGAATGGGGCCATTTATGTAATGCTTTGAACAACCCCCCCCCCCCCACCTTTTTGTATTATATGTTATGTATGCTCGTACATTTTGCCTAACAACTTCCATAATCATTCAGACAAACAGATTTGTTGTAATTTTACAATAATTTCAGTTCCAATGATATTAATAATGAAGGGGCATTCCTTCAACGATTCAAGTTCCACAGGTTCAACATGCAAAATTAAAAACACTTACAAATAGAATCAGCATAAAGCCATATTCAACATAAAGGTGGGTGAAGAAGTCCATTAAGCATCATCCTCTTCTGGTTCTGCAGCCTTATAAAAAAAAAAAAAAAAAAAGAGAAAAGAAAGAAGCTTTATTCAAGTTATTGGCAGAACTGCATTTGCATAGCCCTGATGAATAACCAGACTGACAAACCATCATTGTGCACAGATTTCAAAGGGCCAATATGCAATGACAAAAACTAGTTTTCCTTGGGTCATTGACAAGTTAACAAAAGCAAAACTGAACGGACTAGTAATAGGCCATAGTATCCATGGAAGGCAAGAAACAGGACAGTAGAATTTCAAAAAATAAACAGTTTTTCTATGTCATATATCGAAACTTCCACGTTATATGTGCTAATAATACTAAAACGAATTTAGAAATCAAACTACATATGCATGAAATGCTACTTCCAATAGTGTGCTATTCTACAACAATTTTTGTTTTCAAGAATTGAGATATGGTCCCTAGGTTTTTTGAAATTTAATTTTCTATCAATTAACCATAGATACTCTGCAGACTATAACTATAGCACCAACAAATTAGTGTTTTCATTAGAACTCGGTGCATTTCCAATTCTAAGCTAATTAGTTAACATACACAATAGAAGGTCACTCCTATTAAATATGTACAGGACAAATAAGGAGAAAAAGAAACCTTCAAAAGAATTAGAAAGAAAAAAAAACTAACACACAGATCCATGTCGTGTAGCTGCTTTGAGTGCTAGGGACATTTGGGATTATCATGAAACTGAAATGCAAACAGCGTAACAGTAGACATAAAACAGAAATCAACTACCATTGAACAAAAGTAGACCAGAAGATTACCTGTTCGAGACCCAAAGTATTTGAAGATCCACCAACCTTCTTGAGAAACTTCTCCATGCTTGAAGTCATTCTAGCTATATGGTTTTCCATACGTGCATATTTTTCCTCCATAGCCTCCATTTTCACTACCATCTTGCGCACCTCTGCATCTGCCGACTTTTTGGCCTCAGAAGCCATTCTCACCAGGTTATCACGGCTAGATATTGGACCAAAAAGATCAGTACAAGTGGAACGCATTCTATAAGTTCGCACACGGTTATGGTTTTCTTCTCCCATAACTCGACACAAAGTGTCATTTGACTCATCACTACATTGTGAGGTAGTCTCTTTCTTAGCTTCCTGTTCACGGATCTTTGACTGCAAAGAGAAACCCAATTGTTTAGCTTGCAAAATTTATCAGATAGATGGTAGATGCACATATATTTACATATAACTCCACATCTAAAAAAAGTACAGTTGAGTTAAATCTACATACAATTAATTCTGCCGCAGTCTCATCAACAGGCTGTCCATTCTTGCGTGTATGTGTTAAGATATAAAGCTCAGCTCTAGTTGGCTCCTTCCCATCAGGCCTTTTGTTTCGCTATTTCAACAACAGCAAAATTTCTTTCAATACGGCTTTCAAAACAAACTATGCAACACACATGTAACTATTATTTCAGAAACACAAGAAATTACCTCCTCCTCAAGTATCCTTGCATAACTCTTAGTCCCTGAAGAATGTCCGCACCTCTGTTTTAAACGGTTAGCCCTATTCGTAGCACAATGTTTCTACCAAAGGAAAATACAGATAACATTTTTCACATTTTTAAAGTTAAGTACCAATAAAATTTACACCACAATAAAGGAACTTGAATTTACAATCACTGCTTCGTAAATACCTTTGTGTCATCAGAGCTCCAATATGAGATAAGGCTTGGCCATTGGTCAGGAACAACCCTTGGATCACGTACATTCAAGCGCTCTTCATCTGTTTTAAGAGAATCATAATATGTTGCCTTTAGATCTGCCTTCCAATTCCTCCATTTTGTAGCAATAGACTGCATGACCCAGGACTTGCCACTTGGATCAAGGGCAAACTTTGACTATAGCACATGGAAGAGGCAAAATGTCACTACAAAAGGAAAGCAATATGACACAAAAGGAATGAGTAAATGTTTTATCATGCCTGAACATATTCCCACATTTCCTCTTTGTAAGAATCTGGCATTGCTCTCCAGTGAACAAAATTAAGGGGTGCCTTGTGTCCATTCCGTGCTATAGTGCCCAGGAAGCTGCTTAGCTTGGATGACTCAGGACCAACAGGCTGTCCAAACTTGTTGAAATGAACAAAAATCCGCTCACCATCTGCCAAGTCATTCAAGAAGCGGCAGCGAGTGGGACCTCTTCCTCTCTTCTTCTTTGTTATGCGCTGTGGATGTTCCGGGCTCTGTGGAGTCTGCTCAGGCTGGAGATTGACAGAGGCCAATTGGTCCTGATTTGCTTTGTTAGATTTGTTGGTTGTGGGGCGGGCAGAATACTCAAGTGCACATCTAATACCCCTCAAGGCAGAATCTGTAAGTGACATGTGTGAATATTCTGCAAAGAGGGGGGAAACAGACGCACCATCCAAAATGAAAAGCTAATAAAAAAATTTATATCAAGACTGAAAACATCAATGCACTTGCACAGAGGAAAATAGAATCTGACATTACATAAGCATCATAATAGCCAATGCAACTTAACAAGTCAATAAAGACTAATATTGACGATCATGTTTAGCATTTATTTATTTTCATTACTGCTTTTATGCAGGTGCAGATGGTTAAATTGTCAAACTGGATAGAAGATAAAGCCAACCATATAATGTTATATAAATACACGGGAAGTAGATGGTTCATAGAGTGACAAAGAAATAGCATATAGATGGTACCAATATCTAAATTATCTTGCAGCTGGGATGACTGAGGCCAGCAATGGCTTGCCTTTGGATGCAGTTGCTGAGGTTCACTAGATTCACTACGGCTCAACGGGGACTGTTGGGGATGAGATTGGCCAGGGACAGCCATGGGATCCACAGTATATAAGGGAACATAACCACTGGACCTTGTATAATCTGCTTGAGGCGGCAAGTGCAATTTTACTAGCGAAGTAAAAGAATGTGAATAAATAATTGTTGAAGTTCCTCTACCATGGAATTTACATGTCATTGAAACATGTACCGCAAATCCTTTGGGGGGAAAAACTTGAGCATAAAGAGACAAATAAATGAAGAATCTAATATTTAAAGTAATGCAGAAATGAAGCATGCTTCTGAACTCTGACCTAGAAGGATGGATTATTAAAATAAAAAAAATAGAGAATCACTGAGAATGTAGTGTCCTAATTACAAGATCATTTAGGATTAGAAGTTCTGAATTACTTTATTCACTTACCACCATTTACAACAGCTTGCAATTGTGTCTGGGAATGGCCAGGTGGCCCACCATGAATGGAGGCTGCAGGATTCATAGACGAGTTCTTTCTGTGTTTCGACATAGATGCATGTTTTTTAAGTTTTGGGGCTATGTCTGCAGAAAGATGAAAATATGAACATAGTACAGTGAAAATGGAAAAGGAGATAAATAGAAATGAAAAAAGCTATACAGTATTTGTCATAAATGAAAAAAATAAATAAATGGAAATAAAGTATATAAACAAATGAACAACAGAAACAATGGATGCTTCCTAACTCAGAACCTGCTGTAATAATGGATTCTCAGAGAACAAAATAAATAACCATTTGAGCGTGTACTGACTATAAGTTAAAAAGCAGTACAAAGATTATTGAACTACTGTGCTTGCTTACCACCATCTGCAGCAGCATGCAATTGAGAGGGTTGTAGTGGGCTGATGCTCTGCCGCTGCCGCAGAAAATATGGTTGCTTGTTGCTTAACTGTGGCTGTTGTGCATGGGAATCACTGGGTGCACCACCACATATTGAAGCAGCAGGAGCCATAGCTGCATTCTTTTTTTGTTTTGATGAAGGTTCATGCTTCTTGTGTTTTGGGGCAATTTCTTTAGGTGGTTGCAAATGCGAATATCCTACAAATTCATTATTGGTGTCAAAGAGAAATGAAAATAGCTAGATCGTAGTTGTCAGATACTGACGGCTGATCAATTAAGATAAAAAGAGTACAATTTAGATTCTTTCAAAAATATTAACATGAGTTAGTGTGATCCACATGCAAGATTGGAATACTTAAAAAAAATAAACCAAGTCAATTACAAGTATAACATCAAAACAGAAAACCATTAGTAGATTTGAGGCATGATAAATGGTTTCATTATATATTATGCTAACCATTTCTGCGAACTCAAAACACAACAACATAATCCCTTCTTCACAATTTTATAATCCTTTTTTGCTACATACAAAGATTGAAAGAAAGCATTTATTGGACTACATGAAGAACTGTTCAGTTTCCAATTTTTGCCTTAATGATTTTTTAAATAAAAGGTAAGCAATTCAAAATTAGCACTTTTTGAAGGGGCATGGTTAGAAATTGAAATAAAATTAGTATTGAGCAGGCCGAGAGGGAAGATAGACAATAAAAAGTTAAAACACTTATCCAAGAAAAGATTGACAGAAATGATGAATATATTACCTGCATTGTTACAGCCTGTGCAAGCTTGTAATAGGGAGAATTGGGACTGGTTGGTGCTAGGCTGTGGATGCTGTGACTGACAATGTTGATGATAACTCACTGGGGGCAAATGCGAGAACTGTGGCCATGAAGTGCTTGGTGTAGGTTGTGGTAATTGATGAGGTTGGCTATAGTTGAATGGAGGCATGTGTCCATGTGGCTGACTAAAACCCAATTGATCCTGCTGCATCTGACTGGCACCTCCTACTGCACTGTTCACCTGATAGAAGGGCTCAAGCCCACTATGCCTTGTAGCATAGTCTGTGGTAGATGGTTTGTACGAAGTTCCCACTGAATAAATAAAATTGAAATACGAATACATAAATGCCAAAACAAAATCCTCAAAATGCATTTGTAATTGGATTTGAGAATCCAAGACAAATCTCAGATTTATTACTCTATTCATACAGCATGGCATTTGAATTAGATGTCTCAACATCGTGCATATAAATAAACCTTCATTTCTCAACATTAACCTACCAATTGAATAAGCACCTTGCAATTTGCATTACATTTTATTGCTAGTCTGCTATCATTTCATAATTCACTAATGAGAAGTTTAATGTCTTATTGTAATAGATGAATATATTTCTCGGAACTTTCTAGATGGTATCTACTTGAGCTCCCCTAATTATATATATGTACACATTTTTTGGAACTTTCTAGATGTCAGTAAGCCCTGAAATTAACTCAATATGTATATCGGGATTGCTACTTATTTGGACACTGACTGAACTAGTTAGTTGATCAAGTAAGGTAAAATATCAAAAAAATGAAATAGCCGATATAACAGGAAATCTCTTTTCATGAAGCATCTGAAGCTTGTGTAATAGTTTTTGCATCTCTAGCATAAAGGGCTTGAAAAATTTTAGAGAAAACCATCCGAATGTAAGAAACAATTAATAATAAAGGACCCATACCATTAATCTGTCTTGATTGTTTAATGCTCAAGCCAGCAGCTGTCCAATACTTCATGAACTTTTTCTTCACTCGTTTCATTAGATATACTATATACTCTCCTTTCTTGTTGCACTTGCAGCAGTTCTCCCAAATGTATTGTACATCATTAAACACGTCTTCTGAGTTCAAGTACTTTATGCTACTTTCTAAATTACTACATATCATACCAAAATCCATTGGAGTATCTATTACAGCATAGTAATCCTGTTTCCAGTAAACAACAACCGAAAAGGGAGGAGGGAGGAGAGAAAGAAAGTTAGTGAGATTAATCAATATCATTGATCAGAGTGGACATGCATTCAAAGGTGCACTGTGCCAACAAAAAATGATATCCATACAAATGAATCTTTTATTTTATACTTAAGGCAACATGAGTGAATAATGTGAATCAGTAACTTGTAATATCATTTTTAATGCTAGCTAAGGGAATATCAAACAAAAAAATATAAAGAGACAAGACAAGCAAGCAGGCCTTCAACTTAGGCTAGATTCAATTGCTGACTCTAGGAGAATCATTCAACACATAGCATGGGGTTATTAAAGATAATTTGGCATTACATTCACAACTTTCAAGGTATCATATACTTACAGGTTTCCCTGAAGCAACAGGATCTACAGGAACATTGAATGGTTGAGCCTCATCCATCTTCATAATTTTCTTTATCACCTAATAAGTTGAGAAAAATGACAGTAAGTACAAAATGCATAAAACCTCAAAAGCATATAAGTAACAACAGGCATTGTTCCATTAGCAATTTGTAACTACATTTTATTTCCTTCTCAAATGCCTGAAGTTTCGTACTGATAAGGATTGTCAGCATACCTCCAATGCAGCTTCCAATTCTTTCTTATTGTAGCGAGGATCCTGCTGAGGCATCTTAAATTCATCTTGCCTTTTACCAGAAGACCGCAATAACTTAGATGACTTAACATCATCTTTCCTCCCTTTCTTTGGCAATTTAGTTGCTTTCTGCTTTCCATTACCATGTCCTTTAGTTGATTTCCTAGATCTCCTATCAATTGATTGCGAGTCACCAGAGCTACTATCTTCAGCACTAAATGACTCATCACTGTCACTAGAAGAGGACGATGATGATGAATTTCTCTTGGCATCATCAGGGTCAGAATCACACTTATCAATTACTTCCAAATCGTTGGAGTCTGCAGACACAGAGTCTTCTTTGTTAATTTTGTTAATAGAAGTTAAAAATGCTTCCTTATTCTGGTTCACTGCCTTTTCACTTTGGTTCGTTGCTTTTCCATTTCTGGCCACTGCAGCTGATTTCCTGGCTGGGGATTTCTTGCATGCTCGTTTTCGCTTGGTCCTCATTCTCTTTCAACAAATTAAAAGCTTCAAACACTCTCTTTTACGCCAAAGATCGTTACAGAAAGCAGATTACTTCAAATTCCAGCTCATGGTTGTAGACTAGAAAACCAGAAATATAATCAACAAGATAATAGGAAAATATTAAACTAGAGCAAAATTTGATTAAAAAATAAATTATTCTAAAATATTAAAACTGTAAAAACACACACACACACAAACCCAAATCTTTCAATAGCACTAATTTCTCGCTAATATTGTCCTTAAACTAAATAACCGAGCGATCACAGTGATTATTTAGGTTTAGATTGAATTGAGAGAGTAGTTACCTTTGTCTTATGAAATTCAAGTCGAACTGAGGTGGGAGGAATGAGCTAATATTTTAGGAGAAATCGTCTGCCCCAAACTTGAAGGGTAAGCGAGAGTAGAATTCAGCTGATAATCGTGACGATCATCGATTAACGGAGCCGCTAAAAGTGAAAGAAACCAATAAATCTGCATAAGCCTTTAGCGACACTTTCAGAGCTATTATTTCCATACCAATAGACAAAAATCCTACGATCGTCATTGATTCTTTCAGTTTTTCTAACTTCACTTCTTTTAGTGACAACTTCTATACCCAAAGTGGTATTCGTCAAAAAAGAATAAAAAAAAAGGGATTTGAGTAGAAGTATAGAGTAAAAAAATATGTTTGAGAGTCAGGTTTGTATTATATATTTTAAATTTTTTTATATAAAAATTAATCTAAAAAAATATTACAGTTGAGCCGGGTTCAATTTTAGCATTTTTAATATAGGTTGACTTTAGATAAAATTTTAGACTCATTTTTTAAGTAGATTTCGGACCTTTCGGGCCTAAAATTCTGCATTGGCCCAACCTGTACCCAATTTAGCTCGACTTATAGTCAAATCTATCCACAAATTGGAGAAAGGTTAAAGTGGAAAAATATATAGTCGCACTAGGGGAAATTTCAAATTTGATCCAATAATTGGATTTGTAAATTTTGATTTTGTGCAATTATGAGCATAAATTTTGATGGTCAAATATGCACATGAAACTTTACCTTTTAATTTATTTGTAATATTTTAATAAATAAATTATTTATTTTCATATTGTATATAGTTTATTTGTGTATGCAGTATTTAAATGTATAATGGTGTTATATGGTGCTTTTTTATAAGGTTTTCATAAACCAAATCGACGATTGAACCGCCAATATAAATTCTCTTACTCACATTGATGATTGGTACGGATAAAAAATGTTACCCACAACAAAAGAACAACACTCAAAACTTATAACTCTCAAAATATCATTCATTAAAATAATTACAAAAATTCAATAAATCAAGTTTAAGACGATTAGATGGCTTTAATCGGAGTCGAAAGGGACCAAAGCAGTGCCTTGGCTCAAATCTAGAGTAGAGGTTTCAATACATCTGGGAGGTACTATAAATTTTGAGCCATTGACTTGGATGTTTAGCTACATCCAAGCCATGTACCAATATTTGGAACCCATATACCTAAAATTGAGTTCAATATTTCGATACCAAAAGGGGATATGTTGAAACTTTGAAGTAAAAGACGAAAAATTAAAGTTTAAAACATTGCAAAATCACTCCAAAACATTTATTTCTCAAGTAAATATATAACATACTCAAAAAGTTCTTATAAAACCATGCAAAAATCATGCTCAAAACTCGTCATAGCATTAAATTTCCCTAACCAAACATCATGGCAACTTACAGTAAAACACATTCATACATCAAAGAAAATAATGACCAAGGATAGATTAAAAACTAAGCATACACATACCAAAAAATAATCAATAACATAACATCCAATATCAAGACCATAGTAACATGAAACTAACATATATGCATACAACAGAATGAGTTGTCAAGCACATGTAACACCCTATACCCGACTTGGGCGTTGGGTTCGAGCTACGAGATATCACATTCATTGTTACGATTCAATTTAACTTTATAAACATGCTATCAATCATAATACTCATTCGCAATATGTTATACCTTCATTTTTGGGTCCTTTACGAGCTTACGAAAGTTTTTAAGGTGACTCAGGGTCAAATAAGGACCAAACTGTAAAAATTTCAAAATATTGAGTTGATGTCACGACTGCGGAGGTACCTTGTTGTGAGTTTAGAGGTCACTGACTTGATCTCGTCACAAAGTTAAAGGGCTCGACGTCGCGACGTGACCATCTGTTTCCAAATAGTCCAAATGGTACCAAATTGCATCACCTATACAAACAACCAATGCCACAATTGTACCATTCCATTAAAGAATACCATTCCCATATACTTAATTCTAGCCTTTAGCATCATAGATACATATACATTACACAATTTCATTATCACAACTTTAACACATATGACATTCCACGTACCAAATCATTTAAACCATTTCCATCCACTTATATCAATTTTATATATATATATATATATATATATATATATATATATACACACACACACACATATATATATATATGTATGTATGTATGTATGTATTTAAGAAGATATGCGCTAAAATTAAACTACATTGCCACTCCTAAATTCAATATGACCATATTGATATAAGTCTGACTCCGAAACCTGGGTACATGCCATATATCAAAATTAAAAAGGGACTATACAAAAAAAAAAAATTAGTTGAGGGCTATAGATTGGATGTTAAGTTTGTAATAGCCCGTTTTTCAGTGGTACCAAAAACAATGATTTTGAAACCTCGTATTCCAATGATCGAGTTATTAAATAGTATTATATTGATTTTTTGTCTAAAAATTTTAGTGATTGGATGGCTAATTAGTGTGTAAGGACTAAATTATAAAAACTGTAAAAATTGATTTCTATTGGTTTTATTTGATAATAGGATTAAAGAAAATTTAGTTAAGTCCTAAAATGGTAATTAGGCCATTTATTTTGATAGTAGATGGTTTGTGCATGTTTTTAAGTGGAAATTTCATTTGGTATTAAGTTAAGCTTTAGTGTTAAAATATTAAAACATTAAAACATGACCGATAGTGGTCATCTTGATATTTCTTTTCTTTTCACCGAAATCACCATTGTTGAAGGGAAGGAATTCGACCAAGCTTTCCATTCATGCATGGTAAGTTTAAATTAACCTATTTTTTTTTGTAAATTTTATTTTTTTCAAATCGTTGTAACTTAATCTAGGTAACTCGTACGTTGATTTTCAAAACTGTTAAAGATTTGAGATGTTGCCATTGTTGAATATTAAAGCTTTTAGTGTTAAATTGATAAATTGTGATGAATCATTATAAATTGGGATTCGAATAAATTGGTAGATAATCAAGAAAAAAGAGAAATTTTGGAGTAATCCCTAATGCCTTGTTTATTGTCATATTTCCAAGTAAGTTTATATAGAACTTATTATGTTATTTTATATTATGTTTGAATTGTATGTTTATATTTGTTAAATTACATACATGTTAAATATTAATGATTTATGGCATCTAAAGAGTTAAAATGGAAACTGTGATATTTCTTATAAATACAGTGTGAAATGAATTGGGAATTATTATATGAATGAATGATATGTACAGGATGATGTTATAATGTTTAATGGGTATATGAATTGCTATTTGAATATGAAAAGTGCATACAGTTACAGAACATAAACAATACGAATTTGATATCAAGCTGTGTGAATTTAGAAAACAATTGAGATGTAAATGGCTTGCTATTAAACTCCTAAAAGGGAGAACGAGTGTAACGCCCCAAATAATATATTTCAGTTTCTGTAAATATTTAACACAAATATTTGTTTGCTTTAGTGGTTAAGTGTTTTGGGTGAGTGTGTGAGGTCCCAAGTTTAAGCCTTACCTTAAGTAAAAATTTTGTTACTTTTGGAATTAAGCCCTATCTCTGTTCTGTGGGCTTATATTTAATTGTCTATAATTCCATATCAGAATGAGCTTGTTGGTTCAAGTGGTAAGGGAATTGGTGCGTTAAAGGTCTTATGTTTGAATCCATGTGCGAGTGGGGGAATTTATTTTTGCTCGATTAACCAAGAGAGTTTCGGTTGAACATAAATTCTGAGGAGGTTGAGTAGTGTGTTAGTGGGAGTAAAATTAGGGGTTACATTATCTTGCCTGGGGATTCTATTTTCTTTTTCTTTTTTTTTTCAAATTTTACTTTTCCTCTTTGCCCTAAGTTTCTGACGTTAGTCCCTTTCTCTGTCGTTTCTCCCCCTTTTCCACTTTTGATTTTTGTTTTCTTTTTGTCGGCTGTCACACCTTCGTTCTTGTTATTTCAGTTTTCATAGCGCGTTCGGATAACTAGGCTTTGATTTTCTATAACTTGCGTTTTTTTTCCATCGTTCATTGGGGTTATATGGTTGTTTTGGCAGCAACAAATTAGGAGGATCGTGATTCTTCTCTTGCAAAATCGTAGTTAGTCGTTCGGAGTGTTGGGGTAAGCGGTAAGCGCTTGATTTGAACTATGGTTGGTTTCAAATTCTCGGTTTAACCATGCTTTTAAGTTTGATTCTGAGCTTTGGTATGCCGATTATAGGTTTTGGTGGTCTTGGGATTGTTTTTGCATCGCAACAATACCAGGTGTGTATCCGAAACGCAGAAAATGAAGCTTCGATAAAAGTTAAAAAATGAACCTGTCGATGCCAGACGGGCGTATGGTTGCCCGTGCGGTAGGCCGTGTGCGAGAACACGACCGTGTGGTCGACAAAGGCACGGTCGTGCATAGCACACGGCCGTGTGGTGGCTTGAGTGTGGCTATGTGGGCCCAACGGGCTCGGCCAATTTGGGCGTGTGGGCCCACACGGGCATGACTGATCGCTAAAATCAGAATTTTAAAATTTATAAAAGAATGATTGAACCTGGAAACTAACTCTGACAACGATTAAAGGCAAGTGTACCTATCGAACAGTAGTAGAGCTTAGGCAAGACCGGATTGTCGAACCCAAAGGAACTAAAAGTATTAATACTAACTTTCTTTTTATTATTTAGCCTTAAAAATAAAGTGAAGTTGTTTTAATCTAAATTAACGACGACTAAGCTAAGGACAAAGACAAAAAGAACGAATTGAAAAATAACTTGAAGAAAAATTCAATTGATCATGACGATACCCTCAGGAAGAATCCATCTAGACTTCACTTGTTATCTAACTTTGAATCATATGATTTATTTACTTAGCTTGATCCGTAGGAATCCCTAACGTATATTAAACCCTCTCTCGAGATGAATAACGTCTAACTCTAGGTTAATTAGTGGAACTCTTTTTCTCTTATAATAACCCCCTAGAATAGCAGTAAATCGATCTATGGATTCCCATATTAGGTTTCAGCCTAATCTGGCAAAATCTCGTAACCTTATCTCTGGGCGTTCGATCAATTCCGCTTAATTATGCTAGATCTACTCTTAAGTATGGTCTATTCCTCCTCCATCTAAGCACATCAGATTTGGATTAAGCATGCATAATTAAGAACAAACTAAGTAGTTATCATATAATTCAAAAATCAAATAATAAGATTCATCTAGGTTTCATCCCCTTCAGGTATCTTAGGGGTTTAGTTCATAACTAAATAATAAAACATCTCAAGAGAAAAGATAAAATAAAACATAAGAAATCCCTAAAACTCCCTGAAGGAATTGAGGGAAAATTCCGCTGTCTTGAGTATAATTTCGGCTTCTTGGGATGGATCAACTGGCTAACTTCGAGCGATTCCCACAATTCTAACCTTTTCGGCTTGGCTCCTTGGCCTAGCTCGACGCCCTCTCAAAGGTGGCACTTAGGGGATATATATAGGTTCTTTGGAATGCGATTCTTTCTCCCTAAGTATCCTTTTCCGACTAAAATTGCTCATTCTAGCGACAGAGGCACGGCCATGGCACACACCCGTGTGGATCAACTTCAAGCCGTGTTCAGATTTATACTTTGAGGCACGGCCTTGTAAGTCGGGGGTCAGGCCGTGCTCTAGGTGATCGGCGGGGAACGACCATGTGGGGTTTAGGCCAGGCCGTGCCTATTCTGTGCTAAGGCCTAATTACTCTGTTTTGGGACCGTTTTATGTTCTTTTCATCCTCGGGTGCTTTCCTGGGTATAAGACATGAAAAGAAAAGATTAAGAGCACCTTTTTACATAAATCAAGAGATAAATCATCCAAAAGCATACTAAATATGGGATTAAAATATGTTATAATTACGGTTTATCAATGGCACACGGGCGTGTGGATTCTTGGGCCAGGCCGTGTGTGTAACACCCCTTAAACCCAAACTGTCGCCGGAATAGGGTTACGAGGCATTACCAGACATATCAGACTGATTACAATTAATTCACAAATAAAATGACATTTATAGTATAATTATTAAATAAGTCCCTATAATAGACTTTCAAAGCCCAAAACATTTATTAAAAGTAGAATGTGACTTATTCGAATTTTCTAGATTTTTTTTTTAAATCCTATAAAAATTTCGGCAGCATTTCTACTTATTTTTACCTAACTCCCCCTGCAAATTCAAACCAAATCAACCAATACCAAATTTATCATTTTATAACTTCATATCATTTTCCTCATTCAAAACATTATAATCATTTATATACAACCAAAATCATTTAACTTTATGTATGTTTATAATTCATATAACTATCTAGTACATGCCACTTAACAAAAAGGAAGAAATTCATCACCAAAATCTTCTTGTTGGAGTCGGGTTTGTTTTGGATGCTGGACCGGATCCGAAACTCTAATGACCTGCGCACGGAAACAACAGTACGCTGAGTATTTCATACTCAGTGGTATTACTATAAATCAAAATTATTTAACATTAATAAATTACAAACATCACCATAAACTTTATAAATTATTAAAACTAATTATACATAATTATATATATATCACTTCATAAATCTTAAATTCACATTTCATTTAACACATACTAATTCAATTCATAATTTAACACGTATATTCTTTCACATACCTTTCAATAGAGCCAAATCAATCCATCTCATTTTCAAAGTTCCATTTCAATTACTTACCCTATTAACAATGCTCGGACTCTGACAGATACGTGGATTCCACCCAAGCACACCAAAATATCCAACCCAATCACACCCGGAATAATATAAATCCTCCATAACACACCAGTATAATATAACCTCCAAAACACACCAATATATCATGTCCTCCCAAACACACCAATAAGGCATTAAATGCCTCTTCGGATAAACCGAAGCATATAATAACAGAATCATCTTCTCGGCCGAGCTACAAATCTCCTCATCACATCACAAATCCAATGGCATGCCATTTGTATCAAATCTAGTCCGACAAGTTAATAGGGTATTCAAATCATTTCTCAATTAAATTTTTAATTCAATTCAAAACACACCTTTCATTTTAATACATTTTCCACTTTCTAATTACTAAACAATTTAAATACTTAAACATATTCACACTTCATCTCATTCTCATTCATATCAATAATAATACTTACCTTATAAATTACTTACCATGCATATAAATTTAAAAATAACATTAACTAAATAGTAGTTTGAATTATAGTAATACAAACCGAAATACAAGTTTACTCCTCCACGATCTTTTCTTTTCCCTTGGATGCCGATGCCTCGTTTTCCTTGTTAGCTACGAAAATAATAATAATTTACATTATTAATTACAGCATTAAATTACAATAAATAATGAATTTTATTCAATTTCTACTCTTCCTCTTCATTCTACATTCTTTATACACAAATCTATTATTTACTTATAAGTTCTTTCAAAGCTGTCTACCTGAGTCATTGTCACTAAATTAGCTATATCTCGAGTTACAGAATTCGGAATTAAGATCCGTAAATTTTATATGAAACTAGACTCATATATCTACTTCCCATAAAATTTTCAGAATTTTTTAGTTAGCCAATAAGTACAGTTTATTCTTTGAAATCACCCCTATTCTGTTGTCTGACAGTTCCGACCACTCTTTGCTAAAATTTAATTATCTTATTGTACAGAAATCAAATGATGTTCTAGTTTGTTTCCTATAAAACTAGACTCATTAAGTAATCTAACCATATAAGTTATGGCCCACAATTATTTTTGTACAATTTTTAATGATTTTTATAAGTCAGAACAGGGGATCTCGAAATCACTCTGAACCAGTCTCACAAAAATATAAATATCTCAAAATACAGAATTCCTTTGCTTTCTCTGTTTCTCTCATATGAAAATAGACTCATTAAGGTTTAATTTCATATCTCATTCAACTTCTATTTCCATTTCTACTATTTTTGGTGATTTTTCAAAGTTACTCTTCTGCTGCTGTCCTAAAATTATTTTCTTATAACTCAATTTGCAATTTAATCCTAATTAAGTTTACTTATTTTCTTAACTTATTTCATGCTTTGATTCTACTTAAATTCCTTCCATAATCAACTTGACTATCTAATTCATAATAAAACCCTAATTTATAATTTCTTCCAAATTAATCTCTATAGTAGAAAACTTATAGTTTACTTTACAATTTAATCCTTTTACTAATTCTACGTAGATTTCATTTAATTTAATCCCTAATTCATCTTTTTCTTCAACCTCAACTATACTTAAAAACCTAAAAACTCTTAGAATATCTACTTAGTTTCATCAAAATCTTGCTTTAAAGCTTCTAAAACATCAAAAATTAAGAAAATAGGACTTGATTGACTTACCTATTTAAACTTCAACCTTTAAAATCCCTATTTTCCCCTTGTTATTTTCTTTTCTTCTTTCTCTTCTCTGTGTCGAGAGCCTTTCTATTACTACTTCTTCTTTCTTTTTTCTTTTTTTTTTTAGCTTTTGCTTTTACTTCTTTTAATCTTATCTACTTATTATATTATAATAATATAATATATATCTAATATAAAATTATATACTAATCATATCCATTATAATTTAATATAATAAAACAATAAAAATCTTAGATTCTTATCATCATCTGCCGCCCAACTTATTCCAAATGGCTTAATTGCCATTTTAGCCCTTTTTGCTTTCTTTTAATCTATATTTATACTTTTACTCTTTATTCAATTTGATCCTTTTTCCTAATTACTTTAAATTAAGCTAAATTCACTAAATAAAAATCTAATTAATCACACTATTAGACTCATAATTACTCCTAATAATTATTTGCTAACTTGATTTACTAAAACGGAGGCCCGATAACACACTTTTTCCGGTGCTACGGATTTTGGGTCGTTACATTTCTTCCCCCCCTTAATAAATTTCGTCCTCGAAATTTACCTGAGAATAGGTGAGGATATTGTACTCTCATGGTTTCTTCCGGTTCCCAAGTTGCTTCTTCCACACTATGGCTTCTCCACAATACTTTTACCAAAGGAACTCGTTTGTTTCTTAATTCTTTCACTTCTCGAGCTAGTATTTGAACAGGTTCTTCTTCATATGACAAATCCGGACTAATCTCAATGTCTTCAGTAGAAATAATATGAAATGGATCCGATCGATACCTTCGTAACATGGAAACATGAAAAACATTATGAATTTTTTGTAATTCCTGAGGTAAAGCTAATCGATAGGCAACCGGTCCGATTCTTTCAACTACTTCATACGGCCCAATGTAACGAGGACTTAATTTTCCTTTGCGGCCAAATCTCAAAATTTTCTTCCAAAGCGATACCTTTAAAAACACTTTATCACCCACAGAATACTCTATGTCCCGTCGCTTCAGATCTGCATAAGACTTTTGTCTATCAAAAGCTACTTTCAACCTGTCTTTGATCTTTTTAACTATTTCTTACATCTCTCCGAATTAATTAGGTCCAACTATCTTTTTCTCATTCAGCTCTGTCCAACATACCGGTGATCGACATCTTCGACCATATAATGCTTCATATGGAGCCATCTGAATACTAGATTGAAAACTATTATTATAAACAAATTCAGCTAACGGCAAGTATCGTTCCCAACTTTGATTCAAAGTCAATAATGCAAGCCCTAAGCATGTCTTCTAAAATTTGAATTACAGATTCGATTGTCCGTCGGTTTGTGGATGAAATGCAGTACTAAATTTAAGCCGAGTACCCAAAGAATCATGTAACTGCCTCCAAAATCTTGATGTAAATCGTGGATCCCGATCGGAAATTATAGACACTGGAATACCATGTAGTCTCACAATTTCTCGGATATAAATTTCAGCAAGTTTCTGTAGAGACCAATCAGTTCTGATTGCTATGAAATGAGCAGACTTAGTAAGTCGATCAACTATTACCCAAATAGCATTCTTTTTGCTCACCGATAGTGGTAACCCTGTAACAAAATCCATAGTAATACTATCCCATTTCCATTCAGGAATACTAATAGACTGGAGTAACCCAGTCGGTACCTAATGTTCTGCCTTTACTCGTTGACAAGTCAAACATTTACTGACATATTCAACTATATCTTTCTTCATCCCTGGCCACCAATAAAGCTCCCGTAAATTACGATACATTTTTGTTCCACCAGGATGCAATGCAAAGGTGCTATCATGTGCTTCTTGAAGAATCATCTTCTTTAATTCAGAAGTAGCTGGAACACAAATCCGATTTTGAAACCTCAAACAATCATGTTCATCAATACTAAAACTCTCTGTTGAACCATTTCGTACCATTTCTCTTTTCTTCAATAATCTGTCATCTTTCATCTGAGCTATTTTAATCTGATCAAACATCATCGGCTTAACCCTTAACTCAGCTAACAAGGTCCCATCATCATTAATACTAAGCCGAGCAAACATTACCCATAATTCAATCGCAGCTTTCCTGCTCAATGCATCAGCTACTACATTTGCTTTTCCTGGATGATAGTCTATAACACAATCATAATCTTTTAGAAGCTCGATCCACCGTCTTTGCCTTAAATTCAACTCTTTCGCTCTGTAAGATATTTGAGACTTTTATGGTCTGTGTAGATGTAGCATTTCTCGCCATAAAGATAATGCCTCCAAATCTTTAAAGCAAAAATTACTGCAGCTAACTCCAAGTCGTGCGTCGGATAATTACGTTCATGTGGTTTCAACTGTCTAGATGCATATGCAACGGCCTTCCCATCTTGCATCAATACACAACCCAAACCACTCAAAGAAGCATCACTGTATACAACAAAATCTTTCCCCGACTCTGGTAATGTTAATACCAGTGCCTCTGTCAACATTTGCTTCAAAGTTTCAAAACTATTCTGGCACTGATCATCCCAAATAAAAGCAATATTTTTCTATAATAGCTTAGTAATTGGCAGTGCTATCTTCGAAAATCCATTAACAAATCTTCGATAATATCCAGCCAAACCAAGAAAACTGCGTACCTCAGATACATTCTTTGGCGCTTTCCACTGAACAATTGCTTCAATTTTCTTCGGATCAACTCTAATCCCATCGGCAGATACCACATGTCCTAAAAATACCACTTGGATAAACGAATTCACATTTACTTAATTTCCCATACAACTGCTTTTCCCATGAGAATCTGTAGAAACTTTTGAAGATGCCGATCATGTTCTCGCCTCTGTCTTGAATATACCAATATATCATCAATAAAAACCACCACAAACCGATCTAAGTAAGAAATTTGGAAAATGCGATTCATCAGATCCATAAAAGCAGCTGGAGCATTGGTCAATCCAAACGGCATTACCAAAAATTCATAATGGCCATAACGAGTACGGAAGGCGATCTTAGGCACATCACTTTCCTTCACCTTGGTGATAATACCGGATCTCAAATCAATTTTAGAAAATCATGAAGCTCCTTAAGTTGATCAAACAAGTCGTCTATACGAGGTAAAGGATACCTGTTTTTGATTGTCACTTTGTTCAACTGTCGATAATCAATGCATAATCGCATAGAACCATCTTTCTTTTTAACAAACAATACTGGAGCTCCCCAAGGTGAAATACTCGGTCGGATAAAGCCTCGATCTAATAAGTCTTGTAATTGCACTTTCAACTCTTTCAACTCAGTAGGCGACATTCGATACGGAGGTATAGAAATTGGTGCTGTACCTGGATACACCTCAATAGCAAATTCAACCTCTCTATCAGGTGGTAAACCCGGTAGTTCTTCCGAAATACATCCGAAAACTCGCATCTGACCCTAATCTGCTACACTAGCTCCCAAATGAATCGAATTAATAACATATGCCAAATCATTTGAACAACCTTCTTTGTAATAATTTGTTAACTTTTATAGCTGAAATGATACGTGTCAAACCACTGGTATGGATGCCATTCACTTCAATTATGTCCCCGTTTTTTGCCTGAATACTAAACCTCTTTTTATAGCAATCCAAAACTACCCCATGTTCAGATAAACAATCCATACCCAATATGATATCGAAATCACCAAAAGGCATGATCAACAAATCCACAGGAAACATTTTATCATGTATTATTAACCAGCACCTCCGACGTACTCTATCTACTAATACTGTTTGTCCCAAAGGACTAGACACCTCTATGAAAACTCTAGACATTGCAGATTCTAACTTCCCCGATTCAACTAATTTTGAATTAATATATGAATGTGACGAACCCGGATCAATTAAAGCATAAATAGGCTCAGAATACAGTAAAAATATACCTGTCACCACATCGTGAGCATTGCCTTCTTCACGGATCCGAACTACATATGCTCTGGCTGGTGCTCTAGCCTCTAACTGTTGTGTAATTATATCACTGTCTCTACTAGCTCCTCCTCTCCTCGAAACAAAACCTCCTCTGGACATTCCTCTACCTCTAGCAGACGATCATCGATCTCTCGAGATCTTTGCGCCGGTGTGTGATTTCACTTTTTGGACAATCTCGAATGAAATGACCTGTAGACCCACATCGAAAACATCGTCGAGTTATCCTCCAACATTCACCTAAGTGTTTCTTCCCACAGTGTTCACAGTCTGGAACCTCAATGTTCCGTTAAGGCCCTTTTACACTACCAGTAGAAATAGTAGTCTCTTTACCCTGACTTTTGTCACCTCGATCAGATCTGAAACTTGGCTTCCAACCACTTCTGAACTCTCTAGATCTTTTTGGTAAAGGATTAGAACTAGCAGTTCCAACTCGTTTCCCAGTCAATTTAGTCATTTCAGACTTTTTATCTAATCCCAAAACTTGTTCTACCATTTTCGCCCGCTCGATCAAATCAACAAATTCAGTGATTCGCTGGGACACTAATTGCAGTTTTATTTCATCTCTTAATCCCCGTAAAAATCTTTTACAACTATCTGCTTCAGTTGGCACAAACTCTGGTGCATATCTACCAAGTCTTGAGAACTCCCGTTCATAGTCCACTACTGTTATTTCACCTTATTTTAGCGTCAAAAATTCTTGTTTCTTGTCTTCTATATACATATCCCCAATATACTTCTTTTGAAATTCTTTTGGAATAGATCCCATGTTTACCGATCGGTCGGTAAATGTCGAATCTGATTCCCACCATAAATATGCTTCACCTTGCAATAAAGATACAACACATAATAGACTTTCTCGTGACGTACATTCTAACTGTTGTAAAATTCTTTTTGTTGCGTCCATCCAGTTTTCCGCTACAGACGGATCAACTCCTTTCAAACCCGAAAATTCCGTGGCACCGTATTTTCTTAATTCTTTAATAGGGGCTGTCTAGAGCAGTATGAGACACATAGTAGCAGTATAGACTCCGCTATTCGTTGAAGAACATCAGTTAAAACTCTCACTGCAACATAATCATTTCTACCTTTTTCATCTCTCTCCCTAATGTTCTCTCTTTCTACTCTGGGAGGCTGATTTCTGATTGGATTTACACTGGGTGTAGCTGACTCGGTTTCATCTAAACCATATGATTCTTCATCCCCAGTGAACATTTCTTCATTTATATCATCAATGTGTTCATCAGACATCTTTAATCTATAAAACAAAAACAATAAATAGGTCAGCATCCAAGATTCCCGACTCAATTTTCAACTCAAAAGTGGCATGTACTACTAGACTCGCTTCCGAGCTCAATTTGGCCCGAGAATCGGCTAAACCTGATAAGCTCTGATACCAACAATTGTAACACCCCTTAACCCCAAATTGTTGCCGGAATAGGGTTACGAGGCATTACCAGACATATCAGACTGATTAAATTAATTCACAAATAAAATGACATTTATAGTATAATTATTAAATAAGTCCCTATAATAGACTTTCAAAGCCCAAAACATTTATTAAAAGTAGAATGTGACTTATTCGAATTTTCTAGATTTTTTTTTTTAAATCCTATAAAAATTTCGGCAGCATTTCTACTTATTTTTACCTAACTCCCCCTACAAATTCAAACCAAATCAACCAATACCAAATTTATCATTTTATAACTTCATATCATTTTCCTCATTCAAAACATTATAATCATTTATATACAACCAAAATCATTTAACTTTATGTATGTTTATAATTCATATAACTATCTAGTACATGCCACTTAACAAAAAGGAAGAAATTCATCACCAAAATCTTCTTGTTGGAGTCGGGTTTGTTTTGGATCTTTGGACCGGATCGAAACTCTAATGACTGCGCACGGAAACAGTGAGATTTGAGTATTTCATACTCAAGTGGTATTACTATAAATCAAAATTATTTAACATTAATAAATTACTAACATCACCATAAACTTTATAAATTATTAAAACTAATTATACATAATTATATATATATCACTTCATAAATCTTAAATTCACATTTCATTTAACACATACTAATTCAATTCATAATTTAACACGTATATTCTTTCACATACCTTTCAATAGAGCCAAATCAATCCATCTCATTTTCAAAGTTCCATTTCAATTACTTACCCTATTAACAATGCTCGGACTCGATGGATACGTGGATTCCACCCAAGCACACCAAAATATCCAACCCAATCACACCGGAATAATATAAATCCTCCATAACACACCAAAGTATAATATAACCTCCAAAACACACCAATATATCATGTCCTCCCAAACACACCAATAAGGCATTAAATGCCTCTTGGATAAACGAAGCATATAATAACAGAATCATCTTCTCGGCCGAGCTACAAATCTCCTCATCACATCACAAATCCAATGGCATGCCATTTGTATCAAATCTAGTCCGACAAGTTAATAGGGTATTCAAATCATTTCTCAATTAAATTTTTAATTCAATTCAAAACACACCTTTCATTTTAATACATTTTCCACTTTCTAATTACTAAACAATTTAAATACTTAAACATATTCACACTTCATCTCATTCTCATTCATATCAATAATAATACTTACCTTATAAATTACTTACCATGCATATAAATTTAAAAATAACATTAACTAAATAGTAGTTTGAATTATAGTAATACAAACCGAAATACAAGTTTACTCCTCCACGATCTTTTCTTTTCCTTTGGATGCCGATGCCTCGTTTTCCTTGTTAGCTACGAAAATAATAATAATTTACATTATTAATTACAGCATTAAATTACAATAAATAATGAATTTTATTCAATTTCTACTCTTCCTCTTCATTCTACATTCTTTATACACAAATCTATTATTTACTTATAAGTTCTTTCAAAGCTGTCTACCTGAGTCATTGTCACTAAATTAGCTATATCTCGAGTTACAGAATTCCGAATTAAGATCCGTAAATTTTATATGAAACTAGACTCATATATATACTTCCCATAAAATTTTCAGAATTTTTTAGTTATCCAATAAGTACAGTTTATTCTTTGAATTCACCCCTATTCTGTTGTCTGACAGTTCCGACCACTCTTTGCTAAAATTTAATTATCTTATTGTACAGAATTCAAATGATGTTCTAGTTTGTTTCCTATAAAACTAGACTCATTAAGTAATCTAACCATATAAGTTATGGCCCACAATTATTTTTGTACAATTTTTAATGATTTTTATAAGTCAGAACAGGGGATCTCGAAATCACTCTGAACCAGTCTCACAAAAATATAAATATCTCAAAATACAGAATTCCTTTGCTTTCTCTGTTTCTCTCATATGAAAATAGACTCATTAAGGTTTAATTTCATATCTCATTCAACTTCTATTTCCATTTCTACTATTTTTGGTGATTTTTCAAAGTTACTCTTCTGCTGCTGTCCTAAAATTGTTTTCTTATAACTCAATTTGCAATTTAATCCTAATTAAGTTTACTTATTTTCTTAACTTATTTCATGCTTTGATTCTACTCAAATTCCTTCCATAATCAACTTGACTATCTAATTCATAATAAAACCCTAATTTGTAATTTCTTCCAAATTAATCTCTATAGTAGAAAACTTATAGTTTACTTTACAATTTAATCCTTTTACTAATTCTACGTAGATTTCATTTAATTTAATCCCTAATTCATCTTTTTCTTCAACCTCAACTATACTTAAAAACCTAAAAACTCTTAGAATATCTACTTAGTTTCATCAAAATCTTGCTTTAAAGCTTCTAAAACATCAAAAATTAAGAAAATAGATCTTGATTGACTTACCTATTTAAACTTCAACCTTTAAAATCCCTATTTTCCCCTTGTTATTTTCTTTTCTTCTTTCTCTTCTCTGTGTCGAGAGCCTTTCTATTACTACTTCTTCTTTCTTTTTTCTTTTTTTTTTTAGCTTTTGCTTTTACTTCTTTTAATCTTATCTACTTATTATATTATAATAATATAATATATATCTAATATAAAATTATATACTAATCATATCCATTATAATTTAATATAATAAAACAATAAAAATCTTAGATTCTTATCATCATCTGCGCTTAACTTATTCCAAATGTCTTAATTGCCATTTTAGCCTTTTTGCTTTCTTTTAATCTATATTTATACTTTTACTCTTTATTCAATTTGATCCTTTTTCCTAATTACTTTAAATTAAGCTAAATTCACTAAATAAAAATCTAATTAATCACACTATTAGACTCATAATTACTCCTAATAATTATTTGCTAACTTGATTTACTAAAACGGAGGCCCGATAACACACTTTTTCCGGTGCTACGGATTTTGGGTCGTTACAGTGTGGGCTACACGGGTAAGGCCAATCTAGGCGTGTGGGCCCACATGGCTATGTAGACCCATAATTCTAAAATATTCCCTTAGGCGGGTTGTTCCATTCGACTGTGGACCTATCGTAATGTCGGTAAGGGCTAATTAAACCCCTATATGTATGCTATGAAATTCTGCTAGACTGATCTAATTAGGATACTAATGTAAGCCTGATTATACTGTTATAAGTGTATCTGTGATTTGTATTAAGCATGTTGAGCATGTTTAGACTGATAATTCTATATCTGATATCTACATCTCCTTTGGGGTAGGTTTTATATATATGTGGAGGAAGTGTTCTATATGGCGACCATTGCCTATATTCTGGCAGCTTGGCTGCACTACATTTGATACGTGTCGTAACGACACAATGTGGTGTGCAGGGATGGGTGGGTGTTTTTAACCTCAGATATGGTGTGATGGAATGGTCGGAGCTGGTGTGTAGAGGACGGGGGTAGGACTTTTGCATATTTGATATCTGATCTGTACATCCGTATCTCATGAATCAGATCTCCGAGATGGGCATAAGCGGGTCAGATATCGATTGTGTGAAATGTTTCTGTATGTTGCTCATCTATTTCTGTTGGGTTACACACTGAGTTTAAGTAAACTCACATCTGTTTGTCTGTTCTGTCAGGTAATCCTCAGACTTAGGCGGATCGGTGCGACGAAGACACAACGGTGACCACTATTTCGTAAAACAGTTAAACTTAATTCTTTTAGTTTATTTTAAATTTTGGACTTATTTGAGAGTTGTAATTTTTGGGGACTCTTTGGACTATTTGGTTTTTTAACTGATTATTTTTGGATTGTTTGTCAATTTGATTGTTTTGGTAAAATTGTTTTAGTAAAATGATGGTTTTTATGTAAACAACGGATTTTCTAAAAACACGACTTCGTTTTCGAACTATCACGACTAAGGCTTCCGCTGTAATAAGTTTTGGTAAAGAAATTGACTAATTTATGGTTTTTAGTAAATTTCAAAGATTATTGCCAAGTCAACACGGCTTCCAAAACCCATTTCTTGTAATATCACTAGATTCGGCCATAACGTCTAGACCGAATTTGGGGTGTTACATTTAGTGGTATCAAAGCCAAGTTTAAAACTCAGCTGTGGATTTTGGGTGCCAAAATTGTGTCTTAAAAGAATTGGTTTTCAAATTTCTTGAATAAATTGAAAAAGTATGTGGTACACGGAGTCTCTGGCACCGATCCTATAAGTACTTCTAAAACTTAGTCAGAACTGTTCTAAAAATACAGTAGATAGCATTTATGGGAAACTGTATTGAGATAGTTAGAAACTGAAACTTTTAAAAATGATTCTAAACTTCCGATAATTTATGCATAAAATATCTGTTGATAACAAACTGAAACTGAAGCATAAAATTTTTAATGTAGATAAAACTCGAATTAGATAATGAGCACACGTGGAATTTGCGGACATGGTACTCATGACCGTGGAAGAGGCCGTAGGGGGCTCGGGCTGAGTCTTTCTCTTTGGGTAGTATGCCACATCTGGATACGAACAAGACACCAGTTTTGCCTACTATTGAGACTGGGTCTCAAAGCCGTTCGGCTGGGGATGACGCATTGTCCCAGACCATACTGAGGATATTAGAGAGGGTCGCTGGACCCCATTCTGGTTCTGGGGACCGAGGGTTAGTAATTGAATGACTCCGGTCTAATGGTGCTGAGCTGTTTAGGGGTGTCACTAGAGTCGCCCCTAATGTGGCCGAGTATTGGTTGGAGGCCACGGAGAGGATTATGAATGATCTGGACTACACTCCTGAGCAGAAACTGAAGGGTGCAGTCTCCCTGCTTCGCGATAAGGCTTATCAGTGGTGGTTGACGGTTGATGAAGGTACTCAGCCTAACTGATTGAGTTGTGACTTCTTTAAGACCACCTTCTAGAGTAAGTACGTGGGGCAAGTTATGTGGATGCTCGTAGGTGTGAGTTCATAAATCTTACGCAAGGCGATAGGTCTGTGGTCGAGTATAAGGCCGAATTTCTAAGGTTGAGCCGCTACAAGTGAGGTATGGTAACGTCTGAGTACGAAAGGTGCGTCCGATTTGAGAATGGCTTAGGAGATAGTTTGAGGGTACTGATTGCTCCACAGAGGGACTAAGAGTTTGCTGTTTTGGTTGAGAAGATGAAGATAGCCGAGGATGTTAAGCGCGTGGAATGCCAGAATAGGGATCGAGAAAGGGGTAAGAATAAGAGGGATTCAGAGCCCTCAAGTTCTGTGCAGAGGCCTAAAAAAAAGGCCAAATCTGATAGGCCAGTTAGAGTAAGGGTTTCTGTTGCTCCTACTAGGATCCAGCCGTATAGTAATTATGGTAGACGCCATCTGGGTAAGTGTTGGAGGAGGATAGGGGCTTGTCTGAGGTATGGGTTTCTTGATTACTGTATTAGGGAGTGTCCGTAAAGGGTTGATCAGATGCAAGCTTCGGCACCAGATTCTGCGCAACCTTAGAGAATAGTTCAGTAGCCACCTAGAACCGTGGACAGTCTAGGGGTGGTAATGGTATGGATTGTGGATAGAGAGCACGGGGTAGAAGTGATAGTCAGACTGATGTGAGGCAACCTGCACTTGTCTATGATGCTCGACGCCGAGAAGACAAAGATGCTCCAGATGTTATCACTGGTACGTTCTTAATTTCTGATGTACCATATACTGCTCTTATAGACATAGGTTCCACGCATTCCTATGTAGCTAGCTCTGTATCTAAAAATTTAGGGGTTTCTATTGAGAGCACTTCTTGTGAGATCACTGTACTGAGTCTATTGGGGCAGTCTGTTCGGGTTAGTAAACTCTATAGGGATGTTCCATTAGAGGTACAAGGTACTATTTTTCTAGCGAATCTGATAGAGCTTCCGTTTGGAGAGTTTGACTTAATTTTGGGCATGGATTGGTTGGTCAAGCACCAAGTTAGTTTGGACTGCGCGACTAAGAGGGTCATACTAAAGACTGATGATGATAGAAAAATGGTCATAATCAGAAAGCGTCAAGATTATCTGTCCAACGTGATCTCTATTATTGTGGCTGAGAAACTGGTTCGGAAAGGGTGTGAGGCGTACTTGGCTTACGTCAGTGTTTCTGATTCTGGGGACTCTTCTATTGAGAATATCAGAACTGTAAGGGATTTTTTGGATGTCTTTCCTAAGGAGTTACTGAGTTTATCTCCTAGTCGAGAGGTCGAGTTTGGGATTGAACTTCTTCCGGGTACAGCTACAGTGTCCACCGCTCCCTACCGAATGGCACCGAAGGAGCTTACAGAACTTAAGGCTCAACTGCAAGAACTTCTAGACCGTGGTTTCATCGGTCCTATTGTGTCTCCATGGAGGCACCAGTTTTATTTGTTAAGAAGAAGCATAGGACCATGAGGATGTGCATTGACTATTGGCAGCTGAATAAGTTGACCGTGAAAAATAAGTGTAACAACCTGTTTTTAGTCAAATTAGAATAGTGGTTTTGGGACCACAAATCTGAAGTCAAAATATTTATTTTATTATTATTTTAATGTTTATAGCATGATAACATGTATGTATGAAAATTTCGTAAAGTAATTTTATCATTTAGATGGTCAATTTTATAAAAAGGACTAAATCGCGTAAAGTGTAAAATGCATGCTCTATTAGCTAAAGGTGTCAAAAAGCTATAGAACCTTAAATTTTAAGTCCTTATATTGTAAATAGACCATTAACATGATAGTGTATGATATTGGCTTGGTAAATTTGAAATACTTAATGTTCATTAAGGTTATTTTTGGTATTTGGTTATTAAAGGTTAATTTAATTAAAACAAAACATAAAAATTAAGGCATTCATCTTCTTATGCTGATTTTGAAGGAAGAAGAAAGACATTTCTTTAGGGTTCATTCGGCCATGGCATTTTTCTTCAATTAGGTATGGTTTTTGTCCGATTTTTAATGATTTTACGTTTTTGAGATCGTTGCAGCTTAGTCTAGCTAGCCTATGGACTAATTTGCGAAATTGTTAAAGATTTTGAATGATTCCACTTATGAATACATGTGTGTTTTGATGTTTGATGATAGATTTTAAATGCTTGTTGATAGATATACAAGTTTTGTTAAGTGATTTTTAAAGAAAATGTAAATTAGGGGTTAAATTGTGAAATGTATAAATTTAGGGCTTAAAATGTGAAATAAATGAGAAATATGGGCTGATATGAATACTAGGGAAATTCGGCTAGTATGGGTTCATTTTGAATTTCACTAAATTGTGATTTTATGGAATAAGGACAAAATTGTAAAAAAAGTGAAAGTTTAGGGGAAAATTGTAAATATGCCTTAAAGAGTGTTTTGGACTAAATTGAATGAGTAGATGATTAAATAAGTTAATTTTGAATATATTTAGATCAAGAAAAGTGAAATACGAACTTGGATCAGGGAAAAGATAAAGTTATTGATTGATCGACTCATTTCGTAGTTTACACATCCGAGTTAAGACTCGTATATAACAAGAATTTTTATAATTATGCTTTAAATGCTTTGATATTGCATATATTGTGTATATGAGATTAAATTTATGTTTAACGATGATTCAGTTATATATGGCACTTAGTGTGCTATTTGACATATCTCCAGTTATATATAGCACTTAGTGTGCAAGATCGAGATAGCTTCGACTATGTATGACACTTTGTGTGCTATTTGAGATAACGTCAGCTATGTAAGGCACTTAGTGTGTGAGATTATAATAGCTTCGGCTAGGTATTGGCACTCAGTGTGAGAAATATCGAGTATTCGATAGTATTCCGAAAAGGTATGAGTTCGTTATGAATTTGTACAAGTATGTACATGTAAAGTATGATATTCAAATAGAAGAAGTCATGAATTTGCATAAAAGCATATGAGTAAGCCTGAGGAAGGTTTGTTGTTATTATGAATTATATGTTAAATAGTTCAAATTGATGATTTGTGTATTATGATTTGTTAAACATATTTCGTACGAACTTACTAAGCTTTATAGCTTACTTTGTTTATTTTTCTTGTGTTTTATAGTGAATTCAAAGCTAGCTCAGATTCAGGGATCGTCGGAGGCTATGCCACACTATCCAACCATCACTTTGGTACTTTTGAGCTTATGGTTTGATCATATGGCATGTATAAGAACTATGGTGATGTTGGTTATGTTTGGTAGCAAGTTTTGCCATTTGAGATGGCTTGTAAATGTATTTATTTTGGTTTGTGTATATAGCCATGAAAGTTGGCTTGTTTTGGTATGTTTGAGCGTAGTGTATGTACATATAAGTATATGACTTATGTTATGAAGTTTGTGGAATTAGTATCATGCTTGTGAATTGGTACTAAATGAATTATGTTTGGGAAATGTTTATGGATGTGCTAATGCTACTTGTGAGGTGTTTAATGTTACTTGGAAATGGTTGATGAATTGATGATGTTGTAATTGAGGTTAAAGCTAAGAAATGCTTAGATGAAATGGTAGGAATTATATTTGATTAGGTTATTTTTGGTTGCCTATTATGCTTTGTTTTGGTGTCATATGTGTAGGTGAAGGTGTGTATCAAATGGGGTGGCAAAATGGCTTGGTAAATAACCTATTTTTGTCCACACGGCCAGAGACACGGGCGTGGGTCTCAGCCGTGTGTGACACACGATCATTATACACGGCTGTGTGTCCCCTGGTGTTGAAATTGAAATGAAGTCAGTATGCTCCACACGGTCTCACACACGGGCGTGTGATCGGCCGTATGGCACAAGTCAGTATACCCCTCTAAATTGGCATACGGTCTAGCACATGAGCGTGTGACTTGGTCGTGTTGCATAAGTCAGTATACCCTACAGGTTTGGCACAGCCTAGCACACGGCTTGGCACTCGGACGTGTGTGGCCATTTAGAAGGGCACACGGGCTAGACACACGGGCGTGTGGTTGGCCGTGTGACCCAAGTCAGTAACCTCACTTGTTTGGACACAGGGTAGGACACGAGCCAGGACACGGCCATGTGCTCCCAATTCGAATGTCCACACGGCCTGTGACACGGGTGTAATACCCCTATACCCGGTTCAATTATGCAAACCCGGTATAAGACTACTACATTTGGTGCCAAAACAATTATGGCCAGATACTGTTTAATTAAAACATTTGTATATAATATTTGAACTTACCAACCATTTTTGCTAACATATTTATTGTTTATTAATTCATTCCATATATACTAAAATACTTCAAATAACTGAAAATAGATAAAATTTCAAGAATCTACATTTTAGTCCCTATCACATGGGGACACCTTTGAACTACATATGTACATGCCATTTTAATACAAAATATAGTACCTACTTTTGAAGCCCTTGAGGATGTGATGAGATGAGAGATCTTCTAGTTGGACTTCTTCTTTTGTCTACTTGTACCTCACACGCGTTAAAATAAGCGCGTTAAGCGATGAAGGCTTAGTAAGCACTACAAAAATAATTAAATAAGCAATCATAATGAGAATATTTTAACTCAATCAATTATTGCATATCTTCTCACATATAAGTTTCTTCATGTATGCCTTGCTTTAATAAAATTTAACTTATCTTTTGTAAGGTATAAATCTTACCTTAACACATCGGTAATTCACTTTGTCCTCGTTTCAATTCTTAGCCCAAAGTAGACTTTATAGAACACATCGGATATACGGAACATATACAGAGGTGCATTATGATGCACAAGTGAACAGAGAGCACCAATGTGCTAATAATCAGAGAGCACTGACGTGCTAATAATCAGAGAGCACCAACGTGCTAATATCAGAGAGCACCAACGTGCTAATATCAGAGAGCACCAACGTGCTAATATCAGAGAGCACTAACGTGCTAATATCAGAGAGCGCGCTAAAGTTCCTTAATGGCATGCCACTAATATCCCAGTAGTTCTAATTTCGTCTACTTGGGCATTAAAGCTGAATCTCATGTATTTAAATAATTCACATAAATATTTCAAAAAGGATAAATAACAATAATTTAAAATTCTTATAGTACTTACAACAAAAGGTTGAGGTGATATAAATTCTTCTTCCTTCACTCCTTAACCTTCTCTTTTCCTTTTCCTTCAATTCGGTCCTCTCCTTCCTTTTCTTTTTCTTCAATTTCATATAAACATATAACATTTATATGTTAAAAATAATCAAATAATTTCCTGTACTATTTAATAAAATAAACATGTATTTTATGATAAACTCATGCTTTCTTACTTTTGCTCACATTTCAATTTAATCCTTTACTCATAAACTTATTCAAAGCTGTCCTTTTGTGTCATAGTCACTAAATTATTTATTTCTCGAGCTACAGAACTCCAAATGAAGAACCGTTAATTTTCCATGAAACTAGACTCACATGTATTCATACCATAAAATTTCCAGAATTTTTTGACCTAGCCAATTAGTACAGTTTATTCATCAAAGTCACCCCTGTTCTGCTGTCTGGCAGTTCTGACCCTTCTTCACTAAAAATTAATTATCTCTTTATACAAAATTCATATGATGTTCTCGTTTATTTCTATTGAAAATAGACTCATTCAGAATTCTAATCATATAACTTTAAGCCTCTAATTATTTTTCTCCAATTTTTTATGATTTTCCAAAGTCAGAACAGGGGATCCCGAAATCCCTCTAAACCAGTCTTACAAAAATATAAATATCTCAAATTACAGAATTCCTTTGCTTTCTCTGTTTCTTTCATATGAAAATAGACTCAATAAGCTTTAATTTCATATCTCATTCAACTTCTAATTCCACTTATACGATTTTTTGGTGATTTTTCAAAGTTACTCTACTGCTGCTGTCCAAAACAGTTTTCTTATAGCTTATTTTACAATTAAATCCTTTACCCAATTCTAACTTCAAATTCTTTCAATTAAACCACTAATTCATCTTTTTTGTTCATCATATGCTATATTCAACAGCTTTAAAACTTCAAAAACTTCAACTTAAATTCATCAAAACTTTGTTCTAAAACTTATAAAGCATCAAAATTAAAAGAAAAGGACTAAATTAGCTTACCTATTAAACATCCAAGCTTTAAATCATCAATTTCTCCTTTTTCTTTCTTTCTTTCTTTCTTTCCCCTGCTTTCGTCTTGTTCTCTGTTTCTTTTCTGTTATGTTTCTCTTCTTTCTTTTTTTTTTTGTTTTATATATAATAATATAATAATATAATAATATAATAATATACTAAAAATCTCAGATTTTTACACAATACACCGCCTCAACTTTACAAAATGGCATAATTGCCATTTTGGTCCTTCATAATTTCTTTTAATCTATAATTCAACTTTTGTACCTTTTTCAATTTAATCCTTTTTCTCAAATACTTCTAATTAAGTCAAATTCACCTAAATAAAACCTTATTAAACACACAACTAACTTTGTAAATATTTTTAATAAATATTTTATGAGTCCGATTTACTAAAAATGGAGACTCGATAACTCATTTTTCAATATCCATACTTTTGAGGTCGTTACAATTCTCCCCCTTTTGAAATTTCGTCCTCGAAATTTACTTAAAAAGAGATGAAACATTGAATTCTTATAGTTTCTTTCAAATAAACACCTTGATAAATACCTTATCAAAGAATGAATATTTAATATCCCGACGTTTTAAATCCACAATTGATTTACGTTGTCGAACGTCGCTTTTAATCTATTAGAATCACCTTTGCTTTTTCTTCTGCTTTCCGGATCAAATCAACCCCATGTATCTTCTTTTCATTGAGCTCTGTCCAATATAATGAGTTGTTCTACATTTTCTACCATGCAAAGCTTCATACGGAGCCATTTTAATATTAGGCGATAAATGTTATTGTAAGCAAATTCAATCAAAGGTAGATACCTCTCCCAATTACCTTGAACTCTAGTATACAACATCGGAGCATATATTCCAATACGAATTACATGCTCAGATTGGCCATCTGTCTAAGGATGAAATGCAATCTTTGAAATACAATTGAATTCCCAAAGCTTCTTGTAATTTATCCCGAAACGAGAGACGTAAATCGGGGATATCCAATATAATGGAGACATGCACTCTATGTAGCGACAATCTCGGATATATACTGATTTAGCTTGGTTTATCTAAAGAATAATCTATACGTATCGGAATAAAGTAAGCTGATTTTGTCAATCGGTCAATAATCACCCAAATAACATCTTTTTTTTTTTTTTTTTTCAGAGATAACGGTAACCCCGAAGGTACTTGATGTTCTGCTTTGACCTGTTGACATATCAGACATCTGGATACAAACTCAGAAATATCACGTTTCATACCTGGCCACCAGTACATCTTCTTTCTAAATCTAACCAACTCTCTCTCAAATTATCCATCAATTTGCGAATGAAATGCTGTACTGAAATTGAGTTAAGTACTAAATAATTTCCTATAATTGTTTTCAGAACCCCAAAGTGAACTATAATCTCGATCAGAAATTATCAATACTAGAATACCATGAAATCTTACAATTTCTGGAATGTACATCTCCGCAAGTTTCTGAAGCCATCAATCAGTTCTGACTTTATAAATAATCAACTATCACTCGTATAGCATTCTTATAAGTTATCCCGAAATCAGAAAGTGAACCGTAAACTGTAGATCTCTATCAAACATTTCAATAATATAAATGGATCAATACTTCAACTTCAATAGTACTTTAAAATAGAAGAAGAAATCTAGGAGTAGTCCCAATAATAACCAGTATAATAATACAACTTCTATAATCTAAGATCCATATCACCGAGCTCCCATAACTGAACCAAGATTTATAACAGTAATATATATATTTACCTTCTATCACTGAATACCCCTTCACAGATGAATCATATTTGATAGATAAGATCAGACTATAAAATAATAAGAAAACCAATATAATGAAATCCCAGATGTGGCATAATGAAATCCCAGATGTGAAGCTATATTGAATTTCCGAGAATAAAAACCATATTCAATGATAAAGAAATCGATAATATTCCAAAGAAAAACCAAAAGAAGAATACCATTTATCCTCACTAGAAACGATTGTGATCAAGATAATGCAAATTGCGTATATGTACCAGAATATCAACCGGTAGAAATAGAAAATAACTTCATATGAATCTGACCATTAAGTCTTCTATCTAATGAGAACAAATTAGAAAATCCAAAGAAAAATAGAGCAAGATCTTGATCAGAATCAACCGAACTTCCATTTTAACGTTATGATTCCAAACTTTTCTGCACAATAAAAGTCACATCGAAGCAGTTGCATATACCTCACGGAGATAAAAGAACATATAGAATACCCATATAGAATACCCAGAAGAGATCATTGTAGAATACCCAACTATAGCAGCTGTATTCAAATATTTCTGCAATTCCCTTACTAATCCGTTAACATATATAATCATCAACAGTCCCGTATCATTCACTTCACTCACAAAGCTTATTCGAAAGAAACTTGATTAACTTATTACAGTAGTTACCATATCCGAATAAAGCAATTTCGATATATGACTTCTTCCTTTAATAGTAGCACTTGTGTGTATTCCCAAATAATTTTCAAAAAGAAATCGAGATAAATTCACGTTCATATTCGACCCAATAGACATGTGGTTCTCGCTTCAAATCGAGAGAAATTCTCTTTTCTTCTTCACAAGATAAGGTTGACTCACATATTTCTTTTAAATTCGGATACAAAGGAATTCCAATTAATTTTCTCTGCAGAATGGATATCCGTGATGTTGTTCCACCATTGATAAACTTCACCCTTTAATAAAAGTATCTGCACATTTCAACTTTTCATCTCTTGTATCTGCAATTCTTCAAATATTCTTTGAATGTTCTCTAATCATTCTTCACCTCAATTTGGGTCATCATCTTTCTTTCCTTTAAACTCTTGGTTCCACACTTTTGAACTAAATCATTATAATTCCTATCAATTTCACTATAAATATAAGCTGTACCAATAAGGGGTAGAGATCAAATGCGGCCTCATAATTTAGCTTCATGTATATACTCAACATTTATCATTTCTTACTATCAGACATTTATCCACATCTTTTCAAATTCTGTTTCATCATAAGTAACATTTTACTTAATTATTTGAACATCACTTTTAGAATTATCGAAATTATTTCGATTGGAAAACATTTCTTTCTTTAACATTTCCTCTTTCTATACTAAGAGACAACCAACTCTATTTTATTAAATTCATAAATTCCAAAGTATACATCACAAAATCGGTATCTTTTATTCTTTCGAAGACATCTTTAAGTTTCTACAATATTCATAAATTACACAATTAAATAACTAAACCTCATCTCATCACATCAATTTATAAAATGGCATGTACAAATAGACTCATACTCGACCCAAGAATTCAGAAAACCTAGGCTCTGATACCAATAAATGTAATACCCCTATACCCGGTTCAATTATGCAAACCCGGTATAAGACTACTACATTTGGTGCCAAAACAATTATGGCCAGATACTGTTTAATTAAAACATTTGTATATAATATTTGAACTTACCAACCATTTTTGCTAACATATTTATTGTTTATTAATTCATTCCATATATACTAAAATACTTCAAATAATCGAAAATAGATAAAATTTCAAGAATCTACATTTTAGTCCCTATCACATGGGGACACCTTTGAACTACATATGTACATGCCATTTTAATACAAAATATAGTACCTACTTTTGAAGCCCTTGAGGATGTGATGAGATGAGAGATCTTCTAGTTGGACTTCTTCTTTTGTCTACTTGTACCTACGCGTTAAAATAAGCGCGTTAAGTTAAGCGTGAAGGCTTAGTAAGCACTACAAAAATAATTAAATAAGCAATCATAACAGAATATTTTAACTCAATCAATTATTGCATATCTTCTCACATATAAGTTTCTTCATGTATGCCTTGCTTTAATAAAATTTAACTTATCTTTTGTAAGGTATAAATCTTACCTTAACACATCGGTAATTCACTTTGTCCTCGTTTCAATTCTTAGCCCAAAGTAGACTTTATAGAACACATCGGATATACGGAACATATACAGAGGTGCATTATGATGCACAAGTGAACAGAGAGCACCAATGTGCTAATAATCAAGAGAGCACTGACGTGCTAATAATCGAGAGCACCAACGTGCTAATATCAGAGAGCACCAACGTGCTAATATCAGAGAGCACCAACGTGCTAATATCGAGAGCACTAACGTGCTAATATCCAGAGAGCGCGCTAAAGTTCCTTAATGGCATGCCACTAATATCCCGAAGAGTTCTAATTTCGTCTACTTGGGCATTAAAGCTGAATCTCATGTATTTAAATAATTCACATAAATATTTCAAAAAGGATAAATAACAATAATTTAAAATTCTTATAGTACTTACAACAAAAGGTTGAGGTGATATAAATTCTTCTTCCTTCACTCCTTAACCTTCTCTTTTCCTTTTCCTTCAATTCGGTCCTCTCCTTCCTTTTCTTTTTCTTCAATTTCATATAAACATATAACATTTATATGTTAAAAATAATCAAATAATTTCCTGTACTATTTAATAAAATAAACATGTATTTTATGATAAACTCATGCTTTCTTACTTTTGCTCACATTTCAATTTAATCCTTTACTCATAAACTTATTCAAAGCTGTCCTTTTGTGTCATAGTCACTAAATTATTTATTTCTCGAGCTACAGAACTCCAAATGAAGAACCGTTAATTTTCCATGAAACTAGACTCACATGTATTCATACCATAAAATTTCCAGAATTTTTGACCTAGCCAATTAGTACAGTTTATTCATCAAAGTCACCCCTGTTCTGCTGTCTGGCAGTTCTGACCCTTCTTCACTAAAAATTAATTATCTCTTTATAAAAAATTCATATGATGTTCTCGTTTATTTCTATTGAAAATAGACTCATTCAGAATTCTAATCATATAACTTTAAGCCTCTAATTATTTTTCTCCAATTTTTTATGATTTTCCAAAGTCAGAACAGGGGATCCTGAAATCCTCTAAACCAGTCTTACAAAAATATAAATATCTCAAATTACAGAATTCCTTTGCTTTCTCTGTTTCTTTCATATGAAAATAGACTCAATAAGCTTTAATTTCATATCTCATTCAACTTCTAATTCCACTTATACGATTTTTTGGTGATTTTTCAAAGTTACTCTACTGCTGCTGTCCAAAACAGTTTTCTTATAGCTTATTTTACAATTAAATCCTTTACCCAATTCTAACTTCAAATTCTTTCAATTAAACCACTAATTCATCTTTTGTTCATCATATGCTATATTCAACAGCTTTAAAACTCAAAAACTTCAACTTAAATTCATCAAAACTTTGTTCTAAAACTTATAAAGCATCAAAATTAAAAGAAAAGGACTAAATTAGCTTACCTATTAAACATCCAAGCTTTAAATCATCAATTTCTCCTTTTTCTTTCTTTCTTTCTTTCTTTCCCCTGCTTTCGTCTTGTTCTCTGTTTCTTTTCTGTTATGTTTCTCTTCTTTCTTTTTTTTTTGTTTTATATATAATAATATAATAATATAATAATATAATAATATACTAAAAATCTCAGATTTTTTTACACAATACACCGCCTCAACTTTACAAAATGGCATAATTGCCATTTTGGTCCTTCATAATTTCTTTTAATCTATAATTCAACTTTTGTACCTTTTTCAATTTAATCCTTTTTCTCAAATACTTCTAATTAAGTCAAATTCACCTAAATAAAACCTTATTAAACACACAACTAACTTTGTAAATATTTTTTAATAAATATTTTATGAGTCCGTTTACTAAAAATGGAGACTCGATAACTCATTTTTCAATATCCATACTTTTGAGGTCGTTACAACGGGCGTGACTGGTGGCCGTGTGAGACACACGACCTGGTCACACGGGCATGAGTCCCTTGTTTTGGAGAAATATTTGCTAAGTGTTCAAAAATTTCTCGTGTTTTTGATTTAGTCTCGAACCACTCCCAATGTATGTTTAAGGCCTCGTAGGCTCATTTAAGGGACATTATGATTGATTATGATTGGTTTGTATTTGATTTGATAAATTTTATATGAATTGTATGTTTAAAAGTGTTGAAAGTCTGGTAATGCTCCATAACCCTATTCCGGCATCAAATACGAGTGAGAGGTGTTACAATAAGTATCTGCTTCCTAGGAGCGACAACTTATTTGATCAGTTCAAAGGGGCTTCGGTGTTTTCTAATATTGATCTTCGATCTGGGTATCATCAGCTGAGGGTTAAGGATGCGGATATTCATAAGACTACATTTAAGACTCATTATTGGCATTACGAGTTCTTAGTTATGCCTTTTGGACTAACAAATACGCCGGTCGCATTCATGGATATGATAAATCTTGTATTTCAGCCTTATTTGGATCAGTTCATCGTGGTCTTCATCGAAGACATTCTGGTATACTCTAAGACTGAGGATGAGCATGATGAGCATCTCAAAGTAGTGCTTCAGATACTTTGAGAAAAACAGCTTTATGCTAAGTTGAGCAAGTGTGAATTCTGGTTGCGAGAGGTAACTTTTCAGGGGCACGTGGTTTTTGCTGAGGGAAGTCATGTGGATCCTCGAAACATTGAGGCTGTATTAGATTGGAAGCAGCCTAAGAACGTGTCTAAAATTTGCAGTTTTCTGGGTCTGGTAGGATATTATCAACGGTTTGTTGAGGGATTCTCTCTGATTGCAGCTCCTCTTACTATGCTTCTACGTAAGGGTGTCCTTTTTATTTTGACTAATGCACATCAAGAGAGCTTTGAAAAACTCAAGTCTGTTCTGACTTAGGCTCTTGTTTTGATACAGCCTAAATCTAGTAAAGAGTTTGTAGTCTTCAGTGATGCTTCGCACGTTGGTTTGGGTTGCATTCTGATACAGGATTGTAAGGTTATGCCTTATGCGTCCTATCAGCTTAAGACATACGAAGGGAATTATCTGACGCATGATTTGGAGTTGGCTGTGATAGTCTTTGAATTGAAAATCTAGAGGCACTATCTGTATGGTGAGAGGTGTATCACCTACTCAGAAGGAGTTAAACCTTAGGCAGCGCCGTTGGATTGAACTGCTCAAAGATTATGATTGCATGATAGAGTATCATCTTGGTAAAGCCAATGTGGTGGCCGATGCTCTAAGTCATAGAGGGATGTCTGATTTGAGGGCGATATTTTCTCGCCTTAGTATGTTTAATGATGAGAGTCTGTTAGTCGAGTTGCAAGTTAAGCCGACTTGGGTAGAGCAGATTTGAGATAAGTAGTTGGAGGATGAGTCATTGGGTTTGCGATTTTGTTAGGTTGAGAGTGGTGGTACTTCATATTTTGGGTTGAATTGTGAGGCGTTACGTGTTTCGAGGGGCGGATCGTATGCCGAACCAATGATACCGATTAAAAGGTCTATTACGAGGAGGCGATAGTAGCCCTTATGCTATGCATCCTGGCGGTAATAAGATGTATCACGATCTCCATGAACTATACTGGTGGCCGGGTTTGAAGCGTGAGGTTACCTATTTCGTTGCTCATTGTTTGAAGTGCCATCAAATTAAGGCTGAGCACCAGTTGCCTTTGGGTTTGCTACAATCCGTTAAGATTCCCTTATGGAAATGGGAATAAGTAACGATGGACTTAGTTAGTGGGTTGCCCTTGACACCCACTAAAAAGGATTCTGTTTGGGTCATCGTGGATCGATTGACCAAGTTTGCACATTTCATCCTAGTTTAGAAGAACTATTCTCTGCAAAAGCTAGCGAAACCCTACATTTTTGAAATTGTAAGACTGCATGGGGTCCCTGTCTCAATAATTTCTGATAGAGATCCTCGCTCCACTTCTCGATTTTAAAAGAAATTACAAGAGACTCTGGGTTTGAGATTGGACTTCAATACTGTGTTCCATCCTCAGACAGATGGTCAATCTGAGAGGGTGATTCAGATACTAGAGGATATGCTTCAGAGTTGTGTGATTGATTTCCAAGGTAGTTGAGAGGAGTATCTACTGTTAGCTGAGTTCACCTATAATAACAGTTTTCAGGCTAGCATTCAGATGGCACCCTACGAGGCTTTGTACGGTCGTAAGTGTCGCACTCCGCTATGTTGGACTGAGTTGGGTGAGAGTCAGTTTTTGGGTCCTAATTTGGTTTCTGAAATTGAGGATAAGGTTAGACTGATTTGGGGTCGTCTGAAAGCAGCTTCTAACAGACAGAAATTCTATGCGGATCTGAAGAGACGTGATATTGAGTATTCTGTGGGGGACTTCGTCTTTCTTAAGGTTTCACCGTGGAAGAAGGTTCTGAGATTTGGCCGTAAGGGCAAGTTGAGCCCTAGGTTTATCGGGCCGTATCAGATTCTGAAATGTGTGGGGCTGGTTACTTATCAGTTGGAGCTACCTCCAACCATATCCACGATGTGTTTCACGTCTCGATGTTGAGGCAATACTAGTCTGATCCATCTCACGTAGTCTCGGTTGAGGAGATCGAGGTTAGACCAGACTTAACTTTTTAGGAGGAACCAGTTCAAATTCTGGATAGAGATGTTAAGGTTCTAAGGAGGAAGTCCATTCCTTTAGTGAAGGTTCTGTGGCGGAATCATGGCACTGAGGAGGCCAAGTGGGAACCTGAGGATTCGATGCGTCAGCAGTATCCTCATATGTTCTGATTAGGTAAATTTCGAGGTCGAAATTTCTTTTAGAGGGTAGAGTTGTAATGACCCAAATAATATATTTCAGTTTTTGTAAATATTTGACACAAATATATGTTTGCTTTGTGGTTAAGTTTTCTGGGTGTGTGTAAGAGGTCCCAAGTTCAAGCCTTACCTTTAGTAAAAATTTTGTTATTTTTAGAATTAAGCCCTATCCCTGTTCTGTGGGCTAATATTTAATTGTCTGTAATTCCATATCAGAATGAGCCTGCTGGTTCGAGTGGTAAGGGAATTGGTGTGTTTGAATCCCTGCGCGAGCGGAGGAGTTTATTTTTGCTCGTTTAACTGAGAGAGTTTCTGTTGAACAGAAATTCTAAGGAGGTTGAGTAGTGTGTTAGTGGGAGTAAAATTAGGGGTTACGTTATCTTGCTGGGGATTCCATTTTTTTTTCAAATTTTACTTTTCCTCTTTCCCCTAAGTTTCTGACATTAGTCCCTTTCTCTGCCATTTCTCCCCCATTTCCACTTTCGATTTTTGTTTTCTTTTGGTCGACTGTCGCACCTTCGTTCTTGTTATTTCAGTTTTCATCGTACGTTCAGGTAAGTAAGCTTTTCTTTTCTATAACTTGCATTTTTTCCATCGTTCATTGGGGTTATACGGTTGTTTTGGCAGCAACAAATCAGGAGGATCGTGATTCTTCTCTTACAAAATCGTAGTTAGTCGCTCGGAGTGTTGGGGTAAGCGATAAGAGCTTGATTTAAACTATGTTTGGTTTCAAATTCTCGGTTTAACCATGTTTTTAAGTCTAATTCTGAGCTTTGGTATGCTGATTATAAGTTCTGGTGGTCTCGGGATTATTTTTTCATCGCAACGATACCAGATGTGTATTTGAAACGCAGAAAATGAAGCTTCGATAAAAGCCAAAAAATGAAACTGTCGACGCCACATGGGCATGTGGTTACCCGTGTGGTAGGCCGTGTACGAGAACACGATCGTGTGGTCGACAAAGGCATGGCCGTGCACAGCACACGACCGTGTGGTGGCTTGAGTGTGGTCGTGTGGGCCACTCAAGCTGTGGGCCCGCACGGGCATGACACACGAGCATGTGGACCCATAATTCTAAAATATTCCCTAGGGTCGTGCGGGTCGTTCTTTTAGACTGTGGACGTACCATAGGGTCGGTAAGGGCTAATTAAACCCCTATCTGTATGTTTATGAAATTCTGCTAGACTGATCTGATTAGGATACTAATGTAAGCCTGATTATACTATTATAAGTGTGTCTTTATTTGTATAAAGCATGTTGAACATGTTTAGATTGATAATTATGCATCTAATATATGCATCTCTTTTGGGGTGGGTTTTATATATATGTGGAGGAAGTGTTCTGTATGGCGATTATCGCCTATATTCTGGCAGCTTGGCTGCACTATATCGAATAGGTGTCGTAACGACACAATATGGTGTGTAGGGATGCGTGGGTGTTTTTAACCCCACATATGGTGTGATGGGATGGCCAGAGCTGGTGTATAGAGGATGGGGGTAGGACTTCGCACATTTGATATATGATCTGTACATCTTTATCTGTAACTGTATCTGAGATGGGCATAAGCCCGATTCTGTATCTGATTGTCTGAAATGTTTCTGTATGTTGCTTGTCTATTTTTGTTGGGTTACTGATAAACCGTAATATGAACATATTTTAATCCCATATTTAGCATACTTTTGAATGATTTAAGCCTTGAATTGTGCAATTTGGTGCTCCTAATCCTTTAATTTCATGTTTTATACTTAGGAGAGCACCGGAGGATGAAAAGAACGAGAAACGGGCCAAAAATAGAGCAAATGGGCCAAAGCATGAAATCGACACGGCCTAGGCCCAAGACCACACGGCCGTGCCTCCTTAACAGACTCGAACAAGGCCTGGGCCACGATTCACACGGGCGTGTGCCATGGGCGTGTCCCTGCCGTAGCAAAAAAGAGTTTCACTTGGATTAGGATACTTAGGGGTAAAGAAAGCCATTTCGAAAGCCTATATAAATACCCTAGAGGCCAACCTTCAAGGGGGGGCCAGCTAGGACAAGGAGTCGAGCCAGAGAGGTCAGAATTGTGGGATCCACTCGAAGAAAGCCAATTGATTCATCTCAAGAAGCCAGAGTTATACTCCAGACGGAGGATCTTCCCTTCAATTTCCTTCAGGGGGTTTTAGGGTTTTTCTTGTGTTTTGTTTCATATTTTCTTCTGAGATGTATTCTTTTATAATTATGAACTAAACCCACAGATACCTGAGGGGGATGAAACCTATGACGGATCTTGTTATTGTTTTCTGAACTATATGATAAATACTTGATTTGTTCTTAACTATGTGTTCCTAATTCTTGCTTTGATATTTTAGGATATTGATTCAAGTATTGATGTGCTTAGGTAGTAGAGCAAAAGTCCCTGTTTAAGAGTAGATCTAGCATAGTTAAGCGGAGTTGATCGCAGCCCTAGAAATAGGATGATGAAAATCTGCCGGATTAGGTTCAAACCTAATATGGGAGTCTATAGATCGAGTTAATGCAATTCTAGGGGTTTTAATTAGAAAGAGATTTCAATTAATCAACCTAGGGTTAGACGTTAGTAGCCTCGAAAGAGGTATTAATATAAATTAGGGAATCCAACGGATCAAGTCAAGTTAATAAATCGTCTGGTTCAAAGTTAGATAACAAAGTGAAGTCTAGGTGGATTCTTCCTCGGGTATTGTCTTTATCAATTAGTTTTTCCCACAAGTATTTTCCCCGATTCCTTCTCTTTGTCCTAGCATCTTTAGCTTAGTAGTTAGTTTATTTTAGATTAAACAACAATTTCCTTTAATTCTTAGGCTAAATAATAAAAAGAAAGTTAGTATTAGTACTTTTGGTTCCTTTGGGTTCGACAATCCGGTCTTGCCACTAAGCTATACTACTGTTCGATAGGTGCGCTTGCCTCAATCGTTGTCATAGTTAGTTTCTAGGCTCGATCATTCTTTTTATAAATTTTTTAGACTCTGACCTAACGATCAGTTACACACTGAGTTTACGTAAACTCACATCCGTTTGTCTGTTCTGTCAGGTAATCCTCAGACTTAGGCGGATCGATGCGGCAAAGACACAGCGGTGACCTCTATTTCGTAAAACAATTAAACTTAGTTCTTTTGGTTTATTTTAAATTTTGGACTTATTTGAGAGTTGTAATTTTTGGGGACTCTCTGGACTATTTGTTTTTTTACTGATTATTTTTGGATTGTTTGTCAATTTGATTGCTTTGGTAAAATTGTTTTAGTGAAATGATGGTTTTTATGTAAACAACGGATTTCCTAAAAACACGACTGCGTTTTCAAACTATAATGACTAAGGCTTTTTCTGTAATAAGTTTTGGTAAAGAAACTGACTAATTTGTGGTTTTAGTAAAGTTGTTGTTTTACCAAGTCAACAAAGCTTCAAAAACCCATTTCTTGTGACATTGCCAGATTCGACCATAACATCTAGGCCGGGTTTGGGGGTGTTACAACGAGCGTCGTGATCAAGGGTAATTCGATGGCTTTAGGTCCAACATATGTTGCGGATTCTCTGAAGCTAGTGTTAGGAGCATCAAACTAAGCTAGTGTTAGTAACCTTGATCTAAAGCTAGTGTTAGCGGCCCGAGTATACCAGTCTGTATGAATAAATGGTTGTTGTGATCAGGAATTAGTTCGATGGCTTAAGGTCTCGCATATGTTGCAGATTCCCTGAAGCTAGTATTTGTAGCATTGAACTAAGCTAATGTTAGCAATCCTAATCTGAAGCTAGTGTTAGTTGCTCAAATACATCTGTATATGTAAGTAAATCAGTTTTGTGTAATCAAGTTTAAATTATTGTAGCCTTCGGGTGAAAGATAGAAACAAAAATAACATTATGTAGTAGTAAATGATTGAAAGATTGATATATATGGAATTATTCATGTTACAATTGAAGCATGATTGAATTGGTATATGCTATATGATAGACTGTTATGTTCTGTATGAATATGATATAAGTTCATGATAAGAACTTACTAATCTCTGAATATTTGTTGATGTACATATAAAAGTAAAGATCCAAAGGATTTTCATGCTTAATTTCAATATGTTTTAATTGCTTAGATTATTTGAATATCAATGTAGGTTAAGTAAATTTCATATAAACCTATTAAACATATTTAATGCTTACTTTGTTTCATTTTCTGTTTCTATATTTGACATTTTACGGAACAAGTCCATCGAATCATCTGCAGAGCTCACACTATCCACCTATCATTTCAGTTATCTTTTGACCATTTTGGCTGATTATAAGTGGCATATAAATAGGTGTAATGGTTAATAGTTTTGTTGTGTTTTGGTTAGCTGAATCATGTATATGCATACACACATTTGGTATTTGAGATTGCTTCAATTGATAAAATATGACATATTAAACTGGTACATATATGGCGAATGTATAAGCAATTAATGTTATGGCATGATTGAAGACGAATGGATTGTTTGATCTTCTGTACATATGTTTTTTGCGTGCTATAGATTTTGATATGTTCGTTAACCATCTGGATGTGCTAGGTTTGATTTTATAAATAAATTGTCCATTGTCGGATTATCAGTGTGACAAGTCGCAGGTTGTTATTCGCATGATAGTTCACTATTTATATGTTTGCATGACTGTCTACCACTTACGGTTTGTGAAACGGTCCGCAGATGCTTTTGTTGGGAAATGTACCCATATTGTAGTAAACATGTAATTATTTTCTATATATTTGAATGATGAATAAATAAAGTTAATTTCGCATTTCACTGTTATATATTTTGTATTTATGTCTTTCATGTTTTGCATATATAACCAAATTTTGACAAGCAAATATTAGCTCATTGATTGGCTAAGTTGATAAGTAGCATTATAAGAACGTTTACATTGTGAGAAAGACAACTTACTTCAATAATTAATCTAAACGAGTTCGTAATACCTTAAAAGAATCAAAATGCGCATTTGATTCAAATACTTAGAATGATTATTATGTTGTCTACAATTCCAATTGTGGAGATGGCTAGTCTTAGCTATCAGAGCATTTGACTCCATTGGTAGAGATATAGATGTACTCATTAGAAGAATAATACATTGGACTAGACCCAAGTTGAATTAATTCTAAATCCATTTGTAAATTAATTCACTTGTGAAATTCATGGTGTAATTTACCTAAATCCTAAGTTAGCCAGAGACCATGTGTATGTAACTCATGTGCTTTGATATAAGTGGAGGCTTATGCTTTAAAGATGATCAAGTCCATAGCCAGTATGTTGGGTACATGACTTGTGTATGGCATGACTTTACTAGCAACAATGGAATTCATACTTCAGTTAAAGAGTTAAGGATATGCTCTCATTGCCATTTTGTGGATTGATAATTATGGAACGTGACCACAGGTTGCTCATTCTCGAACAAGCAATTTATCACAATCATTTGTTGATAGTGATCATATTAATCATTAAGAAGACACAATAGTGACAATGAAATAAAATAGGATTGTATTGAGTAAACAGATTTAACTCAAAAAAATCAAGGATATCATATGAGGGTAACACACACATGACGACGTAATTAGGCAAAACAGTTGGATGAATTGGTTTCATAAAGAGTATGCAATAAGGAGTTTTCAATCATGGTACTTCTTGTTGACTGACTCCATGATTAAATAAACTGTGAATTATCGAAACGATGCTTCTGGACATAATTGCAATTACTAGAGCCAAATTGTATATGTCTGATTGGTCCCTCCGCTAGCTCAACAAAAGTCGATCGGACTGCATTTGAATCAGAAGAAAATTCTACGATTTTGTAAATAATTTAATTGAGTCGATTTATTCGATGTGGAATTAAATTGGGCAGTCGTAAGAATTGTTCAACTAGAAAATTTGATTAAAGAATTTTCTTGAAAATTTTATTTTGGAAAATATTAGTGATTTTTTGAAAAATTAATTTTGATCAAGCAAAATTAAACTAATCAAATTAATTAAAATAAATATAATATTTTTAAAAATTAATTTCCAAGTAAGACAATTGTCCCAATGGGTAATTGAACTTGAAAAATGGACTTGAAATCAAAAATTGGAACCAAAACCATACTGGTCGAACCAGGTCTGGTATGTGAAACCAGGCTGACGATCCTATCGGTGGCTGGATCAGACTGAATTGGCAACAAATGAACCTGCTTAGGGTATCGTAAGGGTGTCGCGCCTGCACCACCGAGCATTGTAGTGCCGGCGAATGTGACGACAGCATTTCGGTGGCCGATGGATGGTCGGCAGCAGTGGTTCTTCGATAGTTGAGGAGTGGAAGAATTACACTCCTACTGAGACTTTACCAAATAATTTATTTTTAAATTAAATATTCCAAAAATAATATTATTTTAATAAATTAATATTAAATTTAATTTAATACTTATCTTGATAGTAATTTTTTAAATTTAATATTAAAGTGGTTATCTTAATATTAAATTAAATTTAATACTTACATTGTAGATAAATATTCTATAAATTTAATAGATTTAATATTAAATTTAATCTAATACTTATCTTGATAAATATTATATTCATTTAATATTAAAGTGATTAAGTTCAATCTTAGTTGAACTCTCTATACTCTCCCTATATAAAGAGAGCCTTGGGTCATTATTTTACACAGACTTGAATTCAAGAGAAAGTTGTAGAGAGAAAATTCTCTAAAGAAATTGTTTCAGAAGATTTCTAGAGATATTTTTCTTATTTACAACTTGACCCTAAAAGTTTAGAGAAATTGCAAAATTTCCCTATTGATAATTTTGTGGAAAATTTTCTGATTTGAAGCAAGCCCACACTCGAAAGATGTGAGCTTGAGGATAGTGGAGAAGACTACTCAATCGAAGCATTCATCCTAAATGAATCGAAAATGTACAATTTTGATTAAATGTTAATTACTTTAGATATCATAACCAAGTACTTGTTTTGGAAAAAAAGTTTAAAACTCTAGGTTTCCCCTTAACTTATTTTTTATTGCATTTTCTAAACCCGTTTTTCCAACAACATTGTGTATGTATGAGTCCGCCAAGTCAAATTGCTATAAGTCTATTTTTGAGACTATTCAAAATATGTATATCCGCATGTGTTATCAGCCACATGTCTTTATGCGGAGTGATAAACCGTAAAAGTAACATATTTTAAGCCCATATTTGGCATCCTTTTGGATGATTTAAGCCTTGAATTATGTAATTTGGTGCTCTTAATCTTTTGTTTTCATGTTTTATACTCAAAAGAGCACTGGATGATGAAAAGAACAGAAAACGGGCCCAAAACGGAGTAAATGGGCCATATCGCGAAATCCACAAGGCCTGGGCCCAAGACCACACGGCCGTGCCTCATTCAACAGCCTCGGACACTGTCTGGCGGCGACTTACACGGGCGTGTGCCACGAGCGTGTCCCTGTCGTGACAAAGAGAAGTTTCACTCGGATTAAGATACTTAGGGGAGAAGAAACACATTCCGAAAACCTATATAAACACCTTAAGTGTGACCTAAAAAGGGGGAACCTAGGGCTTTAGTCAGGGGGCGTCCAGCTAGGCCAAAGAGGGCAGAGTTGTGAGAATTTACACGAAGATAGCCAGTTGATTCATCTCAAGAAGTCGGAATTATGCTCAAGACGGCGGATCTCTTCTTCAATTCCTTTAGGGGGTTTTAGGGATTTCTTATGTTTTGTTTTATCTTTTCTTTTGAGATGTTTTCTTTTATTATTATGAACTAAACCCTCAGATACCTGAGGGGGATGAAACCTAAGATGAATCTTGTTATTGTTTGCTGAACTATATGATAAATATTTGACTTGTTCTTAATTATGTGTTCTTAATTCTTGTGTTGATATTTCCGGGATATTAATTCAATTGTGATGTGCTTAGGTGGAGGAGCAAAAATCCCTGCCTAAGAGTAGATCTAGCATAATTAAGCGGAGTTGATTGCATGCTTAGAGATAGGGTGACGAGATTTTGCTGGATTAGGGTGAAACCTAATATGGGAGTCCATAGATCGAGTTAATGCGATTCTAGGGGTTTTAATTAGAAAGAGATTTCAATTAATCAACCTAGGGTTAGACGTTAGTCGCCTCGAGAGAGGGATTAATATAACTTAGGGAATCTTACAGATCAAGTCAAATGAATAAATCATCTGGTTCAGAATTAGATAACAAGTGAAGTCTAGGTGAATTCTTCCTTGGGTGTTGTTTTAATCAATTGGTTTTTCCTAAAGTTATTTTCCCAAGTTCATTCTCTTTATCTTTGCATCTTTAGTTTAGTTGTTAGTTAATTTTAGATTAGATAGAAACTCATTTAATTCTTAGGCTAAATAATAAAAAGAAAGTTAGAATTATTACTTTTGGTTCCTTTGGGTGCAACAATCCGGTCTTGCCTTAACTATACTATTGTTCGATAAGTGCGCTTACCTCAAATCGTTGTCATAGTTAGTTTCCAGGTTCGAGCATTCTTTATATAAATTTTAAGACTTTGACATCGCATAAAACAACGATCAATAAACACAATGTGCGCTAAGGCTATGAATAAACACAAATAAAATAAAAAATCTAGTGGTGTACTACAGGTGTGACAGGTCAGTTGTAATATTTTTAAGTGTTACAATGGAAAACTTTGAGTATTCCAAGGATCAAACCCAAGATAGCTCAGGGACAAAGTGATTAATTTGGAAAAAGCATGCAAAGAGGAAGTCTAGCTTACTACTCGTTGAGTATCATATTATGAAAAATCCTATTTAAGGGGGTAATTACACTAATTGACGAGCTAATACTAAAAAAGGACTAAATTGCAAAATAGTGAAAATTACATAATTAACAATTCAATGAACACAAGCGGTTGTTTGATTTCCATTTTGTTGATTAATTGTTGGATTAGGGATCTAAAAGGTTTAAATTATAATTGGTTCCATTTTACCTCTTCGTCACCATTTTACCAAATTAGACAATTTAATACTGTTTATCTCTCAACCTCACCAAACTAAATTGAAACAACTAAATTGGTTTTCAATAGGCTCTCCTTTCGGTCTCACCTACCTAAATATTCATCTAGATTTGTCAATTCTAAGTTTTGAAGTTTATTTAGTTTAGTCCAACTTTTACGATTTAGTCCCTTTACCAAAAACTAATCAAGCAACTTTTCCATCAACCAACCACCATAAATTTAGTTATCAGTGATCATAATCATGCAAATAATAGTCAAACACATGCTTAAATAGTTCATTAAAGTAAACACAAAATCAATGTTAGAGAAAGCTTAGGATTTTCTTGATAGATGCTTTGAAGAAGATGATGACAACAACAATGGAGGTGGAAACACAACTAAAGTTAAGATTTTTATACTTTGAAAGTAAATAAAATTGAAATATACTGAAGGATCTAAATAGAAATCAAAATACAAAGTTAACATAAGTACTAAATTGCAAAGAAAGTGAGAAGCTACTGTAAAAACTAACTAAATTACCAACCACACCAACTAAGCTCAGAAAAATAAATGACCTAAACCTAAAAGTGGAGAAGACACTAACAACTAAGCTCAAAAGATGAAATAAAGTTGGCTCCTTTTAAGTTGATAATCAAAAAGGTATTTTACTAGCTGAGAAATTCAACCCTAACATTGACAAAATTATCTTTAATGTGTGTGTTGGTTTGGGTTTGTGTTGGACAAAAGAATACCCCTGCAACATTTTTCTCCCCGTTAGGCAGTAGTGTCATGACATCTAAGCTTTAATGTCACGACACCTTCGACAGTGGCACAATTGTGGCTCTTGGCATTCTTGACGTTGCGACTTCCACTGACCGGTGTCGCGATATCCCTGGTGATGACCATGATTTCTCCGTTTCACAACCTTCAGTGATATCGCGATCTTGGAAGTTCGGTGTCACGACTTTGGGCTCAATGTTGCGACACCACACCCTCAATGTCGCGATTCTGTCGACAGTCCACTCCAGGTTGATTTTTCGTTGAAGTCTTGCACTTTTGAGAAAAATGGACTCGGTGTCACAACATCCATAGCATCAATGTTGTGACACCCACGTTGAATGTTGTTTTCATCAATGTTAGGCCATTTTCGTCTCCCTACAACAACTCAAACACATCGTTAGGTTCCCCATGACAACATTTTTCCAATTTGGGTCTCAAAAGGAGTAAAACTAAGCAAAAATGATTATTAATGATAAAAATTAAAAGTCAACAAAAGTATGTAAAAGACTTGTAAATTGCTTGAGAATAAGCTCCTCAAGTGTTTTGAAAAGCTTAATTTGACATATCAAATTACGAAAAAGCATCTACTCCTTTCGTCATCTCAATCAACGTCTTCGAACACTGACTTAGATACCAATTGTCACAGGGCTAGAACTAAAGTCTAGTGAATCGCGTGGCATTAGGTGATTTCTTTGTTTCAAATTTGCCTAAGTCAGCCTAATTTTTGAAATATGATAATTCTCCTAGAAATTCTCTAAGGCATCGAATAAAGAGGAAACAAACTTAAAAGAGAAAGGAACTTGAATTGAACAAAAAAGCCACAAGAAATCAATGCACACCAAATGCTCTTAAATATATTCTTTAGCTTAAGAATGAAGTGAAAGTACAAGGGATGATTACAAATGAGGGGGAAGACCTTTATTTATAGTCGAGCTCCCCTATATCTAATGGTACAATTTAAATTACATCAACGATCAAAATTAAAGCCTAGTTAGAAGATGAGAATCTAAAGGATTTAAACTCTATACAATATTATCCCTTAGGACTTACAATAATTACCCTAGTAACTCTAGTTTTAGTAGAGTGTTTTATTAGGCCACCAAGGCTTTATGTAGATGGGCTTCTCCATATATTTCACGAATCGGGTCAATTAAAATGGGTCAAATGAGCCTCAACTTTGGGGTAGCTAACAAAACAGTCACCCAGGTTTCAATTCAGTCACTCAACTTTCAAAAAATAACAAAACAGTCACCACTCACCATTTTTTGTTACGTCTATAAAGGAGCTATCATTTTTCGTTATTGACTTAACAAAAATGTCATTTTCCATCCCCCTCTCTCTTCATCCTCAGCAAAGCTGCCATGTCCAAAGTATATTTTGGACAAAGCATTAATATTTCTTTCTCTTTAATGTATACCAGAACATGATATGGAAGTGGAGCTGAAAAGTTTTGTCTCTTGAAAAGTTTCACCATTGTCACCATCTTTGTCATTTTATTTCACCTGAATTGTTAACGAGCTTTTCAAGGATTGGGATTGATTTATATGCAACCAATGAGGAGACTCGCGAGAAACAAATACAACTTTGAAAGGAACTGGTTCTGGATTATTGCAGAACTTAGAAGATATTCATAATTAGGCTTGAGGAAGAATTTCCTCTTTTCTCAAATTCTGTGATAAAACAAAAGAAACGTTTCTCTTAAGTTCTGGTTAAGCCATCTAATTAGAGTTCTCAAACTGTATAGTGCATTTGTTTGTGGTCATGAGTAGTACATACATATGAAGATAATTTTTTTGCTTTTTTGCAGGCATGCTTAGTCATGAAACTAGGGAAGCATTCCTCTCGGCGTTGGTTGCAGAAGGTCTTTGCCGGTTCTATTGGTTAACTAATACAAGTGTATATACTTCAACATCCTTAATTCATTGGAAGCTCTGCTGAGGGTGAGAGGAATGATGGTGAAGAAGGAATAAGGGGAAGAGGGGGAGATGGCAATGGTGGAAAGGTCTACAAAAACGTAAATGGGCTTGTGATAGGGATAGGGATGGTGGGGAAGAGGGAGGGGGATGGAAAGTGGCATTTCTGTTAAGTCAATAATGGAAAACAATATCTCTGTTACAGACGTAACGAAAAATGGTCGAAAAATGGTTAGTGGTGACTGTTTTGTTATTTTTTAAAAGTTGAGTGACTTAATTAAAACTTGAGTGATTGTTTTGTCAGCTATCCCAAAATTGAGAGATTATTAATGTAATTTACCCTATAATATACACACTTTTTTGTTCATATATATAAAAAAAGCACAAAACTTCTTTACATAACATTCAACAAGCTAGTTCAAGAGACAATTTGTTCACTCAATATAATTTTGGATAAATCGAAAATCAATTTGAATTTATAGTATTTGGACAATTTTAATTATAGGTTAAAAATTACATTAATTAAATAGAATTTTATTTTTATTTATATTTAACTTTTGTGACGTAAAAATAAATATTTTGTATTTAAAATAATAAAAAATATTATATAAAATTATTTTTCAAAAGAAACAACATCAAAGTTATTGATTTTTTTATTTAAAATTTTAAAATATTTATGAAAGAACATAAGCTCGTTTTATTAGTATATTAAAATTTGTTGTCTCCACCTTATATTTCACTTTCTGATTTTTGGTTTCTCATCACTCGATCGATTTTCAACGGCCACTCAAAACCCAACGTCCCACATTCACATGTTCTCTCTTCTTTAAAATTAAAAAAAAAAAAAAAAAAAAAAAAATCTGTGTTATTATTTCTTTCTGCATAGATTAAAGGGGAAAAAAAAACTCCGTCTTGGTTTTCGATTGGATATTATCTTTTTTTTTAAAATCTGTTCGTCAATGGATAGCGGAATGTTGGCGGCAAATGCCTCTCCCTACTATCTTCTCATCCAAGGACTTGCTTTAATCCCCATCTCCTATTATCTCTTCGCTGCTCTCTTTATATTCCTCGCTTTTTTATACACTTTTCTGGAGATTCATTTTCTTCACGATTTACTCACTCTCTTCAGAGGCTACCCTGTTACTTTGACCTACAATTCTTCCTCCCACCTTTGCCAATCACTCCTTTCCAACTGTAGTATCCTTCGCGGCTGGTAATTTTAATCTTCTCATTTCTTGAAAATCTTTCCATCGATACGTAAAAATTTGAATTTAAAGCATTTGTCACTTGTCTCTGTATTTTGTGAAATTATGGAACAGGTACTACGTGACTCCATGGCTTTCCGGTCCTCATCTTCAGACAGTTTTCTTGTCTGTTTTTGGAAGGGCTCCTCCGGTTACTTATAGACGGTTGGTCAATTCTTTTACATCTTTGTTGTTTGCATAGATATTAACGTGTTAAGTATTAATTATTCTCAGACATTTGTTCCTTACTTCGGATGGTGGAACCATTGCTCTCGACTGGCTAACTTATTCTGATGGTCAGTATATATACATAATATACACATATATATATATATATATTGTTCTTCTCCTCGTGATTTTCTTTTAGATTTGCAGTATGGCCTGATTTTCAGTATTGTGCATTACAGTTACGGAGGGTCGCTCCCGCGTGATTGATGATTCAGCTGCTATTAAACGTGATAAAACTCCGATTATGATTGTGATTCCTGGTTTAACCAGCGATTCTTCTTCTGCTGTATGTTCATTTCATTTTTCTTTCTTCCTTTCTTTCATCTCATGTGGTTCTACTTAAATAAGTTATGCTATGCGGACAGTATGCGAAGCATCTTGCCTTCAACATGGCAAGAAATGGCTGGAATGTTGTTGTAAGCAACCATCGTGGGCTGGGAGGTGTATCACTCACGGTGAGTTTGTTTTGGAACTTTTTTTCTTTGCCTAGATTCTGTTAATCTAATTCTTAAGGGAAATTAGCAGCTTCAAATTTGTTAACTCCATTAACTTACATGGTTTCATAACTTTTTGCTACATCTATTTTCAGTCTGATTGCTTTTATAACGCTGGATACACAGAGGATTTACGGAAACTCATTAACCATATTCATTGTGAATACCCTGAAGCTCCTCTTTTCGCTGTTGGAGCTAGCATTGGAGCCAATATTCTGGTAAAGGAAAATTTTCCGATGTTCTTGGTTTTTATGTTCACGGGCATCATAAATGTAGTTGAGTCTTAGAACTCGAATGTCATTTTAAAAAGTTTCCTTGGAAGTGATAATGCTTCTACTTAGCTTTTATTACTGCTTCTGCCTTGAACATCTATGCAGTTTTGCAGAATTATTAGTGCTTAAAGTTTTACGTTAATGTCTAGTTTTCTGTTGCTATGCTCCTGGCAGGTTAAGTAAAAGGAGATTTCAATTCTGAGACTGAGTTGAATTTGGAGTTTCCCGTTTGGAGGACGAATTAAACCATTTTATCTGTTGCGTTATAATTCTCTCTTTTCATGCTGTCTAGATGCAAATGCACATTTCTTTTTGTGTTTGATTCGTCCTCCAAACGGGAAACTCTGTCCTGTTCGACAAGTTGTTATTCATATTGGAAAGTTCTAATATATTTTGCTTTTCCATATATAGAGTTGTTCTGTATGTTGTTTGCAGTCCCAAATTTATGTTTTTTCCTCACTAAGACCGAGTTCCACTTTCAGGTAAAATATCTTGGAGAGGATGGGACTAACACTCCCCTTGTCGGGGCTGCAGCTATATGCTCTCCTTGGGACCTCTTGGTTAGTGTCTCTTTCTGTATTTCTTAGCTCTCTTTTATCAGCAGTTTTCAGTTTTGGAGGTCGATCCTCTTCTTTCACCAATGGCCTTTCCCCATATCGCTTTGTTAGATTCTATCATACAATTGAAAATACTTCCTTTTCCCTAAAATGGCGGGGAAAAAAGAGGATACTGATAATAAGAAAACCTGGCTCTTGCCAGGATCCCTATATGTGTTTAACTTAAACCAAAATCCCTTCTAGAATAAAATTTCTGCGTTGTGTCTTTGAGTAATTGCTCCTTCAGTCTCACCTGGAAAACAGGGAATGTGTACTGCCAACATTTGAAAAGATGCTGCATCATTTAAGCTTAAATGTCAACATTTCTTAATGCAGATATAAAGGTAGAACCTTCTGCTGCTGCCACTACTGCCAAGTTTATCAAGGATGGCTGTAGTGGTACAGTACGACCTCTTCCTGGTTGAATCACTCTTTACTTTGTGTCTTTGTCTCTTTCATGATCCCCTAAGAAAAAGTCCTGCCACTTCATCCTCTTTTTGGAAGGTTATGTACTAAATCACTTCTTGGCAGATATGTGACAGATTCATCAACCGTAAACCTGTGCAGAAAATGTATGACAGAGCGCTAACAGTTGGCCTGAAAGGTTATGCACAATTGTATGTCTGCGTTACTTAATTTGCAGTATCAGTATAATTACTTTAGAGTGTCTTTACATAATATACTTTGTGCTTTCATTCAGGCATCAGTCTATCTTGTCTCGTCTTGCAGATTGGGAAGGCATTACAAAGGTACTCAAAAGTTTGATTTATAAATGAAAAACAACCTGGCTGATCACATCACTAAAGCATTTTATAGGGATACTAAATTAAGAATGGAATTGCCATCATCTTGGTGCAGATAGGTTTGGTTTAGAAATTGAAAGTTATAGATGTACTAGGTCTTCATTGCTGATAATCTCTTGCATCAAAGCAAGCAATGCCTCATCTCGCAGTTTCTTAATCATTCTTTTTCCTAACAGTATTTGAAATAATTTTGTAATTTATTTTCTTTTCCTAATGAAAGATCTCCTAATTCTTTTCTGTTTGTGTTTTCGCAGTCCAGATCTGTTAGAGACTTTGACAAGCATGCTACTCGTATTCTTGGAAAGTTTGAGGTAAAGCATTATTATTTCATTTCTTTCCATACTTCCAGTTACTAACAAAAGTCATCTTGCGTTCCAGGCTGTGGATACATTTTATAGGCGTTCAAGCAGTGTTAATCATGTAAGTAACGTGTCAGTGCCTCTCCTCTGCATCAGTGCCTTAGATGATCCTCTGTGTACCAGAGAAGCTATTCCATGGGACGAATGTAGGTAGGAGATCACCTTTGATGCTATGTTCACCTCTCTATAAAAGCCTTTCCCCCCTTTTATTGGGGCACTTATTTCATGTAGAGTCGAATGAGAGAGAAGCTATTAGATTCTTTATTGTAATTCTAAATTAATACGCATTAAATAATGGTTTTAATATAATATCCTACTTAGTTAAGCATGAGTCCTTTGGTTGAACGAGCTCATTATGGGCTACATGCTTGCATTGCTTCATTTTGCATGCAATTAATACATCGTCACAGACACGTGGGTAAAAAGCAGAACTTGCTTATTCTGATATCAGTGTTCTATATCAAGGCAATGAAGTGAACCCACCATTACTCCATTGTCAAACAATTAACTAGTTACAGCATTATAACTAATATCCCTCTTCGAAGCTAACTTTCCATTTGATTTATTTTACAGGGTTAATGAAAATATTATCCTAGCTACTACGCCTCGTGGAGGACATCTAGCTTTCTATGAAGGCATAACAGCATCAAGCTTATGGTACTAGACATTTTCATATCCCAAGATAGCAGTAATTGGCATTTCCATTATACATATAGGCACACATATATCTTTATGTATTTCACTCACTCATATACTTGTTTCTAAACTGAAACTCCCTTGTGGAGATTGCTTGTCACGAAAATCCCAGCATAAGATTTTGATAGCATTGGTAGAGTTGTTAATGAAATTAAAAGTACTGTTCATGATTGAGCATCTAATGAGACATGTATGTATGTATAAATACATATATTCAGATACTTGTAATTGTGTCTAATCATCTAGCAACTTGTCATATAAAGCTCATTTGGTGTCGATTTTCTTATTTGTGGAATTGCAGGTGGGTAAGAGCTGTTGATGAGTTTTTTGGTGTTCTAAGGACTAGCCCATTAATAAAAGAGAGACAGAAGGTAACATCTTCAACATTTTAAATTTATATGTGGAGAAAAGGTACATGTGTGACGTTAACTGCCGGTTTTTAGAATTTTCTTTTATTTTATTGCAGAAGCAAGGCTGCAGTGTGGCAAAGCCACTGCAATATTCAATTGATGAAGGGCCATATTTGAATGTTATGGAAGATGGACTGGTGACAGCAATGGGGTATGAAGCAAGCGATGCTTCACCAGAAAACTATTTGTCAAATGAGCATAGGGTTGACAGTAAGCAGGATGAAGATATACTTTCAGATGCAGAAAATAGTGGCGACTCCAGAGCTAAATTATACCCGAAGAAGCATACCATGCAACAAGCCGAGCAAGATGTTAAGAAATTGATTGTTCTGGTTCAAGGACACATCGATAAGCTTTCACGGAGAAGCAGGCAATCAATATGGTTGCTGGCATACATCGCCATCATAACAACTTGGCCATTTGTTGACTCTTTTCTTCTTTCATTTCTTAAGAGAAGGTTTAAAAATTTTATACCGGCTTCACTGTTAAAAAATAGGAGTATGTGATTTTTGCTCAACCATGAATCATTAATAAACATGGTAACTATACATGATCAAGAAGTATGCGTACTAGTAACGATTGAATAAATATTATGTATGTATCCATTTCTACTGTTGTATCCAATAGAAAAAAATAGAATTTCATATATACATATATAATTTCACCTCACTTAGAAGAAGAGACCACCCGCAACTTAGCTTATCTTGCCCGAAAGGAGTGCCAGGATGACTATCCAAAAGAAGGGCTTGCCCAGGTGGATTCTTGCCAATTTGGAAATAATGTGGTTACTGTCAAATTTTGAAGAAATCTATTTAGGACAGACTCACGGTTAAGTCTATATGTGTCTCAAGGTTCTAGTGTCAACTCTCCAACACCCTACCAAGGTTTTCTTTGACCCTAGCTTTTGTCCCACCTCAATAGGGTACGAATCAGGTGGGACCCATGCTAGGCTCTAAGCCTCGTGAGGTGAAAACCCCCTTTATATAGTCGTTCCTCATCATCACGGTGGGACAAGAGAATTCTCTCTAATGGAATACTCTAATCCGGGAATTAAAATAGCGGTTGGGTAGCGGAATGGCGGCCGTTATATAGCGATAGCAACGCCGTCTGAAACTGTTACTGCTGAAACTAGCGGTGTGAAGCGGAGTCACACCAATAGCGGTGAATCGCGGTCGCAATTTAATGGGTAACGGCCAATTGCAGCAATAACGGGCCACTATTCCTGTTATTTTTCCGCTATTTCCGTTGATATCTATTTTTTTATTTTGTTATTAGTTATTAGTTATGTGAATTTTAAAAAAATTCATGACCGCGATACACACAGTGACCATAATAGCATCCGTTATGTCTGCAACCGCAATAAACGCAACGCGACCAAAAACGCGGCCGCAACCGCAATTTAAATCCCTGCTCTAATCTCAACCCTAAAATCATTGGCTGTAAGTGTGAACGATCTCCAACTTTTATCATAAAATTTTATATGAACAATTGGCATCGCCTGTGAGAATCAGAATAGACCACGTCTCTACTTGCAAAAGTTTCCTATTCAAAAAACCCTTAAGACACTCATGACATCTAATAAAGCTACCAACTACCAGACTAATGATATCAGATTAAACCCTCTCAAAATCACAAAAATCGAGATGAGTATGGCTACGAAAACTTGTTCTATTTTGTACTCTTCCCCCTCAAACTTGTAAACTAAGACCAGTCACTAAGATTATGGCCACCAAATATTCGTCATTGTAACTTCATAATGGGAGGCTTCCCTACACCAACCCTTGCAAACAAACTCACCCTCAACATAAAGAATACCAACCCTAGTTGGTTAATTTCTAACGACAATTGAATCTTTCTTTAAAAAGGCATTTAACAATCTAAAAGGAAAAGCTATGTCCACATGCTATAAAAATCGTTTGGGGAGGGGGTGACAATTCTTACAACCCCTTTACTTAGCTAAAAACAGAACCATTACAGATTGGAAAAATAACTTACAAACAAAAAAATAGGAATCCCCAGAGTAGAATTTGACAATTATATACCACTCATATCCTCAAGGGCTTAAATCCTAAGTTAAGTATGAAACACAAGAATCCTCTACCTACCGCCACCATCAATGAGGTCAAACCCCATAAAAAGATGATCCTTCTTAAGGTGCAAGTTCCACAAACCCTAGTCCCAGAGAGAGTGTTGCCATCACCCCTATATATACACACACTGTGGGAGTGTGTTTTTCTATTAAAATATTATTATTCAACTATTCATTGTTTGATTGGTACTCTTGTTGTTTTCTCTATAAATAGAGATTGATGGCTAGGTTTAAATACACATCACTTTGCGCTGATATTCCGTCAAAATATAGTTAAGTTATTTCCCCAAATTAAATTCTATATTTGCATAAGTATTCGTCCTTCGTTTCTAACCCTTTGAAAGTTCACATTAATTTTTTTCGATTTGAAAATATAGCCCACACTTTAGCAAACCAAAGTCGAGATTAGCAGAGAAGATCGAGTGGTAGAAAGTCAGAAACGACTAAGTCCATCTAATCCAAAAGCATAGTTATAATTAGAGTAAGAGGTATATTTCTATAAATGTCACAACAATTAAGTTTTAAAGAAAATTTTAAACTTTTACTGTACTTACAAACACTATTTTCAAACTATTTTTTTCCAACAATTGGTGTTAGAACCAGATTATACTATGTTTATAGCATAAATTAGTTTACCAAATTTCTGAACTTTCCTCTTTGTTTGATCAAATTTGATAAAAGGTTACATTCTTACATTATAAGCATGTCTTGGATTTCATGTATGTGAATGTATGAATTATTTATTTTATAAAACTGTTATAAAGTAAATTTGTCAAAAATTGTGGTTCCTAGATTTAAATTGGTTATAATTTTTTAGATTAATTTTTAAAGTTTGTAATTAGATTGTGGATTATCAATTCCTTGCAGGTTGATTTTAAATTTTATTTGTTATAAAATTAGAGAATTTTGTGACTCGAAAAAGGATTAAATTTTATGTAAGCTAAATATTTTTTACAAAACCCAGGAAAGTGTGATGGGTAGACAAACTAAATTTGATCGAGACAAACGAATGAAAAGAACGAAATCGAGGGCCGACAGGGGAGGCCGAGGTATCGTGCCCTAGATGGGCATGCAACTGACCAAGCGGTGACCTAGGCCTTACACCCAAACAAGTGTCGTGGGCCAACGCAAGTGCCAAGGCTTTGAGCCCAAACAGGGCGCACTTACTACTCGGATTGAATAGGAGCATCACGCCCTAGGCTTGTTGCCTTATGCAGTGGAAGCAATTAGAAAGGCTGAAGGGGCCAGGGTTTTGCAACCCTAGTCAATTGATAAGGGTTGACCACAACGCCTAGTAGAATCAGAAGACATCGTAACACACTATATCCGATCTGATCGCAGAGTCTAAACTATAAGGTGTCACATTCATTGTCGAAGCAACTACAATAAAATTTAATACGAATTCACGTAGGAATTTAAAGAAAAAATACAATAATAATCATGCTTGGGTCTTATATGAGCTTACAAAAGCTTTAAAGTTAACCTGAGATCGAATTAAGACTGAAATGTAAAAATTTCAAAATACATGGTTGGCGTCTTGACATCGCTAAATAGTTTGTCACGTCACGATGTCACTTACTGTATTGGCCTTATCGAGACAACAGGTTTCCTTGTCTCGTCGTGACATTATAAGTCTTTTTTCGTCGTGACGTCACATTCTGTTTCTGCAATTTATTCTTGCTAAACAACATACAACTTTACCATTCATTTACCAACCAATTAAGCTAACACAAAGACCATCATAACCAAAACCTAAGCAACAATTCATGATATCATTACACCATATGTAACCATTTACTAATGTCATAATACCTATAAATCAATTAGTTAACATAACTTACCTGTTTCTAAACATGCATACTTAATATACAATATCATTAGCATTACAACACCTAAGTACAACATGTCAACCATTTGCTTAATTCATACATGTATTGCATTCAAGACACTATCTTATGTTTCATATCTTAATCAAACTATGGTAATTCTAAGTTGCATATACGTATGAACATATCAAACCTAACAAATTTATGTATATACCATCTTTTAGACATCAAATTCAACATGACTCAACCAATTAGGTACATGCCAAGTTAAAAACAAAAACGGAAGCAAACAAATATTGTTTAGTCTGGGATTGTTGGTTCGATGTTGAAGTCGGTGTATGGGATCTTGAATTGAAACTAGCTTGTGCAAGGAGAAAATAAACCGTACATTGAGCATAATGCTCAATAGTAAATCTATGATTCAAGATAAAGTAAATACACTTATGCAACATGCATACATTCAATTCTAAACTAATTTCATACTACTCTATATAAAACTCTTCCATTTTCGCAAAGGCAAGCATACTACCAATTTCATTTACCAATTCATTATATTGCACACAAGTTAACAATTTTCCAACAATTCTATATACTGCTTGATTCATTTCAATCACTTTATCTTGATACAATTATATTCATCACATTTGATCTTTAACTTACATATCTTTACACATGTTTTTTTATCTCATACCACATTTATATCATTTTTGAATCTATTGGCTTATTAATGCACAATCGGCCTCTGGGGCTCATTTTCAATTAATTTCGTTTATCAAACTTCCACCTCATATATCAATCAAGTAATTCAATCATTTATAACCCTATTAACCAACACAGACTCAAAACGAATATATGGGTCCATCATCACCTTGGGTTGCCTGGCAAGTGACAATGATGACGCTATAATGATTCATAATACCACCCCAATGGTTTTCTCAACTCAATCAATCAATCATCTCGGGTTTCCCAGTAATGATGACTCAATGCATAAAATCTACCATCACAGATTTCCCGAAAATGATGGTTTTGCTCAGTACTCTAATCCTATGGTATGCCAACTATATCTAACTCGGTCCGAACAACGAATAAGGTATTCCATTTTCGATTCATTATTTACAATTCAATTTACAATTCAATAATCACCAATCAAATCAGCATATCTCAATTTCATAACTCATGTAACATATTTCAGCACAAATCCGTGCCAATTATTAGATATTAAGTAAATCTTAAGTTTTGTATTTTATTCAATTTAGTCCTTGTCTCGATATTCAATCTCAAATGTACCAAATCAACTCAAATAGTCATCAATGACTTACCTTAATAATGCATGATATAGAATAACATGAAAATGCAAAAATTAAATGGGTCCTAAATCATAGAAATACAAACCGAAAATTTCGAGCTATTAGTCGATGACTTGAGATTTTCCTTTCCTTCTCGACGAATCTGGGTCGACGTTAGCTACGGATTAACATAAACACCTAACATTATCAATAAACAACCAATTCATAATCAAATATCCGTTAATATGGAATTTTCAATTTAGTCCTTAAAATCGGGACTAACCTCACTTTCAACTTGAAGCTCCAAATTGAATTCTGATTTCACTATTACTCATTAGGGATCTCCTATTTTTCATTTCTACAGTTAATTTTATAATTTATTCAGTTTAGTTCCAAATGTACGAAATTATCAATTAAGCTTTATAATTTGGCCCTTTTCACATCTAAGCTTAAAATATATCAATTTAACACCTAAAACTTTAAGAAATCAACAATGAAAACTTCCTAAAAATTTAACAGTTTTACAAATTAGTATATGGGCTAGCTAGATCAAGCTCCCACGATCTCAAATATATAGAAATTACAAGAAAATGACCTACATGAACATACCAATTTATAGCCGAAACTTCAAGTTTGAGGGTCCCTTAGCTCAAAAATGGTGGACGGTCTTGGTGAGGAAGAAGAGATGATATATTTTTCTCTTTCTTTCCACCTGATTCTTTCTTTTATACATACATTAATGTTTAATTAGTTTTAATTAATTATATTTTTAACTAATAATTTCTTAAATTAAACCACATGCATGATTATCCACTAATAAATGTTTAAATATGGCCTAATTTCTATTTAAAACCTTTGATTAATTTCAATTTAAGTCATCAAGCCATTTTTAAATAAAAATCTACATCTATTGGACTTTTATAATTTAGTCCTTGATCCATACATATTCACTAATTAAGCTAAATTACTTAACCAATTTTCAATTAAAAAATATAATGAATCCATATATATTTATATTTATATTTAGTATTTGCATATTTATTTTACGAAAATGGTGTCCCGAAACCACCTTTTTCAGTACCACTGGAAACTGGGTCGTTATAGACATGTCTAGCGGGTGCCGTGCAAGGGGCATGCGATTGGGACTGCCAATGGAGCCCATGCACATGGGTGCACAATGACAGTAGGGTGAACAGTTTGCTGGGGATGTTGGGCCTTTAGGTTGGGCTGATCGATGATAGGGTGGTCGGACAATGATGGTAACGACATCGACGGTCGTAGTTGGTGACAATTTTTTTTGTTTGGAGGGATCATGTTCAAACTTTTTAGACTTTGACCCAATTCATGAAAACCAAAAGAATGCTTTGGGATAAAATTGTAATTGTAATTTTATTTTTGATTTTTCCCTTAGGATGGAACCATAGAAGTTTTTGGTTGGTCAGAGCCAATTTATTTTCTTGCTTATAATATTTGTGAATATTATGATTGAAGAAAATAAATCGATAAGCATGTCCATGCATATACGAATGAACAAGCATGCCATATAGTCTAGGAAGAATGTCACCTATACTTGTCTTCATAATTTGATCATTCATACTTGAAACCATATTTAAAACCTTGCATTGTTTTTAAAATATTAAGTGAGAAAAGGTCCCTAAACAAGACCTACAACCTCTGTGAATGGTTTCTATGTGATAGCATAATAATACTTTGAGTTATTTTTACCTTAGCCGCACCCTACAGTAAGGATTATTTTGTGGGTCACTAGGGAGACTTCCTATAAGAGGACAACTAGTCATGTATGTTACTCATTGAGATCATCCCATGATCACTTAAAATAAAATACATATTCATGACGGGTATTGAGTCAATGGTTATACACAAAGAGATTAAGAATATTCTATGAGGGTAAAACACTTATGACAAGGTCATTGGACAAGCTTAGTCATGGCATTTTAGTGGAATGACTCCATGACTAAATAATATTGTAATTAATAGACGAAGATCTGAAACTTAATTACAAATTATTTGAGCCTTAATTATATGTCTAATCGGTCTCTCCACAAGCTCGGTACAACTCGGATGTTTCACAAATAACTCAATATGATGAATAAATGAAAACGATAAATTAGAAAAATAAATGTGTGTATCACTATTCGCATTGAATGTGTTTTTTCGCTGTATACAATAAATGATTTAGAGATTAAATTAATTTCTTCAAATTATTATTTAATTGATTGTAATTAAATAATTGAAGTTTAAAGTGGAAAGTAAATTAATTAGTCATTTCAGTTTTAGTGAACAAGTTAATTCAATTTATTTATTCATTGATTCTAGTACGATAAAGTCGTCATGGCTTTAAAGGAATTAGAATCGGGTTGAGAAAATAATTTAATTAAGAAATTAATTAAATCCAATTAGTTAATATTTTAATCAAATTATTTGTTTAATTAAATTAAATTTAATTAATTTTCTAATTAAAATATTTTTTGAATTCACTTTTAATCCTGTTAAAGTCACTAGGACTTTATCGTGCCTGATCAATTTAAAACAAATAAAAAATAAAAAATAAAAAATAAAAATAATTAAATTACTAATTAAATTAATTTTTTAGCCTGGTTGAACTAGTCCTTATTGATTCGCAAGTCTACCAATTTTTAAGAAATTTAAATGCCCACAACAATTACAAATTTTTTTTTTTGTATAGTTCATACATACACTTTAAGAGTACATAACTTTTTTAAAGAAAAAATAAAAATTATTTTTCTTAATTTAATAAAAAATGAAAGAAAAAAATAAAAACTCTTTAAAATTTAAAAATAAAAAACAAAAGAATTTTTTTAAAAAATATAATTTTTTTTTTTCCAAAATTCAATGTTATCTATATTGGACCAGACTGATTGAGTCAAGAACTAACTGAGGTATCAGTCCGATGAGAGGTAAAAAACTGGTTGACTTGCAAACTGATACAAACTGATTGAATTGGACTAAAAAATCAATTGAATTGACAATTGAATTAATTTTTATAATTTTTTTATTTTTAATCTAATTTATTTGCTTTGAACTGGTCAGACTAATCATTCTGGGAACTAATTGATCAAAGTAGTTTGAAATCGGTTCAATCAATTTTTTAGGATTCAACTGATTTTTTACCTCTGTAACACCCTATACCTGTCTAAATATTACGATCAGATCGGGAAATATTCCGTATTTGTTTGAAAATTCAATTCTCGTATAATTTTGAAATCGGTTTTGAATTCTTAAAATTTCGAATTATTTGAAAACATTCCTTGTCTAGCTATTTTATTGGAAACATTGTTTGCTTATATTATAAAACTCATAATTTTGCAGCCGAAAATTCTTATAGCATTTTTTTAAAATGCTATCCTTATTGCTTGAAATCTGTTACTTTTGCAGAAAAAAAAATGATTTTATCGAAAAAACATTCTAACAACATTTTATGCAAAGCGAAAATAAAAACTTAAAATATAAACCAAAACAGTCAAAAAGTCCAAAATTTACAAAACACCAAAATTCCCAAAATTTAAATAATTAAAATAAATGCAAGATCTTTTATAACCGAGCTCCCAAGTATTAAGATTACCCGAAAATATCAGTTAAACAGAAAATGAGTTTTCGAAACTCAATGTATAACAATTAACTTAAAACAATTAAAGCATATCAAACAGATTTAACAGTAACAAAGTCTTAACAGAACAGTACAGATACAGATATATTTTTCTACCCCCATCCGCTACACACCATCCTAATACACCATATGGCGTATAAAACATCCATCCATCCCTACGCACCAATTAGTGTCGTTTAAGACACTTACAAAAGAATAACAGCTACTCTGCCAGATAAATATGTGAATTATGGCCTTTTCAAATATACTACTTCTACATAGTAAAACCCATCCCAATAACATATATAGTACATATCAGTAAGCAGTCATAAGCACAATACATACATATTGCATAACTGATGCAGAACATATATCGTACTTTTACCGATTTTCCTATAGCCCATTACATAATTTAGTCGGCATATGACGTTTCAGATACAAAACTAATATCAGAATTCATGTAGACAGTTGACTTTTTTTTCTTAATATCTTTTAGTCCATTTAAGCACATACTAACCCTGCAGAAAGTCCACGGTCAATCGGAAAGACGGAACGATTCTAGGAAAAATTTCAGAATTTTGGGCCCACATTCTGTGTGGCCTACACAGCCCAAATAACCAGCCCATGTGACCCATCACCCGTGTGGTCCACATGGCCCAAATGGCCCAGATTGTGTGTCACTCACGATCCAGTACACGCCCTGTCACACGGCCGTGTGGTGTCGAGGGTGTTGTTTTTCGGCTTTTGCCATTCACTGATTTTTGAGGTTCTCGATACACACCTGACACGATTCCAATACCAAAGCAACCACAATATATCCAACACCTAAAATCAACAATTAATGGTCCCAAATCAGATCGAAATCCTCAATTTCACCAAATAATCCACTTAACAACAACGCAAAATAAGCAATTCTAACCCGAAAATTAAACTCTTGGGCATTCAAAACTTACCCAACGTCCGTAATAGGTCCTAATACAACTAATTCGCAGAAGGATCACCACCGTCTCACGATTCTCCACTGACAACATGCCAAAGAAAGAAACATAATCACAATCAATTCAAAAGCTAACTATACAACATGATTTAAAGATATACTTGAACCCAACTTTGCTAAAACAAAATCCAAACAATACGTGTCGAACAAATGCATCAACCCCAACCAACGAACAACGATCAAATAGCAAGAATACAAAGTAACGATATAGAAACAAAGAGCAATTAAGAATAGAAAGGACAAATGGCAGCCCAAATTGAAAGTAACAAAACAAAAATTAAGAAAAGAAGAAAGAATAGAATAGAGAGAAAAAAAAACATGAAACAAATTGGCAAAAGCAAATAGCAGAATGGAGGCGTGAAATGGGGATTTAGGAACCAAAGAAAGAGAATGTGGGGTTTTGGGCTTGTCCTTTTAAAAAAAAAACTTATCCTTTAATTTTTTATTATTATTATTTATTTATTTATTTTAAAAAAACTCAATTTTAAACTAATTCAAAGATACAATAATTAATCAGACTTTTCCCACAAACAGAGTTCAACTAGACCACAATTACTACATGGTCAGCCCATGCCCAAATAGAAATAGCAAAAATATTATCAACTTACTCATATAAGAATTCAAACACAAGACTCAAGAGCACATTAACACCTTACCATAGAATTAACATGCTCAGTCTATTACAGATTGATCGAAAAGAGAGGATTAGGAACAAAAATTAATTAAATTTAAAAAAAAATGTAACTAGAACCCAAGACCTCAAACCCATAATTAAATACACTTAATCACTAAAACAAATACTAATTTATGACAAAATCTAACAAATCACGTAAACCAAATTTTGGGGCATTACACTCTCGCTGAATAGGGAGTCCACATCTAGCCGATCCAATCCATTTTAAATAACATTGAATATTGAAATTTTCTATTATTCTTAAAATCATTATTATTTTTTATTTTTGAATTTTAAAGAGTTTTATTTTTTTTTCATAATTTTTTATTTTTAAAAAGTATATATATTTAATTTTTTATGATTTTTATTTTAACTATGAAAAAAATTTAAAAAAAATTAGGTGCTTTTAAAATGTAAGGACCAATTTGACAAAAAATATAAATATTGAGAGCTAAAAAAATATTTTACTTTTGACACTGCTAATTTTAATGAAAAAATTAGATGAAGTGTTCAAGAGTTTTAAATAGAAAAAAATATAGAAGTCAACGACTCAAAATTAAAATATAGAAATTAAATTTTAAAAGTGAAGAGATTACAGGAACACTAGCAGATTGAAACCATTTTTTTTAATCTACACATCGTAAGTATAACTAGTTAGTGTATAACTGGCGCTTAAATTCACTGAACCATGATATGGTGTTTTCTAGCTAGTTTAGAAAACTTAGCTTTGATCTTCCTATAATTTCTTTTACATCTCTATCTTTTGCTGCAAATTAGCAATACTTTTTTTGTTTGCTTAGTTTCATCTGATTTCTTTTTGAAAATAATGGGCATATTGACAATTTTAAGCAAACATTGCAAACCCCTTTTCTTTCACTTACTAGTACATGCCAAGTCTAATTTTATTCTCTCCACTTCAAAATTGGGTTATTGTATTCTGAATGTAAAAAAGAGGGTGCTTGCTTTGTAAATAGAAACGGTGACTAAAATAGTGCTTGAAATATGATAATAGTTTCAACCACGAAATCAAAAGTTTGAGAATATAAAGATAAATATCGAGATTGTTTACGCAGTTCGACTTCAGTTTACATCTGTAGGGCTTTGCCCAGGAAAAATAGCCTATTGTCTTTCTCATGGCACAATTAATTATTTAAGTCCTAATATTAGTCTAATTCTCACCAATTTAGTAATCTCACCATTATACAATGACTAGATCACTCTCCCACTAAGCTTCCCTTCAAAAGCTTAGTTTTGCAATACAAAAGATTCTCTTAATTGCTTAAAATAATAATACACACATAAAAGGTTCCTAACTTGAACAAATTTGTACTCCCTCTATATCTAGTTACTTGATTACACTTTTTCCTAGACAAAACTTAAAGTTATATACTACTTAAGTTTTGTTGACATAAGAGTCATAATCGGATTAATTTTTTACTTTTTTTTTTAAATAAAATAATTAAATTCAAATGATATATATTTATTTTTCATTTACAAACTCATAATATTTTATTTTGAACTTTTTATTAAGTAATTAAATTATATTTATTTTACAAATAAAGTGTTTACTTGATTAAGTAATTAAAGCAATTTTGTTTTTTCTCATGAAAGCAAAGGAAATATTTCAAAGCATAATACTTACCTCCCATTAATATATTATTTCGTAATTTGTACTAATTTCTCCATAATTTATGTTGTTGACTAATCAATTATTAGGTAAGTGCATCTCATCACATTCATGATTTCATCCAATGCCACGTAAAATTATTTTTCCATGTCATTACCAACTAATATATTTTTTTTAAAAAAATCTTTCCAAAAGTTTTGCAGCTATCTTCCCACGCCTCTAACCTATCTCCATCGTGCATTCTCCGTATACATACTGTATTTAGAGAAAAAAATGGCTATGGAAGATTTTCCTTTTTTCCTTTTTTTAATTTGTTCTTCATGATTAAAAAATTAAAAGTAAAAAAATATATTATATCCACCATTGTATTAATAAGAAAGTAAAAAATAAATATATTAACAAAACTGGTAATTATATCGACTATACTAGATCAAAATCCTCCAAAAATGAAGATCTTATAAAAACAAATAAAAAGCATTTAATCATCACATCAATTTTGGATTTAAGTTCACCTAGCAATGATATGGTGTTTTCTATCTAGTTTCAAAAACTGAAAAAAAATTAAAATTACAGATGATTAGAAGTAAGGCAGTGAAGATTACAAGGGCCATACGTGATGATGATTCATGAAGGAAACAAATTGAATGTACATATATATAAATATATGTGTGTGTCTTCCATATCCAATTTTTTCCCTCTAAACACAATATGGATGGATGGAGAAACATGTGGGGTGAGGGAAGAAGATAAGCTGCGAAGTTTTTGAAAATATTATAAAATAATCAAATAAAAAACACTAAAAATTAAACAATAGATCAAATCAATACAAAGAACTTTCTTGTATCTTCTTTTCACCCACACAAAGATTCTATTTATAAGTTATTGGCATTCAATGCAACACAAATAAATAAAGTATATTTAAGTGCTTCATTAACACATGCATTAAGCAACTTGCATATTTACTTTCATAATGAATGAGGAGCGCTTTTAAAAAAGTAGTATTAGTTGATAATGACATGGAAAAATAATCATGGTTGATGTGGCAGGAAGGATCTGCCTAATAATTTTTTGTACGAGTGACACGTCTAAGTCATTTAAGCGTGACAGTGGCGCCCCAAATCCAGCCAGGATGGCCCGACCCAAATTTTGAACGTCACATTAACCACCGAAGTGACTCTCCATTAAAACCACCACAAAGCACACCAATCACGAAACACCCTCACACAATTATTTATGGAATATTTAATAACCTAAAGCCATGCTTCCGTTTCGTAAGAGAGACACGTGTAAGTCATTTAAGTGTGACATATAAGTTACCAAAATTGCACGTTCAAATTGCTTTAGAGTATATATATATTTATATATGATATGGTTAAATTTTGTCATTAATCTCTCTACTTTACAAATGTTGTAGATTTAATCTCTGTACTTTAATATGATCATTTTTAGTACCTATACTTTTTAAATTTTAAAATTTTAATCCTCACCAGCTAGTAGCGATTAAATTCATTAAGTTCTATTTTTTTCAAAATATGATGCATCAAACATGTTATTATATGTGAATGTCATGTCATCTTGTTATTTCTACATATTACTCACTAAAAATATGGTTAATGGATTAATGACTGTCATTTGCATTAAGATTGAACTTTCAAAATTCGAAAGTTATAGGAGCTTAGGATGATTCAATTAGATAATATGGACTAGATTCACAATTGTACGCATAGTACATGACTAGTAATCGAACGAATTTAACTATTATTGTTTGGGTTAAGAATAAAATTTCAAAATTCGAAAAGTACATAGACTAAAATTGACCAATTAGAAAAATACAAGAACTAAATCTAGAACTTTGGCAAAGTACAGGGACTAATAGGAAAATTTAACCAAATAAATGTAACACCCCATACACGGATTAGATGCTAAGACTAAATGTAACACCCCAAACCCGGCCTAGACGTTATGACCGGATCTAACGTGTCACATCAAAGTGTTGTTTGAAAAACTATGCTTTCATTGGAAACCCTACTTACAATTTTAAACTTTCTACCATTTAAAACCTCAGATTTCGTTGCTTATTTTCAAAACAAGACTTACTCAAAGACATTCTCTTGCAAAATATTATTATTATTATTTTATCTTTATACCTTGTTTGTTGCGGAGGTGTAAGTCAAAACAATTGTGGATACGTGATATTTTGAAAATAGTAGTTATTATTTTAAAAACCCATGTTTAATAGCCTAGCAGGTTGAAATTAAAAGAAACACCATATAAAAATTAAAAATCCCAAATGGCCTTATTACAAAATTATTAACCCAATAATTTAAAATAAAATAAAAAAAAATCTCTAAGTTTAACTTTAAAGCATATCTGACGTGTGGCCACCTCCGAGTCCCTTGCAGCTCCAAATCCTCTAGGGCTGGGGATTACCTGCACAGTTAAAGAAAATGGTGAGTTACAAGAACTCAGTGTGTAATCCCCTATTACGGTAACAGTCTGGGCCTAAGCCTTATTCAGTAACAGTCTGGGCCTAAGCCCTATTCAGTATCAGAGTGGGCCTAAGCCCAAAAAAACATATCAATGCAACATAGAAATGTAACCCAACCCAGTCCAGCCAACACACCACCTGTACCAACCAACACACCTTGTGGGGACCAAGTCAACCCACCCAGCCAGCACACCAATAACATAGTCTAGCTGCTAATAATAACGCAGCAAAGCTGCCAGTAACATTATACGTGGCTGAGCCACTAAAATCAGTGTACGTGGCAGAGCCATTAAATCAGTAAATCGTGGCATAGCCACCAGTACAGTACTTCCTCCAAAATACAGAACCCAAACCAATGCAACATGTCATGTCATATATATAACCCATGTATGCAGTATAGCACTATCACAATTAATCATACAGAACACACATACATCATTTATCCTACCACTAAGGGTATAATAGTGATAAACCGTAATATATACATATTTTAATCCCACATTTAGCATACTTTTGGATGAATTAAGCCTTGAATTGTGGAATTTGGTACTCTTAATCCTTTGTTTTCATGTTTTATACTTAAGAAAGCACCTGAGGATGAACGAGAAACGGGCCTAAAACGGAGTAAATGGGCCATATCACGAAATCGACATGGCCTGGGCCCAAGACCACACGGTCGTGCCTCATCAACAGGCCCGAACACGGCCTGGCCATGAATTACATGAGCTTGTGCCATGGGCGTGTCCCTGATATGACAAAGAAGAGTTTCATTCGGATTAGGGTACTTAGAGGCAATGAAAGCCATTCCAAAAGCCTATATAAACACCCTAAAGGCCATCCTTCAGGGGGTCGTCCAGTGAAGCCGAAGAGCTGAGCCAGAGAGGCCAGAATTGTAGGAATTACTCGAAGAAAGCCAGTTGACTCATCTCGAGAAGTTGGAGTTATACTCAAGACGGAGGATCTTCTCTTTAATTCCTTCAAGGGATTTTAGGGTTTTTCTTATGTTTTGTTTTATATTTACTTCTGAGATATATTCTTTTATCATTATGAACTAAACCCTTCAAATATCTGAGGGGGATGAAACCTAAGACGGATCTTGTTATTGTTTTCTGAACTATATGATAAATACTTGATTTGTTCTTAATTCTTGTTTTGATATTTCAGGATATTGGTTCAAGTATTGATGTGCTTAGGCAGAGGAGGAATAGACCCTGTCTAAGAGTAGATCTAACATAATTAAGCAGAGTTGATCGCAACCCTAGAGATAGGATGATGAAAATCTGCCGGATTAGGGTCAAACCTAATATGGGAGTCCATAAATCGAGTTAATGCAATTCTAGGGGTTTTAATTAGAAAGAGATTTCAATTAATCAACCTAGGATTAGACGTTAGTAGCCTCGAGAGAGGTATTAATCTAAATTAGGGAATCCTATGAATCAAGTCAAGTGAATAAATCATCTGGTTCAGAGTTAAATAACAAGTGAAGTCTAGGTGGATTCTTCTTCGGGTATTGTCTTAATCAATTGGTTTTTCCCGCAAGTACTTCCCCAATTCATTCTCTTTGTCTTTGCATCTTTAGCTTAATAGTTAGTTAATTTTAGATTAAATAATAATTCCCTTTTATTTTAGGCTAAACAATAAAAAGGAAGTTAGTATTAGTACTTTTGGTTCCTTTGGGTTCGACAATCCGGTCTTGCCACTAAGCTATACTACTGTTCGATAGGTGCATTTGCCTCAATCGTTGTCATAGTTAGTTTTTAGGCTCGATCATTCTTTTTATAAACTTTTTAAGACTCTGACATAACGATCAAGTTTTTGGCGCCGTTGCCGGGAAACTAAAATATTAAGAACGCTCAATTTTTATTACTTTAGCCATTTTTATTTTTGCAATTTACTTTTATTTTTATTTTGCTTTTAACTTTACTAATTTTTCTTCTTTATTTTTTTCCTAGCAGGTACCTCTAGTTTATGACTAGAAGGAACCGTACAGGACCCCTAATTTACGACAGTGATATTAAAGGTACTGTTCGCAAAAATCATAGAGAGATAAGGCGAAGCTTAAATTACATAGAAGAAGAGCAAGAGAACGAAATTAATACCACTGAAGAGATGGCCGAGAATAATCTGCTACCTCCAGAGGTGGCCGAAAATCATGCTCATCGAACTATGTATGATTATGCAAAAGTTAATTTAATAGGAATTGAGTCAAGTATTGTTAGACCTGCTATTGCTGGAAATAATTTTAAACTGAAACCTAACACTATCCAGATGATACAGCAATTTGTTCAGTTTGATGGTTTGCAAGATGAAGATCCAAACAATCACTTGGCAAATTTCCTAGAATTTTGCGATACTTTCAAAATAAATGGCGTTTCTGATGATGCCATTCGTCTTCGGTTGTTTCCCTTTTCTTAGAGGAATAAAGCCAAACAGTGGTTGCATTCTCTTCCACGAGGGTCAATCACTACATGAGAACAAATGACCAAAAAATTTTTATTAAAATATTTTTCGCCGGCTAAAACGGCCAAGTTGAGGAATGGTATCTCTTCTTTTGTGCAGATGAATTTAGAAACACTCTACGATGCATGAGAGAGATACAAAGATCTATTGAGAAGGTGCCCACACCATGGATTACCCTTGTGGCTACAGGTCCAAACTTTTTACAATGGTGTGAACTCTTCAACAAGACAATTGATTGATTCAGCCGCCGGCGAAACTTTGAATAACAAAACACCTGAGGCTGCCTACGAATTCTTTGAAGAGATGTCACTGAATAACTATCAGTGGCAAGTCACAAGGACAAAGCCAACGAAAGCAGCCAGTGTTTACAATCTCGACGCAGTAACCATGCTATCAAACCAGGTAGAATTGATAAACAAAAAGATTGATGGTTTATGTGATTCTTTGCAGGTACATCCAGTTATGCAGTGCAATACGAATAGAGGTTGGATAAACAACACAAGATATCCACCTTACAACCCGAACGCTGAGAATGAGCAAGTCGACTATATGGGTAACAATTTTAAATCCCGAAATAACCCTTATAGTAATACTTATAATCCAGGTTGGAGGAACTGCCCCAATTTTTCATGGGGAGGTCAAGGAACTCAGAGACAACAACCTCCTCCAAATTCCCAACAACAGCTCTACCCACAAGAAAAGAAGTCGAACCTTGAAGAGGTGCTGACAAAATTTATCACAGTGTCAGAAATCTGTCTTCAAAATACCGAAAAAATATTGAGCAATCAGCAAGCATCAATTCAAGGGCTTAAGGATCAAATTGGGCAACTAACTAAGTTAGTTTCTGAAAGGCAACCAGAAAGTTTACCTAGGGAAAAAGAGCAAGTCAAGGCAGTTACACTAAGAAGTGGAAAGGAGTTAGTTGAAACAGAGAAGGTACCACACGAAACCGATAAGACAAAGGATGAAGAAGTCGAGAATGTAACACCGATATAAGAAGAATGTAAAACAACAATTCCACATCCGACAAAGTTGAAGAAAGACCGATTAGATACACAATACGGTAAATTTCTTGAACTTTTTAAACAGTTACATATTAACTTACCTTTTGTTGAAGCTATTTCACAGATGCCGACATACGCAAAATTCCTAAAAGAGCTTATAACAAATAAAAGGAAGTTTGAAGAGATATCAACAATTGAACTTAATGAAGAATGTTCAGCCATCCTCCAAAACAAGCTACCAACCAAATTAAAAGATTCAGGAAGTTTCACTATTCCCTGTTTGATTGGTAGTTTAAATATTAAGAAAGCACTAGCTGATCTAGGCGCCAGTATTAATTTAATGCCTTTAAAATGTTTAAGCGACTTGATCTTGGGGAACCAAAACCCATTAGGATGAGTATTCAATTAGCTGACAGATCTATTAAATATCCTAGGGGTGTTATTGAAGATATTCTGGTAAAAGTTGATAAATTTATATTCCCTGTTGATTTTGTTGTACTTGACATGAATGAAGATATTGAGGTACCTTTAATCTTGGGATGCCCTTTTTTAGCTACTGCTAGAGCTGTTATTGATGTAGGTGATGGTAAACTCGCGTTAAGGGTAGGCGACGAGGAAATTATTTCCCAAATTTACGATGCTATGCGGTACTCTAGAGAACAAGATGATTCCTGTTATTTTATTGATGCCATTGATCTTTTTATTCGAGATTCTTTGCAGAAAATCATACATAACGACACGATGGAACTGTGTCTTACCCAAGGTGAGGGGGAAGATGATGATACCTATGAGTTGAATTCTAATACATCTACCTCTAGACAAAAGAAAGAAGAGGGCATTGAAATCAACGACGAATTAAAACAAAAACTCTCTATTGATGAGCCACCGAAATTGGAATCAAAATAGTTGCCAAAACATTTAGAATATGCATTCCTCGGGGATAATTCTACGCTACCAGTGATTATCTCTTCAGAAATGGAACCCAAAGAGAAAGACGAGTTGCTACAGGTACTAAGGGAACATAAAAAAAACCATAGCTCGGAAAATTTTTGACATTAAAGGAATAAGCCCATCGTTTTGCACCCACAAAATTTTAATGGAAGATGAGTATAAACCATGTGTGCAACCTCAAAGAAGATTGAGCCCTAACGTGAAAGAAGTTGTTAAAGCTGAGGTAATTAAACTCCTAGATACTGGAATAATTTATCTTATTTCTGACAGTACTTGGGTAAGTCCTGTGCAGGTCGTTCTAAAGAAAGGAGGCATGGCTGTGGTAGCCAACGAAAAGAATGAATTGATTCCTACAAGAACAGTCACAGGTTGGAGAGTCTGTATCAACTATAGAAAGTTGATTGAAGCCACCAGAAAAGATCACTTTTCTTTGCCTTTTATTGATCAAATGTTGGAAAGATTATCTGGGCATATGTACTACTGCTTCCTAGACAGACTCTTCGGCTACTTCCAAATCCCAATAGCCCTTGAGGATCAAGAAAAGACAACATTCACATGTCCATATGGTACGTTTGCTTATCGCAGAATGCCTTTTGGATTATGTAATGCTCCTGCTACTTTTCAGCGCTGCATGCTGGCTATCTTTGATGAACTTGTGGAAGACATTATGGAGGTATTTATGGATGATTTTTCAGTATTTGGCAATTCTTTTCATCTTTGCCTTAAAAATCTAAAACGAGTTCTAATGAGATGTGAGGAAACGAACCTTGTTTTAAATTGGGAAAAGTGTCATTTTATGGTTTGAGAGGGGATTGTGTTAGGACATAAAATTTCTAGTAAAGGGAACATAGAAAAATTACCTCCTCCTAGTTTAGATAAGGCTATTAGAAGTTTTTTAGGACATGCTGGATTTTATAGAAGATTTATTAAAGACTTTTCTAAAATAGCTAAGCCTTTAACGAAATTACTAGAAAAAGATGTGCCTTTCAATTTTGATCAGGAATGTTTAGATGCATTTAATATCCTCAAAGATAAATTAATAAATGCTCCAATTATAATTGCACCTGATTGGAATTTACCCTTTGAACTAATGTGTGATGCGAGTGATTTTGCAGTAGGTGCAATTTTGGGACAACAGAGAGACAAGCATTTTTAGCCAATTTATTATGCCAGCAAAATATTGACGGCTGCACAAGAAAACTACTCCACCACAGAAAAAGAATTACTAGCTGTAGTCTTTGCATTTGAAAAATTTAGACAGTATTTAATATTATCTAAAGTTGTCGTTTACACTGACCATTCAGCTCTTCGTTATCTTTTAGCTAAACCCGATGCAAAACCTCGACTCATAAGATGGATTTTACTCTTGAAGGAATTTGATTTAGAAATTCAGGACAAGAAAAGAGCTGAAAATCTTGCACCAGATCATCTTTCTAGGATTGAAAATCCACATATCAAAGAACTGGATGGGAGGGAGATAAATGACTCGTTTCCTACGGAACAATTATTTGCTATTTCTAACTCCGAGATACCCTGGTTTACAGACATTGCAAATTACCTAGCTGCTAACATCCTACCAAAAAGGTTAACACATCATCAAAAGAAGCGATTCTTTGCTGATGCAAAAAACTATTTTTAGAAGGATCCTTTTCTTTTCCGTATCTGTGCAGATCAAGTAATTCATAGATGTGTTACAAAGGTAGAAGCAAGCAAAATCCTAGAACATTGTCACTCAGGACCCTCAGGAGGACATTACAGCGGGATTAAGATAGCACATAAAACGCTCGAATCAGGTTTTGATTGGCCAACTTTGTTAAAGGATGCCAACAGATATGTTGCTTCATGTGATAAATGTCAAAAAACAGGTAATATCTCTTAACGTGATGAAATGCCTCAAACGTATATGCTATCATGTGAAATATTCGATCTATGGGGTATTGACTTTATGGGTCTATTTCCTAGTTCATTTGGAAATAAATACATCTTAGTAGCAGTAGATTACATGTCAAAATGGGTGGAAGCTCAACCTTTACCTACTAACGATGCTAGAGAAGTAGTGAGATTTCTTAAGAAACTCCTCTCTCGATTCGGAACACCAAGAGCAATTATAAGTGATAGGGGTAGTCACTTTTGTAATACGCAATTTGATAAAGTCTTAAAAAAATATGAAATACACCACATGACAGCTACCCCTTATCACCCTCAAACCAGTGGGCAAGTAGAAGTAGCAAATCGGGAGCTTAAGCGTATTCTAGAGAAAACGGTTGAATCAAACAGGAAAGACTGGGCATTAAAAGTAGACGATGCTTTATGGGCCTATAGAACAACGTTTAAAACTCCCATAGGAACATCCCCATACAAACTTGTCTATGGAAAAAGTTGTCATCTACCATTTGAATTAGAGCACAAAGCTTTTTGGGCTATAAAATTCTTAAATTACGATCTTAAGACCGTAGGTGAGAAAAGGATGATGCAGTTAAACGAGCTTGATGAATGGCGAGCTAATGCCTATGAGAACTCAAGATTATATAAGGAGGCAACAAAACGACGCCATGATGCTCGTTTAAAGCAATCAAAGCAATTCGAAGTAGGAGACTTAGTCCTGTTGTACAACTCAAGGCTCAAATTGTTTCCTGGAAAGCTAAAATCAAGATGGTCAGGTCCATTCGTGATCAAAACTATTTTTCCCTATGGCACAATTGAGGCAACTCATCCAACTCGTGGTACGTTCAAGGTAAATGGTCAGCGACTGAAAATTTATAATGGTGAAGATTTTAGGGATATGAGAGAGGAGCTTCGGCTCCATGAACCTTCATTTAGAAACGAAAATAGGGAAAGTCTAACTTAAGACTATAAACGAGCGCTTCTCGAGAGGCAACCCGAGTACTAACCCTATTAATTTTTATTCTATTTTTATTTTTATTTTTACTTTTCCCTTTCAGCATCTAACTATAAACTAACAAAAAGTGTAGGTTTCTCTTATCGACACGGCCTCACACACGATCGTGTCCGTAGCCGTGTGGATACCATGAACAGGTACATGGGCGTGGCAAAGATGGTGTAAAAACAAGACAAAATATTTTTCCCCAAGCCACAGGCTCTGACTAATCGACACGGTCGTGCGATACGGCCGTGGTCGAATTGACTAAGGAACACGGGCTATGTTAAATATACACGCCCGTGCGATGTACTCGTGGTCGATACTGAGTAATCGAAACGGGCGTAGGACACGCCTGTGCATCTAAACCGTGGCCAACATTGAGTAAAGAACATGGGCGTTACACACGCCCGTGCTCCAAGGCCGTGGACGACACTAACTTACGAACACAGGCGTAGTACCAATTGACACGGGTGTGGGAGAAACGAACGCGCGAGGCACGCCCGTACAATACGGGCGTGGCACACAACATAAACGCGCTTAAATTTAAAATTATCGAAAAACACAGGCTGAATAAAGGGAACAGGGGCGTGGCCCCTGACCATGTTCCCCACCCCCTATTTAAAGCAACCAACGACCGTCTCCCCGAAATTTTCCCCAACCCTTCAAACCCTAGCCGTTTCTCTCCAAAACCACTACCCTATTCCGGCCACCAGCAAACTCCTCTCCTCCCTTGATTTTCCCTATCCCTTATCTCTTTCTCTCTTTCAATTACACATAAAAAAACCAGCCCACGCCCGTGTCGACGGCATACACGCCCATCCAAAAATGCGACACAGTCATACTCTCCTATCTATTTGCAGCACATGCCCCTGCTCTGGCCACCATCTCAACCGCGCCGCTTCTCTCCAAAAACTCCACCGGTCACCTTCTTTCTTTTACATTTTCCTCCATTAAACTATTTTATCACTAGAGTTGTATTTAGTTTTTAGTTAGTTTATTATTATTGATTAATATTAGTTATATTTACTATTAGATTAATTTATTCATTTAGCCCGTGTTGAAATAATAACGATTAGTGTTTATGCTAAATATTAGTTTATCCTTATCATGATTTTTTTCCTTGTTATATTTGTGATATTGTCGAGTTCTTAAATATTACACAGTATGTCTTGGCTGGAACTGTTGCGTGAATCGTTGAATATCTATTATTTTCAGGACCATAATGTCATCGTCTCGAGGCAAGAAAATCACAGTCCCTAGTTCCAAAAAACGGAAGGGACCCAGTTCGTCATCAGCCAGCGCATCTGCCGAAGTGCGCCACCCATTCTTACAGTTTCCTCCGGGATTCCAGGAGGACCTCTATAAGATACTTCGCGCACGACCCCTCGGTACAGGGAGGTGCATTGATTGGGCCGCTTTAGAGCAGGCCTAACTAGCAGATGACGTACGGGCTCTCTTAACCACCAATCCATGGGACAATTTTTTCAAAATCATCGAACCCACATATCTAGAGCTCACTTTGGAGCTCTGTTCCATGTTCCACCTTTAGACGGTGATGACATGCCACGATGACCCCGGCACGATCCAATTCCGTCTCGGAGGCATTATACAAGAACTGAATGTACCGCAATTTAGGGCCGTATTGGGACTTTAGAATGACGAATTTAGGGAAGATAATGATCTCGTAAAGCTCCATCGCCATATCCACAACTCTTCCGCGAGATGTTGGTACAATATAGCTCCCAACTCAGCCACTTATGACCCTAGTCGTTCCAAGACGATGGATCTCGTCCTATTTTTAGGATTGCATGCAATTCCACTCAATTATGTTAGATCTACTCTTAAACAGTGACTTTTACTCCACTGAAATAAGTACATTAAACATGAATTAATATCATAAAAATATTAAAACACAAAATAGACATACATAAATAAGAGCAAGAATCAAGTATTTATCGCGTAAAAACAGAAATTAAATAATAAGATTCATCATAGGTTTTATCCTCCCTAGTTATCTAGGGAATTTAGTTCATAATCCTAAATAGAAACATCTCAAAGTTAGGATAACAACAAGACATAAAGAAACTCAATAAAACTTCGAAGGAAATTAAATGGAGATCTTCGATCTTAAAAGAGATCCGCTTCCGAGTTGATTCTGATGGAGTTCTTCAAGTGTTCTCTTCAATCTTCTCCGAGTGCCCCCCTAGATCTTCTTCTAATTGATATTTATAGACTTCAGAATACTCAAAAAGCGTAAATATTAGGTTTTTCCACGTATTTGGGAAGCATGGTGCGACATCGACACGGGCTGGCACATAGGTGTGTTCCCAGCCCGTGTGGCTCACACGGGCGTGTGTCCAGCCCGTGTGGAAATGTCCAGGCTGTGTGGATCCTGAAAACAGCTCTTTTTCTCTGGTTTTGGCTTGTTTTTCGCTCCTTTTACTCCATTATGCTCACCTTGTAATAGGCCCAATTCGCCCGGGCCCAATAACCAAAATTAAACCCAAAAACAAAACCAAAAAATTAAAGCCAAATAAAAACCAATAAAATGATAGTACAATAATAAAAGTCCAAATACAATAAAATTACAAACCCAGTAACTTAAAACAGTCCATCAGTCCTTTACTAGCCCAAATCTATTATTACTCCCAGACCCCATAAATTAAACTAAGCCCAAACCTATTAAAGCCCAATTACCCTAAAATTTCTGGAAACCCTAGGGGTTTCCAAAAAACTCTAGCGCCGCAGCCTTCCACCACGCGCGCCCCGCGTGCATCCGTGTCGCAGTCATCATGCGCACTCGCGCCAGCCTCAGCAATGGCCTCCTCCACAGCTGTACCTGCAACAAAAGCATCAACAATAACAATAGAGAATAGCAGAGGATCGAGAATATAGTAGAAGAATAAAAAACGTGTATTTCATTTTTTTTCTGGCTAAAAAAAGCCAAGCATTGTACACTTACTTTTTACGGACTCATACGCAAGAAATACGAAATCAAAAATAGAGAAAAAATATTGAAAGGTGATTTTTTGGATTTTTGATGGTTTTTTCGTTTTTTTCTTTCTCACATTGCAAGTTGGTTTTTCTGTTCATATGAAAATAGAGAAATAAAAGGGGAAATACTTATCTGTTAATACCACCATTGGATCTATCTTTCTTCGTCGAAATCGAAGCAAAGAAGGTCTTTAAGGTTGAAAATACTGAGGCATTCGAGTCGGATTTTAAAAAGAATGCTCAAAGAGGCTCGAATTCGTCGCTAATCGTCGATTACTATGGCAGTACAGTGGCCAGATTGCGATTTCTTTCGGGGCGGCTGAGAAAGGGAAATGGCTAGGGTTTGGTTTCAAAACAAAAGGCTTAAGTTTTCTGATTGTTTTAAGGTTTTATTAACCCTTTTAAATCATGTGAAACGACTTCGTTTGAAGCCTGATTAAGTGGCCTCAAAGCGACATTGCATAAGGCCACCCCGACCCGATCAGATCTAATACCCTTAGGATCCGCGTGTTTACGCGTTAAAGGGATATTTGCGCGTTTAGTCCCTCTATTTTCGTGCTGTTATTCAATTAGATCAATTATACATTTTTTGTTTTTTTAATTAATCTCTGTAATTCGAGCGCCATTTCAATTTGGTCCAATCTGTGTGCTGCGTTTTGGCTATTGGAATATTGCATTTTAATCCTCGTTCATTTATGCGCATTTTATTTAAGCCCCTGATTCTGTTTTCATAATTTTATTTGTTTAAAAATTGCTCTTTAATTTTGTTTTTATTCCAATTGGGGTCCTTTTCTATTTCAGTTTATGTATTCTATTTTAGTTTTCTTAATTAATTCGTTATTCATTTTTAAAATTGTCTTAACATATTATTTTGGAATATTTTACTGATTGTCTATTTTTTTTTGTTTTTTTTTACTTGTATATCTTTTTAAACTTATTTTAATATAATTTGTTCATTTTAAAATTCTCTTTTATGTATGTTTCTCTCATTTAAAGATTTATATAATATTTTTAAATACTTTTTATACATCATTATTTTATATATGTTATTTAAATTAAAATATTTCTCAATATGCGTATATTATTCATATTAAAATTTTTATTTTATTTTATGAATTTTATTCATTTTTGATGGATATTTTATCTTGTATACTATGTATTTTGATTTTCTTCTTATAATATTTATTTTAAAATTCATTTGTATACTGTTATCTAATATAATTTTAATCTTTATTTAATATACATATTATTTTATACACTACTTATTTTAATTTTCTTTTTATATAATACTTGTTTTAAAGTTCTTTAATATATTACCATTTGACATATTGTTTATTTTCATCTTTATTTTATTCTAAAATCTCTCATATATTACTTGTTTTAAAATTCATATACATATAATTTGTTGTTTGTATATTAATAGGTTCATTTTTTTGTTTTTGTATATTATCCATTCTTTCTATTTGTCTTAAAATTTGTTGCATTTTATTCATGTTAAGTTGCTTGATATTTCTTTCTAAATTGTCTTTTAATTTATTATCTTTTGAATGTTAACACTAATGCTATTATTCATTTTGTATAAGTGTTATTGCTATAAATTCATATTTCATGCTTGTAATTATGCTTGTATTTCTTTTTGTTGTATCACGATTCCAATTCCAACTTTTATCCAATTTCAAACCAAATATTTTGAACCGGTTTTAAAATCACCAATTTGAAAATCTTTTGAAATAAGGCAATATTTAGTGTTTGGAAACTCGGGAAATTGTGCTCTAACGTGCTGGGTTGCATTTTTTCGTTTGACCAAATAACTAAATAACCTTTTAATTGCTTGTTTTGAAAATCAAAGATAATCTCTGTATTGAGGCATAAATATGTCATATCCTAACGTGTTGGATGTGATATTTTATTTCCTTAGAACGAGTGAATCTTGAGATTCAATTCAAATTGATCAGCCTTTTCCAAAAAAAGATTACATTTTAAAATTTTTAGATTTTCAACATAAGGACATTAGTTAATCAATTTGGTACCAGTTTTGGGCATACGAGGGTGCTAATCCTTCCTCGTGTGTAATCTACTCCCGAAACTGTTTTCTTTATTTCGTAGACTAAAATTATTTTTTACAAGGTGATCCAATCCTACCTGAACAAAAAAGGGTTGGTGGCGACTCCATATTTTTTAAAGTCGATCCTCGTTTTTTTCAAAACATAACAGAATGGTTTCGACAGTTTGGCTACTCCACCGGGGACTGGCTGAGAGTCAGGCCATAGATTGATTAATTCTTGTCCTTTAGACTAAAATTTTGGAAAATTGTTTTGGAAAAATCATGTTTCTTTTGATGCATTTGCTGGTATTATGATGTTGAGTTTTTGTAAAATACTTGCATCTGCATTGCGTGACCGTTGTGGTTACGTCTTTGAGTGGGAGTGAGAAATTATGCCTTCATGAGGTTTTCACCTCCGCATGGCTAGTGGACTGCTTTCGGAATACATCTGTACCTATGTGTTTCGTGAGATTTTCATCTCCGTATGGCCATAGGGAAATGTATTCCCCTAAACCGAACTTGATCCTTATGAGCCTATAATGGGTGAGGATTGAGGAATCTGCTGGTTCAGGTACCCATTCCTTAGAACCAAGCCGCATATAGCAACCCTAAGAGCCCACCCTAGGTAAAGCTATGCCGAATTTTAGCGGTTACCCAAATAGGTGTTTGATAATATTTTACTTGTTCTGAATTTTATTATGCGATACTGACTTGTTGTGTTTTGATTTGTTTTTTATTTGCATGTCATTTCATGATTAAAGAGGTGTCGATTCCTATTCAGTTACTAAGTTAGGAAGTTTGCTATGGAAAACGAATTTCTTGATAAAGTGAAGGATAATGCGGCTGTCCGCGCGTGGTCAGAAGAGTTGCAATTTGAAAAAGAGGATAGTTTAGCTGAAGGATACACGTCGGAGCTATGGGACTTCACCCGAATCAGTGTGACGCAAAATGAGCTTCAAGAATTGAGGGATACTTGGACTCATTGGGAGGACGAGACTAAGCAGATGTTCTACCGCAGCTATGGTGATATTTCTGCATATAGTTGTTTAACTTTTGGGAAGGTGGATTTGGTGCCCACTGTGGAGGAATACATCACTTTACTTTTCTGTCCAGGGGTCCAAGTCGATAAAGTTTACACTAGGGCTGCTAATGTGCCTTTTTTTGTGAAGAAGTTGATGAATATTACTAGAATGAGTGAGCAGTAGGTTTCAGCTCGAATTCAGCAAAAGGGTGAGGGAAAATGTATTCCTTGGGTGAACTTGAGAGATTTGATCCTAATGCACCCTGACATAAAGAGGAAAGTTGATATATTTGCTTTGAGCATTTATGGATTAGTCATCTTCCCTAAAGCCCTAAGGCATATAGATGAAGCAGTTACGAATTTATTTGATCGGTTGGATAAGCAAGTTACACCTGTCCTAGCAATTCTTGCTGAGACTTTCAAATTCTTAAATGCATGTCGAAGAGCAGGAGAAGGTAGGTTTGTTGGATGTGCACAGTTGTTGATGGCATGGTTTCATGCTCACTTCTAGAAGGTAGATAAAGTCTCTTACCGATCTTTCTGTGAGAATTATTCACCTTTAAAAGAAGAAGTGGCTACGCCAAGGCGCGAAGATATATCAGAAGAAAAGTGGATGATGATTTTTCAAAATCTCCAAGAATAGGATATCGAGTGGAGAGCTCCATGGATGGTACCCGATGAGATCCTTTACAGATGTGGAAGCTTTGATTGGGTCCCTTTACCTAGAATTTGGGGAGCTATTGGATATGCTCCTTTGCTTGCAACAAGACAGTATAAGTCCAGACAGTTTGTGCCGGCAATGCACGGGTTAGCTCAAAGTGAATTCTCCTATAGAGGAGAGAATTATAAGAAAAGGATTCGGGCAATTACTAATGCTTTGAAGCAAACTTGTCGGATGAAGAGAGTGATTATAAGCGAAATGACGACTCTTGAGTATAATGTGTGGTTAACCAAAAGGGTTAACGATAATATTTCGGGACCAAATTTAGAAAGTGCTCGATCAGTGGGGGAATGCTTGCAAGTAGTCCCGACAGAGCTAGAGATTAGAAAGCAGGACTTTGAAAAGAAGAGTTCCAAGTTCAAAAAAAGGATTGAGCACCTGGAGGAAGAAAGAATTAATTTAAAATTAGATGTGGAAGTGCAGAAGTCAGAAGCTGAGAAGTTAAGAAAGGGGAAAAATAAGGCTGAAGAGGATCTGGATAGTTTAAAGATAGATTATAAGAAGATGCATCTATCATTGAGAACCGCTGGGCTAGGGAAAACTTCAGATTAATGGCGACAAGTGGTTCAAGAGGAAAGAGCTAAGGCTGAACAATGGAAAGAGAAATTTCAAGAAATGCTGGCCCGAAATGAGATTTTAGAAAAGAAAATGTTAGAAAGCCAAAATAGAAGAAATGAACTAAAGTCTAGGATGGCTGAGTTGGAAAGGTCTCTCTGTTATCATCGAAACCGTAATTCTGTGATGGAATTAAAAGCAAGTTTGAGCAAAATCGAAGAAATGAAAAAGAAAATTGAAGAATTAGAGATAGCATTGCAGAATTGTCAAAACCATATTGAGTCCGTAGAAATGAATGAAGAGCGTTAGACAGAGGAGCTTCACTACTCTTAGAATCAAGTTAGACATAAGGACTACATCATGGGAGAAGCCATAACCCAAATTCGAGAGATAGCAGACTACTTGCAGACTTTGGCGGTACAAGCAGATATACTGAGTGTGAAGAATAAGTCGCAGTCAGATCGGGGACAGGAGTTAGCTTCACTACTTAGGAAAATTAAAGCTTTAAGTATTAGGGCAAAGCCTTACTTGTAACTTGATTTTATGTAAAAAATTTTGTTTTCTGGTAAAGTTTTCTAAATGAAATTGAATCAGAACCGACACTCTCTTTTTGCATCCATCTCATGCATTTGCATTTGCATTCATTTTCATTACATTCATCTAATGCATATGCATTAAAGGCCATTGAAAGATTCTAATTAATTAAAAATTATTTCAGTAACCTGGAAACTGACAAAACCTTACCAAATATGCATCCCTACGGCACAAGAAAAAAGACTAAGTCAATGAATGAAAGATTAAAAAAATTGGAACAACTGCAAAAGGATATGCAAGAACAAATGCAGGTGCAGATGTAAGAGCAGTTAGCTAAGATTCAGCAGGAGATGAGGGATCAAATGATGGAGTCCCAAAGAAGCATGATGGCTCAACTGTCCCAATTGCTGGTGGAAAGGGTGGACAAAGTGAAGGACACCATGGTTAATATCAGGGAATGTAAGGAAGATCCTCAATATCCTCCCGGTTTTACTCCAACACATGTATAGGCCCAACCTGAAATAAACCCGCAGAGACCATATGTTACGATCAGGCCGCAACAGTTTTAGGCCGGAGCCTCGATACCAATGAATTTTCAAGCTGGCTCAGGCTCTAACCCTGGTAATAATTCAAATAATCTAGTTGTTCCTAACTTGGATAAAGTGGCAAAAGTGGAAAGGGCAAAAATAGAATCACAAAAGCAATTAGAGGAACGATGTAAGTGGCTGGAGGAGAAGTTCAGAGCCATGGAAAGTGCTGATAGCTATCATGGGATCGATGCTAAAGACTTGAGCTTAGTTCCAAACTTGGTTCTCCCCTACAAGTTTAGAATGCCAGAATCTGAGAAATACAATGGGTCGAGTTGCGTGGAAGCACACATCACCATGTTCTGTAGAAGAATGACTGGTTATGTTAACAATAATCAACTGTTGATTCATTGCTTCCAAGATAGTTTGGTGGGAGCTGTGTCTAAATGGTACAATCAATTGAGCAGAATCAAAATTAGTTCATGGTGAGATCTAGCCCAAGCATTCATGAAACAGTACAGTCATGTTACAGACATGACTCTTGACAAGATAACTTTGCAGAATATGGAGAAAAAACCAAATGAAAGTTTTAGACAATATGCGCAGAGATGGAAGGAGGTAGCAATACAGGTCCAGCCACCACTCCTTGAAAAGGAAACATGTTAGGAAGTGCCACAAGAAGTTTTTCAGATGTGGTAATGATTAGAGAAATGATTGAGAAAGCAATAAGAAGTGGAAAGATAGAGGCAGGGGAGAACGCCAAAAGGTCAGCCCTGCGGAAAAAGGAAAATGAAGTGAATTATGGGGTATTCAAAATCTGTTACTTTAAGTCAACCAAAAGTGACGGCTACTAATCAAGGTTCATCAAGACAAGAATCTAGAACGAAGCAGAATGTTGAGAAACTCCAATTTACACCAATTCCCATGACGTATAAGGAGTTATATCAAGGCTTGTTTGATGTACATATGGTGGCTCCTTTTTATTTAAAGCCATTACAACCCCCGTACCCTAAATGGTATGATGCCAATACTCAATGTGAATATCATGCAAGGATCACAGGGCATTCGATAGAAAATTGCACTACTCTTAAGAAGTTAGTCAAAAGATTTATTCAAATGGGTATTGTGAAGTTTGACAATGTGCCCAGTGCAGAGAATCCATTACCTAATCATACTGAAAGTGGAGCAAACGCGATAGATGGAACCATGGAAAGAAGGATTAAGGAAGATATTACAGAGGTAAAAACTCATTTGAAATGGGTTTGGAAGGAAATGGCAGAAAGGGGGTTAGTTATGTCGAATCCAAAAGGAAGTTACGATGAGATGGGAAACTATTATGAGTTCCATCATGAAATGGGGCACAAAATTCAAGAATGTGGGTAGTTCAAAGCTTTGATTCAGGGCCTGATGGACAACAAAGAAATGGAATTTTATGAAGAAGTTAAAAAAGAAGGGTGTATATGTACGTCAGAATCAACGGCGAAAGTCAATTATCCTATGGTCATTATTTCATGTCCTAAAAGTGAAGTCAGGATTCAGACACCGAAGGTTATAATTCAGAAACCAACAGTTTTTTCTTACAAGGATAACAAAAAGGTCCCTTGGAACTACAATTGTAATGTGACAGTTCCAGGAAAGGAGGGTTCAACCAGCACTGAAGATCAGAATATAGGTCTCACACGCATAGTAGAACAGAACCTGCAAAAGGAAAAGCCTCGACAATGGAACAAAGGAAAGGAAAAATGGTCAAACCTAAGTTGTCTGTTAATGAACCAGTAAATGAGGAGGAAGCTAAAGAATTCTTGAAATTTCTGAGGCATAGCAAGTATAGTGTGGTGGAACAATTGTATAAACAGCCAGCTCGTATATCTATTGATCGTCGAAATCAGAGTCTTAAATTTATAATGAGAATTATCGAACCTAGAAACTAACTCTGACAACGATTTTAAGGCAAGCGCACCTATCGAACAGTAGTATAGTTTAGGCAAGACCGGAATATCGAATCCCAAAGGAACCAAAAGTACTAATACTAACTCTCTTTCTATTATTTAGCCTAAGAATTAAGTGAATGTTTATCTAATCTAAATTTAACTATCAACTAAACTAAAGACGCAAAGACAAAAAGAACGAATTGGGAAAAATAACTTGGACGAAGAACCAATTGATTTAGACGATACTTAAGGAAGAATCCACCTAGACTTCACTTGTTATCTAACTCTGAACTAGACGATTTATTCATTTTACTCGATTCGTAGGACTCCCTAATGTACATTAGACCCTCTCTCGAAGCGAATAACGACTAACCCTAGGTTGATTAATTGAAATCTCTTTCTAATTAAAACCTCTAGAATCGTATTAACTCGATCTATGGATTCCTATATTAGGTTTCACCCTAATTCGGCAAAGTTTCGTCACCCTATCTCTATGCGCGCGAACAACTCCACTATAATTTTGCTAGATCTATGAATAGGCAGGGACTTTTGCTCCACCACCTAAACACATCAAACTTGAATCAATATCCGCGAAACATTAAAACAAGAATTTAAGCACACATAATTAAGAACAAGTCAAATATTTATCATATAGTTCAGCAAACGATAACAAGATTCATCATAGGTTTCATCCCCTTCAGGTATCTGAAGGGTTTAGTTCATAACTATAAAAGAAAACATCTCAGAAGAAAAGATAAAACAAAACATAAGAAATTCCTAAAACCCCCTGAAGGAATTGAAGAAGAGATCCTCCGTCTTGAGTATGATTCTGGCTTCTTGAGATGGATCAACTGGCTATCTCCGAGTGATTCCCCACAAATCTGGCATTTTCGGCTTGGCTCCTTGGCCTAGCTAACCGCCAGTTCTGGCTTCTACCGAACTCCCTTTTTCAAGTTGCCTCCTAAGGTGTTTATATAGGCTTTGAGATGCCTTACTTGGCCTCCAAGTATCCTAATCTGAATAGGATTCCTATTTGGGTGTTTGAATAGGCTTTGGAATGTGTTTCTTTGCCTCCAAGTATCCAAATCCGAGTAAAACTCCTTTTGGTCGTAGCAGCGACGCGGTCATGGCATACGCCGTGTAGATTGTGGCCAGGCCGTGCCCGGACTTCTTTAATGAGGCACGGCCGTGTGAATCGAGATCAGGCTGTGTTCTAGTAGATTGGCGTGGCACAGCCGTGTGGGCTTAAGTCTAGGCCGTGTTGATTTTCTCTTTGGGCCAATTTGGTCCGTTTTAGGCCTATTTCTCGTTCTTTTCATCCTCGGTGCTTTCTTGAGTATAAGACATGAAAAGAAAGGATTAAGAGCACCTTTTTACATAAATCAAGGGATAAATCATCCAAAAGCATACTAAATGTGGGATTAAAATATGTTACTTTTACGGTTTATCAAACACCCCCACACTTAAGCTTTTACTTGTCCTCAAGCAAAATTCTCAACTTACAATTAAAACGAACTTTCCATGATTCATAATTCCTATTAACAATGTCTCATCATAATTCAAGGATAATTCATACATGGATAATTCAACTCAAAGAATCTTAAAGATTCAAACAATCAAAGTCATACATTTATAGCATGAAAACATAGGTGTTTTTCCCTTACCTGAATAATTACCTCTGATTCGAAACTGACAAGAGTTGACATCCTCACTAAAGGTTCACTCAAATCACTCGAAGTGTTTAAGGTTCAGAATTTATCACTCAAAAGTCAAACATGAAGAGTTAATCCCATAGGCTTGCATGAAAATCAAATCTCCACCACTAAAATATGAGGTGATACATAAATCAAAAGGCCTTTACAGGGTTGTAACGGGGCTTAGGTTAAGGGTATGGATATAGGCTGAATTAGAAGGTTAGAATCGAGATTGAATTGACAAGTTACCTATCTAGAAATACTGAGATGATAATAAATGATTACATCAACTGAAAAGTAATAACCCTAATAATACGAGCTTTTCCTTCAAGATTTGAGATTTAAACATGTAAGCTCACTTAATTACATAACTAATAATGAATTTACTTCGTTTTTTTTAAGAACAAGTCAAATAATAAAGGCTAAATTCAACTACTGAAATAATATAATTAGGTAACTATTCAAATCAAATCTCGATATAAGGGTAGTTGACAGGAATGGTGATAACAAATATAAAGAGTTTTTGGGTTAATATTAGTGGGTGAGTCAATAAAAAGGGTTGTTAGGATTAAACGGGGTTCATAGGGGTTAATTATGAAGGTAGGCTTTTTAGTGGAGTGAGTGGGTTAAATCCTAAGTGCCTTAATCATCTCTGTATATCAAATCATAGGTGTGGTCTCGACATGTATAATCAATGCAAGTTCTAGAATAACAAATCAATGTTGACACTCTCATAATCAATAAAGTGAGCAAGAAAAAGAATACATGCTCTATAAGGCTCAAAGTCTCACAAAAATTATGGGTGTTTGATATCAACCTTGTAAATTTCAAACTTCAAGGTAACATTCAGATTCAGGTAGACAACCTAAAAAGTTTTTAATTTTGCAAAATAGACTTATCATGCTTGATTCTCTAGTATTCTTTAAATTTAATTATCAATGCACAATTATCAATGACTTAATAAAAACAAATCAATAAAAATCATAAATAAAAGGAAATTTCATTCTAATCATAATATGAGAAACTTACTTTAGAACGAGGCATAATTCAGGGATTTTCAAATAATATTATAGTTAACCCCCCACACTTAAGATGTACATTGTCCTCAATGTACAAAGATAGATAATATCAAAATAATCATAAAATCATAAGATGGGGAGAGAAGTGAAACTTCCTGAATTTTGGATGAAGTTAATGAAAAGAAACCGATAGGATTGGAGGTGAACGTGGGGAAGCGTCTCGAACTGTTTGAAATTAAATCCTCAGAAATTATTTCGATTTTATTGAATCCTAAGCTAAATCTAAATGGCATGAAGAATAAGAAGAAAATAAATAAAATAAAAATAAAAGTAAAAGTAAATAATGGAAAATGAAAGAAGAAAGACAACTGGAAAAGAAAAAGGAAGAAGGGGGTTAAATAGAAATTATGGATCTGGTGGTTGGCCCTGCCCTTGTACCTTCCTGTGGTGGCCATACGGCCACGGCCACGGCCGTGTGGTATGGAAATCTGCACTTTGGTTAGTTTATGGTTAGGTGCTAAAAGGAAAAATAAAAGTAAAAAAATAAAAAATAAAAAATAAAAAATAAAAAATGTAAAAATGGGGTTACTGCTCGGGTTGCCTCCCGAGAAGTGCTCGTTTATAGTCTTAAGCTAGACTTTACCTCTCATTCGTATGGTCATGGTGGTTTGAGGAGGTGAAAATCCTTTCTCATGCGATCAATTCGGTTATGGATATATAGTTCAAGTCGAGTAGTGTTTACCTCAAAAGTGTTGAATCTAGGATTGCTTACCTCAACTGTGCCGTATAGGAAGACATTAAGTACTCAAAAGTGATTTCTTCATTTGTCCTGAGGTCTGAATTGGTGATTCGAGGGTCTTCCTTATTCGACAATACCTGATCTCTTATTTTGCAATGATTTGTTGTTCCTATCAACTCGTCTGGGGTTTCCTTCGGTTTCACTTCGTGTATTCCTAGTTTCTCTTTAAAGTATGTTTTCCACTCGTCTAGTTCATCGACCTAAAGCCTTAGTTCTTCATGAATTATTTCTTTATGGGTACGAGGTCTAAGATCTAGCTCAGCTAGGTGATTTCGTGAAGCTTCCTGTAAAGAAAGTTGAACCAAATGGTTATCAATAGAATTAACATTCGTACCTTTATTACTCGATGTCCTAGCTGAGTCAAGAGCTTGAAGAGTGATTGTTTCATCGTCTACACGAAGTGTGAGTTCACCGAATTCTTCCTCTGTGTGATCTTTCTTTATTGCATCGGGATATGGCATATGAGCGTAGTACTCTGTATTTACCGGGTTTGGTAAATCATGGCTTACCTCAACCTTACCTTCACTTACCACAGGTTCTTGCCTTGGGTCAGATTCCACTAACCTTTCACTGTTATGAGCTTGTACGACTTGAATTTGCTTTTTTGGGTTAGTTTCAGTGTTGCTTGGCAAGTTTTCTTGTGGTTGTTCTAAGATCAGCTTAGCAGGCTGACCTAACTGATCTCGATCCCTTGAATTGATGCTTCTTCTTTCGTTTCTATATTTTGGCAGCGTGCTTCTGTGTTTGATATGAATTTTGCCAGCATCTCTTCAAGGTTCGACTTATCTTCTTGTTGGTGAGGTGGTTGTTGAAAATTTGAATTCCCTGTGGCTGCTATGAATTTTGCCAGCATCTCCTCAAGACTCGACTCCTCTTCCTGTTTGTGAGGTGGTTGTTGAAAATTTGGAGGAAGTTCCTGTCTTTGGCTACTTTGATCATCCAACGAGAAATTGGATGGTACCTCCAACCTGCATTATAAGTGTCATTATAAAAATTATAAAAATTATTATGTGGTCTAGAATAGTTACCCATATAGTGGACTTGTTCGTTCTCCATGCCATATCCGTAGGGTGGGTACTCAGGATTCACCACGCCTCCTGGATTCGAGTCATATTGCATTACTGGGTGTACCTGTGAGAGACTACACAAAACATCAATCTTTTTATTCATCATCTCTAGCTGGTTAGATAACCTGGTGAACACGTCGAGGTTGAAGGCACTGGCTATTTTAGTAGGAATTGTCCTCATGACTTGCCACTGATAATTATTCAGTGCCATCTTCTCTATAAACTAAAATTATCTGCCAAAAGAAAATAGAGGAAAAATTAGCAAAGTAAAAATAAAAATAATAAAAAAATAATAATGAAAATAAATTGCAATAAAAAAATGGCTAAAGTAATAAAAATGGAGCTTTCTTAATATTTTGGTTCCCCGGTAAAGGCGTCAAAAACTTGATCGTCGAAATCAGAGTCTTAAATTTATAATGAGAATTATCGAACCTAGAAACTAACTCTGACAACTATTTTAAGGCAAGAGCACCTATCGAACAGTAGCATAGTTTAGGCAAGACCGGAATATCGAATCCCAAAGGAACCAAAAGTACTAATACTAACTCTCTTTCTATTATTTAGCCTAAGAATTAAGTGAAGGTTTATCTAATCTAAATTTAACTATCAACTAAACTAAAGAAGCAAAGACAAAAATAATGAATTGGGAAAAATAACTTGGAAGAAGAACCAATTGATTTAGACGATACCTAAGGAAGAATCCACCTAGACTTCACTTGTTATCTAACTCTGAACTAGACGATTTATTCATTTGACTCGATCCGTAGGACTCCCTAATGTACATTAGACCCTCTCTCAAAGCGAATAACGACTAACCCTAGGTTGATTAATTAAAATCTCTTTCTAATTAAAACTCCTAGAATCGCATTAACTCGATCTATGGATTCCCATATTAGGTTTCACCCTAATCCGGCAAAGTTTCGTCACCCTATCTCTAGGTGCGCGAACAACTCCGCTATAATTATGCTAGATCTATGAATAGGGAGGGACTTTTGCTCCACCACCTAAACACATCAAACTTGAATCAATATCCGTGAAATATTAAAACAAGAATTTAAGCACACATAATTAAGAACAAGTTAAATATTTATCATATTGTTTAGCAAACGATAACAAGATTCATCATAGGTTTCATCCCCTTTAGGTATCTGAAGGGTTTAGTTCGTAACTATAAAAGAAAACATCTTAAAAGAAAAGATAAAACAAAACATAAGAAATCCCTAAAACCCTCTGAAGGAATTGAAGGAGATATCCTCTGTATTGAGTATGATTCCGGCTTCTTGAGATGGATCAACTGGCTATCTCTGAGTGATTCTCCACAAATCTGGCCTTTTCGGCTTGGCTCCTTGGCCTAGCTAACCGCCGGTTCTGGCTTCTGCCAAACTCCCTTTTTCAAGTTGCCTCCTAAGGTGTTTATATAGGCTTTGAGATTCCTTACTTGGCCTCTAAGTATGCTAATCTGAATAGGATTCCTATTTGGGTGTTTGAATAGGCATTGGAATGTGTTTCTTTGCCTCCAAGTATCCAAATTCGAGTAAAACTCCTTTTGGCCGCGGTAGGGACACGGTCACACGCCCGTGTGGATCTTGGCCAGGCCATGCTCGGACTTCTTTAATGAGGCACGACCGTGTGAATCGAGATCAGGCCGTGTTCTAGTAGATTGACGTGGCACGGCTGTGTGGGCTTAAGTCTAGGCCGTGTCGATTTCTTCTTTGGCCCAATTTGGTCCGTTTTCAACCCGTTTGAAGTTCTTTTCATCCTTGGGTGCTTTCCTAAGTATAAGACATGAAAAGAAAAGATTAAAAGCACCTTTTTACATAAATCAAGGGATAAATCATCAAAAAGCATACTAAATGTGGGATTAAAATATGTTACTTATATGGTTTATCATCTATCCTAGCTTTGCTTTTGAGTTCAGAGGTACATCGGAGCGCACTGATGAAGGTGCTAAATGAGACGTATGTGACTAATGATATCTCAGTTAACAAGCTGGATAGGCTGGTTAATAACATAAGTGCTGATAATTTCATCTTCTTTAATGATGACGAAATACCCTCAGGGGGTACGAGATCTACTAAAGCCTTGCACATAACCACCAGATGTAAGGGATACACATTGTCGGGAGTTCTGATAGATAATGGGTCAGCATTGAATGTATTACCTTTGTCTACACTAAATAGATTACCCGTAGATAGTTCGCACATTAAGGGGTGTCAGAATATAGTGCGGGCATTCGATGGCACAGAAAGAAGAGTCATGGGGAGAATAGAAATACCTTTTTTGATCGGTCCAACCACATATGAGGTGGACTTTTTAGTGATGGATATTAAACCCTCATACAATTGCCTGTTGGGGAGACCTTGGATACATTCGGCAGGGGCAGTGCCTTCATCGTTGCTTCAAAAGTTGAAATTAGTATCAGAGTGTAACAGCCCAAACCCGGCCTAGAAGTTAGGCTCGAGTCCGACATGTCACATTGAAGTGTTTTTACGGAAACTTTGTTTTCATTGAAAACCCTTCTAAAGAAAAGTTAAGTAAAATCCAGTTTGCTTTCAAAACAAGGTGTATCCAAAAAAAACCATTTCCTTGTTACTATGTACAAAAAAATATATTCCTTTGACAGCGGAAGCTCGTTCTTAAAACACAATTATTTTCAAAAAAAACTTGAAACATGCTTAAAAGAAATAAATCCAGGTTCCGTTTCAAAATTCCAATTCATAGTGGAAATAATGGAATAATAACTAGAGGGAAATCTTATTACAATTCGAAATAAAATAACTTAAAATCTAGAATTTAGATATTAAGAAAAACATGTCTAATCGTCTTGCTAGTTGGCCACCTCTGAGTCCCTCCATCAGTCAAACCGCCTACTGAGGATCACCTGATAAAAATAAAAGAGGGTGTGAGTTTTTGAAACCTCAGTGTGTACGACCCTCGTCAAACAAATAGCATACATATTATATTATTAACATAACAATATCATACATGCAATGCAATGCAAACCCTCCCCAAATAATCCATCCGGTACACTTTGTCTCCGTCCAACCGAAACACTTCTGTGGGGATTTCTAAATCGACCCACCCATCCGATACACTTCAAGGGTAGCCCGGTTGCGGTACTACCTAACGTTGTAGCAAAGCTGCTAATTATATAATGGGCTTAAAAAGCTATCGGTGGATCCACGGTCGTCAAGCAACCATGCGATCCTCATATACTTCCTCCGTTCCATAATTCCCACCCGTATGCACCCTAAACAGAATATCATATGAATGCAGCAAATGTACATATAACATCCGTAAATCTACATTCAACACATAGGGGTATTTTAGTCATTTCACAAATCAAGGGTATTTCGATAATTCTACCCTACAAGGGTATTTCAGTAATTCTTAACAGTATGGGTCTTAACTACGAATCTTGGCCCGTCAACAAGTCCTTACGGCTAAAGTGAACAGACACTACGTACCAGGTAGGATTCCAGAGAAGAGGAGGTGGGTCACCAGGACCGCTTAAGTACCAAGCTCCCCCTAGATCTAATCCTAGACATGCATATGTCCATTGCCACACTCTACCCTAGCGACTTGTCCACAGACATGTTTGATTATTAAATTAAGTTTTATGTTGTTTAAGAACTCATCAGAACTAAGCCTAGAGTCCATTAAAACCCTAGCATGCATTTCTAAAATCCCATAAGGCCCACTAAGCCCAATCATGTCCATATAGCCCATTAAGCCCAATCATGTATATGTAGCCCATTAGGCCCGATCATAATCAAATCATACAGCCATCCATATCAATCCATCATTCAATTTCACATATCAACTCTTGTCAATTTCGGCCCACGAGCTCGGCAAGCCTATTTAGCCCCTTCTGGCCCGATTGGCCAAACAGTGGCCCGAGACCATGAGATCGCTCTCTTAGTCCCGGTAGTCGTATTGGTGTTCCCATCCGAATGTTTGCACGCTCGTGCGATTGTCGACTTCAACCTTTCAGCGTTTCGGCATTTCAGTTTTTCGGTATTTTGGCTTTTGCCGATTTATCGTGTGTGAAGTGTATGTACACACCTGGTAAATGAGATGGGTTACACTATCCTCAGCCTTGAACCTACAACCAATACCAACCTCCAATCAATCTCACACTTAACCACAATATTTACCAAAAATCGAAGGCTTACCTACCGTGTGCCACCAGTCTTAATAGTCCTTCCTTAGCTACTACTCACGAATATCCCCTAGATCTGCATCAATCTTAATCGTTAAAGACAAAATAATAGGTGACTTGTATCCACTTAAGTCACCCTTTCCCTTACTATAGACTATTCGACCAACTTATCCCAAAATCAAGAACACTTACCCAAAAACTGAAATGTATGGATAGCTTTTCGGCAGAGACTTGTAGATACAAGCTTGATTCTAATTTTCCAAGATCCGATCCACCAAAAATCAAAGGAATGATGACAGCACGACAAAGATTTGGTCACTAGAGTATTCGGCACAAGGTTTGGGGCGATAAAGAAATTGGCTCCAAGAGTAAAGGTTTTCGGCTTTTGAAGTCACGAATATTGTGCACAAAAGAAATAGACTAGAAGCAAAGGAAAGAAAAGAGTTTGATGAGAAGGAAGGGATGAAATCAGCACAAAATAGAAGAGGAAGAATAAGGGATTTCGGCTTTCAGGTATTTGGAGAGAAAAGTAGTTTTCGGCAAAATAAAAAGAAAGAATTTGGCATTAGCCTAGAATCCTAAAATCAACACCTGTTTATAGCCTATAGTAGAATTTCCCATCCCTAAATTCCCAATTCAGCTCAACCTTTTCCACATATCTCATCTCCTAATTTTTCTCCACGATAAGCTCCTCAATCCCTTCCTAACTTTTCTTTTCTGATCACTCTCCTTTGAGTCGATCATCACACCACTTCTAACCTTCTAGAAGGCCAAAATTAAACTCCTAAAAAGATACTAAGCCCATAACACCACCTTTCTATACCTTAAGTGGCGTCACTTAGCCACTCCACCACAAGGCTCTTTGATGCCATTTTTCCTTAATTTTATTTAAAAGCCCAACTACTCACCGCCCTGGTTCCTTTAATAATTAATTAAACATTCCTTCTCCTCAAAGTTCGAACCCAGCACTTCTCCAACACCCTTAGACACTCCAAGTTTATTAAACCCTTAAAGCCAACGTGTCATTTGTTATTTTCTTGCTTAAAAAAAATTATAAGACCTAAAGCCCAAAGCCCAAAGCCCAATTCATCTAGGTCCAAAATTCGGGGCGTAACATACAGGGTCAGTTGATAACGATAAATGCTGAGGAGGATATCATTGCCACTGTAACCAGTGATGCGCCATATTTAGAGATAGATAATAAAGCAATTGAATGTTCATTTCGATCTTTGGAATTTGTAAATGCAACATTCATCACTAAGGGAAGCAAGATCCCGGTTCCAAAAATATCCAAAAATACAAGGATGGGTCTACAGTTAATGATTGGAATGGGAGCTTTACCAGGAAAGGGACTTGGGAGGCGTCTACAAGGAAGGATTGAGGTACCTATATTGAAGGACAAATACGACCACTCTGGTTTAGGGTTCAAGCCAGATGCGAGACAGAGAAAGAGGGAATTAGAAAAAAGGCGGGAGAGAAGAAGGGCACGGGTGAGTGGTGACAAAATCAAATGGGAACCCATGATAGTTCCTTATATCTCCAAGACTTTTGTATCAGGAGGGATTATTCACCCTGAACAAAGAATGCCAGAGGGAAAAGACATTGAAGAAATATTGAGAAATGTATACATCAATGCTATATCTGAAGATACAATTGGAGGAAGAATTTTACTAGACATCCACCCTTATGAACCTAAGAGTGTTTTGGAGAATTGGGCTGTTGAAGAATTTCCTGTAGTAGTTAGAGCGTACTTAGAGTAATGTTCCAAACACACTCTTTACTTTAGGCCTAGAAGCAATAAGATTTCTTTTGTGAAATAGGCTCATGTTCAAACATCATTATTTTAATAAAGTACATTTTTCTATATTCTTTCATTTTAAATTCTTTCATTCTTTTATACTATTATTTTCCTTTTCATTCTTTGGATTCTCTTCCAAATCATTCTTTCATTTCATTCATAATTATAAAATATAAATAATTATTCTTGAATTTATTCATTATATATTCCTTTGAACCTCCAATAGGTTCCCAGATATCAACGACATGAGTGATGCTGTTATTGACTCAGAATCGCTATTTGAGCAAGACATGTGTTTAGAGAGATCTCAGGACTTTGAAGATGACAGAGACAACGGCTTATCTTCAGACTTATTAAGGAAGGTAGAATAAGAGGAGAAACAAATTTTACCTCACAAGGAGACAGTGGACATTGTGATCCTAGAAGAGGGAAAGGTACTAAAAATCGGAACGTGCATAACTGAAAAAATAAAGAGAGACCTTGTTGGGTTACTTCAGGAATTCAAAGATGTCTTTGCATGGTCATACCAAGATATGCCTGGGTTAAGCACTGATATTGTAGTACACCGGCTCCCCATAAAAGAGGATTGCAAGCCAGTTCAGCAGAAACTCAGAAGGATGAGACCTGATATTGTGCTAAAAATAAAAGAAGAAGTCAAGAAGCAGTTTGATGCTAGATTCCTGCAGGTGGTCAAATACTTGGAATGGGTGACCAACGTTGTGCCTGTCCCTAAGAAAGATGGGAAGGTACGGATGTGTGTGGGTTACAGAGATTTAAATAAAGCTAGTCCAAAGGACAATTTTCCTTTGCCGCACATTGATACTCTAGTGGATAACACGGTAGGCTTTTCGCTGTTTTCTTTCATGGATGGTTTTTCAGGATATAATCAGATAAAGAGGCATCCTGAAGATACGGAGAAGACCATCTTCGTAACCTTGTGGGGTACATTTTGTTATAAGGTGATGCCATTTGGATTGAAAAATTCGGGTGCGACATATCAAAGGGCCATGGTGACTTTGTGTCATGATATGATGCATAAAGAAATTGAAGTATATGTTGATGATATGATTGCAAAGTCCCGAACATAAGAGGAGCACATCTAGGTTTTGAGGAAGTTATTCTTAAGATTGAGAAAATTCCAATTAAAACTCAATCTAACAAAACGTACTTTTAGAGCTAGATCTGGAAAATTGCCGAGCTTTGTAGTTAGTAAAAGAGGAATTGAGATTGACTCAGACAAGGTCAGGGCTATACAAAAATTACCTCCTCCACGCACTCAAAAATAAGTCTGAGGTTTCCTTGGAAGATTAAACTACATTGCTCGATTTATCTCACAGTTAACTGAGAAATGTGATCCTATATTTCGTCTCCTTAAGAAGCGCAACCCAGGTGTAGAATGATGAATGCCAAGAAGCTTTTTATAAAGTCAAATAGTACTTGTCAAGCCCTCTAGTATTGTCACCTCCTTGCCCAAATAGGCCATTAATACTATATTTAACGATATTTAATAACTCTATGCTATGTGTACTTGGACAACACGATGAGTCGTGACAAAAAGAAAGGGCAATATACTACCTCAGCAAGAAATTTACTGAGTGTGAAATAAGGTATTCGCCAATTGAGAAGTTATGTTATGCCCTGATATGGATAACTCAGAGATTATGGCAATACATGTTATATCATGCGACTTGGCTAATTTCAAAGTTGGACCCTCTAAAATATATGATGGAGTCAAATGCCTTGAATGGAAGGATGGCTAGACGGCAAATTTTGCTCTCGAAATTTAACATAGTCTATGTGAGCCAAAAAGCTGTAAAAGGAAGTGCAGTAGCAAATTTTTTGGCGAGTAGAGCTTTAGAAGATTATGAGCCCTTAAATTTTGATTTTCCCAATGAAGAGTTGATGTATGTGGCAGCTACTAAAGAAAATGTTGCAAAAGAGCATCTTTGGAAGCTGAATTTTGATGGAGCATCGAATGCTGTAGGTAATGGAATTGGGGCAATTCTAGTATCTCCAAATGGAGATCATTATCCGTTCACATGTAAATTGGATTTTGATTGCACGAATAATATGGCTGAATATGAAGCATGTATCCTGGGACTGCGTGCAGCCATAGAACGGAAGATTATCAAGATTTCGCATAAGTGATTTACCAACTGAAAGGAGAATGAGAGATAAGAGACCCCAAATTGGTCAATTATCGAAAGATAGTTCTGGGGTTAATTGAAGAGTTTGATGATGTTACTTTCAGCTATCTCTCACGGGATGAAAACCAGATGATAGATGCTTTGGCTACTCTAGCTCCCATGATCAAAGTTAGCAAATCAGAGGAGGTAAAGCCCATTCAGATGAGTATTTACGAAGCCCCAGCTCATTGTTATAACGTGGAGGAGGAAGAAAGAGATGATCACCCTTGGTACCACGATATTTTATGATATATAAGAAATCGTGAATATCCCAATCAAGCAACTGAGAATGATAAAAGGACATTAAAGAGACTAACTTGTGACTATGTCTTAGATGGTGAAATCTTATACAAAAGAAGAAAAGATCAGGTACTGTTGAGATGCGTGGATGCTGTTGAAACTAAGAAAATTATGGAAGAAGTCCATAAGGGCATTTGTGGAACCCATGCTAATGGTTTTACAATGGCCAGGCAAATTATGAGATTCGGATATTATTGGTCTACTATGGAAGGAGATTGCATCACTTATGCCAAGAGATGTCACAAATGGCAGATTTATGATGACAAGATTCATGTGCCTCCTTCGCCTTTGCATGTTATGACATCCCCATGGCCTTTCTCTATGTGGGGCATAGATGTCATTGGGCTGATTTCGCCAAAAGCTATTGATTATTTCACCAAATGGGTAGAGGCTGCTTCATATGCCAACGTTACTAAATCAGCAGTTAGCAGATTTTTGAAGAAAGAAATCATGTGTCGATATGGAATGCCTGAGAGGATCATATCAGATAATGCGCTCAACTTGAACAACAGCACAATAGCAGAAATCTGTAGTCAGTTCAGGATCAAACACCATAACTCGTTGCCGTATCGCCCAAAAATGAATGGTGCAGTGGAAGCGGCCAATAAAAACATCAAGAAGATTGTAGGGAAAATGACTGAAACTTATAGAGATTGGCATGAGAAGCTACCATTTGCCCTCTACGCTTATCGAACATCTGTTAGGACTTCTACTGGGGCAACATGTAACAGCCCAATTTCGACCCTAATCGAAATGGTGGTTTCAAAACCACGAATCTGAGTCAGAAAAATATTTTGATATTATTTTCCATGCTTTTTATGTGCGACTTGATGTGAGTGAAAGTTTCGTATTAAAATTTGATCGTTTTGGTGCTTAATTATAGAAAAAGGACTTAATCACATAAAAAGAAAATTTGATGGTTAAATGTGTGAGTGCCGAATTGTTGATGGCTTTATAAATTGAAGGTGTAAATTGCAATTAGACCATAAAAATGTGGATAGTGGATGGCCATCATTATGTGCATGTAACAGTGTTGGCATTATATATATTATTTTATCTTATATTATGTTATGATATAATGATTAACATATTTAGATAAAATAAAAATAGAGAAAAACGTTTGCATGTTCTTATTTTCTTCTATCTTGACCGAAACTAGAAAGAAAAAAAGGGTAGAAAAACCTCAACAAGGTTCGGCTTTAGCTAGACTTAATTTAAGGTATGTTTTAGTTTGAATTTTGATAAATTCTATGAATCTGTGATTGGTATGTACTCTTTTATCAAGCCCATACATCAATTTTGTATATTGATTTAGTATGATAGATGTGTCATTGAACATAGGTTGAGCTTTGAGATGATTATTAGCATGAAATGGAAGATTTATATTAGATGAACAATTGTTGCTTTGGAGTTTTCGATGAATGAGGTTGATTAGGGGCTAATTTGAAGAGTTACGAATATTAGGGTGATTTTCTATGAACAAATCGTAGAAGAACTAAACATGGAAAATATACAGTATATGAACTTATATAGTTCAAGGATTGATTCGGCTTTAGGGATGTATGTGCAATTAGGTGTAATTCGGTGAAAAACATAATATGGACTAAATTGAATACATGGTTTGAAAAAGGGGTGAATTTGGTAAAATTATAAATGTTGTGATTGGATTCAAAATTAGAGGCATATATGGATTGTAATGTGCCTAAAGTTCAATCGGCTTTATGCTCATTAAGGTATAAATGGCATGTTTCGAATGAGTATAAATTATGTATTAAGTTGTTAATGTATGAAATATCAGGGACGAATTTATAAATTGTCCATTTGTTTGTCCATGGATAAATCGAATAGAAATGTATTGAAATGGGTTTAAATTGAAATTATTTAGATAAAGAACATAAGGAAACGAGATTGGATCGGGGGAAAGCAAAATTAAACGAGTAGTCGGGAAGCTAAATTCGTCAATTTCTGAGGTAAGGTTTAAGCAATTGGACTAATTTGAATTAGCTCTATATTATTATGCATTCGTTGGATTGACATTTATAATTTTATTTGTGATTACCCAATAAGGCATAGGAACTACTATATGTGTTAATCGAATGTGGGATGGTACACATACATATGAATAACCATTAAGTACATGAATTTGCCAAATATGCAAGTTGTGGTAAAGAATGGATATGTATTTATTTGTATAGGGAGATAGGGTATTCGGGTATGTGTGGATGTTTGTATACTCTTGATGGTGTCTATGATGTTATGATAATTATAAATGTGGGTGCCGAACTTTATTAACACTATAATCATGTATATATATAGTCATACATTAGATGGTTGAGTTGGGTATAAAGATAGGTAAATTTTACCAATGTGACAGAGTTAAGATTTAATAAGTGCATGGGCTGAATGTATGTTTAACTAATATGAAATCGATGATGGAGGTGATCGAATATGAAATTTTGTGTTTAATTGAGTGTGACCGAACATAATGGTAGATTATAGGAAAAAGAATTTGGTTTGAAAAATACATAGTTAGGTTCGGTCCAAATTATAATATGTGAGCGATACGTTACGAGGAATACTAAGTAACGACTCTGTGTAAGCGATACGTTACGATAAATGTGAAGTAAAGACTCTGTGTGAGCGATACGTTACGATAAATGTGAAGTAACGGCTCTGTATGAGCGATACGTTACGATAAGTATGAAGTAACGGCTCTGTGTGAGCAATACGTTACGATAAATGTGAAGTAACGGCTCTATGTGAGCGATACGTTACGATAAACATGAAGTAACTGCTCTGTGTGAGTGATACGTTACGAGAAATGTGAAGTAACGGCTCTATGTGAGCTATACGTTACGATAAGCATGTAGTAACGGCTCTATGTGAGCGATATGTTACTAGAAGTAAGAAGTAACGGCTCTATGTGAGTGATACGTTACGAGAGGTATTAATGAATGACCCTAAATGTGTGAGATGTGCTAATCATATTGATAATGTGCAGGTGTGAAGTTGTTTTAAAGACTTCTATTATAGATGCAAATAAATATACAGGAATGATTGAGTATATTATTCTAGGTATATGCATGCATGACTAAGTTTGAGGTTGGTAAGTATACTAGAGGTAAGTATCATCTCTATAATTTTAAAGAGTGATAGGGGTTGGGGTGTAAGTCGAATACTTGTAAAATATTTATTACATATATAAATTAATTATAATGTGGTTATGTATCCAACTTTTGGAGTTTTGATTATTAGGTTTAATGGTGAATAAGAAATTATTTGTTTCATTTGTATAAGTTTATGTGAATGGAAATAATTGCTTAATTCTTACTAAGCTATGAAAGCTTACTTTGTATTGGTTATTTTCTAATCGCATAGGTTGCTTTTGGAAGCTCATTTTGTGCTCGGGAAATCACTTCAGAAGCTCTTCATACTATCATTTCTTTTGGTACTCTTTTGAAGTAGTGAATCTCAATCATTATGGCATGTATAGGCTAAGATACATTTTGAATTGTTTTCAACGGTATGTATGTTTATTTATGCCATGCGAAAATGGCTAAATTATGTGGGCCTAATCTTGTGTGAATTCGGCCTTAAGTTAATATGAAAATGCATCTTATATGTGTTGTGTTGATGTACGGAAAGGTGGCTTGAATGATTTTAGGGTTAACATTCATGCATAATATGTTTGGCTTATCTGTTTAAGTTAAATATAAGATAAGGTTGCTCTGATAACTTGAGTTTAATAATTGTACGAGAGTTGGTTGTTTATAAGTTTGGATATATTCGGCAAATGGTGTGATTTTGGTATAACATAAGTTATATGAATAACGTTTGGGTATATGCATACTTGGTGTTGAGAATTGACGAATCTGTTTTAGTAAGGTGAATGTAGTATGCATACATTTGGCTTGTGTTTGACAATGATCAAATGAATAGTTTCCTTTGGTAAGTTTAATTTTGATCAACAATATATTACAAGTGATTATGAGTATCGGCCTTGGCATATTGTAATGTATTGATAGGTATGTAATATGTTTTTTATACATATATATATATATATATATATATATATATATATATATATATATATATATATATATAGATGAATTGATTTAATAAGTTGGAGATGGTATGCTTGTGTACTTGGTTATAGAAAGCTTTTAAAATGTTCGATGATTGAGATGGCATATATTACATTATAGTTTTTTTTTATGTGAAAGTAAGTAGAATGAAATTGACGTGTGATTAATAACGAATTCAAAAAAAAAAAATTGACAGACATGTGTATTAATAGCTACTTTGGGTTGGGTTAGTTACGAAATGCCCCGTAACCCTAATCCGGTGACGAATACGGGTAAGGGGTGTTACATTTGATTGGTATCAGAGCTACGGTTTAGTCGGTTCTTGGACTAACGTAGCATGTGTGGGTTTAGCTATACATGCCATAATATATAAATGATAGTATGATGACTTCTGACGGTGAAATGTGTTTATTTCTTATGTAGTAATGGATCCCGATCCCAAGAGAGCTATAGCCGATGATGTCGAGAGTATGGCGCCTGTTCCCGCACAAGGGACCGTGCCAGAGGAATCTCAACCGGCTACGAGTAATCTTGATGAGGGGGCTAGGAATGCCTTCTATAGTATGATGAATGATTGGTTCAGTCATTACATACGAACTAATCCGGCTGTTCAACCACCCTAAAATCTAAATGTGCTTCCTGTAGTACTGATGGTACCTTCAGTTGTTAACCCTGAAAGAATAATCAAACCCCCTGTTGATCGCATTAGGAAGCATGGAGCTCAGAAATTTAGAGCTGAGGATGACGATGATGCTGAGCGAGCCGAATTTTGGCTTGATAACATTGTTCGTGTTTTCGATGAATTATCTTACATACCCGATGAATGCTTGAAGTGTGCTATATCTTTGTTACGGGATTCTGCCTACTACTGGTGGAACACTCTGGTGTCAGTTGTCCTGAAAGAAAGGATTACTTGGGACTTCTTTCAGACTGAATTTTGCAAGAAGTATATAAGTCAACGTTTTATTGACTCTAAGCGTAAAGAATTTCTCAAGCTCAAACAGGGTCGTATGACCGTATCGAATATGAGCGCAAGTTTGTGCGACTCAGTCGCTACGCTCGCGAGTGAGTTTCGTCAGAGGCTGTTATGTGCCGGAGATTTGAAGATGGTTTAAATGAAGATAAAGCTTCTGGTTGGTATTCTTAAAATTAACGAATTCGTCGTGCTAGTTGAAAGAGCTTGTAAAGCAGAAGAATTGGGGAAAGAAAAACGAAAGGTTGAGCTTGAATCTAGAGATTTTCGGAAGAGAATGGCGGGTAAACATTCACAAACAGTAACAAAGAAGTTTAAAAAATGATGGCAGTCGATCCAAACCCAACACCGGGATTTCTATACGAGAGCAACCCTAGTGAGCTCTCGGGCTACATCTGTTGCTAGTGTTGATAATGAGAGATCAAGTAAACCTGAGTGTCAGCAGTGTGGCAGACGGCATTTCGAGAGTGTTAGGGTAAATCCATTTCTCGCACTTGTTACAAGTGTGGCTCGCAGGACCATTTCATACGGGATTGCCCAGAGACTACTGGAAAGGGTACTGCTCAGAGTGCGAGACCTAGCGGCACTTCAGCTAGAGGCAGATCGTCCCGTTATGGGGGAGGTAGGAGTGTTGCACAGAGAGCGACTGCAGATACAGTTGTTCGATCAGATACTCGTGTACCGGCTAGAGCGTACGCCATCCATGCTAGAGAGGAGGCCTCATCTCCAGATGTCATTACCGGTATTTTCACCCCCTTTGATTCTAATGTAACTGCTTTGATTGACCCTCGTTCAACTCACTCATATGTGTGCGAGACATTAGTATCCAGTAAGACTCTATATGTTGAGTTTACTAAGTTTGTGATTCGAGTTTCAAACCCTCTAGGTCAGTGGGTATTAGTTGATAAAGTGTACAAGAACTGCCCCTTAATGATACGAGAGATGTGTTTTCGGCCGATCTGATGCTATTACTTTTTGATGAGTTTGACATTATTCTTGGTATGGATTGGTTAACAATTCACGATGCAATAGTCAATTGCAGACGAAAGACTATTGATCTGAGATGCCAGAATAACGAGACAATCTGAATTGAGTCGGTGGATTTGAGTGGACTACCTGCTGTGATATCTTCGATGTTGGCTCGGCAATATATGAGAAAGGGTTGTGAAGCCTATTTTGCATACGTAATTGATAGCAAGGTAACCGAAAGGAAGATTGAATCAGTGCCAGTTGTGAATGAATATTCAGATGTTTTCCCTGAGGAGTTACCAGGACTGCCACCAGTTCGTGAGATAGAATTTGGGATTGAGTTAATGCCGGGACCTACCCCAATTTCGATAGCTCCGTACAGAATGGCATCGACTAAATTAAAAGAATTGAAGACTCAGTTGCAAGAATTGTTAGATAAAGGGTTCGCTCGACCCAGTTTTTCTCCCTGGGGTGCGCCTCTTCTATTTGTGAAAAAGAAGGACGGAACTTTGAGAATGTGTATTGACTATCGACAGCTCAATAAAGCCACCGTAAAGAATAAATACCCGTTGCCACGTATCGACGATTTATTCGATCAACTTAAGGGAGCTTCAGTATTCTCAAAAAAACTGATTTGAGGTCGGGATATTACCAGCTGCGAGTTCGGGAATCGGATATACCAAAGACTGCTTTTCGGACAAGATATGGTCACTATGAATTCTTAGTGATGCCCAGAAAGTTGACAAAGATTTGTTGGCAAGACGGGTTCAGTGTGAACGTAACGTTGAGTCAGAGTTTTGGATTGATGAGAATGATTGTCTGGAATTCAAAGGCCGATTATGTGTTCTGAGGAATGAGGAGTTGATCCAAATGATATTGAATGAGGCTCATAATAGTCGATTATCTATACATCCGGGTAGCACGAAAGTGTATAATGATTTGAAACAGTTCTATTGGTGGCCCGGTATGAAACGGAACATATCTGGATTTGTCTCGAAGTGCTTAGTCTGTCAGCAAGTGAAAGCCGAGCATCAAGTTCCATCAGGACTACTTCAACCGATTATGGTACCTGAATGGAAATGGGATAGAATTGCTATGGATTTTGTATCCGGTTTGCCTACGACACCGAGCAAGAAAGATGCAGTCTGGGTTATAGTGGATAGACTAACCAAATTAGCTCACTTTGTTACAGTTCGTACAGACTACTCGCTTGACAAACTTGTTGAGTTGTATGTATCTCAAATTGTGAGATTACATGGTTTGCCGATTTCCATTGTTTCGGACAGAGACCCGAGATTAACTTCACGGTTTTGGAAGAAATTGCAAGATGCTTTAGGTACCAAACTATACTTTAGCACAGCTTTTCATCCGCAGACAGATGGTCAGCCTGAGCAAATCATTCAAATATTTGAGGATATGTTGAGATGTTGCGTCCTCGAGTTTAAAGGTACGTGGGAACGATACTTACCTTTGATTGAATTTGCTTACAATAATAACTTTCAATCCAGTATCAAAATGGCACCTTACGAGGCTTTATACGGCCACAAGTACTGTACACCATTGTACTGGACTGAGCTCAGTGAAAACAAGATATACGGGGTTGATTTGATTAAAGAGGCTGAGCAAAAAGTGGAAGTAATCCGAGATAGTTTGAAAGTTGCATCAGATCGCCAAAAGTCATACGCGGATTTGAAACATAAAGACATTGAGTTTCAGGCTAGAGACCGAGTATTTTTGAAAGTATCGCCGTGGAAAAAGATAATGAGATTTGGTCGTAAAGGGAAGTTGAGTCCATGATTCATTGGGCCGTATGAAGTTTTTGAGCGGATTGGACCAGTTGCATATAGACTTATGTTACCATCTGAGTTGGACAGAATCCATATTGTTTCCACATGTCGATGCTTAGAAGATACAGATCCGACCTTTCTCATCTGATTAGTCCATCAGAAATCGAGATTCAGCCCGATTTGACTTATGAAGAAGAACCGATTCGCATCTTAGCTGGTTATGAAGTGAAAGAGTTGTGAAACAAGAAAATATCACTGGTTAAAGTGATGTGGTATAAGCACGGGGTTGAGGAAGCAACTTGGGAAACCGAAGAATCAATGAAAGAGCGTTACCCACATCTATTCACTAGTAAGATTTTCAAGGACGAAAATTCATTAAGGGGAGAAGAGTTGTAATAGCCCAATTTCGACCCTAATCAGAATGGTGGTTTCGAAACCACGAATCCGAGTCAGAAAAATATTTTGATATTATTTTCTATGCTTGTTATGTGTGACTTGATGTGAGTGAAAGTTTCGTATTAAAATTTGATCGTTTTGGTGCTTAATTATGGAAAAAGGACTTAATCAATTTGATGGTTAAATGTGTGAGTGCCGAATTGTTGATGGCTTTATAAATTGAAGGTTTAAATAGCAATTAGACCATAAAAAGGTGGATAGTGGATGGCCATCATTATGCATGTAATAGTGTTGGCATTATATATATTATTTTATCTTATATTATGTTATAATATAATGATTAACATATTTAAATAAAATAAAAATAGAGAAAAACATTTGCATGTTCTTATTTTCTTCTATCTTGACCGAAACTAGAAAGAAAAAAAGGGTAGAAAAACCTCAACAAGGTTCGGCTTTAGCTAGACTTAATTTAAGGTATGTTTTAGTTTGAATTTTGATAAATTCCATAAATTTGTGATTGGTATGTACTCTTTTATCAAGCCCATACATCAATTTTGTACATTGATTTAGTATGATAGATGTGTCATTGAACATAGGTTGAGCTTTGAGATGATTATTGGTATGAAATGGAAGATTTATGTTAGATGAACAATTGTTGCTTTGGAGTTTTCGATGAATGAGGTTGATTAGGGGCTAATTTGAAGAGTTACGAATATTAGGGTGATTTTTTATGAACAAATCGTAGAAGAACTAAACATGGAAAATATGACAGTATATGGACTTATATAGTTCATGGATTGATTCGGCTTTAGGGATGTATGTGCAATTAGGTGTAATTCGGTGAAAAACATAATATGGACTAAATTGAATACATGGTTTCAAAAAGGGGTGAATTTGGTAAAATTATAAATGTTGTGATTGGATTCAAAATTAGAGGCATATATGGATTGTAATGTGCCTAAAGTTCAATCGGCTTTATGCTCATTAAGGTATAAATGGCATGTTTCGAATAAGTATAAATTATGTATTAAGTTGTTAATGTATGAAATATCAGGGACGAATTTATAAATTGTCCATTTGTTTGTCCATGGATAAATCGAATAGAAATGTATTGAATGGGTTTAAATTGAAATTATTTAGATCAAGAACATAAGGAAACGGGATTGAATCGGGGGAAAGCAAAATTGAACGAGTAGTTGGGAAGCTAAATTCGTCAACTTCTGAGGTAAGGTTTAAGCAATTGGACTAATTTGAATTAGCTCTATATTATTATGCATTCGTTGGATTGACATTTATAATTTTATTTGTGATTACTGAATAAGGGATTGGAACTACTGTATGTGTTAATCGAATGTGGGATGGTACACATACATATGAATAACCATTAAGTACATGAATTTGCCAAATATGCAAGTTGTGGTAAAGAATGGATATGTATTTATTTGTATAGGGAGATAGGGTATTCGGGTATGTGTGGATGTTTGTATACTCTTGATGGTGTCTATGATGTTATGATAATTATAAATGTGGGTGCCGAATTTTATTAACACTATAATCATGTATATATATAGTCATACATTAGATGGTTGAGTTGGGTATAAAGATAGGTAAATTTTACCAATGTGACAGAGTTAAGATTTAATAAGTGCATGGGCTAAATGTATGTTTAACTAATATGAAATCGATGATGGAGGTGATCGAATATGAAATTATTTGTTTAATTGAGTGTGACCGAACATGTAACACCCCAAACCCGGTCAATACGCCATGACCGAATTTGGTATGTCACTGAGGAAAATATTTTTGAAAGAGTCGAATTAACAATTAAATTTTTGTGAAAATCTCTTTGAAATTCTATATTTGTAGAAATAACATGCTTAATAAGTTAAAACCGAAAATTTACTTTGAAATTACATAAGACTTTAAAATAAGTGAATAAATCATAGATTAGAAAACATTTTTATCATTTTAAGAAAACTCGAATTATTACTTTGAAAACCATTTAAATTATCGAAAACACTTAAGTTGTTAAAATTATCAAATGATTTATGTTACCCATATTTAAGACATGTTCAAAACATAAAAATAATCCAAACCATAATTTAGAGAGGCCTTATTACAAACCCACAAAAATATAAAACCAAATTTAAATAAAGTAAAGTTCTCAAACCAAAGCTCAATTTATTATAATAATCAAGAAATTTATAACCCATATTTAAGACATGTTCAAAACATAAAAATAATCCAAACCATAATTTAGAGAGGCCTTATTACAAACCCACAAAAATATAAAACCAAATTTAAATAAAGTAAAGTTCTCAAACCAAAGTTCACGTAGAACCGAAATTTATTGCATGGCCTCCTCGAGTTCATCCGGCTCCTCATCCGCAATCTCACGAATCACCTGAAATGATAAGGGAGAAGGTGAGTCACCAAGACTCAATGCATAATCCCTTTCCCGGATAAATGCCACATACTTACACAAATTATAACAAGACAATATATATGTATAATGCACCCATCCTAGCCATCCATAACTCCTTTTCTACCCCGTGTGGTACCAAACCACTGGTGGTGCCAAACCACTGGTGTCTCAAAGACACAAATGTGATACCAAATCACTGGTGACCGTAGTCACGAATAATCAAGTGTGGGGCCAACCCACGTGTGATACCAAATCACTGGCAGACGATCCCATATCTCAAAAGTGGGGCCAACCCACGGTGGTGTAAAACCACAACGACGAGTCGCTATGAAGTGCCAAACCTCTGGTGTCCGAAGACACGAATGTGATACCAAATCACTGGTGGTGCCAAACCACTAGTGGTGCCAAACCACTGGTGACCGAAGTCACAAATCATTAAGTTGTAGGGCCAACCCACGTGTGATACCAAATCACTGGTAGACGATCCCATATCTCAAAAGTGGGGCCAACCCACGGTGGTGTAAAACCACAGGGACGAGTCGCTATGAGGTGCCAAACCTCTGGTGTCCGAAGACACGAATGTGATACCAAATCACTGGAGGTACCAAACCTCTGGTGTTCGAAGACACAATATCAATCTTCCCCCTCCTCTCATATTGCCCATACCAATGCAATAGATAAACAAATCATGTCACATACTTTGATATGAATCATATAATAAATATATCATAAATTGTAGATCATGATTTCAGTCCACGTATAAGGACAACAAATATCGAAACGGACTTACCTGTATCCTCATTCATACCATCACGGTATCATATCAAGATCTCATGTTTTTCCCACTTTGATAAAAGATTAGTAATAACACACATATACATACATATATAAACCAAGTTATAAAGTGTGTAAGATACACACCTTTCACCAAAGCAAAAACTAAATACTAAAATTATGAACAAAGGCCATTCGGCCAACATCAAAATCCCAAAGAATTTTCCTTCAAAATACCAAACTTACCTAAAAGCTTACCCAAATCAAAGAAACGAGGCTTAGATTGATTGCTTCCAACGTCCCGAAAAGCCTAAAAGAATAATCGGTTCCTAAAATGGTTAGAACCTTGCAAACCAATGCCCAAAGATTCGGCCTTTGACCACAAAAAAGTGATATAGAAAAGAGAAAGAATAATAGGAAAATCGACCAAGAATACTTACTTATAACCAAAATCGATTGAAGAAATCAAATGAAGTCCTACCCTTGAATATTCGGCCAAAAATAAATCAAAAGAATATGAGAGTTTCGGCTATATGGTGAAATAAAAAGAGAAGAAGAAATAGAATGTAAATGGGTGTTTTAATTTTGAGTAAAGGAAAATGTGATTTGAATAATATTGAAAGAAAGAAAAAAGAGAGAGATGTGGGAGAGATTCGGCCAAACACTTCTTTGCCAAAAAGAAAGTGCACAAAAATGCACAAAGATAGATTGTAGTTTCGGTTTCAAAAGAGCAAATGAAAGAAAGGAAAATGGTATGATTTGATTCAACAAAATGAGGCTAAAATCGAAAGCAAAATGCACCAAAATGCACAAGACACATTCGGCCAAGGAGGGATTTGTTTGGAGAGGAAGAGAAAATATGCCAAAAGGTGCACAAAATGCAAAAGTTGGCCAACTATTCCCCCCAAACCACCTAACAACATTCGGCCACCCCCCTAGACACCCATACCGTCCACATACATGCACTAAAGACCATAAAAGAGTTTCCAAAACATTCTCCATATTCCATGCCTTTTGTCCCCTCATCATACCATAACCTTAAGATTCTTATCCCCAATTTCAAGCTTTCCTTAAACCAATATTCAACTTACCAAAAGTTGAAAGTCCAACCTATCATAAATAAGGTTTGACCGTCCATCAATACTAGGATAAAAATAATGTCTCCAAAATGTTAATCATGCTACTCGAACCTCTATCCTCAAACTACCCTTCAAGCTCCTTATCCACTATGCCACTAACTCCTCATGTGCTTGAAACTACACTTAAATTAACTTAAGTATCAAGCTCACTTAATCCACTTCATTAAATAAACCATACTTAAAAAAAATATTCTAACTTCCTAAATAAAATCAAGCCTTCATAAGACTATGCTAACACACAAAAATTCCTACCCGAGCCAACACAAAATAATACTCAAATTTTCCTAAAGCTCAAGGCCCAATCCTACTAGGCCCAATTTCGGGATGTTACAGAACATAGTGGTAGATTATAGGAAAAATAATTTGGTTTGAAAAATACATACTTAGGTTCGGTCCAAATTATAATATGTGAGAGATACGTTACGAGGAATACTAAGTAACGACTCTGTGTGATCGATACGTTACGATAAATGTGAAGTAACGGCTCTGTGTGAGCGATACGTTACGATAAATGTGAAGTAACGGCTCTATGTGAGCGATACGTTATGATAAGCATGAAGTAATGGCTCTGTATGAGCAATAAGTTATGGTAAATGTGAAATAACGGCTCTATATGAGCGATACGTCTCTATGTGAGCCATACGTTACGATAAGCATGAAGTAACGGCTCTGTGTGAACGATACGTTACGATAAATGTGAAGTAACGGCTCTATGTGAGCGATACGTTATGATAAGCTTGAAGTAACATCTCTGTGTAAGCGATACGTTACGATAAATGTTAAGTAACGGCTCTATGTGAGCGATACGTTACGATAAGCATGAAGTAACGGCTCTATGTGAGTGATACGTTACTAGAAGTAAGAAGTAACGGCTTTATGTGAGCGATACGTTACGAGAGGTATTAATGAATGACACTAAATGTGTGAGATGTGCTAATCATATTGATAATGTGCAGGTGTGAAGTTGTTTTAAAGACTTCTATTATAGATGCACATAAATATACAAGAATGATTGAATATATTATTCTAGGTATATGCATGCATGACTAAGTTTGAGGTTGGTAAGTATATTAGAGGTAAGTATCATCTCTATAATTTTAAAGAGTGATAGGGGTTGGGGTGTAAGTCAAATACTTGTAAAATATTTATTACATATATAAATTAATTATAATGTGGTTATGTATCCAACTTTTGGAGTTTTGATTATTCAGCTTAATAGTGAATAAGAAATTATTTGTTTCATTTGTATAAGTTTATGTGAATGGAAATAATTGCTTAATTCTTACTAAGCTATGAAAGCTTACTTTGTGTTGGTTATTTTCTAATTGCGTAGGTTGCTTTTGGGAGCTCATTTTGTGCTCGGGAAATCACTTCAGAAGCTCTCTATACTATCATTTCTTTTGGTACTCTTTTGAAGTAGTGAATCTCAATCATTATGGCATGTATAGGCTAAGATACATTTTGAATTGTTTTCAACGGTATGTATGTTTATTTATGCCATGCGAAAATGGCTAAATTATGTGGGCTTAATCTTGTGTGAATTCGGCCTTAATGTTTGGTTAATATGAAAATGCATCTTATATGTGTTGTGTTGATGTACGAAAAGGTGGCTTGAATGATTTTAGGGTTAACATTCATCCATAATATGTTTGGCTTATCTGTTTAAGTTAAATATAAGATAGGGTTGCTCTGATAACTTGACTTTGATAATTGTAGGAGAGTTGGTTGTTTACAAGTTTGGATATAGTCGACAAATGGTGTGATTTTGGTATAACATAAGTTATATGAATAACGTTTGGGTATATGCATACTTGGTGTTGAGAATTGACGAATCTGTTTTATTAAGGTGAATGTAGTATGCATACATTTGGCTTGTGTTTGACAATGATCGAATGAATAGTTTCCTTTGGTAAGTTAAATTTTGATCAACAATATATTATAAGTGATTATGAGTATCGGCCTTGGCATATTGTAATGTATTGATAGGTATGTAATATGTTTTTATACATATATATAGATGAATTGATTTAATAAGTTGGAGATGGTATGCTCTTATATACATATATATAGATGGTATGCTTTTAAAATGTTCGATGATTGATATGGCATATATTATATTATAGTTTTTTTATGTGAAAGTAAGTAGAATGAAATTGATGTGTGATTAATAACGAATTCAAAAAAAATTTGACAGACATGTGTATTAATACCTACTTTGGGTTGGGTTAGTTACAAAATGCCCCGTAACCCTAATCCGGCGACGGATACGGGTAAGGGGTGTTACACAACACCTTTCTCATTAGTCTATAGAATGGAAGCAGTTTTACCCATTGAAGTGGAAATACCTTCTCTTCGAGTTTTGTCAGAACTAAAATTAGATGAAGCAGAATGGATCCAAGCGCGTTATGATTAGTTGAATTTTATCGAGAAAAAATGGCTAAGGGCTATCCAGCATGGTCAGATATACCAAAAACGAATGATGCGAACTTATGATAAAAAGGTTCGCCCAAGGGAATTTCATGAAGGGGACTTAGTGTTGAAAAAGGTACTTCCCATCCAAAAATATTTCAGAGGGAAATGGATGCCAAATTGGGAGGGGCCTTATGTTGTGAAAAAGGCTTTGTCTGGAGGAGCATTGATTCTAACTGAAATGGATGGGAAAATCTTACCCAATCCTGTAAATTCAGATTCAGTCAAAAGGTACTATGCTTAAAGAAGCCAAAGTGAAAACCCGCAAAGGGCGCTTTGGGACCTTCTTAAAAAAAAAAGGAGCCAAAGTGAAAACCCGCAAAGGGAACTTTGAGACCATAAAAAATAAAAAGAAATAAAAGAGAAGCCAAGGTGAAAACCCACAAAGGGTGCCTTGAGACCAAAGGGGATTTGATTTGAACACCCGTAAAGGGCGGCTCAGATTTTGAGGGGCATACGGTGATCTTGCTATACTTGAATTAACAAAGAAGGGATACGTTACATTTTGGAGCATTGACAAAGTACTCGAGATCTCCTAAACACATGCTGGGCTCAAAATGGTCTTCAGGAAGTTCGTACAGAGAAGCTCAAGCTGCGATATCTGGGACACGTAGTCTTTATTTTATAATGAATTTGCAATCTTAGAATACTTTGTTCCTTTCAAGATCTGCATTTTCAATCAATTTCTTGTTTTTTCGTCTTTGTTCTTTTCAAAAATGAGTATTTTTCAATCAATATTTTTTTATTCATTTTGATCCTTGTTCCAAATCAATTCTGTTCTTGTTCATTGTTATTATCTTTTACAAGCATGTTGTATTGAAATAATGATGAATGAACTAATACTTTCATAAAAGAAGTTTCACATATTACTCTAGAGGTTTCTAAATAATACAAGAACCTGAAGCAGGACTATTGTTTAGAAGTTACCAAACTTAAGGTTTAGAATATCTGAGAAGGAGGAGTTTAAGTGGAAACTATTTCTTCAGATTTCTTGAACAAAATGTCAAAATATTGTAATAATGAACGAGGAAATAACGTTCATCAGGCATTATAGGGTGGTTACTCTTGAAAGAGGGAAGCCTACTAATAAATCGTAATATATACATATTTTAATCCCACATTTAGCATACTTTTGGATGATTTATTCCCTGGATTGTGGAATTTGGTGCTCCTAATCCTTTACTTTCATGTTTTATACTTAGGAGAGCACCGGAGGATGAAAAGAACGAGAAACGGGCTAAAAAAGGAGAAAATGGGCCAAAGTACGAAATCGACACTGCCTGGGCCCAAGCCACACGGCCGTGCCTCCTTAGCAGACTCGAACACGGCCTGGCCTTAGCTTACACGGGTGTGTGCCACGGAAGTGTCCCTACCGCGACCTGTTTTAATTTCACTCAGATTAGGATACTTAGGGGCGAATAAAGACATTCTGAAAGCCTATATAAACACCCTAAGTGAGACCTAAAAGGGCACGGTTCAGGTAGGCCAAGGAGCCAAGCCAGAGAGGCCAGAATTGTGGGATTTACTCGAAGAAAGCCAGTTGATTCATCTCAAGAAGCCGGAGTTATACTCAAGACGGGGGATCTTCCCTTCAAATTCCTTCAGGGGGTTTCAGGGTTTTTCTTATGTTTTGTTTTATATTTTCTTCTGAGATGTATTCTTATATGATTATGAACTAAACCCCTCAAATACCTGAGGGGATGAATCCTAAGACGGATCTTGTTATTGTTTTCTGAACTATATGACAAATACTTTATTTATTCTTAATTATGTGTTCTTAATTCTTGCTTTGATATTTTAGGATATTAATTCAAGTATTGGTGTGCTTTATTTGTTCTTAGGCAATGGAGCAAAAGTCCCTGTTTAAGAGTAGATCTAGCATAGTTAAGCAAAGTTGATCGCAACCCTAGAAATAGGATGACGAAAATCTGCAGGATTAGGGTCAAACCTAATATGGGAGTCCATAGATTGAGTTAATGCAATTCTAGGGGTTTTAATTAGAAAGAAATTTCAATTAATCAACCCAGGGTTAGACGTTAGTAGCCTTGAAAGAGGTATTAATATAAATTAGGGAATCCTACGGGTCAAGTCAAGTGAATAAATCGTCTGGTTCAGAGTTAGATAACAAGTGAAGTCTAGGTGGATTCTTCCCCGGGTATTGTCTTAATCAATTGGTTTTTCCCACAAGTATTTTTCCCAATTCATTCTCTTTATCTTAGCACCCTTAGCTTAGTAGTTAGTTAATTTTAGAATAAATAACAATTCTTTTAATTCTTAGGCTAAATAATAAAAAGAAAGTTAGTATTAGTACTTTTGGTTCCTTTGGGTTTGACATTCTGGTCTTGCCACTAAACTATACTACTGTTCGATAGGTGCACTTGCCTCAATCATTGTCATAATTAGTTTCTAGGCTTGATCATTCATTATATAAAATTTTAAGACTCTGACACACGATCATCTACATTCATCTGGTCGTGACACCAAAGGATGATGTAATTGCGTAAAGAAGATACAAATCTTCTACCCTTGAGTTGTGATAGGATGGATTAAAAAGGATACAAATCCTACACCCCTGAGTTGCAGTAGGATGGAGGGAAATTGACACAAATCTTATATCCTTGAGTTTGCAGCCCTCTACCTTTGAGTTGTGGTGTGTTGGATTGAAATTGAAACAAATCTTCTACCCTTGAATGACAGTAAGATTGATTGAAGAGGATATATACCCTTGAATGGCGATGGGATGGATTGGAAAGGATTCAAATCCTGTACCCTAAGTCACAATGAGATGGTTTGAAGATGGTACAATTTTATGTCCCAAATGAACTCTGAGGTTACAGTGGGGCAAACTTGTTGGGCAAGATAATTATTTCTTCAGGTTTTGTTGAAACTACCAACCGAGCAAGAGACCAACATATTACGTCATTGATAAAACTCTGATAAACAATGAGCGATGACACCTTAAGCATTTAAAAAGGGATCGTTCTCATAAAATTTTGCATTCATGCAAAACATATTTAGTTAAGGGCATTTGATTCATTCCGATCATTGCATCCTAATCATTCTCATAACATTCTGCATTCATGCAAATGTCGTCCATAATACACTTAGTTAGGGGCATTTGATTCATTTCAATCATTGCATCCTAATCATTCTCATGACATTCTGCATTCAAGCAAATGTCATCCATAATATCATATAGTTAGGAGTATTTGATTCATTCCGATCATAGCATCCTAATCATTATATATTAAAAAAAAAAGAAATTATTTTCATGGCATTTTTGCATTCATATCATTCATAACACATGTGGCTAGGAGCATTTGATTCATTCTGATCATAGCATCCTGATCATTTGGCATAAACATATGCATGTTATAACAACCCAAAAATGACCCTAATTGGAAAGGTGGTTTCGGGACCACGAATCCGAGTTAGAAAATGATTATTATTATTAATTTTGTAGTTGCGATATATGTTTAAGTAAAGTATGTATTAGAATATCATGAGGTAATTTGATTGTTAATATATATGTTTGAAATAAAAATAAAATGAATAAGGGGGCTAAATTGTTGAAATGGTAAATATAGCTTACATTGAAGTAAGGGATTTAATTGAATTGTCTTATTGCATGAAAGGATTTGCATGTTCAATTACCCAAAAAAATTAGTGGGTGGACGGCATGATGATGTTTTATGCATATTTTATTCTAAAGTTTAGTTAGTGGTATTATAATAATATAGTATTATATAATTAAAATAAGAAAAACACTAAAGGATGAGTGGATGTTCATCTTCCATCCATTTACTCTCCATTGCCAAAATTCACAAAGAAAAGAAGAAATCAAGCTCCCACCTTTCGGCCATTTGCATGTCCCTTAAGGTTAGAAGTTGAACATGATTTTTGTAATTTTCTTGTATCTTTGAGTTAGTTGCATTGAATATTAACAAACCCATGTGCAAATTTTTAGTTTAAAACATGTTCTAGATTCGGCCCTTATTGAATGTGTGCGATATCGGTCGGAAAGCACTGTGTGTGCGATATTGGTCGGAAGGCACTGTGTTTGCGAAAAATTAATCACGGGGCACTGTGTGTGCGGAAAATTAATCACGGGGCACTGTGTGTGTGGATTATTATATTTCTTCAAGAATAGAGGCAATTATTAAAAGTAAATAAAAGTGTCAGATATATGTGGCAAATGGTTTATTATCTTAATGTGAAATTAAGTAAGTTATTTCATTATGGCTATGAAGCATATGACTACATGGTTACTTAAATTTTTATTTTGGATTGAATGAGTATGGGATTGATGAATGTTAATCTTGGCTACATGTTGAAAGGATGAATTGTTCCATAGTTAGTTTGAAAACTAAAGAAAAATGGTGTAATGCATATTTGTGTATTTTACCTTCTTGCTTAAAACTTACTAAGCTATTTGAGTTTACTTGGAGTGTTTGTTTCATGGTGTTTTAGATCTTAAAGTTGCAGCTCGAATCGTCAAAGTCAAAGCACACTATCGAAATTTTTGGTACTTTTGTAATAAACCTTAAATCAATGGCATGTATAGGCTAAACTACAAAGGTTGAACGTGTCTTTTGAGTTAGATATTAAAACACCATATGAAAATGGTTTTATTTCTTCTATGAATTAAGTGAAGATAGTATGTTGGCGTATGGACACATGTATGTATATATATATGGTTTCATGGATTTTTGGTTGATTTGAATTGTTCTGCTTAACATGATGATTGTATATACATATATATATGTGCATGATAGGTTCGGCTTGGAGTATAATATCTTATGATTTTATGAAATGGGTTAAATTGGTATTCTTGTTCATCTATGGCAATAATTTTCAATGCGATTGATATGAATAATGCAAATTTCTAAGATGATGGAAAATTAGGAATGATGAGTCATCTATCGAGGTTGCTATTTAGGTTCTTTTACCATATCGCGACGTGAAAAATCGTATAGAAGCCATGAGTAACTAAACGTGTTTATATTAAAAATGTGTATGGATTAAAATTATTGTATGTACCGTGGAGTGTATACCTATTTTAGGCATATAGGTATTCGGCATTATACACATATGTTTGGATGTATGGTAGATTTAAAAAGGGATAAATGTTTAAATGTTCATATATGCTTTAATTCGGCTAATACTTAGACTTAGTTGGGAATGTATAAATTGTTTTAAGAATTAATTGAAATGAGTGGAGATATGTATGTTAAGTCGAACAAGTTTAACAATGTGAATTTAGCTGAGCATAGTATATTGAATGCTATGTATCGATATTAATAAATGTAAGGCCTGTAACCATAAGCTGGCGACGGATTCGGGTTAGGGGTGTTACACATGTGGAACCGAGTCTAAAGCTCGTGTCCCTCAGAGGACGGTGTAGCAACATCAGTGAATTGTAGATCTTGTCTCCTCGAGATAGTAGTGGGGCAGGTCAAATTTCGGTGAATCTTATCTTCCCGAGGTAGCAGGGAAACAAATTTTAGCCACTAGCCTTATCTTCCTGAGGTAGCAAGGGAGTAGACTGAAAATTATAGATCTTGTCTCCTCAAGATAGTAGTGGAGCAGATCGAAGACGGTGAATCTTATCTTCCCGAGGTAGCAGGGGAGCAGATTTTAGCCATTAGCCTTATCTTCCTTAGGTAGCAAGGGAGTAGGCTGAAGATTATAGTCTTATCTTCCTGAGGTAGCAAGGAGGTAGACTAAAGATTGTCAATTTTGTCTCCTCGAGATAGCAGTGAGGCAGATCAAATACTGCAAATCTTATATTCTCGAGGTAGCAGGGGAACAGATTTTATCCACTAGCCTTATCTTGCTGAGGTAGCAAGGGAGCAAACTGAAGATTGTAGATCTTGTCTCCTTGATATAGCAGTGGGGCAGGTCGAATTTGGCGAATCTTATCTCCATGTATCGGCAATGGAACGGATTTTAGCCACTGGTCTTATCTCCCTAAAGTAGCAACAGAGCAGACTGAAGTTTGTAAATCTTATTTCCCTAAGCAGTAGTGGAGCAGATCGAAAATGGCGAATCTTATCTTCCCTAGGTAGCGGCGGAGCAGATTGAAGCCACAAGTCTAAATTTCTTGAATTGGATCGAAGCACTAGTTCTCATGCCCCTGAACATGCAGCGGGATGGAATGAAACTAATCGAAAAAGAAAAGCACTGAAAGAGGTCAAGATTTGGCAAGACCGGACAAATTTGGCCCTTTTTGAAGTTCTTGCTCTATTCTCGTTACACGACAATGAGCAAAGAGGGGCAGCTGTAATAGGCCCAATTTGCCCGGGCCCATTAACCAAAATTAAACCCAAAAACAAAACCAAAAAATTAAAGCCAAATAAAAACCAATAAAGTAATAGTCCAATAATAAAAGTCCAAATACAATAAAATTGCAAACCCAAAAACTTAAAATAGTCCATCTGTCCTTTACTAGCCCAAATCTATTATTACCCTCAGACCCAATAAATTAAACTAAGCCCAAACCTATTAAAGCCCAATTACCCTAAAATTTCTGGAAACCCTAGAGGTTTTCAAAAAACTCTAGCACCGCAGCCTTCCTCCATACGCGCCCGCGTGCATCCGTACTACAGTCATCATGCACATGCGCGCCAGCCTCAGCAACGGCTTCCTCCACAGCTGTACCTGCAACAAAAAGCAGCAACAATAACAATAGGGAATAGCAGAGGATAGAGAATACAGTAGAAGAATAAAAAATGTGTATTTCATTTTTTTCTGGCTATAAAAAGCCAAGCATTGTACACTAATTTTTTACGGACTCATACGCAAGAAATACGAAATCAAAAACAGAGAAAAAATATTAAAAGGTGATTTTTGGATTTTTGATGGTTTTTTCGTTTTTTTCTTTCTCTCATTGCAAGTTGGTTTTTCTGTTCATATGAAAATAGAGAAATAAAAGAGGAAATACTTATCTGTTAATACCACCGTCAGATCTATCTTTCTTCGTCGAAATCAAAGCAAAGAAGGTCTTCAAGGTTGAAAATACTGAGGCATTCGAGTCGGATTTTAAAAAGAATGCTCAAAGAGTCTCAGATTCGTCGCTAATCGCCGATTACTATAGCAGTACAGTCGCCGGATTGCGATTTCTTTCGGCGCGGCTGAAGCCTGATTAAGTGGCCTCAAAGCAACGTCGCATAAGGCCTCCCCGACCCGATCAGATCCAATACCCTTAGGATCCGCGTGTTTACGCGTTGAAGGGATATTTGCGCATTTAGTCCCTCTATTTTCGTGATGTTATTCAATTAGATTCATTATACATTTTTTTTGTTTTTTTAATTGATCTCTGTAATTCGAGCGCCATTTCAATTTGGTCCAATCTGTGTGCTGCGTTTTGGCTATTGGAATATTGCATCTTTAATCCTTGTTCATTTATGCGCATTTTATTTAAGCCCCTGATTCTGTTTTCATAATTTTATTTGTTTAAAAATTGCTCTTTAATTTTGTTTTTATTCCAATTGGGGTCCTTTTCTATTTCAGTTTATGTATTTTATTTTAGTTTTCTTAATTAATTCGTTATTAATTTTTAAAATTGTCTTAACATATTATTTTGGAATATTTTACTGTTGTCTAGTTTTTTTTTTGTTTTTTTTTACTTGTATATCTTTTTAAACTTATTTTAATATAATTTATTCATTTTAAAATTCTCTTTTATGTATGTTTTTCTGATTTAAAGATTTATATAATATTTTTAAATACTTTTTTACATCATTATTTTATATATGTTATTTAAATTAAAATATTTCTCAATATACGTATTGAAACACCCCAAACCCGGCCCACGAGCCTTGACCAGATTTGGTATGTTCCTTAGGAAAAACCGGTTCAAATTCATTTGCACTTTGAGAAAACTTGAAGTGATTATGGGAGGTAGTTTGAACTGGGTTGGGCTTGAGTTGAAAACAGGTTCATTTTATATTGAAATCCCTTTATTTACGGTGACAAAACATTTAGGGTTTAGTTTAGAAGAAATTTACTTAAACTTTAATAGATAAAGTTTCATAAATGTAAAATGGTTCAACTATGGCCTTATTACATCAAATAATTTCCAAACTTTAAATTCAAAGTACTTAAAATATAAAAGCCTAAAATTAAATAAACTTCAAGCTGAGCATGGCCACCATAAGCTCCTGCCGACCCGGTCCATCACTGTTCGTCACCAGAAACATGTTCCCACAATGGGGTGAGTCAATAGACTCAATGTGTACACAACACTAAGTCCAAATAGAATCAGGCATAACAAATAATACACATTCATATCATAGTATACAATTAATGATGCATTCCCAACCCAAGCCTAATTAGCCATCCGCTACACTTCCCTGTACCAACCTGCACACCGTGGGGACTACTAAGTCAACCCTCCATCCCCTACACACCATCGAAGGCAGTCGTTGCAGTCGACGTGCTCATCGCCCTTATAATTTCGTGGTCTTAGGTCACCACATTCAGATATCGTGGTCTTAGGTCACCACGTTCAGTTATCGTGGTCTTAGGTCACCACATTCAGATAATCGTGGTCTTAGGTCACCACATTCACTTCCCCTTTACAATAACCCGTATGCCCCATATCATACATATTATGCATTAACATGCCAAATTTCACATTCTTATCATTGTTCTCATGTTAAATCTAACATGTATTCATAATCCTAGTAGGAGTAGGAAACGTACCTGAGTACTTTGTACCATTACATGGTACTTTGGCCCTACTTTTCACATTCTTAATATCACATACATATATTTATTAAACATTGCCATAAAACTTATTAAGAAATAGTGTGGGGTACACACCTGATTAACTTATCGCTTTCACTGAGATTCCCGAAAATCTGATCTAATGCTTTAGATCTTCAATTCCTATATTTGGCCATTACTAGGCATATTAGCAAAACCCTATTCGTTTATGTAACCAAATCTTGAAGGATTAACACACTTAAATCCTTACCTTCCTGTCGATTGACTACAAATCAAAACCCGAAACTTCGTAGAGTTCCTCCTGGTAATCGGCCAAGCACTAGATTACTTCACGAGTTAGTTTCGGCTTTTTAAACAAATAGAAATAGATCTAGATCATGGTTATAGCCTTGGCCGATTGTACATATGTACTTACCTTTATGATTTGAAATCCCGAAACCTTGTGTACCACTGTCGATTGCCCCTACACATCCATAGTTAGATTCGGCCCTTTACATAAAAATCTATTAGAATGGTCTATAGCCGAATACATGCCTTACCTTTAAATCTTAGAAATCCCGAAACCTTCCTCCTTGTAATCGACAGTCACAGAATCCCGAAGCTTTCCTTCAAAGTTTCGGCCAATATGCATATGGCATTAGAATCTTGAATTTCGGTTTAAAGAAGAAAGAAAATAATAACAATAGATCCTTACCCTTACTTGAAGAAGTCGACAGCACCTAAGCTTGAAGTCCCAAAGAGTTTTGGCTCTTGCTTAAAGAATCAATTCGGCTCCTAAAGGATAGGAGAGCATTCGGCTATGGCCACCACACAGGGGATTCGGCTTGAATAAGGAAAAGAGAAGAGAGGGTGTTGAGGTTTGAAGAATCGGCAATAGTGGATAATGAAGAACTAGATTTCGGCTTTGGCAAAAATAAAAGAAGAAGAACAAAGCTCTAGGAAATTCGGCAGAGAGAGGAGAATTTGCTTAAGAAATTAAGCAAAGGAAGAGTGAATGAATGAATGGCCTCTTTTCCTCTAGTAGCCGAAATTACTAGCTAGAGTCCCTTACTTGGCCACCACTCTCCCTTATTTTGATAGCTTTATCCCTTGAATTATCCCTTTTATTCAAATTAAAAGAATTTAATCCGACAATTATCTCTTGAAAATAATGATAAACAAATCCTTTATTTATCCCTTATTTATCCACTAATTATAAAAGAATTAAAGCTCCTAATTTATAGCCTTGTGCCGTCCCTTGCTACTAATCCCTGCTGCAAAATAAAACTTTTATTTTGCTTCCCCTGCAGCTCGAACCTTGGCCCAATACTCCTGTATGTGGCGCCATTTCCAGGGGCCCTAAGTGGCATCTCCAAGCCACTTTTCCAAGCCCGTTTGTGTGTCATATTTCACATACATTTTCTCTTAAGACCACCTTGCCTTAGTTTCCTCTTTTAGACTTTAAAACTCAACATTTCCTAAGTCATTTCCTTACATTTCCAAGTTTCCAAAAACGTTCGTTTCCCTCCTTTAACCTAACATTTCCATTCATTTCCAGGTTTCCAAAAATGTTCACTTTCCTCTTTTTAACCAAACATTTTCATACATTTCCAGGTTTCCAAAAATGTTCAAAATATATTCATAACACATAAGACATGTCATTTCGTACAATTAAACAGAAAATGCATAGGCCCTTTTTAGGATGTTACACGTATATTATTCATATTAAAATTTTTATTTTATTTTATGAATTTTATTAATTTTTGATGGATATTTTATTTTGTATATTATGTATTTTGATTTTCTTCTTATAATATTTATTTTAAAATTCATTTGTACACTGTTATCTAATATACTTTTAATCTTTATTTGATATACATATTATTTTATACACTACTTATTTTAATTTTCTTTTTATATAATACTTGTTTTAAAATTCTTTAATATATTACCATTTGACATAATGTTTATTTTCATCTTTATTTTATTCTAAAATCTCTCATATATTACTTGTTTTAAAATTCATATACATATAATTTGTTGTTTGTATATTAATGGGTTCATTTTTTTGTTTTTGTATATTATTCATTCTTTCTATTTGTCTTAAAATTTGTTGCATTTTATTCATGTTAAGTTGCTTGATATTTCTTTTTAAATTGCCTTTTAATTTATTATCTTTTGAATAACGCTAATGCTATTATTCATTTTGTATAAGTGTTATTGCTATAAATCTATATTTCATGCTTGTAATTATGCTTGTATTTCTTTTCATTGTATCACGATTCCAATTCCAACTTTTATCCAATTTCAAACCAAATATTTTGAACCGGTTTTAAAATCACCTATTTGAAAACCTTTTGAAATAAGGCAATATTTAGTGTTTGGAAACTCGGGAAATTGTGCCCTAACGTGCTGTGTTGCATTTTTTCATTTGACCAATTAACTAAATAACCTTTTAATTGCTTGTTTTGAAAATCAAAGATAATCTCGGTATTGAGGCATCAATATGTCATATCCTAACGTGTTGGATGTGATATTTTATTTCCTTAGAACGAGTGAATCTTGAGATTCAATTCAAATTGATCAGCCTTTTCCAAAAAAAGATTACATTTTAAAATTTTTAGATTTTCAACATAAGGACATTAGTTAATCAATTTGGTACCAGTTTTGGGCATACGATGGTGCTAATCCTTCCTCGTGTGTAATCGACTCCCGAACATGTTTTCTCTATTTCGTAGACTAAAATTATTTTTTACAAGGTGATCCAATCCCACCCGAACAAAAAGGGTTGGTGGCGACTCCATATATTTTAAAGTCGATCCTCATTTTTTTCAAAACATAAAAGAATGGTTTCGACACACCTAATTATAGAAACATGAATATAAGGGATTAGGAGCATCAAATTCACTAATTTGTACAATTAATCATCCAAAAGTGCATTAAGAATGAGATTAGAATATGTTACTTTTATAGCTTATAAAACTAGTTTAAACATATTTTCAATTTAATCATTATTCGAGCACTAATGATCCTACACCATGTCTACATGTATCGACTCAAATATGCAAATTAATCTAAACATAACTCCAACTAAATCAATTTATAATGATTTGAATTAAATAAACTTTAATATAAGTAAACTGATGTAAAAATTCCACCAGATTTACCTTAGCCTCTCACAGTTAATTAATTAATCTAAATTTCACTCAAATCAAGTTCAATTTAATTATTTCTATTTAGCCCAATTAGTATCGGTAGGCTTGTACCGAGACTATACGCATAGTAAATGGCTAGTAATCAAATGGATTTAACTGTTATTGTTTGGGTTAGGATTAAAATTTCGACTAAAATTGACCAATTAGAAAAATACAAGGACTAAATCTAAAACTCTGGTAAAATACAGGGACTAATATGAGAATTTAACCGAATAAATATTAAGTCAAAGTGAAATAGTTCAAAATTATTACGTTTTCCATTATTACAAATTTCAGCTTATCCAAAACTATTTAATCTTCTAAACACTCCGTAAATATAACTTAGTGTATAAGTGGGATTTTTATTTTATTTTATTTGGGTTTTCCAATTTTATTATAAGTTGAAAAACGATCTGAGAATCCTTGTAGGTATAGGAAAACTTAATTTTCAAACTCCAAAAGAAATAGGAATTCTCATGTTGATGAGAAATTGATATGATCTAAGTCGGTTTATTTCACTTTTTATAGAGCTTCTGCTTCTTCTTCTTCTCTGCCCTTTTCACTGCATTGTACGTACTCAAGAAAAGAAGAAACGATGGGTTTAAAGGAAAATGATGAAGATCGGAGTCCCTTCCAGTGCTTGCTAGATGCGGCTGCCTTGGTAGAGAGGTTGGACGAAGAAACGATGAGACTGAAACTGAAACAAGGGTTGAACAAAATTGACGACAACAACTCGTCTGGCGTTGATACCCGACCCACAAACTATACAACTGTGAGAATATTTGGAACTGATATTATAATTGCTGCCATCGACGAAGACGTGATTACGAACCAGCCTCCAGCTGGTTCTTCAAACAAACGAAAAGAAAGGGTTGAGTCAAGTAGGGCAAAGAAGCCGATGCCGAAGCAGAAAAGGAAAAAGCTCAAGCACAAGGCTACTTTTGGGGCTCAACCCTGTTTGCCCCAAAGGTTCAGAGATGATCAAATGCATGGATGGAAGCGAGGAGAAACTAATTATACAAAAGGCACTCTACAAAACTGATTTGAGCAAGCACCACGGACGTCTCTGCATACCCGTGAATCAAGTCGAGGTCGAGTTTCTTACAGATGAAGAGCTGAAACAAAGCAGCAAGGAGGGGATAGAAGCATTGGTGATTGAGCCATGTTTGAAAACCAGGGACATGAGTTTGAGAATATGGGACATGCCAAAGCCAACAGGCCGTTGAGGATGTGTCGAAGATGATGACCTCGATTCACCAAATCTTGAACACATTGGTGATCAAGTTGTATTTTTTTAGTTGAACACTAATTATCCTACACCATCACTACATGAATCGACTCAAATAAATTAGCTTTAATATATACAAATTAATCTAAACATTACTAAAATTAAATTAATTTATCAAATCAATTTGGAGTGATTCGAATTAAATAAACTTTAATATAAGCAAAACAATCTAAAAATTCCACCACGTTTAGCTTAGTTTCTCACAATTAATTAATCTAAATTTAACTCAAACCAAGTTATCTCCGCCTACACCAAATTCAATTTAATCATTTCTATTTATCCCAATTATTGTCGATAAGCTTATACTAATTCATCTAAACCGTCAAATTAAAAGCTAGGCTAATTTAAACTTAAGCTACACCAATTCTAGTTATCTTTAACTTAAAAAGAATCCAAATTAATCCAGTTAATTAATTATAAATAAATTTAAGCTAAATTTAAACAGTCTTCCGAGACATCAAATTAACTGATCAAACAAAGCTTCATAACTCCACTACTAACCAGTTAATCCGACACAAGAATTAACCTTAAATCAAGTAGCGAGTCACAATAACATTAAAAAGTGCAGCAACTTAACCGATTTTAATGGCCCCTTACTTGAAACGACTAACAACAAAAATATAGGAGTAATGATCGGCAATTGGCAGCATCTTAGAGCAGCAATTTTGGAGATAATTAACCGCGCGCAAAAACTGAGGTGGTGAAGGCAGCAAAATTAATGAAATAGCAAGCACAGATGGCAGCAACTTGAAGCACGACACAGCAGCAAAATTGAGGTGATAAGCAGCATGTCGAATCAGTAAAATGGGAGCACCAAACGGAATCAAAGATCAAGCCAAAGAGCATTGAAGGAAAGCTACTTGGTGCTGCGAATTAATGGATCGAGTAGCAGCTTACTGGATGGCATAAAGAGCTGCTATTTGGGTGAAATTACAGCTGTGGTTTTGATGTCTTGCAGTAGCAAATTTCCTAATTCGTACAATTCCATAAAATTAATTTTAATTGCAAATTGCAATTTTTTTTTTCGATTTCAATAAACAAATTATTTGATGCATTTTAAACATTTTGAGTATAACATAATTAGCTTTAGAAACAATCTAAATATTTCATATAGCATTTCCCAATAAATATTATTAACAATTTATCAATTTTCTATGAGGCATCAATATAAAATTCATATTTTAAAATTACTCAAGTAACATGAGATGGAAATACATTCAGACACAGAAGTGCCCAAGCAAAGACCAAAAGGTCGATGAAAATGGCGCAAGCGTCAATAATGACAATACACCGATGCACGATAAATGTGACTTAATCAATGAATGCACGATAAATGTGACTTAATCAATGACCAATCAAACATCAAATGTGCAAAGCACAACAAAGGCGCTCAAGGTAATACACACAAATAAGCAACAATGGAAACCCCTTACACTCTACGGCATGCCGACTATATTCAAAGAATTTCTCACTAATTTTTTATCAGACATTTGTATCATATAATAAAAATTACAATTTAAATAGAGCTTCACCTTAATCATTGAAGAAAAATAGCATTAAATCAGTTACTTTGCAAAATAAATTTAGAATGCAAAGAATCATAAAAATAACTTTAAAATATCAATTATTTTTTTTAAAATCTACACTTTCTTACCTAAGTTTTTTTTTTTTTTTTTTTTTTTTTTGGTTGTGGGGAAGGGTCTTAGAAAAGAGTTAAAAAAGCTTGCGGGAAGGTTCATAAAAAAATAGCCATTGGATTTAAATAGTTTAGATATGTTGTGCTTCCTCATTGTAACATCCAAACTCGACCCAAAAATTAAGTCGAATTTAGAGTATCATTACGGTTATCAAAACAAAACATTCAATTAACCATTCAATTATTACGCATTAAAATCATAAATTTAAACATACAAATAAAAAATAAAATCATATAAATAGAAATCAATAAAGTAATCAATAAATTCTAAAATTAAACCAAAGTAACCGCATCGATTAATTTATCAAATCCCAAATTCATGCCAAAAATAAACTAAGCGAAGATAAACTAAGTGAAAATATTTTTACAAGCAGAGGTGGACCGTTTAAAGGGACTACCCCTACCCCCCTCCAACTTTAGGAAACTATGATTTTATTTTCCTTGAAAATTTTAGAAAATTTTAATTAACCCCTAAAAATTTTGGAAATTTTCATTTCTCTCTTGAAGTATTTAAAAAAATTACTAAATTTTTGAAAATTCTTGTTATCACTTTTATTTTATTTGGAATTTTTAATTAAGCTCACTTAGAATATTTGAAAATTCAAATTAATTTCACAAAAAATTTAAAAAAATTATAAATATCAACAAAAAAAAAAAAAACCCAAATTTTGAACTTTTAACAACTCAGGGACAATATCCAATTTCTAATTTTACCAAATATTAAAGTTAATTTAAAAATCATATCTAAACTATTCAAGCTTAGCAAAAATAAATTCATGAAACTGTAACGACCCAGTTTCCAGTGGTGTGGGAAAATGCAGTTTCAAGACCTTATTTTCGTAAACCGAGTCCATAAATATTAAATAGAGATTTTTACAAAGTTATTATATTGATAAATTAAATTTTGGGTAAGCAATTTAGTCAAAAACAGGGTTAATTAAGGCCTAAGGTGTAAATTGTAAAAGTTTAATTGCTATAGATTTTTAATTAGGAAAAGGCTTGGGGACTTAGATAACAATTATTCAAAGGACTAAAATGGTTAATAAACCAATTTAAATTAAACGTTAGTGGATGATGATGATGGAATGTCATTAGATTTAACTAATGGTGATTAATGAGTAATTAACTAAAATTTACATTAATTAATTATGATTAAACATGTTAATTTAAGTATAAATAGAAAAAAAAAAGTGGAAAGAAAGAAAAAACTGTCATCTTCTTCTTCAAACCATAGCAACCAAAGAAAAAAATGAAAGGAGAAAGCTTTAGGTTTTCATACATTCGGCCTTTCAATTTCAAGTAAGTTCTTAGTCATTTTTCTTTGATTTTTATGGAAATTGAATTATGAGATTTTGATTTAGCTAGCCCATGTATCAATTTGTAAAACTGTTAAAGTTTTTGAAAGTTGTCATTGTTGAAAAAGAGATGAAATTGGTGTGAAATTGTTAGAAATTAAGCTTAGATTAAGAAAAAAAAACTAAATTGTAAAGCTTAATTGTTAGTTTATTACATTAGGGAACAAATTGAATAAAATTTAAAATTATTATGAAATTTTGGTAGGAATGGGAAGTAAAGGGTCCTGATAAATCGTAAAAGTAACATATTTAAAGCCCACATTTAGCATACTTTTGGATGATTTAAGCCTTGAATTATGTAATTTGGTGCTCTCAATCCTTTGTTTTTCATGTTTTATACTCAGAAGAGCACCGGATGACGAAAAGAACGGAAAACGGGCCCAAAACAGAGTAAATGGGCCATATCACGAAATCCACACGGCCTGGGCCCAAGACCACACGACCGTGCCTCATTCAACAGCCTCTAACACGGCCTGACCACGACTTACACGGGCGTGTGCCATGGGCGTGTCCCTGCCGTGAGAATGAAGAGTTTCACTCAGATTAGGATACTTAGAGGCGAAGAAACACATTCCAAAAGCCTATATAAACACCCTAAATATGACCTAAAAGGGGGGAACCCAGGACTTTAGTCAGGGGCCGCCCAGCTAGGCCAATGAGGCAGAGTTGTGGGGATTTACTCGAAGATAGCCAGTTGATTCATCTCAAGAAGCCGGAATTATACTCAAGACGGAGGATCTCTCCTTCAACTCCTTCAGGGGGTTTTAGGGATTTCTTATGTTTTGTTTTATCTTTTCTTCTGAGATGTTTTCTTTTATTATTATGAACTAAACTCCCAGATACCTGAGGGGGATGAAACCTAAGATGAATCTTGTTATCGTTTACTGAACTATATGATAAATATTTGACTTGTTCTTAATTATGTGTTCTTAATTCTTGTGTTGATATTTTCGGGATATTAATTCAAGTCTGATGTGCTTAGGCGGAGGAGCAAAAGTCCCTGCCTAAGAGTAGATCTAGCATAATTAAGCGGAGTTGATCACACGCCTAGAGATAGGGTGACGAGATTTTGGCAGATTAGGGTGAAACCTAATATGGGAGTCCATAGATCGTGTCTAGGGGTGTTAATTAGAAAGAGATTTCTATTAATCAACCTAGGGCTAGACATTAGTCACCTCAAGAGAGGAATTAATATAACTGTAACACACTGAATTAGAGGTTATTTGTAATTTAAATAAATTCCATGTGGGCTTCAAGAAATAAATAAATATGATTTTATTTGGCATGATTTAGGGTCTAGAAACAACCCCGAATTAGGTTGAAATTGGAATTAAAAAAAAAACTCTTTTAAGGTACTTTAAAGAAAGGAGCTAGGAGAAATTAGGGCTTAAGTATAAATTTGGGCGAATTATGGCACAAGGAATAGGCTTGGTACAGTTGGCTTGGCGCGTCTAAGGGGGGGTTGCAAGGGAGGTCTTGGGTTCGATTCATGGGAGAAACAAGGGGTGTATTTCTATTTTTGGGGTTTTGCGTTAAAAGTAAGGGGGCCAGGAAAGAGGACCTTAAATTTAGTTGTGAAGGTTCATGACATGAATGGCAGGTTGGTGGAGTGGCTTGGGGCGCCACTTAAAGGCCTTGGTATGAGGTCTCGGGTTCGAATTAAGGTGGCAGCAAGGTGTTTTAATTTTTGGGTTTGGCGTCAAAATGGAAGAAGGCCTTAAAAGGAGCTGGGATGAGTTTAGGGCACAAAGAGCTCATTGGCAAAGTGGTTTCCGTGCGTCACTTAGGAGTTGGAGGGGAAGAAGGGCGTAGGTTCGAATGGCAGCAGCAGCAGTTCGCGTTTTTATTTTATTTTGGAGTGATGGGCTTAAGTAAGGAGGCTTTAAAAATAAATGTTGTGGGTATTTGACATGAAAGTCAAGTTGGAAAAGTGGCCTGGGCATTGGAAGAAGGGGCTGGGGCGTGAGGTCGCTGGTTCGAGTCCAAGAAGCAGTATTTGGGATTTTTATTTTTCCTCTTTGCTGCTGGCGTGAAGAAGAGAAAGAATTGGCATGATTTTGGACTCTTCAAAGTGATAGAGTTTGAGTTTATTTTTTTTTTTGCTAATAATCAGCTGGAAGTGTGGGAGTATTATTTTATTTATTATATTTTATTTGAAGAGGTGATAAAGATAAGGATTATGCATGGGACTAATTTATTTGTTAAAGGATAAGAGAATATATAGGAAATTGTTATAAGATTAAGCTAGTTGGTTTTTGAATTCGGCAAGGGTGGCTTTATATTTTTTTTTTATTTGTTTAAGAGGGGATTAAGGGGATAAATAAAAGATAAATATTAGTTTATTTTATATTTTATTTGGAAGAGTTGATAATGGTTAAAGGGTGGATTTTATTTTAGTTGGCTGGGAGGAAATTAAGGAATTTGAATTAGTTTGAACCAGTAGCTTTTGTAGGAGTGCCGTATGTGCTTAGGACTCTTGGTGCAATTTCGGTCAGCCTTAGTCTAGTGCACCTAGCCGAATCTTCAAAGTAAGTTCTCCCATTTTTCTTCCTTGAAATCAAAAAACCCAAACAACATACCTTTGCCGAAATTTGCTTTTGTGCTCTCTTAATTTTTCATTGACATGTACTAATGCTCTCTTGAGTCTCAACCTTTTATTTTATTTTATTTCTTCTCCTTTTTCTGTTATTTTTAACCGAAACTAGTTACTTTCTTCTTCTCATACTTTCACTTTCTTTCTTTCTTGAAACCTTGTTGCCAAAAACCCCCTCTCCTAGTAGTTTCACCTTGGTCAAATACTGAGAGTAGTGTAGATCTCTTCGGGTTTCCTTTTCAATCGTTTGAAGAAGGACCTTCGGGATTTGGAACGAGCAAGTAAGTTCATCATCAATCGATTTTGGTAAGGTGGTAAGGATCCATTCTTAAGTTCATTAAACCTTTTAAGTAATCGGAAGCCGAAGGCTATTAATATTGATGATGGCCGATTGTAGGAGTTGAAGCGGAATCGCATATCGTGTACTGAAGTTAGGTTTCAAAGGCATTAGGTCAAGGGATTTAGCATCATAGATCGGATCTTCGGGATCTAGGAATTTCGGTAGAAACATGTGTGTAAACTCTTTACACATTTTATTAATAAATTTGCTATATTATTTCCTTGTGTATAAATTTTTGGTAGTGATCTATGATATGCTTGTGGGCTTAAACATGGATTCCGGGTAAGTCCCCTAACTTGTGATTTTTGATATATGATTTGCATGCCATCACATGATGATTAAATGCTACGGTATGAATTATGAAAATTGTTATAAAAGCATGTGATGATGGGATTGATGAGAGGAGGGGGATGATTATGGGCTGTCGTCAGTGGTTTTGACCACAAGATGGGTTGGCCCTATCAGACTATTTGTGACCTATGGTCATCAGTGGTTTTGACCACAACGATTAATTATTTGCGACTAAGTCCCAGTGGTTTGGTACCACCAGTGGTTTTGACCACATTTGATATATTGTGACCTATGGTCATTAGTGGTTTTGACCACACGATGGGTTGGCCCCATCATCTGATTTGTGACTTTAAGTCATCAATGGTTTTGACCACACGGGGTAGAAAAGGAGTATGGATGGCTAGTTGGGTTGCATGAGCATGTTTATTAATGAATTGTGTATGAGATGTATTTTTCCGGGTGGGGGATTTACATACTGAGTCTCGGTGACTCACCCCTTCCCTTAACATTTTGCAGATGGGTAGATCGCGGAGATGGAGCTGGATGGACTCGAGGTGGCCATGCAGTGGAAATTTTTATTAGACGAACTTGGATTTTGTTTTAATTTATTTAATGTTGGTTTATTTTAATTAAGTTGTAATAAGGCCTCCTAAAATTATTTTATTATTGTTACTTGCTTTGAATATTTGTTTAAACTATTTAATTATGTTAATAATGAGTTCACATGTTTTCCAAATCAAACGAACAAAATGTTTTAAAGTACCATCGGGTACATTTGAAATCTATAAACAACTCGACTTAATAAATATTTTTAAACAACACTAAGTATGGTTTTTAACAAGAGACTTGAAAATAAAAGATTTTCGACAAAACTTAAATCGGTTTTAAAACGGGTTTCAAAATGTTTTCTCTGTAGCAAACCAAATTCGGTCGTAATGTTTGGGCCGGGTTTGGGGTGTTACAATAACTTAGGGAATCTTACGGATCAAGTCAAATGAATAAATCGTCTGGTTCAACGTTAGATAACAAGTGAAGTCTAGGTGGATTCTTCCTTGGGTGTCGTTTTAATCAATTGGTTTTTCCTAAAGTTATTTTCCCAAATTCGTTCTCTTTGTCTTTGCATTTTTAGTTTAGTTGTTAGTGAATTTTAGATTAGATAACAATTCTTTTAATTCTTAGGCTAAATAATTAAAAAAAAGTCAGTATTAGTACTTTTGGTTCCTTTGGGTTCGACAATCCAGTCTTGCCTTAACTATACTATTATTCAATAAGTGCGCTTGCCTCAAATTGTTTTCATAGTTAGTTTCCAGGTTCGATCATTCTTTATATAAATTTTAAGACTTTGACATCACATAAAACAACGATCAAGTTTTTGGCACCGTTGCCGGGGAACCAAAATATTAAGAAAGCTCAATTTTTATTACTTTAGCCATTTTTATTTTTTTGCAATTTATTTTTATTTTTAAATTTTGCTAAATTTTCTTTCTTTTGTTCCTTTCAGGTACCTCTAGTTTATGACTAGAAGGAACCCGACAGGACCCCTACTTTACGACAGTGATATTGAAGGTACCGTTTACAGAAATCACAGAGAAATAAGGCGAAGCTTAAACTACATAGAAGAAGAGCAAGAAGCCGAAATCAATACCACCGAAGAGATGGCTGAGAATAATCTGCCACCTCCAAAGATGGCCAAAAACCATGCTCCTCGAGCTATGTATGATTATGCTAAACCTAGCTTAACAGGAACTGAGTCAAGTATTGTTAGGCCTACTATTGCTGCAAATAATTTTGAACTGAAACCTAATACTATACAGATGATGCATCAGTTTGTTCAGTTTGTGGTTTGCAAGATGAGGATCCTAATACACACTTAGCAAATTTTCTAAAATTTTGTGATACCTTCAAGATAAATGGCGTTACTGATGATGCCATCCATCTTCGGTTATTTCCCTTTTCTTTGAGGAATAAAGCCAAACAGTGGTTGCATTCTCTTCCGCGAGGGATAATCACTACATGGGATCAAATGACCAAAAATTTTTTATTAAAATACTTTTCACCGGCCAAAACGGCCAAGTTAAGGAATGATATCTCTTCTTTTGTGCAGATGGATTTAGAGACACTTTACGACACATGGGAGAGATACAAGGATTTGTTGAGGAGGTGCCCATACCACGGATTACCTTTGTGGTTACAGGTCCAAACTTTTTACAATAGGGTGAACCCTTCAACAAGGCAACTAATCGATTCAGCCGCCGGCGGAACCCTGAATAACAAACGTCCTGAAGCGGCCTACGAGTTTATAGAGGAGATGTCACTAAATAACTATCAGTGGCAAGTTAAAAGGACAAGGCCAGCCAAAGCAGCCGGAGTTTTCAACCTCGACCCAGTAACTGCACTATCAAATCAGGTAGAGTTGCTACATAAAGAATTTGATGGTTTATATGGTTCTTCGCAGGCACATCCAGTTATGTAGTGCGGCGCAAGTTGAGGAGTAGCGAATCCTGAGTACCTACCTTAAGGACAGGGCATGGAGAGCGAACAAATGAACTATATGGGTAATAATTTTCGGTCTAACAATAACCCTTATAGTAATACTTATAATCTTGGTTGGAAGAACCACCCTAATTTCTCATGGGGTGTTTAAGGAAATCAAAGACAACAACCATCCCAAAACTTCCAACAACAGCCCTACCCACAGGAAAAGAAGCCAAACCTCGAGGAGATGCTGACAAAATTCAAGGCAGCCACAGAAACATGTTTTCAGCATACTGAGACAACCCTTAAAAATCAACTTGAGACATCAGCAAAGGAGCCCAAGGATCAAATCGGGCAACTTGCTAAACAGATCTCCGAGAGACCACAGGGAAGATTACCGAGCAACACCGAAACTAACCCAAAGGAGAAAATTCAAGCCATAACAGCTCAGGATAGTGAAGGGTTAGACGAGCCAAATTTAAGGCAAAAGAATATCGAGGTAAAACCAAAACCGGTAATCAAAGAGTATAAACCTTGCATACCATATCCCGAAGCAATAACGAAAGATGACACGGAGGAACAGTTCGGTAAGTTTCTTAAATTTTTAAAGAAATTACATATTAACTTGCCGTTTCTTGAAGCTCTTTTGTAGATGCCAGATTCTAGAAAATTTTCAAAGAAACTATTGACAAACAAGCGGAAGATACACGAGGAATCGCATGTGGAACTAAACGCAGTGTGCTCAACAATGTTGCAAAATAAACTACCACAGAATTAAAAGACCCAGGGAGTTTTACAATTCCAGGTTTAATTGGTAGTTTATCTATTGATAATGCGTTAGCTGATTTAGGGGCAAGCATAAATGTCATGCCTTATAAAATGTTTAAACAACTAAGACTAGGGAAGCCCAAACAAACTAGGAAGAACATTCAATTAGCGGATAAAACTGTTAGAATTTCTAGGGGTATAATCGAAGATATACTCATGAAAAAAGATAAATTCGTATTCCCAGTAGACTTTGTCGTTTTAGACATGGATGAGGACAACACGATCCCCCTAATTTTAGGAAGACCATTCTTAGCAACTGCCAGGACTAAAATCGATGTCGATGCAGGTGAACTCATACTCTGTGTAGATGACGAGACAATCATTCTTCAAGCTCTCGATTCAGCTAGGACAACAAATAGTCAAGGTGAGAAAGTAAATTTTATTGATAACCATTCGGTTAACCCTCCTTTTCAGGAAACACCACAGCATGAATCCGATCCTAGACTCTGTGCTAACAAAGAAATAACTCATGAGGAAAAAAGGATTCAGATCGATGAACCAGAAAAGTGGAAGACGCATCTCAAAGAAAAACTAGGGATACATGAAGCAGAACCAAAGCCACTCTACGAGATAGACAAGTTCAAAATTGGAGATCAGGTATTGTTAGATAAAGCAGACCCACGAATACTTCCTCTTGATCCTAACACAAACCAAGAAATCCCTTTTAAGGTAATCAATGTTTTCCCCTACGGAATGGCCGAGGTAAGTAATCCTATGTTTGGCACCTTGAAAATAAATGCTACTCGTCTCACACACTATCATGATAATGAAACTGTTAGCATGACGAAGGACTTTCAACTCCTCAAACCACCATGAATATGCGAATGAGAGGTAAGTCTAGCTTAAGACTATAAACGAGCGCTTCTCGGGAGGCAACCCGAGTACTAACACCATTAACTTCTAAATTTTTTATCATATAGTTCAGCAAACGATAATAAGATTCATCTTAGGTTTCATCCCCCCTCAGGTATCTGAGGGTTTAGTTCATAATAATAAAAGAAAACATCTCAAAAGAAAAGATAAAACAAAACATAAGAAATCCTTAAAACCCCCTGAAGGAATTGAAGGAGATATCCTCCGTCTTGAGTATAATTCCAGCTTCTTGAGATGAATCAACTGGCTATCTTCAAGTAAATCCCCACAACTCTGCCTCTCTGGCCTAGCTGGATGCCCCCTGACTAAAGCCCTAAGTTCCCCGCTTCTTGGTCATACTTAAGGTGTTTATATAGGCTTCTGAATGTGTTTCTTCACCATTAAGTATCCAAATCTGAGTAAAACTCTTCATTCTCACGATAGGGACACGCCCATGGCATACGCCCATGTAAGTCGTGGCGAGGCCGTGTTCGAGGTTGTTGAATGAGGCATGGCCGTGTGGTCTTAGGCCTAGGCCGTGTGAATTTCGTGATATGGCCTATTTACTCCGTTTTGGGCTCGTTTTTCATTTTTTTCGTCATCCGGTGCTCTCCTGAGTATAAAACATGAGAAAAAAGGATTAAGAGCACCAAATTATATAATTCAAGGCTAAAATCATCCAAAAGCATGCTAAATGTGGGCTTAAAATATGTTACTTTTACGGTTTATCAAATACTCCCACACTTAAGCTTTTGCTTGTTCTCAAGCAAAATTCTCAACTTACAATTAAAACGAACTTTCTTGATTCATAATATTCATCAATAATGTTTCATCATAATTCAAAGATAATTCATACATGGATAATTCAACTCAAAGAGTCCTAAAGATTCAGACAATCTAAGTCATACATTTGTAGTACGAAAACATAGGCGTTTCCCTTCATCTAAATAATTATCCCTGATTCAAAATCGACAAGAATTGACATCCTTACTAAAGATTCACTCAAATCACTCGAAGTGTTTACGGTTCAGAATTAAGCACTCAAAAGTCAAACATGAAGAGTTAATCCCATAGGCTTGCATGAAAATCAAATCTCCACCACTATAATATGAGATGATACACAAATCAAAAAGTCTTTAATAGGGTTGTAACAGGGCTTAGGTTAAGGGTGTGGATAAAGGCTGAATTAGAGGGTTAGAATCGAGATTGACTTGACAAATTACCTAGCTTGAAACAACAAACTAATAATGAATAATTACATCAAGTGAAAACTTGTCATACTAATAATAATACTCTAATACAGGCTTTCTTCTTTAATAATTGGAATTTAACGTCTAGGCTCACCTAATCACAAAACTAATAGTTAATATACTTCGACTATTTTTTAAGAACAAGTCAAATATAAAGGATGAATTTAACGATTGGAATAAATAAAATAGTTAGGCAACTAATCAAAGCAAATCTCGACATAAGGGTAGTAAAAAGAGGATGGTGATAACAAATACAAATGGTTTTGGGTTAATATTAGTGGGTAAGTGATAAACCGTAAAAGTAACATATTTTAAGCCCACATTTAGCATGCTTTTGGATGATTTAAGCCTTGAATTGTGTAATTTGGTGCTCTTAATTGTTTGTTTTCATGTTTTATACTCAAGAGAGCACCAGATGACGAAAAGAATGGAAAACGGGCCCAAAACAGAGTAAATAGGACATATCACGAAATCCACATGGCCTAGGCCCAATCCACACGGCCGTGCCTCATTCAACAGTCCCAAACACGGCCTGGCCACGATTCACAAGGGCGTGTGTCATGGACGTGTCCCTGACGTGAATAAAAGGAATGACACTCGGAATGGGATACTTGAAGGCAAAGAAACATATTCCAAAGCCTATTTAAACACCCTAATAGGAATTCCACTTGGATTAGGATACTTAAAGACCAAGTAAGGCATCTCAAAGCCTATATAAACACCCAAGGGGGCAACTTAAGGGGGAGTTCGGCAGAAGCCGGAACCCAGGGCTTTAGTCAGGGGGTGTCCAGCTAGGCCAAGGAGGTAGAGTTGTGGGAATTTACTCGAAGATAGCTAGTTGATTCATCTCAAGAAGCCGGAGTTATACTCAAGATGAAAGATCTCTCTTTCAATTCCTTCAGGGGGTTTTAGGGATTTCTTATGTTTTGTTTTATCTTTTCTTTTGAGATGTTTTCTTTTATTGTTATGAACTAAACCCTCAGATACCTGAGGGGATGAAACCTTTGATGAATCTTGTTATCGTTTGCTAAACTATATGATAAATATTTGACTTGTTCTTAATTATGTGTTCTCAATTCTTGTGCTGATATTTCCGGGATATTAATTCAAGTATGATGTGCTTAGGTGGAGGAGCAAAAGTCCCTCCTTAAGAGTAGATCTAGCATAATTAAGCGGAGTTGATCGCACGCCTATAGATAGGGTGACGAGATTTTGCCGGATTAGGGTGAAACCTAATATGGAAGTTCATAGATCGAGTTAATGCAATTCTAGGGGTTTTAATTAGAAAGAGGTTTCAATTAATCAACCTAGGGTTAGAAGTTAGTCGCCTCGAGAGAGGGATTAATATAACTTAGAGAATCTTACGGATCAAGTCAAATGAATAAATCATCTGGTTCACTATTAGATAACAAGTAAAGTCTAGGTGGATTCTTCCTTGGGTATCGTTTTAATCAATTGGTTTTTCCTAAAGTTATTTTCCCCAATTCATTCTGTTTGTCTTTGCATCTTTAGATTAGTTGTTAGTTAATTTTAGATTAGATAAACAAATTTCCTTTATTTTAGGCTAGATAATAAAAAGAGAGTTAGTATTTGTACTTTTAGTTCCTTTGGGTTTGACATTCCGGTCTTGCCTTAACTATACTACTGTTCGATAGGTGCGCTTGCCTCAAATCGTTATCATAGTTAGTTTCCAGGTTCGATCATTCTTTTTATAAATTTTAAGACTTTGACATCGCATAAAACAACGATCAGTAAGTCAAAGGGTTGTTAGGATCAACGGGGTTCATTAGGGGTTAATTATGAATGTAGGCTTTTAGTGGAGTAAGTGGGTTAAAACCTAGGTGCCTTTATCATCTCTGTATATCAAACCAAAGGTGTGGTCTCGACATGTATAATCGATGCAAGTTCTAGAATAACAAATCAATGTTGACACACTCATAATTAATAAAGTGAGCAAGAAAGAATGTATGCTCTAAAAGGCTCAAAATCTCACAAAAATTATGGGTATTTTGATGTCAACCTTGTAAATTTCAAATTTCAAGGTAATAATTAGATTCAGGTTGACAACCTAGCGAAATTTTAATTCTTGAAAATAGACTTATCATGCTCAATTCTCTAGTATCTTTCACATTTAATCATCAATGCACAATTATCAATGACTTAATCCAAAACATATCAATAAAAATCATAAATCAAAGGAAATTTCATTCTAATCAAAATATGAGAGAATTACTTAAAGACAAGATATCATTCATGGCATAATTCAGGGATTTGAGAATAATGCAGAAAGTTAGGCACTTTCTCGAAATAAATATTCACCCCCCACACTTAAGATGTACATTATCCTCAATGTACAAAGATATATATGAATTTTAAGAGAAAGAGAGAGGTGAAACTTTCTGAATTTGGATGGTTTCCTTGAGTTGGGAGGCCCGAGGTGTGGTGGCTGCTACCGAGCTCTGTGTTTAGATGAAGAAATTGGGGAGCTCGTAGAGAATTAGCCAGGAAATAATAAAAATAATTAAAACTATACTAATTATATATTAAAGACAAGAAAGATAAAAAGAAAGAAAATAAAAAGTAAAATAAAATTAAAATAAAAGATGAATAGACCGAAGAGTCCTTATCGTTGGATGGTTCGCGAGGTGGGTGTAACTTCTAAGGCTGTCCTGGGTCAGTGGTCGTGGTTCCGGTGTGATTCCCTAGAAGCCTTTAGAACCTAAATCAAAGAAAACGAAATAAAATAAACTAGTTTAAGCATAAGATAGTCAAAGAGAAGGAAAATAAAGAAAATGAGAAAAGAAAGATAAAGACTAAATGGCCTCAAAAATCCTTGGCTTGTCGAAAAAATGAAGCGGCCGGCATGAACTTATGTAGATCGGCCTCCTGCAGGGAGACCGTGCTTGGATCCTTCCGCTTCTTCGACATAGATGTGGTGTAGCTCGATGGTTGGGGAGAAGATTAGAGAAGAGAAATATGAAAGGGTTTGAGAAGGAGGAGGAAAATAAAGTCGTATGGGAGAGGAGGGGTGGGTGGTTTAAATAGAATTTTGGGGCCTGGTACTTTCCCATGCCCATGTACCATAGGCGTGGTAAGTCGCACGACCGTATTGCATGGCCGTATCGCACGGCTGTGTTGTGCGTTGTTCGCTTCTCACACGACCATGTTCAGGTCTCCACGCCCGTGTATGATCTAACAGTGTTGGCCACGGCTGCATCGCATGGTCGTGGTGTGGTGGTTGGAGTCCGTGACTCGAAGATATGATTCGCTCTGGCTCATACCATCTCTGCCATGTCAGTACGGAGATTCGGTGCATCCATATGGCCACGACCACGGCCGTGTGTAAGGTCTTGTGGTTTGAAAGTTTGCACTTTTGGTTAGTTTTCAGTTAGGTGCTGAAAGGGAAGATTAAAATAAAATAAAAGGGATAAAAAATTTAGAAGTTAATGGTGTTAGTACTCGGGTTGCCTCCCGAGAATCGCTCGTTTATACTCTTAAGCTAGACTTACCTCTCATTCGCATATTTATGGTGGTTTGAGGAGTTGAAAGTCCTTCCTCATACTAACAATTTCATTATCATGATAGAGTGTGAGACGAGTAGCATTTATTTTCAAGGTGCCAAACATAGGATTACTTACCTCGGCCATTCCGTAGGGGAAAACATTGATTACCTTAAAAGGGATTTCTTCATTTGTGTTAGGATCAGGAGGAGGTATTCGTGGGTCTGCTTTATCTAACAATACCTGATCTCCAATTTTGAACTTGTCTGTCTCGTAGAGTGGCTTTGGTTCTGCTTCATGTATCCCTAGTTTTTCTTTGAGATGCATCTTCCACTTTTCTGGTTCATCGATCTGAATCCCTTGTTCCTCATGAGTTATTTCTTTGTTGGCAAGGAGTCTAGGATCGGGTTCATGCTGCGGTGTTTCCTGAAAAGGAGGGTTAACCGAATAATTATCAATAGAATTTACTTTCTCACCTTGACTATTTGATGTTCTAGCCGAATCGAGAGCTTGAAGAGTTACTGTATCATCACCTACACAGAGTATGAGTTCACCTGCATCGACATCGATTTTAGTCCTAGCAGTTACTAAGAATGGTCTTCCTAAAATTAGGGGGATCGTGTTGTCCTCATCTATGTCTAAAATGACAAAGTCTACTGAGAATAAGAATTTATCGATTTTCACGAGTACATCTTCGATCATACCCCTAGGAATTCTAACAGTTTTATCCGCTAATTGAATGCTCATCCTAGTTTGTTTGAGCTTCCCTAGACCTAGTTGTTTAAACATTTTATAAGGCATGACATTTATGCTTGCCCCTAAATCAGCTAACGCATTATCAATAGATAAACTACCAATTAAACATGGAATTGTAAAACTCCCTGGGTCTTTTAATTTCTGTGGTAGTTTATTTTGCAACATTGCTGAGCATAGTGCGTTCAGTTCCACATGCGATTCCTCGTCTATCTTTCGCTTATTTGTCAATAGCTTTTTTAAAAATTTCCTAGAATCTGGCATCTACGAAAGAACTTCAAGATATAGTAAGTTTATATGTAATTTCTTTAAAAGTTTAAGAAACTTACCAAACTGTTCCTCTGTGTCGTCTTTCGTTATCGCTTCGGGATATGGTATGCGAGTTTGGTACTCTTTGATTACCGGTTTTGGCTTGTTGTTTACCTCAACTTTACATTCTTCTACCATATTTTCTTGTCGTGGATTGGACTCGTCTAACCCTACAGTATCATGAGCTATTATGGCTTGAATTTGCTCCCTTGGGTTAGTTTCGGTGTTGCTTGGTAGGCTTCATTGTGGTCTTTTAGAGATCTGCTTAGCAAGTTGCCCTAACTGATTCTCGATCCTTTGAATCGATGCTTGTTGATTTTTTTTCTGTATTTTGGAAACGCGTTTCCATATTTTGGAAATGCGTTTCTGTGGTTGCTATGAAGTTTGCCAGCATCTACTCGAGGTTCGGTTTCTTTTCCTGTGGTAGGGTTGTTGTTGGAATTTTTGGGATGGTTGTTGCTTTTGATTTCCTTGACCACCCCATGAGAAATTGGGGTGGTTCTTCCAACCTGGATTATAAGTATTACTATAAGGGTTATTGTTAGATCGTAAATTGTTACCCATATAGTTCATTTGTTCGCTCTTCATGCCCCCCGTCCGTAGGTGGGTACTCGTGGATTTGCCACTCCTCCACTTTGTGTCGCATCGCATAACCTGGATGTGCTCGCGAAGAACGATACAAACCATCAAATTTTTATGTAGCAACTCTCTACCGATTTGATAGCACGCATCTCTTGCGCCGAGGTTGAAAACTCCGGCTGCTTTAGCTGGCCTTGTCCTTGTAACTTGCCACTGATAGTTATTCAGTGACATCTCTTCTATAAACTCGTAGGCCGCTTCAGGAGTTCCATTATTCAGGGTTCCACCAGCGGCTGAATCGATTAGTTGCCTTGTTGAAGGGTTCACACCATTGTAAAAAGTTTGGACCTGTAGCCATGAAGGTAATCCGTGGTGTGGGCACCTCCTCAATAAATCCTTGTATCTCTCACATGTGTCGTAAAGTGTCTTTAAATCCATCTACACAAAAGAAGAGATATCATTCCTTAACTTGGCCGTTTTGGCCGGCGAAAAGTATTTTAATAAAAATTTTTCGGTCATTTGATCCCATGTAGTGATTGACCCTCGTGGAAGAGAATGCAACCACTGTTTGGCTTTATTCCTCAAAGAAAAGGGAAATAACCGAAGACAGATGGCATCGTCAGAAACGCCATTTATCTTGAAGGTATCATAGAATTCTAGAAAATTTGCTAAGTGTGTATTAGGATCCTCATCCTGCAAACCATCAAACTGGACAAACTATTGTATCATCTGTATAGTGTTAGGTTTCAGTTCAAAATTATTTGCAGCAATAGTAAGCCTAACAATACTTGACTCAGTTCCTGTTAAACTAGGTTTAGAATAATCATACATAGTTCGAGGAGCATGATTTTCGGCCATCTTTTCTGTAGTATTTATTTCGGCTTCTTGCTCTTCTTCTATGTAGTTTAAGCTTCGCCTTATTTCTCTGCGATTTTTGCGAACGATACCTTCAATATCACTGTCGTAAAGTAGGTGTAACATCCTGAAATTGGGCTTAATAGGATTGGGTCGATTGGGCCATGGGCTTTAGGAAAATTTATGTGTTATCTAGTTACTTGTGTTAGCTCGGGTAGGATTGTTTATGTGTTTAGCATAGTCTTGTGAAGGCTTGATTTTATTTATGAAGTTAGAATAATTATTAGTATTAAAAATTTAGTAAAGTGGATTAGATGAGCTTGACACTTAAGTTAATTTAAGTGTTAAATTTTAGCACATGAGGAGCTAGTGGCAAGATAGTTAGGACGTAGGAAGAGTTGCTTGAGGGAAGTGGTTCGAGTTGCTTGGAGAGCATTTTGAAGACTTTATTTTATGTATCCTAGCATTAAGTGTCGGTCAACTCTAATTAAGGTAAGTTGGACTGTCAATTTTTATGGCAAGTTGAATAGTAATTTAGGAAAGCTTGAACTTTAAGAAAGGAATCATATGGATTAAGGAAGGATAGGGGACATAAGGCTTGGTTTAAGGTGAGGTTTTTGGAAGCTTTTTAATGGCTATTTGTCCATGAATGTGGATGGTTTCATGGACTAAGGGGGTTGGCTTAAGTTTTGTGAGTGAATAGGAGGAAATAGGAGAAAATTAGGAGTGTGTTTAATTCAAAATTACTTTGAATTGTTGGCAAAAGTATGGTTGCCGAATTTTTGATTTGTGTAGGGAAAAAGGGTGCCAAATTTCTTTGTAGTTAGGTGACATTTTTTGGCTAGTTTTGTAGGTGTTAGTCTTTGTTTTTGTGTCAAGCCGAAATCTCCCTTTGCTTTGTCATTTTCTTCCTAATGCTTTTGGTTGAAACAAACCCGATAACCCAAGTAGAATTGATGATTTACTCACTTAGTCTTTAAGCCAAATTACATTTGTTTCTTTTTCTTTTTCTTCCTGGAAACCAAAACCATACTCTCCCATATCTTTCTTTTCTTTGCCATTTCTTTGCTCAAAGCCGAAAGTATCTATCTCCTCTCTTTCATCTCTTTCTTTTCTTCTTTCAAACTCTTGAGCCGAAATCCTCTTCACTTTTCTTTGCCGAATTTCTCTCTTCCATTTTACTTTTCTTTTTCTTCTTCTTTTTCACTCTAGCCAAATCCTCTCTCTCATTTTGATTTTCTTTGCCACTCACGTACTTTACTTCTTTTCATCCACATATCAATTGCTTTCTTCTTTCAAAACCATAGCCGAAACTTTACATTTTCTTCTTGAATTGTTTTGGCCGAATATCAACAAGAGTAGGTTTTCATTTGGTTTTTATAATCGGTTTTGGAAGATAGGGTCTTCGGGACTTTGGAAGCAATTGATTTTGGGGACTCTATCGCTCGACTATTATTATTATTTTTCTGTGAACGTTAGATTTTGGGGCAATCAAGAATGGGTTCGAAAAGAGCGGTAAATAGTGTTTGGAAGAAGGGTGGTTCTGCTATACCCTCAAATTTCAAACGAAGGGCTGTGTCGGGAGTCCGAGACTTTCCACCGGGATGTGGACCCTTTGCCAACGAAGGTCGATTATTTGAAGTCGTACGTACTCCCGAGCCATTGTTTGTTCGTGGTTCTTCATCAGGTTATGAACCATCAATTGGAGTGAAATCGCATATAGTTGTTGTTCGGGATTCCGAGGGTAATGATTTAGATTACTTATCATTTGTATAGTTTTATGAATGTTAGTGTTCTAATCAAGAGTGGTAAATATTTAGGTATCGACGAGCGGGAAAGTATAGTTCTCACTGTTATCAGGTGCGTAGTTATCGCACTGTCTCTTGATTGTGTGTATGTGTTATATTTATGTATATGTGATATGATGTTAATGGTAACCGAATTAAGGGCTAAGATTGTGAATACCCGTGGTGGGTGATCGAATACTCAGGTCAGTGAATTACGATATTAAATGATCATTGATGAATATATGAAATGTGATGGCATGTGATGCATTATTGTTCAAGTGATATGTTGCCATGATACACATATATATATGCATGGGACTTGGGATGTGACTATCAAAGGAAAGGGTGTACTTTATGTATGTAGTCTAATGTTAGCCTTGTGCTACATTGGCACTTGATGTTAGCTATGTGCTTCATCAAGGGAAGTGTTGGCTAGGTGCCACATCTCGGCGGATGATAGCTGTGTGCATCACCGTAGATTGAGGATGACCTCGAGTCACCTCGTGGATATAGATATGTGGATCACTATGTGATCGGTGGCTTAGCCACGCCTTGGGGGCAAGCAAGTCTGCCAAGGTAAGATATGTGGATCACTATGTGATCGGTGGATTAGCCACGGCCTTGGGCAGGGAGTCTGCTAAGGTAGGTGTAACGGATGGACACTAGGTTGGGTTGGGCTTCATTTTGCATATTTATGTATGTGGACTGTGTGGAATTGGGCCAAGCCCATATGTGGGGACATGAGTAATATCTATGCACTGAGTCTGTGTGACTCACCCAAATTTTTTCTCAAACCTTACAAGTGATGCATAAAGCTTGGACCGGGTTGGAGTGGATACGAGGTGGCCCATGCAGAAGATAAATTTATTTGTTTTACACATTTTTTTTATGAAAGGTTATTTATTGTAATAAGGGCCATTTAAAGTATTTATGGACTTTTATTATGTTTTAAGTTAGATTGTCGATTATATTATTATTTGAAAATGTTTTATTTTAAACAACTTAATTTTATTTGGAACTTTAATTACACAATGTTTTAGTAAAGACAATAAATTTTATGTTTCTAAGTCAAAAGTTTTTCAAACGATTTCCGCAGTGGCATTTCAAATTCGGTCATAGCGAATTGGCCGGGTTTGGGGTGTTACAGTAGGGGTCCTGTCGGGTTCCTTCTAGTCATAAACTAGAGGTACCTGAAAGGAACAAAAGAAAGAAAATTTAGCAAAGTTTAAAAAAATAAAAAAAATTGCAAAAAAAAAGGCTAAAGTAATAAAAATTGAGCGTTCTTAATATTTTAGTTCCCCGGCAACAACGCCAAAAACTTGATCGTTGTTTTATGTGATGTCAAAGTCTTAAATATTATATAAAGAATGATCAAACCTGGAAACTAACTATGACAACGATTTGAGGCAAGCCCACCTATTGAACAATAGTATAGTTAAGGCAAGACCGGATTGTCGAACCCAAAGGAACCAAAAGTACTAACACAAACTCTCTTATTATTATTTAGCCTAAGAATAAAATGCATTTTATCTAATCTAAAATTAACTAACAACTAAACTAAAGATGCAAAGACAAAGAGAATGAATTTGGGAAAATAACTTTAGGAAAAACCAATTGATTAAAACGAAACCGAAGGAAGAATCCACCTAGACTTCACTTGTTATCTAACTCTGAACCAGATGATTTATTCATTTGACTTGATCCGTAAGATTTCCTAAGTTATATTAATCCCTCTCTCGAGGCAACTAACGTCTAACCCTAGGTTGATTAATTGAAATCTTTTTCTAATTAAAACCCCTAGAATCGCATTAACTTGATCTATGGACTCCCATATTAGGTTTCACCCTAATCTGGAAAAATCTCGTCACCCTACCTCTAGGCGTGCGATCAACTCCGCTTAATTATGCTAGAACTACTCTTAGGCAGGGACTTTTGCTCCTCTACCTAAGCACATCACACTTGAATCAACATCCCGGAAATATCAACACAAGAATTAAGAACACATAATTAAGAACAAGTCAAATATTTATCATATAGTTCAGCAAATGATAATAAGATTCATCTTAGGTTTCATCCCCCTCAGGTATCTGAAGGTTTAGTTCATAATAATAAAAGAAAACATCTCAAAAGGAAAGATAAAACAAAACATAAAAAATCACTAAAACCTCCTGAAGGAATTAAAGGAGAGATCCTCCGTCTTAAGTATAATTCCGGCTTCTTGAGATGAATCAACTGGCTATCTTCAAGTAAATCCCCACAACTCTGCCTCTCTGGCCTAGCTGGACGCCCCCTGACTAAAGCCCTGGGTTCCCCGCTTCTTGGTCATACTCAGGGTGTTTATATAGGCTTCTGAATGTGTTTCTTCACCTTTAAGTATCCAAATCCGAGTAAAACTCTTCATTCTCACGATAGGGACACACCCATGGCACACGCCCGTGTAAGTCGTGGCCAAGCCGTGTTCGAGGCTGTTGAATGAGGCACGGCCGTGTGGTCTTTGGCCCAGGCTGTGTGGATTTCGTGATATGGCCCATTTATTCTGTTTTGGGCCCATTTTCTGTTCTTTTCGTCATCCGGTGCTCTCCTGAGTATAAAACATGAAAAAAAAGGATTAAGAGCACCAAATTACATAATTCAAGGCTTAAATCATCCAAAAGCATGCTAGATGTGGGCTTAAAATATGTTACTTTTACGGTTTATCACATCTCAAAGAAAGACTAAGGAAACATGAAGCAGAATGAAAGCTACTCTACGAGACAAACAAGTTCAAAATCAGATATCAGGTATTGTTAGATAAAACAGACCCACGAATACGTCCCCCTGATCCTAACACAAACAAAGAAATCTCTTTTAAGGTGAACAATGTTTTCCCCTACGGAACGGTCGAGGTAAGTAATCCTATGTTTGGCACTTTGAAAATAAATGCTACTCGCCTCACACTCTATCAAGATAATGAAACTGTTAGCATGAGGAAGGACTTTCAACTCCGCAAACCACCATGAATGCGCGAATGAGAGGTAAGTCTAGTTTAAGACTATAAACGAGCGCTTCTCGGGAGGCAACCCGAGCACTAACTGTATTAACTTTTACATTCCTTTATTTTATTTTTCTTTTATTTTTTACATTTCTACTCCATCATCTAATTATAAACTAACCAAAAGTGCAGATTTTCAAACCACACGGCCTTACACACGGCCGTGGCCATGGCCATGTGGATGCACCGAATCTCTGTACTGACATGGCAGAGATGGTATGAGTCAGAGCGAATCATATCTTTGAGTCACGGACTCTAACTACCACACTACGGTTGTGCGATGCGGTAGTGGCCTACACTGAGAGATCACACACGAGCGTGGAGACCTAAGCACGGGCGTGGGAGAAGCAAACAACGCACAACATGGCCGTGCGATATGGCCATGTGACTTACCACGCCCACGGTACACAGGAGTGGGAAAGTACCAGGCCCTAAAATTCTATTTAACATACCCCTACCCCTCTTTCCTCTCATCTACCCCCCATCTCTTTTCTTTCATCACACCCTTCAGGCCACTCCCCTCCCATACTCTTCCTCTTCAATTTTTCATCCCTTAAGCAGTACCACATCTATGTTGAAGAAGCGGAAGGATCCAAGCACAATCTCCCCGTGGAAGACCGATCTATATAAGTTTATGCCGGCCGCTTCATCCACTCGACAAGCTAAGGGTCTTTGAGGCCATTTAGCTTTTGTTCTACTTTTCTCTTCTCTATTTTCCTTTTCTTTAGTTTTTTTTTACTTAGTTTAATTTATTTTCTTTCGTTTTCCTTAATTTAGGTTCTTCAGGCTGCTTGGGAATCACGCCACTTCGGCTACCGCCAGCACCACAACAGCCTTAGAAATGACACCCACCACGCGAAACATCCAAAAATAAGGACATTTCAGTACATTCACCTTTTCTTTTAGTTTTATTTCAATTTTTACACTATTTCTCTTTATCTTTCTTGTCTTTAAATATATAATTAATATAGTTTTAATTATTTTTATTATTTCCTGGCTAATTCTCTACAAGCTACCCAATTTCTTCATCTAGCGTAGAGCTCTTGTAATATCCTGAATTAGGGGTTACAAATAATTGTAACATCCTAAAAAAATTAGAGTATCATTTTGTTACTTGTGTTAGCTCAGATAGGATGTTTATTGTGTGCTTAGTATATTTGTGTGAAGGCTTGGAATTATTAGCTAAGCTAGAATAATTTTTAGTATTGAAAATTTAGTGAAGTGGATTAAGTGAACTTGACACTTAAGTTAATTTAAGTGTTAAATTCTAACACAAGAGGAGTTAGTGGCATAGTGGATAAGGCGCATGAAAGGTTGCTTGAGGGAAGTGGTTCGAGTAGCATGGAATGCATTTTGAGGACTTTATTTTTATGCATCCTAGCATTAAGTGTAGGCCAAGTTCAAATTATGGAAGGTGGGACTTTCAATTTTATGGCAAGTTGAATATTAGTTTAGGAAAGCTTGAACTTTGGGAAGGAATCTTAAGATTTATGGAAGGATGGGGGGACATAAGGCTTGGCTTAAGGAAGTTGTTTTGGAAACTCTTCCATGGACATTAGTCCATGTATGTGGACGGCATTTTGGTCTAGGGGAGGGGTTGACCAATTTTTGTTGGAGGCTTTGGTAGGTTGGTAGCTTGTTGGCCATTTTTCCTAAGCATTTGAGCATCAATTTCTTTTCTCTCCACAAACTCTCTCTATAGCCGAATATGTCCTTGGCAATAAGGTGAAATTTTGTTTTAGTTGTGGTGTTGTTTTCTTGTTTTGTGTCAAAACCAAAAAGACCATTGTGGTTTACCAAATTCTTCTCTTTGGCATTTGGCCGAATATCCATTTGAGTCTCTCTCATATTTAGTTTTCTTTGTAGCCTAAAACCAACTCTCTTCCCTTTCATCTTTTTCTTCTTCTTTAGTGGTTAGCCGAATCTTCCTTCTCCCTATTTCTCTTTTTCTTTCTTCCACTTTTGCTCAAAACCGAAAACATCCTTCTCCCATTGTAATTTCTTTCTTTTTCTTCCTTTTCTTTTCTCTTTCTCCACTCTAGCCGAATCCTTTTTGTTATTACAAATCAACCATAGCCGAAATTCCCTTCACCATTAAAACATATTGCCGAAACTTCCCATTCTCTTTTTGATTTGTCTTGGCCGAGTATCAACAAGGGTAGGTCTTCATTTGGTTTTCTTCAATCGATTTTGGAAGATAGGTAAGTGTTCATGGCCGTATTTCCGTTATTTTTTTTTCCTTTCTAAGTCGTTTTCTTGTGGACAAAGGCCGAATCTTTGGGCATTTGTTTGCAAAGTTCTAACCATTATTAGGAATCAATCATTCTTTTAGGCTCTTTGGGATTTTGGAAGCAATCGATCTAAGCCTTACTTCTCTAGCAATCGAAGTTGGTAAGTCAAGTGGTAAGGATTCATGATTCATTATTCTTTTTAAGGATGAAAAGCCTAAGGCTAATGGGATTAAAATGTGATGTTGGCCGAATGGTTTTGCTTATAGTTTTGTGGTTTGGCTGAATGTAGGACAAGGTGATCTAGTACGGTAGATCGGGTCTTCGGAAGTTAGTATTTGCGTTGGTGAAAGGTGTGTACCTTACACACTTTATAACTCGGTAATATGTATATATGTGTTAAATAACTATTCATGTTGTTAAAGTGGAAAATTATGAGATCTTGATATGGTACCATGATGGGTATAAGCAAGGAATCGGGTAAGTCCGTTTCGATATGACTTTTGCATTATGATGCATGATGATACGATTTATGATATGGAATTTCTATGTGATTTCCTAATAAAGTATAATGACATGATTTGTTTATCTATTGCATTGCTATGGGATATATGAGAGGCAGGGGAAGATTTGATATCCGTGTCTTTGGGACACCAGAGGTTTGGCACCTCATAGCGACTCGTCCCAGTGGTTTCGCACCACCGTGGGTTGGCCCCACATTTGATGTATCGGGATCGTCGCCAGTGATTTGGTATCACACGTGGGTTGGCCCCACAACTTGATTATTCGTGACTTTGGGTCACCAGTGGTTTGGCACCACCAGTGGTTTGGTACCACACGGGGTAGAAAAGGAGTTATGGATGGCTAGGTTGGATGTATTGTTTATATATATATTGCTTGGTTATAAATTGTGTAAGTTTGTTGCATCAACCGGGGGAAGGATTTATGCACTGAGTCTTGGTGACTCACCTTCTCCCTTACCTTTTCAGGTGATTCGTAAATTCGCGGATGAGGAGCCGGATAAACTCGAGGAGGCCATGCAATAAAAATTGGTTTTACATGAACTTCCATTTGGGTACTTTATTTTAATTTGGTTTCCATCTTTTTATGGATTTGTAATAAGGCCTCTTTAATTATGTTTTTGGAATATTTATATGCTTTGGATTTGTTTTAAATACGGCTTATAAATTACATGGTTGATATAATAATTTAAGTACAAAGCTTTCTAAACTACAAAACGCGATGGTTTTCAAAACGTTACCATCGAGTAACATAAATCATTTGATAATATTTAACATCTTAAGTGTTTTCGATAACTTAAACTATTTTCAAAAACTTAAGTTTCCAAATTTCAATTAGAAACGGTTTTCAAAATAATCGCTTGGGTTTCTTTTAGAATTTTAAAAGGTTTTTCTAATCTATGGATCTGTAACTAAGTTTTAAAGATTTATTTCCGGAATTTCAAAGTAAATTATTAGTTTTTAACTTATTATACATTTGTTTTCTACAAACATAGAACAACAAAAAGTTTTTCACCAAAATTTAAATCGTTAACTAAGTTTTCTTTGAATTGTTTTCTTTCGTGGCATGCCAAATTCGGTCATGGTGTATTGACTGGGTTTGGGGTGTTAGAAATTGGTATCAGAGCCAAGTTCAAAAGCTCAGCTGTGGGCTCGAGGCCCAAAATGATTTTTAAGTATGGTTTTAAAATGTTTTTGTTTAAATTATATGGTTGGAAAGGCATGGCACCCGAGTCTCGGCACCAATTCCCCCCGGTAAGTACCTCAAATTATTGATTTTGATGATATGATGATGATGATATGACTGTATAGTAGTAGGAACTACTCTAGAGACCCAAAACTATAGGTTGGATGTACTCGCGGAACAACCTCTTATTAAAACTTTTCATAAAACTGTGCTTTAAAGAAAGTGGAATTATGACTAATGCATAAAACTTTTAAATCAGATAAGTCGAGACTTTAGACATGAGTACTCGAGGTAGAGGTCGTGTTACTCGTGGATGCGGTCGAGGTAAGATGGCTGTGTCTGAGCTAGTAAGGTCTGGTCAAGGATCCAAAAATGAAGTACCACCACCCTCACCACCAGCGGTTAGAGTTGAGCATCAGGATCAAACGGGGGATGACGCAGTGTCTCAAACAGTGCTGCGAGTCCTTGAGAGGGTAGCTGGATTAGGTGGAGGCGCGGAAGCTCGAAAATCTGTACCTGAGCTACTTCGAGCCAACGGAGCTGAAGTATTTCGAGGTGTTTCAGGTGTAGCTCCCAGTGCGGCTGAATATTGGCTAGAGGCGATGGAGCGAATCATGAATGATTTAGATCTGAATGCTGAAGAAAAGCTGAAAGGGATAGTGTCGCTTTTTCGGGTTGAGTCATATCAATGGTGGCTCATGGTACGGAATAGTGCTGCAGCGGAGGATCTCACTTGGGATTATTTCAAGGCAGCGTATCAGAGGAAATATGTTGGATCTAATTACATTGATGTGCAGCGTAAAGCATTTCTGAGTTTGGTCCACGGGAGTAAGTCCATATCAGAATATGAGGCAGAATTTTTAAGACTGAGCCGGTATGCTGGAGGTATCGTGGTTTCGAAGCACGAGCGATGTGTCCGGTTCGAGGATGGATTGAGGGACGAGCTGAGATTGCTGATTGCTCTACATCAGGAGCGAGAGTTTGCTGCGCTGGTTGATAAGGCTAAGATAGCCGAGGGGATAAAGGAATCTGTAAGGCAGTGTCACGACCGGAATAAACATAAGAGAAGTTTTGGATCATCTGAGTTGGCCGGAGATTCTCAGAAGAGGGCTAGGCATGGTGGGTCGAATCAGTCTGGGAGGCCTATTACTGCTAATCAGGGACCAGCACAGTGTAATCAATATGGAAAATCTCATTGGGGAGAATGTTGGACTGGTGGAAAAGGATGTTTTGAGTGTGGCTCGCTGGATCATCGTGTGAGGAACTGTCCACGTAAGTTAGCCAGGAATCAATCTGAGGGTCAAGGTAGTGCTCAGTTCAGAAATGAGGGACCGCCACCGCAGAGAGGTCGTGGTAATGGTAGAGGAGGTAATGGTTCTGGCCGAGGTCGTGGAGCATCAGGCAGTGGTGCTGAGGGTGTAGATGCGAGACAGCCAGGGTTAGTTTATGCAGTCAGGCGTCACGAGGATAGTGATGCGCCAGATAGGACAACGGGTATGTCCCTTATTTCTGGAATACCCTTTATTGCCTTGTTTGTTATAGAGCTAGTTCGTTCTTGTGTTGCTAGTGAGATGTATGGAACCTTGAGTGTGAACTTTGAGACTGTTCATAGAAAGTATGTTAGTTTTATTAAGATCAAAGTGCGCAGCAAGAGTGTAGTGTGGTGAGTAAGGATGCACAACTGTTAGTTAGTTGGAAATTTCGAGGATGAAATTTTCTTAAGGGGGTAGAATTGTAATATCCTGAATTAGGGGTTACAAATAATTGTAACATCCTAAAAAAATTAGAGTATCATTTTGTTACTTGTGTTAGCTCAGATAGGATGTTTATTGTGTGCTTAGTATATTTGTGTGAAGGCTTGGAATTATTAGCTAAGCTAGAATAATTTTTAGTATTGAAAATTTAGTGAAGTGGATTAAGTGAACTTGACACTTAAGTTAATTTAAGTGTTAAATTCTAACACAAGAGGAGTTAGTGGCATAGTGGATAAGGCGCATGAAAGGTTCCTTGAGGGAAGTGGTTCGAGTAGCATGCAATGCATTTTGAGGACTTTATTTTTATGCATCCTAGCATTAAGTGTAGGCCAAGTTCAAATTATGGAAGGTTGGACTTTCAATTTTATGGCAAGTTGAATATTAGTTTAGGAAAGCTTGAACTTTGGGAAAGGAATCTTAAGATTTGGAAGGATGGGGGGACATAAGGCTTGGCTTAAGGAAGTTGTTTTGGAAACTCTTCTATGGACATTAGTCCATGTATGTGGATGGCATTTTGGTCTAGGGGAGGGGTTGACCGATTTTTGTTGGAGGCTTTGGTAGGTTGGTAGCTTGTTGGCCATTTTTCCTAAGCATTTGAGCATCAATTTCTTTTCTCTCCACAAACTCTCTCTATAGCCGAATATGTACTTGGCAATAAGGTGAAATTTTGTTTTAGTTTTGGTGTTGTTTTTTTGTTTTGTGTCGAAACCGAAAAGACCATTGTGGTTTACCAAATTCTTCTCTTTGGTATTTGGCCGAATATCCATTTGAGTTTCTCTCATATTTCATTTTTTTTGTAGCCTAAAACCAACTCTCTTCCCTTTCATCTTTTTCTTCTTCTTTAGTGGTTAGCCGAATCTTCCTTCTCCCCATTTCTCTTTTTCTTTCTTCCACTTTTGCTCAAAACCGAAAACATCCTTCTCCCATTGCAATTTCTTTCTTTATCTTCCTTTTCTTTTCTCTTTCTCCACTCTAGCCGAATCCTTTTTGTTATTACAAATCAACCATAGCCGAAATTCCCTTCACCATTAAAACATATTGCCGAAACTTCCCATTCTCTTTTTGATTTGTCTTGGCCGAATATCAACAAGGGTAGGTCTTCATTTGGTTTTCTTCAATTGGTTTTGGAAGATAGGTAAGTGTTCATGGCCGTATTTCCTTTTTTTCCTTTCTAAGTCGTTTTCTTGTGGACAAAGGCCGAATCTTTGGGCATTTGTTTGCAAAGTTCTAACCATTATTAGGAATCGATCATTCTTTTAGGCTCTTTGGGATTTTGGAAGCAATCGATCTAAACCTTACTTCTCTAGCAATCGAAGTTGGTAAGTCAAGTGGTAAGGATTCATGATTCATTATTCTTTTTGAGGATGAAAAGCCTAAGGCTAATGGGATTAAAATGTGATGTTGGCCAAATGGTTTTGCTTATAGTTTTGTGGTTTGGCCGAATGTAGGACAAGGTGATCTAGTGCGGTAGATCGGGTCTTCGGAAGTTAGTATTTGCGTTGGTGAAAGGTGTGTACCTTACACACTTTATAACTCGGTAATATGTATATATGTGTTAAATAACTATTCATGTTGTTAAAGTGGAAAATTATGAGATCTTGATATGGTACCATGATGGGTATAAGCAAGGAATCGGGTAAGTCCGTTTCGATATGACTTTTGCATTATGATGCATGATGATACGATTTATGATATGGAATTTCTATGTGATTTCCTAATAAAGTATAATGACATGATTTGTTTATCTATTGCATTGCTATGGGTGATATGAGAGGAGGGGGAAGATTTGATATCCGTGTATTTGAGACACCAGAGGTTTGGCACCTCCAGTGGTTTGGTACCACATATTTCGTGTCTTTGGGACACCAGAGGTTTGGCACCTCATAGCGACTCGTCCCAGTGGTTTTGCACCACCGTGGGTTGGCCCCACATTTGATGTATCGGGATCGTCGCCAGTGATTTGGTATCACACGTGGGTTGGCCCCACAACTTGATTATTCGTGACTTTGGGTCACCAGTGGTTTGGCATCAAATTATTGGATATCGTGACTTTGGGTCACCAGTGGTTTGGCACCACCAGTGGTTTGGTACCACATGGGGTAGAAAAGGAGTTATGGATGGCTAGGTTGGGTGCATTGTATATATATATTGCTTGGTTAGAAATTGTGTAAGTTTGTTGCATCAACCGGGGGAAGGATTTATGCACTGAGTCTTGGTGACTCACCTTCTCCCTTACCTTTTCAGGTGATTCGTAAATTCGCGGATGAGGAGCCGGATGAACTCGAGGAGGCCATGCAATAAAAATTGGTTTTACATGAACTTCCATTTGGGTACTTTATTTTAATTTGGTTTCCATCTTTTTATGGATTTGTAATAAGGCCTCTTTAATTATGTTTTTGGAATATTTATATGCTTTGGATTTGTTTTAAATACGGCTTATAAATTACATGGTTGATATAATAATTTAAGTACAAAGTTTTCTAAACTACAAAACGCGATGGTTTTCAAAATGTTATCATCGGGTAACATAAATCATTTGATAATATTTAACATCTTAAGTGTTTTCGATAACTTAAACTATTTTCCAAAACTTAAGTTTCCAAATTTCAATTAGAAACGGTTTTCAAAATAATCGCTTGGGTTTCTTTTAAAATTTTAAAAGGTTTTTCTAATCTATGGATCTGTAACTAAGTTTTAAAGATTTATTTTCGGAATTTCAAAGTAAATTATCAGTTTTTAACTTATTATACATTTGTTTTCTACAAACATAGAACAACAAAAAGTTTTTCACCAAAATTTAAATCGTTAACTAAATTTTCTTTGAATTGTTTTCCTTCGTGCATGCCAAATTCGGTCATGTCGTATTGACTGGGTTTAGGGTGTTACAGCTCTATAGCAGCCACCACACCTCGGGACTCCCAACTCAAGGAAACCATCCAAATTCAGGAAGTTTCACCTCTACCTTTCTCTTAAATTTCATATACATTTTTGTACATTGAGGGCAATGTACATTTTAAGTGTGGGGGGTGAATATTTATTTCGAGAAAGTGCCTAACTTTCTGCATTATTCTCAAATCCCTGAATTATGCCATGAATGATATCTTGTCTTTAAGTAATTTCCTCACATTATGATTAGAATGAAATTTCCTTTGATCTATGATTTTTATTAATGTGTTTTGAAATTAAGCCATTGATAATTGTGCATTGATGAGTCTATTTTCAAAATCTAAAATTTTGTTAGGTTGTCTACCTGAATCTAATTATTACCTGAAAATTTAAAATTTATGAGGTTGACATCAAAATACCCATAATTTTTGTGAGATTTTGAGCCTTGTAGAGCATATATTCTTTTTCTTGCTCACTTTATTGATTATGAGTGTGTCAACATTGATTTGTTATTCTAGAACTTGCATCGATTATACATGTCGAGACCACACCTTTGATTTGATATACAGAGATGATACAGGCACCTAGGTTTTAACCTACTCACTCCACTAAAAGCCTACCTTCACAATTAACCCTTAGTGAACCCCATTTAATCCTAACAACCCTTTTTATTAACTCACCCACTAATATTAACCCAAAACCCTTTGTATTTGTTATCACCATTCCTTTTGACTACCCTTATATCGAGATTTGATTTGATTAAGTTACCTAACTATTTTATTTATTTCAATCGTTAAATTCATCCTTTATATTTGACTTGTTCTTAATTAAAAAAATCGAGTTATATTCATTGTTAGTTGTGTGATTGAATAAGCTTATACGTTTGAATGCCAATTATTGAAGAAGAAAACTCGTATTAGAGTATTATTATTAGTATGACAAGTTTTCACTTGATGTAATTATTCATTATTAGTTCGTTGTTTCTAGCTAGGTAATTTGTCAAGTTAATCTCGATTCTAACCCTCTAATTCAGCCTTTATCCACACCCTTAACCTAAGCCCCGTTACAACCCTGTTAAAGACCTTTTGATTTGTGTATCATCTCATACTATAGTGGTAGAGATTTGATTTTCATGCAAGCCTATGGGATTAACTCTTAATGTTCGACTTTTGAGTGCTTAATTTTGAACCTTAAACACTTCGAGTGATTTGAGTGAATCTTTAGTGAGGATGTCAATTCTTGTCAATTTTGAAGCAGGGGTAATTATTTAGATGAAGGGAAACGCCTATGTTTTTGTACTACAAATGTATGGCTTAGATTGTTTGAATCTTTAGGACTCTTTGAGTTGAATTATCTATGTATGAATTATCTTTGAATTATAATGAAACATTATTGATGAATATTATGAATCAAAGAAGTCCGTTTTAATTGTAACTTGAGAATTTTGCTTGAGGACAAGCAAAAGCTTAAGTGTGGGGGTATTTGATAAACCGTAAAAGTAACATATTTTAAGCCCACATTTAGCATACTTTTGGATGATTTAAGCCTTGAATTATGTAATTTGGTGCTCTTAATCCTTTTTTTTCATGTTTTATACTCAGGAGAGCACCGGATGACGAAAAGAACGAAAAATAGGCCCAAAATAGAGTAAATGGGCCATATCATGAAATCCACACGGCCTGGGCCCAAGACCACACGGCCGTGCCTCATTCAAAAGCCTCGAACACGGCTTGGCCACGACTTACATGGGGTGTGCCACGGGCTTGTCCCTACTGTGAGAATGAAGAGTTTCACTCAGATTAGGATACTTAGGGGCAAAGAAACACATTTCAAAAGCCTATATAAACACCCTAAGTATAACCTAAAAGGGGGGAACCCAGGACTTTAGTCAGGGGGCGTCCAGCTAGGCCAAGGAGGCAGAGTTGTGGGGATTTACTCGAAGATAGCCAGTTGATTCATCTCAAGAAGCTGGAATTATACTTAAGACGGAGGATCTCTCCTTCAATTCCTTCAGGGGGTTTTAGGGATTTCTTATGTTTTGTTTTATCTTTTCGTCTGAGATGTTTTCTTTTATTATTATGAACTAAACTCTCAGATACCTGAGGGGGATGAAACCTAAGATGAATCTTGTTATCGTTTGCTGAACTATATGATAAATATTTGACTTGTTCTTAATTATGAGTTCTTAACTCTTGTGTTGATTTTTTGTGATATTAATTCAAGTCTGATGTGCTTAGGTGGATGAGCAAAAGTCCCTGCCTAAGAGTAGATCTAGCATAATTAAGCGGAGTTGATCGCACGCCTAGAGATAGGGTGACGAGATTTTGCCAGATTAGGGTGAAACCTAATATGGGAGTCCATAGATCGAGTTAATGCGATTCTAGGGGTTTTAATTAGAAAGAGATTTCAATTAATCAACCTAGGGTTAGACGTTAGTCGCCTCGAGAGAGGGATTAATATAACTTAGGGAATCTTACGGATCAAGTCAAATGAATAAATCATCTGGTTCAGAGTTAGATAACAAGTGAAGTCTAGGTGGATTGTTCCTTAGGTGTCGTTTTAATCAATTGGTTTTTCCTAAAGTTATTTTCCCAAATTTGTTCTCTTTGTCTTTGCATCTTTAGTTTAGTTGTTAGTTAATTTTAGATTAGATAACAATTCTTTTAATTCTTAGGCTAAATAATAAAAAGAAAGTTAGTATTAGTACTTTTGGTTCCTTTAGGTTCGACAATCCGATCTTGCCTTAACTATACTATTGTTCGATAGGTGCACTTGCCTCAAATCGTTGTCATAGTTAGTTTCCAGGTTCGATCATTCTTTATATAAATTTTAAGGCATTGACATTGCATAAAACAATGATTAGGTCTCTAATGAATATATGTGAAATTGGATTTTAATCTGAAGTTCTAGATTGAAAGTTACGTTTGTCCTGGTTTTAAAGACTAAATTTAATAAATTGCAAATGCATAAATTCATAATTGGTAATTGATTGTGTGATATGTTTTATGACTATTTGTAGCTAACGCCAACGTGGAAACTTTGAGAGGGAAAGGAAAAGCGAGAGTTGTTGGCGAGTGACGTGAGACCATGGTTTGTACATTTATGATTTGGGATCATTATGAATTTTTGCATAAACATATTAGCTTCATTTGAAGGTGTCAAGGTGAGTAGATAGTGATAATGAACCCATAAATTGAGCTTGAATATGAAATGTTGAATTAAAGGACTAAAATGAATAAATTGTAAAGTTGCATGAATTATTTTGAAATATGATGTGTGTGTTATGGAATTGAGTGGAAATATATTGAATGTCATGGAAAATATGTGATATGATGATAAAATGGATTGTGATAGTGAATATGTAACATCCTGAATTTTTGGGCCCATGCGTTTAATGTGTGAATATGTGTAATGAGTTAAGTTGAGTATTAGGGGTTCAGAATGGGCTCACTTTTGGGCCGAGGCTGTAGTTAAAATTCTTGTTTGAACACTTTAGTGGAAAGCTTGTTAAGTTAGGGCATAAAAGATATTAGCTGTGTTTTAAAACACAAATAGGCTCTGTGCTTGATGGCAAAATGGCGCCACTAAGAGGGAAGGAAGTTGGCGTCAATTGAAGGTCCAATGTTCGAGTCGCCTGGTACCTTTTATTTTAAATATTTTCGGTATTTATAAGAGCAGTAGTGGAGTTCGGCAATGATGCTTAAATTTAGGAATTTATTTAATATGATAATAAGGTGGATAATGTGCTGATAAAGGAAGGAAGAGGTAGTGTTATCCATGACACTGTGGATGAGTAGTCAGATGAAGATAAGGAAAGAATCAAGGAGTTATCTGCAAGGCTAGGTGGTGGCCGAAATTTTGACTCTAAGAGGGGGGAAGAAATCGGTTTCTATTCGCTATAGGGGGTGCCAAATTTTCCCAATTATTTGTTTAATTTTTAGTTATCAGGAAGGGCACTTCCGGGATTTGATAAGTAAGTGCCAAAATTCTCTATAAATAGGGGTAGTATCTCTTCAATTCCGCCATTTGAACCCTATTCTTTTCTTTATTCTCTGTGTCGAAACTCTCAATCATTCTCTGCAATTTCTTTTCTTTTGATTTCTTCAAAAGCCGAAAACTTCCAATTTTTCTCAACATCTTTTCTTTCAAAAGCCGAAACCCTGAACTCTCTTCTCATCTCCATAGCCGAATACTCCCTATTCCCTTTTGCCGATTTCTTCACTAAAGCCAAATCTACATAGACTTCATTCTATCATCTTTTCTTCTGAACTTCTCAAAAGCCGGAATCTCTAAGGGGTAGTCGAAATCTTTGTGTTAAGGTGAGTGCCGATTTTCCTATCTCTTCACTTTCTCTTTCGGGTTTTGGAAGACAAAGCCGAAAAGCTAATGGTTTAATGGTTTTATGTATTCTCTTGTTGGCCGACATTTGGGAATTGAAGTAGATCTCTTAGATCTAAAAGCCGGAAACGCTAGTCCCTGAATTTTATATCACTTTTCGGGAATTTCAAGGTAATGGATTTTCTTTAGGTTCTCGTTAGATTCGATATCGAAATCACAATCTTAACCATATGTTATGATTAATAAGGCCTTTTTGATGGAATCAAATGTCGATCAGGCAAAGGAGGGGACTAGATCTGAAAATCCGATTCTTAAGTTTAAGAAGCGAGCAGTGTCAGCAGTACGGGATTGGCCACCGGGTTGTGGACTGGCTTCTGAACAACACCTTAGGCAGATAGCGGTTGTGTTGGCTACGGATAGCATTGACTTAGAAAGTCTCGTTCTAAAGGTAATCAGGTGTGTAGATCTCTATCACACTAATTAATCTGTACTATGTATGTTATGGGCTAAAAGCTGGAAAAAGGCTGTATGGACAGTCGTGTTACCTGAAAAGGGTAGACAAGGGATGCCAGGTACGTAACCATAGAAACTTCTCTATGTGTATCGATGTATATAATAAACTGTGATCTTTTAGGTAGTATATTGTTTTGATTCTGCATGGATGTATGCATGGGATGGGGTTAATATGATGAAGGGGAAGAGCATGTTAATAGGTCACCTGGTGATCAGTGGTTAAACCACGAATTGTAAAATTAGGTCACAATAGTGATCGGTGGCTGAGCCACGTTATATTATGAGGTCACATAGTGATCGGTGGCTAAGCCACGTTAAATTTATTCCTGATTGATAGGAATAGGCAGCATGACTATCGATATGGTGTGTAGTGGTTGGTGGGTTGATTGTAGAAATCCCCAAGGTGTGATGGCTGGTACGGGCTGGTGTGTAGAGGATGGACTTTTAGGTTGGGTTGGGCCATGTTGCATGTAAATATTTTGTTGCCATTGTGTATGGGCCAAGGCCCATAATGTGTTTGTGGGCCTCAAGCCTTTTATGTCTTTCGGGATTTATAGACTGAGTCTTGGTGACTCACCCTTTCATTTTTCCTCTACTCTTTCAGATGAGTAGTAGATCGTGGACATGGGAGCCGAGACGGACTCGAGGGGCCATCAAGTTATTTATTTTCTTAGACTATTTCGGGTGTTTATTTAAGTTATGAATTATTGTGACTATTTTGTAATAAAGCCTCCCTAGCTTAATGTTTTGATAATTATTTGATGATGTTTACATTTATCAATTTATGTTCAAAGTTTTAATTATAAAAAGAAATAAAATGGGCTTTTCAAACAAGAAGTTTTATAAAAAAAATGCTACAAAAGTTTTCTCCATTTGGCACTTATTCAACGAATACTTCTGCAAATCAACCAAGATTGGAAAACCCTTTAAAGTAAAGTTTTTAACTGTTAACTCGTGGCATACCAGATCCGGTCATGATGTTTGGGCCGGGTTTGGGGTGTTACAGAATATAATTGCGAAATGATATATGTTCTAAATTGTAAATGAAATTAATATTGGTACCCTATTAGTTGTTTGTGTTGGATCTGGTGCCCTAAGTGTAGTATTTTCGTCTATGTACACTTGTATTTTTTCCAAATAGATTGGTTAATAAAATTATTTATAAATTACATTAATATCATTTGTATATTGTTCTTACATGGTTTATGCATGTAAAGCAAAATAAAAGCAAATATTAGCTCACTGGTTGTCAAATGTTTAACTAATACTAAGTGGTATTACGTGGTTAGATCGTCATACGAAAATATAACTTATATTAATAGATGAACCGAAGCATGTCCTTCGTCTAATTGGAAATGAGCAAACTGATTGAAAAACTAATATGATGTCTATCAAATCCAATTGGGAAGATGTCTTGTCTTGGGCATCGGATCGGGTGATAGTATGTTTATTTTGCATATTTTACGTGTTCAAATCAATTAATTCTTGAAATAATTATTACTAAATTGGTGATTTTATGTTTAAATTTTTTCAGGAACAAAATTCGGATATTTAAATTCAAAAACAAGCAGAAAAAGATTAAATTGAAGCATGAGCAATAAAAGAGGGGCCAAATAAAACATTTGGAGACATTTAAGGGCTGATCAAATTTTTTGACTTTGTAAAAGCCATATGTAGAAAAGAAAATTCGATATTTTATTTCATGTAACTAGTAGGTAGGTGGGTTACCCTAATTTTAGTATATGGTTTGTGTATAAATAGGGTGTCTAGTGGACACACCTTGAATATTTGGAAATTGAATAGAAAAAAATCAATCATATTTTTTCTTTCTTTTCACGAGTGAAGTGCAAGCATTCTACCAACTTTTATTTCAATTTCAATATTTTGGCTTAATTGCTCCCAAAGTCCCTTATACCTTTCCATTTTCCACAATTTTCATTTAAATCATTTCTATACACCAACCAAGCATGATTAATTTCATGCTTCCTTAGTTTTAGGCCGGTATTCTTTCTGGCCAAGAATCATGAGAAATGAATCCGCACTTAAAATCTTTCATAATGGCATTCACCATCTCTCCGGAATATGGGATAGTGCAAATTTGTCCCTTAAAGTTAGTTTGATTTTAACACAAAGTGCACGTTGCGTTGGAGTCATTTTGGAGTATAGTTGGGAAGACGAGTCGGCTGTGCTATATTCAGATTCCCGCGAACAAATTGGCATGTCCTGGCAGAGTCATACTAGTGGGATTTTTGTCAAGGGAGATAGTGATCGGATTTAAACATCCCGAGTGGTTGAGGCCGTTAATCCAAGTTGGGTTATTCATAACGCAAGGCTGTCAAGGTCTTGAATTACGAACGTGTGTATTGTGGTTAGACAATCGGTAAGGGTTGATTTGCAAGTCGTACCAGAATTAGCTATAAAAAGAAGAATTAGTGGTTAGGATGTTCTTGATCGCTATAACTAACTTATGGTTTGGAAGAGAAAATCTATTTTCGAGGATTGATTAGAAAACCGAAATTCACTGAGCCTAAGGCTAAGGCTTTATATTTCTGTTTACAAAATTCAAACCAGTTTCTTATTTTATTTTATTTTATTTTCAGTTAATATAATTGTTTATTTCTTCTATCTCGCTTATTTAATTTTTAAACATTTTCAATTCCCTTAATTTATTTTGTTTGTTTATTTTTCAGTGAGTTCATTTCAAGTCGAGAGTGTAACACCCCAAACCTGGCCCATAAGTTTCGACCAGATCTGGTATGCTACGGGTTGTACATTGAAAACTTTTGCTAAGTTGGCTTTAGAAAATCATAAGTTAATTAGATAAAATTTGAATAAATAAGTGACTTTTGTATAGAAAACCTTGTATTATTATTTCGTATATTTAAACCTTTGACATGGTTTCATAAGTTGCAAATATTAAAAACTACTAGATGGAGGTAAACTATGGGGCCTTATTACATAAATATTCCCAAAATATAAAAAAAAAACTTAATGAAAACCGAAAATAATCTATAGAAGTAAAACTTGATGGCCCCTCGAGTCCGTCTCGGCTCCCATGTCCACGATCTACTGCTCATCTGAAAGAGTAGAGGAAAATGAAAGGGTTAGTCACCAAGACTCAGTGTGTAAATCCCGAAACATAATGACATGAGGCCCACAAACACATTATGAGCCCTGGCCCATACATAAAGGCAACAACCATAATCATATGATAAATAATAAATAATGCATAGCCCAACCCAACCTAGAATTCCATCCTCTACACACTAACCCGTATCAACCATCACACCTTGGGGATTTCTACAATCAACCCTCCATCAGCTACACACCATAACGACAGTCGTACTGCCTATTCCTATTATTCAAGAATCATTAAACGTTGCATAGCCACCGATCACTATGTGACCTCATAATATAACGTGGCTTAGCCACCGATCACTATTGTGACCTAATTTTAGATTTTGTGGTTTAACCATTGATCACCAAGTGACCTATCATGCACTTCCCCTTCATTATCATAATTCCACCCCATGCATACACACAGAAATACCATCTTTAAGAAAACAGGCTTACATATATTTTGATACACATAGAGATTTCTATGATTACGTACCTGGCATCCTTGCCTAACCCTTTTAGGGTTTTATTCGACTGTCACACAACCACTTTCCGGCTTTTTAGCCCATAACACATATAGATTATAGTTAACTAGTGTGTTAGAGATCTACATACCTGATTACCGACAAGATGATACTGCCTATGTAGACGCTATCCGTAGCTAACACCACCGCTATCTACCTTAGGTGTTGTTCAGAAGCCGATCCACAACCCGGTGGCCAATCTCGAACAGCAGACACCGCTCGTTTCTTAAACTTAGGGATTGGGTTTACGGACCCAATCCTCTCCTTTGCCTGATCCATATTTGATTCCATCAAAAAGTCCTTGTCAAAATCACTATGACGAAATAGGTTTGTTAAACCATAACATATGGTTAAGATCATAAATATGATAGCAAATCTAATGGAGATCTAAAGAGAACCCCTTACCTTGAATTCCTGAAATTAGAGACTAACGATTTCCAGCTTTTAGATCTAGATGATCTTCTTTTATTCCTGATGTCGCCCAACAAGAAAATACATAAAACCATTAAACCGTTAGCCTTTCGGCTTTGTCTTCTAAAAACCGAAAGAGATATTAAGGAATAACAAGAGTCGACACTCACCTTACTAGAGAAGATTCGGCTACTCCTAGAGGATTCTGGCTTTTTGCGAAAATCAAGAAGAGAAGATGATTCGAAGAAATCTATGGAGAATCGGCTTTTAATGAAATCGGCAGAAAGAAGAAAAGAGAATTTCGGCAGACTATAGGTAGGTTCGACTTCAACAAAAATCAAAAGAAAAGAATGTAGAGAAAGAATTATAAGGTTTCAGCTTTTAGAAGAAATTAAAAGGAAAGGTTGCAGAGAATGGCTGAGGGTTTCGGCACAGAGAATAAAGAAAAGAATGGGGTTCAAATGCCGGAATTGAAGAGATACTACCCCTATTTATAGAGAATTTCAGCAGTTACTTATCAAATCCCGAAAGTGCCCTTCCTGATAACTAAAAATTAAACAAATAATTGGGAAAATTCGGCACCCCTTATGGCAAATAGAATCCGATTTCTTCCCCCCTCTTAGAGTCAAAATTTTGGCCACCACCTACCCTTGCAGATAACTCCTTGATTCTTTCCTTATCCTCATCTGACTACTCATCCACAGTGTCATGGATAACACTACCTCTTCCTTCCTTTATCAGCACATTATCCACCTTATTATCACATTAAATGAATTCCTAAATTTAAGCATCATTGCCGAACTCCACTACTGCTCTTATAAATGCCGAAAATATTTAAAATAAAAGGTACCAAAGCGACTCAACCTTGGACCTTCAATTGACGCCAACTCCTTCCTCTTAGTGGCGCCATTTTGCCTTGGGCCACAAGCCCATTTGTGTTTTAAAACACAATGCTAATATCTTTTATGCCCTAACTTAACAAGCTTTCCACTAAAGTGTTCAAACAAGAATTTTAACTACATGCCTCTACCAAAACCTGAGCCCATTCTGAACCCCTAATACTCAACTTAACTCATTACACATATTCACCCATTAAACGCATGGGCCCAAAAATTCAGGATGTTACAGAGAGCACGACTATTACCACGACAGAAATCCTGCTCACAAGAAAAAAAAAACAAAATTGGATAACAATAACCAATCCCTATGGATTCAACCCTACTACTTTTTACTACTAGCTAGAGTTAATTTTTTGTAGGAATTTTTATTTGATGGTTTCAACGTCTATCAGCGGGTGACTCCCAAAAGATAAAGACATAGATGCGACTAACTTGACTGACAGTACATCGGACTAGACCCACCGAGAATAGATCTTGAATCTGTTTGTGTATTTATTCACTTGTGATGTTCATAGTGTAGCATACATTAACCCTGAGTAAATGGTTTCCTCTCATTGGCATTACATGATAAATGAAAAGTAATAGTGGTCATGGGTCGTTCGTCTTTGTGATAAATGACTTGATTACTATTTGATAGTAATTGACTTTTCATGAATGAAGATGTAATGGTTACCATGAGATAAAATAGTATCCTATGAGGGTTACACACTTATGACAAGGTCATTGAACGAGCACTGGTCGAGTTGCTTTCGTAATGGTATGTCATTAAGGGGAGCTTAGTCACGATACTATAGTGGAATGACTTTGTGATTAAATGAGTTTATGATTAATAGGCGAAAAGTTGGAACTCAATTATAAATCATTTGAGCCCTAATCATATATGTACAAACGGTCCTTTCACTTGCTCATTGAAACCGGAAATGAATTGCATGTTGAATCAAATGAACAAAAATTGATAAGAATGGTAAAGTTAGAGAAATAGGAAACATTCAAAAATGAATGTGGCTTTATTTAAATGGAAATAACCTGAAAATTAATTTATAGTTTTTCGAATTATTATTGAAGTTCGAAAATATAATTAAAATAATTGGTCATTGTGAATCCGTTGAATGTATAAATATTAAAAAAAATTCTCATAGATTCTTTTATGGCAGAGTTGTCATGATTTTAATGGAATTAGAATCGGGTTGAGAAAATTATTTAATTGGGAAATTAATTAATTAATTTAAATTAATTTATGATATTTATTTTGGGAAATAGAAAAATAAGTATTGGTCTTAGATTGAATTATAAAGTACAGAGTTAAAAGTCCATGAAATACTTATAATTGGACTCGATATGGGAAAGACCCAAAAGACTCTCATATTGATACATGGTAATGTGTTTTTTCTATACTAACTAAAATTTATGACAAAGGCAAGCGCACCTATTAAACAATAGTATAGCTACAGTGAGTAGTATCCACGAGGACTAAAATTATTAGTAATTACCGTTTTCAAATTATTTAGTCGATAATTTGTAGTGATGAGTTTTAATCTAAAATTACTAAACTAATTTAACTAAGAACGCAACAGAGAACAAATCAAGAAAATAATCAAAGATAACCAATGAGAGAGACAATACCCAGGAAAGAATCCACCTAAAATCCTTCCATTATTATTAATCTAATTTAAGCGATTTATTCACTTGGTGTCTTGATTCGTAAAAATCCCTAAACTATGCTAATATCTCTTTCGAGAGTAGAAACAACTGACTCTAGGTTGATTAATTGAAATCTCTTTCTAATTAAAACCCATATTGTCACATTAACTCAATCTATGGATTCCTCTATTAGATTTGACTCTAATCCGGTAGATTTGTGATAAGTTTAAAAGTAACATATTTTAATCTCATTTTTAATGTGTTTTTGGATGATTAAATATACAAATTAGTGAATTTGATGCTCCTAATACTTTAAATTCATGTTTCTATACTTAGGAGAGCATTTGGGAGGAGCGAAAAACAAGCCAAAATCAGACAAATAAAGCTATTTTTAGGATCTACACGGTCTAGGCATTTCCACACGGGCTGGCACATAGGCGTGACGATATCGCACCCCACTTCCTAAATACGCAGAAAAACCAAATTTTTAGGCTTTCTGAGCATTCTAAAGTCTATAAATACCAATTCGAATAAGACATAAGGGGGCAATCAGAGAAGATCGAAGAAAAGACTCAAAAAAGCCATCGGAATAAACTCGGAAGCAGATCTCCCTTTAGATCGAAGATCTCCATTTAATTTTTTTCGAAGCTTTATTGAGTTTCTTTATGTCTTGTGGTTATCGTAACTTTGATATGTTTCTATTCAGGATTATGAATTATATTCCCTAGATACCTAAGGAAGATGAAACCTATGATGAATCTTATTATTTGATTTCTAATTTACGCGACAAAAACTTGATTCTTGTTCTCAATTATGTGTGCTTATTTCTTGTTTTAATATTTCTAGGGATATTAATTCATGTTTAATGTACTTAATTCAGTGGAGCAAAAGGCCCTGTTTAAGAGTAGATCTAGTATAATTGAGTGGAGTTGCATGCAATCCTAGAAATAGGATGACATAAATCTACCGGATTAGAGTCAAATCTAATAAGGGAATCCATAAATCAAGTTAATGCGACGATAGGGGTTTTAATTAGAAAGAGATTTCAATTAATCAACCTAGAGTCAGTTGTTCTTACTCTCGAAAGAGATATTAACATAATTTAGGGATTTCTACGGATCAAGACACAAGTGAATAAATCGTTTAATTCATATTCATAATAATAGGTGAAGTCTAGGTGGATTCTTTCCTGGGTATTGCCTATCTCATTGGTTATCTTCGATTATTTTCCTATTTCATCCTCTGTTGCATTCTTAGTTAGAATAGTTTAGTTATTTAGATTAAAAATAATCATTCCAATTCGTTGGCTAAATAATAGACAAACGATAATTACTAGTACTTTTAGTCCTCATGGATACGATATTACCTACTCACCATAGCTATACTATTATTCAATAGGTGCGCTTGACTTTGTTGTATTTAGAGTTAGTTTAGTGACCATCAAGTTTTAGGCACCGTTATTGGGGACTAAAACATTAGGAACACTTGATTTTATTAATTTAGCCATTTTTATTTTTATTTTCTTTTTAGTTTAATTTTTTTTCTAATTTTTCTTTCATTTGCTTCTGGAAGGTTCCTTCAGTTTATGACTAGAAGAAACCTGTTGGGACCATTATTATTTGACAATGAAATTGAAAGCACAGCTCACAAAAACCATAGAGAAGCACGACCGAGTTGAGAAAATATAGTAGACGAGCAAAAGGACATTATTATTACTGAAGAGATGAGTGATAATCAGAATAATCAGCTACCTCCTGCAGTTGCTGTAAATCCTGCAAATTCAAATCTTGTTCCTCGTACTATGTACGATTATGCCAAGCCCACTCTATATGGGGCTGAATCGAGTATTGTGAGATCCACCATTGCTGCGAATAATTTTGAACTAAAGCTAAACACTATTCAGATGGTACAACAATTTGTTCAGTTCGATGGTTTGCAAGACGAAGACCCAAATACTCATTTGGCTAATTTTCTAGAAGTATGTGATACTTTTAAGATAAATGGCGTTTCTAATGACGCCATTCGCCTACAGTTATTCCCTTTCCCGTTGAAGAACAAAGCTATATGGTGGTTGATTTTTTTACCACGAGGTTCCATGTAACACCCCAATTTTTGGGGTTAGAAGTTTTGAGATTTATAGGTAAGGTCAGTGGCTAGATGGGACAGTTGGGTTTGTTGTCTCGTTTTAATGTCAGAATGGGCCTTCTGGTCTGGTGGTTGGGTTACCTCTGGGTTCTGGGTTCGAATCCTCATGTGTGTCTAAGAGGATTTATACTTTGTTTTAATTTTTGGTTCTTTTTGCATTAATTTAATTTTTAATTATTTTTCTTTAATGAGACCTAAATGTTAAGTCACACATTTGTTTTTTTGTTTTATTTTTTTTTCCTCTCCTCTTTTCCAATTGACTTTTTCTCTCACGCTCCCACCCCTTTTTTTTGTCATGTAAATTGTATCTTCTTTTTCCCCAATATCGAGTTCTTGTTCCTATTCTTTTTCGTGGGAGGATTAACATTCGGGTTCGTCAAAATTCTTGCAGGTAAGTGTGTTTTTTCTTAATTTGTAACACCCCAAACCTGGCCCATGCGTTATGAGCGGATTTGGTATGTCACACGAGCAAAACATGTTAAACCCTTTTTATTCATACTAAAAAAAAATATTGCTTTGTTAATATCAAGAAAACAAGTTTGATTTGATAAAATACTACTAACCTCGAAGATTTGATTGATAAATCGATAATTTGAGATGTAGGATCTTATAAATCGTAACTTTGAAAATGACGTTGAAAATTCAAAAGAGAATTTGAGTGTTAAAAATATTTGTAAAAGTTTATTTTGAAAATTCATTTGTTATTCGATTTTGGAAACCATTATTTAAATTTTCAGAAAATTCCCTTTTTAAACAATTTAAGAAAAATAATAAAAACATCCTAACCATAAAGCAAAATCAAAATAGTCCAGAGGCCTTATTACAACTTTTAACACAAAATAGCAAAGTAATAAAATAAACGAGAAAGAAGTCTAAAGTCCAAATAAACCATTTCTGAAGTATGGCCTCCCTCGAGTCATCCATAGCCCAAGTCCATATCATCAAGCATTACCTACAAGAGTAAAGAAAGGGGGCGTGAGTTACAAGAACTCAGTGTGAAATCCCCTTACCGTTATCCATTCGGCTGGAACCCATTAGCAATATTTTGGGCCTAAGCTCATTTACAATAACAATAATGTATCGAATATAATATGCATATGAAATGCAATTCCCAAACTAAACCTAGTTTCCCATCCGCTACACACCACCCGTACCAACCAACACACCTGTGGGTGATCTTTAGTCAACCCACCCCGCCAACACACCAAACGTAGGCATTAAGCCATTTATATCAAATTTGTGGACAAGCCACCAGATTAACAGAATTTACGTGGCATTGCCACTTTACAGATTTGTGGCAGAGCCACCAAAATTATGTAGCAGAGCTACCAGAACTTCTCTTCATCATTATCCCATCCCATGCAAATCATGTATATAATGCATAACAAATCACAATATAACAATAGTAATTTATTCGGATATTTATTACAAAATTATGGCCCATTATCTCAATTAATCAAAAAGGCCCATTAAGCAAAATATCAGATTGGCCCACTTTGCAAAATATCAGATTGGCCCATTTAGCAAAATATCAGATTGGCCCATTTAGCAAAATATCGGATTGGCCCACTTAGCAAAATATCAGATTGGCCCATTTAGCAAAATATCATATTGGCCCATTAATCAATATGTCCATTCGGCCCATAAGCAATTTCGTATTTCGGCCCTTTAGGGGCATTTCCATTATTCGGCCCGTAAGGGCAATTTTGTAATTCGATAATTTACCCACTAAGGGTAATTCGGTAATTTCGCAATCCAGACTTAACTACTAATTTGGGCATAACAATTTAAAACTGTCCATCTGCGTCGTACTGACTAAATTGACTATAACTTGAGTTAGAAATCTTGAAATCTAAATCCGTAAATTTTCCTTGAAACTAGACTTAAATATATTCTTACTACAATTTTTCCAAATTTTTTGGCCTAACCATTTAGTACAGTTTATTCCTTAAAATTTCCCTTGTTTCACTGTCCAACCATTCTGACCTCTCTTACCCAAAATTCAAATATCTCACTATACAGTTTTCATATGTTGCTCCCACTTGTTTCTTTTGAAAATAGACTCACTAAGGAATCTGTACATATAAACTATAACTCATAATTCACTTTGTACAATTTTATACGATTTTTGCAAGACAAATCAGGGAACCACAAAGTCATTCAGAACCAGTCTAACTAAAATTAACATATCTCAGAATATAAAATTCCTTTTCCTTCTCTGTTTCTTCCATATTAAAATGGACACAGTAAGATTTAATTCGAGATCATATTCACTTATTAATTCCCTTTCTCCTATTTTTCGTGATTTTTCAAAAACACGTCACTACTTCTAACTGAAACTATTTTATTACAACATACGATTACCACTACGATCATACGCACGCCCGAGTGATCACGGACGCTGGTTTTCGGTTTTCTTCGGTATTTCGACCGATTCACAGAATATTTCATACAAAATTTCAGTGAAGTGTGAGGTTACACACCATTTCAAATATGTATTCGAAAGGTACGGGATTACACACCTGATTTCGATTTCCTAACGAACCACTCATCGATGACCTAGAACAATACCAACCAAAAGTTAGCCTCGGATTTCCAAAAGATTTCGTATCACTTACACTTGAATCACTTACCACTATGTCTGAAGGTAGAATATATCGAGTGATTTGTCCCTAAAACATATAGTCGATTATTTCAAATTATTACTCCGTTAGCAACCAATCGAATATTGAATAATATCAATAATCCATAAGAACTCCTTACCTTATTAATATTGGATCCGATTTCTCCGTTCGACTTAAGGCTAGAGTGATGTTCGACCTCCCACTAGAATACTACAAAAGGGAGAGTGATCTCGTTTGAGAGAGTAGAATAAAATGATGGTCTCGGTCAATATGACCATCCCAAACCAAGGCATAATTCGGCAATCAAGAAGAAAGAAGAAGAATTTGCTTAATATGAACTTGAAGTTTCGGCTATCAAGGAAGATGGACAAAATATGAATATGTGACCAATCCAAAGAGAAGAAAAAATGCACTATTGTGCTAGAAGATTTCGGCAAAGAGAGTAGTAATTTGGGAGAAAATGACACAAAAGTTGCAAATGGGATTTTTGGCCAAAACAATACCAAAACCTTACCAAAAGCCAAAGTAAAATTTCAGCTACCTATCTACCCCCAAAACCGTCCACATGCATAGCCATAAGGGTCAAAATTTTGCCAACCATACTTTCCATAACATTCTCCATGAAATAAGCCACTTGTCCCCCTTACTTGCCCTTTCCTTTTAATTCCTTTCCCCAACCTCAACCTTTCCTTATTTCTTAGCCACCTTACCAAAAATAAAGAAGTCAAACTTGCCATATATACCTCTTGGCCGACACTTAAGGAAAGAGTGCAAAAATATTAGTCAAAATTTGCACACAATGGGATTTGAACCTCTTCCCTTAAGTTACTTCATGTGGCATCATATCCTTCTTACCAATAGCTCATTTATGCTAGCAATTTACTCTTTTATTTCCATAAGCCTTGATGCCACTTACTATCTCTCCTTAATAGACTTAAACACAAAATTTTACTAAGGCCCAACTTGAACCCGGAACTTCATAGAACCTCGTAACTTTCTAAAATCACCTTCCTAATAAGTCCAACTTGAAATAATGCCGTTCTCTTGTTCTCAGAAATTTTAAACATTCCTACACCCAAGGCCCATTGGGCCCAATCCTACTAGGCCCAATTTTGGGATGTTACATAATTGGTGATTTGTTTTCTTTCTGTGGGCGTTCAATTCTGTTTGATTGACGTTTCCTTTTGAAAATATGTTGGGTATTTGTAATTGAGTTTTCAAAGGTGGTGGATTTTAGGCGTCGTTCAGTTTTGGGCGTTGTAAATTGCGAATCAGGTGTGTGTTCGAAAACCTTTCATTTTTGTTAACGAATTTCTATCTTATTTTCGTGAAATTCGGCATCATATGTGTGTTTTTGGAATTGACTAATCGAAGAGTCGATTATTATGGAACGGTTTAAATATAGGTGAGCTTTTTAGTATTGTCGAAACCATTTTTTTGTTTTGAAAAACGGGGATCGACTTTGAAATGACAAATGAAGTCGCCACGATCCTTTATTCAAGGTGTGATCGGGTCACCTTGAAATGGATTATTTTAATAAAACATTTTGATTTATTAAAATAATAATTTTGGTCTACGAAATCTAAGAAAACAGGTTCGGGAGTCGGTTACGTACGAGGAAGGATTAGCACCCTCGCAACGCCCAAAATTGGTACCAACTTGATTAATTAATGTCCTAACGTCGAGAATTTGAAAGGATTTTAGAATACGATAACTTTAAAAAAATTGAAGTGGATATTGAAATTCTCTTATTTCGAAGGAATGAAATCTCATGCCCAACACGTTAGGGTACGACATTTTAAACCCTCGATATCAAGATCATCTCATGATTTCCAAAATTCATGCATTGAAATATTTTTTTTAAAGGATATTCGAGTATCTGGTCATATGGAAAAACCGAAACCCAGCACGTTAGGGCACGATTTCTCAGATTTCCAAACACAAGATATTGACTTGTTTTTAAAGTTAAGAAAACACGACTGAAATCTTAAAAGGATATTCGATTATTTGGTCAAACGAAAAATCGAAACCCAGCACGTTACGGCACGATTTCTCGGATTTCTAAACACGAAATGCCTTATTTTGAGGAGTTTTCAAATGGGCGATTTTAAAATTGATTTATAAAGTATTTATTTGGTTTGTTTGGATAAAAAAAACATTTGAACAAGTAAGCGGAAATCTCGATTACAATGCAATGATAAAAATGAAGTATAGTTTCAAGCATGGAATAATAATACATGGCAATGATGTTAAAAAAGCAAATAATTTCATATGAAAGAACATATTAAGATATGCACAATAGGAATGGTCTCACATCAAAATTATGCAAATGCTAACGATAATATTCAAAATCTTATGAATTAAAAACAATTCCAAAAGAAATTCAAAGCAAATTACAAACAAACATAATACCACATAAACGAGTTCAAATATATATACATATTGTAGTAGCCCATTTATGCCCGGGCTTGAAAACAAACCAAAAATAATAAAAACAAAAAAATAAAATGTCCAGTTTTTATTTTTACAAAGCCGAAAACAGACAACCCAAAACCCAATTACACCCAGTGGCCCCAGACCCAAACTTATGCGGCCCAAAATGGCCCAATGCCTAAACAGAAACAGGGACCTAGGGTTTCTGGGAAACCCTCGCGTCGCAAGCCCCAACACCAGACCCTCGGGCACGCCGCAATCAACATGCAGATTATCGCTCCACCATCGTGCTTTTCGCCATTCACCTGCAAAACAAGGAAAGAAAATGACAGAAAATAGCAAGAACAGAAAACCATATCTTTGTATTTACTTTTGATTTATTTTTGGGGCTATAAAAGCCCCGATATAATCTGTAAAAAATATACAGGCAAATATGCATAGAGATTAAATAAAAAACCAACAGCAGAGGTGATTTTCATTTTTATTCTGCTTCGTTTAATTTTTTATTTATGCTATTTTTATACATATACAAACACTGTTTAAAAAAATAATAAGAAAAGAGACTACCTTCGATTCGGCTTTGAAATGGGAAAATTTGGTTTTCGGACCGCCGTCTGAGGTGGCACGTGTGGCGGTCCTCCACCGAAGCCCAGGCCGAATTCTGGCCTCAAGCTGAGGAGAAGAGAGCATTTTGGAGCTCTCGTTTTTTTTTTTGAAGGGGTGTGTAAAATGATTTTTTGGGCTGATTTTTTATTTATATAGACCAAGGAAACGTCGTCGTTTTGGTGTGGTCAATTAATGACCAAAACGACGTCGTTTAAAGGCCAGATCCGCACGATGACCCGATATCAACGGGAGGATTCACGTGTTTTTATAAAAAGGGCAATTTGCCTTTTTAGCCCCTCCGCAATTTTATTTTTGTGATTTCGTCCAATTTAAATGTTTCTTTTATTTTCCAAATTAGCCCTGAAAGTTTGCTTCTGTTTCAATTTGGTCCCTCGGGTTATTTAAAGACTGATATCAGAATGGCGCCGTTTAAGAGATAGGCATAATTGCCCAATAGGTCCCTATAGTTTGGCGTGCGTTGCAATATCATCCTTTTTGCAATCTTACCTTAATTGTTTTTATTTATTTATTTTAATTTGATCCTTGTTTCTTCGATTTATTATTATTATTATTTTCACTTTTATTCTTATCTTTAATTATTTTAGTATTATATATATATATATTAAATTATTATTATTTATTATTTATATTAGGTTATTAAATTCAATATTATTCATATATTATATATTATTTTAAAATTTGCACATTAGTTATTATATTACACTTTTTTATTTTGTATATTATGCATTATTATATAATATTATATATAACATTTATATTGTTTTATCCTTAGTATTGTATAAAATTTTTGTATATTGTATAACATAAATTATTTATATTGTTTATATTAAATATGTAGTTTTTATGATTATTGTATTATAAATATATTTTTATTTAAAGTTATATATGTTATTTACTTAAAACTGTTTTTATCACGTATTATTATTTATATTTATATATATTAAATTATTGAATTATATATTTATTATAAGTATCCCTATATTTTTCGTATACTCTAAGTTTTTATATTATTCATATATTGTTTATACATATTAATCATTTTAGAAATGGTCATATTTTTATTATTCGATGTTCTTAAATATATCATTCATTTTTTATATATTTGATCTTGTTTGTAGGGTTTCATGTTTATTTCTTAATTTTTTATCTTTCATATAGATTTTTTTAATTATTACTGATTATTTTATATCTTGTATTTGTTTATTTATGTTCTTTATTTGCTTAATATTGTTTTAGCATAGTCCTTTTATTACGTGTATCATTTGCTATGTTACAATATTCTTTCGTTAATTGTCTATATTAGTATTATTTGTTAATATGATTTGTAATTATGGAGAATTGCTATTTGGAATTGATGTTTTGTAATATATATGCCATATCTTACTCCAAAACCATTTTTTATAAAAACACATTTAGCTGCATTGACCCATTTTATTCAAAGGTTTTTAAATATAGCGATACATGATATTTAGGGACTTCGAGAAAAATTATACCCTAACTCACTAGGTTTTAATTTTCTCGTGGAACTTAAGGTATTAAGTATCCTTTTTAAACCCATAAACTTCAAAACAAAACTTATTATCGAAAATTCAAAATGTTATGTAACACCCCAAACCCAGCCTAGAAGTTATGACCGGATCTGGCATGTCACTTAAAAGGTTGTTTAAAAACTGCGCGTTTGTTTAAAATTTTGAGTTTAAATATTTATTCGCTGGTAATCATTTATTTAACATTTTGGAAAACGATTATTCAGGGTTTAGGAAAATCCCGTATCGCACATTGAATAATAATAGGCAATAATCAAATTAAAAGTTAATCCAAAGAAAATACCAAAATTAAAGTAATAGTGGCCTTATTACAAAATAAAATCCCGAATTAAAATAAGTTCAAATTAAAACAGAGTTTACAAAAGAAGTAATCGTAACGCATGGCCACCTCAAGTCCGCCCCGGCTCCAAAATGCGCGATCTATGAATTACCTACAAAAATTTAAGCAGAAGGGGTGAGTCAAGAAGACTCAGTGTGCAATCACTCCACACCAACCATAGTTGGGCCCGAACCCATTCAAATACCAACTGGGCTTTAGCCCTTACAAATCACTTTGGGCAAAGCCCATACAGAATCAGACTGAGCCTTGGCCCATTTAGCAGAGAATAGCAGATAATCAGATATCAATGCAATGTGATGCAAAACCCACCACAACCTAGATTTCCATCCGCTACACACCTACCGTACCAGCCAATCACCATTGGGGATTTCTACAATCAACCCTCACCGCTACACAGCATTGATGGCAGTCATGCTGCTCATCGTCAGAATCGTGACAGAGTCACCAGAATAGATCGTGGCAGAGCCATTACAACAGATCGTGGCAGAGCCACTACAACAGATCATGGCAGAACCACTACAACAGGTCGTGGCAGAGCCACTACAACACTTCCCCTTTCATCATATCCCAAGCCCATGCAACATGTCGTGACATAATAATTTGTGTATGCAGTATGACATGTATGCAAATCATATATCAAATATAACATATGAAATGGATTACCATCATAATCAGAATAACAAATACAACATAATCAAGCTGATCAACCTCTAAGGGTACAACAGTAATTTACCTTCCAGGGGTATTTCTATAATTTACCTATCGAGGGTATTTCAGTAATTTCACACCTACAGTGGCCTTTCCAAAGGCCTAATGTCGCCTCGAGCGACTCAACTACCATTCCCGGTCGTTACTGGACTATTGGGCCTAAAACTCGATTTTGGCCCATTCGGGCCCACACACTCGTGTGGCCCACCTAACACAAATCTAGCCACGTATATAAGATTCACCTAGTCTAGTTCCCTATATACTACACCATCATACAATTTTAATCAATTGGGCCCATGGGCCTATTGGGCCCACTTTGGCCCATCGTGGCCCAAGCAGCCTCAACCCACAAGAATACTACTAATGGCCTCAATTATCGCGTCGAAGCCCTACAAGTGCGCTCGCACGCTCGTGTGGCTACTATTACCGTGATCGGCACTTCGGCATTTGCCGCTCTACAGCTAGAGCAGAGAAGTAAACACCTGATAGGAATCTGGTGCTAATCCGCGCTCCGACCACTCCTGTGCCCAAACGCCCTCCAAGGTGCATTCATCCTCCTTCTAAAATGCTATATATATAGCTAGCTTCTCACCTTCCTTCTTTGTATCTTTCTCACGTGGGATCCTTCAATCAGCAGAGTTTAAATCCAACTCAAACTCTTCCCGTCCAGACCGCAAAATAAATACTCCCTTGCTTTTCATGAGATTCGAACCAGGCTCCCTTGCAACATAATCCACGCCGCTAACCACTTGGACACAAGCTCCTCTTGTGTCTAAAACCATGCGCAACTAAATATAAATCTAATGCCAAATTCTAAAGTCTATTTAAAAAGAAAACCAAAATGCAAGAGCCAAGACTTGAACCTTGGACCTCCTTTCTTCCTTGTGGCGTCACCACTTGTCTCTTATGTGTCATCACTTTTCCACTACACCAGACACTCCACTTGTTTCGTTTTTCTCCACATTTTATTCTTAAAGCCTACCTACCAACTCCCAGGGATTTTTCCACCTAAAACCAAATTTTCCCTAAAGCCAAAGTTTGATCCCGAGACTTCATAGAAGCCCTCTAAACTTCCAAAATCACTTACCTAATAGGTCCAACTTGCATTTAAGCCAAACTCTTTTTCCCCAAAAATTTAAACGCTACTACGCTCAAGGCCCATTGGGCCCAATTCTACTAGGTCCAATTTTGAGATGTTACAAATCTACCGCCTTAAAGAAATTTCGTCCTCGAAATTTTCAACTAACTAACAGTCGTACGTCAACCTACAACACTATGCTTACGCTGCGCACTCTGATCTTAATAACACTAATATACTTTTAACTAGAATTTAGAACTCCTATACATACTCAGAATCACCTAGCCATTAAAGCAGACAAGTCTTCCATATGCAACCAATTCTATATCCAAACCAAAACACACACAGAGCAAATACCAAAAGTACAGTTATAAAATCATCATATCAACAATCATAAAATAAGAGAACTTACAGATTTGGTGCCGGGGACTCGGGTGCCATACTTCAAGAAAACAGATATATTTTCTAAACCATTTTCCAAACCAACTTTTGAAAACATTTTTGAACCCAAACCCACAGTCGAGTTTTTGAACCTAGGCTCTGATACCATAATTGTAACACCCCAAACCCAGCCTAGAAGTTATGACCGGATCTGGCATGTCACATAAAAGGTTGTTTAAAAACTACGCGTTTGTTAAAAATTTCGAGTTTAAACATTTATTCGCTGGTAATCCTTTATTTAACATTTTGGAAAACGATTATTAAGGGTTTAGGAAAATCCCGTATCGCTTATTGAATAATAATAGGCAGTAATCAAATTCAAAGCTAAACCAAAGAAAATACCAAAATTAACGTAACAGTGGCCTTATTACAAAATAAAATCCCGAATTAAAATAAGTTCCAATTAAAACAGAGTTTACGAAAGAAATAATCGTAACGCATGGCCACCTCGAGTCCGTCCCGGCTCCAAAATGCGCGATCTATGAATTACCTGCAAAAATTTAAGCAGAAGGGGTGAGTCAAGAAGACTCAGTGTGCAATCACTCCACACCAACCATAGCTGGGCCCGAGCTCATTTAAATACCAACTGGGCCTTAGCCCTTACAAATCACTTTGGGCAAAGCCCATACAAAATCAGACTGAGCCTTGGCCCATTTAGCAGAGAATAGCAGATAATCAGATATCAATGCAATGTGATGCAAAACCCACACAACCTAGATTTCCATCCGCTACACACCTCCCGTACCAGCCAATCACCATTGGGGATTTCTACAATCAACCCTCACCGCTACACACCATTGATGGCAGTCATGTCGCTCATCATCGTCGAATCGTGATGAGTCACAGAAGCAGATCGTGGCAGAGCCACTACAATAGATCGTGGCAGAGCCACTACAACAGATCATGGAAGAGCCACTACAACAGATCATGGCAGAGCCACTACAACAGGTCGTGGCAGAGCCACTACAACACTTCCCCTTTCATCATATCCCAAGCCCATGCAACATGTCGTGACATAATAATTCGTGTATGCAGTATGACATGTATGCAAATCATATATCAAATATAACATATGAAACGGATACCATCATAATCAGAATAACAAATATAACATAATCAAGCTAATCAACCTCTAAGGGTATAACAGTAATTTACCTTCCATGGGTATTTCTGTAATTTACCTATCGAGGGTATTTTAATAATTTTGCGCCTACAGTGGCCTTTCCAAAGGCCTAATGTCGCCTTGAGCGACTCAACTACTATTCCCGGCCATTACCAAACTATTGGGCCTAAAACCCGATTTCGACCCATTCGGGCCCACAAGCTCGTGTAGCCCACCTAACACAAATCTAGCCACGTATATAAGATTCACCTAGTCTAGTTCCCTATATACTACACCATCATACAATTTTAATCAATTGGGCCCACGGGCCCATTGGACCCACGGGCCCATTGGACCCACTTCGGCCCATCATGGCCCAAGCAGCCTCAACCCACAAGAATACTACTAATGGCCTCAACTATCACGTCGAAGCCCCACATGTGCACTCGCACGCTTGTGTGGCTACTATTGCCGTGATCGGTACTTCGGCATTTGCCGCTCTACAGCTAGAGTAGAGAAGTACACACCTGGTAGGAATTTGGTGCTAATACGCGCTCCGACCACTCTTGTGCCCAAACGCCCTCCAAGGTGCATTCATCCTCCACCTAGAATGCTATATATATAGCTAGCTTCTCACCTTCCTTCTTTGTATCTTTCAGATGTGGGATCCTTCAATCAGCAGAGTTTAAATCCAACTCAAACTCTTCCCGTCCAGACCGCAAAATAAATACTCCCTTGTTTCTCATGAGATTCGAACCCAGGCTCCCTTGCAACATAATCGACGCTGCTAACTACTTAGACACAAGCTCCTCTTGTGTCTAAAACCATGCGCAACTAAATATAAATCTAATGCCAAATTCTAAAGTCCATTTAAAAAGAAAACCAGAATGCAAGAGCCAAGACTTGAACCTTGGACCTCCTTCCTTCCTTGTGGCGTCGCCCCTTGTCTCTTATGTGTCGTCACTTTGCCACTACACCAAACACTCCACTTGTGTCATTTTTCTCCACATTTTATTCTTAAAGCCTACCTACCAACACCCAGGGATTTTTCCACCTAAAACCAAATTTTCCCTAACGCCAAAGTTTGATCCCGAGACTTCATAGAAGCCCTCTTAACTTCCAAAATCACTTACCTAATAGGACCAACTTACATTTAAGCCGAACTCTTGTTCTCCAAAAATTTAAACGCTACTACGCTCAAGGCCCATTGGGCCCAATTTTACTAGGCCAAATTTCGAGATGTTACATGTTATATCTTAACTTATTAGATATAATGTTTTGTATCTCGAGGTAAGGGTTTTCTGCAAATAAAGGCGAGCTTAATTTCGAAGTCTTGGGATGTTACATCCTAACTTATTCGGTGTGACATTTTATTTCTTTGAGATAAGTGAGTTTTAGTTTTCTTTAAAATAAAAGGATCGTATTTTTTTAAAAAAAATCCAACATTAGGACATGATTTTATCAATTAGGTACCAAATTTTTGGGCGTTACGAGGGTGATAACCCTTCCTCGTACGTAACCAACTATCGAACCTGTTTTCTTAAATTTCGTATGTCAAAATCAATGTTTTGAAATAAAATGTTTTATAAGGTGATCCGATCGCACCTAAGCAAAAAGGGATTGGTGGCGACTCCATTTTCGTTTTAAAGTCGATCCTCATTTTTTAAATCAACTTAAAAATGGTTTCGACAGCTTGGTGACTCCGCTGGGGACAATAAGAGAGTCAAGCAGCTAAAATTTATTATTTTTGTCCTTTGTCAGAAATTTTAAAAATTCAATTTGAAAATTTGATTTGAAAATTACGATCCTTTTGTTGCATTTGTTTGTGTCATTGCATATGATTTGTTATTTTCTTGCACACATTGTATTGCATGACTTTTGTTGTCATACCCTTAAGTGGGAGTGAGAAACTATGCCTTCGTGAGGTTTTCACCTCCGCATAGGCTAGTGGATTGCTTCCGGGATACATCCGTACCTATGTCTTCGTGAAGTTTTCACTTTCGCATGGCCATAGGGAAATGTATTCCCCCGAACTGAACTCAGTCCGTATGAACCTATAATGGGTGAGGATCGATAAATCTGTTGGTTCGGGTACCCCAACTTTAGAGCTAAACCATACGTAGAAAACATAAGGGCTCTCCCTAAGTAGAACTATGCCAAACTTTAGTAGTCACCTAGATAGGTTTGTTTATTTTTATTTGCTTTATATTTCATGATACTAACTTATTGTGCTTTATTTTTTTGTGCATGTCATTTCATATTTTAAGAGGTATCGATTCACGGTCAGTTTCTAAGTTAGAAATCTGGTTATGGAGAACGAATTTCTTGATAAAGTGGAAGACAATGCAGCCGTCCGCATGTGGTCAGAGCAGACGCAATTAGAGAAAGGGAATAGCTTAGCTGAGGGACATGTGTCAGGACTATGGGATTTCACTCATATCAGTATTATGCAAAATGAGTTCCAAGAGTTGAAAGAAATATGGATCCAGTGGAATGATGAGGCTAAGCAGCTATTCTATCATAATTATGGCGATCTACCCTACTTGCTCGACATTAAGGTAGACAAGCATCTATTCTGGGCTATGAATCAGTTTTGGAACCCTGCCTAGAGTTTTTTCACTTTCGAGAAAGTAGATTTATTGCCCACGGTGGAGGAATATACAACCTTACTTCGCTGTCCAAGGGTCCAAGTCGACAAAGCTTATTCCAGGGCCGCTAATGTCCCAACTTTTGTGAAGAAGTTAATAAATATCACGGGGATGAGCGAACAGTGGGTTGCAGCCAGAATTCAGAAGAAAGGTGAGGGTAAATGCATTCCTTGGGTAAATTAAGGGACCTGATCTTAGTGCATCCAGATGAAAAGAAGAAGATCGACGTCTTTGCCTTGTGTATTTACGGCTTGGTAATTTTCCCTAAAGCTCTCAGACATGTAGATGAAGCAGTTACTGATTTATTCGATCGACTTGACAAAAGAGTCACACCTGTACCTGTGATCTTAGCCGAGACGTTCAGATCTTTGAATGCATGTCGAAGAGCTGGTGGGTAGGTTCATTGGATGCGTGCAGTTATTATTAGCTTGGTTTCACAGTCATTTCTGGAAGGTGGAGAAAGTTTCTCATCGGGTTTTCTCTGAGAACTATTCTCCATTAAAAGAGATAGTGGCTACACCAAGGAGAGTGGACGTGTCTGCGGAAAATTGGATGGCACTCCTTCGAAACCTCCAATAGGAAGACATCGAGTAAAGGGCTCCTTGGATGATTCCCAACGAAATTCTTTATCGGTGTGGGAATTTTAACTGGGTTCCTTTACTTGGAATTTGGGGAGCCATTGGGTATGCTCCTTTGCTCGTACTAAGGCAATATGGATCGAGACAGTTCGTACCTGCAACACATGGATTGGCTCAATGTGAGTTCTCATACAGAGGGATGACTATAAGAAGAAGGTTAAGGAGATTTCTTGTGCTTGGAATCAGATTCGTAGGATGAAGAGATTATCCGCAGGCCCAATGACGACCCCAGAATATAATGGATAGAGGATTAGAATGATTAATGATAACATTCCAGAGCTGAATCTAGAAGGCGCCCGATTAAGAGAGGAATACTTGCAAGTGGTCCCATCAGAATTAGATATTATAAAAAAAGATTTTGAAAGGAAGAGTTCAAGGCTTGGGAAGAGGATAGAGAAGTTGGAAGAAGAAAAAATGTACCTGAGATTAGATGTGGATGTCCAGAAATTAGAGGCTGAAAAATTAAGAAAGGGGAAGAAAAGGGTCGAGGAAAATCTGGATGGTCTAAACACAGAATATAAGAAGCTACATCAATTGATCGTGTGTCTATCGAGTTTTAAAATTTATAAAGAGAATAATTGAACCTGGAAACTAACTCTGACAACGATTAAAGGCAAGTGTACCTCTCGAACAGTAGTATAGCTTAGGCAAGATTGGATTATCGAACCCAAAGGAACTAAAAGTACTAATACTAACTTTCTTTTTATTATTTAGCCTAAAAATAAGTGAATTTGATCTAATCTAAATTAACTTACTAAGCTAAAGATACAAAGACAAAAAGAATGAATTGGAAAATAACTAGAGGAAAAACTCAGTTGATCTAGACGATACCCTCAAGAAGAATCCACCTAGACTTCACTTGTTATCTACCACTAAACCATATGATTTATTCACTTGACTTGATTTGTAGGACTCCCTAACGTATATTAAACCCTCTCTCGAGGCGAATAACATCTAACCCTAGGTTAATTAATGGAAATCTCTTTCTCGAATAATAACCCCCTAGAATAGCATTAAATCAATCTATGGACTCCCATATTAGGTTTCACCCTAATCCTGCAAAATCTCGTCACCCTATCTCTAGGCGTGCGAACGACTCCGCTGTAATTATGCTAGATCTATGAATAGGCAGGGTCTATTCCTCCACCACCTAAACACATTATACTTGAATCAATATCCGCGAAATATCAACACAAGAATTAAGCACACATAATTAAGAACAAATAAAGTATTTATCTTATAGTTCAGAAAACAATAACAAGATCCATCATAGGTTTCATCCCCTTCAGGTATCTGAAGGGTTTAGTTCATATCAAATAAAGAAAACATCTCAAGAGAAAATATAAAACAAAACATAAGAAAACATAGAATTCTGGCTTCTTGGGATGGATCAACTAGCTATCTTCGAGGGCGTGGGCTGTTGCAGCACGGCGGTGGCGAAGGCATGCGTGTGGTTGAAGTGTGGTTTTTGGAGAGAAGAGAAGGTTGAGAGGATTTTAGGGAAATAAAGGGGGTGGGTGTGGCCGATTTTGGGAGAAAGGAAGCTGAGAAATTGGTTTTAAGGTTGAATTAGGGGAGATGAGTGGTTAAGTTGCTTAAATAGGGGTGGTGGCACGGGCAGGTGCCACGCCCATGCTCAATTTTAATCAGCCCGTGTTTTTCGTGATTTTGAATTTTTGGGCACGTTCAGGTGTTCGGCCACAGCCGTGGGTATAGTGGCACGCCCATGTTTTTCTTCACATGGTTGGTTGGAATGAACGTGTCTAGCCTGTGCTCGACAAGTCAGTAACTTCGCATGGTTAGTCGACACGGGCGTGGACTTTTATCGCAGGCTGTGTTTGGGAAAACAAATTCTTCTTTGTCGTGCACGGCTATTGGCCCACCCGTGGTTTGTCTCCTATCTTCCATACGGCCACGAGCACGCCCGTGTGCAAGGCCGTGTAGTCTAAAACTTGTGCTTTATTAGATTAATTAGTATGAAGTTAGATGCGAAACAGTTAAAAGTATAATGTTAGAGAAGTTAGTGCTCGGGTTGCCTCCCGAGAAGCGCTTTTTAATGTCCTAAGCTAGACTTTCCCTGCTTTCATTTGTAAAAGAAGGTTCACGGAGCTGAAGCTCCTTTTTTATATCCTTAAAATCAGCACCATTATAAATTTTAAGTCGGTGACCATTTACCTTGAATATGCCCTTAGTGGGGTGAGTTACCTCAATTGTGCCATATGGAAAAATTGTTTTGATCATGAATGGGCCTGACCATCTTGATTTCAGCTTTCCAGGAGATAATTTAAGCCTTGAGTTGTATAGCAAGACCAAATCCCCTTCTTCAAATTGTTTCGATTTTTTTAGACGAGCATCGTGGCGTCGCTTTGTTGCCTCCTTGTATAGTTTTGAGTTCTCATAAGCCTCAGCTCTCCATTCATCTAGCTTGTTCATCTGCATCATTCTTTTTTTTCCTGCAGTTTTAAGATCGTAATTTAAAAATTTTATAACCCAAAAAGCTTTGTGTTCTAGTTCGAATGGTAGATGACAGCTTTTCCCATAGAAAAGTTTGTATGGGGATGTTCCTAAGGGGGTTTTAAACGCTGTTCTATAGGCCCATAAGGCATCATCTACTTTTAATGCCCAATCTTTTCTGTTTGAATCAACCATTTTTTCTAGGATGCATTTAAGTTCTCGGTTTGCTACTTCAACTTGCCCACTAGTTTGAGGGTGATATGGGGTAGCTATCCTATGGTGAACTCCATATTTTTTAAGACTTTGTCAAATTGAGTATTACAGAAATGAGTGCCCCTATCACTAATGATGGCTCTAGGTGTTCCAAATCGAGAGAATAGTTTCTTGAGGAACATGACTACTACTCTAGCATCATTGGTGGGTAAGGCTTCAGCTTCTACCCATTTTGACATGTAATCTACTACCACTAGGATGTATTTATTTCCAAATGAACTAGGGAATGGACCCATAAAATCAATACCCCATACATCAAATATTTCACATGATAACATATATGTTTGAGGCATTTCATCGCGTTTAGAAACATTACCTGTTCGTTGGCATTTATCACATGAAGTGACATACCTGTTGGCATCCTTGAATAGAGTGGGCCAATAAAAACCTGATCTGAGTATTTTATGTGTTGTCTTAATGCCACTGTAGTGTCCTCCTGAAGGTCCTGAATGGCAATGTTCCAATATTTGCTTGCTTCTACCTTTGTAACGCATCTTCGAATTACCTGATCTGCACATATACGGAAAAGAAAAGGGATCTTCCCAAAAATAGTTTTTCACATCAGCAAAGAATCGTTTCTTTTGGTGATGTGTTAGTCTTTTTGGCAAGATGTTAACGGCTAAATAATTCGCAACATTTGCAGACCATGGTACCTCAGAATGTGTTATAGAAAAAAGTTGTTCTTTGGGAAACGAATCGTTTATCTCACTTTCATTGAGTTCTTCGGTATGTGGATTCTCAAGTCTAGAGAGGTGATGTGCGGCAAGATTTTCAGCTCCCTTCTTATCCTGTATTTCTAAATCAAATTCCTGTAAGAGTAAAATCCATCGTATGAGTCAAGGTTTTGCATCAGATTTAGTTAAAAGATAACGAAGAGCTGAATGGTCAGTGTAAACGACAACTTTAGACAATATTAGATACTGCCTAAATTTTTCAAAAGCAAAAACTACAGCTAGCAATTCTTTCTCTGTGGTGGTGTAGTTTTCTTGTGCGGGTGTTAATGTTCTACTAGTATAATAAATTGGCTAAAAATGCTTGTCTCTTCGTTGTCCCAAAACTGCACCTACTGCAAAATCACTTGCATCACATATTAGTTCAAAGGGTAAATTCCAATCAGGTGCAATTATAATTGGAGCATTTATTAATTTATCCTTAAGGATATTGAATGCGTCTAAACATTCTTGATTGAAGTTGAAAGGGACATCTTTTTCTAGTAATTTTGTTAAAGGTTTAGCTATTTTTGAAAAATCTTTGATGAATCTTCTATAGAATCCTGCATGCCCTAAAAAGCTTCTAATAGCCTTAACTGAACTAGAGGGAGGTAATTTTTCTATGGTTTCAATCTTTTCTTTATCTACCTCAATCATTTTACTAGAAATCTTATGTCCTAACACAATCCCTTCTCTAACCATAAAGTGATATTTTTCCCAATTTAAAACAAGGTTTGTTTCCTCACATCTCATTAGAAATCTTTTTTAAATTTTTAAGGCAAAGATGGAAAGAATTACCGAATACTGAGAAATCATCCATAAATACCTCCATAATGTCTTCCACAAGTTCGTCGAAGATTGCCAACATGCAGCGCTGAAAAGTAGCAGGAGCATTACATAATCCAAAAGGTATTCTACGATAAGCAAATGTATAGTATGGGCATGTAAATGTTGTCTTCTCTTGATCTTCACGAGCTATTGGGATTTGGAAGTAGCTGGAGAGTCCATCCAAGAAACAGTAGTACATATGCCCAGATAGTCTTTCTAACATTTGATCTATGAAGGGTAGAGGGAAGTGGTCTTTTCTAGTGGCATCGTTCAGCTTCCTATAGTCTATACAGACTCTCCAACCTGTAACCGTTCTTGTAGGGATTAACTCATTCCTTTCATTAGGTGCCACAGTCAGATCTCCTTTCTTTGGGACTACCTGCACAGGCCTTACCAAAGTACTGTCAGAAATATGATAAATTATTCCTGCGTCTAGAAGTTTAATTACCTCGGCTTTAACCACTTCTTTCATGTTGGGGTTTAATCGTTTCTGAGGCTGCACACACGGCTTGTATTCCTCTTCCATTAAAATTTTGTGGGTGCAGAATGCTGGGCTTATACCCTCGATGTCAGAAATTTTCCAAGCTATGGCCTTTTTATGTTCTCTTAGTACCTGTATCAACTCCTCTTCTTCCTTGGGTTTTAGTTCTGAAGAGATAATCACCGGTAGCATAGAATTGTCCCCAAGAAATGCATATTCTAAGTGTTTCGACAATTTTTTTAATTCCAATTTGGGCGGCTCATCAATGTAAGGTTTTTGCTTTAATTCATCATTAATTTTAATACTTTCTTCTTGCGTTTGTCTTGAAGATGTTTTCAGCTCGTCGACTTCATCTTCTTCCCCCTCTTCTTGAGTCAGGCACAGTTCCATCATGTCATCATGTATGAGTTCCTGTAATGAATCTTGAATAATATGATCAGTAGTATCAATGAAGTAACAGGAATCATCTTGTTCGCTAGAATATCACATTGCATCATATATTTGAAAAGTAATTTCTTCATCACCTATCCTTAATGGAAGTTTACCATTACCTACGTCGATAATAGCCCTAGCAGTAGTTGAAAAAGGGCGCCCTAGAATTAAGGGGACCTCAATGTCCTCTCCATGTCAAGTACAACAAAATCAACAGGGAAAATAAATTTATCAATTTTTACCAAGACATCTTCAATAACCCCTCTAGTATATTTAATAGATCTGCCGGCTAACTGAATACTCATCCTAGTGGGTTTTGGTTCTCGGAGGTCTAGTTGCTTAAACATTTTATAGGGCATTAGATTAATACTGGCACCTAAATCAGCTAATGCTTTCTTAATAACTTCTTGGGTCCTTTAATTTAGTTGGTAACTTGTTTTGGAGGATGGCTAAACATTCTTCATTGAGTTCCACCGTCGATACTTCTTCAAGCTTCCTTTTATTTGTCAGGAGTTCTTTTAAGAATTTTGTGTACATCGGCATCTGTGAAATAGCTTCAACAAAAGGTAAGTTAATGTATATTTGTTTTAAAAGTTCAAGAAACTTACCGTATTGGGCATCCAATCGTTCTTTCTTCAACTTTGCTGGATATGGGATTGGTGGTTTACTTTCTTTGTGTACTGGATTTACATCCTCAACTTCCTTATCTTTTGTTTTGTTGTCTTCGTGTGGTATTTTTTTCTTTGGTTCGACTAACTCCTTTCCACTTCTTAGTGCTACTACCTTTACCTGTTCTAGTTCTTTCGAAAAATTTCTACCCGTATTTCACAAATCATCTTAGTAAGTAGTCCCACTGATTTAATGATTTCCCTGACTGTCTCAGTGAATTCCCCAACTTGGTTCTTAGTCTATTTAACCGATGTTTGTTGGTCTTTAAGTGTTCTCTCCGTATCTATGGCTGCCATGAATTTTGTCAGTATCTCTTCAAGGTTTGGCTTCTTCTCTTGCGGATATGGCTGATTTTGGAAATTTTGAGGAGGTTGTTGTCTTTGATTTCCTTGACCTCCCCACAAAAAATTTGGGTGGTTCCTCCAACCTGGATTGTAAGTATTACTATAAGGATTATTATTGGATCTGAAATTATTACCTATATAGTTTATCTGTTCGCTCTCTACTCTCGGTTGGTAGGGTGGGTACTCAGAATTCGCTACAGTTCCACTTGCGTCGCACTGCATTACTGGGTGTACCTGTGAAGAACACAAATTATCAAGCTTTTTATTCATCAGCTCCATCTGTGTTGATAGCATGGTTACTCTGTCGATGTTGAAAGCTCCTGCTGATTTCATCGGTTTTGTCTTTGTATCTTGCCACTGATAATTATTCAGTGACATCTCTTCGATGAACTCGTAGGCTGCTTCAGGAGTTTTTTTGTTCAGAGTTCCACCGGCAACTGAATCAATCAATTGCCTCGTTGAGGGGTTTACACCGTTATAGAAAGTTTGGACTTGTAGCCACAAGGGTAAACAATGGTGCAGACACTTTCTCAAGAGATCCTTGTATCTCTCCCATGCATCGTATAGTGTCTCTAAATCCATCTGCACAAAAGAAGATATATCATTCCGTAAATTGGCCGTTTTGGCTAGTGGAAAATATTTTAATAAAAAAATTTTGGTTATTTGTTCCCATGTAGTGATTGATCCTCGTGGTAACGATTTTAACCACGTTTGGCTTTATCTCTTAATGAAAAGGGAAATAACCGGAGATGTATGGCATCATCAGAAATGCCATTTATTTTAAAGGTGTCATAGAACTCCAAGAAATTAGCTATATGAGTATTTGGGTCTTCGTCCTGCAAACCATCAAATTGAGCAAATTGTTGAATCATTTGTATTGTGTTAGGCTTTAATTCAAAATTATTGGCAGCTAAATAGGCCTAACAATACTCGATTCTGTTCCTATTAAATGCGGTTTAGCATAATCAAACATAGTACGTGGAGCATTGTGTTCCCCTACATCATGGGATTGTGGAATATTCTCGTCCATCCCTTCAGTAGGATTGGATCTGCCTTCTTGATTTTCCTCTGTGTAGTTTAGGGCTCGCCTGATTTCTCTGCGATTCCTTCGAGCGGTAGCTTCAATATCACTGTCGTATACTAAAGGTCCTCTCGGGTTCCTTCTATCATAAACTAGAGGTACCTGAAAAGAAAAGAAAGAAAGAAAAGTTAGCAAAATTAAAAATTTAACCCTAAAACAAAAATAAATTACGGAAAATAAAAATAATGGCTAGAGTAATAAAAATAGAGTTTTCTTAATATTTTAGTTCCCCAGCAACGGCGCCAAAAACTTGATCGTGTGTCTATCGAGTTTTAAAATTTATAAAGAGAATGATCGGACCTGGAAACTAAATTTGACAACGATTAAAGGCAAATGTACCTCTCGAACAGTAGTATAGCTTAGGCAAGACCGGATTATCAAACCTAAAGGAACTAAAAGTACTAATACTAACTTTCTTTTTATTATTTAGCCTAAAAATAAGTGAAGTTGATCTAATCTAAATTAACTTACTAAGCTAAAGACACAAAGACAAAAAGAATGAATTGGAAAATAACTAGAGGAAAAACTCAGTTGATCTAGACGATACCCTCAGGAAGAATCCACCTAGACTTCACTTGTTATCTACCACTGAACCATATGATTTATTCACTTGACTTGATCCGTAGGACTCCCTAACGTATATTAAACCCTCTCTCGAGGCGAATAACGTCTAATCTTAGGTTAATTAATAAAAATCTCTTTCTCGAATAATAACCCCCTAGAATAGTAGTAAATCGATCTATGGACTCCCATATTAGGTTTCACCCTAATCCCGCAAAATCTCGTCACCCTATCTCTAAGCGCGCGAACGACTCCGCTATAATTATGCTTAGATCTATGGATAGGCAGGGTCTATTCCTCCACCACCTAAACACATCATACTTGAATCAATATCCGCGAAATATCAATACAAGAATTAAACACACATAATTAAGAACAAATCAAGTATTTATCTTATAGTTCAGAAAACAATAACAAGATCCATCATAGGTTTCATCCCCTTCAGGTATCTGAAGGGTTTAGTTCATATCAAATAAAGAAAACATCTTAAGAGAAAAGATAAAACAAAACATAAGAAATCCCTAAAACTCCTTGAAGTAATTGAAGGAGAGATCTACGGTCTTGAGTAGAGTTCCGGCTTCTTGGGATGGATCAACTGGCTATCTTCGAGTGATTTCCACAACTCTAACCTTTCCGGCTTGGCTCATTGGCCTAGCTTGACTCCCCCCTCAAAGGTGGTACTTAGGGGTATATATAAGCTCTTGGAATGTGTTTCTTTGCCCCTAAGTATCCCTTTTCCGAATGAAACTCTTACTCCAGTGACAGGGACACGGCCATGTCACATACCTGTGTGGCAATCTTCAAGCTGTGTTCAGATTACTTTAATGAGGCACGACCGTGTAAATCGGGGGTGTGGCTGTGTTCTAGTAGATTGGCGTGGCACAGCCGTGTGGTCTTAGGCCTAGGCCGTGTGGATTTTGTGATATGGCCCATTTACTCCATTTTGGGCCCGTTTTATGTTCTTTTCATCCTCGAGTGCTTTCCTGGGTATAAGACATGAAAAGAAAGGATTAAAAGCACCTTTTTATATGAATCAAGGGGTAAATCATTTGAAAGTAAGCTAAATGTGGGATTAAAATATGTTATTATTATGGTTTATCATCTATCGATGAAAAATGCCGGATTGGGGAAAACTTTGGAACAGTGGCAACAGGAGATTCAAGAGGAAAAGGCTAAGGCTGACCATTGGGAGAAGAAATTCCAAGAGATGTAGATGCGAAATGAGGCCCTAGAAAGGAGTTTGGCAGAAAACCAAAAAGAGAAATGTGGATTAAAGGCTAAAGTGACTGAACTGGGACGGTCTCTTCACCACCATCGAAGCCGTAATTCTTCAATCGAGCTGAAGTCAAGTCTGAACAAGATTGAAGAAATGAAGGGAAAGATCAAAAAATTAGAATCGGCGTTGCAAAATTGTGAACTCCAGATCGATCTTCTTGAAGCAAGAGAAGGGCATTGGAAGGAAGAGCTCCATCATTCTCATGATCAAGTTAGAAATCGGGATTATCTCAAGGGTGAAGCAATAGTTCAGATCCGAGAGGTAGCTAATCACCTACAGGCTTTGGCAGTACAGGCTGATACATTGAGTATGAAGTATGAGCTACAGTCAGATCATGGTCAAGAGCTAGCCTTGTTGTTTGGGAAAATCAAAACTTTGGGCCTTAGGGTGAAAGCATATTTGTAGTCCGTTTTATTTAAAGGATTTTGTTTTCTAATAAAGTTTTCTAAATGAAATTGAACCCAGATCGATGCTTTCTTTTTGCATTCATGTATTTGCATTACATCACATCATATGCATTTAAGTCCATAAAAAGATCCTAATTAGTTGAAATTATCAGATAGAGAAGAGAGAGAGAGAGAAGGAAAAATCTGGAAACTAAACACCATTACGGTACACGTGCCAAGACAAAAAAATGGATCAAAGACTTGAACAGTTCCAGAGAGACACGCAAGACCAGATGCAAGAGCAATTGGCAAAGCTCCAAAAAGAAATGAGAGGCCAAATGCTGGAGGCTCAAAGGAACATGGTAGCTCAAATGACTCAGCTACTGAATGGAGCAATGGACAAAGGAAAAGGTCCTATGACTATTGTTGGAGAAGATAATAAGGACTTTCCTCCGGATTTTACCCCACCGCATACACAAGCACAACCTGAAGAGTATCCTCGAAGGCCATCCATCACGATTAGACCTCAACAAGGGCAAACTAATGCAAGAGTGCCCATGAACTTCCAAGTGGGCACAGGATCTAACCCAGTAGATAGCCCTGCTAATCCTGTTATCCCTGACTTCGATATAGCAGAAGAGGAAAAGATAAGAATTGAGTCCTCAAGGCAGTTAGAATATCGCTGTAGATGGTTGGAAGAAAAGTTCAAGGCCTTGGAAAATGCTGATAATCACCATGGAATTGATGCTAAAGACTTGAGTTTGGTTCCAGATTAGGTGCTTCCTCATAAGTTCAAAATGCCAGAATTCGAGAACTACAATGGGACTAGCTATCCTGAAGCCCACATTACCGTGTTTTGTAGACGCATGACTGGCTATGTTAATAATGATCAACTCTTGATTCATTATTTCCAAGATAGTTTGGTGGGGGTAGCGTCCAGGTGGTACAATCAACTGAGCCGTGCTAGGATTAGTTCTTGGAGGGACCTAGCCCAAGCTTTTATGAAGCAATACAATCATGTCACAGACATGACGCCTGACAGAATCACCTTACAAAACATGGAGAAGAAGTCAAATCAAAGCTTCAGGTAGTATGCGCAAAGATGGAGGGAGGTTGCCATGCAAGTTCAGCCACCGCTCTTAGAAAAGGAAACTACAATACTTTTTATCAATACCTTGAAGGCTCCATTCATCACTTACATGATAGGAAGTACCACCAAGAGCTTTGCGGATATAGTGATGGCAGAGAAATGATTGAAAATGCCATAAGGGGTGGCAAGATTGAAGCAGGGGAAACCACTAAAAGGTCTGCTCCTAGGAAAAAGGATAATGAGGTGAATAATACGAGTACATACAACAAAGGGTACTCGAAGGCAATCACTATTAGCCAGCCAAAGGCAATTACTGCTGGGCAACAAGGGTTGGCAAGACACAGGCGCAAGGAAAAACTCTAAAAAGCTCCAATTTATGCCAATCCCAATGACGTATAAGGAGCTATATCAAATTTCATTTGACGCACATGTGGTGTCCCTATTTTAACTAAAACCGTTACAGCCCCCATATCTTAAATGGTATGACTCAAACGCTCAATGTGCTTACCATGCGAGAATATCGGGGCATTCAATATAAAATTGCATTACCTTCAAAAAGGTAGTAGAGAGACTCATCAAGATGGGGATTGTGAAGTACGATGATACACCTAGTGTGGAGAACCCATTACCTAACCATGGAGATAAGGGGATAAATGCGATCGGTGAAAATGTCGTGTAACAGCCCAATTTAGAGCTTAGTCGAAACGGTGGTTTCAGGACCACGAATCCTAGTCGAAAAAATATTTAAATATTATTTTATATGCTTATTATGTATGAATTAGTGTGTGAACTTTTCGCATTAAAAATTCATCGTTTTAATGCTTAAATTTGAAATAAGGGCTTAACCGCGTAAATTGAAAATTCGATGGTTAGATGAGATAGTGCTTAATTGTTGATGTTTTAATAAATTTGAGGCTTAAAGTAGCAATTTGGCCATAAAGAAAGGTTAGTGGCCGGTTGGTATTCATGAAATGATGATCTAATTGTTTATTATTTCTTTAGGTGAAAATGGTACATTATTTTAATATGTTAGTGGTTATAATAGAATATAATAAACAAAATGTTAGAGAAATGAATATAGTGGCCGACCAAATTGCTTGTAATAATGAATTGGAAATTGTTTATTTATTTTATGACATGATGGTATATTATAATATATGATGACATATTATATTAGATAAAAGATGAAAGTATCCATCTTTCTTATTTGTTTGGTCAAAACTAAGAGAAAGAAGAGAAGTTTCAGCCTTGACATTTTCGGTGCTTGCATGTTAAATTAAAGGTATGTTTGAGCTTAGTTTTGAATAAATTTGACATATTTGTGATGGTTGTTGAGTTGTTTATCTTGCCAATGTGTTAATTTTTGAAATCTATAAAGAATTTATGTTCGACTATTGAAGAAGTTGTGAAAAATTCGGTGTTGATGTTAGGAAATAGAATATATGTAATAGATTTTTAAGTTTTGTATTATCAATCTTCAAGAAATTAGTTATTAGGGCTTAATTGATGAAATTGATAAATGGAGGGACTTGATTTTCGAAAATAAACATAGTGTAGGGACTTGTATAAGCCCAATAAATATTCGGCTCTTGTTTAGTGAAAGAAAATAGAGTGAATTTTATGTCCTATGCATTGTGGACCATTTTATGGAAATGCTTAAATAAGACTAAATTGTGAAATTTATATATATAGGGGTTAAAATGTGTAGTAAATAAATTGTATGGACTCATATGGATGAGATGAGTATTCGGCATAAGCATAGCAAGGGCAAATTATGATTACTTTGTGTTTTGTGAATTTTGGACTAAATAGCTAAAAATGTAAATGTATGGGGTAAATGTGCAAATTACTGTTCATGTGTTTTTGAGTAAATTTAATTTAATATTGATTAAATGAGTTTAATTTATATCAAATTAGATCAAGAAAAGAGAAAGTCGAAAATGAATCGAGGAAAGACAAAAATAGCCGAATAGTTGATTTTACATTCGCCGATATCTGAGGTAAGTCTATAAGCAAATGGTTGTTCTTAATTTTAAATAAATGTAAATTATTCATGATGAATTGAAATGTTTACAATTATATTTGCTATTACCGAATGTGAGGGATGGTATTTGATATGTTCAAGGAACTACTTGAGTAAGTTTTTAAGCTATTGGAAAGAATTGAATTTTAGCCTATATAAATGTGCATATTTTAAATGTTAATGAGTGATTATATGTACATACATGTATTGAAGATTGCCGAATGTGATGGTATTAAAATGTAGTCATGAGTTGCTTTTAACATGCTCATTTAGTTGTGTATAGATGTGAATGAAAATGAAATTATCGGTGTTAACAAGATTGAGGAAGGATTGGTTATTTAGCACTATGTGTGCGGAAGAATAATAATGGCACTATGTGTGCGATACATTACTAGTAAATGGCACTATGTGTGAAAAAGAATAATAATGGCACTATGTGTGCAATACATTACTAGTAAATGGCACTATGTGTGCAGAAGAATAGTAATGGCACTAAGTGTGCGATACATTACTAGTACATAGCATTATGTGTGCTCTTTCTTAAGTAACTTAAGACTAAGTGTGCGAGCACGTTACATCAATTGCACTATGTAAATGGATTTCACGGATCTTACGGAGATATAATTCAATGAATGGAGTTATCCAAAAAGTGATAGATAGTTAAGTGATGTATGATAATTGAGTAATTTAAATATCAATGAGGTAAATTGTTCTTGTATACGAAATTAAAGTATCGAGAGGTGATTATTAATCTATGAGTTTGATTGAATGAATGAATGGTATGTTAGTAGTCGATTTTTGAGACCTATTGATTTTGGTAGTTGTTGAATGGTAGCATGCTATATGTAATTGCATTTACAAATTCGTTATTATCAAGTAAGTTGATTTAATTAACCTTATATGTTCGGCCACAAAGGTATGTGCATATGTGATGATGAATTGAATTTGTATATAAGTGGTTATATGTGATATTATATTAAATTCGAATATATGAGTACATGTGATAATTTAATTAACTTTGGATGATCAGTTATATATATGATAATGCATTAAACTAGTATATTCGGCCATATGTGATGGTATAATGAATCATGTGTATTTGATCTAATAAGTAAGTTTTAGATGTTGAAATGAAAATGTTATATCATATGTATTTATATGTGAATTATATGAATTGAAAGGTAAGAAAGAAAATTTGGTAGTTAATATGTATATACGTGAACAAATGTATATGTATTTGTTTTGAGATAGGAAAGTGATTTATAGATCGATGTGAAATCTATTATTGAATGTGTGAGTGTTTGGCCTTAAGGCTATGAAAGGTGAAAGTTTATAAATGATGATATAAATTATGAGTAAGTGAAGTGAACATGGATTATATGAGAAAAGTGATTGTACATGTGTATGTGATTAACCAAATTTGGCCTATTTGAATTAAATTATATATGTTTATATGGCGAATTATTTGCTTATGGCTTACTAAGCTTTCAAAGCTTACTTTGTGTAATTTTCCTATGTTTATAGAGTTTCGAAGACTTGCTCGAGTTGGAAGTCGAAGGAGATCTCATCATGCTATCGAATTTTCGCTTCGGTAAATAAATGCTTGGAGATTTGGTTATGTGGCATGTATAGACTAGTTTTGATATTGCTAGTTTTGAAGTTGTATATATTTGTATAAGCCATGCGAAAATGGCTTGTCCACCTTGTTAATCTTGGAATTTATATTTTGGCTTGACGATTTTGTTTGATTTTGTTTTGGTGTTTTTATAAGTATGGTTAATGTATAGAGTTTAAATGAAATGAAGTAAAGATGTTATAATCTAGTTAACCATATTTTGCAATGAAACAATTTTTGGTTAGCAGCGGTGACGTGATTTTAAAAAATTACCAAAAATAGGAAAAAGGAAATTAGAAAGTGAATAAGATATAGAATTAAATCTTATTGTGTCTATTTTTATATTAAAGAAACAGAGTAGGAAGAGAAATTTTATATTCTGTGATATTTTAATTTTAGTGAGACTGGTTCTGAATGACTTCGTGGTTCCCTGTTCCGTCTTGGAAATGAAACACCCCAAACTCGGCCCACAAGCCCGACCGGATATGGTATGCTTCTTAAGAAAAACTCGTTTTTGTTGTTTTGTAATAAGATGTGATTTTGGGGTAAAAGAATAAATTTAAAGTACGAACTTGTTAAAAACCGTCTTTAATACGATTATCGAAAATATTTAATTGTTTAGTTGGAATTGATCGTAGCAGAATATAAATTAAAACGTAAAAGTAACATAACTAATGGCGGCCTTATTACAAAAACATATCCCAAATTAAATCCCGAAATATATAAGAAAACGTAGTAAGTTTAATAAAAAGTGAATATCCCAATTTACTGAGTTGAGCAATGGCCATCATGCGATCCTCTTTGACCCGGTCCAAAATCATTGTGTATCACCTGAAATGATATCCCACGAATGGGTGAGTCAAAAGACTCAATGTGCAACAATACACCAAAAGTCCAATCGATCATAGCAATAAAGCCCATAATATAGCAAATCATATAATCACATGTACATATAAAATGAAATGCAATCCCGAGCCCAACCTAAATATCCATCCGCTACACACCACCCGTACCTACCAATCACACCGTGGGGATTACTAAATTGACCCTCCATCCGCTACACACCATCGAAGGCAGCTGCTGCAGTCAACATGCACATCGCCCTTATAATCGTGGCATAGCCACCAGATAATCGTGACAGAGTCACCGGATTCTTAGTATCGTGACTGAAGTCACCGGATTCATAATATCGTGACCGAGGTCACCGGATAATGTGGAAAATCCACTGGAACACTTCCCCTTTCAATATTACCCATATGCCCATGCAATAACATATTATTTCATTATCATGCCATATACCCCATTATCATATTGGAATCGGACACATTTCATATTATGCATATAGCATTATTAGCGATGTAAATATTATGCCTTGTACATTATATCAAAATCATAATCAAATATCGAATATGTTTCATATTAGAATCATACATAGCACGAAGGAATAACATACCTCAATTCACCGTACCATTGAATGGTACCCGAAGCCATAATCATTTATATTTCTTTATAAACACATTTTTATCAATAAAGCTATTGATCTATTAGAAGTTTAGCATAAGTTACACACCTTGCAAACACGGAAAGCGATATAATACTTAAGATTTCCGACCCTTGCCTTCAACGTCGATAGCACCTACATAACACTATATTAGAAATCGATTATCAATACGAGATATGGCCCTTGGCCGAATATCATCATCTCCTTACCTTGGATTATTTGAAACCCGAACGATCTCTCTCTAATCGTCAACTACAAGAAACCCCGAAATCCTCCTTCAAAGATTCGGCCAAAGATAAAAGATAGGGATTAGATGCCTAGATTTGGCTAATCCTTACCCGAAACACAGAGATTGATTCACCCTTACTAGAACTATAAAGAGATTCGACCTTAACAATTAAAAAGAGAAGAAATGGTGATTTGGCTTTAACAAAAGAAGAGAGAAAAGATGGTAGTTTCAAATATGATGGTTTGATTTTTAACAAAAAGAAAAGAAAGAAAAATGGTGAAAAGTATAGGGTAGTTTCATTTATGAGAAAGAAAGAGAAGAGAGAAAAAGAATGAAAAAGAAAAAGAAAATAAGAGAAATGCTTTTGGTGTTAGGATAAATTCGGCACTAGAGAGGAAGAAAAGAAATGATAAATATCTTCAAAAGTAGCAATATTTTGGTACCAAAAAGAGAGTAAAACTTGAGAGGAAAAGAAGAAATAAAAAGTACCAATTTGGTCAAAATGTAATGGCCAAAACAAAGCAAAGTTTTTACCAAATGCCAATTGACAATTTCGGCTAAGAAGAAAATATTTGGACAAAGGAAAAAGATGCACAAATTGACAACTTTTGGTCAACTAACACCTCTCTACTCCCATATCACATTCGGTCAACACATTAGTCAACACAATCCCCCTTTTTCCTCCTCAATTCTTCCCTATCAATCCCTTAATCTCCATCACTATTAAACCAACCCCCTTAGCCCCTAATGCCGTCTAGGTTCATGGTCAAATGACCATGGAAAACCTTCCAAAACAACACCCACTCTTCAAGCCTTTTGTCCCCTAAACCTTCCTTAACAATTTGATTCCTTACCAAAACTACTAACTTGCCTTTTCCCTTTGGTCTACTATCCAAAAATAAAAGAAGAGTTCATCCATTCAAGATAAGGTTTGACCGACACTATAGGAAAGAGAACAAAATTAAAATTCCTCCCAATTGCTAGCTAAAGGATTCGAACCTCTCACCTCATGCATTCACCCATGCGCCTTCACCACTTTACCAATAGCTTAACTTATGATCAAAACCTCAAATTAATTCTCTTAAGGTCAAACTTGCTTAGTTCCCCTTCTAAGATAAAAAAAAATCTAATATTTTCTAAGGTAATCCTTTACATTCTAAAATTCCCAAAGTCCCTAAAAGTCATACAAAGAGCACATAACAACAATGCACACATCCAAGCGAAAATTTTCATAACCCCTAAATCCTGGATATTACAGTTCTACCCTCCTTAAAAAAAATTTCGACCCCGAAATTACCTGACAAGAATAAATGAGGATATTGCTGTCGCATAGCTGCCTCCGGCTCCCACGAAGCTTCTTCCGATCCATGATTGCGCCTTAATACTTTGACGAGAGGAACTGATTTCCTCCATAATACCTTCACATGCCAATCTAGAATCTGAATTGGCTCCTCCTCATAAGACAAATCTGGTTGTAGTTCTACCTCCTCAACTGGCACTACGTGAGATGGATCCGACCGGTAACGACGTAACATCGAAACATGAAACACATCGTGCATTTGTTTCAATTTCGAAGGTAACTCTAACTGATATGCCACTGGTCCAACCCGCTTTAAAACCCGATAAGGTCCTATAAACCTGGGGCTTAATTTTCCTTTGCGACCAAATCTCATCACCTTTTTCCAAGGCAAAACCTTTAGGAACACTTGGTCTCTCACAACAAACTCTATGTCCTTTCGTTTCAAATCTGCGTATGACTTTTGCCTATCTGATGCCTCCTTCAACCGAGCCCAAATTACTTTAACCTTTTCTTCGGATTCAGCCACAATCTCTGGACCCAAAACCTGACGTTCCCCTAATTTTGTCCAACACGTAGGAGTGCGACACTTTCGTCCATATAGTGCTTCATACGGTGCCATCCGAATACTGGCTTGGTAACTGTTGTTGTACGCAAACTCTGCTAAAGGCAAAAACTCTTCCCAGCTTCCTCTGAAATCTATCACACATCCCCTTAACATGTCCTCTAATACTTGGATTATTCGCTCCAGTGGCCATCGATCGTGGATGAAATGCCCGCATCTTGAAGTCTGTCCGGTGCCCAAAGCCCTTTGATGTAATGCTTTCCAAAATCGAGACGTAAACCTCGGATCTCTATCTCGAAATAATCAACACCGCACTCCATGCAATCTTACAATTTCTGCCACATACAACTTCGCCAATTTATGCAAAGAGTAATCAATTCGCACAGGAATGAAATGTGCAGACTTCGTCAATCGATCCACTATCACCCATATCGAATCCTTCTTAGTAGGCGTAAGAGGAAGCCCACTAACAAAGCCCATGGTGATACGCTCCCACTTCCATTGCGGAATCTTTATCGGCTGAAGCAATCCCGATGGAACTTGGTGTTCAAAGCCTTAACTTAGCGACACGTTAAGCACTTCCTCACAAACTCCATAACTTCTCGCTTAAGACCAGGCAACCAAAATTGATCCGAAGATCCTCAGACAACTTACTACCTCCCGGATGCATCGCATAAGGACCACCATGCGATTCCTGAAGAATTCTCTGCCTAAGCTCCTCATCCTTCGGCATACAGACCTTACCCTTGAAACACAAAACTCCATCGCTGTTAACACCATAATCTTCCAACTCTCCATTTTGCACTTGCCGTAGCTTAACACTTAAATCATCATCTACCAACTGTCTTTCTTTAACCTGGCTCAACCACATCGGCTTTACTTGTAATTTCGCCAACAAGCTTCTGTCGTCATAAAGACTAAGATGTGCGAACATCACTCTTAGATCCGACACCACTTTCCTACTTAGGGCATCTGCCACTACATTCGCCTTGCCCGGGTGATACTCTATAGAACAATCATAGTCTTTTAACAACTCCACCCATCTTCGCTGTCTTAAATTCAGCTCCTTCTGAGTCAGCAGATACTTAAGACTCTTGTGGTCTGTGTAGATTACTGACTTTTCTCCATACAAATCATGCCTCCACACCTTAAGAACAAAAACTACCGCTGCTAACTCCAAGTCATGCGTCGGATAATTAACCTCGTGAGGCCTCAATTGCCGAGATGCATACGTAACCACCTTCCCGTCTTGCATTAAAACACATCCCAAACTAACGTGAGACGCATCACAATGCACCACAAAGTCCTTCCCTGCCTCAGGCTGAATCAAAACTAGAGCTTCAGTCAAAACCTTCTTAAGCTTCTCAAAGCTCTCTTGCTGCTTATCTGCCCACACGAAAGGTATCTCTTTTCTCAACAACTTCGTCAAAGGTGCCGCTATCGAGGAGAATCCTTCGACGAACCTTCTGTAATAACCCGCTAATCCCAAGAAACTGCGAACCTCCGCAACAGACTTAGATGGTTTCCAATCCAACACTGCCTCAATCTTTCGAGGATCCATCCTTATCCCTTCCGCAGACACCACATGGCCTAAAAACGCAACTTCTTTCAGCCAAAATTCACACTTGCTGAATTTGGCATAAAGCTTCTTCTCTCTTAACACTTGCAACACTATCTGAAGATGCTCATCATGCTGTAACTCAGACTTGGAATACACAAGAATGTCGTCTATAAACACAATAACAAACTGATCCAAGTAGGGTTGAAAAACCCGATTCATCATATCCATGAACGCAGCTGGGGCGTTCATCAATCCGAACGGCATTACCAAAAATTCATAATGCCCATATCTTGTTCGGAAAAGTCGTCTTATGGATATCCGCTTCTTCACCTTAAGTCGATGATACCCGCCTTAAATCTATCTTTGAGAATACATGGCTCCCTTAAGTCGATCGAACAAGTCGCTCATCCTTGGCAAAGGATACTTGTTCTTGATGGTCACTTATTCAATCGCTTGTAATCTATGCACACGCATAGTAGTCGTTCTTCTTCTTCACGAACAAGACCCGGTGCTCCCCATGGAGACACACTAGGTCGGATAAACCCACGATAAAGCAACTCCTGAATTTGGGCCTTAAGCTCAACCAACTCCTTTGGTGCCATTCTATACGGAGCGATAGATACTGGCGTCGTTCCAGGCAACAAGTCAATCCCAAATTCCACTTCACGATCCGGAGGCAATCCTGGAAGTTCTTCCGGAAAGACATCCACGAATTCTCTCACAGTCCTGACCTCTTCAACAGTTGCCTCTTTAGCCTCCAAGGCACTGGCCAACATAAGAAAAGCCAAACAACCTTTCCTAGCCATCTTTTCTGCCTTAAGAGCGGATACTACATTTGATAAATAGTTCCGTCTCTCGCCCATCACCACAACTTCCTTATCGTCCATAGACCTTAGTGACATCCGCTTAGCAGCACAATCCACATTCACACGATACTTCATTAGCCAATCCACGCCTAGGATCAAGTCAAATTCTCTAAATGGCAACTCCATTAAGTTAGCCGGAAACTGCGTCCCTTGGACTTCTAAAGGCACTTCCTTAAAGAGTTTATCTACTACTACAGTCTGTCCTAAAAGACTAAGTACAGTCATCTTCCTAGGTACAGTCTCAGAGTTCACATGCAGAGTTCCAGATACCTCACTAGCGATGTAAGAATGAGTTGACCCTATATCTATCAAAGCAATAAAGGGCAACCCATAAATAAGAAACGTACCCGTGATAACATCAGTTGCATCACTATCTTCCTTCCGATGAACCGCATACACTAAACCTGGCTGTCTAGCCTCAGTGCTACCACCGCCTCTGCCCGGAGTCCCGCGACCTCTACCAAAACCATTACCTCTGCCACTCGAACCACGACCCCTCATCGGCTGCTGTCCACCTCTACCAGCCTGATTAGAACCTTGACCTACTGAACGATTCCTCTCAGTATCCAATGGACAATCCCTAATCATATGATCCTTGGATCCGCACTTAAAACATCCCCCCGTCTTCTTCCAACATTCTCCCAGTGTGCATCTTTCCATACAAAGCACAAGTACGATATTGTCCTCCGAAGCAACTTGTCGAACTCGTGGCCCATCAACTCTAGGTTTCTTTTGAAATTTCGGATGACCTAGAAAACCCATAGCTCCTCTTATTCTTATTCGACCTCGATCTGCTGCTCGTCTCTCCGTCCGCTTGACTTTTTCAGCTATCCGAGCTCTATCCACTAAAACTGCAAAATCTCTCTCTTGATGCAGTGCAATCATCACTCGCAGCTCATCTCGCAACCCATCCTCAAATCTGACACACCGCTCATAATCAGTAGCTACAATCCCTCTGGCATAACGGCTTAATCGCAGAAACTCTGCTTCATATTCAGCTATCGACTTATTTCCTTGTACCAGATTCAGGAACGCCTTTCTCTGAGAGTCAATGTAACTAGCTCCAACATATTTCCCTTCAAACTTGATCTTAAAATACCCCCAATCTACTCGATCCGCAGGAATACTCTCTTTGACAGTGAGCCATCATTGGTACGCCTCGTCACGAAGCAACGAAACAGCACCTTTCAATTTCTCCTCGGCGGTGCAGTCCAAATCGTCCATGATCCTCTCGACTGCCTCTAACTAGTACTCTGCTACTTTCGAAGCTACCCCAGATACTCCCCTAAAAACCTCGGCTCCGTTAGATCTAAGTCTCTCAGCCACTGACTTTCGCGCTCCATTACCCATACTAGCTCCCGCTACTCGCTCTAGGACTCGCAACATAGCTTGCGATACAGCGTCATTTCCTCCAGTTTGCTCTTGAAATTCCGCTCCAACAGTTGGTGGCGGAGCTTCATTTTCGTAACCACGACTGGACCTAATCGGTTTTAAAGCACCGTGCCTCGCCTCTCTCACGCGACGACACGACGACCTCGCCCTTAGAACTCATGTTTACTTAGCGTCTTATCGATTAAGAAGTTTTATGCATTAGTATTTTGTTTCACTTTGTTTATCCCAGAACAAATTTTATGAAAAAAGTTTTGAAGTAGTTCTTTCGATCAATCAAAATTTCTAGTTCAAGATCACTATTCTAATTCAGAGAATCACACATTCACATCAATTGAGACACATTCACTCATCCACAACATTCAACACACTTCTATGAGCATTTCTGTCCGTTCCCAACCCAGGGGTAAATTCGTCATTTTCCTACAGGGTATTTTTGTAATAAATCAAAGAAATTTTTTTTAAAACTTTAATAAATTAGGAAACTTGGAAATTTCCAAAACTGGAGGGTATTTTTGAAAATTTTTCAAATTAAAGGTACAGTAGAATTTTGGAAACCAGGGGTATTTTGGTAATTTTGCCAATCCGGGGTAATTTTGTAAATTTCAAAAGTTAGGGTATTATTTTGAAATACAAAAATTTGAATACTTTTGCAAAGTAAAAGAATTTTGTTGAAATCGGGGTAATACGGTAATTTTAGAAACCAAAGGCATTTTCGTAATTTTGCCACTAGGGGCATTTTGGTAATTTTGGAAGTCGAAAATACTTTGAGAAATATCTTCAAAATAGTTTGTACAGATCAAAAGGGTAATTTAGTGATTTAAAAACTAGAGTTTTTTATAAAACTGCATGGCTAGTCCCTTTCAGATTTTAATTATCAAGCTTAGCCCGTGAATAAGTCCTCTTGGTTAGGGTGAACCGTAGCTACGCACCAGGTAGGATTCGAGTAAAGAGGAGGTGAGTCGCTAGGACAGCGTAAATACCAAGCTCTTACTGAATCCACTCCTAGACATGCGCACAATGGTTGCCACACCGTGCAGTAACTCGCGACTTACTTCACTGAGTTTGTTCGGCTTGTTTTTAAGTCTTATGCCTATGCTTGAGTGCACTAGCCCTAGGGTTCAATAGATCCTAGTTCTCTAATCTACGAGCCCAAGTATGCCCATAATCAATCATATAATAATTCACTCAATAATTTGAGGTACTTACCTGGTGGACTTCGGGTCAAGAACTCGGGTGCCATGCTTCCATAAAACCATTTTTAACCAAAAATTTTCAAAATCATTCATTTGAGCCAAATTTTGAAAACGTTGTGGACTTCAAAACCCAAGGTGAGTGTTTAAAAGCTGGCTCGATACCAAGTTGAAACACCCCAAACCCGCCCATAAGCCCGAATAGGATATGGTATGCTTCTTAAGAAAAAACTCGTTTTTGTCGTTTTGTAATAAGATGTGATTTTAGGGTAAAAGAATAAATTTAAAGTACGAACTTGTTAAAACCGTCTTTAATACGATTATCGAAAATATTTAATTGTTTAAATTGGAATTGATCGTAAAGCGTAATATAAATTAAAACGAAAAAAAGTAACATAACTAATGGCGCCTTATTACAAAAACATATCCCAAATTAAATCCCAAATATATAAGAAAACGTAGCAAGTTTAATAAAAAGTGAAAATCCCAATTTATCGAGTTGAGCAATGGCCACCACGCGATCCTCTTTGACCTGTCCAAAATCATTGTGTATCACACGAAATGATATCCCACGAATGGGTGAGTCAAAAGACTCAATGTGCAACAATACACCAAAAGTCCAATCGATTATAGCAATAAAGCCCATAATATAGCAAATCATATAATCACATGTACATATAAAATGAAATGCAATCCCAAGCCCAACCTAAATATCCATCCGCTACACACCACCCGTACCTACCAATCACACCGTGGGGATTACTAAATCGACCCTCCATCCGCTACACACCATCGAAGGCAGTTGCTGCAGTCAACATGCACATCACCCTTATAATCGTGGCATAGCCACCAGATAATCGTGACAGAGTCACCGGATTCTTAGTATCGTGACCGAAGTCACCGAATTCATAATATCGTGACCGAGGTCACCGGATAATATGGAAAATCCACCGGAACACTTCCCCTTTCAATATTACCCATATGCCCATGCAATAACATATTATTTCATTATCATGCCATATACCCCATTATCATATCGGAATCAGACACATTTCATATTATGCATATAGCATTATTAGCGATGTAAATATTATGCCTTGTACATTATATCAAAATCATAATCAAATATCGAATATGTTTCATATTAGAATCATACATAGCACGAAGGAATAACATACCTCAATTCACCATACCATTGAATGGTACCCGAAGCCATAATCATTTATATTTCTTTATAAACACATTTTTATCAATAAAGCTATTGATCTATTAGAAGTTTAGCATAAGTTACACACCTTGCAAACACGGAAAGCGATATAATACTTAAGATTTCCAACCCTTGCCTACAACGTCGAAAGCACCTACATAACACTATATTAGAAATCGATTATCAATACAAGATATGGCCCTTGGCCGAATATCATCATCTCCTTACCTTGGATTATTGAAACCCGAACGATCTCTCCCTAATCGTCAACTACAAGAAACCCCAAATCCTCCTTCAAAGATTCGGCCAAAGATAAAAGATAGGGATTAGATGCCTAGATTTCGGCTAATCGAAAAAATGAAAAGAAAGAAATGATTGATAGATAATCCTTACCGAAACACGAGATTGATTCACCCTTACTAGAACTATAAAGAGATTCGACCTTAACAATTAAAAAGAGAAGAAATGGTGATTTTGGCTTTAATAAAAAGAGAAGAGAAAAGATGGTAGTTTCAAATATGATGGTTTTTGTTTTTAACAAAAAGAAAAGAAAGAAAAATGGTGAAAAATATAGGGTAGTTTTCAACATGAGAAAGAAAGAGAAGAGAGAAAGAGAATGAAAAGAAAAAGAAAATAAGAGAAATGCTTTTGGTGTTAGGATAAATTCAGCACTAGAGAGGAAGAAAAGAAATGATAAATGTCTTCAAAAGTAGCAATATTTTGGTACCAAAAAGAGTAAAACTTGAGAGGAAAAGAAGAAATAAAAGTACCAATTTGGTCAAAATGTAATGGCCAAAACAAAGCAAAGTTTTTACCAAATGCCAATTGACAATTTTCGGCTAAGAAGAAAATATTTGGACAAAGGAAATAGATGCACAAATTGACAACTTTTGGTCAACTAACACCTCCCTACTCCCATATCACATTCGGTCAACACATTAGCCAACACAATCCCCCTTTTTCCTCCTCAATTCTTCCCTATCAATCCCTTAATCTCCATCACTATTAAACCAACCCCCTTAGCCCCTAATGCCGTCTAGGTTCATGGTCAAATGACCATGGAAAAGCTTCCAAAGCAACACCCACTCTTCAAGCCTTTTGTCCCCTAAACCTTCCTTAACAATTTGATTCCTTACCAAAACTACTAACTTGCCTTTTCCCTTTGGTCTACTATCCAAAAATAAAAGAAGAGTTCATCCATTCAAGATAAGATCTGACCGACACTATAGGAAAGAGAACAAAATTAAAATTCCTCCCAATTGCTAGCTAAAGGATTCGAACCTCTCACCTCATGCATTCACCCATGCGCCTTCACCACTTTACCAATAGCTCAACTTATGATCAAAACCTCAAATTAATTCTCTTAAGGCCAAACTTGCTTAGTTCCCCTTCTAAGATAAAAAAAATCTAATATTTTCTAAGGCAATCCTTTACATTCTAAAATTCCCAAAGTCCCTAAAACTCATACAAAGAGCACATAACAACAATGCACACATCCAAGCGAAAATTTTCATAACCCCTAAATCCTGGATATTAAAGGAAAAATCATTCAAAATTGTACAAAGTGAATTATGAGTTATAATTTATATGTATAGATTCCTTAGTAAGTCTATTTTCAATGGAAACAAATGGGAGCAACATATGAAAACTGTGCAATGAGATATTTGAATTTAGGTTAAGAGAGGTCAGAGCCTTGGTCAGTGAAATAGGGGAAATTTTAATGAATAAAATGTACTAATTGGATAAGTAAAAAATTCTGGAAATATTTTAGTAAAAAGAAATATGAGTCTAGTTTCATGGAAAATTTACGAATCTAAATTTTGAGTTTCCTAACTCGAGTTATAGTCAATTTAGTCAATATGATGCAGATGGACAGTTTCAATTTTTATGCCCCAAATTAGTCGTTAAGTCTGGTAATACCTCGTAACCCCTTTTTGGCGACGGATAAGGGTTAAGGGTGTTACATTTTATTGGTATCAGAGCTATGGTTTAGTCAGTTCTAGGACTACCATAGTGTATGTGAGTCTAGCTATACATGCCATATGTAACCCGCAATACTTTGATATCTCCTGACTCTGACGAAAACTGTTTTAGTTAGACAGATATGCTTTCCAACCGAGCTAAATTCCGATAGATGGAATGTGTACACAAATGTATGAGTGAAAATATATTGGTGATGAGTTGAGACTCGTAAATGTATGAATCAAAGTGTATGACATTTTTTTTTGTTATTGACAAATGTTATAATTATATGAGCATATGAGTTATGACAATTGAGTTATAATGCTATATGAGAATTTCGATTGTGAATTAGTGATTTGAGTTGACTTATGAACTATGTGTTAAGAACAAAAGTGATTATAAGCAAATGTTTATTAAATGTTTTGAGAATGTGAAATTAGAAATAAACTGGCTATTTGTGATAGTATGTGTTATGTGCATTTATGTGCGAATTAAATTTGAGGCGTTACTACCCTTACCCCCTTATCAGTAAAAATGTTATAATGAAATCTATAAGATTTGGATTGAATAAGTTCATGAGTGTGGAGTTACAGAACTCCGTGTTTGAAAGATTAGTAATGTGGTCAGAAAAGAGAATGAATCAATGAATGAAGATAGTACTAAAGAGATATTGGATAGTTTTGAAGATTATTCAGATTATGCAAAGTCATGGTTATAGAAGAAGTTAACTACAATTAAATGACCTATTCAGGTATGTTATTTAAAGAAAGTATTAACTGAAAGCTTTTCTGAATTAATTTCTGTTAGTGAATGGATAAAGTGAAAATTTTTGATGAAAGAATTAGACAGATGAATAATGATTGAATCGTATTAATAGTTGAATGCAATGGTTATAATTGGGTAGTTACTGTAACACCCCAAACCCGACCCATGCGTTATGGTCGGATCTGACATGTCACATGAGAAAAATATATTTAAGTCCTTTTTTGTTCGTATGTAAATAGATATTGATTTGTTAAAATAAAAAAAAAAACAATTTTGATTTAAAATATTTGATAGAATATCACAATCTTCGAAGATTGATTGATATATCGATAAATTTAAACTAATGATTTTACAAACCGTGACTTTTGAAAATATTGATGAAAATTTGAAAGAAAATATCCGAGTTTAAAATATTTATATAAGTTTATTATAAAACCCATTTCTGAATCTATTTTAGAAAATCTTTATTTAAGTTTTTAAATAAATTCCCATTTCAAGTAATTTGAGCAAAATATAAGTATGTAAAACATAAAGCAAAATCAAATAATCCAGAGGCCTTATTACAACATTTAACTCAAAATAGTAAGGAAATAAAATGAACGCAATAGAAATCCAAAGTCCATATAAAACCGTTTCTGAAGTATGGCCCCCACCAAGTCATCCATGCCTTAAGTCCACGTCACTGAGCATTACCTGCAAGGTTAAGGAAATGGGTGAGTTACTAGAACTCAGTGTATAATCCCCTTACCGTCGTCCACCGGGCCGGAACCCATTTGACAATATTTTGGGAATAAGCCCCTTTTACATAATAATATATAACAATTAAATCAATTAAATGTAATGCAACCCAAACCCAACTGTAACATCCTAAAAATATTAGAGTATCATCTTGTTATTTGTGTTAGCTCGGATATGATTGTTATTGTGTACTTAGTATATTTGTGTGAAAATTTGGAATTTATTAGCTAAGCTAGAATAATTTTTAGTATAGTTTATTTAATGAAGTGGATTAGGTGAACTTGACACTTAAGTTAATTTAAGTGTAAATTTCTAACACAAGGGAGTTAGTGGCATGGTGTTTAAGATGCATGAAAGGTGGCATGAGGGAAATGGTTCGAGTAGCATGAAAGGCATTTTAAGGATTGTATTTTTGTACATCCTAGCATTAATGGACGGTCAAGTTTTACATATAGAAGGTTGGACTTTCAAATTTTTGGTAAGTTGAATATTGGTTTAGGAAGTTTATACTTTGGGAAAGGAATCTTAAGGTTATGGAAGGATGGGGGGACATAAGGCTTGGCTTAAGGAAGATGTTTTGGAAACTATTCCAAGGCCTTTAGTGCATGTATGTGGACGGCATGTATGGCTAGGGGCGTGGCCGAATATTGATAGGAGGTTTGGGGGAGGATAGTTGGCCAACTTTAGCATTTGTGCACCTTTTGGCATTTGTTTCTTTTTCTCTCCAAAAAACTCCTTCTTTGGCCGAACGTACCTAGGCATTTTGTGCAAATTTGCTTTGGATTTTAGCTCTCATTTTTGTGTTGAACCAAATACCATTCTCTTTCTCTCATTTTTCCTTTTAAAACCAAAACTACATTTTTATATTTTGTGCACCTTTCTTTTCGGCAAACAAGGTGTTGGCCGAACCTCATTTCTCCCATCTCCCTCTTTTCTTCTTTTGATATTTGCTCAAACACATTTCCTTTTTCTTTCTTTTGGCCGAGTCTCTCTCTTCTCCAAACTCTCTTTTCTTTTCTTCCATTGTTGCTTAAGTCGAATCCTCCCTCTCTTATTTATTTTATTCTCTTTTCTACTCACATACTTCCTTACTTTTCATTTACATATCAATTGCTTTCTTCTTTCATAACCATATTGCCGAAACTTCCCACTCCCTTTTAGTATTGTTTTGGCCGAATATCATCAAGGGTAGGCATTCATTTTGGTTCTCTTCAATCGGTTTTGGAAGAAGGTAAGTGTTCATGGCCGTTTTTCCTTTGTTTCTTTCTCCTTTCTAGGTCGTTTTCTTTTGGACAAAGGCCGAATCTTTGGGCATTTGTTTGCAAAGTTCTAACCATTTTTAGGAACCGATTATTCTTTTAGGCTCTTTGGGACTTCGGAAGCAATTGATTTAAGCCTTTCCTTTAGCAATTGAAGTTAGTAACTCAAGTGGTAAGGATTCAATATTCTTTAAGTTGATTGAGAAAGCCTAAGGTTTTTGGGATTAAGATATGATGTTGACCGAATGGTGTTGTTTAAAGTTCTGTGATTTGGCCGAATGTAGGACAAGGTGATTTAGTACTGTGTAGATCGGATCTTTGGATCTTAATACTTTCGTTGGTGTCAGGTGTGTACCTTACACACTTTATAAGTCAGTTATATATATATGTGTGTGTGTTAAATAATTATTCATGTTGTTTAAGCCGAAAACTATGAGATATTGATATGATACCTTGATGTGTATGAGCAAGGATACGGGTAAGTCCGTTTCGATATGATGATGCTATATGTTGTTTAATATCACGATCTACGTTATGTATTGGTTATATGTTCATATCAAAGTATATTGACATGATTTGTTTATCTATTGCAATGGTATGGGCAATATGAGAGGAGGGGGAGATTGATATTCGTGTCTTCGGACACCAGAGGTTTGGCACCTCATTGCGACTCGTCCCTGTGGTTTAATACCATCGTGGGTTGGCCCCACTTTTGAGATATAGGACTGTCGCCAGTGATTTGGTATCACAAGTGGGTTGGCCCCACAACTTGATTATTCGTGACTTTGGTCACCAGTGATTTGGTATCACATTTGTGTCTTTGGGACACCAGAGGTTTGACACCTCATAGCGACTTGTCCTAGTGGTTTCACACCACCGTGGGTTGGCCACAGTTTTGAGATATGGGATTGTCGCTAGTGATTTGGTATCACAAGTGGGTTGGCCCCACAACTTGATTATTCGTGACTTTGGTCACCAGTGATTTGGTATCACATTTGTGTCTTTGGGACACCAGAGGTTTGGCACCTCATAGCGACTCGTCCCATGGTTTCACACCACCGTGGGTTGGCCAGTGATTTGGTATCACAAGTGGGTTGGCCCCACAACTTGATTATTTGTGACTTTGGGTCACTAGTGATTTGGTATCACAATATTGAATATCGTGACTTTGGTCACCAGTGGTTTGGTACCACACGGGGTAGAAAAAGGAGTTACGGATGGCTAGGTTGGGTGCATCATATATATATATTGCTTGGTTATAATTTGTGTAAGTACGTGGCAATTACCCGGGAGAGGGATTATGCACTGAGTCTTGGTGACTCACCTTCTCCCTTACCTTTTCAGGTGATGCGTAAATTCGCGGATGAGAAGCCGGATGAACTCGAGGAGGCCATGCAATAAAATTTGGTTTTACATGAACTTCCATTTGGGTACTTTATTTTAATTTGGTTTTCATCTTTTTATGGATTTGTAATAAGGCCTGTTTAATTATGTTTTGGATTATTTATATGCTTTGAATTTGATTTAATTATGGCTTACAAATTATATGGTTTAATTAATGGTATGTGCACAAAGTTTTTCTAAAATACAAAACGCGATAGTTTTCAAATTGTTACCATCGGGTAACATAAATTATTTGATAAAATTTAACATCTTAAGTGTTTTCGATAACTTATACTATTTTCCAAAACTTAAGTTTCCAAATTTCTATTAGATACGATTTTCAACCTAATTGCTTTAGTTTCTCTTTAATTTATAAATGGTTTACGAATCTAAGCTGTGACTAAGTTTTTTTAAAAGATCTATTTACGGAATTTCAAAGTGATTTATCAGTTTTCAATTTAATTTTCTACGAATTTAGAATAATAAAAAGTTTTTCACTAAAATTTAATCGTTAACTCATTTTTCTTCAAAACATTTTTCTTCATGGCATACCGGATTCAGTTCTGGCGTATTGACCGGGTTTGGGGTGTTACAAATTGGTATCAGAGCTAAGTTTAAAAGCTCGGCTGTGGGCCCGAGGCCCAAAATGTTTTAAAGTATGGTTTTAATATGTTTTTGTTGAAAATTTTATGGTTGGAAAGGCATGGCCCCGAGTCTCCGACATCAATCTGCCCTGGTAAGTACATCAAACTGTTGATTTTGATGATATGATATGATGATGTTGGCATGACTGAATAGTAGTAGGAACTACTCTAGAGATCCAAAACTATAGGTTGGATGTACTCGCGAAACAATCTCTTATTATAATTATTCATAAAACTTTGTTTTAAGGAAAGTGGAATAATGACTAATGCATAAAACTTCTAAATCAGATAAGTCGAGACTTTAGACATGAGTACTTGAGGTCGAGGTCGTATTACTCGTGGACGCGGTCGTGGTAGGATGGCTGTGTCTGAACCAGTGAGGTCTGGTCAAGGATCCGAAAATGATGTACCACCACCACCACCAACGGTTGGAGTTAAGCATCAGGACCAAACGGGGGATGACGCAGTGTCTCAAGCGGTGCTGCGAGTTCTAGAGAGGGTAGCTGGATTAAGTGGAGGCACGGGAGCTCAGAAATCTGTACCCAAGTGACTCCGATCCAATGGAGCAGAGGTATTTCGAGGTGTTTCAGGTGTAGCTCCTAGTACGGCTGAATATTGGCTAGAGGCGACGGAGCGAATCATGGATTACTTCAATCTGAATGCTGAGGACAAGCTGAAAGGGATTATGTCGCTTCTTCAGGATGAGTCATATCAATGGTGGCTCACGATGCACGGATATAGTCTTTGCAATGGAGGATCTCACTTGGGATTATTTCAAGGCAAACAGATCGGCGAAAATATGTTGGGTCTAATTACAGTGATGTGCAGCGTAAGGCATTTTTGAGTTTGGTCCAGGGTAATAAGTCCGTATCAGAATATGAGGCGGAATTTTTAAGATTGAGTCGGTATGCTGGAGGTATCGTGGCTTCGGAGCACGAGCGATGTGTTCGGTTCGAGGATGGTTTAAGGGACGAGCTGAGATTGCTGATTGCTCCACATCAGGAGCGAGGGTTTGCTACTTTAGTTGAAAAGGCTAAGATAGCCAAAGGAATAAAGGAATCTGGAAGACAGAGTTACGACCAGAATAAGCATAAGAGAGGTTATGGATCATCCGGGTCAGCCGGTAATTCTCAGAAGAGGGCTAGGCAGAGTGGGTCGAATCAGTCCGGGAGGCCTGTTACTGCTAATCAGGGACCAGCACAGTGTAACCAATGTGGGAAATTTATTGGGGCGAATGCTGGACCGGAGGGAAAGGATGTTTCGAGTGTGGCGCTAGATCATCTTGTGAGAGACTGTCCACGAAAGCTAGCTAGTAATCGCCCGAGGTCAAGGTCGTGCTTTCGATTCGAGAAGGAAGGACCGCCACCGCAGAGAGGTCATGGTAATGGTAGAGGAAGTAATGGTTCTGGTCGAGGCCGAGGAGTATCTGGCAGAGGTGCTGGTAACAGTGAGGCAAGACACTGGTTTGGTGTATACAGCGAGACGTCGAGAGGAGGGAGACGCACTGGGCGTCATAACCGGTACGTTCTTAATCTTTGGTACGCCATATACTGCTTTGATAGATGTGGGTTCGACGCATTCGTATGTTGCTAGTAGCATAGTAAAGACCATGAGCTTAGATTCTGAGACTACTTCTAGGAAGATGACCGTACTTAGCCCTCTAGGTCACTCTGTAGAAGTAAATAAGCTATATAGAGATGTACCCCTAAAACTCCAAGGGGTAGTGTTCGTAGCTAATCTGATGGAACTGCCATTTGGGGAGTTTGATCTGATTCTCGGGATGGATTGGTTGGTCAAGTACCAAGCAAGTTTGGATTGCGCTGGTAGGCGCATGGTTTTGAAGGCAGCTGATGGCGAAGAAGTGGTTATGATAGGTAATAGAAGAGATTATCTATCCAACGTGGTATCTGCATTGAAAGCGGTAAAGTTGGTCAGAAAGGGCTGTGAGGCGTTTGTGGTCCATGTGTGTGCGTTGGAGGCTAAGAAGTTTACTGTAGGGAATGTTCGAACGGTAAAGGAATATGCTGACGTATTCCCAGAAGAACTTTCGGGACTGCCTCCGGATCATGAAGTTGAATTTGGTATAGATCACATTCGGAATCGCGCGATTTCTATTGCTCCGTATAGGATGGCTCCGAAGGAATTAGTGGAATTGAAGGCTCAGATTCAGGAGTTGTTGGATCGAGGTTTTATCCGACCAAGTGTTTCGCCATAGGGAGCGCCGGTACTTTTTGTCAAGAAGAAAGATGGTACGATGCGGATGTGTATAGACTATCGCTTGATTGAATAAGTCGATGATCAAAAACAAGTATCCTTTGCCGAGGATAGATGACTTGTTTGATCACAGCTTACAAGGGCAAGCGTTTTCTCCAAGATTGATTTAAGGTCCGGATATCATCACCTAAAGGTGAAAGAGGTCGATATCCATAAGACGGCATTTCGTGACTCGGTATGGGCACTACGAATTTCTCGTGATGCCGTTTGGGTTGACTAACGCTATGGCAAAGATTCATGGATATGATGAATTGGGTATTCCAAAGCAGTTTTTGGATCAATTTGTTGTGGTATTTATAGATGATATTTTGGTATACTCAAAGTCAGAGGAGGAGCATGATGCGCATTTGTGAGTAGTGTTATGGATTCTGAGGGAAAAGCAGCTTTATGCCAAATTTAGTAAATGCGAGTTCTGGCTTAGGGAGGTGACTTTCTTGGGTCACGTAGTATCAGCTGAGGGGATTAGAGTGGATCCTCAGAAAATTGAGGCAGTGTTGGATTGGAAGCCGCCTAAGTCAGTGGCTGAGATTTGGAGTTTTCTAGGTTTGGCAGGGTATTACTGAAGATTTGTGGAAGGATTTTCTTTAATCACCTATGACCAAGTTATTGAGGAAAGGAGTTCCATTTTTGTAGACCGAGAAGCAGCAAGGAAGTTTCGACAAGTTGAAGAAGATTCTGACTGAAGCTCCGGTTTTGATTCAACCTGAGGCAGGCAAGGAATTCACGGTTTACTGTGATGCATCACATACTGGTTTGGGATGTGTGCTGATGCAAGAAGGGAAGGTAGTGGCTTATGCATCTCGACAGTTGAGACCACATGAAGTTAATTATCCGATGCATGACTTGGAATTAGCTGCAGTGGTTTTTGCTCTGAAGATATGGAGACACTATTTGTATGGAGAGAAGTCGATAGTTTACATGGATCACAAGAGTCTTAAGTATCTTTTGACTCAGAAGGATTTGAACTTGAGGCAGCGTAGATGGATTGAGTTGTTGAAGGACTACGACTGTTCGATTGAGTATCATCCGAGCAAGGTTAACGTGGTGGCAGACGCGTTGAGCCGTAAGGTTGTATCTGACTTAAGATCGATGTTTGCTCGTTTTAGCTTATATGACGATGGGAGTCTTATGGCTGAATTGCAAGTCAAGTCGACTTGGTTAGAGCAAATCAAGGATAAACAGTTAGTGGATGATGGTTTGAATGATCAGAGGTTGCGGGTTCAGAATGGAGGTTTAAAGGATTATAGTTTGTCTAGTGATGGAGTATTGTGTTTTAAAGGGAGAGCTTGTATGCCGAAGGATGTTGAGTTGAGACAAAAGATTCTTCGGGATGCACATAGCAGCCCATACGCTATGCATCCTGGAGGTAGCAAGATGTATCGGGATTTAAGAGAGCAGTTTTGGTGGCCAGGTTTGAAGCGGGAGGTAACTGAGTTTGTGGGTAAATGTCTGATGTGTTAGCAAGTCAAGGCTGAACATCAGTTACCGTCTGGGTTACTTCAGCCGGTGAAGATTCCACAGTGGAAGTGGGAAAGGATCACTATGGACTTTGTCAATGGATTACCTCTTACGCCTAGTAAGAAGGGTCCAGTTTGGGTGATTGTGGATCGTCTAACTAAGTCAGCTCATTTCATTCCGGTAAGGGTGGATTACTCGCTTCAGAGGTTAACTAAGTTGTATGTAGCGGAGATAGTGAGGTTGCACGGTGTGCCAGTGTCGATCATCTCGGATAGGGATCCAAGATTTATGTTGAGGTTTTGGAGAGCGTTACATCAGGCTTTGGGTACACGGTTGGATTTCAGTACCCCATTTCATCCACATTCTGACGGGCAGTCGGAAAGGGTTATACAAATTTTAAAGGATATGTTAAGAGGTTGTGTTTTGGACTTCAGAGGCAGCTGGGAAGAGTTTTTTCCGTTAGCTGAGTTTGCATACAACAATAGTTATCAGGCAAGCATTAAGATGGCACCATATGAGGCGTTGTATGGCAGGAGGAGTCGCACACCTACATGCTGGACTGAGTTGGGTGAGCGTCAGATGTTAGGACCAGAGTTGGTTGCAGAGACTGAGGATAAGGTTAAGATAATTCAGGCTCGTCTGAAGGAAGCTTCGGATAGGCAAAAGTCGTATGCTGATCTCAAGTGGAGGGATATAGAGTTTGCCGTGGGTGACAAAGTTTTTCTGAAAGTCTCGCCATGGAAGAAAGTGTTAAGATTTGGGAAAAAAGGGAACTTAAGTCCAAGGTTTATTGGGCCGTATAAGGTGTTGAGACGAGTGGGACCGTAGCTTATCACTCGAGTTGCCATCGAATCGAGTCGATTCACGATGTGTTCCATGTCTCCATGCTTAGACGCTATCGTTCTGATCCATCGCATGTCATGGCAGTAGAGGAAATAGAGGTGAGTCCAGATTTGACGGTGGAAGAGGAACCTGTGCAGATTCTAGTTCGAGACGTAAAAGTTTTGCACAAGAAGTCAGTTCCTTTAGTGAAGGTTTTATGGCGGAATCATGGCGTGGAAGAAGCTACGTGGGAACCGGAGGATATGATGAGGCAGCAGTATTCTCAACTCTTTTGATCAGGTAATTTCGAGGATGAAATTTTCTTAAGGGGGTAGAATTGTAACATCCTAAAAATATTAGAGTATCATCTTGTTATTTGTGTTAGCTCGGATATGATTGTTATTGTGTACTTAGTATATTTGTGTGAAAATTTGGAATTTATTAGCTAAGCTAGAATAATTTTTAGTATGGTTTATTTAATGAAGTGGATTAGGTGAACTTGACACTTAAGTTAATTTAAGTGTAAATTTCTAACACAAGGGAGTTAGTGGCATGGTGTTTAAGATGCATGAAAGGTGGCATAAGGGAAATGGTTCGAGTAGCATGGAAGGCATTTTGAGGATTGTATTTTTCTACATCCTAGCATTAATGGACGGTCAAGTTTTACATATGGAAGGTTGGACTTTCAAATTTTTGGTAAGTTGAATATTGGTTTAGGAAAGTTTATACTTTGGGAAAGGAATCTTAAGGATATGGAAGGATGGGGGACATAAGGCTTGGCTTAAGGAAGATGTTTTAGAAACTATTCCAAGGCCTTTAGTGCATGTATGTGGACGGCATGTATGGCTAGGGGGGTGGCCGAATATTGATAGGAGGTTTGGGGGAGGATAGTTGGCCAACTTTAGCATTTGTGCACCTTTTGGCATTTGTTTCTTTTTCTCTCCAAGAAACTCCTTCTTTGGCCGAATGTACCTAGGCATTTTGTGCAAATTTGCTTTGGATTTTAGCTCTCATTTTTGTGTTGAACCAAATACCATTCTCTTTCTCTCATTTTTCCTTTTGAAACCAAAACTACATTTTTACATTTTGTGCACCTTTCTTTTCGGCAAACAAGGTGTTAGCCAAACCTCATTTCTCCCATCTCCCTTTTTTCTTCTTTTGATATTTGCTCAAACACATTTCCTTTTTCTTTCATTTGGCCGAATCTCTTTCTTCTCCAAACTCTCTTTTCTTTTCTTCCATTGTTGCTTAAGTCGAATCCTCCCTCTCTTATTTATTTTATTCTCTTTTCTACTCACATACTTCCTTACTTTTCATTTACATATCAATTGCTTTCTTCTTTCATAACCATATTGCCGAAACTTCCCACTCCCTTTTAGTATTGTTTTGGCCGAATATCATCAAGGGTAGGCATTCATTTTGGTTCTCTTCAATCGGTTTTGGAAGAAGGTAAGTGTTCATGGCCGTTTTTCCTTTGTTTCTTTCTCCTTTCTAGGTCGTTTTCTTTTGGACAAAGGCCGAATCTTTGGGCATTTGTTTGCAAAGTTCTAACCATTTTTAGGAACCGATTATTCTTTTAGGCTCTTTGGGACTTCGGAAGCAATTGATTTAAGCCTTTCCTTTAGCAATTGAAGTTAGTAACTCAAGTGGTAAGGATTCAATATTCTTTAAGTTGATTGAGAAAGCCTAAGGTTTTTGGGATTAAGATATGATGTTGACCGAATGGTGTTGTTTAAAGTTCTGTGATTTGGCCGAATGTAGGACAAGGTGATTTAGTACGGTAGATCGGATCTTTGGATCTTAATACTTTCGTTGGTGTCAGGTGTGTACCTTACACACTTTATAAGTCAGTTATATATATATGTGTGTGTGTTAAATAATTATTCATGTTGTTTAAGCCGAAAACTATGAGATATTGATATGATACCTTGATGTGTATGAGCAAGGATACGGGTAAGTCCGTTTCGATATGATGATGCTATATGTTGTTTAATATCACGATCTACGTTATGTATTGGTTATATGTTCATATCAAAGTATATTGACATGATTTGTTTATCTATTGCAATGGTATGGGCAATATGAGAGGAGGGGGAGATTGATATTCGTGTCTTCGGACACCAGAGGTTTGGCACCTCATTGCGACTCGTCCCTGTGGTTTAATACCATCGTGGGTTGGCCCCACTTTTGAGATATAGGACTGTCGCCAGTGATTTGGTATCACAAGTGGGTTGGCCCCACAACTTGATTATTCGTGACTTTGGTCACCAGTGATTTGGTATCACATTTGTGTCTTTGGGACACCAGAGGTTTGGCACCTCATAGCGACTCGTCCCAGTAGTTTCACACCACTGTGGGTTGGCCCCACTTTTGAGATATGGGATTGTCGCCAGTGATTTGGTATCACAAGTGGGTTGGCCCCACAACTTGATTATTCGTGACTTTGGTCACCAATGATTTGGTATCACATTTGTGTCTTTGGGACACCAGAGGTTTGGCACCTCATAGCGAGTCGTCCCATGGTTTCACACCAGCGTGGGTTGGCCCCACATTTAATGTATTGGGATCACCGCCAGTGATTTTGTATCACAAGTGGGTTGGCCCCATAACTTGATTATTTGTGACTTTGGGTCACTAGTGATTTGGTATCACAATATTGAATATTGTGACTTTGGTCACCAGTGGTTTGGCACCACCAGTGGTTTGGTACCACACGGGGTAGAAAAAGGAGTTACGGATGGCTAGGTTGGGTGCATCATATATATATATATTGCTTGGTTATAATTTGTGTAAGTACGTGGCAATTACCCGGGAGAAGGATTATGCACTGAGTCTTGGTGACTCACCTTCTCCCTTACCTTTTCAGGTGATGCGTAAATTCGCGGATGAGGAGCCGGATGAACTTGAGGAGGCCATGCAATAAAATTTGGTTTTACATGAACTTCCATTTGGGTACTTTATTTTAATTTGGTTTTCATCTTTTTATGGATTTGTAATAAGGCCTGTTTAATTATGTTTTGGATTATTTATCTGCTTTGAATTTGATTTAATTATGGCTTACAAATTATATGGTTTAATTAATGGTATGTGCACAAAGTTTTTCTAAAATACAAAACGCGATAGTTTTCAAACCGTTACCATCGGGTAACATAAATTATTTGATAAAATTTAACATCTTAAGTGTTTTCGATAACTTATACTATTTTCCAAAACTTAAGTTTCCAAATTTCTATTAGATACGATTTTCAAGCTAATTGCTTTAGTTCTCTTTAATTTATAAATGGTTTACGAATCTAAGTGCGACTAAGTTTTTTTAAAAGATCTATTTACGGAATTTCAAAGTAATTTATCAGTTTTCAATTTAATTTTCTACGAATTTAGAATAATAAAAAGTTTTTCACTAAAATTTAATCGTTAACTCGTTTTTCTTGAAAACATTTTTCTTCATGGCATGCCGGATTCGGTCATGGCGTATTGACCGGGTTTGGGGTGTTACACCAACTTAATAATCCATTCACTACACATCACCCGTACCATCCATCAAACTTGTGGGGATCAAGTCAACCCACCCCGCCAAACACACCAATCGCAGGCAATTTTCCATTTATAACATATTTAATTGTGGCCAAGCCACCAGAATCATAACGAATCAGATTATCAAACATTTTGTGGCAGTGCCACCGGAATCACTTCTCTTCAACATTTTCCCATCCCATGCAAAATCATGTAAATGCATCATACATAGCAAATCATGATATTTACAAATATAAACAACAACAATTAACTCAAAGATTTATTACAAAAAATTCGGCCCATTGTAACACTTGCAAATCAGCCCATTAAGGCAATCTATCAAATCGGCCCATTAAGGCAATCTATCAAATCGGTCCATTAAGGCAATTTCTTAATTCGGCTCTTTAGGGGCATTTTCATAATTCGCACAATGTTATTACCGATTTTGTCAATTTTATCAAAATAGTGTATTTTAGGCCAATTTTTCCGGTTTACTCCATATGACGATTTTAATCGTAGCGATATATTTCCAATATGATATCAATCTTAAAACCCACGGAAAACGGTGTGAGATTACACACCTGATTACGGTAAGTACTAGCTTTCTTGATCTTCGACAACTAAGATATCATAACGCTCGATTAGTCGTCATACGTGATTTTACTAATCAACTCTAAATAAGCAATCTAAAGTGTTTACCCTTGGAATTGTGAACGACCACGATTTGTCGATTTTCCCCAGATGACGGTCCACAACCAAGTGGAAAATCCCAAACTGCTAATACTGCCCTTCGTTTGAATTTAGGAGTATGGATCGCAAATCCGCTCCTTTTGTGATCTCCAATTGCTATCCCTTTCGATTTGATATCGCTTGCCTCCATTGAATAAGATTTTAGTCAAAACGGTATTACGATAAAAGTATGGATTGTCAAATGACAAAGGGTTCGGTTTACCACTAGAATCGTATGATCACAAGTCGATAGATCGAGCGATTTAGTCCCTAAGACATATAGGCGATTATTTCAAATTATTACTCTGTTAGCAACCAATCGAATATTGAATAATATCAATAATCCATAAGAACTCCTTACCTTATCAATATTGGATCCGATTTCACCGTTCAACTTAAGGCTAGAATGAAGTTCGGCCTCCCTCTAGAATACTACAAAAGGGAAAAGATCATGTTTTGAGAGAGTAGAAGAAAATGATGATTCCGGTTAATAGAACCATCCCATGACAAGGACATATATGCAGCCTTAAGAGAAGAAATTGAAAAGAAAATTATTTCTCACCGATTCGTCAAGAAGATAGTGTCTAACACGAATGAAAAAGAGATAGTGGGGAGACAAGTTGTTATTAAATTCGACTATGGAGAGAATGAATAAAAGAAAAGAATTTGATCAAAATGAAATTTTGATTTTAAGAAGTGGAAGAAGGATTGAAAGATGATTAAAAGAAAAGAAAGGGAGAGAAAGGGTGCTAACTAGTTTCAGTTTTCAAGAGAAGATAAGTGAGAATGATTTGGTCTCAATGGTTTGGTACTGTAACATCCCGAATTTGGGCCTAGTAGGATTGGGCCCTGGGTTTAGGAGTTTTTAAAATCGTTAAGAACATAAGAATGGTGTTTTTGCAAATTGGATTTATTAGTTAAGTGGATTTGGAAGGTTTCGAGGTTTTATGAATTCTCGGGTTTAATTGGGTTTTAGGAAAAATTTGAGTATCATTTTGTTACTTGTGTTAGCTCGGGTAGGATTGTTTGTGTGCTTAGTATAGTTTTGTGAAGGCTTGGAATAATTAGCTAAGTTAGAATAATTTTTAGTTTGAAGAATTTAGTGGAGTGAATTAAGTGAACTTGACACTTAAGTTAATTTAAGTGTTAAATTTAGCACATGAAGAGTTAGTGGCAAGGTGGTTATGATGCATGGAAGGTTGCTTGAGGGAAGAGGTTCGAGTAGCATGATTAGCATTTTGAAGACTTTATTTTTATGTATCCTAGCATTAATGGACGGTCAAGCTCTAATTATGGAAGGTTGGACTTTCAACTTTTATGGCAAGTTGAATATTAGTTTAGGAAAGCTTGAACTTTGGGAAAGGAATCTTAAGATTATGGAAGGATGGGGGGACAAAGGGCTTGGATGATGGAAAGTGTTATGGAAACTTTTCAAAGGTAATTAGTCCATGAATGTGGACGGCATGTGTGGCTAGAGGGGATGGCCGAATTTTTGGTTAGCTTTTGGTATGGTTTGGTGCTAGTTTTGGTAGAATTAGTGCTAGTTTAGCACATCTTTCTTTTGGGTCATTTTTGTGTTTCTCTCTAATTTGTTTTCTCCTCTTAACCGAATGTATTTTTGGCCATAAGGTAAACCTTTTTCTTTCTTTTCTTTTTAGCCATTTGAGTTTTGACCATTTTGTTTTTAATTGTTCTTTCTCCCCTCAAGTCTATTCCTTCTTTCTTTTCTTTTTGTGACCGAAACTACAAAACCATCAAAAGACCATTTCTTCTCTTTTTCCTTTATTGCCGAATGCACTTGGACTCAAAGCTCTTCCTTGATTCATCTTCTATTCTTGAGAACCCGAAACCCAAACTCCTCATTTCTATTCATGTTTTCCTCTTTGCTTTCCACAAGAGACTTTCAACATTATTCTCTCCCTAATTCTTCACCATGGCCGAATGTTGATGACAATCTCCTTACCCGAATCTTTCTCTTCACATATATTCACTTCTCAACCATTTTTCTTATTCACACCTTGATCAATCGGTAAGAACACTCTTTTCATTTCTTTTATTTTTCTTTCATTGCCGAAATTGTATATTTCCTTGAGAGGGACTTTTTGACCGAAATCGTTATCTCTTTCAATCAAATCCTTTTATCTTTGTAGTGGTTTAGGGGAGTGCTGATCTTTTCTTCATTGATAGTCGACCATAGCCATACTAAAAACATGTGGAAAAGGATTTCTTCATTCAAGGTAAGGAGATAATGATAATCGGCCAAAGGCCATATCTTTTTAGTGATAATCGATTTCTCATATAGTGTTATGTAGGTACTGTCGGTGTTGTAGGGAAAAGTCGGAAATCTTAAGTATTCTATCGTTCTTTGTGTTTACAAGGTGTATAGCCCTACACTAAATTTCTGATGCATTAATAATATTAATGTTAGCATGTGTTAATAAGTAATATGAATGATTATGGCTTCGGGTACCATTCAATGGTACATGATTTTCAGGTATGTTAAACCCCTAATACTTCGTTAATAATGCTATAAGCATGGATATGAAATATGTATGATTCCGTTATGATTTTGGGGTATATGGCATGATATCGAAATAATATGTATATTGCATGGGCATATGGGTGATATTGATAAAGGGGAAGTGTTCATTATCCGGTGACTTCGGTCACATATTATGAATCCGGTGACTTCGGTCACATATTATGAATCCAGTGACTCTGTCACAAATTATCTGGTGGCCATGCCACAATTTATAAGGGCGATGTGCAAGTTGATCGCAAAGAAGCGCTTCGATGGTGTGTAGCGGATGGAGGGTCGATTTAGTAATCCCCACGGTGTGATTGGCAGGTACGGGTGGTGCGTAGCGGATGGATATCTAGGTTGGGCTCGGGATTGCATTTCATTTTATATGTACATGTAATTATCTGATTTGCTATATTATGGGCTTATGGCTAAATGTAATTTAAATGGGCTTTATTGCTATGATCGATTGGGCCTTTAGTGTATTGTTACACATTGAGTCTGTTGACTCACCCCTCGTGGGATATCCTTTCAGGTGATTCGTAAATTCGCGGATGAGGAGCCGGATGAACTCGAGGAGGCCATGCAATAAAATTTGGTTTTATATGAACTTCGAATTGGGTACTTTATTTTAGTTTAAATTTGGTTTTTCACCTTTATTTGGATTTGTAATTAGGCCTCTTTAATTATGTGTTTGAATTATTTAAAAGCTTTGGACTTGTTTTAAATGTGACTAATAAACTACATGGCTAAATTAATAAATTGAGCACAAAGTTTTCTAAACTACAAAACGAGATGGTTTTCAAAACTTTACCATCGGGTAATGTATATCATTTGATATTATTTAACAACTTAAATGTTTTCGATAACTCATGTTATTTTCCAAAACTCAAGTTCCCAAATTTCAATTAGAAACGGGTTTCAAACTATTCGCTTTGGTTTCTTTTAAATTATAAAAGGTATTTTAATCTATGGATTTACAACTAAGTTTTTACGGAATTTCAAAGTAAATTATTAGTTTTTAACTTATTATACACTCGATTTCTACGAACTTAGAACGACAAAAAAAAAAAAGCTTTTCATTATTATTTTAAATCGTTGACTTTATTTTCTTTAAAACGTTTTCTTTCGTGGCATGCCTGATTCGGTCATGGCGCATAGACCGAGTTTGGGGTGTTACAGGTACATTCGGCATATAAGAAAGAAATGAAAAAATAAAAAAAAAATGTTCACTAAAGGCTTGAAGATTCGGCAAAGAGAAAAAGAAGTTTGGAGAGAAAGAAAAATGACACAAAATGATACTAAAGAAAATTGGGCCAAAACAAGCACCAAAGTTTTTACCAAAAGACAAAGAAAATTTGGCTACCTCTCCCTAATACCAAAACCATCCATAACATGACAACAAGGTCAAAAATTTGGCCAACCAAAACTTTCCACAACATCTCCCTTGAAAAAGGCCAACATGTTCCCTATACTTGCCTTTTCTTTTGATTTCTTTCCCGACCCTCAACCTTTCCTAATTTCCTTAGCCACCTTGGCAAAATTTAAAAGTCCACCTTGTCTTTTTTACCACTATGGCCGACACTTAAGGAAAGAACACAAAAAAATAGTCAAAATTTTGTACTTGATTGGATTTGAACCTCCTCCCTCAAAGTCTTTCATGTGGCGCCATATCCCTTTTACCATAAGCTCCTTTATGCTGGCAAATTACTCACCTATTTCCATAAACCTTGATGCCACTTACTATCTCTCCTTAAAGTACTTAACCACAAAAACTTTCTTATAGCCTAACTTGAACCTGGAACTTCCTAGAACTCCGTAACTTTTCAAAATTATTTTCCCAATAAGTCCAACTTGAAATAATGTCGTTCTCTTGTTCTCAAAAATTTTAAACACTCCTACGCCTAAGGCCCAATGGGCCCAATCCTACTAGGCCTAATTTCGGGATGTTACAATTACTATGATTCCTTCTGGGCATTCTGTGTGTACATTTTTCCTCAGAAGTATATGTGACTGTTTAATTTCAAAAAGGAGTCTTATCGTATGAGAACATTAGCTAAACATATTAATAGACGAAAGCATCGTTGATCTGTTTGAGTTATGTTCGACATAGTTATGTCTTTCTCTGATAATTTATTCCATTATGTGGATATAAAAGTCGACGGTAAAATCTGTATGAAGTTAATATTTTGTTTCTACGGGTTATTGTTCTATTGAATATACATGAAGATTATATTGCTTCTGTTACTGGGGATTTCAGTATTTATGAATGACAATGTTCTTCCCGGACATTTTCTGGGATTGGAACGGAATTGATATCATTCTATACAGGTTGTAATTTTCAGATATCATGTATAGCACCCTATGCTGAAATTTCACTATTTCACTTTTCTTATGATTCCATGTGATTGTCTGCAAGAGATCTCTATATGACAGAGATGACTATGTCTATTATGATTATAACTTCTGGCTTGAAATGTGAGAGTACAGTGGTACTGTCCTCAGAGTTATAGAAGTTGTGTCTCTGCAATGGTTGCTACTAAAATCATATTTAATTCTTTTCTATGTTCAAATGCTTCCTTAACAGCCGGGATAATATTTATTATAAGGTTGAGACCTCGTTCCTAGTAAGGCCCAATGATTTCTATTTGGTTAAGATGATTTCAGTAGAATTCAAAGTTTTGATGATTAATATATGAGAGAGCTTCATTATAAACTCTTTTCTAGTTCTCGTGAAGGTTCAACATTGATAAAAGTCAAAATGATAGAAGATCAAGATAAGTCTGTATAATGATATGTCTGGGGTTATCCCTTTAACGAGAAGAAAAGATTTCTTCGAAAAGACCAATTCAGTGGTTTAGTATGATTTGAATTATTTTATTGAAAAGTTAATTGGGTTATATGTGTTTGAATCTATCTATGAACTGGAAATAAATTTTGAACGTACATGTATAAATTAAAGGGTAGTATGGAAGAAGAATTTGTATTCTTGAAGATTTAATACAGAATTATATCTATTGGAACAATTCTATCTGAGAAATGTTGGGGTAAATTAAAGTTAGTTCGAATGTTGAAGCTTTCTTTTGCATGAAGACATTATCAACCGAAATGTCAGTTCTAGTTTCGCCTAAGTTGAATAAAGAGTTTATGATCTTTATTCCTATGTTGACGAATGGTTTGCAGTGTGTTCTAATGAAAAGTGTACAGAGATATCTTGTGATTTCATATAGTTAAAAAAATGCATGAAAAGAGTTATGTGATATATACGATGACTATAAGAGTTTAAAATGTTTAATGTCAGGGAAAGATCCGAACTTGGCACAGCAAAGTTAGCTCGAATCGTCAAAAAAACTTTTGAGTCTGTAAGTGATTCTTACCTGAGGAAATGATTATAGTTTCGGATGTTTTGAATGGGAAAAATTTTGTGTGCTTTTTGAGTGATGAATATGTGATTGATCTTATTAAGTAATGAACGGTTGTTAGATGAATTAGAGCCTAAATAAATATTTATTTAGTGAAGTTGAGAAATTCAGAAATGTGTCAGTGAATTATAAGTTAAAAGGGGTTCAACATAAATTGATTTCTGATTCAGAACTTCAGATGTCGAATCGATGATTATTTGTTGCTACGAGATAAAGTGTCTATATCGAGAAGCTCTAAGACTATATAACCATTGTTGTAGGTGGCTCACAGTGTCAGTTAGTTTGATTGTATGAGAGTAACATGATGCACAACATTCCGAGATGTGATATTGATGAATAAGTGTGAATTGTGATATTCCTGACTTTGTTGATTATAGAAATAAAGTGTTGATTATAAAGTATGCTGTTCCTGAGATGATAAGTCTACACATGGTACCAATCATCTTTGTTTCGGATAGGGATCTGAAACTCATATTGGGATTCTGAGGAAAATTACAGTAATCTGTGAGTATGAGATTGCATTGAAATCGGGAAAAGCAATTCAAACTCTTGAAATATTTATTTGTCACTGTATTTTAGAGTTTCAAAGCAACTAAGAAAGACTATTGCTATTATAAGCAGTTACCGAACTCTGTTATTTCAAAATCAAGTTTTGTGAGAAAATGATCCACAGGATTAATATCGTCAAAGAAATTGAGCAGAAAATGAAAACAATTTAATACAGCCATAAGCAGTCTCAGTTAGAGATGATGTACAACGAAAGTCAGATCAGAATTTCAATTGTGAGATTAAAGAGATTTGAAATCCGAAGCTATGTGTGAATTTGAAATGTATTGTGTGGAAGCAAATCCTTAATCTACTTTCTGGTAAGATTTTCGAGGACGAAAATCCCTAAGGGGGGAGAGTTGTAACAGCCCAATTTAGACCTTAGTCGGAACAGTGGTTTCGGGACCACGAATTGGAGTCGAAAAAATATTTAAATATTATTTTATATGATTATTATGTATGAATTAGTGTGTGGGAAATTTTCGTATTAAAATTTGATCATTTTAATGCTTAAATTTAAACTAAGGGCTTAATCACGTAAATTGAAAATTCGATGGTTAGATGAGATAGTGCTTAATTGTTGATGTTTTAATAAATTTGAGGCTTAAAGTAGCAATTTGGCCATAAAGGAAGGTTAGTGGCCGGTTGGTATGCATGAAATGATGATCTAATTGTTTATTTATTTCTTTAGGTGAAAATGATACATTATTTTAATATGTTAGTGGTTATAATAAAATATAATAAACAAAATGATAGAGAAATGAATATAGTGGCCGGCCAAATTGCTTGTAATAATGAATTGGAAATTATTTATTTATTTTATGACATGATGGTATATTATAATATATGATAACATATTATATTAGATAAAAGATGAAAGTATCCATCTTTCTTCTTTGTTTGGCCGAAACTAAGAGAAAGAAGAGAAGTTTCAGTCTTGACATTTTCAGTGCTTGCATGTTAAATTAAAGGTATGTTTGAGCTTAGTTTTGAATAAATTTGACATATTTGTGATGGTTGTTGAGTTGTTTATCTTGCCCATGTGTTAATTTTTGAAATCTATAAAGAATTTATGTTCGACTATTGAGGAAGTTCTGAAATATTCGGTGTTGATATTAGGAAATAGAAAATATGTAATAGATTTTTAAGTTTTGTATTATCAATCTTCAAGAAATTAGTTATTAGGGCTTAATTGATGAAATTGATAAATGGAGGGACTTGATTTTCGAAAATAAACATAGTGTAGGGACTTGTATAAGTCCAATAAATATTCAGCTCTTGTTTAGTGAAAGAAAATAGAGTGAATTTTATGTCCTATGCATTGTGGACCATTTTGTGGAAATGCTTAAATATGACTAAATTGTGAAATTTATATATATAGGGGTTAAAATGTGTAGTAAATAAATTGTATGGACTCATATGGATGAGATGAGTATTCGACATAAGCATAGCAAGGGCAAATTATGCTTACTTTGTGTTTTGTGAATTTTGGACTAAATAGTTAAAAATGTAAAATGTATGGGGTAAAAGTGCAAATTACAATTCATGTGTTTTTGAGTGAATTTAATTGAATATTGATTAAATGAGTTTAATTTATATCACATTAGATCAAGAAAAGAGAAAGTCGGATTTGAATCGGGGAAAGACAAAAATAGCCGAATAGTTGATTTTACGTTCGCCGATATCCGAGGTAAGTCAATAAGCAAATGGTTGTTCTTAATTTTAAATAAATGTAAATTATTCATGATGAATTGAAATGTTTACAATTATATTTGCTATTACCGAATGTGAGGAATGGTATCTGATATGTTCAAGGAACTACTTGAGTAAGTTTTTAAGCTACTGGAAAGAATTGAATTTTAGCCTATATAAATGTGCATATGTTAGATGTTAATGAGTGATTATATGTATATACATGTATTGAAGATTGCTGAATGTGATGGTATTAAAATGTAGTCATGAGTTGCTTTTAACATGCTCATTTAGTTGTGTATAGATGTGAATGAAAACGAAATTATCGGTGTTAACAAGATTGAGAAAGGATTGGTTATTTAGCACTATGTGTGCGGAAGAATAGTAATGGCACTATGTGTGCGATACATTACTAGTAAATGGCACTATGTGCGCGGAAGAATAGTAATGGCACTATGTGTGCGATACTTCACTAGTAAATGGCACTATGTGTGCAGAAGAATAGTAATGGCACTAACTGTGCGATACATTACTAGTACATAGCATTATGTGTGCTCCTTCTTAAGTAACGACACTAAGTGTGTAATATCCTGAAATAGGGGTTATTGGTGATTGAATTGTTTTGCATGAGTATGGACTGTTGTGTTATTATTTGAGGTGTTTTAAGATCTAGTTAGAAGTCTAGAGTAGGCCCGAGTTGCAGGAAATTTTTGTTTTTAAGTTTTAAGAAAAGGGAGCTGAAGGAGCTAGGGGTTAAGTGTAATTCGTGGGGGATTTTAGCACAAGATTGGGCTTGGTAAAGTGGCAAGGAGGCGCCACTTAGAGCCTTATGATTGACGCCACATGCAGGGAAGGGAGAGCTCAGTTTCGAGCAGCAGAGATCTCACTTTCTGCTTATTATTTTGACGCCAAGAGGGAAGGAGTTGTGCTCAGCACAAACTCTGTCAGATAAGTATGGACTAAGTCAAATTATTTTAAACAGGTGGCAAAGAGAAAATTTAGGAGTTTGATTAATTCAAACTCGTTTGAATTGGTGGCTAGGAGAGATTTGAGAGTTTGCCGAAATTTGAATAAGTGGGAGGTGGAGTATTCGGCTGAGACTTAGGAAGGGTGCCGAAATTCTTTGTGACACTTTCGGCTAGCTAAAATTTTGATGTAATTGGCTGGGAACAAACCCGAACCTCCTTTGGTACTTGCTGAATACCGTTTTAAGCACCTAGCCGAACCTTCATTTGAGCATTCTCTTTTTTTCTCCCTTAGGCATATGGCCGAATCTCCATATTGAGCTCTCTCATCTTTTATTTTCTTTTCTTTCTTTTCATATGTGATCAAAAACCACATCTTTTCTTTTACTTTCTTTTTTTGCCGAAACTCTTGAATCTCTTTTCTTTAAGCCTAAGCCGAATACCCATCATCTTTTCTCCCATTCTCTCTTTTTCTTTTGAACCAAATCCCAATTGTTTCTCTTCTATCAACCATAGCCGAATCTTCCTTCATCACTCAACCTTTGTTGAAATTTCCTTTCTTTCTTCTAGTTTGCTTTGGCCTAATATCAAACAAGGGTGGATCCTCTTCGGTTCTTCTTCAATCGGATTTGAGAAGGGGTAAGTGTCTTGGCCGAATTCTTTTTGTTCCTTTTCTCTTCTCTTTGTCTACTTTCATAAGAGCAAAAGCCAAATTTTGGCATTTGGTGATAGATTTCTAATCATCTATAAGGACGATTTCTTTTAGGATCTCTGGGATTTTGAAGCAGTCGATCTAAGCCCTCTATTCTCTAACAATTGAATTTGGTAAGTCAAGTGGTAAGGATATCTATGTTGGTTCATCATTCTTTAGGTTGTTGAAAAGCGGAAGGCTATTGAGACTAAGCTTTATTATTGGCCGAATGTAGGGGGAGGATCAGTCTCGCATATTTTGGTGTTGTGATTTGTTTTCGTAAGGCAAAAGGGTAAGGGTGGTGGTGTTTATGCGTAATCTCACCCTTCGAGATTTATTGGTATAGCCGAATGGCCTTTGTTATTAACCTTAGTGTTGGCCGATGTAGGACAATAAGGTCTAGTGCAGTAGATCGGGTTTTCGGGATTCAGCGTTTGCGTTAGTAACAGGTGTGTAACTTACACACTTTATAACTTGGTAATATATTAATAACCTAATCATGATTAAAAGCCGAAAACTGTGAGATCTTGATATGATGCCTTATGGGTGTGAGCAAAGATTCGGGTAAGTCCGTTTTGATATGATTTTTGCTATATGGTGCATAATAATATGATTTATGATATATTTGCTTTATGTTGCATATTAAAGCATGATGGCATGATTTGCACTTGTAATGCATCGGTATGGGTGATATGAGAGGAGGGGGAAGTATGATATCCGAGACTTTGGGTCACCAGAGGTTTCGCACCTCCAGTGGTTTGGTACCACAGATTATTTTGTGACTTTGGGTCACCAGAGGTTTGGCACCTCATAGCGACTTGTCCCAGTGGCTTAGCATCACAGTGGGTTGGCCCCACAGTTGATAATTTGGGATCGTCGCCAGTGATTTGGTATCACAAGTGGGTTGGCCCCACACTTGGATTATTGATATTTTGTGATTTTGGGTCACCAGAGGTTTGGCACCTCATAGCGACTCGTCCCAGTGGCTTAGCACCACAGTGGGTTGGCCCCATATTTGATATTACGGGATTATCGCCAGTGATTTGGTATCACAACGTGAGTTGGCCCCACAGATGGATTATTCGTGACTTTGGGTCACCAGTGGTTTGGCACCACATTATTATTGGATATCGTGACTTTGGGTCGCCAGTTGTTTGGCACCACCAGTGGTTTGGTACCACATGGGGTAGATACGGAGTTATGGATGGCTAGGTTTGGGTGCATTATATATATTGCTTGGTTATGATTTGTGTAAGTATGTTGCATTAACCGGGAGGGGGATTATGCACTGAGTCTTGGTGACTCACCTTCTCCCTTATCTTTTCAGGTGACTCGTAGATCGCGGATGAGGAGCCGGTAGGACTCGAGGTGGCCATTCATTAAAACACATTCGGTTTTGCATGGATTTTTGATTTGGGTATTTACTTTAAACTCGGTTTTCATTTCTATTTGGGTTTGTAATAAGGCCTTTTAAATCATGCTTTTGGATTATTTATATGCTTTGGATTTGTTTTACACATGGCTAAGTAAATTACTTGATTAATTTAATTATATGAACGCAATGGTTTTCAAAACTTTACCATCGGGTGATATAAATTAATTGATAACAAACAACAAACTCAAATGGATTTCAAGCTTAAGTTTTCCACGTTCAACTTAATTGATTTCTAAATAACTAAGAAAGAGCCCTTCGGTTTATAAATGACATAAACGCTTTCTAAACCTATAGATCAACAATTAAGTTTTAAAGATTTATTATCGGGATTTCAAAGTATATCATGGGTTTTTAACTAATCATGCACTTGATTTCTACAAACATAAAACAACAAAGAGTTTTTTACTAAAATTTAACCGGTAACCTGTTTTCTTCAAAACAATTTCCTCTGTGACATGCCAGATTCGGTCGTGGTGTGTTGACCGGGTTTGGGGTGTTACAATTATGGTATCATAGGCAAGTTCAAAGGCTCAGCTGTGGGCCTGAGGCCCAGAATGTTTTAAAGTATGATTTCGAAATGGTTTTGGTTGAAATATATGGCATGGCACCGAGTCTCCGGCACCAATCCGCCCAGGTAAGTACCCCTAACCAATGGTTGTGTATGATTAAGATTATGATTATGATAAGCTTTGAATGACTAGTGATAGTGGACTACCCTAGAGACTGAAACTTATTAGGACTCTATGGGCTTGCGAAAACAAAAACTCTTTAATAAGAATTATTCATAAGACTGTGCTTTAATAACAGTGGAATAATGACTAATGCATAAAACTTTTAAATTAGATAAGTCGATATTTTAGTCATGAGCACTCGAGGTCCTGGTCATAATACACGTGGACGCGGTCGGGGTAGGATAACGATGATCCGAACCGGTGGGAGTGCAGTCGGGTCGAAAACGAGATACCAAAGCACCACCACCGGTGTAGGTGGTGAGTTGCGAGATCGCATGAGGATGACGCAGCGATGTCGCAGCGATCGCCGCGAGTTCTTGAGAGGGTAGCTAGAGTAGGTGGAGGCGCGGGAGCTCAAAAATCTGTATCTGAATGACTCCAAGCTAATGGAACCGAGGTATTCCGAGGTGTTTTTGGTGTGGCTCCCAGCACGGCTGAGTATTGGTTGGAGGCGACGGAGCGGGTCATGGATGACTTGGATCTAACTGCTGAGGAAAAACTGAAGAGGATAGTGTCGCTTCTCCGGGATGAGTCATACCAGTGGTGGCTCACGGTTCGGGATAGTGCTGCAGTGGAGAATCTCACTTGGGACTATTTTAAGGCAGCTTATCAGAAAAAGTATGTTGGGTCTAGCTACATTGATGCATAGCGGAAGGCGTTTCTGAGGCTGGTTCAGGGGAGTAAGTCTGTATCGGAGTACGAGGTGAAATTTTTAAGGTTGAGTCGGTATGCTAGAGGCATCATGGCTACAGAACATGAGCGATGTGTCCGATTTGAGGATGGACTGAGAGATGAGCTGAGGTTGCTGATTGCTCCACAGCAGAAGCGTGAGTTTGCTATCCTGGTGGAAAAGGCTAAGGTAGCCGAAGGGGTTAATGAGTCTGTGAGGTAGAATCTGGATAAAAATAGACATAAGAGAGGTTTTGGATCATCTGGGTCGGCCGTTAATTCTCAGAAAAGGGCTAGGCAGAGTGGGCGAATCGATCTCGAAGATGCATTCTTCGCTAATCGAGGACCCGGTAGCGATGTAACCGATGTGGGAAATCTCATTGGGGAGGATGTTGGATCGGTGGAAAAGGATGTTTTGAGTGTGGCTCGTTGGATCATCGTGTGAGGACCGCTCACGTAAGTTAGCGAGATTCATCGAGAGGTCGTGGTCGTGCTCGGCCAGAAATGAGGGACCGCCACCGCAGAGGGGTCGTGGTAATGGTAGAGGAGGTACAGTGAGGCAAGTTAGCCTAGGTTGGTGTATGCAGCGAGGCGTCGAGAGGAGGGCGACGCACCAGACGTCATAATCAGTACGTTTTTAATCTTTGGATTTCCATATACTGCTTTGATTGATGTGGGTTCGACGTTTTCATATGTTGCTAGTAGTATAGTGGAGACCATGAACCTAGACTTTGAGACTACTTCTAGGGAGATGACAGTAATGAGCCCTTTAGGTCACTCTGTAGAAGTGAATAAGTTGTATAGGGATGTACCTCTAGAACTCCAAGGGGTAGTGTTTGTAGCTGATCTGATGGAACTGCCGTTTAAAGAGTTCGATCTGATTCTTGGGATGGACTGGTTGGTTAAGTACCATGCAAGTTTGGATTGTGCGGCTAAGCACATGGTTTTGAAGACGGCTAAGGGTGAAGAGGTGGTTATGATAGGTAATAGAAGAGATTATCTATCCAACGTGGTATCTGCTTTGAAAGCTGAGAAGATGGTCAAGAAGGGCTGTGAAGCATTTATGGTTCATGTGTGTGCTTTGGAGGCTAAGGAGTCTGCTGTAGGGAATGTTCAAACAGTAAAGGAATTTGCTGATGTATTTCCAGGGGAACTTCCGGGACTGCCTCCGGATCGTGAGGTTAAGTTTGGCATAGATTTGTTACCTGGTACTGCGCCAGTGTCTATTGCCCCGTATAGGATGGCGCCAAAGGAATTGGTGGAGCTAAAGGCTCAGATTCAGGAGTTGTTGGATCGTGGTTTTATCCGGCCAAGTGTTTCGCCTTGGAGAGCACCGGTACTCTTTGTCAAGAAGAAGGATGGTACAATGCGGATGTGTATAGACTACCGCCAATTGAATAAGCTGACGATCAAAAACAAGTATCCATTGCCCAGGATAGATGACTTGTTTGATCAGCTTAAGGGTGCATCGGTATTCTCAAAGATTGACTTGAGGTCTGGGTATCATCAGCTAAAGGTGAAGGAGGTTGATATCCACAAGACAGCGTTTCGTACTCGGTATGGACACTATGAGTTTCTGGTAATGCCGTTTGGGTTGACTAACGCGCCGGCAGCATTCATGGACATGATGAATTGGGTATTCTAGTAGTATTTGGATCAGTTTGTCGTGGTATTTGTGGACGACATCTTGGTATACTCAAAGTCAGAGGAGGATCATGATGCGCATTTGCGAGTAGTGTTGCAGATTCTGAGGGAGAAGTAGTTATATGCCAAGTTTAGTAAGTGCGAGTTCTGGCTTAGAGAGGTGACTTTCTTAGGTCACGTAGTATCAGCTGAGGGGATTAGAGTGGATCCTCGAAAGATTGAGGAAGTGTTGGATTGGAAGCCACCTAAGTCAGTGGCTGAAATTCGAAGTTTTCTAGGTTTGGCAGGGTATTATCGGAGGTTTGTAGAGGGATTTTCGTTGATCGCAGCACCAATGACCAAGTTATTAAGGAAAGGAGTTCCATTTGTATGGACTGAGAAGCAGCAAGAAAGTTTCAATAAGTTAAAGAAGATTCTAACTGAAGCTCCGGTTCTAATTCAGCCTGAGGCAGGAAAGGAATTCACAGTATATTGCGATGCATCACATATTGGTTTGGGATGTGTGCTGATGCAGGAAGGGAGGGTAGTGGCTTATGCATCTCGACAGTTGAGACTGCATGAGGTTAACTATTCGACGCATGACTTGGAATTAGCTGCAGTGGTTTTCGCTTTGAAGATATGGAGACACTACTTGTACAGAGAGAAGTCGATAGTCTACACGGATCACAAAAGTTTGAAGTACCTTTTGACCCAGAAGGATTTGAACTTGAGACAGCGCAGATGGATTGAGTTGCTAAAGGACTACGACTGTTCGATTGAGTATCATCCGGGCAAGGCTAACGTGGTGGCAGACGCGTTGAGCCTTAAGATTGTATCAGACTTGAGAGCGATGTTTGCTCGCCTTAGCCTGTATGACGATGGGAGTCTCTTGGCGGAATTGCAGATTAAGCCGACTTGAGTTGAGCAGATCAAGGAGAAACAGTTAGAGGATGAGGGTTTGAATGCGCGGAGGTTGCAAGTTCAGAATGGTGGTTTAGAGAATTATAGTTTGTCCAGTAATGGAGTACTGTGTTTTCAAGGGAGAGCTTGTATGCCGAAGGATGTCGAGTTAAGGCAGAGGATTCTTCAGGCCGCACATAGCAGCCCAAACGCTATGCATCCTGGAGGTAGCAAGATGTATCAGGATTTAAGAGAGCGATTTTGGTGGCAGTGCAGGCGGGAAGTACTTGAGTTTGTGGGTAAATGTTTGACATATCCAGTCGAGGTGAACTTCGATTCTCGTCGGGTTTACTTCAGCCGGTGAAGATTCCACAGTGGAAGTGGGAAAGGATCACTATGGACTTTGTCAGTGGATTACCCCTTATGCCTAGTAAGGAGGACTCAGTCTGGGTAATTGTGGATCGTCTGACTAAGTCAACTCACTTCATACCGGTAAGGGTTGATTACTCGCTTCAGAAGTTAGCTAAGTTGTATATGGCAGAGATAGTGAGGTTGCACGGTGTGCCAGTGTCGATCATCTCGGATAGGGATCCCAGATTTACGTCAAGGTTTTGGAAAGCGTTGCATCAGGCTTTGGGTACGCGGTTGGATTTGATCTGACATTTCATCCACGATCGGCGAGGCAATCGAAAAGGGTTATACAGATTTTAGAGGACATGCTGAGAGGTTGTGTTTTGGACTTCAGAGGTAGCTGGAAAGAGTTTCTACCATTAGCTGAGTTCGCATACAACAATAATTACCAAGCAAGCATTAAGATGGCACCATATGAGGCGTTGTATGGTAGGAAGTGTCGCACACCTACATACTGGACGGAGCTGGGTAAACGTCAGATGTTGGGGCTAGAGTTAGTTGCAGAGACTGAGGACAAGGTTAAGTTAATTCAGGCTCGTCTGAAGGAAGCTTCGGATAGGCAGAAGTCTTATGCTGACCTCAAGCGGAGGGATATAGAGTTTGCCGTGGGTGACAAAGTCTTTTTGAAGGTCTCGCCATGGAAGAAGGTATTGAGGTTCAGAAGGAAAGGCAAGTTAAGTTCAAGGTTTATTGGGCCGTATAAGGTGTTGAGACGAGTGGGACTAGTAGCCTACCAGCTCGAGTTGCCAGCAGAGCTGAGTCAGATTCACGATGTGTTCCATGTCTCCATCCTTAGGCGTTATTGTTCAGATCCATTGCATGTTGTAGCAGTGTTAGAAAGAGAGGTGAGTCCAGATTTGACCACGGAAGAGGAACCAGTGCAGATTCTGGATCGACATGTGAAAGTCTTGCGTAAGAAGTCCGTTCCACTGGTGAAGGTATTATGGCGAAATCATGGCGTGGAAGAAGCTACGTGGGAACCAGAGGATGTGATGAGACAACAATACCCTCAACTCTTTTGACCAGGTAATTTCAAGGCTGAAATTATTTTTAAGGGGGTAGAACTATAATATCCTAAAATAGGGGTTATTGGTGATTGAATTGTTTTTGAAACACCCCATATCCGGCCCACAAGCCTGGACCGGAGCTGGAATGTTCCACGATGAAAACCGGTTCAAATTCTTTTGTTACTTAGGAAAAAATTGTGTGTTTTGAAAGAAAGATTGTGTTGGGTCGGGCTTGAGTTGAAAACAAGTTTATTTCATTATTAAAATCCTTTAATTTAGGTGACAAAACTTTTAGGCTTTGTTAAAATAAATCTATTTAAACTTCACTTGATAAAAATTCGTACATAGTAATTAAAAGAAAAATTAAAGTAATTCAACTATGGCCTTATTACATCAAATAAATCCCAAAATTAAAACCAAAGTACTTAAAATAAAGTAGTCCAAATAAAATGAATTTCTTTCTTGAGCATGGCCATCCCTAACCTTCAGACCCCAGGTCCATCACTATTCATCACCTGAAAAATGTTCCCACAATGGGGTGAGTCAACAGACTCAATGTGTATTACAACACTAAGTCTTAACAAATTCAGGCATTTTGTAACATACATATTCATATATCATTAAATTAAAAATGATGCAACCCGAACCCAAACCTAGATGCCATCCGCTACACATCACCCGTACCATCCTGCACACAGTGAGGACTACTAAATCAACCTTCCATCCGCTACACACCATCGAAGGCAGTTGCTGCAGTCGACGTGCTCATCGCCCTTATAAATATTCGTGGCATAGCCACCAGATTAAATAATTGTGACCGAAGTCACCACATTCAGATATCGTGGTCTTAAGTCACCACATTCAGATAATGTGACCGAAGTCACCACATTCAGATATCATGGTCTTAAGTCACCACATTCAAATAATGTAACCGAAGTCACCACATTCAGATATCGTGGTCTTAGATCACCACAATCACTTCCCCTTTTTTAGCAACCCATATGCCCCATATCATACATGTCATGCATTTCACATTCTTATCACTTTTCACATGTTAAATATAACATATTTCATATTCCTAGTAGGAGTAGAAAACGTACCTGAGTACTTTGTACCATAACACGGTACCTTAGCCATATTCACATTCTTATAAACATGCACATATTAAATATTGCCATAAATTTTATTAAAAGATAGTGTGGAGTAAACACCTGATTAGCTCAGTGAATTCACTCCAAATTTCGAAGATCTCGATCTAGCGTCCTAGATCTTTTGTTCCTATATTCGGCCAACATATAGTAATTTACTAAAAACCATTTGGCCATAAAACCAAATAGCAATAGGATTATGGTAATTAAATCCTTACCTTGGTGCCGTTTCCACTGCTAACCAAATCCCGAAAAGCTTTGCTATACACTTCTATCGCTTCCTTGGAGAGACAAAAGAGAATAGTCAACAAGAGGGAAAAGTGCCTGACTTCCAGCGACAGAAGAAGGAGAATAAGGGCTCTTGAGATTCGGTTATGGCTTTTAATAAAATAAAATACAAATAGAGGAATGATCACTTACCAGATTCGGCTAAGCCTCCAAATGAGGTTGGAATATTCGGCCACCACAAGTATATTTCGGCCTTTGAGAAACTTATGAGAAGAAGAGAAGAGTTTGAAGTATTTTGGCAATGGTAACAAAGGGAAATTCGGCTTCAAAGAGATAAAAAAGATTTGGGGTTGAAAGAAATTAAAGAATAAGAAGTGAGAGTAGGAGAATTTCGGCACAAAGAAATTTAAAGAAGAAAAAGGTATCAAAGATGATTACTCCCCTCCTTATAAAGAATTCAGCTACTATATCCTTGCTCTTATCAAACTCTAAATTAAACTCATATTTTAACTTTTTATCACCTTAACAAATAAAATAAAATAAATCATCGCATTATCTCTTATCACCTATTTAAACTAAAATAAATAAAATAAGGCCTCCATTATCTTCTTATCACTCTCTTATATTAACTCTTAATCACCTATATATAAAAAAATAAATAAAATAAAACAATACTTTATCACCTCATCTTATCTACCTATCTAAATAAATAAAATACATTTATCCTACCTTAGCCGAAAATTAATAGGAGAATTAAGCTCAATCCTCCTCCAATTGAAAGTCCCATTGCTGTCCAATTTTTTCTCACCTTTCTTCCTTGACGCCAAAGCAAAAATAAAACACTCCCCTTGCTGCTCACCAGCCTCGAACCCAAGACCTGCTGGAGCCCTTGGATGCAAGCTGCAGATAACGCCCCAGGCCAATTTTCCAAGGAGTTTTTTTGCGACATAAACTCCCAACAATTCTTTTTAAGGCCTTCTTCTCCCGTAGCGCCAACTTGGAAAAATAAAAACACGCTTATGCTGCCCACAAGACTCGAACTTGAGCCCTCCTGAAGCTCCCTTTGCCGCAAGCGTCCTAGCCACTTTGCTGCTGGTTCTTTTGTGTCATCAACTTCCCATAATTTCTTTTTAAAACCTCCTTAGCCAAGCTCCTTATTGACGCAAAAATAAATGCTCCTTCTCCGCTTCTTCGCAACTCGAACTGGGCCTCTACCCATTGCTTGAGGCGTCACTTGCCCAAGCCTTAAGTGGTGCCTTGCAGCCACTTTACCAAGGCACTCTTTGTGTCCAAAAGCGCCTATAACTTCCTTTAAGGTCTCCCTGGCCCAATTCCCTTTTTAACTATAAAAAAAATAAAAGTCCCTAATGCTTCCTACGTCGCTCGAACCTCTCCCCCTGGGCACTCCAAGTGACACAACCACCCTTGCACCTTAGGTGGCGTCCCTTGCAACTTTTCCACATCACTTCTTGTGTCCTAAACTCCCAAAAACTTTTCTTAAGGCTACCTTAGCCTAGCTCCCCCTTTTTAACTTAAAAACCAATAATTGTCCAAAGCTTTCTCTTCCATCCTAGAATTTTAAAAAACCCTTAATTCACTTCCAAACACTGCCAAAACCTACTACTCATGAATTATGCACGAACGCTTATCCCTAATCTAGGATGTTACAGTTTTGCATGAGTATAGACTGTTGTGTTATTATTTGAGGTGTTTTAAGATCTAATTAGAAGTCTAGAGTAGGCCCGAGTTGCAGGAAATTTTTGTTTTTAAGTTTTAAGAAAAGGGAGCTCAAGGAGCTAGGGGTTAAGTGTAATTCGTGGGGGATTTTAGCACAAGATTGGGCTTGGTAAAGTGGCAAGGAGGCGCCACTTAGAGCCTTGTGATTGACGCCACATGCAGGGAAGGGAGAGCTCAGGTTCGAGCAGCAGAAATCTCACTTTCTGCTTATTATTTTGACGCCAAGGGGGAAGGAGTTGTGCTCAGCACAAACTCTGTCAGATAAGTATGGACTAAGTCAAATTATTTTAAACAGGTGGCAAAGAGAAAATTTAGGAGTTTGATTAATTCAAACTTGTTTGAATTGGTGGCTAGGAGAGATTTGAGAGTTTGCCGAAATTTGAATAAGTGGGAGGTGGAGTATTCGGCTGAGACTTAGGAAGGGTGCCGAAATTCTTTGTGACACTTTCGGCTAGCTAAAATTTTGATGCAATCGGTTGGGAGCAAACTCGAACCTCCTTTGGTACTTGCCGAATACCGTTTGAAGCACCTAGCCGAACCTTCATTTGAGCATTCTCTCTTTTTCCCCTTTGAAACCGAAAGCCACAAGCACCTTAGACTCTTACCGATTTCTCCCTTAGGCATTTGGCCGAATCTCTATATTGAGCTCTCTCATCTTTTATTTTCTTTTCTTTCTTTTCATATGTGATCAAAAACCACATCTTGTCTTTTACTTTCTTTTTTTGCCGAAACTCTTGAATCTCTTTTCTTTAAGCCTAAGCCGAATACCCATCATCTTTTCTCCCATTCTCTCTTTTTCTTTTGAACCAAATCCCAATTGTTTCTCTTCTATCAACCATAGCCGAATCTTCCTTCATCACTCAACCTTTGTCGAAATTTCCTTTCTTTCTTCTAGTTTGCTTTGGCCGAATATCAAACAAGGGTGGATCCTCTTCGGTTCTTCTTCAATCAGATTTGAGAAGGTGTAAGTGTTTTGGCCGAATTCTTTTTGTTCCTTTTCTCTTCTCTCTGTCGACTTTCATAAGAGCAAAAGCTGAATTTCGGCATTTGGTGATAGATTTCTAATTATCTATAAGGACGATTTTTTTTAGGATCTCCGGGATTTTGAAGCAGTCGATCTAAGCCCTCTATTCTCTAACAATCGAATTTGGTAAGTCAAGTGGTAAGGATATCTATGTTGGTTCATCATTCTTTAGGTTGTTGAAAAGCCGAAGGCTATTGAGACTAAGCTTTATTGTTGGCCGAATGTAGGGGGAGGATCAGTCTCGCATATTTGGTGTTGTGATTTGTTTTCGTAAGGTAGAAGGGTAAGGGTGGTGGTGTTTATGCGTAATCTCACCCTTCGAGATTTATTGGTATAGTCGAATGGCCCATGTTATTAACCTTAGTGTTGGCCGAATGTAGGACAAGGAGGTCTAGTGCAGTAGATCGGGTTTTCGGGATTCAGCATTTGCGTTAGTAACAGGTGTGTAACTTACACACTTTATAACTTGGTAATATATTAATAACCTAATCATGATTAAAAGCTGAAAACTGTGAGATCTTGATATGATGCCTTATGGGTGTGAGCAAAGATTCGGGTAAGTCCGTTTCGATATGATTTTTTCTATATGGTGCATAATAATATGATTAATGATATATTTGCTTTATGTTGCATATTAAAGCATGATGGCATGATTTGCACTTGTAATGCATCGGTATGGGTGATATGAGAGGAGGGGGAAGTATGATATCTGTGACTTTGGGTAACCAGAGGTTTGGCACCTCCAGTGGTTTGGTACCACAGATTATTTTGTGACTTTGGGTCACCAGAGGTTTGGCACCTCATAGCGACTTGTTCCAGTGGCTTAGCACCACAGTGGGTTGGCCTCACAGTTGATATTTTGGGATCGTCGCCAGTGATTTGGTATCACACGTGGGTTGGCCCCACACTTGGATTATTGATATTTTGTGATTTTTGGTCACCATAGGTTTGGCACCTCATAGCGACTCGTCCCAGTGGCTTAGCACCACAGTGGGTTGGCCCCACATTTGATATTACGGGATTATCGCCAGTGATTTGGTATCACAATGTGGGTTGGCCCCACAAATAGATTATTCGTGACTTTGGGTCACCAGTGGTTTGGCGCCACATTTTTATTGGATATCGTGACTTTGGGTCACCAGTGGTTTGGCACCACCAGTGGTTTGATACCACATGGGGTAGATACGGAGTTATGGATGGCTAGGTTTGGGTGCATTATATATATTGCTTGGTTATGATTTGTGTAAGTATGTTGCATTAACCGGGAGGGGGATTATGCACTGAGTCTTGATGACTTACCTTCTCCCTTATCTTTTCAGGTGACTCGTAGATCGCGAATGAGGAGCCGGTAGGACTCGAGGTGGCCATTCATTAAAACACATTCGGTTTTGCATGGATTTTTGATTTGGGTATTTACTTTAAACTTGGTTTTCATTTCTATTTGGGTTTGTAATAAGGCCTTTTAAATCATGCTTTTGGATTATTTATATGCTTTGGATTTGTTTTATACATGGCTAAGTAAATTACTTGATTAATTTAATAATATGAACGCAATGGTTTTCAAAACTTTACCGTCAGGTGATATAAATTAATTGATAACAAACAACAAACTCAAATGGATTTCAAGCTTAAGTTTTCCACGTTCAACTTAATTGATTTCTAAATAACTAAAAAGAACCCTTCGGTTTATAAATGACACAAACGCTTTCTAAACCTATGGATCAACAATTAAGTTTTAAAGATTTATTATCGGGATTTCAAAGTATATCATGGGTTTTTAACTAATCATGCACTTGATTTCTACAAACATAAAACAACAAAGAGTTTTTCACTAAAATTTAACCGGTAACCTGTTTTCTTCAAAACAATTTCCTCTATGACATGCCAGATTCGGTCGTGGTGTGTTGACCGAGTTTGGGGTGGTACAAAGTGTGCGATACGTTACATCAATTGCACTGTGTGTACGGATTTACGTATCTTACGGAGATATAATTCAATGAATGGAGTTATCCGAAAAGTGATAAATAGGTAGGTGATGTATGATAATTGAATAATTAAAATATCAATGAGGTAAATTGTGCTTGTATACGAAAGTAAAGTATCGAGAGGTGATTATTAATCTATGAGTTTGATTGAATGAATGAATGGTATGTTAGTAGTCGATTTTTGAGACCTATTGATTTTGGTAGTTGTTGAATGGTAGCATGCTCTATGTAATTGCATTTACGAATTCATTATTATCAAGTAAGTTGATTTAATTAACCTTATATGTTCGGCCACAAAGGTATGTGCATATGTGATGATGAATTGAATTTGCATATAAGTGGTTATATGTGATATTATATTAAATTCGAATATATGAGTACATGTGATAATTTAATTAACTTTGGATGATCGGTTATATATATGATAATGCATTAAACTAGTATATTCGGCCATATGTGATTGTATAATGAATCATGTGTATTTGATCTAATAAGTAATTTTTAGATGTTGAAATGAAAATTTTATATCATATGTATTTATATTTGAATTATATGAATTGAAAGGTAAGAAAGAAAATTTGGTAGTTCATATGTATATACGTGAAGAAATGTATATGTATTTGATTTGAGATGGGAAAGTGATTTATAGATCGATGTGAAATCTATTATTGAATGTGTGAGTGTTTGGCCTTAAGGCTATGAAAGGTGAAAGTTTAAGAATGATGATATAAATTATGAGTAAGTGAAGTTACTTAACGAGGAACATGGATTATATGAGAAAAGTGATTGTACATGTGTATGTGATTAACCAAATTTGGCCTATTTGAATTAAATTATATATGTTCCTATGGTGAATTATTTGCTTATGGCTTACTAAGCTTTCAAAGCTTACTTTGTGTAATTTTCCTATGTTTATAGAGTTTCGAAGACTTGCTCGGGTTGGAAGTCGAAGGAGATCTCATCACACTATCCAATTTTCGCTTCGATAAATAAATGCTTGGAGATTTGGTTATGTTGCATGTATAGACTAGTTTTGATATTACTAGTTTTGAAGTTGTATATATTTGTATAAGCCATGCGAAAATGGCTTGTCCATCTTGTTAATCTTGGAATTTATATTTTGGCTTGACGATTTCGTTTGATTTGGTTTTGGTATATTTATAAGTATGGTTAATGTATAGAGTTTAAATGAAATGAAGTAAAGATGTTATAATCTAGTTAACCATATTTTGCAATGAAACAATTTTTGGTTAGCAGCAGTGACGTGATTTTGAAAAATCACTGTAACATCCTAAATCAGGGCCTTTCCATTTTATGTGTTTGTATGTGAATACTATGTTTGACATGCTAGTTTAGGGTACTTTAGGGTCCAGGAATGAGTTAGGGGTAAGTCGGGGTCTTGGTGAAAATTTACTTTTTGAGCACTTTTAGGGAAGCTAGCTGAATTGGGCCTTAAGGGATATTGTTTGTGTTGGATGACACAAAGGAGTGCCTTAGCAAAGTGTCAAGGAGGCGCCACTTAGATCTCAGGGAAGTGACGCCTCAGGGAAGCTGGAGGGACTTAGTTCGAGCTACAGGAATTCCCTTTTAGGGATTTCTTTTTTACGCCAAGGCAAGGGAGAGTTGCACTCAGGATGGACTCTAGTGGATGAGTGTTGAATGGGTCAATATCTTTGAATGAGTGGAAGAGAGCAATTCAAGGAGTTTGAATTATTCAAACAAGTTTGAATGGGTGATTAGGAGAAAATTAAGGAGAAAAACAGGGGATTGAGCAAGGGGTGTAAGTGGTAGCCGAAATTCAAATGCTTGGTGTAGGAGGGGGGATCAGTTTAGCCTATGTTGGAGTGTGCTGAAATTTACAGTGGCCATAGGACTCTGTAGTGTCATTGTTGCGCAAATTTCGGGTTTGGGAGGTAGGTGCTGAATATGGTTTGTTTTGCCTTGTGCCGAAAATGTCTAAGGTGTCCAAGTGGGTTCTTTTTGTTTTGAGTTTTATTTCTCTTCTTATTTTATTTTCTCTGAAACACAAATCTCTCACTATTGCTGAAATCCTCTTGACTCACACTTTCCATGATTCTTCTTCTTATTCTTCTTCTTGTTCTCTCTGAAAGTTGAAACCCTTTTTCCCTTTTCTTCGTTTTCCTTTGAGCACCATAACCGCATCTATTATTCATCTTTTCTTCTTTTTCCTTTTTCCATTTCAAAGCCAAAAACCCCTAACTCCATTCTCATCTTCATTCTCTGTGCAATAGCCGAATATCCCCATCCAAAGTTCTCTTCTCGAATTTCTCTCTGCAAACTGAATCTTCATGGTCTTCTTTTCTTCATCTTTTCTTTTGATCACTTCTAAAACTGAAATCTCCTAAGTTCCATTGGTAGTTCTTTTTCGGCTCTTTCATCTTCTCCCCTGCTTTGCCAAATCTTCTCTTCTACTTTGCTAGTGCCAAATCCTCTTAGGTGATAACTGGATCTCCTGTGTTAAGGTGGAAAGAGGGTGTCGCATTCCTTTGGAGACTTTCGAGATTCGCTTGACTTGTGGATCAAGCCTAAAGCTTCGGCTTTTTTCGATCTAGGTAAGGAGATCTTTTCTGCTAATATGTTAATCTATTCACATTTACCCTAGGTGTTAACTCGGTCTTCTGACAAAGATTTGTTCCGTGGACTCGAATGCCAGCAATTCTAAGGAGGGGGTTGGACCCGTAAACCTAGCCCTAAGTTTAAGAAGCGAGCAGTGTCGGTAGTTCGGGATTGGCCACTGGGTTGTGGGCCGGCTTCTGAACAGAATCATAGACAGATAGCTGTGGTTTCGATTAGCGATAGTGTCGACGTAGAGAGCGTGATATTATGTGTTATCAGGTGTGTGACTCTCACTCACTTCATATGTTATTTTGTTAGTTGTTAGTATGTCTGAAAGCCGAAGTGACATTCTGGGTCACTAAAATACCCTTGTGGGTAAAAGCGAGGACTCCTGGTAAGTCTATTATGTTTTGCTATCAATGAATGCATATATGGAAACCTAAATGTGCCATGTTAATTAATCGTTAAGCATGATCATACCATAATGTAAAGCATGTACATGAAAATGGGATACGATGAGAAGAGGGAGGAAACATGATCTTTTCAGAATGTCACCAGTGGTTAGGTACCACAAGTGGGTTGGCCCCACATATTATCAATTTGTGACTAAGTCTCAGTGGTTTGGAACCACCAGTGGTTAGGTACCACATATATCTTATTTCTGTGACTCGTCCTAGTGGTTTGGTACCACAGTGGGTTGGCCCTACAAATTGATATAAGGTATTGTCACCAGTGGTTAGGTACCGTAAGTGGGTTGGCCCCATATATGATTACTTGTGACTTTTGTCACCAGTGGTTTGGAACCACCAGTGGCTTGATGCCACAAATATTGGGTAGACACAGGAGATACGGATGGATGCATAGGTTGGTTGGGTTGCATGGCATACTTACTTTGCATATGAATCTGTGTGAGAGCCTAATATCTTTTGGACGGGGATTTACACACTGAGTCTCGGTGACTCACCCCTTCCCTTAATCTTTGCAGGTAATCCTTAGACTACGGATACGAAGTCGAGGTGGACTCGAGGTAGCCATGCATGATATTTTGGTTTTTGCTTTAATAGTTAATTTGGAGTTATTTTACTTTAATTTGGATTTTGGGTAATGTAATAAGGCCCTTTAAACGTTGGTTGGGTTTTTATTTGTTTTATAAATTTTCTTCTTTTTTATCTGATTATTAAGATATGTTTAATACGGTTTCGAAATGGGTGATTTCCAAAATTTAAAGAACTTCGGGATTTTTAAGATTTTACAATTGGGTAATTAACATTCAGGTTTTAATAACAAGGCAACTCAACTTTTCAAGCTAAGATTCAAGATTGTTTTCAAATGATCACTCAATACAAACTCTTTTTCTATAAAATCAAAGATTTTTCCGAACTCATGACAATAACCCGGTTCTCAAAAATGTTTTCTTCCCTGTGACATGCCAGATTCAGTCGTAGTGTTTTGACCGGGTTTGGGGTGTTACAATCACCAAAAATAGGAGAAAGGGAATTAGAAAGTGAATAAAATATAGAATTATATCTTATTGTGTCTATTTTTATATGAAAGAAACAGAGTAGGAAGAGGAATTTTATATTCTGTGATATTTTAATTTTAGTGAGACTGATTCTGAATGACTTCGTGGTTCCCTGTTCTGTCTTGGAAAAATCATTCAAAATTGTGAGTTATAAATTATATGTATAGATTCCTTAATGAGTCTTTTTTCAATAGAAACAAGTGGGAGCAACATATGAAAACTGTACAATGAGATATTTGAATTTAGGTTAAGAGAGGTCAGAACCATTGGTCAGTGAAACAGGGGAAACTTTAATGAATAAACTGTACTAAATGGCTAAGCCAAAAATTCTGGAAAAATTGTAGTAAAAAGATATATGAGTCTAGTTTCAAAGAAAATTTACGATTCTAAAATTTGAGTTTCCTAACTTGAGTTATATTCAATTTAGTCAATATGATGCAGATGGACAGTTTCAATTTTTATGCCCCAAATTAGTAGTTAAGTCCGGTAATACCTCGTAACCCCTTTCCGGTGACGAATAAGGGTTAGGGGTGTTACATGTCATGAGAAAGATCAAGGAGGATATTACAAAGGTAAAAACGCCGTTGAGAATGGTTTGGAGAGAAATGGTAAGAAGAGGACTGATATTATCAGATTTTGTAGAAGGATGTGAAGGAGTAAGGGACTACTGTGAGTTCCACAAAGCAGAAGGGCACAAGATCCAGGAATGTGCTGAGTTTAGGGTCTTAGTACAAAGCCTTATGGATAATAAAGAATTGGAATTTTATGAAGAAGGTTCAGAGGGAGGAAACATATATGCAACAGAAGGAGAATTGACAAAGCAAAAAGTCAATTACCCAAGGATCATTATCTCCCGGCCAAGAAATACGGAGGGCGGAACACAAGTGGCGCCAAAGGTCGTAATCCAGAAACCTGTTTCCTTTCCTTACAAGGATAACACAATGGTACTTTGGAATTACGACTGTAATGTGACAATACCGGTCCAAGGAGGTCCAAAATGAAGGATCTTACACACGTAGTGGAAGGCGTTACGACTCAGGAAACGTCAGAACAGAACAAGTAAAATCAAAGACCTTGGTAGTTGAGCGAGAGAAAGAGGCTGAAGTACTTATCAATGAACCTGTAAAAGAGGAAGATGCTAAAGAATTTCTAAGATTCTTGAAGCATAGTGAGTACAGCATGGTAGAGCAGTTGCGCAAACAACCTGCTCGCATATCAGTGCTAGCCTTGCTTTTAAGTTCAGAAGTGCATCGTGAGGCATTGATGAAAGTGTTGAAAGAGACCTATGTTACTAAAGATATATCTGTCAATAAACTTGACCGTTTGGTTAGTAGTATAAGTGCCGACAACTTTATTTACTTCAGTGATGATGAAATTCCGCCTGGGGGTATGGGATCGACCAAAGCTCTGCATATTACTACTCGTTGCAAGGGATTCACTCTGCCAAGTGTGTTAATAGTTAATGGATCGGCTTTGAATGTCTTACCATTATCTACACTGAAAAGATTTCCTATAGACAGTTCTCACATGAAACCATGCCAGAACATAGTGAGAGCATTTGATGGCACTGAGAGAAGAGTGATGGGAAGGATTGACAGAACGTTGTTGATTGGGCCAAACACATATGAAGTAGATTTTTTGGTAATGGATATCAAGCCTTCTTACAATTACTTGTTGGGGAGGCCCTGGATTCATTCAGTAGGGGCAGTACCCTCATCACTGGATAAAAAATTGAAACTAGTAACAGAAGGTCGGCTGGTTACTATAAATACGGAAGAGGACATCATAGCAACTGTTACCAACGATGCGCCATGTTTAGAGGCGAATGAAGAGGAAACTGAATGCTCTTTTTGATATTTAGAGCCTGTAAATGCAACATTCATATTGGAAGGAAATGAGGTTTCAGTGCCTAAGATATCCAAGACCACGAGAATGGGCCTGTAAATGATGATGGGGAAAGGAGCCTTACCAGGAAAAGGACTGGCTAGACATCTTTAATGAGAGATTCAAGTTCCAATGCTGAAAGAGAAAAGAGATCGTTTTGGCTTAGGTTTTAGGCCAGATGCTAGACAAAGGAAGAGGGAAATAGAGAAGAAGCAAGAGAGAAGAAGGGCACGGCTGAATGGGGAAGAAGTCAAGTGGGAATCGATGATATTCCCTCACATATCCCCGACTTTTATATCAGGAGGGATAATTCACCCGAAGAGAGGATTATTGGAAAATGAAAATCTTCACATCAACGCCATACACGAGGAAGAAACTGGGCAAAGAAACCTGTTGGCCATTTGCCCTTATGAACCTGGAAGTGTTTTGAACAATTGGACTGCAGAGGAACTTCCTGTAGTTTTTAGAGATTACACAGAGTAATGTTCAGAACACGCTTGTTGATTTTAAGCCTAGGAACAATAAGATTTCTTTTGTGAAATAGGCTCATGTTCAGACATCTTTTGTTTCAATAAAATACATCTTTAATGATCAATTCTGGCAAATATTCTTTCATTTTTTATATTCTTTTGATTTTCTAATTTCATTCCAAAATTTTTTTATTCTCATTCATATCATGTGAATAGTTGCTCTTGAATTCATTTGTTCTTTGTACATTCTTTTGTACCTACCACAGGTCCCTAGATATCAACGACATGAGCAACGATACTACAGATTCAGAGGTCCATTTTAAGCAAGACATGTGTTTAGAGGAATCTCAGGATCTTGAAGGTGACAGAGATTGTGACTTGCCTCCAGATTTGTTAACAATGGTAAAGCAAGAAGAAAAACAGATTTTACCCCATGAAGAGGTGGTAGAGAATATTTTCTTAGAGGAAGGAAAGGTAGTGAAAATTGGAACACGCATAGCTGAGGAGACGAAGCAAGACCTTGTTGAGTTACTACGGAAATTCAAAGACGTCTTTGCATGGTCATACCAATATATGTGATAAACCGTAAAAGTAACATATTTTAAGCCCATATTTAGCATGCTTTTGGTTGATTTAAGCCTTGAATTGTGTAATTTGGTGCTCTTAATCCTTTGTTTTCATGTTTTATACTCAGGAGAGCACCAGATGACAAAAAGATTGGAAAACGGGCCCAAAACAGAGTAAATGGGCCATATCACCAAATCGACACGGCCTGGGCCCAAGACCACACGGCCATGCCTCATTCAACAACCTCAAACACAGCCTGGCCACGACTTACACGGGCATGTGCCATGGGGGTGTCCCTGCCACGGCCAAGAGGAGTTTTACTCAGATTTGGATACTTGGAGGCAAAGAAACACATTCCAAAGCCTATTCAAACACCCTAGTAGGAATTCTACTTGAACTAGGATACTTAGGGGCCAAGTAAGGCATCTCAAAGTCTATATAAACACCCAAGGGGGCAACTTGAAGGGGAGTTCGGCAGAAGCCTTCTGCCAGGGCTTTTGTCAGGGCGTCCAGCTAGGCCAAAGAGGGCAGATTTGTGGGATTTACTCGAAGATAGCCAGTTGATCCATCTCAAGAAGCCAGAATTATACTCAAGACAGAGGATCTCTCCTTTAATTCCTTCAGGGAGTTTTAGGGATTTCTTTTGTTTTATTTTATCTTTTTTTTTTTTGAGATGTTTTCTTTTATTATTATGAACTAAACCCTAAGATACCTGAGGGGGATGAAACCTAAGACGAATCTTGTTATCGTTTACTGAACTATATGATAAATATTTGACTTGTTCTTAATTATGTGTTATTAATTCTTGTGTTGATATTTTTGAGATATTAATTTAAGTCTAATGTGCTTAGGTGGAGGAGCAAAAGTCCTGCCTAAGAGTAGATCTAGCATAATTAAGCGGAGTTGATCGCACGCCTAGAGATAGGGTGACGAGATTTTATCAGATTAGGGTGAAACCTAATATGGGAGTCCATAGATCGAGTTAATGCGATTCTAGGGGTTTTAATTAGAAAGAGATTTCAATTAATAAACCTAGGGTTAGACGTTAGTCTCCTCGAGAGAGGGTTTAATATAACTTAGGGAATCTTACGGATCAAGTCAAGTGAATAAATCGTTTGGTTCAGAGTTAGAAAATAAATGAAGTCTAGGTGGATTGTTCCTTGGGTGTCGTTTTAATCAATTGGTTTTTCCTAAAGTTATTTTCCCAAATTCATTCTCTTTGTCTTTGCATCTTTAGTTTAGTTGTTAGTTAATTTTAGATTAGATAAAAATTCATTTAATTCTTAGGCTAGATAATAAAAAGAGAGTTAGTATTAGTACTTTTGGTTGCTTTGGGTTCGACAATCCGGTCTTGCCTTAGTTATCATATTGTTCGATAGGTGCACTTGCCTGAAATCGTTGTCATAGTTAGTTTCTAGGTTCGATCATTCTTTTATATAAATGTTAAGACTTTGACATCGCATAAAACAACGATCAAGTTTTTGGCGCTGTTGTCGGGGAACTAAAATATTAAGAACACTTAATTTTTATTACGTTAGCCATTTTTATTTTTATTTTATTTAATTTTTATTTTTAAAACTTTGCTAATTTTTTTTCCTTTTGTTCCCGTCAGGTACCTATAGTTTATGACTAGAAGGACCCGACAGGACCCCTACTCTACAACAGTGATATTGAAGGTACCGTTCGCAGAAATCGCAGAGAAATAAGGCGAAGCTTAAACTACATAGAAGAAGAGCAAGAAGCCAAAATAAATACTACGGAAGAGATGGCTGAAAATCATCCGCCACCTCCAGAGATAGCCGTAAATCATGCTCCTCGAACTATGTATAATTATTGATAAACCGTAAAAGCAACATATTTTAAGCCCACATTTAGTATGCTTTTGGATGATTTATCCCTTGATTTATGTAAAAAGGTGCTTTTAATCCTTTCTTTTCATGTCTTATAACCAGGAGAGCACCCGAGGATGAAAAGAACGTAAAACGGGCCCAAAACGGAGTAAATGAGCCATATCACAAAATTGACACAGCCTGGCTCAGAAACCACACGACCGTGCCACACCAATCATCTAGAACACGGCCTCTCCCCCGATTTACACGGCCGTGCCACATTAAGGAATCTGAACATGGCCTGAAGTCGATCCACACGGGCGTGCTACATGATCGTGCCTCTATCGTCAGAATGAGTAATTTCAGTCGGAAAAGGATACTTAGGGAGAAAGAATTGCATTCCAAAGAACCTATATATATCCCCTAAGTGCCACCATTAAGAGGGAGTCGAGCTAGGCCAAGGAGCCAAGCCGAAAAGGTCAGAATTATAGGAATCGCTCGAAGTTAGACAGCTGATCCATCGCAAGAAGCCGGAATTATACTCAAGACGGCGAAATTCTCCTTCAATTCCTTCAGGGAGTTTTAGGGATTTCTTATGTTTTGTTTTATCTTTTCTCTTGAGGTGTTTTCTTTCTTAGTTATGAACTAAACCCCTCATATACCTGAAGGGGATGAAACCTAGATGAATCTTGTTATTTGATTTCTGAATTTTATGATAATCACTTAGTTTGTTCTTAATTATGCATGCTTAATCCAAATCTAATGTGCTTAGGTGGAAGAGGAATAGACCCTGCTTCAGAGTCGATCTAGCGTAATTAAGCGGAGTTAATCGAACGCCTAGAGATAGGGTTACAATATTTTGCCGGATTAGGGTGAAACCTAATATGGGAATCCACGGATTGATTTACTGCTATTCTAGGGGGTTATTATAAGAGAACGAGAGTTCCACTAATTAACCTAGGGTTAGACGTTACTCACATCGAGAGAGGGTTTAATATAGGTTAGGGAGTCCTACGGATCAAGTTAAGTAAATAAATCATATAATTCAGGGTTAGATAACGAGTGAAGTCTAGGTTGATTCTTCCTGAGGGTATCATCGTGATCAATTGAGTTTTTCTTCAAGTTATTTTCCAATTTGTTCTTTTTGTCTTTGTCCTTAGCTTAGCCGTCATTAATTTAAATTAAAACAACTTCACTTTATTTTTAAGGATAAATAATAAAAAGAAAGTTAGTATTAGTACTTTTAGTTCCTTTGGGTTCGACAATCCAGTCTTGCCTAAGCTATACTACTGTTCGATAGGTACACTTGCCTTTAATCGTTGTCAGAGTTAGTTTCCAGGTTTGATCAGTATTTTATAAATTTTAAAGCTCTGATTTCAGCGATCAAGTTTTTGGCGCCGTTGCCGGGGAACCAAAATATTAAGAAAACTCTATTTTTATTACTTTAGCCATTATTTTTAATTTTTAGCAATTTATTTTGTTTTTAGTTTAATTTTTAATTTTGCTAATTTTTCTCTCTTTCTTTTCTTTTCAGGTACCTTTAGTTTATGACTAGAAGGAACCCGAGAGGACCTTTAGTATACGATAGTGATATTGAAGCTACCGCTCGAAGGAATCGCCGAGAAATCAGGCGAGCCTTAAACTATACAGAAAGAGAGGAAGAAGATAGATCCAATCCTACTGAAGGGATGGATGAGATTAATCCACCACCACATGATATGGGGGAACGCAACGCTCTACGTACCATGTTTGATTATGCTAAACCACATTTAACAGGAGCAGAATCGAGTATTGTTAGGCTTGCTCTAGCCGCTAATAATTTTGAATTAAAGCCTAACACAATACAAACGATTCAACAGTTTGTTTAATTTGATGGTTTACAAGACGAAGATCCAAATACTCATATAGCCAATTTCTTAGAGTTCTGTGATACCTTCAAAATAAATGGCATTTCTGATGATGCCATACGTCTTCGGTTATTTCCTTTTTCATTAAGAAATAAAGCCAAACAGTGGTTAAACACGTTACAATGAGGGTCAATCACTACATGGGATCAGATGACCAAAAAGTTTTTAATGAAATATTTCCCACTGGCCAAAACGGCCAAATTGCGGAATGATATCTCTTCTTTTGTACAGATGGACTTAGAGACATTGTACGACGCATGGGAGAGATACAAGGATCTCTTGAGAAGGTGTCCACACCATGGTTTACTCTTGTGGCTACAAGTCCAAACATTCTATAACGGTGTAAACCCCTCAACGAGGCAACTAATCGACTCAACAGCCGGTGGAACATTGAATAATACAACTCCAGAAGCGGCGTACGAGTTCATTAAAGAAATGTCACTGAATAATTATCAGTGGCAAGTTACAAGGACGAAACCGATGAAATTAGCCGGAGCTTTCAACATAGACACAATAACCACGCTATCAATGCAGATGGAGATGATGAATTAAAAGATTGACAGTTTGTGTTCTTTGCAGGTACATCCAGTCATGCAATACAACGCAAGTGGAACCGTGGCGAATCCTGAGTACCCACCCTACAAACCGGAAGCAGAGAGCGAACAGATGAACTATATAGGTAACAATTTCAGATCCAATAATAATCCTTATAGTAACACTTACAATTCAGGTTGGAGGAAACACCCAAATTTTTCATGGGGAGGTTAAGGAAACCAAGGAAATCAAAGACAACGACCTCCTCAAAATTTCCAAAACCAGCCCTATCCACAAGAGAAAAAACCAACCCTCGAAGAGATACTGACAAGGTTCTCAGCAAACACAGGAAAACGTCTCCAAGAAACTGAGAGGATAATCAAAAGCAACGAGAGCTGAATTAGGGAAATCACTAAGTCAGTGAAGGAAGTTACTAATGCAGTAGAACAACTTGCAAAGCTAATGTCAGAACGACCTCAAGACCGTCTACCAAGCAACACTGAGATTAATCCAAATGAGCAAATTCAAGCAATAGCAGCTTAGGAAAATACAGAAATAGACGAACCCATCCCACAACAAGAAACCAAGGAAGAAAAAGGTAAAATCAAGGTAAAACAAGAAAGGCCAAAACTGATAATTAAGGAGTACCAACCTCGCATACCGTACCCCGAAGCATTAAAAAGAGACGATTCAGAAGAACAGTTAGAGAAATTACATATTAACTTACCTCTTCTTAAAGCTCTTTTCAGATGCCAGACTCGAGAAAATTTTTAAGACAGCTCCTAACAAACAAATGCAAATTAGACGAAGAGCTACACATTGAACTCAACGCAAAGTGCTCAGCAATTCTACAAAATAGACTACCACAGAAATTAAAAGATCCAGGGAGTTTTACAATTCCATGTTTAATTGGTAGTTTAACTATAGATAATGCGTTAGCTGATTTAGGGGCAAGCATAAATGTCATGCCTTATACATTGTTTAAACGACTAGGTCTAGGGAAACCCAAACAAACTAGGATGAGTATTCAATTAGCTGATAAAACTGTTAGAATTTCTAGGGGCATTATCGAAGATGTTCTCATAAAGATCGATAAACTTGTTTTCCTAGTAGATTTTGTTGTTTTAGCCATGGATGAGGACAATTCGATCCCCTTAATTTTAGGAAGACCTTTTCTAGCAACTGCCAAGACTAAAATTGACGTTGCCATAGGAGAACTCATACTTCGTATAGGTGACGAATCAATCAGTCTTCAAGCTCTTGACTCGGCCAGGGCAACAATATATGGAGGTAAGAAAGTCAATACAGATGATAATCAAATTGTTCAACCTTCATCGCAGGAAACATCACAAGGACACAACCCTGAGCTGACTCCTAAAACCCAAATCACCAAAGAGGAAGTACATAAGGAACAAAGCCTTAGGGTCAACAGATTAGACTGACAGAAGACACATGTGACAAAAGAACCAAAACCACAAAAGGTAAAATCAGAGGAACCACCAAAAGAAGGCACGATTGGACCTGATCTTCAGTTCAGTACCAACAAAGAAATAACTCACGAGGAGCAAAGATTCAAATCAACAACTTAGACGAGTGGAAAACACACTTCAAGGAAAAATTTGGGATACAAGAAACAGAGTTAAAACCACTCTATGAGATAGGCAAGTCCAAAAGCGAAGATAAGGTATTATTAGACCTACGACTATCTCCTCCGGACCCTAACACAAACAAAGAAAACCTTTTTAAGGTAATCAATGCTCTACCACACAAGACAGTCGAGGTAAGCAATCCTAATTTTGATGCTCTTAAAATAAATGCTACTCGACCTAAACCATACAATGAACATAAAATGGATAATATGAGGGAGGATATTCAAACCTTTAAAGCTCCCTGAATTTCTCAAACACGAGTAAAGTCTAGCTTAAGACTATAAACGAGCACTTCTCGAGAGGCAACCCGAGCACTAACTTTACTAATTTTTGTATTTATTTTCATTTTTACATTATTTTTCCTTTTTCTTTTCTCTTTTAATCTAATAAGAAGTGCAGATATCCAGGCCACACGGTCTTACACACGGCCGTGTTTGTGGCTGTGTGGACCATCGGAATCTTCATACTAACAGAGCAGAGGCCGTACGAACCAGTTCAACCACCTCCCGACGTCACGGATCCAACGACTATTCCCCACGGGCATCGACAGAATGACACGGTCGTGCTTCTTGGCTGTGTGAAGCTACTGACTTACATAGCACGACCAACACATGCCCATGGCTCCCAACCGTGCCTATATACTGACTTCCAAAGCAAGGGCGTAGATGGATGAAGCACAGGCATGGGGTAACAACATACTCCAACACACGGTCGTTCGAGGCGGCTGTGTAATTCGACACGCCCTCGGACCACGGGCGTGGGAACGCGCCAAGTTTTAAATTTTACTTAAACCCCACAGCCCTTCCCCCGCTCCACATCTCCTTCTTCCTTCTTTTTTTTTTTCAAAATTTTTCACTTTCCTTAGAAAAAGTGTCCAGACTCTTGAGCTACACCAGAACCATACCGAAGAAGCGTAAAAGGCCAAACTCCGTAAAGGAGGATGATGTACATGAGTTCATGTCGGCAGCTTCATCCAACCAATAGGCCAAGGGTCTTTGAGACCATTTAGTTTTTATTTTTGGTTTCTCTTTCCTTTCATTCTCTTTTTCTTTGATACTCTTATGCTTAATTTAGTTTACCTTAGTTTAGTTTCGTAGTGTCAGGTTCGAAAGGCTACTTGGGAATCACACCGACCACCATGATAACCACGCCACTTCCGCCACCGCCAGCTCCTCCCCAGCCTTAGAGGTCACACCCACCTCGCGAACCATCCAACAATAAGGACTTTTCGGCCCATTTATCTTCTATTCTCATTTCGTTTACATTTTTGTTTCCTCTCTCTTGATCTTTCTTATTTTTAAATATATACTTAGTTTATTTTAATTAGGTCTTAATAAATCCTGGCTACTTCTCAGAGCGCTACCCAATTTCTTCATCTAGCGCAGGTTCGTCATCTAGAACGACCATCACTGCCACCAAAGACACTTATTCGGGAAAACATCCACAATTCAGGGAGTAATTCCTTCCCCTTCTCTTTTGATTTATCCCTTAAATGTTATTATCTATCTTTGTACATTGAGGGCAATGTACATCTTAAGTGCGAGGGGAGGGGGGAATAGTTATTCTGAGAAAATGCCTAACTTTCTTCATTATTCTCAAACCATGAGGATAAAAATTCCTAGCTTTCTGCATTGTTCTCAAAATCCCTGAATTTAATATTGTTTGAATGTAATTTTCTCATATTACTAATTAAGATGAAATTTCTAATGATTTATGATTTTTATTGAGATGTTTTTGAATAAGTCATAGTTAATTGTGCATTGATGATTAAATTTGAAGAATACTAGGGAATCAAGCATGATAAGTCTAATTTTCAAAAATTTAAAATTTTTAGGTTGTTAACCTGAATTTGAATGTTATCTTGAAGTTGAAATTTATAAGGTTGATGTCAAAAAAAACCCCATAATTTTTGTGAGATTTTGAGCCTTCTAGAGCATAATTCTTTTTTGTGCTCACTTTATTGATTATGAGTGTGTCAACTCTGAACTGTTATTCTAGAACTTGCCTCGTTTATACATGTTGAGACCACAGTTATGATTTGATATACCGAGATGATAAAGGCACCTAGGTTTTAACCCACTTACTCCAGTACAAAGCCTACCCTCATAATTAACCCCTAGTGAACCCCGTTGAGCCTAACAACCCTTTTTATTGACTCAGTCGCTAATATTAACCCCAAAACCCTTTGTATTTGTTATCACCCTTCTTTTTGACTACCCTTTAATAGAGATATAATTTGATTAGTTACCTAAGTTTTTATGAACTATTATTTGAAGTTGTCTTTACTTAGTTTGTTCTTAATAAAAAAATCAAAGTATAGTCAGTATTAGTATTATGAAGAGTGAGCTTATACAAGTTAAAGTCGAATTATCAAAAGAAAAAAAAAAGCTCGTAGGTTTATTATTATTTTCAGTTGATGTAATTATTATCTTAGAAATTTTTAGGTAGGTAACTTATCAATTCAATCTTGATTCTAACCTTCTAGTTTCAAGCCTTTATCCATACCTTTAACCCTAGCCCCGTTACAACCCTAACAAAGACCTCTTGATCTGTTATCATTTCATTTTACAGTGGTGGAGATTTAATTTTTAGGCAAGCCTATGGGATTAACTTTTCAGGTTCGACTTATGAGTGCTTAATCTTGACCCTTAAACACTTTTTGAGTGATATGAGTGAATCTTTTGTGAGGATGTCAATCCTTGTCGGTTTTGAATTAAATGTACTCATTCAGATAAGGGGAGATACCTAAGTTTTCATGCTACAAATGAATGACTTATCTTGTTTGAATCCTTAGGAATCTTTGAGTTAAATTATCCATGTATAAATTATCTATGAATTAGGATAAGGCATTGTTGATAAGAATTATTAATCATGGAAAGTTCGTTTTAATTGTAGTTGAGAATTTTGCTTGAGGACAAGCAAAAGGTTAAGTGTGGGGGTATTTGATAAACCGTAAAAGCAACATATTTTAAGCCCCCATTTAGTATACTTTTGGATGATTTATCCCTTGATTTATGTAAAAAGGTACTTTTAATCCTTTCTTCTCATGTCTTATACCCAGGAAAGCACCTGAGGATGAAAAGAACGTAAAACGGGCCCAAAACAAAGTAAATGGCCCATATCACGGAATTGACACGGCCTGGCCCAAAGACCACACGGCCGTGCCAAACCAATTATCTAGAACACGACCTCTCCCCCGATTTACACGGCCGTGCCTCATTAAGGAATCCGAACACGGCATGAAGTTGATCCACACGGGCGTGCTACATGGTCGTGCCTCTGCCGTTAAAATGAGTAATTTTAGTCGGAAAAGGATACTTAGGGAGAAAGAATCGCATTCCAAAGAGCCTATATATATCCCCTAAGTACCACCATTAAAAGGGAGTCGAGCTAGGCCAAGAAGCCAAGCCGAAAAGGTCAGAACTGTAGGAATTGCTCGAAGTTAGCCAGTTGATCCATCCCAAGAAGCCGGAATTATACTCAAGACGGCGAAATTCTCCTTCAGTTCCTTCAGGGAGTTTTAGGGATTACTTATGTTTTGTTTTATCTTTTCTCTTGAGATGTTTTCTATCTTAGTTATGAACTAAACCCCTCATATACCTGAAGGGGATGAAACCTAGATGAATCTTGTTATTTGATTTTTGAATTTTATGATAATCACTTAGTTTGTTCTTAATTACGCATGCTTAATCCAAATCTGATGTGCTTAGGTGGAGGAGGAATAGACCCTGCTTAAGAGTAGATCTAGCATAATTAAGCGGAGTTGATCGAACGCCTAGAGATAGGGTTACGAGATTTTGCCAGATTAGGGTGAAAACTAATATGGGAATCCACAGATTGATTTACTGCTATTCTAGGGGGTTATTATAAGGGAACGAGAGTTCCAGTAATTAACCTAGGGTTAGATGTTATTCGCCTTGAGAGAGGGTTTAATATAGGTTAGGGAGTCCTACGGATCAAGCTAAGTAAATAAATCATATAATTCAGGGTTAGATAACAAGTGAAGTCTAGGTTGATTCTTCTTGAGGGTATCGTCGTGATCAATTGAGTTTTTCTTCAAGTTATTTTCCAATTCGTTCTTTTTGTCTTTGTCCTTAGCTTAGTCGTCATTAATTTAGATTAAAACAACTTCACTTTATTTTTAAGGCTAGATAATAAAAAGAAAGTTAGTATTAGTACTTTTAGTTACTTTGGGTTCGACAATCCGGTCTTGCCTAAGCTATACTACTGTTCGATAGGTACACTTGCCTTTAATCATTGTCAGAGTTAGTTTCCAGGTTCGATCATTCTTTTATAAATTTTAAAGCTCTGATTTCAGATCAATTATGCTAAACCTAGTTTAATAGGAACTGAGTCAAGTATTTTTAGGCCTACTATTACTGCAAATAATTTTGAACTGAAACCTAACACTATACAGATGATACAACAGTTTGTTCAGTTTCATGGTTTGCAGGATGAGGACCCTAACACACACTTAGCAAATTTTCTAGAATTCTGTTATACCTTCAAGATAAATGGCGTTACTGATGATGCCATCCATCTTCGGTTGTTTCCCTTTTCTCTGAGGAATAAAGCCAAATAGTGGTTGCATTCTCTTCCACGAGGATCAATCACTATATGGGATCAAATGACCGAAAATTTTTATTAAAATATTTTCCACCAGCCAAAACGGCCAAGTTAAGGAATGATATCTCTTCTTTTGTGCAGATGGATTTAGACACACTTTACGACGCATGGGAGAGATACAAGGATTTGTTGAGGAGGTGCCCACACCATGGATTACCTTTGTGGCTACAGGTCCAAACTTTCTACAACGGTGTAAACCCTTCAACAAGGCAACTAATCGATTTAGTTGCCGATGAAACCCTGAATAACAAAAGTCCTGAAGTAGCCTACGAGTTTATAGAAGAGATGTCACTGAATAACTATTAGTGGCAAGTTACAAGGACAAGGCCAGCCAAAGCAGCCAGAGTTTTCAACCTCAACGCAGTAACCGCGCTATCAAATCAGGTAGAGTTACTGCATAAGAAATTTGATGGTTTACATGGTTCTTCGCAGGTACATCCAGTTATGCAGTGCGACGCAAGTGGAGGAGTGGCGAATCCTGAGTACCCACCCTACGGATAGGGCATGGAGAGAGAACAAATGAACTATATGGGTAACAATTTCCAATCTAACAATAACCCTTGTAGTAATACTTATAATCCAGGTTGGAAGAACCACCCCAATTTCTCATGGGGCGGTCAAGGGAATCAAAGGCAACAACCGTCCCAAAACTTCCAACAACAGCCCTATCCACAGGTGAAGAAGTCGAATCTTGAGGAGATGCTGACAAATTTCATAGCAGCCTCAGAAAAATGTTCCCAAGATACAGAAACACGTTTCCAAAATATAGAAACAAAACTTAAGGCATAGACACATGAGCTCAAAGACCAAATTGGACAACTTGCTAAGCAGATCTCTGAGAGACCACAGGAAAGACTACCAAGCAACACCGAAACTAACCCAAGGGAGCAAATTCAAGCAATAATAGCTCAAGATAGTGAAGGGTTAGATGAGCCTAATTTGAAACAAAAGAATGTGGTAGAAGAAGGAAAGGTTGAGGTAAAACCAAAACTGGTGATCAAAGAGTACAAGCCTCGCGTACCATATCCTGAAGCGGTAACGAAAGATGACACAAAGGAATAGTTCGGTAAGTTTCTTAAACTTTTAAAGAAATTACATATTAACTTACCGTTTCTTGAAGCTCTTTGTAGATGCCAGATTCCAGGAAATTTTTAAAGAAGCTATTGACAAATAAGCAGAAGATAGACGAGGAATCACATGTAGAGCTGAACACAGTATGCTCAGTAATGTTGCAAAATATACTACTACAGAAATTAAAAGACCAAGGGAGTTTTACAATTCCATGTTTAATTAGTAGTTTATCTATTGATAATGCGTTAGCTGATTTAGAGGCAAGCATAAATGTCATGCCTTATAAAATGTTTAAACAACTAGGTCTAGGGAAGCCCAAACAAACTAGGATGAGCATTCAATTAGCGGATAAAACTGTTAGAATTTCTAGGGGCATAATCGAAGATGTACTCATGAAAATCGATAAATTCGTATTCCCAGTAGACTTTGTCATTTTAGACATGGATGAGGACAACACGATCCCCCTAATTTTAGGAAGACCATTCTTAACAACTGCCAGGACTAAAATCGATTTCAGTGCAAGTGAACTCATACTTTATGTAGGTAACAAATCAATTAGTCTCCAGGCTCTTGACTCGGCTAGGACATCGAGTAATCAAGGTGAAAACATTAATTCTATTAATAACCATTTGGTTAAACCTTCTTTTCAGGAAGCTCTATGAAACTAAACGACCGAGCCAGATCCTATACCTCATGCCAACAAGGACATAAGTCATGAGGAACGAAGGCTTCAGATCGATGAACTAGACGAGTGGAGGACACACTTCAAAGAGAAATTAGGAATACACAAAGCAAAACCAACACCATTTCGTGGGACAAATGAACTTAAGATCGGAGATCAGGTACTGTTAGATAAAGCAGATCCTCAAATACCTCATCCTAACCCTAATACAAATAAAGAAATCTCTTTTAAGGTAATCAATGTTTTCCCATACGGAGCAGTCGAGGTAAGTAATCCTACATTTCGTACTTTTAAAGTAAACGATACTCGACTTAAGCTTTACCATGATAGTAAAACCGATAGCATAAGAGAGGATGTTCAACTCTTCAAACCACCCTGATTATGCAAATGAGAGGTAAGTCTATCTCAAGACTTTAAACGAGCGCTTCTCGGGAGGCAACCCGAGCACTAACTCTACTAATTAGTTTTGTTTTATTTCTTTTCGTATTTAGGCATAGGTTCCCATACCCGCATAGCCTTGCACACGGCCATGGTCGTAGCCGTGTGGGCACCACAGTTAGGTAAAAGGGGGTGGTCGTAGACGTGTGGCAAAAGGACAAATGCATCTCTATTTAAACCCCCTTCTACCTTTTTCTTTTCTAGTTGTCTTTCTTCTTTCATTTTCCATTATTTACTTTTATTTTTATCTTTATTTTCTTTATTATTTTCTTCTTATTTTTCATGCCATTTAGATTTAGCTTAGGATATATCAAGCCGGCTACTTCAAGGGTTCAACTTCAAACACTTCAAGGCGCTACCGCACATTCACCTCTGCCAATCCTATCCAATTTCTTTTCAAATGACTCCATCCGAAATTCAGGAAGTTTCACTTCTCTCCCTATCTTATGATTTTATTATATTGCTATTATTTATCTTTGTGCATTGAGGACAATGTACATCTTAAGTGTGGGGGGGTTAACTATAGTATCATTTGAAAATCCCTGAATTATGCCTTGTTCTAAAGTAATTTCCTCATATTATGATTAGAATGAAATTTCCCCTAATTTATGATTTTTTTTGATATGTTTTGGATTAAGTCATTGATAATTGTGCATTGATGATTAAATTTGAAGGATATTAGAGAATCAAGCATGATAAGTCTATTTTTCAGAAATTAAAAATTTTTCTAGGTTGTCTACCTAAATTTGAATATTACTTTGAAGTTTGAAATTTACAAGGTTGACATCAAAAACCCATAATTTTTTGTGAGATTTTGAGCCTTATAAAACATATATTCTTTTTCATGCTCACTTTATTGATTATGAGTGTGTCAACATTGATTTGTTATTCTAGAACTTGCATCGATTATACATGTCGAGACCACACCTTTGATTTGATATACAGAGATGATAAAGGCACTTAGGTTTTAACCCACTCACTCCACTAAAAGCCTACCTTCACAATTAACCCCTAGTGAACCCCGTTTAATCCTAACAACCCTTTTTTTTTACTCACCCGCTAATATTAACCCAAACCCTTTGTATTTGTTATCACCATCCTTTTCAACTACCCTTATGTCAAGATTTGATTTGATCAGTTGCCTAACTATTTTATCTATTTTGATTATATTTGACTTGTCAAAAAAAAAAGGTAAAGTATATTCATTATTAGTTATGGTATTAAATGAGTTTATAAGTTGAAATTCCAATTGTTGAAGAAGAAGCTCGTACTATTAGTTCTCAATTAATGTAATTATTTAGGATTAGCTCAATTTTTCTAGTTAGGTAGATTTTGAAATTCAATCTCAATTTTAACCCTATAATTTAGCCTTTATCCACACTTTGACCCAAGCCCCGTTCCAACCCAGTTCAAGACCTTTTGATTTGTTTATCATCTCATATTATAGTGGTGGAGAGTTGATTTCTATGCAAGCTGATAAACCGTAAAAGTAACATATTTTAGGCACATATTTAGCATGCTTCTGGATGATTTATCCATTGATTTATGTAAAAAGGTGCTCTTAATCCTTTCTTTTCATGTTTTATACTCAGGAAAGCACCCGAGGATGAAAAGAACGAGAAACGGGCTTAAAACGGACCAAATTGTGCCAAAATAGAAATTGCCACGACCTGGGTGCAAGACCACACGGCCGTGCCTCATTAAAAGTTCGAACACAGCCTGGTCACGATTCACACGGGCGTGTGCCATGGCCGTGTCCCTGTCGTGGAAAAGAGCAATTTCATTCGGATTTGGATACTTAGGGGCAAAGAAACATATTTCGAAAGCCTATATAAACCCCCTAAGTATAACCTTCAAGGGGGCGGTTAGCTAGGCCAAGGAGTCGAGCCAGAAAGATCAGATTTGTGGAGATTTACTCGAAGATAGCCAGTTGATTCATCTCAAGAAGCTAGAATTATACTCAAGACGGCGGATCTCTCCTTCAATTTCTTCAAGGGGTTTTAGGGATTTCTTATGTTTTGTTTTTTATTTTCTTTTGAGATGTTTTCTTTTACTGTTATGAACTAAACCCTCAGATACCTGAGGCAGATGAACCTAAGATGAATCTTGTTATCGTTGGCTGAACTATATGATAAATATTTGACTTGTTCTTAATTATGTGTTCTTAATTCTTGTGTTGATATTTCCGGGATATTAATTCAAGTATGATGTGCTTAGGTGGAGGAGCAAAAGTCCCTGCTTAAGAGTAGATCTAGCATAATTAAGCAGTGTTGATCGCACGCCTAGAAATAGGGTGACGAGATTTTACCGAATTAGGGTGAAACCTAATATGGGAGTCCATAAATCGAGTTAATGCAATTCTAGGGGTTTAAATTAGAAAGAGATTTCAGTTAATCAACCTAGGGTTAGACGTTATTCACCTCGAGAGAGGGTTTAATATAACTTAGGGAATCTTACGGATCAAGTCAAATGAATAAATCGTCTGGTTCAGAGTTAGATATCAAGTGAAGTCTAGATGGATTCTTCCTTGGGTGTCGTCTTAAACAATTGGTTTTCTTTCAAGTTATTTTCTGAATTCATCCTCTTTGTCTTTACATCTTTAGTCTAGTTGGTAGTTAATTTTAGATTAGATAAACAATTCACTTAATTCTTAGGCTAAACAATAGAAAGAGAGTTAGTATTAGTACTTTTGGTTCCATTGGGTTCGACATTCCGGTCTTGCCTAAACTATACAACTGTTCGATAGGTACGCTTGCCTCAAAATTGTTGTCATAGTTGGTTTCCAGGTTCGATCATTCTCATTTATAAATTTTAAGACTTTGACATCGCGAAAACAACGATCAAGTTTTTGGCACCGTTGCTGGGGAACTGAAATATTAAGAAAGCTCAATTTCTATTACTTTATCCATTTTATTATTATTATTATTTATTTTTCCAATTTTTTTCTTTTGTTCCTTTCAGGTACCTCTAGTTTATGACTAGAAGAAACCCGATAGGACCCCTGCTTTACGACAGTGATATTGAAAGTACCATTCGCAGAAATCGCAGAGAGATAAGGCGAAGCTTAAACTACATAGACAACAAGCAAGAAGCCGAAATCAATACCACAAAAGAGGTGGCTAGTATGTATGATTATGCTAAACCTAGTTTAACAAGAACTGAGTCTAGTATCGTTAGGCCTACTATTGCTGCAAATAATTTTGAACTGAAACCTAACACTATACAGATGATACATCAGTTTGTTCAGTTTGATGGGTTGCAGGATGAGGATCCTAACACACACTTAGCGAATTTTCTAGAATTCTGTGATACTTCAAGATAAATGGCGTTCCTGATGATGCCATCCATCTTCGGTTATTTCCCTTTTCTCTGAGGAATAAAGCCAAACAGTGGTTGCATTCTCTTCCACGAGGGCCAATCACTACATGGGATCAAATGACCGAAAAATTTTTATTAAAATATTTTCTGCCGGCCAAAACGGGCAAGTTAAGGAATGATATCTCTTCTTTTGTGCAGATGGATTCAAAGACACTTTAAGATGCATGGGAGAGATACAAAGATTTGTTGAGGGGGTGCCCACATCATGGATTACCTTTGTGGCTAAAAGTCCAAATTTTTTACAACGGGGTAAACCCCTCAACAAGGCAATTAATCGATTCAGCCACTGGCGGAACTCTGAACAACAAAACTCCTGAAACAGCCTATGAGTTTATAGAGGAGATGTCACTAAATAACTATCAGTGGCAAGTTACAAGGACAAGGCCAGCAAAAGCAGCCGGAGTTTTCAACATCGACGCAGTGACCGCACTATCAAATCAGGTAGAATTGTTACATAAAAAATTGATAGTTTCCATGGTTCTTCGCAGGCACATCCAGTTATGCAGTGCGACGCAAATGAAGGAGTGGTGAATCCTGAGTACCCACCCTATGGACAGGGCATGGAGAGCAAACAAATGAACTATATGGGTAATAATTTCAGTTCTAACAATAACCTTTATAGTAATACTTATAATCCAGGTTGGAAGAACCACCCCAATTTCTCATGGGGCGGTCAAAGAAATCAGAGGCAACAACCATCCCAAAACTTCCAACAATAGCCCTACCCACAGGAAAAGAAGTCGAACCTTGAAGAGGTGCTGACAAACTTTATAGCAACCTCAAAAACATGTTTCCAGAAGGTAAAAACAAAATTAGAGGCATTGTTAAAAGAGTTCAAGGATCAATTTAGGCAACTTGCTAAACAGCTCTCTGAGAGACCACAGAGAAGACTACCAAGCAACACCGAGACTAAACCAAGGGAGCAAATTCAAGCCATAATAGCTCAAGATAGTGAAGAGTTAGACGAGCCTAATTTGAAGCAAAAGAAGGTAGTAGAAGAAGATATGGTTGAGGTCAGTAACAAGCCACAACCGGTAATCAAAGAGTACAAACCTCGCATACCATATTCCCAAGTAATAACGAAAGACGACACAGAGGAATAGTTCGGTAAGTTTCTTAAACTTTTAAAGAAATTACATATTAACTTACCGTTTCCTGAAGCTCTTTCGTAGATGCCAGATTTTAGGAAATTTTTAAAGAAACTATTGACAAACAAGCGGAAGATAGACGAGGAATCACATGTGGAACTGAACGTAGTATGCTCAGCAGTGTTGCAAAATAAACTACCACAGAAATTAAAAGATCCAGGGAGTTTTACAATTCCATGCTTAATTGGTGATCGCTATAAATCAGAGTTTTAAAATTTATAAAGAATGTGATCGAACCTAGAAACTAACTTTGACAACGATTAAAGGCAAGTGTACCTACCGAGCAGTAGTATAGCTTAGGCAAGACCGAATATCGAACCCAATGGAACTAAAAGTACTAATACTAACTTTCTTTTTATTATTTAGCCTTAAAAATAGAGTGAAGTTGCTTTAAACTATATTGACGAAGACTAAACTAAGGACACAAAGACAAAAAGAACGAATAGGAAAATAACTTTGAAGGAAAACTCAGTTGATTACGACGATACCCTTAGGAAGAATCCACCTAGACTTCACTTGTTATCTAACCCTAAATTATATGATTTCTTTTACTTAGCTTGATCCGTAAGACTCCCTAACCTATATTAAACCCTCTCTCGAGGCGAATAACGTCTAACCCTAGGTTAATTAGTGGAACTCTCGTTCGCTTATAATAACCACCTAGGATAGCAGTAAATCGATCAATGGACTCCCATATTAGGTTTCACCCTAATCCGGTAAAATCTCGTAACCCTATCTCTAAGCGTTGGATCAACTCCGCTTAATTATGTTAGATCTACACTTAGGCAGGGTCTATTCCTCCTCCACTTAAGCACATTAGATTTGGATTAAGCAACATAATTAAGAACAAACTAAGCAATTATCATATAACTTAGAAATCAAATAACAAAATCCATCTAGGTTTCATCCCCTTTAGGTATCTGAGGGGTTTAGTTCATAATGAATAAACAAAACATCGCAAGAGAAAAGATAAAACAAAACATAAGAAAAACCCTAAAACCCCCTGAAGGAATTGAAGGAGAATTCCGCCGTCTTGAGTATAATTCTGGCTTCTTGGGATGGATCAACTGGCTATCCTCGCATTATTCCCTAACTCTGACCTTCTCAGCTTGGCTCATTGGCCTAGCTTTCGATCCTTTCAAAGGTGGTACTTGGGGATATATATATATATATATATAGGCTTTTGGAATGCGATTCTTTCTCCCTAAGTATCCTTTTCCGACTGAAATTGCTCATTCTGATGACAGAGGCACGGCCACGTAGCACGCCCGTCTAAATCGAGACCAGACCGTGTTCGGATTTCTAACTTCAGGCATGACCGTGTGTAACAGAGTTGAGGCCGTGCTCTAGGTGTTTGTCGAGGCACGGTCGTGTGGACTTTGGGCTAGGCCGTGTCAGTTTCATGTTAAGGCCCATTTACTCCATTTTAGGCCCGTTTTGTGTTCTTTTCATCCTCGGGTGCTTTCTTGGGTATAAGACATGAAAAGAAAGGATTAAAAGCACCTTTTTATATAAATCAAGGAATAAATCATCAAAAAGCATATGAAATGTGGGATTAAAATATGTTGCTTTTACGGTTTATCAAATACCCCCACACTTAAGCTTTTGCTTCTCCTCAAGCAAAATTCTCAACTTACAATTAAGACGAACTTTCCATGATCTACAATTCTTATCAACAATGTCTTATCCTAATTCATAGAAAATTTATACATGGATAATTTGATTCAGAGAGCCCTAAAGATTCAAACGAGATAAGTCATGATTTTGTACCCCGAAAACATAAGTGTCTCCCCTCTTTTAAATAACTACCTTTTCAATTCAAAATCGATAAGGATTAATATCCTCACTAAAGATTCACTCAAATCACTCTAAAGTGTTTAAGGTTCAGAAAAAGATTGCTCATAAGTCAAACATGAAAAGTTAATCCCATAGGCTTACCTAAAAATCAAATCTCCACCACTGTAATATGAGGTGACAAACAGATCAAAAGGTCTTTTGTTAGGGTTGTAACGGGGCTAGGGTAAAAGGTGTGGTCACAGGCTGAAATTAGAGGGTTAGAATCAAGATTGAATTGACAAGTACCTACCTAAAACTTTACCAAAATGTTATAAATTGAAAAATAATAAGTCTACTAATACGAGCTTTTTTTTTCTTTGATTGTGTTAGCTCACTTTTCACACTACTAATGAATACTTCGAAATTTTTTTTTAAGAACAAACTAAGTACAAGATAAATTTAACTACCAGAATAATATACTTAGGTAACTAATTCAAATCAAATCTCGATTAAGGGGTAGTCAAAAGAAAGGGTGATATCAAATACAAAGGCTTTGGGTTAATATTAGTAGGTGAGTCAATAAAAAGGGTTTGTTAGGATCAATGGGGTTCACTAGGGGTTAATTGTAAAGGTAGGCTATTTAGTAGAGTTAGTGGGTTAAAACCTAGGTGCCTTTATCATCTCGGTATATGAAATCATAACTGTGGTCTCGACATGTAAAAACGAGGCAAGTTCTAGAATAACAGTTCATAGTTGACACACTCATAATCAAAAAATGAGCACGAAAAAGAATGTATGCTCTATAAGGTTCAAATACTCACAAAAATTATGGGTGTTTTAACATCATCCTTATGAATTTTAAATTTCAAGGTAGTATTCAAATTTAGGTCAACAACCTAGCAAAATTTTAATTCCTGAAAAATAGACTTATCATGCTTGATTCTCTAGTATTTCTCAAATTAAACATCAATGTACAATTAACTATGACTTATTCAAAAACATGTTAATAAAAATCATAAATCATCAGAAATTTCATCTTAATTAGTAATATGACAAATTTACATAAAAACAAGATTAAATTCAGGGATTTGAGAACAATGCAGAAAGTTAGGCATTTTTATCCTCAGAGTTTGAGAATAATGGAAAAAGTTAGGCATTTTCTCAGAATAACTATTCACCCCGCCACACTTAAGATGTACATTGCCCTCAATGTGCAAACATAGATAATAACATGTAATGGATAAATCAAAAGAGCAGGGGAAGGAATTACTCCCTGAATTGTGGATGTTTTCCCGGATGAGTGTCTTTGGTGGCGGTGATGGTTAGTCGGGATGACGAGCCTGCGCTAAATGAAGAAATTGGATAGCGCCTTGAGAAGTAGCCAGGCTTTATTAAGACCTAATAAAAATAAACTAAATATAAAATGAAAGAAAAACAAACTAAAGTGAAGGAGACTAAGAAGAAAACTAAAATGAAAAGAGAATATTAATGGAATGTGAAGTCTTTATTGAAGGATGGTTCACAAGGTGGGTGTGACTTCTACGGCTGGGGAGGTGCTGGCGGTGGCGGAAGTGAAGAGGTTATCGTAGTGGTTGGCGTGATTCCCAAGCAGCCTGGCGAACCTGACACTAAGATACTAAAACAAAATTAAACGAAAATAGCAGTAGAGAAGCTTAGATAAGGAAAATAAAGGAGAAGGGAAGGAAATTGAAGGAAAGGAGAAAGAAAAAATAAAAACTAATTGGTCTCAAAGACCCTTGGCTTGGTGTTGAGACGAAGCTGCCGGCATGAACTCATGTTGATTGTTCTTTAAGAAACCTATGCTTGGTTTCTTCTGCTTCTTCGGCATGGTGTTCGCTTGCTCAAGGGTCTAGAGCCTTAGTAAGAGGAGAATCTGATATGGAGGAGAGTGAAAAGTAAAGAAAATAAGGGTGAAATCAGATGTAGGGAAGGGGAAGAGTTGAGGGGTCTAAATAGAGGTTCAAAGTCGGTGCTTCCCCACGGCCATGGTCCTAGGAGGTGTCGATTTACACGGTCGCCTCGCACTGCCGTGTGTATGGGTGTGTTGTTACCCTACGCCCGTGTCTTGGATTCCCACGCCCGTGTTTGACAAGTCAGTAACTTCACACGGTTGAGGGGCACGGGCGTGGTGTGCCCGTGGTGTGGAAGTCAGTAACTTCACACGGTTGAGGGGCACGACCGTGCCCCTTCTGTCGATGCCCATGGGAAGGGTGGTTGGATCCGTGACGTTGGGGGGTGGTTGGACTGACTTGCACGGCCTCTGCTCTGTTAGTGTGGCAGTTTCGGTGGTCCACACGGCCACGGACACGGCCGTGTGTAAGGCCGTGTGACCTGGAAAACCTGCGTTTTTGGTTAGTTTAAAAAGAAGAAGAAAAAAAGAAAAAATAAAAGAAAAAAATAAAAATAAAAATAAAAATAAATGTAAAAAGAAGTAGTGTTAGTACTCGAGTGGCCACCCGAGAAGCACTCGTTTATAGTCTTGAGCTAGAAATTCCTTGTATTTGAAAATTTTAGGGAGGTTTAAAGGTTTGAATATCTTCCCTCATGCTTATGGTTTTATTCTCTTGACAAAGTTGAAGTCGAGAAGTGTTTACCTTAAAATTGCCGAATATCGAATTCCTTACCTCGACTATTCCTTGTGGGAAGATATTGTATACCTTAAAAAGAAGTTTTCCCTTTGCCTTCAGGTCTGTTGTGGTGATGTGAGGATCGGCTTTGTCTAACAGTACCTGGTATCCTATTTTAAAGTGATTTGAAGTCCCCACGAGCTCTTCTGGTGGTTCCTCTGGTTTTACTTCGTTTGGATCCGGCTTTTCTTAGACGTGTGTCTGTTGCTCTTATAATTTGTCGACTTTACAGCTTTGTTCCTCGTGTGGCCCTAGTTCCTCCTTGAAGTGCATTTTCCACTCGTCTAAGTCATTGGATTGAATCTTTTGCCCCTCATGAGTTATTTCTTTGTTGGCACTGAACTGAGGATCCGGTTCAATCATTCCTTTTTCCGGTGGTTTCTGAAAAGAAGGTGTAGTTGGATGGTCATCAAAAGAATTTTCTTTTTTACCTTGGTTCTTTAATGGCCTGGCTGAGTCGAGGGTTGGAAGACTAATTGAGTCGTCTCCTACACAAAGTATGAGCTCGCCTGTGGCAACATCAATTTTTGTCTTCGCAGTTGCTAGGAAAGGTCTTCCTAAAATTAAGGGGATTGAATTATCCTCATCCATGTCTAAAACAACAAAGTCTATTGTGAAAACAAATTTATCGATTTTTACGAGAACGTCTTCAATAATGCCCCAAGGAATTCTAACAGTTTTATCAGCTAATTGAATACTCATCCTAGTTTGTTTGGGCTTCCCTAGACCTAGTCGTTTAAACAATGTGTAAGGCATGTCATTTATGCTTGCCCCTAAATCAGCTAACGCATTATCAATAGTTAAACTACCAATTAAACATGGAATTGTAAATCTCCCTGGGTCTTTTAACTTCTGTGGTAGTCTATTTTGTAGAATTGCTGAGCACTTTGCGTTGAGTTCAATGTGTGGCTCCTCATCTAATTTGCGTTTGTTTGTCAAGAGCTGTCTTAAAAATTTCCCCGCGTCTGGCATCTAAAAAAGGGCTTTAAGAAGAGGTAAGTTAATGTGTAATTTCTTTAAAAGTTTAAGAAACTTACCAAAATGTTCTTCTAAATCGTATCTTTTTAATGCTTCGGAATAAGGAATGCGAGGTTGGTATTCTTTGATTACCGATTTTGGCCTTTCCTGTGTTACCTCTACCTTTCCTTCGTCTACCTTGTCTTCTTATTGCGAGATGGGTTCATCTATCTCTGCATTTTCCTGAGCTGCTATGGCTTGAATTTGCTCCTTTGGATTAATTCAGTGTTACTTGGTAGACGTCCTTGCGGTCATTCTGACATGAGCTGTGCGAGTTGTTCGACTGCATTAGTAATTTCCTTTACTGACTTAGTGATTTCCCCTATTCGGCTCTCGTTGCTTTTAATTGTTCTCACAATATCTTGTAGGCATTCTTCTGTATTTGCCAATTTTGTTATCTCCTCCTCGTGGGTTGGTTTCTTTTCTTGTGGATAGGGTTGATTTCGGAAGTTTTGAGGAGGTTGTTGCCTTTGATTTCCTTGATTGCCTTGACCCCCTATGAAAAATTTGGGTGGTTCCTCCAACCTGGATTGTAAGTGTTACTATAAGGATTATTATTGGATCGGAAATTATTACCTATATAGTTCATCTGTTCACTTTCTGCTTCCGCTTGGTAGGGTGGGTACTCAGGATTCGCCACTGTTCCACTTGTGTCACACTACATGACTGGATGTACCTGTGAAGAACACAAACTATCAAACTTTTTATTCATCATCTCAAGCTGCATTGATAGCATGGTCATGGTGTCGATGTTGAAGACTCCTTCCAATTTCGTCGGTTTGGTTCTTGAAGCTTGCCACTGATAATTGTTTAATGACATCTCCTCAATGAACTTGTAGGCTACTTCTGGAGTTTTGTTATTCAGAGTTCCACCGGCTGCTGAATCAATCAGTTGCCTCATTGAGGGGTTTACACTGTTGTAGAAGGTTTGGACTTGTAGCCATAAGGGTAAGTCATGGTGTGGGCACCTCCTCAAGAGATCTTTGAGTCTCTCCCATGCATCGTATAGTGTTTCTAAATCCATCTGCACAAAAGAAGAGATATCATTCCTTAATTTGGCCGTTTTGGCCGGTGGAAAATATTTCATTAAAAATTTTTCGGTCATCTGATCTTATGTAGTGATTGACCCTCGTTATAATGAGTTTAACCACTATTTAGCTTTACTTCTTAACGAAAAAGGAAATAACCGAAGACGTATGGCATCATCAGAAACACCATTTATTTTGAAGGTGTCACAGAACTCTAAAAAGTTAGCTATATGCATGTTTGGATCTTCGTCCTGCAAACCATCAAATTGAACAAACTGTTGAATCATTTGTATTGTGTTAGGCTTTAATTCATAATTATTAGCAGCTATAGCAGGCCTAACAATACTTGATTCTGCTCCTGTTAATTGTGGTTTAGCATAATCAAACATTGTACATAGAGCATTGCGTTCCCCCGCATTGTTTGGTGGTGGGTTATTCTCGTCCATCCTTTCAGTAGGATTGGATTTGTCTTCCTCCTCCCTTTCTGTGTAATTTAGGGCTCGCCTGGTTTCCCGACGATTCCTGCGAGCGGTTGCTTCAATATCACTATCGTATACCAAAGGTCCTCTCGGGTTCCTTCTAGTCATAAACTAGAGGTACCTAGAAAGAAAAGAAAGAAAGAAAAATTAGCAAAATTAAAAATTAAACTAAAACAAAATAAATTGCTGAAAATAAAAATAATGGTTAAAGTTCCCCGGAAACGGCGCCAAAAACTTGATCGCTGTAAATCAGAGTTTTAAAATTTATAAAGAATGTGATCGAACCTCGAACCTAACTCTGACAACGATTAAAGGCAAGTGTACCTATCGAACAGTAGTATAGCTTAGGCAAGACCGGATGTCGAACCCAAAGGAACTAAAAATACTAATACTAACTTTCTTTTTATTATTTAGCCTTAAAAATAGAGTGAAGTTGCTTTAAAATATATTGACGAAGACTAAACTAAGGACACAAAGACAAAAAGAACGAATAGGAAAATAACTTTGAAGGAAAACTCAGTTGATTACGACGATACCCTTAGGAAGAATCCACCTAGACTTCACTGGTTATCTAACCTGTAACATCCTAAAAAGGGCCTATGCATTTTCGGTTTAATTGTACGAAATGACATGTCTTATGTGTTATGAATATATTTTGAACATTTTTGGAAACCTGGAAATATATGGAAATGTTAGGTTTAAAAGAGGAAAGTGAACATTTTTGGAAACTTGGAAATGAATGGAAATGTTAGGTTAAAGGAGGGAAACGAACGTTTTTGGAAACTTGGAAATGTAAGGAAATGACTTAGGAAATGTTGAGTTTTAAAGTCTAAAAGAGGAAACTAAGGCAAGGTGGCCTTAAGAGAAAATGTATGTGAAATATGACACACAAACGGGCTTGGAAAAGTGGCTTGGAGATGCCACTTAGGGCCCCTGGAAATGGCGCCACATACAGGAGTATTGGGCCAAGGTTCGAGCTGTAGGGGAAGCAAAATAAAAGTTTTATTTTACAGCAGGGATTAGTAGCAAGGGACGGCACAAGGCTATAAATTAGGAGCTTTAATTCTTTTATAATTAGTGGATAAATAAGGGATAAATAAGGGATTTATTTATCATTATTTTCAAGAGATAATTGTGGGATTAAATTCTTTTAATTTTAATAAAGGGGATAATTCGAGGGATAAAGCTATCAAAATAAGGGAGAGTGGTGGCCAAGTAAGGGACTCTAGCTAGTAATTTCGGCTACTAGAGGAAAAGAGGCCATTCATTCATTCACTCTTCCTTTGCCGAATTTCTTAAGCAAATTCTCCTCTCTCTGTCGAATTTCCTAGAGCTTTGTTCTTCTTCTTTTATTTTTGCCAAAGCCGAAATCTACTTCTTCATTATCCACCATTGCCGATTCTTCAAACCTCAACACCCTCTCTTCTCTTTTCCTTATTCAAGCCGAATCCCCTGTGTAGTGGCCATAGCCGAATGCTCTCCTATCCTTTAGGAGCCGAATTGATTCTTTAAGCAAGAGCCGAAACTCTTTGGGACTTCAAGCTTAGGTGCTGTCGACTTCTTCAAGTAAGGGTAAGGATCTATTGCTATTATTTTCTTTCTTCTTTAAACCGAAAGTCAAGATTCTAATGCCATATACATGTTGGCCGAAACTTTGAAGGAAAGCTTTGGGATTCTGTGACTGTCGATTACAAGGAGGAAGGTTTCGGGATTTCTAAGATATAAAGGTAAGGCATGTATTCGGCCATAGGCCATTCTAATAGATTTTTATGTAAAGGGCTGAATCTAACTATGAATGTGTAGGGGCAGTCGACAATGGTACACAAGGTTTCGGGATTTCAAATCATAAAGGTAAGTACATATGTACAATCGACCAAGGCTATAACCATGATCTAGATTTATTTCTATTTGTTTAAAAAGCCGAAACTAACCCGTGAAGTAATCCAGTGCTTGGCCGATTACCAGGAGGAACTCTACGAAGTTTCAGGTTTTGATTTGTAGTCAATCGACAGGAAGGTAAGGATTTAAGTGTGTTAATCCTTCAGGATTTGGTTACATAAACGAATAGGGTTTTGCTAATATGCCTAGTAATGGCCAAATATAGGAACTGAAGATCTAAAGCATTAGATCAGATTTTCTGGAATCTCAGTGAAAGCGATAAGTTAATCAGGTGTGTACCCCACACTATTTCTTAATAAGTTTTATGGAAATGTTTAATAAATATATGTATGTGATATTAAGAATGTGAAAAGTAGGGCCAAAGTACCATGCAATGGTACAAAGTACTCAGGTACGTTTCCTACTCCTACTAGGATTATGAATACATGTTAGATTTAACATGAGAACAATGATAAGAATGTGAAATTTGGCATGTTAATGCATAATATGTATGATATGGGGCATACGGGTTATTGTAAAGGGGAAGTGAATGTGGTGACCTAAGACCACGATTATCTGAATGTGGTGACCTAAGACCAGGATAACTGAACGTGGTGACCTAAGACCACGAGATCTGAATGTGGTGACCTAAGACCACGAAATTATAAGAGGCGATGAGCACGTCGATCGCAAATGATCGCCGATGGTGTGTAGCGGATGGAGGGTTGACTTAGTAGTCCCCACGGTTGTGCGAGGTTGGTGCGGGGAAGTGTAGCGGATGGCTAATTAGGCTTGGGTTGGGAATCCATCATTAATTGTATACTATGATATGAATGTGTATTATTTGTTATGCCTGATTCTATTTGGACTTAGTGTTGTGTACACATTGAGTCTGTTGACTCACCCGTTGTGGGAACATTTTTGGTGTGACGAACAAAGTGATGGACCAGGGTCGGCGAGGAGCTTATGGTGGCCATGCTCGGCTTGAAGTTTATTTAATTTTGGGCTTTTATATTTTAAGTACTTTGAATTTAAAGTTTGGAAATTATTTGATGTAATAAAGCCATAGTTGAACCATTTTACATTTATTTTTATTTATTATGTTTATGAAACTTTATCTATTAAAGTTTAAGTAAATTTCTTCTAAACTAAACCCTAAATATTTTGTCACCGTAAATAAAGGGATTTCAATATAAAATGAACCTGTTTTCAACTCAAGCCCAACCCAGTTCAAACTACCTCCCATAATCACTTCAAGTTTTCTCAAAGTGCAAATGAATTTGAACCGGTTTTTCCTAAGGAACATACCAAATCTGGTCAAGGCTCGTGGGCCGGGTTTGGGGTGTTTCATAACCCTAAATTATATGATTTCTTTTACTTAGCTTGATTCGTAAGACTCCCTAACCTATATTAAACCCTCTCTCGAGGCGAATAACGTCTAACCCTAGGTTAATTAGTGGAACTCTCGTTCGCTTATAATAACCACCTAAGATAGCAGTAAATCGATCAATGGACTCCCATATTAGGTTTCACCCTAATCTGGCAAAATCTCGTAACCCTATCTCTAGGCGTTCGATCACTTCCGCTTAATTATGTTAGATCTTCTCTTAGGCAAGGTCTATTCCTCCTCCACCTAAGCACATTAGATTTGGATTAAGCAACATAATTAAAAACAAACTAAGCAATTATCATATAACTTAGAAATCAAATAACAAAATCCATCTAGGTTTCATCCCTTTCAGGTATCTGAGGGGTTTAGTTCATAATAAATAAACAAAACTTCGCAAGAGAAAAGATAAAACAAAACATAAAAACCCCCTAAAACCCCCTGAAGGAATTGAAGGAGAATTTCGCCGTCTTGAGTATAATTGCGGCTTCTTGGGATGGATCAACTGGCTATCCTCGCGTTATTCCTTAACTCTAACCTTCTCAGCTTGGCTCCTTGGCCTAGCTTTCGATCCTTTCAAAGGTGATACTTGGGGGATATATATAGGCTTTGGGAATGCGATTCTTTCTCCCTAAGTATCCTTTTCCGACTGAAATTGCTCATTCTTATGACAGAGGCACGGTCATGTAGCACGCCCGTGTGAATCGAGACCAGACCGTGTTTGAATTTCTAACTTCAGGCACGGCCGTGTGTGACGGAGTTGAGGCCGTGCTCTAGGTGTTCGTCGAGGCACGACCGTGTGGACTTTGGGCCAGGCCGTGTCAATTTCGTGTTAAGGCCCATTTACTCTGTTTTAGGCCCGTTTTGTGTTCATTTCATCCTCGGGTGCTTTCTTGGGTATAAGACATGAAAAGAAAGGATTAAAAGCACCTTTTTATATAAATCAAGGAATAAATCATCAAAAAGCATATTAAATGTGGGATTAAAATATGTTGCTTTTATGGTTTATCAATTAGTAGTTTATCTATTGATAATGCGTTAGCTGATTTAGGGGCAAGCATAAATGTCATGCCTTATAAATTGTTTAAACAACTAGGTCTAGGGAAGCCCAAACAAACTAGGATGAGCATTCAATTAGCTGATAAAACTATTAGAGTTCCTAAGGGTATAATTGAAGATGTACTTGTGAAGATTGATAAATTCGTTTTCCCAGTAGACTTCGTCGTTTTAGACATGGATGAGGACAATACGATCCCCTTAATTTTAGGAAGACCATTCTTAGCAACTGCCAGAGCTAAAATTGATGTCGATGCAGGTGAACTCATACTTTGTGTAGGTGACGAGACCGTCACTCTTCAAGCGCTTGATTCAGCCAGAACATCAAGTGACCAAGGTGAGAAAGTAAATTCTATTGATAACCATTCGGCTAACCTTTCTTTTCAGGAAGCACCACAGAAGAACACAACTAAATCCGATCCTAGACTCTGTGCCAACAAGGAAATAACTTACAAGGAACAAGGGATTCAGATCGATGAACTAGAAGAGAGGAAGACGCACCTTAAAGAAGAACTAGGGATACCCAATCCAAACCCAAAGCCACCCTACGAGGCACACGAGTTCAAAATTGGAGATCAGGTATTACTAGATAAGGCAGATCCACGAGTGTCCCCTCCTATTCCTAACACTAGCAAGGAAATACCTTTCAAGGTAATCGATGTTTTTCCATATGGAACGATCGAGGTAAGCAACCCTATGTTTGGCACTTTCAAAATAAACACTACTCGTCTTAAACTCTATCATGAAAATGGAACTGCCAGAACAAGGAAGGACTTTCAACTCCTCAAACCACCATGAACACACAAATGAGAGGAGAGTCTAGCTTAAGACTATAAACGAGCACTTCTCGGGAGGCAACCCGAGTACTAACCTCATTAACTTCTATATTTTTCATTTTTTTTATTTATTTTATTCTTTCTTTATAGTACCTAACTATAAACTAACCAAAAGTGCACGACCGAATCCGGCATGTCACTAAGGAAAAATTTGTAAAAATACCGTGCGCTCTCAGAGAAAATGTTAGGATTTCAAGTTTAGGGATTATCTAAAAAACTTAAGAATTTATGTTATTCGAGTTTAATTTCGATAAAATTTTAAAGAAACGATTGACCATTAATGGTCCATGTTATCCGTTTAGGTTATGGAAGTTTGGTTACAAAATAGTAGCTCATTTAACAATTTGGTCGTTTGAAAACTTTGTTGCTTTTGCGTCTTCTTTTGAAAACATATCACAAACCCAAAACGTCGACTAGAGTATCTAAAATTTAAAACCTGAAACGTAAAACCGATTAACAGTGGCCTTATTACAACGTAAAAACCAAATCAGTAATTATTAAAAATAAATTAAGTCATTTATTGAAACAGAATAGGAATCATGCATGGTCACCTCGTGCTCTTCTCCAGCCCAGTCCGTTGCGCTATGTGCTACCTAAAAAGATGTTAAACAACTGGGTGAGTCTTAGGACTCAGTGTGCAACACTCATGCACCATCAGATCGGTCCTGAGCCCTACAAAACAGAATATTAAAATATCGCATATACAGAGAATGATGCAAAACCCAAACCCAGCCTAAACTTCCATCCGCTACACACCACCCGTACCTGCCAATCACACCAATGTGGATTTCTTTAATCAACCCTCACCGCTACACACCATCGATGGTAGTCATGCTACAGTTAGCTACTCATCAGCAAAACCGTGACATAGTCACCAGAACAGATCGTGGCGGAGCCACTACAATAGATCGTGGCAGAGCCACTACACACTTCCCCTTAAATTACAACCCATGCCCCATGCAACATAACACTTTCCATGCTCAACTATCACAGATTTTGACATGCATGTATGGCATACTCATAACATATATCATATCATTTATTCTAATATCACAGAAGTCACTAACCTGATGAAACGTTTTTACCCTCCACAGGGATTTCAATAGCCATATCACATTTCCAGCATTTAACAGATTACACAAATTCATATACATATATACACATAATGCTACAAAATAGAACAATAACCGATGGTGTGAGAAGTTACACACCTGATTACGTACAACACTAGACTATCTACGACATTGCTATCACTAGCGAAAATCACGGCTATTTGCCTCCTAGTCTACTCAGAAGCTGGCCCACACCCAGGTGGCCAATCACGAATAATGACACGACCCACTTCTTGAACTTTGGGCGGGGCTCTGAGTTTAACCCCTTCCTTCGTTTGGCTAGCGTTTGGATCCATGAAAAGAGCTCGATCACTAGACCAGATTAACGTATTGAATAAAACAAATAGGAATATGCACTTAAACATCAAGATCCCTTACCTAGCTTGACAAAGCCGAAACTTCAGACTTGATTCACAAGTCCCAAAAATCTCCAAAGGATTGCGATACCTCTCTTCCACTTACATTCAGCCAAGGCATCCATATCAACCAACCAATTAGCCTTTCGGCTTTGGTTACAAGCAAAAACCAAGAGGGATTAAAGAAATAGGGAAAATCGCCACTTACCCTACACAGCAAATTCGAATACGCCTGGGAGAGTTTGGTAAAGACTATGGCAGGGATCAAAGATTAAAGTAAAATAATCGAAAGTGAAAACAAGAGGCTTCGAATAGGACTTAGAAGTTTCGATTTCCAGGGAAAAGTGAAGAGAAATATAGAAGAATAGATAGGGAGATTCGGCCAATGAAAGAAAGTAGAGATGACAAGGGTTAGGGGTTTCGGCTTTTAAAGAAAGAATGGAGAAGAAAAATAAAGATGAGAAAGCAATAGAAGGAAATGAGAAGGTGATCCGAATGGTGAAAAGAAAAGAAGAATTTCAGCAAGGCTTAGGTAGATTCGGCTTTTAGATAGAACTGCTGAAAAGAAGAAAATGAAAAAGAAACGAAAAAGAGAATAGGAGGGTTCGGTTTTAACAGAGGGAAAGAATGAGGAAGCGTATGAAGGAGACCCCAAATGCCGAAAATGTAAGAACTCTCACTTACCAAACACAATTTCGGCACCTTCCAAACCCACCACCAAAATGCACTCTTTGAGAACAGGAAAACCTATGTTGCCACCAAAAGAAATTCGGCATACCCTAGCCAAAACAAAATCGATTTCTCCCTCTCCCTAAGAGTTTGAAATCAGGCCAACACCCTACCCAGGTGTCCATCCCTTCTTTTCCTCCACATTTTCCTCCTGATCACTTATTTGAAATATTCCAAATATTTAAAACTCCACTTTTTCCTCCTTGCCATTCATTCAAACCATTTAACTGAGTCCATCCTCTATCCTGAAGTGTCTCACTGAACACCATCACCTCAGCACCCTGACGCAAAAAGAGAACCTCCCACAAGCTGCTAACGTGACTTGAACTCTGGACCTCCTTCCCCCCTGTGGCATCATTCCCTCACATACTATGTGGCGTCCCCCTTGCCACTCTAACACTTCACTTCTTGTGTCAACCACATGCCACCATAAAATCTTAAGTCCCACTTCAACAAGCTCTTCCCCTAAAGTGCTCAAAAAGAAATTTCAACCAAGACTCCCGCCTTTCACTAAGGCATTTTTAGACCCTAAAATACCCTAAACTAGCATGATAAGCACATCATTCACACTCAACACATAAAATGCAACAGCCCTAATTCAGGATGTTACACCTGAAGTTACAGTGAAGTAGATCAAAGACATCAGCCTTGCCTCTCTGAGTTTGCAGTAGAGCAGGCTAAAAGACAACAGATCTTGCCTTCCTGAGATTGCAGTGAAGCAGATCGAAGATACTAGTCTGACCTCCTTGAGTTTGCAGTGGAGTAGATTAAAATAGCAGATCTGGCATTCCTGAAGTTGCAGTGAAGCAGATCAAAGACATCAGCCTTGCCTCTCTGAGTTTGCAGTAGGGCAGGCTAAAAGACAACAGATCTTGCCTTCCTGAGATTGCAATGAAGTGGATCAAAGATACTAATCTGACCTCCCTGAAGTTGCAGTGGAGCAGATTGAAGATAGCAGATCTTGTCTTCTTGAAGTTGCGGTGAAGCAGATCGAAGACATCAATCTTGTCTCCCTAAATTTGCAGTGGAGCAGACCAAAGATAGTAGATCTGGCATTCCTGAAGTTGCAATGAAGCAGATCAAAGATACTAGTTTGGCATCCCTCAGTTTGCAGTGAAGCAGATTAAAGATAGTAAATCTCATCTTCCTGAAGTTGCAGTGAAGCAAATTGAAGATACTAGCCTATCTCTCTAAAGATACAGCCATTTGACAAGACCGGGAAAAATGGAACCTTTTATCGTCTTTGCTCTATTCTCGTTACACAACAATGAGCAAAGAGGGGCAGCTGTAGTAGCCCGTTTATGCCCGGGCTTGAAAACAAACCAAAAATAATAAAAAAACAAAAAATAAAATGTCCAGTTTTTATTTTTACAAAGCACAAACCAGACAACCCAAAACCCAATTACACCCAGCGGCCCCAGACCCAAAGTTATGCGGCCCAAAATGGCCCAATGACTAAACAGAAATAGGGATCTAGGGTTTCTGGGAAACCCTCACGCCACAAGCCCCAACACCAAACCCTCAGGCACGCCACAATCAACGCGTAGATTGTCACACCACCGCCGTGCTTTTTGCCATTCATCTACAAAACAAGAAAAGAAAACGACAGAAAACAGCAAGAACAGAAGACCATATCTTTGTATTTACTTTCGATTTATTTTTCGGGGCTATAAAAGCCCCGATATAATCTGTAAAATGGGACACAAAAATACACACAGAAATATACAGGCAAATATACACAGAGATTAAATAAAAAACCAACAGCAGAGGTGATTTTCTTTTTTATTCTGCTTCATTTAATTTTTTTATTTATGTTATTTTTATACATATACAAACACTGTTTAAAAAAATAATAATAAAAGAGACTACCTTCGATTCGGCTTCGAAATGGGAAAATTTGGTTTTCCGACCGCTGTCTGAGGTGGCGCCCTTTGTGGGTTTTCACATTGGCCTCTCCGTTTTTTTAGTGAAAGTCTCAAAGCGCCCTTTGTGGGTGTTCACTTTGGCCTCTTTTCCTCTTTAAGAATAGTACTTCTTGACTGAATCTGAATTTACGGGATTGGGCAAGTTTTTCCCATCTATTTCGGCCAAGATCAGTGCTCTTCCGGAGAAAGCCTTTTTTTACCACATAAGGTCCTTCCCAATTTGGCATCCATTTCCCTCTGAAATCTTTTTGTATGGGAAGGATCTTTTTCAAAACTAAGTCCCCCTCGTGAAATTCTATTGGACGAACCTTTTTGTCATAAACTCGCATCATTCGCCTTTGGTACATCTGGCCATGACGGATAGCCCTTAGCCTCTTCTCCTCAATCAAGTTTAACTGATAATATCGAGACTGGATCCATTCTGCTTCATCTAACTTTAGCTCCGACAAAACTCGAAGGGAAGGAATTTCAACTTCGATGGGTAACACTGCCTCCATTCCATAAACTAATGGGAAAGGAGTTGTCCTGGTGGAGGTCCTGACTGATGTTCGATAAGCATAGAGAGCAAATGGTAACTGCTCGTGCTAATCTTTATAGGTTTTAGCCATTTTCCCCACAATCTTTTTAATATTTTTATTGGCTGCTTCCACTGCACCATTCATTTTTGTATGGGAAGGATCTTTTTCAAAACTAAGCCCCCCTCGTGAAATTCTATTGGACGAACCTTTTTGTCATAAACTCGCATCATTCGCCTTTGGTACATCTGGCCATGACGGATAGCCCTTAGCCTCTTTTCCTCAATCAAGTTTAACTGATCATATCGAGACTGGATCCATTCTGCTTCATCTAACTTTAGCTCTGACAAAACTCGAAGGGAAGGAATTTCAACTTTGATGGGTAACACTGCGTCTATTCCATAAACTAATGGGAAAGGAGTTGTCCTGGTGGAGGTCCTGACTGATGTTCGATAAGCATAGAGAGCAAATGGTAACTGCTCGTGCTAATCTTTATAGGTTTTAGCCATTTTCCCCACAATCTTTTTAATATTTTTATTGGCTGCTTCCACTGCACCATTCATTTTTGGACGATAAGGTGACGAATTGTGGTGTCTGATCTTGAATTGACTGCAGACCTCTGCGATCGTGCTGTAGTTCAAATTTAACACATAGTCAAATATGATCCTCTCAGGCATTCCATATAAATATATAATTTCCTTTTTTAGGAATCTGCTGACTGCCGACTTAGTAACATTGGCATATGAAGCAACCTCTACCCACTTGGTGAAATAGTCGATGACTACAAAGATGAAACGATGCCCATTTGAAGCTTTTGGAGAAATCGGCCCGATGACATCCATGCCCCACATAGAGAAAGGCCACGGGGAAGTCATAACATGTAAAGACGAAGGAGGTACATGAATTTTGTCTCCATAGATCCAGCATTCGTGACATGTTTTAGCATAATTAATGCAGTCTCCTTCCATGGTAGACCAATAGTATCTGAATCTCATAATTTGTCTAGCCATTGTGAAACCATTGGCATGTGTTCCACAAACACCCTCGTGGATTTCGTCTAGAATTTTCTTAGCTTCAACAGCGTCTACACATCTCAACAGTATTTGATCCTTTCTTCTTTTATACAGGATCTCCCCGTCTAAGACATAGTCACAGGATAGTCTTCTCAACGTCCTCTTATCTTTCTCGGTCACTTGTTCAAGATATTCACGATTTCACACGTATCGCAATATATCTTGGTACCAGGGATGATCATCCCTTTCTTCTTCCTCCATATTGTAACAATGAGCTGGGGCCTCGTAAATACTAATTTGAATGGGTTTTACATCCTCTTGTTTGCTCACTTTAATCATGGAAGCCAAAGTCGCCAAAGTACCAGCCATTTGGTTTTCGTCTCGCGGGAGATAATTGAAAGTACTGTCATCAAACTCTTCAATCAACCCTAGAACTATCCTTCGGTAATTGATCAATTTGGGGTCTCTTGTCTCCCATTCACCTTTCAGTTGGTAGATCAACAGTGCAGAATGTCCATATACTTCCAGCGTTCTAATTTTGCGTTCCATGGCGGCACAGAGTCCCATGATACATGCTTCATATTTTACCATGTTATTCATACAATCAGATTCCAACTTGGATGTGAACGGATAATGATCTCCATTTAGGGATACCAAGACTGCCCCAATTCCATTGCCTACAGCATTTGATGCTCCATCGAAGTTCAATATCCAAAGGTGATCTTTTGTAGCGTCTTCTTCAGTAGCTGCCACATAATTAATTCTTCATTGAGGAAGTTAAAGTTTAAAGGCTCATAATCTTCTAGAGCTCTACTGGCTAGAAAATCTATTACTGCACTTCCTTTTACAGCTTTTTGGCCACATAAACTATGTCGAATTCAGAGAGGAGAATTTTCCATCTAGCCATCCTTCCATTCAAAGCGGTTAACTCCATCATGTACTTTAGAGGGCCCAATTTTGAGATTAACTAGGTCGTGCGGTACAGTATGTATTGCCTCAATCTCCGAGTCGTCCAAATCAAGGCACAACACAATTTCTCAATTGGCAAATATCTCATCTCACATTTAGTGAATTTCTTATTGAGGTAGTATATCGCCTTTTCCTTTCTTCCCGAATCATCATGTTTACCCAGCACACATCCCATAGAGTGATCAAACACTGTCAAATACAGTATTAATGGCCTATCGGGGCAAGGGGCGACAATACTGGTGGACTTGACAAGTACTGTTTGACCTTATCAAAAGCATCTGGCATCCATCATCTCACACGCCTGGATTGTGTTTCTTGAGAAGATGAAATATGGGATCACATTTCTCAGTTAATTGTGAAATGAACCGAGCAATGTAATTTAACCTTCCCAAGAAACCTTAGACTTCTTTTTGAGTGCGCGGTGGAGGGAATTCTTGTATAGCTCGAACCTTGTCTGAGTCAATGTCGATTCCCTTCTCACTGACTATGAAGCCTAACAATTTTCCCGATTTAGCTCCGAAAGTGCATTTTGTTGGATTGAGTTTTAACTAGAATTTCCCCAGTCTCAAGAACAACTTCCTCAAAACTTGTATATGTTCCACTTCTGTTCGGAACTTTGCGATCATATCGTCGACATAAACTTCTATTTCTTTGTGCATCATATCATGGACCAAAGTCACCATGGCCTTTTGATATATCGCACCAGCATTTTTCAGCCCAAATGGCATCACCTTGTAACAGAATGTTCCTCACAAGGTTATGAAGGTAGTCTTTTCCATGTCTTCAGAGTGCATTTTTATCTGATTGTATCCCGAGAAGCCATCCATGAAGAAAAACAACGAATAGCCAGCCTTATTGTCTACTAAAGTATTAATGTGAGGCAAGGGGAAATTGTCTTTCGGGCTGGCCTTATTCAAGTCTCTGTAGTCTACACACATTCGTACTTTTTCATCCTTTTTAGGGACAGGGACAATGTTGGCTACCCATTCTGTGTATATCACCACCTTTAAAAATCCAGCATCGAATTGCTTTTTGACCTCTTCTTTTATTTTCAGCAAGACGTCAGGCCTCATCCTTCGAAGCCTTTGTTGAATTGGCTTACATTCTTCTTTTATGGGAAGTCGATGCACCACTATATCAATATTCAAACCAGGCATATCTTGGTATGACCATGTGAAGACATCCTTGAATTTCTGGAGTAATTCAATAAGGTCTCGCTTTGTCTCTGTGGTGATACCAGCTCCAATTTTCACTTCTTTCTCTTCTCCTAGATTCACGATTTCTACTGATTCTTCGTGAGGTAGGATTTGTTTCTTATCTTGCTCTATCATCTTTAACAATTCAAGAGATAGGTTACCATCTCGATCGTCTCTAAAATCCTCAGAATCCTCTATACACATATCTTGCTCAAAAGGAGACTCCGAGTCATCAGGGAAGTCGCCCATGTTATTGACATCCGGAGACCTGTTATGGGGATAATGGAAGACGCAAAGAATAGAAGCATCTAAGAATAATTATTTGTATGGCATGATCATGAATGAAGAATAAAAGAATATTTGGAATAAAGAATAATTGTCTGTATAGTATGATTATGGATGAATTGGAAAGAATAAAGAATATTTGCTCAAAAGATGCATTTTCATTAAATTAAAGATTTTTGGGACATAAGCCTATTTCACAAAGGATGCTTATTACTCCTAGGCCTAGAGAAATAAGTGTTCTAGGACATTACTCTAAAATAGTTCTAAACACTACAGGAATCTCTTCTACAGTCAATTTCTCCAGAATGCTCCCCGGCTCAAAGGGGCGGATGCCCGACAAGTTTCTTCTTCTGGTTCCCTCCTCGGATATGGCATTGATGTGCAAGTTTTCCAACGTACCCCCATGGCCCTTTTCTTGGTGTCCCTCACTCAGGTTGAATGATTCCTCATGATACAAAGGTTTTGGATATGTGGGGGAAAAATCATTGGCTCCCACTTGATTTCCTCCCCGCTCAATTGTGCTCTTCTCCTCTCTTGCTTCTTTTTGAGTTCCTTCTTTCTTTGTCTTGTGTCTGGCTTAAACCCTGAGCCAAAGCAGTCTCGTTTGTCCTTTAGCAATGGTGCCTCAACCTTTCCTTGGAGGTATCTCTCAAGTCCTTTCCTTAGTAAGGCTCATTTTCCAACAGTTAACTGCAGGCCCATTTTTGTAGTCTTGGATATTTTAGGCATCACGATCTTATTCCCTTCGACGATGAATGTGGCATTTACAATTTCTAATGATGGAAAAGAACATTCGATTGCTTTGTCATTTGCCTCTAAATATGGAGCGTTACTGGTCACGGCTGCAATGATGTCATCTTCTGCGTTTATGGTTACTAGTCAGCCTTCTATCACCAATTTTAGCTTTTGGTGCAACGTAGACGGGATGGCCCTTGCTGAGTGAATCCATGGCCTCCCCAATAGGCAGTTATAGGAAGGCTTGATATCCATTACCAGCAAATCCACCTCGTATGTGTTAGGGCCGATCAAAAGTGGTATTTCAATTCTGCCCATTATCTTTCTCTCTGTGCCATCAAATGCCCTCACTATATTCTGGCATGACTTCATATGAGAACTATCCAGTGGCATCCCATTTAGTGTGGATAGGGGCAAGACATTTAATGCCGAACCATTGTCAATAAAGACTCCCGGTAATGTATATCCCTTGCATCAAGTGGTGATGTGCAGGGCTTTTGTAGACCCCCTACCTCCATGCGGTATTTCATCATCATTAAAGAAGATAAAATTATCGGCAGTGATGTTATTGACCAGATGATCGAGCTTGTTGACGGAGATGTCATCCGCAACATAAGTTTCGTTCAATACTTTCATTAATGCACTGCGGTGTGTTTCCGAGCTTAAAAGTAAGGCCAGTATCGATATGCGAGCTGGTTGTTTGTGCAGTTGCTCCACGACACTATACTCGCTATGCTTTAGAAACTTCAGGAACTCTTTAGCCTCTTTCTCGGTTACCGGCTCATTGACAGGCGATTCAGACTCAGTTGTGTTCTCCATCATAGATTTTTCCTTAATAGACTGGGTTTTTGCAGCTGGTGTATCATAGCGTTTCCCAATACGCGTGTAAAAACCCATCTCTTGTCCCTCTTCTGAAGCGTTGATCAGGTTCTCCTTTCCTGGGATCGTCACATTACAGTCATAGTTCCAAGGAACCCTTTTGCTATCCTTGTAAGAAAATGCTACAGGTTTTTGAATTATTACTCGAGGTGCTACTTGTGTTCCAGCTTCATTGACTCTTGGCTTCGAGATGATCACTACTAGTCGGTTGCCCTTTTGGACCTTTTTCCATTGATCCTTCATCTGAAACATAAACCTCCCGTCCTTCTGATCCCTCAATCTCCTCATAAAATTCCATCTCTTTATTATCCATCAAATTTTGCACTATGGCTCTGAACTCAGTGCATTCTTGGATTCCATGCCTTTCTCTATTATGGAACTTGCAATGGTTCCTCTTCCTTTCGGACCTCTCTTCTGAATCCAATATGATCAGTCCTCTCTCCACCATCTCCTTCTAAACTTGTCTCAATAGGGTTTTGACTTCTGCAACCTCATATTTGACTTTCCTACCCCCACCTTCTTTTATTCCATTTACTCCTTGATCAGTATGATTAGGTAAGGGGTTTCCCACTACATTTGGTACGAGTGGGTCGTCAAACTTTACGATTCCTATTTTTATTAGCCTTTCGACTAATTTCTTGAACGCAGTGCAGTTTTCAATTGAATGCCCCGCGATTCCAGCATGATATTCACATTGGCTCTTTGCGTCATACCACTTGGGAAACGGGGGTCGCAGCGGTTTTAAGTAGAAAGGGGACACCACATGTGCATCAAAGAGGTTCTGGTACAGCTCTCTATTTGTCATGGGTATAGGTGTGACCTGTATCCTTTCGATGTTCACCCTTGTGATGGATTCTTGTCTCGGGGGACCCTGATGATTAGTGGTTGTTGTTTTTGGCTGGCTCACCATGATCGGTCTCAAATGACCCTTGTTATACGTACTCGTGTTATTCACCTCATTCTCCCTCCTTCTCGGGGCTGATCTCTTAGTGCCTTCCCCTACTTCAATCTTCCCACATCTTATTGTATTTTCTATCATCTCCCCAAACATTACGATATTAGGAAAGCTTTTAGTAGCGCTTCCCAACATGTTGTTGATGAATGGAGCCTTCAAAGTATTGATGAAGAGCATGGTCGCCGCTTTCTCTAAGAGTGGTGGTTGGACTTGCGTCGCCACCTCCCTCCATCGCTGGGCATATGATAAACCATAAAAGTAACATATTTTAGGCCCACATTTAGCATGCTTTTGGATAATTTAAGCCTCGATTTATGTAAAAAGGTGCTCTTAATCCTTGCTTTTCATGTCTTATACTTAGGAAAGCACCAAAGGATGAAAAGAACGTAAAACGGGCTTAAAACGGGCAATGGGCCAATTCACAAAATCGACACGGCCTGGACTTCAAGCCACACGGCTGTGCCTCATTAAATTACTAGAACACAGCCTAGACCCCGATAAACACGGCCGTGCGTCATTAAAAGTCCAAAACACGGCCTGGCCACGATTCACACCGGCGTGTGCCATGGCCGTGCCCCTGTCGCTAGAAAGAGCAATTTCATTCGGGAAAGGATACTTGGAGGCAAAGAAACACATTCCAAAGCCTATTCAAACACCCTAGTAGGAATTCTACTTAAATTAGGATACTTAGGGGCCAAGTAAGGCATCACAAAGTCTATATAAACACCCAAGGGGGCAACTTGAAAGGGGAGTTCGGCAGAAGCCGAAACCGGCGTCAAAGCTAGGCCAAGGAGCCAAGCCGAGAAGGTCAAAGTTAGGGAATAACGCGAAGATAGCTAGTTGATCCATCCTAAGAACCCGAAATTATACTCAATACGGCAGAATTTTCTTTCAATTCCTTCAGGGGTTTTAGGGTTTTTCTTATGTTTTGTTTTATCTTTTCTCTTGTGATGTTCTTTTTATTCATTATGAACTAAACCCTTCAGATACCTGAAGGGGATGAAACCTAGATGAATTTTGTTATTTGATTTCTAAGTTATATGATAATTGCTTAGTTTGTTCTTAATTATGTTGCTTAATCAAAATCAAATGTGCTTAGGTGGAGGAGGAATAGACCCTACCTAAGAGTAGATCTAACATAATTAAGCGGAGTTGATCAAACGCCTAGAGATAGGGTTACGAGATTTTGCCGGATTAGAGTGAAACCTAATATGGGAGTCCATTGATCGATTTACTGCTATCCTAGGGGTTATTATAAGCGAGCGAGAGTTCCACTAATGAATCTAGGGTTAGACGTTATTCGCCCCGAGAGAGGGTTTAATATAGGTTAGGGAGTCTTACGGATCAAGCTAAGTAAAAGAAATCATATAATTTAGGGTTAGATAACAAGTGAAGTCTAGGTGGATTCTTCCTAAAGGTATCATCGTAATCAACTGAGTTTTCCTTCAAAGTTATTTTCCTATTCGTCCTTTTTGTCTTTGTGTCCTTAGTTTAGTCTTCCTCAATATAGTTTAAAGCAACTTCACTCTATTTTTAAGGCTAAATAATAAAAAGAAAGTTAGTATTAGTACTCTTAGTTCCTTTGGGTTCGATATCCAGTCTTGCCTAAGCTATACTACTGTTCGATAGGTACACTTGCCTTTAATTGTTGTTAGAGTTAGTTTTTAGGTTTTGATCATTCTTTTATAAATTTTAAAACTTTGATTTACAGCGATCAAGTTTTTGGCACCGTTGCCGGGGAACTAAAATATTAAGAAAGCTCTATTTTTATTACTTTAGCCATTTTTTTATTGCAATTTATTTTCATTATTATTTTTTACTTTTTATTTTTATTTTTACTTTGCTAATTTTTCCTCTATTTTGCTTTATACAGATAATTTTAGTCTATAGAGAAGATGGCACTGAATAATTATCTGTGGCAAGTCATGAGGACAATTCCTACTAAAGCATCCAGTGCCTCCGACTTCGACGTGTTCACCAGTTTATCTACCCAGGTAGAGATGATGAATAAAAAGATCGATGGTTTGTGTAGTCTCTCGTAGGTACACCCAGTAATACAATATGACTCGAATCCGGGAGGCATGGCGAATCCTGAGTACCCACCCTACGGATATTGCATGGAGAACGAACAAGTCCACTATATGGGTAACTACTCTAGACCTCAAAATAATTTTTATAATGACACTTATAATGCAGGTTGGAGTTACCATCCCAATTTCTCATGGAATGATCAAAGTAGCCAAAGACAGTAACTTCTTCCAAATTTTCAACAACCACCTTACCAACAGGAAGATAAGTCCAACCTTGAAGAGATGCTGGCAAAATTCATAGCAAACAAAGAAACACACTGCCAAAATATAGAAACAAAACAAGAAGCATCGATTCAAGGGATCGAGGATCAGTTAGGTCAGCCTGCTAAGCTGATCCTAGAACAACCACAAGAAAGCTTGCCAAGCAACACTGAAACAAACCAACGAACATCGATTGAAGAGATCAAGAGCCAAGTTAGGGAAATCACTAAAGCTATCAGACAACTTGCAAAGTTAATGTCTGAACGACCGCAAGGACGTCTAGCAAGCAACACGGAGATTAACCCAAAAGAGCAAATCCAAACCATACAAGCTCATAACAGAGAAAGGTTAGTAGGATCTGACCCAAGGCAAGAACCTGTGGTAAGTGAAGGTAAGGTTGAGGTGAGCCATGAAAAGCCAAAACCGGTAATCAAAGAAGACCAACCTCGCATTCCTTACCCAGAAGCATTAAAGAGAGACGATACAGAGGAACAGTTCGGTAAGTTTCTTAAAATTTTAAAGAAATTACATATCAACTTACCTCTTCTTGAGGCTCTTTTGCAGATGCCAGATTTTAAAAAATTTTTAAGGGAGCTGTCAATGAAAAAACAAAGGATAGACGAGGAATCACATATGGAACTCAACGCAAAGTGCTCGGCAATTCTACAAAATAGACTACCACAGAAATTAAAAGATTCAGGGAGTTTTACAATTCCATGCGTAATTGGTAGTTTATCTATAGATAATGTGTTAGCCGATTTAGGGGCAAGCATAAATGTTATGCCTTATAAACTGTTTAAACAACTAGGTCTAGCGAAACCCAAACAAACTAGGATGAGTGTTCAATTAACTGATAAAACTATCAGAATTCCTAGGGGTATAATAGAAAATGTTCTAATCAAAATTGATAAATTCGTATTCCCAGTAGACTTTGTCGTTTTAGACATGGATGAGGACAATAATATTCCTTTAATTTTAGGAAGACCATTTTTAGCAACTGCCAGAGCTAAAATTGATATCTATACAGGAGAACTCATATTTTGCATAGGCGACGAGATAGTCACTCTTCAAGCTCTTGACTCGGCCAGAACATCAAGTGATACAGAGTACCAACCTCGTGTGCCATATACCGATGCAATAAAGAAAAACCACACGGAGAAAGAATTCGGTGAACTCACACTTCGAGAAGACAACGAAACAATCACTCTTCAAGCTCTTGACTCAGCTAGGACATCAAGTAATAAAGGTACGAACGTTAATTATATTGATAATTATTTGGTTCAACCTTCTTTACAGGAAGCATCGCGAAATCACTTAGCTGAGCTAGATCTTAGACCTCGTGCCAATAAAGAAGAAATACCTAAGGAACAAAGCCTTAGGGTTGACAAACTAAAAGAGGAGGAAACACAAATCAAAGAGGAACAAGAACCGCATGAAGTGAAACTGAAGAAGCCCCCAGACGAGCTGATAGGAACAACGAATCACTTCAAATTATGGGATCAGGTATTGTTGAATAAGGAAGACCCTCGAATCACCAATTCAGACCTCAAGACAAATGAAGAAATCACTTTTGTGGTACTTAATGTCTTCCTATATGGCACAGTCGAGGTAAGCAATCCTAAATTTAACACTTTTGAGGTAAACATTACTCGACTTAAACTATATATCCATAACCGAAGTGATCGCATGAGAAAGGATTTTCACCTCCTCAAACCACCATGACCATACAAATGAGCGGTAAGGTCTAGCTTAAGACTATAAACGAGCGTTTCTCGGGAGGCAACCCAATCACTAACCCCATTTTTACATTTTTTATTTTTTATTTTATTTTATTTTTTCTTTTATTTTTCCTTTTAGCACCTAACCATAAACTAACCAAAGAGCAGATTTCTAGGCCACACGACCCTACACACGGGTGTGCCCGTGGCCGTGTGGAAGCTAGGGGATGAACCATGCGCGTGCCAGTAGCCGTGCACGACATAGAAAAATTTCTTTTCCCAACACGGGTGGCGATAATAGTCCACGCCCGTGCCGATGCCCCGTTCAAGGTTAATGACTTGTTAAGCACAAGCTAAACACGATCGTGCCTTCCAACCGTGCCAATATGCTAACTTATCGAACACGGGAGGAGCACACCTGTATTAAATGACCATGTGAAGAAAGACACGGGCGTGCCACTACACCCGTGGCCGTGCCCAAACACCCTGAACGCGCCCAAAATTCAAAATCCCAAGACACGGGCTACATCTCTATTTAAACTTCATTCCCCTTTTTCTAGTTTTCTTTCATTTTCCATTATTTATTTTTGTTTTTATTTTATTTCATTATTATTTTTGTTTTATTTTATTTTATTTTCTTCTTATTCTTTATGATATTTAGATTTAGCTTAGGATACAATAAAATTAGACTGGCTGCTTCGTGGATTCAATTTCAAACGGGTCGAGACGCTTCCCCACGTTCACCTCCAATCCTATCCGGTTTCTTTTCATTGACTTCATCCAAAATTCAAGAAGTTTCACTTCTCTCCCCATCTTATGATTTTTATGATTATTTTGCTATTACCCATCTTTGTACATTGAGGGCAATGTACATCTTAAGTGTAAGGGGTTAACTATAGTATTATTTGAAAATCTCTGAATTATGCCTTGATTCAAAAGTAAAGTCTCTCATATTATGATTAGAATGAAATTTCCTATGATCTATGATCTTTGTTGATATGTTTTGGAGTAAGTCATTGATAATTGTGCACTGATGATTAAATTTGAAGGATACTAGATAATCAAGCATGATAAGTCTAATTTTCAAAAATTTAAAATTTTTAGGTTGTTAACCTGAATTTGAATATTACTTTGAAGTTTGAAATTTACGAGGTTGATGTCAAAAACACCCATAATTTTTGTGAGATTTTGAGCCTTATAGAGCATACATTCCTTTTCATGCTCACTTTATTGTTATGAGTGTGTCAACATTGAACTGTTATTCTAGAACTTGCCTTGATTATACATGTCAAGACCACAATTATGATTTGATATGCCGAGATGATAAAGGCACCTAGGTTTTAACCCACTTACACTACTAAAAAGCCTACCCTTATAATTAACCCCTAGTGAACCCCGTTGAGCCTAACAACCCTTTTTATTGACTCACCCACTAATTTTAACCCAAATCCCTTTGTATTTGTTATCACCATCCCTTTTTAATTACCCTTTTTGTCGAGATTTGATTTTGAACAAGTTTCCTAACTATGTTCTATATTTCAGTTGTAAAAATTCTTCCTTATTATTATGATAGTTTGTTCTAAAGAAAAACGAAGTATATTCATTATTAGTTCTATGATTAAGTGAGCTTGCATGTTCAAATTCCAATTCTCAAGGAAAAAGCTCGTATTATTAGTTTTTAATTAATGTAAGATTAAGTTCATTTTTTCTAGTTAGGAAATTTATCAGGTCAATCTCGATTCTAACCTTCTAATTCAGCCTTTATCCATACCCCTAACCTAAGCCCCGTTACAACCCTGTCAAAGACCTTTTGATCTGTTTATCATCTCATTTTACTATGGTGGAGATTTGATTTTCAGGCAAGCCTATGGGATTAGCTTTTCATGTTCGACTTATGAGTGCTTAATTTTTACCCTTAAACACTTTTTGAATGATTTGAGTGAATCTTTTGTGAAGATATCAATCCTTGTCGGTTTTGAATTAAAGGTAATTATTTAGATAAAGGGAAACACCTATGTTTTCGTGCTACAAAAATATGACCTATATTGTTTGAATCTTTAGGACTCTTTGAATTGAATTATCCATGTATAAATTATCTATGAATTATGATGAGGGATTGTTGATTGAAATTATGAATCATGGAAAGTTTGTTTTAATTGTAAGTTGAGAATTTTGCTTGAGGACAAGCAAAAGCTTAAGTGTGGGGGTATTTGATAAACCGTAAAAGTAACATATTTTAGGCTCACATTTAGCATGCTTTTGGATAATTTAAGCCTCAATTTATGTAAAAAGGTGCTCTTAATCCTTTCTTTTCATGTCTTATACTCAGGAAAGCACCAAAGGATGAAAAGAACGTAAAATGGGCTTAAAACGGGCCAAATGGGCCAATTCACGAAATCGACACGGCCTGGACTTCAAGCCACACGGCTGTGCCTCATTAAATTACTAGAACACGACCTAGACCCTGATAAACACGGCCGTGCCTCATTAAAAGTCCAAAATCACGACCTGGCCACTATTCACACGGGCGTTTGCCATGGCCGTGCCCCTGTCGCTGGAAAGAGCAATTTCATTGGGGAAAGGATACTTGGAGGCAAAGAAACACATTCCAAAGCCTATTCAAACACCCTAGTAGAAATTCTACTTAAATTAGGATACTTAGGGGCCAAGTAAGGCATCACAAAGTCTATATAAACACCCAAGGAGGGAACTTGAAAGGGGAGTTCGGCAGAAGCCGAAACCAGCGTCAAAGCTAGGCCAAGGAGCCAAGTCGAGAAGGTCAGAGTTAGGGAATAATGCGAAGATAGCCAGTTGATCTATCCCAAGAAGTCGGAATTATACTCAAGACGGCAGAATTCTCCTTCAATTCCTTCAAGGGGTTTTAGGGTTTTTCTTATGTTTTGTTTTATCTTTTCTCTTGTGATGTTCTTTTTATTCATTATGAACTAAACCCTCCAGATACCTAAAGGGGATGAAACCTAGATGAATTTTGTTATTTGATTTCTAAGTTATATGATAATTGCTTAGTTTGTTCTTAATTATGTTGCTTAATCCAAATCTAATGTGCTTAGGTGGAGGAGGAATAGACCCTGCCTAAGAGTAGATCTAACATAATTAAGCAGAGTTGATCGAATGCCTAAAGATAGGGTTACAAGATTTTGTTGGATTAGTATGAAACCTAATATGGGAGTCCATTGATCGATATACTGCTATCCTAGGGGGTTATTATAAGTAAACGAGAGTTCCACTAATTAACCTAGGGTTAGACGTTATTCACCTCGAGAGAGGGTTTAATATAGGTTAGGGAGTCTTACGAATCAAGCTAAGTAAAAGAAATCATATAATTTAGGGTTAGATAACAAGTGAAGTCTAGGTGGATTCTTCCTAAGGGTATCGTCGTAATCAACTGAGTATTCCTTCAAAGTTATTTTCCTATTCGTCCTTTCTGTCTTTGTATCCTTAGTTTAGTCTTCGTCAATATAGTTTAAAGCAACTTCACTCTATTTTTAAGGCTAAATAATAAAAAGAAAGTTAGTATTAGTACTCTTAGTTCCTTTGGGTTCGATATCCAGTCTTGCCTAAGCTATACTACTATTCGATAGGTACACTTACCTTTAATCATTGTCAGAGTTAGTTTTTAGGTTTTGATCATTCTTTTATAAATTTTAAAACACTGATTTACAGCGATCAGCATACTGCCTGAAGCTCTTGTTTGTCTTGTTCTCCATGTTCTGGAGTGTAATCCTGTCAGGTGCTATGTCTATCACATGGCTGTATTGTTTTATGAAAGCTTGAGCCAAGTTTTTCCATGAACCAATTTGGGAACGGGTTAACTGATTGTACCATTTGGTCGCAGACCCGATCAGACTGTCTTGAAAATAGTGGATTAATAACTAGTCGTTGTTGACATATCCTTTCATTCTCTGACAGAACATCATTATCTGAGCTTCAGGACAGCTAGTCCCATTGTACTTTTTGAACTCTGGCATTTTAAACTTCAGTGGGAGCACCAGATTTGGGACCAAGCTTAAAACCTTCGCATCGATACCGCAACGGTAATCAGTAGTTTCCATTGCTTTAAACTTCTCCTCCAGCCACTTACACCATTCTTCTAATTACTTTTCTGATTCTGTCCTTGCTCTTTCCTCTTCTTCCACTTCATCCAAATCAGGAACAACTGGATTATTTGAATTATTGCCAGGGTTAGAGCCTGAGCCAGCCTAAAAATTCATTGGTATCAAGGCTCTGGCCTGAAACTGTTGTGGCCTAATAGCAACAGATGGTCTTTGTGGATTTATCTCAGGTTGTGCCTGTACATGCGTTGGAGTAAAACCAGGAGGATATTGAGGATCTTCATTACTTTCCGCAATATTATCCATGGTGCCTTTCCCTTTGTCCATCCTTCCTACCAGCAGTTGTGACAATTGAGCCATCATGCTTCGTTGGGACTCCATCATTGATCCCTCATCTCTTGCTGGATCTTAGCTAACTGCTCTTGCATCTGAGCCTGTATTTGTTATTGCATATCTTTTTGCATTTGCTCTAATTTTTCTAGTCTTTTGTCCATTGACTTGGTCTCTTTCCTTGAGACGTAAGGATGCGTATTTGGTAAAGTTTTGTCAGTTTCCAGGTTACTGAAATAATTTTTAATTAATTAGAATCTTTCAATGACCTTTAATGCATATGAATGAAATGAATACGAATGCAAATGCATGAATGCAAAGAAGATGCCGATTCTGATTCAATTTTATTTAGAAAACTTTACTAGAAAACAAAGTCCTTTACATAAAATCAAGTTACAAGTAAGGCTTTGCCCTAACGCCTAAATCTTTAATTTTCCTAAGTAGTGAAGCTAAATCTTGTCCTTGATCTGACTGCAACTCATACTTTACACTCAGTATATCCGCTTGTACCGCCAAAGTCTGCAAGTAGTCAGCTATCTCTCGAATTTGGGTTATGGTTTCTCCCATAATGTAATCTCTATTTCTAACTTGATTCTGCGAATGATGAAGCTGCTCCCTCCACTGTTCTTCACTTGTTTCGAAATATTCAATCTGCATTTCACATTTTTGTAATGCTGCCTCTAGTTCTTCTATTTTCCCTTTCATTTCTTCTATCTTACTTAAGCTTGCTCTCAATTCTTTCACAGAATTACGACTTCAGTGATGATGAAGAGATTTCTCGAGTTCTTCTACTCTAGCCCTTAACTTGCTTCGTTCATTTCTACTTTCTAAGAGGCCTTTTTCCATGGCTTCATTTTGTGCTTGTGCCTCTTGAAATTTCTCTTCCCATTGATCAGCTTTCGTCCTTTCCTCTTGAACCTCCTGACGCCACTGTTCTGAGGTTTTCCCTAACCCTGCAGTCCTCATCGATAGATGCATCTTCTTATAGTCTGTCTTTAAACTATCCAGATCCTCTTCAACCTTATTTTTCCCTTTTCTTAACTTCTCAGCCTCTGCCTTCTACACTTCCACATCTAATCTCAAGTACATTTTTTCTTCCTCCAGCTACTCAATCCTTTTCCCGAACTCGAAACTATTTTTTTCAAAGTCCTGTCTTATAATCTCTAGTTCTGAAGGGATAACTTGTAAGTATTCTTCCATTGATCGAGCACCTTCTAAACTCAACCCAGGAATATTATCATTGATCCTTTTTCTAAACCATTTGTTATATTCAGGCGTTGTCATAGAACCAACAGCCAATCTCTTCATCCAGCGAGTCTACTTCCAAGCATCCAAAATCTCTCGAACCTTTTTCTTATAATTGTTCACTTTATATGAGAACTCACATTGAGCAAGCCCGTAAGTTGTCGGTATAAATTGCCTCGACTTATACTGCCTTAATACAAGTAAAGGAGTGTATCCAATGGCCCCCCAAATTCCAGGCAAAGGTACATAATCGAAATTCCCACACTGATAAAGGATCTCATTAGGGACCATCCAAAAGGCTCTCCATTCAATATCTTCCTTTTTGAGATTTTAAAGAATCGCCATCCACCTTTCTTCTGAAATATCATCTCTCCTTTGCGTAGCAGCTTCCTCTTTTAATGGGGAATAACTCTCAAAGAAGACCCGGTAAGAGACCTTGTCCACCTTCCAAAAATGTCCATGAAACCATACCAGTAACAACTGCGCACATCCAATAAACCTACCTTCACCTGCCCTCCGACACAGGCTCAAAGATCTGAACGTCTCAGCCAGAATTGTAGGTACAAGCGTGACTCTTTTATCAAGGCGATCGAATAAATTAGTAACTACTTCATCTATATGTCTTAGGGCTTTAGGAAAAATCACCAAACCATAAATGCTCAAGGCGAAGATGTCAACTTTCTTCTTTACGTCCAGGTGTGCTAAAATCAAGTCTCTCAAATTCATCCAAGGAATACATTTTCTATCCCCTTTCTGTTTGTAACATCCTTAAATAGGGGCTATTGTGTTTGAATTGTTTTGCATGGGTATGGATTGATTGTGTTATTGATTAAGGTGTTCTAGGATCTACGTATGAGCCAAGGGTAGGCCTGAGCTATAGGAGAAATTTTGTTTTTAAGCTTTGGTTAAGGGGAGCTGAAGGAGCTAGGGGTTAAGTATATTTTGTGGTGAAATTAAGCACAATAATTGCCTTGGTAAAGTGGCAAGGAGGTGCCACTTAGGGCCTTGAGAGGTGACGCCACAAGCAGGGGAGGGAGAGCTCAAGTTCGAGCAGCAGAAATCCCATTTTCTGCTTACCATTTTGACACCAAGGAGAGAAGAGTTGTGCTCAGCTCAAACTCTGTCGGATAGTTGTTGATCAAGTCAAACTAATTTAAACTGGTGGAGAAGAAAGAATTTAGGAGCTTGTGAAATTCAAACTCATTCGAATTAGTGGTCAGGAGGAGCTTGAAGTAGTTGCCGAAATTTGAACTCTAGTGTGAGGAGGAGTAATCGGTTGGGAGTCTAGAAGGGGTGCCAAAATTCCTTAGGTTCCTAGATGAGCATTTTTGGCTAGCAAAAGCCTTGATGCATTCAGTTGTGAGCTAAAGCCGAAACCCCCCTCAACCTTGTCGATTTCTTCCCTAGTGCATCTTGTTGAAGCAAACCCGAAACCACAATTGCCACTTGTTGATTTAACCTCTTAGGCATTGAGCCGAATTTTTACTTACATTCCTCTCTTATTTCATTTGAAGTCAAAACACTACTCTCCCTAAAACCTCATCTCTTTTTGCTCTCCATTCTTATTGGTTGGCCGAACCTTCTTCTTACTCAAGCCATTCTTTCAATTGTTTCTTTCATCTTCGTTTCACCATCACTCAAATCGAATACCCCTTCCATTCTCTTTTTCCATTTTGGCTGAATCCCAATTACTTTTCTTTTCTTAAGCCACAGCCAAATCTCCCTTGATCACTCAACTCTATTGCCGAAATCTCTCTACTTTCTTCTTGTCTTATCTTTGGCCGAATATCAATCAAGCATAGATCTCCCTTGGCTTTTTCTTTAATCGGATTTGAAGAGGGTAAGTGTTCTTGGCCGAATCTCTGTTACTTCTTTTCTCTTTTCTCTGTCGACTCACATGGGGACAAAAGCTGAATTTTGGCATTTGTTGACATGATTCTTAATCATCTATGGAAACCGATTTCTCCTAGGTTCTTCGGGATTTTGAAGCAGTGGATCGGGGTTATTTATTCTCTACCAATCGGTCTCATTAAGTCAGTGGTAAGGGTTCATATTGATCTAATCTTTCTATCATTCTTTTGAAAAGTCGAAGGCTATTAGTGACCTTGGTTAGTTGGCCGATTGTAGGAAGGGAGTAGATCTCCGGGATTTGCTGGCGTGCGACTTAAGCCTAAGGACTCGGGTGTAATCAATCTTGGTAAGGGCCTTATTGTACGTTATCTCACCCTTCGGGATTTGCTAGTATAGCCGAATGGCTTTTGCTAATGGTCTAAGTGTTAGCCGAATGTAGGAAAAGGGGATCTAGTGCATTAGATCGGGATCTTCGGGATTCAGTAATCGCGTTTGTAACCAAGTGTGTACCTTACACACTTCTTAATCGTTGTAAACTTGTTAATAACCTAAACTTTGTTAAAAGTCGAAAACTGTGTAGATTTCGATATGATACCTTGATGGGTATGAGCAAGGATTTCGGGTAAGTCCATTTTTGATGAGATTATGCTATATGATGCTTGATGCTATGATCTACATTATATTCGATATATGTTTAATATTAAAGCATGTTGGCATGATTTATATACGTATTGCATTATTACGGGTGATATGAGAGGAGGGGGAAGATTGATATCTGTGACTTTGGGTCACCAGTGGTTTGGCACCACCAGTGGTTTGGTACCACAGTTGATTTTGTGACTTTGGGTCACCAGAGGTTTGGCACCTCATAGCGACTCGTCCCAGTGGCTTAGCAACACAGAGGGTTGGCCCCACATTGGATAAACGGGATTGTCGCCAGTGATTTGGTATCACAACATGGGTTGACCCCACAATTGGATTATTCGTGACTTTGGGTCACCAGTGGTTTGGCACCACATTATTATTGATATCAGTGACTTTGGGTCACCAGTGGTTTGGCACCACCAGTGATTTGGTACCACACGGGGTAGAAAACGGAGTTATGGATGGCTAGGTTTGGGTGCATGATATGTTTACTCGGTTAGGACTTGTGTAAGGATGTTGCTACATTCGGGAGGGGGATTATGCACTGAGTCTTGGTGACTCACCTTCTCCCTTATCTTTTCAGGTGATTCGTAGATCGCGGATGAGGAGCCGGGTAGACTCGAGGTGGCCACGCGATATTTGCTTCTGGTTTTACATGGACTTTTTCACTTGGGTACTTTACTTTAAATTTCGGTTTTATTTGGGTTTGTAATAAGGCCATTGGTTATTTTGAGTATTTTTTTTATCTGCTTTGGATTTGATCTTAAATATGATTAAGTAAATTATTTGACTTGTTTTAATAACTTGAAACATAAAGTTTTCTAAACTATAATATGTACTGGGTTTCTAAAATTTACCATCGAGTAATACAATTCACATGATAACAAAGCCAACCTAAATGATTTTCAAATTTAAGTTTTCAAAGCTCAAATACAAATGGTTTTAATTAACTAAGTTAAATTCACTCGGGGGTCAATAGTCATAAAAGTTTTCTTAAGTAATGAACCACGAATGAGTTTAAAAAGATTTTCAGGATTTCAAAGCCAACTTAACGTTTTCAACTTTACGTGCACAAGATTTTCCCCAAACACAAAGCAATAAAAGGGTTCTCACTGAAGATAAACCGGTAACTCGTTTTCTCCAAAAAGTTTTCACTCTGTAACATGCCAGATTCGGTCGTGGTGTGTTGATCGGGTTTGGGATGTTACAATTATGGTATCAGAGCCAGTTTTAAAAACTCGACTGTAGGCTCGAGGCCCAAAATATTTTAAAGTGTGGTTCCAAAAAGTCTTTGATCGAAAATACATGGTGGAAAGCATGGCACTGAGTCTTCGGCACCAATCCACCCAGGTAAGTACCCCTAACTGATGTTTGCATATGATTATGGTTGTGATGATATATGCTTCGAACGACTAGTGATAGTGGACTACCCTAGAAACTAAAGCCTATAGGATTCTATTAACTCGCGAAAACAAAACTCTATAATAAGAACTATTCATAAGACTGTGCCTTAATAATAGTGGAATAAAGACTGACGCATAAAACTTTTAAATCAGATAAGTCGAGATATTAGACATGAGCACTTGAGGTCGTGGTCGTAATACGCAGGGACGCGGTCGAGGTAGGATGACTGTGTCTGAACCAGTAGGGTCTGGTCAGGGGTCAGAAAATGAGATGCCACCACCACCAGCTGCAGGTGGTGAGTTTCAGGATCAGACATGGGATGACGCAGCGTCGCCTGCGACGCTGCGAGTTCTTGAGAGAGTGGCTGGAGCAGGTGGAGGTGCGGGAGCTCGAAAATCTGTATCTAAGCGACTCCGAGCCAATAGAGCTGAGGTATTCTGAGGTGTTTCTGGTGTGGCGCCCAATACGGCTGAGTATTGGTTGGAGGCGACGGAGCGAATCATGGACGACTTAGATTTGACTGCTGAGGAGAAACTGAAAAGGATAGTGTCGCTTCTCCGGGATAAGTCATACCAGTGGTGGCTCACGGTTCGGGATTGTGCTGCAGCGGATGATCTTACTTGGGATTATTTTAAGACAGCTTATCAGAAGAAATATATTGGGTCTAGCTACATTGATGCGCAGCGGAAGGCGTTTCTGAGACTGGTTCAGGGGAGTAAGTCTGTATCGTAGTATGAGGCAGAATTTTTAAGGTTGAGCCGGTATGCTCGGGGTATCGTGGCTGTGGAGCATGAGCGATGTGTCAAGTTCGAGAACAGACTGAGGGATGAGCTGAGATTGTTGATTGCTTCACAGCAGGAGCGAGAGTTTGCCGTGTTAGTAGAAAAGGCTAAGATAATCGAAGGGATAAAGGAATCTGTGAGGCAGAATCATGACAGGAATAGACATAAGAGAGGTTTTGGATCAGCTGGGTCGGTTGGTAATTCTTAGAAAAGGGCTAGGCATGGTGGGCCGAATCAATGCAGGAGGCACATTCATCGCTAATCGGGACCAGGTAGCAGTGTAACCAGTGTGGGAAATCTCATTGGGGAGAATGTTGGACTGGTGGAAAAGGGTGTTTTAAATGTGGCTCGTTGGATCATCGTGTGAGGGATTGTCCACGAAAGTTAGCGAGATTGATCCCGAGGGTCGGTGTGCTCGATTCAGAATGAGGACGCAATAGCAGAGGGTCGTGGTTTCGCAGAGGAGGTAATGGTTACGGTCGGGGCCGCAGAGCACCGTGCAGGAGGCGAGCAACAACGAAGCAAGACAGTCGGGATTGGTGTATGCAGCGAGGCGTCGAGAAGAGGGCGACGCACCAGACGTCATAACCGGTACGTTCTTAATCTTTAGATTACCATATACTGCTTTGATTGATGTGGGTTCGACGCATTCGTATGTTGCTAGTAGCATAGTGGAAACCGTGAACTTAGACTCTGAGATTACTTCTAAGGAGATGATGAATTAGCCCTCAGGTCACTCTGTAGAAGTAAATAAGTCAGATATAGGATGTACCCCTAGAACTCCAAGGGTAGTGTTTTTGCGTCGATCTGATGGAACTGCCGTTTGGAGAGTTCGATCTGATTCTTGGGATGGACTGGCTGGTGAAGTACCAAGCAAGTTTGGATTGCGTGGCTAAGTGCATGGTTTTAAAAACGGTTGAGGGTGAAAAAGTGGTGATGATAGGTAATAGAAGAGATTATCTGTCCAACGTGGTGTCTACTTTGAAAGCTGAGAAAATGGTCAGGAAGGGTTGTGAGGCGTTTATGGTTCATGTGTATGCCTTGGAGGCCAAGGAGTCAGCTATATTTGTCGACATATTTCTAGAAGAACTTTTGAGTCTGCCTCCGGATCGGGAAGTTAAATTTGGTATAGATCTGTTACTCGGGACTACGCCAGTGTCTATTGCCCCGTATAGGATGGCGCCAAAGGAATTGGTAGAGCTGAAGGCTCAGATTCAGGAGTTGTTTGACTGAGGTTTCATCCGGCCAAGTGTTTCGCCTTGGGGAGCACCAGTGCTCTTTGTCAAGAAGAAGGATGGTACAATGCAGATGTGTATAGACTACTGCCAGTTGAATAAGTTGACGATCAAAAACAAGTATCCATTGCCGAGGATAGACGACTTGTTTGATCAGCTTAAGGAGGCATCGGTGTTCTCAAAGATCGATCTAAGGTCAGGGTATTATCAGCTAAAGGTGAAAGAGGCTGATATTCACAAGACGGCGTTTCGCACTCGGTATGGGCACTACGAGTTTCTGGTAATGTCGTTTGGGTTGACTAACGCGCCGGCAACATTCATGGACATGATGAACCGGGTGTTCCAGCACGTGGTGTTTATAGACGACATATTGGTGTACTCAAGGTCTGAGGAGGAGCATGATGCGCATTTGCGGGTGGTTTTACAGATTCTGAGGGAAAAGCAGTTATTTGACAAATTTAGTAAGTGCGAGTTCTGGCTTAGGGAGGTGACTTTCTTGGGTCACGTAGTGTCAGCTGAGGGGATTAGAGTGGATCCTCGCAAGATTGAAGCAGTATTGAACTAGAAACCGCCTAAGTCAGTGGCAGAAGTTCAGAGTCTTCTAGGTCTGGCAGGGTATTACCGAAGATTTGTTGAGGGGTTTTCTTTGATCGCAACGCCGATGACCAAATTACTGAGGAAAGGAGTTCCATTTGTGTGGTCTGAGAAGCAGTAAGAGAGTTTCGATAAGTTGAAAAAGATTCTGACTGAAGCTCCGGTTTTGATTCAGCCTGAGGCGGGAAAGGAATTCACGGTATATTGTGTTGCATCGCATACTGGCTTGGGATGTGTGCTGATGTAGGAAGGGAAGGTAGTAGCTTATGCATCTCGACAGTTGAGACCGCATGAGGTTAACTATCTGACACATGACCTGGAATTGGCTGCAGTGGTTTTCGCCTTGAAGATTTGGAGGCACTATCTGTACGGAGAAAAGTCGATAGTCTACACGGATCACAAGAGTCTGAAGTACCTTTTGACTCAGAAGGATTTGAACTTGAGACAGCGCAGATGGATTAAGCTGCTGAAGGACTACGACTGTTCAATTGAGTATCATTCGGGCAAGGCTGACGTGGTGGCAGACGCGTTGAGCCGTAAGGTAGTATCGGACTTGAGAGCGATGTTTGCTCATCTTAGCTTGTATGACGACGGGAGTCTTTTGGCAGAATTACAGGTAAAGCCGACTTGGGTAGAGTAGATTAAGGTGAAATAATTAGAGGATGAGGGTTTGAATGCTCAGAGGTTGCAAGTTCAGAATGGTGGATTAGAAGGTTACAGCTTGTCTAGTGACGGGGTACAGTGTTTTCAAAGGAAAGCTTGTATACCGAAAGACGTGGAGTTAAGGCAAAGGATTCTTTAGGACGTACATAGCAGCCCATACGCTATGCATCCTGGAGGTAGCAAGATGTACCGAGATTTGCGAGAACAATTTTGGTGGCCAGGTCTGAAACGGGAAGTAACAGAGTTTGTGGGTAAATGTCTGACATGTCAGCAAGTCAAGGCTGAACATCCAGTTGCCGTCGGGTTTACTTCAGTCGGTGAAGATTCCACAGTGGAAGTGGGAAAGGATCATTATGGACTTTGTCAGTGGACTACCACTTACGCCAAGTAAGAAGGACTTAGTCTGGGTGATTGTGGACCGTTTGACTAAGTCAGCCCATTTCATACCGGTAAGGGTTGATTACTCACTTCAGAGGTTAGCTAAGCTGTATGTAGCAGAGATAGTGAGGTTGCACGGTGTGCCAGTGTCGATTATCTCAGACAGGGATCCCAGATTCACGTCGAGATTCTGGAAAGCATTGCATCAGGCATTGGGAACGCTGTTGGAATTTAGTACGGCAGCTGGGAAGAATTTCTACCGTTAGCTGAATTTGCATACAACAATAGTTACCAGGCAAGCATTAAGATGGTACCATATGAGGCGTTGTATGGTAGGAAGTGTCGTACACCTACCTGCTGGACAGAATTGGGTGAGCGACAGATGTTGGGACCAGAGTTGGTTGCTGAGACCAAGGATACAGTCAAATTGATTCAGGCTCGTCTAAAGGAAGCTTCGGACAGATAGAAGTCATATGCCGATCTTAAGCAGAGAGATATAGAGTTCGCAGTGGGTGACAGGGTTTTCTTGAAGGTCTCGCCGTGGAAGAAAGTGCTGAGATTTGGAAGGAAAGGCAAGCTAAGTCCAAGGTTTATTGGGCCGTATAAGGTGTTGAGATGAGTGGGACCGGTAGCTTATCAGCTCGAGTTACCGGCAGAGCTGAGTCAGATACACGATGTGTTTTACGTCTCCATGCTTAGGCACTACCGTTCAGATCCATCACATGTTGTGTCGGTGGTGGAAATTGAATGAGCCCAGATTTGACCATGGAAGAGGAACCAGTGCAAATTCTAGATCAGGATGAGAAAGTTTTACGCAGGAATTCGGTTCCATTAGTAAAGGTGTTATGGCAGAACCATGGCATGGAAGAAGCTACGTGGGAACCAGAGGATGTGATGAGGCAGCAATACCCTCAACTCTTTTGACCAGGTAATTTCGAGGCCGAAATTATTTTTATGGGGGGTAGAACTGTAACATCCTTAAATAGGGGCTATTGTGTTTGAATTGTTTTGCATGTGTATGGATTGATTATGTTATTGATTAAGGTGTTCTAGGGTCTAGGTATGAACCAAGGGTAAGCCCGAGCTATAGGAGAAATTTTGTTTTTAAGCTTCGATTACGGGGAGCTGAAGGAGCTAGGGATTAAGTATATTTCGAGGTGAAATTAAGCACAAGAATTGCCTTGGTAAAGTGGCAAGGAGGCGCCACTTAGGGCCTTGAGAGGTGACGCCACAAGCAGGGGAGGGAGAGCTCAGGTTCGAGCAGCAGAAATATCATTTTCTGCTTACCATTTTGACGCCAAGGAGGGAAGAGTTGTGCTCAACTCAAACTCTATCGGATAATTGTTGATCAAGTCAAACTAATTTAAACTGGTGGAGAAGAGAGAATTTAGAAGCTTGTGAAATTCAAACTCATTCGAATTAGTGGTCAGGAGGAGCTTGAAGTAGTTGCCGAAATTTGAACTCTAGTGTGAGGAGGAGTAATCGGTTGGGAGTCTAGAGGGGGTGCCGAAATTCTTTAGGTTCCTAGATAAGCATTTTTGGCTAGCAAAAGCCTTGATGCATTCAGTTGTGAGCTAAAGCCGAAACCCCCTCAACCTTGTCGATTTCTTCCCTAGTGCATCTTGTTGAAGCAAACCTGAAACCTCAATTGGCACTTGTCGATTTAACCTCTTAGGTATTGAGCCGAATTTTAACTTGCATTCCTCTCTTATTTCATTCGAAGCCGAAACACTACTCTCCCTAAAACCTCATCTCTTTTTGCTCTCCATTCTTATTGGTTGGCCGAATCTTCTTCTTGCTCAAGCCATTCTTTCAATTGTTTCTTTCATCTTCTTTTCACCATCACTCAAATCGAATACCCCTTCCATTCTCTTCTTCCATTTTGGCCGAATCCCAATTGCTTTTCTTGTCTTAAGCCATAGCCGAATCTCCCTTGATCACTCAACTCTATTGCTGAAATCTCTCTACTTTCTTCTTGTTTTATCTTTGGCCAAACATCAATCAAGCATAGATCTCCCTTGGTTTCTTCTCTAATCGGATTTGAAGAGGGTAAGTGTTCTTGGCCGAATCTCTATTACTTCTTTTCTCTTTTCTCTGTCGACTCACATGGGGACAAAAGCTGAATTTTGGCATTTGTTGACATGATTCCTAATCATCTATGGAAACCGATTTCTCCTAGGTTCTTTAGGATTTTGAAGCAGTGGATCGGGGTTATTTATTCTCTACCAATCAGTCTCATTAAGTTAGTGGTAAGGGTTCATGTTGTTCTAATCTTTCTATCATTCTTTTGAAAAGCCGAAGGCTATTAGCGACCTTGGTTAGTTGGCCGATTGTAGGAAGGGAGTAGATCTCCGGGATTTGTTGGCATGTGATTAAGCCTAAGGACTCGAGTGTAATCAATCTTGGTAAGGGCCTTATTGTGCGCTATCTCATCCTTCGGGATTTGCTAGTATAGCCGAATGGCTTTTGCTAATGGTCTAAGTGTTGGCCGAATGTAGGAAAAGGGGATCTAGTGCATTAGATCGGGATCTTCGGGATTCAGTAATCGCATTAGTAACCAGGTGTGTACCTTACACACTTCTTAATCGTTGTAAACTTGTTAATAACCTAAACTTTGTTAAAAGCTGAAAATTGTGTAGATCTCGATATGATACCTTGATGGGTATGAGCAAGGATTTCGGGTAAGTCCATTTTTGATGAGATTATGCTATATGATGCTTGATGCTATGATCTACATTATATTCTATATATGTTTAATATTAAAGCATGTTGGCATGATTTATATACGTATTGCATTATTACGGGTGATATGAGAGAAGGGGGAAAATTGATATCTGTGACTTTGGGTCACCAGTGGTTTGGCACCACCAGTGGTTTGGTACCACAGTTGATTTTGTGACTTTGGGTCACCAGAGGTTTGGCACCTCATAGCGACTCGTCCCAGTGGCTTAGCACCACAGTGGGTTGGCTCCACATTGGATAAACGGGATTGTCGCCAGTGATTTGGTATCACAACGTGGGTTGGCCCCACAATTGGATTATTCGTGACTTTGGGTCACCAGTGGTTTGGCACCACATTATTATTGATATCAGTGACTTTGGGTCACCAGTGGTTTGGCACCACCAGTGGTTTGGTACCACACGGGGTAGAAAACGGAGTTATGGATGGCTAGGTTTGGGTGCATGATATGTTTACTCGGTTATGACTTGTGTAAGGATGTTGCTACATTCGGGAGGGGGATTATGCACTGAGTCTTGGTGACTCACCTTCTCCCTTATCTTTTCAAGTGATTCGTAGATCGCGAATGAGGAGCCGGGTAGACTCGAGGTGGCCATGCGATATTTGCTTCTGGTTTTGCATGGACTTTTTGACTTGGGTACTTTACTTTAAATTTCGGTTTTATTTGGGTTTGTAATAAGGCCATTGGTTATTTTTATTATTATTTTTATCTGCTTTGGATTTGATTTTAAATATGATTAAGTAAATTATTTGACTTGTTTTAATAACTTGAAACATAAAGTTTTCTAAACTAGAATACGTACTGGGTTTCTAAACTTTACCATCGAGTAATACAATTCACATGATAACAAAGCCAACCTAAATGATTTTCAAATTTAAGTTTTCAAAGCTCAAATACAAACGGTTTTAATTAACTAAGTTAAATTCACTCGGGGGTCAATAGTCATAAACATTTTCTTAAGTAATGAATCACGAACAAAGTTAAAAAGATTTTCGGGATTTCAAAACCAACTTAACGTTTTCAACTTTACGTGCACAAGATTTTCCCCAAACACAAGGCAATAAAAGGGTTGTCACTGAAGATAAACCGGTAACTCGTTTTCTCCAAAAAGTTTTCACCTTGTAACATGCCAGATTCGGTCGTGGTGTGTTGACCGGGTTTGGGGTGTTACACTGTTGAATTCAAGCCGCAACCCAAGGCTCATTCATCCCAATAATATTCATTAACTTCTTCACAAAAGTTGGGGCATTAGCGGCCCTAGAGTATGCTTTATCAACTTGAACCTTTGGACAACGCAGCAAGGTCGTATATTCCTCCACAGTGGGCACCAAATCCACCTTCCCGAAAGTGAAACAACTATAGGCAGGGTTCCAAAATTGAGTCATAGCCCGAAACAAATACTTGTCTACCTTGACATCCAGCAAATAGGGTATATCACCATAATTTTGGTAGAACAGCTGCTTAGTCTCATCCCTCCAATGGGCCCATATATCACTCAATTCCTGAAGCTCATTTTGTGTCACACTGATACGGGTGAAGTCCCACAACTCTGATGTATATCCCTCGGCTAGACTGTCCCCCTTCTCTAATTTTCATTCCTCTGTCCATGTACGGACTGCCGCATTATCCTTCACTTTATCAAGAAAGTCGTTCTCCATGCTAGGATTTCTAATTTAGTAACCGAACTCGAATCAACACCCTTTTAAGTATGCAATGACATGCAAACATAGCCAAACAAAATACAACCAGTTAGTAACATATATAAATAATAAAAGGCAAACAGAAAATAGTCAAACATCTATCTGGGTGACCACTGAGGTTCAGGATGGCTCTACTTAGGGTAGGTTCCTAGGGTTTACTATATGTGGTTCTGTTCTAAGGAAGGGGTACCTGAACCCGTAGATTCCTCGATCCTCACTCATTATAGGCTCATATAGATTGAGTTCAGTTCAGGGGAATACATTTCCCTATGGCCATGCGGAGCTGAAAATCTCACGAAGCACATAGGTACGGATGTATTCCGGAAGTGGTCCACTAGCCCATGCGGAGATGAAAACCTCACGAAGGCATAGCTTCTCACTTCCACTTAAAGGTGTGACCACAACGGTCATGCAATGTGATGCAAGCATATTCTATGAGATTCGAACCACAACAATAACACAAACAGATGCAACAAAGAAATCATTTTTTAAATTTTCGACCAAAGGACAAAAATTTACCAATATATGGCCTGGCTCTCAAAAAGTGATCCCCAGTGGAGTCGCCAAGCTGTCGAAACCATTTTTTTTTGAAAAATGGGGATCGACTTTGAAATGACAAATGGAGTCGCCACCGATCCTTTATTCGAGGTGTGATTGGGTCACCTTGAAATTGATTATTTTAATAAAACATTTTGATTTATTAAAACAATAATTTTGGTCTACGAAATCTAAGAAAACAGGTTCGGGAGTCGGTTACGTACGAGGAAGGGTTAGCACTCTCGCAACGCCCAAAATTGGTACCAAATTGATTAATTAATATCCTAACGTCGAGAATTTGAAAGGATTTTAGAATACGATAACTTAAAAAAAATTGAAGTGGATATTGAAATTCTCTTATTCCGAAGGAATGAAATCTCACGCCCAACACATTAGGGTACGACATTTCAAAACCTCGATATCGAGATCATCTCATGATTTCCAAAATTCATGCATTGAAAATTTTTTTAAAGGATATTTGAGTATCAGGTATATGATAAAATCGAAACCCAGCACGTTAGGCCACGATTTCTCAGATTTCCAAACACAAGATATTGCCTTGTTTTTAAAGTTAAGAAAACACGAATGAAATCTTAAAAGGATATTCGATTATTTGGTCAAATGAAAAACCAAAACCCAGCACGTTAAGGCACGATTTCTCGGATTTCTAAACACGAAAGATTGCCTTATTTTGAGGAGTTTTCAAATGGGCGATTTTAAAATTGACTTATAAAGTATTTATTTGGTTTGTTTGGATAAAAAAAAATTTGAACAAGTAAGTGATAAACCGTAATAGTAACATATTTTAATCCCACATTTAGCTTACTTTCGGATGATTTATCCCTTGATTCATATAAAAAGGTGCTTTTCATCCTTTCTTTTCATGTCTTATACCCAGGAAAGCACCTGAGGATGAAAAGAACATAATACGGGCCCAAAACGGAGTAAATGGGCCATATCACAAAATCCACACGACCTGGGCCCAAGACCACACGGCCATGCCACGCCAATCTACTAGAAAACGGCTTGACCCCCGATTTACACGATCATCCCTCATTAAAGAAATTCGAACACAGCTCAAAGACATGCCACATAGGCGTGTGAAATGGCCGTGCCCCTGTCGCTGGAATAAGAGTTTCATTCGAAAAAGGGATACTTATGGGCAAAGAAACACATTCCAAGAGCCTATATATACCCCCTAAGTACCACCTTTGAAAGGGCGTCCAGCTAGGCCAAGGAGCAAGCCGAAAAGGTCAGATTTGTGGGAAATCACTCGAAGATAGCCAGTTGATCCATCTCAAGAAGCCAGAATTCTACTCAAGACGGCGGATTTCTCCTTCAATTCCCTCAGGGAGTTTTAGGAATTTCTTATGTTTTGTTTTATCCTTTCTCTTGAGATGTTTTTTCTTATTTGTTATGAACTAAACCCTTCAGATACCTGAAGGGGATGAAACCTAGATGAATCTTGTTATTGTTTTCTGAATTATATGATAAATACTTAGTTTGTTCTTAATTATGTGAGTTTAATCTAAATTTGATGTGCTTAGGTGAAGGAGGAATAGACCCTGCCTAAGAGTAGATCTAGCATAATTAAGCGGAATTGATGGCATGCCTAGAGATAGGGTGACGAGATTTTACCGGATTAGGGTGAAACCTAATATAGGAGTCTATAGATCCATTTACTACTATTCTAGGGGGTTATTATTCGAGAAAGAGATTTCCATTAATTAACCTAGGGTTAGACGTTATTCGCCTCGAGAGAGGGTTTAATATACGTTAGGGAGTCTTATGAATCAAACTATTTAATATACGTTAGGGAGTCTTATGAATCAAACTAAGTTAATAAATCGTATGGTTCAATGTCAAATAACAAGTGAAGTCTAGGTGGATTCTTCCTGAGGGTATTGTCTTAATCAAATGAGTTTTTCCTAAAAGTTATTTTCCCAATTCGTTCTTTTTGTCTTTGTTTCTTTAGCTTAGTAGTTCGTTAATTTTAGATTAAAAACAACTCCTCTTATTTTAGGCTAAATAATAAAAAGAAAGTTAGTATTAGTACTTTTAGTTCCTGTGGGTTCGACAATCCGGTCTTGCCTAAGCTATACTACTGTTTGATAGGTACACTTGCCTTTAATCGTTGTCAGAGTTAGTTTCCAGGTTCGATCATTCTCTTTTATAAATTTTAAAACTCTGATTTTGACAATCAGTAAGTTGGAAATCTTGATTACAATGCAATGATAAAAATGAAGTATAGTTGCAAGCATGGAATAATAAAACATGGCAATGATGTTATAAAAACAAATAATTTCATATGGAAGAACACATTAAGATATGCACAATAGCAATGGTCTCACATCAACATTATGCAAATGCTAACGATAATATTCAAAATCTTATGAATTAAAAACAATTCCAAAAGAAATTCAAAGCAAATTACAAACAAACATAATACCACATAAACGAGTTCAAATATATATATTGCAATAGGAAATTAAAATACATAATATACAAAATAATTTAACCAAAACGTGTTGATCCGAAATTGATAATATATATAAAATGAAACATAATATAAATAACATATGTATATAAAAATAATAATATAGGGAGGTGTTTGAAATAAACCAAAATATAATGAAATAAAATCTTTAAAATAATAATATAGGGAGGTGTTTGAAATAAACCAAAATAAATAAAATAAAATGGTTTCACGCATAAAATAATGGTATGAGTAAATAAATAATATATTAATAGGGTTAAATCAGAATAGGAATAAAATTATAAGTACCAAATATAATTAAAGGGAAAATGAAACAGGGCTCGATTGAAAGGTGCAACAAAGATGGAGGGACCGTATGCGTAAATTGCCTTTTAAAGCATAAACACGCGGACCCAGTACATGGGTTGGGTTGACGCACGGGTCTCCTCTTCTTCAAATGGTGCCGTTTTCTTTTACTATTTAAATCAAAATTTTTTGTTTTGAAATCATTTCAGCTGTTGTTTCTAAAAGAGGGGTCTTTTTTTCTCTCAACTTCTATGCCCTCAACCCGTCCGTTCTCCGGCCAAGGATTCCGGCAATCTACACTGTGACTCCGCCATAGGCGTTGGCTGGAGACAAGCAACATTGGGCTTTTTTTTTTAGACTTTTTAGAAGCTAAACACCTCGTGAGAGTAGATCTAAGACCGAGCACTCCTAAAATGCAGCCAAAATCAGCAGAGCAACAAAGGAAGGGTGTTCATTCTCCTTTTCCGATTTGGCCTAGACGAAGAACGGTCACCGATCGAGGTAAGTTTCCTCTCCCTTTCTCTCTTGATTTTTGAAAGCAAAACAGAGACGAAAATTAAAAAGCAATAAAACGAAATGCAATCGAAAATCAAAATAAAAAAGCAACCTTTTCCTGATGATTTGCTATGTTCTATTTCAAACTTCTCCTTTTTATGTGTTCGTAAAACAGTGAGTAAAAACCCAAAAATACAATCCTCCTTTTTGCTTTTTATATTCGGAAAAATATCGAAGAAAAATCCTCTATATTACAATATATTTTGTGTTTTTCTACTGTTATTTGCTGTCGTTGTTTGTCTCCTTGTGCAGGTGTGTGACGCGCAGTACAGGCCGTACATAGGCTGTTGGTGTGGTGAGTACAGAGGCAGGATGTGCGGACGAAAAGGCATATGGCGCTGGCCTTGTTGGCTAGGGTTTCTGGCTAGGTCCTTAGATTTTAGGCTTAGTTGAGCATTTGGGTAGTGGTTTGGGCCTCAATTGGGCCTTGTAAAAAAAAACTGTTAAGTGGACTTTTAATAATGTTTTTTATTAATTGGGTTTTTAATGGTTTATTGGGCCCCGGGCATAAATGGGTTCTTACAGGTATATTTTTGAGTTGTCGAGGGTTGAGAAATGTTTCGACATCAAAAGCTCGTCCTACAACCAATTTCAGTGTGGTTTCATGACCATACAGGTGGTGATAAACCATAAAAGTAACATATTTTAATCCCATGCTTGGCATGTTTTTGGATGATTTATTATGAGAATTAGTGTATTTGATGCTCCTAATCCTTTAAATTTATATGTATATACTTAGGTGAGCATAGGGAAGTGAAAGGAGTGAAAAACGGGCCAAAATCAGACAAAAAGAGCTATTTTCAGGAACCACACGTCCTGGGCCCTTCTACACGGGCTGGGCACATGCCCGTATGAGCCACACAGGCTGGCCACACGTGTATGTGCCAGCCCGTGTCGATTTTGAGCCCTGCTTCTCTTTTACGCAAAAAAAACCAATTTTTAGGGTTTCTGAGCATTCTAAAGCTTATAAATACCTATTAGAAAAGGACTAAAGGAGCACATAGAGTAGAACGAAGAAATTACTCGAAGAACACCGTCGAAATCAACTCAGAAGAGGATCTCCTTCAAGATTAAAGATCTCCATTCAATTTCTCTAAAAGTTTATGGGTTTTTTATGTCTTGTTGTTTTCCTAATTTTGAGATGTTTTCCTTCCAAATTATGAACTAAATTCCCTAGATACCTAGGGAAGATGAAACATTTGATTGATCTTATTATTTGATTTTTCAAATTACATGATAAATATTTGTTTCTTGTTCTCAATTATGTATGCTTAATTCTTGCTTTAATATTTTTAGGATATTAATTCAAGTGTGATGTGCTTATTTCAGTGGAGTAAAAGTCCCTATTTAAGAGTAGATCTGGCATAATATAGTGGAGTTGCATGCAATCCTAGAAATAAAATGACATAAACCTACCGGATTAAAGTCAAATCTAATAGGGAAATCCATAGATCAAGTTAATGCGACAATAGGGGTTTTAATTAGAAAGAGATTTCAATTAATCAACCTAGAGTCAGTTGTTCTTACTCTCGAAAGAGATATTAAGATAATTTAGGGATTTCTACATATCAAGACAAGTGAATAAATCATTTAATTCAAATTCAGGATAATAAGTGAAGTCTAGGTGGATTCTTTATTGGGTATTGTCAATCTCATTGGTTTTCTTCAAATATTTTCCCAATTCGCTCTCTGTCACATTCTTAGTGATTATTTTAGATAATTTTAGATTAAAAACAATTCCTCAAATTATCAGCTAGATAATAAAAAGTTAGTAATTACTAGTACTTTTAGTCCTCGTGGATACGATATTCCCTACTTACCATAGCTATACTACTATTTGATAGGTGCACCTGCCTTTGTCATGATTTTAGTTAGTTTAATGACTCATCAGGTGGCCACACAGGTGTGTGACCCACATGGATAGTTCACACGACCGTGTGCATTTGGGAATTAGGGTTTTTTGGCCAAATTTTGGTGTCACACGGCCATGTGGCAAATTTTGGGGATTTTAGTTTATTTTCACATGGGCGTGTATTCTGGACACACGGCCTTGTCAGGCGGGCACACAGGTGTGTGGGACTTCAACACGGTTGTGTCTGCCCTACACCTTAATTTTATCCAATTTCAGTAGAGAGTTGCACGGCCTGATCACACAGTCATGTCTCTGGGTCTCACGGGTGTGTGCCTTAGCCACACGGTCGTGTGGCCCTATTTCGCAGATTTTTGCTTTGTAGCATAATCTGACTCGTTCTATTTCTTGTGTCACCCAACGTTTATTGGGGCCTCCGTATAACTGTTAGGGACTCCGATACGGCTTAAAGTTGTGAGATTATTTGTAATTATTGTGTCAAACTTTCGATTTGTTCAAGTGTGTTGTAGTGTGATTTATGAACTGAAGCATTGTTTAATGATAATATCTAACTTAATCTGATATTGTATCTGTGCAAATGAGTATGAGCATTTTTTATTCTGTATTATGATTCTGTATTTTTTCTATAGAAAGGTTTGCATTTTGCATTAGCATCATTCTTTTTAGGTTTGGTTGCGAAGAGAAAGGCATCTAACCTATTCTGGGCAGTTTCTAACTGCGATTCATTACTACAGCGGTTTACCGCACTGTACTACACATATGTCAGCTCTGCTGCATATTATCAACTAAGTGGCCTAGTCCACATATAGGGTGTGTAGGGTTGAATGAGCCTTTCGAGGTCCTATATGGTGTGCATGGTTGGGTGAGCTTCATATAGCTCATTCATGATGTATGGAGAGGTGTTTGGCTGGATGGGTGGGATTATTTTTTGACTTGTTACATACCGTTTGTGTCTGTTTACATGTTGTATGTCTGCACATTGGGGTGCATGTACTATTTTGTATCCACTGAAGTATTTAGTCTTGTACGGTGAAGTATTGTGTATGATTGGAATTTTGTAAACGTGGCTTGTTGATCGTTGTGTCAGAGTCTTAAAAATTTATAATAAATGAGAATGATCGAACCTAAAAACTAACTATGACAACGATTGAGGCAAGTGCACCTATCGAACAGTAGTATAGCTTAGGCAAGACCAGATTGTCGAACCCAAAGGAACTAAAAGTACTAATACTAACTTTCTTTTTATTATCTAGCCTAAAATAAGTGAAATTGTTGTTTAATCTAAATTTAACTAATTACTAAGCTAAAGACGCAAAGACAAAAAGAAGGAATTGGGGAAATACTATTGGGAAAACTCAGTTGATTAGGACGATACCCTTAGGAAGAATCCACCTAGACTTCACTTGTTATCTAACATTGAACCAGACGATTTATTCACTTGACTTGATCCGTAAGATTCCCCAATTTATAATAAACCCTCTCTCGAGGCGAATAACGTCTAACCCTAGGTTGATTAATTGAAATCCTTTTCTAATTAAAACCCCTAGAATCGCATTAACTCGATCTATGGTCCCATATTAGGTTTCACCCTACTCCAGCAAAATCTCGTCACTCTATCTCTAGGCGTGCGATCAACTCTGTTTAATTATGCTAGATCTACTCTTAAGCAGGGACTTTTACTCCACCACCTAAGCACATCCAACTTGAATCAATATCCCGCAAAATATTAACACAAGAATTAAGCACACAAAATTAAGAACAAATCAAGTATTTATCACATAGTTCAGAAAACAATAACAAGATTCATCTTAGGTTTCATCCCCCTCAGGTATCTGAGGGTTTAGTTCATAACAATAAAAGAAAACATCTCAGAAGAAAAGATAAAACAAAACATAAGAAATCCCTAAAACCCCCTAAAGGAATTGAAAGAGAGATCCGCTGTCTTGAGTATAATTCCGGCTTCTTGAGATGAATCAACTGGCTATCTTCGAGTGTTTCCCACAAATCTGACCTTTTCGGCTCGGCTCCTTGGCCTAGCTAACCGCCCCTGACTAAAGTCCTGGGTTCCAGCTTCTGCCGAACTCTCCCTTAAATTGCCCCTTAGGGTATTTATATAGGCTTTGAGATGCCTTACTTGGCCTCCAAGTATCCTAATCTGAATAGGATTCCTATTTGGGTGTTTATATAGACTTTGGAATGTGTTTCTTTGCCTCCAAGTATCCTATTCTGAGTAAAACTCTTGTTGGCCACGGCAGGGACACGCCCATGGCACACGCCCGTGTAAGTCGTGGCCAGGCCGTGTTCGAGGCTGTTGAATGAGGCATGGCCGTGTAGATTTCGTGATATGGCACATTTACTCCGTTTTGGGCCCATTTTCCGTTCTTTTCATCATTTGGTGCTCTTCTGAGTATAAAACATGAAAACAGAGGATTAAGAGCACCAAATTACATAATTCAAGGCTTAAATCATCCAAAAGCATGCTAAATGTGGGCTTAAAATATGTTACTTTTACGGTTTATCAAATACCCCCACACTTAAGCTTTTGCTTGTCCTCAAGCAAAATTCTCAACTTACAACTAAAACGAACTTCCTTGATTCATAATATTCATCAATAATGTTTCATCATAATTCAAAGATAATTCATACATTGATGATTTAACTCAAATTGTCCTAAAGACTCAAATAATCAAAGTCATACATTTATAGCACAAAACATAGGTGTTTCCCTTCATCTAAATAATTACCTCTGATTCAAAATCCACAAGAATTGACATCTTCACTAAAGATTCACTCAAATCATTCGAAGTGTTTAAGGTTCAAAATTAAGCACTCATAAGTCAAACATGAAAAGTTAATCCCATAGGCTTGCATGAAAATCAAATCTCCAACACTATAATATGAGATGATACACAAATCAAAAGGTCTTTAACAAGGTTGTAACGGGGCTTTGGTTAAAGGTGTGGATAAAGGCTAAATTAGAGGGTTAGAATCAAGATTGACTTGACAAATTACCTAACTAGAAAAATGAGCTATCCTAATTACTTACATCAATTGAAAACTTCATCACTAATAATACGAGCTTCTTCTTCAAGATATGGAGTTTTAAACGTATAAGCTCGATTACATAGAATAAATACGGAACATACTTCAGTTTTTAAGAGCAAATCAATACAATAATAAGAAAGAATTTTAACAACTGAAATAAAGAACATAGTTAGGAAACTGTTCAAAATCAAATCTCGACAAAAAGGGAGTTAAGGAATGGTGATAACAAATACAAAGGTTTTGGGTTAATATTAGTGGGTAAGTCAATAAAAAAAAGTTGTTAGGATCAACGGGGTTCACTAGGGATTAATTATGAAGGTAGGCTTTTAGTGGAGTAAGTGGGTTAAAACCTAGGTGCCTTTATCATCTCTGTATATCAAATCAAATGTGTGGTCTTGACATGTATAATCGAAGCAAGTTCTAGAATAACAGATCAATGTTGACACATTCATAATCAATAAAGTGAGCAAGAAAAAGAATATATGCTCTACAAGGCTCAAGTCTCACAAAAATTATGGGTATTTTGATGTCAACCTCATAAATTTCAAACTTCAAAGTAACATTCAGATTCAGGTAGACAACCTAGAAAAATTTTTAATTTCTGAAAAATAGACATATCATGATTGATTCTCTAGTATCCTTCAAATTTAATCATCAATGCACAATTATCAATGACTTAATCCAAAACACATAAATAAAAATCATAAATCAAAGGAAATTTCATTCTAATCATAATATGAGAAACTTACTTTAGAACAAGGCATAATTCAGGGATTTTCAAATAATACTATAGTTAACCCCCCCAACACACTTAAGATGTACATTGTCCTCAATGTATAAAGATAAATAATAGCAATATAATAATAAAATCATAAGATAGGGAGAGAAGTGAAACTTCCTGAATTTTGGATGGAGTCATTTAAAAAGAAACTGGATAGGATTGGCAGAGGTGAATGTGGGGTAGCGCCTTAAAACGTTTGAAATTGAACCCTTGAAGTAGCCGGCTTGATATATCCTAAGCTAAATCTAAATGGCATGAAGTATAAGAAGAAAATAATAAAGAAAATAAAGATAAAAATAAAAGTAAATAATGGAATATGAAAGAAGAAAGACAACTGGAAAAGAAAAAGGAAGAAGGAGGTTTAAATAGAGATGCAGCCCGTGTTTTGGGAAAAAATTTTAATACAGGGACACGCCCGTGGCACACGCCCGTGTAAGTCATGGCCAGGCCATGTTCAAGGCTGTTGAATGAGGCACGGCTGTGTGGTCTCGGGCCCAGGCCGTGTGGATTTCATGATATGGCCCATTTACTCTGTTTTGGGCCCATTTTTCGTTCTTTTCATCATCCAGTGCTCTTTTGAGAATAAAACATGAAAACAAAGGATTAAGAGCACTAAATTACATAATTCAAGGCTTAAATCACCCAAAAGCATGCTAAATGTAGGCTTAAAATATGTTACTTTTACGGTTTATCACTTGTGAATTTTGTATTCGTATTTTGTATTTTTGATCGGTTGTTCAGGTAATATTTTGAGAGCATTATGGTTTGATTCTTCGTCTTTTGCTTCTTGCGTTTAGATTCAAACTCACACTGGGCTCATGGAGCTCACCCCTTAGTTTTCCCCTTTTCAGGTACTCTCGTTTTCTATTGTTGGACTTGGCATGCCGGAGGTCTCGAAGCGATGCAATTTAATTCAAGCTAATAAAATGTTTCTTCGAATACTTTAATTTGTGAATTGTTTTGGACTGTAAAGACCTATAGGGACTGTGGTACAATACTAATTTGGGTTTTCGTAAATTGTTTCCTTTAGACTAAAATCTAGAACCTACAGAACTTTATTTCCAAATGCTTTTGACGTAATTTATAAATTCTCTGTTTTGAATCCTTAAGGGGTAAACGGTTTAATTTGATTTTAGCAAACTGGGCTCGTATGAGATTTTAACAACTCATTTTTTGAAATGGTTTTTAGATCACTTCGGTGATCAATGTGACCTCTAGGATTCAGTCTAAACTTCTAGGCTGGGTTTTTGGGTGTTACATTCCATCACTACATGGGATCAAATGACTGAGAAATTCCTACTGAAGTACTTCCCACTAGCTAAGACAGCAAGTTGAGGAATGATATTTCTTCCTTCGTTCAGATCGACTTAGAAACCTTATATGATGTATGGGAGAGATACAATGACTTATTGAGACGGTGCCCTTACTATGGGTTACCTTTATGGTTACAAGTTCAAACCTTCTATAACAGTTTGAATCCCTCAACTAGACAGTTTATCGATGCAGCAACCGGTGTAACACTTAACAATAAAACACCTGAAGCGGCTTATGAATTTATAGAGGAGATGGCACTAAATAATTATCAGTGGCAAGTCATAAGGACGAAGCCAATTAAAGTAGCTGGTGTTTTCAATTTAGATGCAGTGACCAAGTTATCAAATCAGGTAGAACAATTAAATAAGAAAATTGATGGTTTATATGTTTCTACACAAGTACATCCGGTGATGTAGTGCGACGCAAATGGAGGTGGAATAAACAATCCAGAATGTTTACCCTACGATCCTAGCATAGAGAACGAACAAATCAATTATATGGGTAATAATTCTAGGCCTCAAAATAACCCCTATAATAATACTTATAATGCAGGTTGGAGAAACCATCCTAATTTCTCTTGGGGTGGTCAAGGAAATCAGAGAGCACAAGCCCCTCTAGGCTTCCAACAACAACATTACCAGTAAAAGAAGAAGCCAAACTTTGAGGAGATGTTAACGAAGTTTATCTCTGTGTCAGAAGCCTTCTTTCAAAACACTAAAGTAGCACTTAAAAATCAACAAGCATCATTCAAGTGCTCGAGAACCAAATAGGCCAACTTACTAAGTTAATTTTAGAACGACCACAAGGTAGTTTGCCGAGCAATACTGAAACTAACCCGAGGGAGCAACTTTATGCAATTATTGTGCGAGATGAAGAAAGGTTACTTGAATATGAATCAGAACCAATGCAAGAGATTGTGGTAAATAATGATAAGGTTGAGGCAAGCCAGAAAGAGCAAAAGTCGATTGGTAAGGAATATAAACCTCGAGTACCATATCCTAACTCGACGAAGAGAGACCACACGAATGAAAAATTTGGTAAACTTCTTAAACTTCTAAAAAAATTACATATTAACTTACCGTTTATTGAAGTTCTTTCGGAGATTCCCAATTCCGTGAAATTCTTAAAGGAGATTTTAGTGAACAAAAGGAAGTTAGATGATTCATCGACTGTGGAGCTAAATGTAGTTTGCTTGACTATATTGCAAAATAAACTACCCAACAAATTGAAAGATCCAGGGAGTTTTACTATTCTTTATTTAATTGGTAGTTTAAATGTTGATAATGCTTTGGCTAATTTAGGGGCTAGTATTAATGCCATGCCCTATAAAATGTTTAAGCAATTAGGTCTTGGGAAACCCAAACAAACTAAGATGAGTATTCAATTAGTAGATAGAACCATTAGATTTTCTAGGGTTATTATTGAAGATGTTCTTGTAAAAGTTGATAAATTCATATTCTCAGTTGATTTTGTTGTTTTAGACATGAATGAGGATAGTGACATACTTTTGATTCTAGGTCAACCCTTTTTAGCAACAGCTAGAACTATAATTGATGTTTGTATCGATGAATTAGTACTTCGTGTAGGTGATGAAATGATTACTCTTCAAGTTTGTGATTCGGTTAAGACATCTAATGATCGAGATGATTTTACAAGTTCTGTTAATATGAGTAACCATGTGGCTCAACCTTCTTTATAGGAAACCCCTTGGAAAAATGTAATGGAGCCATGTTTCAGTCCATGCGACAAAAAAAGAATGACTCATGAATAACAAATGTTACTAATAGACGAACTGGATGAATGGCAGACACATGTCACAGAGAAACCGAAAAAGCACGATGAAAAGCCAAAGCGACGCCATGATGAACATGTGGATGGAACGAATCAATTTAAGGTTGGGGAGGACTGCTAGATAAAACGGATCCTCGAATTGCCACTTCAGAGCTTGATGCAAACGGATCAAATCCCTTTGATAAACCGTAAAAGTAACATATTTTAAGCCCACATTTAGCATGCTTTTGGATGATTTAAGCCTTGAATTATTTAATTTGGTGCTCTTAATCCTTTGTTTTCATGTTTTATACTCAGAAAAGCACCGGATGATGAAAAGAATGGAAAACGGGCCCAAAACAGAGTAAATGGGCCATATCACGAAATCTACATGGCCTGGGCCCAAGACCACACGGCTGTGCCTCACTCAATAGTCTCGAACACGGCCTGGCCACAATTCACACGGGCGTGTGCCATAAAGAGAAATTTCACTCGGATTAGGATACTTAGGGGCAAAGAAACACATTCGAAAGCCTATAAACACCCTAAGTATAACCTAAAAGGGGGGAACCGAAGACTTTAGTTAGGGGGCGTCCAGCTAGGCCAAATAGGGCAGATTTGTGGGGATTTACTCGAAGAAAGCCAGTTGATTCATCTCAAGAAGTCGGAATCATACTCAAGATGGAGGATCTCTCCTTCAATTCCTTTAGGGGGTTTTAGGGATTTTTTATGTTTTGTTTTATCTTTCCTTCTGCGATGTTTACTTTTATTGTTATGAACTAAACCCTCAGATACCTTATTTTAATTTCCTCTTTTATATATATATTGTTTTAAACTTTTTATATTTTTATATTAAATTATTTTATATACCTTATTTTAGATTCTATTTATTTATTTTAAATGTTTTATATATCATTTGTTTCAAATTATTGTATATTACTGATCCTTAAAACTAGTTTTTACATTATTTGTCCTAAATTTATTTTTTATTTTTAAATTGCTTATATTCTATTTATTTTTTAATTTGATTTATGTTTATTTCCTATTGATGGTTATATACATTGTTTGATCCATTTTAAATTTTGCTAGTGTGAATGTTGGAAGAATGTATGTCGAATGGTTATTTGTCTTATATTAATTTGCCTTGTGAATTTTGTAAGATTACCATATCTTGTAGTTTATTGATCTTTGATTGTTAATATGTGTCTTTTAAACTATGCAATTATCGCTATTGTATATTGAATTGTATGTTCATATTATTCTTGTCATCCATTTGTATAAAGTTGTATTCATGTATTATTATTCCATGCTCGATATTATATTTCTGTTCCTCATTATTGAATAGTGATTCAATAAAATGTATTTTGAGCCAATTTTAAATTTGAGTATTTGAAAATTCTTCAAAATAAGACAATATTTGTGTGTTTGGAAATTCGAGAAATCGTGCCCTATCATGCTGAGTTTCGGTTTTCTATTTGACCAAATAACCAAATATCCTTTTAATTGCATATTTTGAAAATCAAAGATAATCTCGGTGTCGGGGTATAAACGTGTCATATCCTAACGTGTTGGATATGATGTTTTTATTCCTTTGGAACGAGTGAATCTTGAGATCCAATTCAAAATTAATTAACATTCTTTAAAAAGTATCACACCTTAAAAATTTTCAAGTTTTCAACACAAGGACACTAGCTAATCAATTTGGCACCAATTTTGGGCATTGTGGGGGTGCTAATCCTTCCTCGCACGTAACCGACTCCTAAACCTTGTTTCTTATATTTCGTAGACCAAAAAATTATTGTTTTAATAAATCCAAATGTTTTATTAAAATAATCCATCTTAAGGTGATTCGACCACACGTTGAATAAAAGATCGGTGGCGACTCCATTTTCTTTTTAAAGTCGATCCCCTTTTTTTAAACGCAAAAAAAATGGTTTTGACAGCTTGACGACTCCCCTGGGGACTTTGAGAGTCAAGCCGTAAAATTGATTACTTTCTATCCTTTGTCGGAAATTTGAAAATTCGATTAAAAAATTTGATACCTTTGTTGCATTTGTTTGTGTCATCGTATATGATTTTTATTTTCTTGCGCACATTACATTGCATGACCGTTGTGGTCGCACCTTTAAGTGGGAGTGAGAAACTATGCCTTCGTGAGGTTTTCACCCCCCGCATGGGCTAGTGGACTGCTTTCGGGATACATCCATACCTATGTGCTTCATGAGATTTTCATCTCTGCATGGCCGTAGGGAAATGTATTCCCCTGAATCGAACTCAATCCATATGAGCCTATAATGGGTGAGGATTGAGTAATCTGCTGGTTCAGGTACCCTCAACTTTAATTTCCTCTTGAAATAATGTCGTTCTCTTGTTCTCAAAAATCACCTACGCCCAAAATTGTTATGTATTTTAATTTCTAAAACTTTAATTTCTAAAATCACCTTCCTAATAAGTCCAACTTGAAATAATGTCGTTCTCTTGTTCTCAAAAATTTTAAACATTCCTACGCCCAAGGCCAATTGGGCCCAATCCTACTAGGCCAAATTTCGGGATGTTACAATTCTGCCCTCCTTAAAGAAATTTCGTCCTCGAAATTTCCAACCAACTACTAAACGCACCGTTCAAATCACAGTACTATGCTTTCGCTGCGCACTCTGATCTTAATAACACTAATGTACCTTTAACATAATCTTGAATCCTCTTTCACACAACCAAACGTCTAACCACAAAAGCAAACAGTTATCTACCATTTATACTTAGAATTTTCTACATTTAATCATCATGTCCAACCAAAACATACCTGACTTGATGGTGATGAAACAATCCCGAGCCTTATGCTCCTTAGACCCGCATCTCAAGCATGCTCCTAACCTTCTCTAGTATTATCCCAGATGACGTCTTCTACAATAATCGCAAGCCGAAAAGTTTGGACGTGCCTTGACACGCTCTACAGAACGTGACTGCGACCCAAAAGAACCGCGATCTATTTTCTTCTTACAGTCCACAGACCCAACTTGAAGTGCTTTATCGATTCCTTTAACCTCCTCCAATACCTCCTTAATTATCTGAGTCAGCTCATTAACCCCAGCTCGATCATGAGATCCTGTCTCAGCCACTGGCGATGCCAACGCCTCCCTTTCGGGCACAAGCCCTGATGCTGAAGATCTAGTCCTAGTACCTCGGCCTCTAGCACGTCCAGTCTACCGCGTCCATGTCTTCTAGCGCTCATGTTCACTAAGTCGATATAATCTTGATTAAGAGTTTTTGTGCTATTTCAGTGTTTATTAAATAATGTTTTATGGAGTACAAGAAGTAAAGTTGTTTTCGCAAAACGCATCCTATAGTCTCAATCTCTATAGTTTCAGCTCCTAAAGCTAAATGTTCTAGAGTATTCTATTTTGTGGAATTTTCTTACCACAGTACTAACACAATAATCATAAACAAAAAACAAATACTTACTTGACTTGGTGCCGGATACCCGTGGTGCCATACTTCCTTCAGAACATGCATTTATAATTTAAAATTCAAGACAATTTTGGAAACGTTTTTGAACCCAAACCACAACCGAGTTTTGAAACTGGGCTCTGATATTATTCGTACTAAAATAGGTATTGATTTGCTAAAATCAAGAAAACAAGTTTGATTTGAAATATTTGATAAAATTTCTACTAACCTCGAAGATTGATTGATAAATCGATAAATTTGAACTAGAGAATTTATAAACCGTGACTTTTGAAAACGACGTTGAAAATTCGAAAGAGAATCCGAGTCTTTTGAAAATAGCGTTAATAGTTCGAGAGAAAATATCCGAGTTAAAATATTTGTAAAAGTTTATTTTGAAATCCATTTGTTAATCGATTTTGGAAAACCTTTATTTAAGTTTTTAGAAAATTCTCATTTAAAATAATTTAAGTAAGAAAATAAGTATATCAAACATAAAGCAAATAATAAAATACTCCAGAGGCCTTATTACAACATAAAAACCCAAAATAGTAAAGTGAACGGAAATAGAAATCTAAAGTTCAAAATTAAAAACCATTTCTGAAATATGGCCTCCACTGAGTCATCCATGGCCCAAGTCCATACCATCAAGCATTACCTACAAGGGTTAAGAGAAAGGGGGGTGAGTTACAAGAACTCAGTGTGAAATCCCCTTACCGTTATCCATTGGGCCAGAACCCATTTAGCAATATTTTGGGCCTAAGCCCATTTACAATAACAATAATGTATCAAATATAACATGTGTATGAAATGCAATTCCCAAACCAATCCTAATAATCCATCCGCTACACACCACCCGTACCAACCAACACACCTGTGGGTGATCATCAGTCAACCCACCCCGCCAACACACCAAACGCAGGCATTAAGCCATTTATAGCAAATTTAGTTGCGGACAAGCCACCGAAGTAACAGAATTTAAGTGGCATTGCCACTATACAAATTTGTGGCAGAGCCACCAGAACTTCTTTTCAATATTATCCCATCCCATGCAAAATCATGTATATAATGCATAACAAATCAAAATATAACAACAGTAATTTATTCAGATATTTATTACAAAATTATGGCCCATTATCTCAATTAATCAAAAAGGCCCATTAAGCAAAATATCAGATTTGGCCCATTTAGCAAAATATCAGATTGGCCCACTTAGAAAAATATCAAATTGGCCCATTTAGCAAAATATCAGATTGGCCCATTTAGCAAAATATGATATTGGCCCATTAATCAATATGTCCATTCGGCCCATAAGCAATTTAGTATTTCGGCCTTTTAGGGACATTTCCATAATTCGGCCCGTAAGGGCATTTTCATAATTCGGTAATTTACCCACTAAGGGTAATTCGATAATTTCGCAATCCAGACTTAACTACTAATTTGGGCATAACAATTTAAAACTGTCCATCTGCATCGTACTGACTAAATTGACTACAGTTTGAGTTAGAAATCTCAAAATCTAAATCCATAAATTTTACTTGAAACTAGACTCATATATATTCTTACTACGATTTTTCCAGAATTTTTGACTTAACCATTTAGTACAGTTTATTCCTTCAAGTTTTCCTTGTTTCACTGACCAAAGATTCTAACCTCTCTTTCCCAAAATTCAAATATCTCACTGTACAGTTTTCATATTGCTCCCACTTGTTTCTATTGAAAATAGACTCACTAAGGAATCTGTACATATAAACTATAACTCATAATTCACTTTGTACAATTTTATACAATTTTTCCAAGACAGATCAGGGAACCACGAAGTCATTTAGAACCAGTCTCACTAAAATTAAGATATCCTAGAATATAAAATTCCTTTTCCTTCTTCGTTTCTTCCTTATCAAAATAGACACATTAAGCTTTAATTCGATATCTTATTCACTTTCTAATTCCCTTTCTCCTATTTTTTGTGATTTTTCAAACACATTACTACTTCTAACCGAAACTGTTTTATTACAAAATATGATTACCACTATGATCATACGCACGCCCAAGTGATCACGGATGCCGGTTTCTGGTTTTCTTCGGTATTTAGACGGAATCACAAAACATATCATACAAACTTTCAGAGAGGTGTGAGATTACACAACATTTCAAACATGTATTCGAAAGGTACGGGATTAGACACCTGATTTCGATTTCCTAACGAACCACTCGTCGATGACCTAGAATAATACCAACCAAAAATTAGCCTCGGATTTCCAAAAGATTTCGTATCACTTACACTTGAATCACTTACCACTATGTCCGAAGGTAGAATATATCGAGTGATTTTTCCCTAAAACATATAGTCTATTATTTCAAATTAATCCGTTAGCAACCAATCGAATATTGAATAATATCAATAATCCATAAGAACTCCTTACCTTAATCGATGATAATCCCGATTCCCACCAATTGGCTTATGACTACGAATGAATCGACAAGGATTTGGTATTCGGCCACCCACTAGAACTTCGATTCAACCAAGGAGGGATGTCCAACACACAAAAATGGGGAAGATAGAAGATGATAGAAATTCGGCTATTGAAGAGAAAATAATAAAGAAGATTCGATCATATGGTAACGTCGATTTAGGAAAAAGGAAGAAAGGTGTTTGGAAAATTTTGTAAAAAAAAAAGAGAGCAATATGATCTCAATGGCTTAGGTACATTCGGCAAGAAGAAAGAAAGAAAGAAAATATGCACACTCAAGGCTTGAAAATTCGGCAAGGAGGAGAAAGTTTGGAGAGAAAAGAAAATATGACACAAAAGTTGCATAAAGGAATTTTGGCCAAAACAATACCAAAATTTTTACCAATTGCCAAAGAAAAAATTTGGCTATCCCTCCTAACACACAAAACCGTCCACATTCATGATCAAAATGGTCAAAATATTTGCCAACCATACCTTCCATAACATTTCCCTTGAAAAAGGCCACTTGTTCCCCTTACTTTCCCCTTTTTCTTGATTTCTTTCCTCACCTTCATTCTTTCCTATTCTCCTTAGCCATCCTGCCAAAAATAAAAAGTCCATCTTGCCATATTTGCATGCTTGGCCGACACTTAAGGAAAGAATGCAAAACTAATAGTCAAAATTTGCACACAATGGGATTTGAACCTCTTCCCTCAAGTTACTTCATGTGACGTCATATCCTTCTTACCAATAGCTCATTTATGCTAGCAATTTACTCTTTTATTTCCATAAGCCTTGATGCCACTTACTATCTCTCATTAACAGGCTTAAACACAAAGTTTTACTAAGGCCCAACTTGAACCCGGAACTTCATAGAACCCCGTAACTTTCTAAAATCACCTTCCTAATAATTCTAACTTGAAATAATGTCATTCTCTTGTTCTCAAAAATTTTAAACATTCCTACGCCCAAGGCCCATTGGGCCCAATCCTACTAGGCCCAATTTCGGGATGTTACAAGTTAGGGAAACTTGCTAAACATATCTCTGAAAGACCACAAGGAAGCCTACCGAGCAACACCGAGACTAACCCAAAGGAACAAATTCAAGCCATAATAGCTCAAGATAGTGAAGGGTTAGACGAGCCTAATTTAAGGCAAAATAATGTGGTAGAAGAAGGTAGGGTTGAGGTAAAGCCAAAATCGATAATCAAAGAGTACCAACCTCGCATGCCATATCCCGAAGCGATAACGAAAGACGACACAGAGGAACAGTTTGGTAAGTTTCTTAAACTCTTAAAAAAATTACATATTAACTTACCGTTTCTTGAAGTTCTTTCGCAGATGCCAGATTCTAGGAAATTTTTAAAGAAGCTATTGACTAATAAGCAGAAGATAGACGAGGAATCACATGTGGAACTGAATGCAGTGTGCTCAGCAATGTTGCAAAATAAACTACCACGAAAATTAAAAGATCCAGGGAGTTTTACAATTCCATGCTTAATTGGTAGTTTATCTATTGATAATGCGTTAGCTGATTTAGGGGCAAGCATAAATGTCATGCCTTATAAAATGTTTAAACAACTAGGTCTAGGGAAGCCCAAACAAACTAGATGAGCATTCAATTAGCTGATAAAACTGTTACAATTCCTAGTGGTGTAATCGAAGATGTACTCATAAAAATTGATAAATTCGTATTCCCAGTAGACTTTGTCGTTTTAGACATGGATGAGGACAACACGATCCCCTAATTTTAGGAAGACCTTTCTTAGCAACCGCCAGGACTAAAATTGATGTCGACACAGGCGAACTCATACTCTGTGTAAGTGACGAGATAGTCACTCTTCAAGCTCTCGATTCAGCTAGGACATCAAATAATCAAGGTGAGAAAGTAAATTCTATTGATAACCATTCGGTTAACCCTTCTTTTCAGGAAGCACCACAAAAGAAAACAACTGATCTTAAACCCTGTGCCAACAAAGAAATAATCCATGAGGAACAATGGATTTAGATCAATGAACTAGAAGAGTGGAAGACGCATAAGAAAGAAAAACTAGGGATACACGAAACAGAACCAAAGCCACTCTATGAGACAGACAAGTTCAAAATTGGAGATCAAGTATTGATAGAAAAAGCAGATCCACGAATACCTCCTCCTGATCCTAACACAAACAAAGAAATCCCTTTTAAGGTAATCAACGTTTTCCCATACGGAACAGTCGAGGTAAGTAATCCTATGTTTGGCACTTTGAAAATAAACGCTACTCGTCTTAAACTTTATCATGATAATGGAACTGCTAGCATGAGGAAGGACTTTAAACTCCTCAAACCACCATGAATCTGTGAATGAGAGGTAAGTCTAGCTTAAGACTATAAACGAGCGCTTCTCGGGAGGTAACCCGAGCACTAACCCCATTAACTTCTACATTTTTTTATTTTATTCTTTCCTTTTAGCACCTAACTATAAATCAACCAAGTGCAGATTTCCCAGACATACGGCCTTGCACATGGCCGTGGCTGTGGCTGTGTGGATACACCGAATCTCCGTACTGACATGGCAGGGATGGTACGAGTCAGAACGAATCATATCTTCGAGTCACAAACTCCAAACACCATGCCATAGCCATGCAATGCGGCTGTGGTCGACACTGTTAGATCATACACGGGCGTGGAGACCTGAACAAGGGCGTGGGAGAAACAAACAAAGCATAACACGGCCGTACGATATGGCTGTGTGACTTAACACGCCCATGGTACACGGGCATGGGAAAGTACCAGGCCTCAAACCTCTATTTAACCCACCCCCACCCCTCCTTCTTCTCACCTACCCCCTATCTCTTTTCTTTCATCCCATCCTTCAGACTACTCCCCTTCCATACTCCTCCTCTTTAATCCTTCATCTAACTCTTGAGCTACACCACATCCATGTCAAAGAAGCGGAAGGACCTAAGCATAGTCTCCCTGTGGGAGACCAATCTACATAAGTTCATGCCGACCGCTTCATCCACTTGACAAGCCAAGGGTCTTTGAGACCATTTAACTTATATTTTTATTTTCTTGTTTTCTTTATTTTCCTTTTCTTTGACTATCTTATGCTTAAATTAGTTTATTTTATTTTAGTTTTTTGGTTTTAGGTTCTAAAGGCTGCTTGGGAACCACGCCACCTCGGCCACTGCCACCCCCATACAGCCTTAGAAGTCACACCCACCACCCGAACCATCTAACAATAAGGACTCTTCGATCCATTCATCTTTTACTTTAATTTTATTTTACTTTCTATTTTCTTCTTTAATTTTATTTTACTTTCTATTTTCTTTCTCTTTATCTTTCTTGTCTTTAAATATATATTTAGTATATTTTGGATTATTATTATTTCCTGGCTAATTCTCTACGAGCCTCCCAATTCCTTCATCTAGCGCAGAGCTCGGTAGCAGCCACCACACCTTTGGACCCCTATTCAAGGAAACCATCCAAATTCAGGAAGTTTCACCTCTCCCTTTCTCTTAAATTTCATATACATCTCTGTACATTGAGGGCAATGTACATCTTAAGTGTGGGGTGGTGAATATTTATTTCGAGAAAGTGCCTAACTTTCTTCATTATTCTCAAATCCCTGAATGATATCTTGTCTTTAAGTAATTTTCTCATATTATGATTAGAACAGAATTTCCTATGATTCGAGATTTTCTTTGATATGTTTTAGATTAAGTCATTGATAATTGTGCAGTGATAATTTAAATTTTAGGAGACTAGAGAATCAAGCATGATAAGTCTATTTTCAACAATTAAAATTTTGTGAGGTTGTCTACATGAATCTAATTATTACCTTGAAGTTTGAAATTTACGAGGTGGACATCAAATATCCATAATTCTTGTGAGATTTTGAGCCTTTTAAAGCATACATTCTTTCATGCTCACTTTTTATTATGAGAGTGTCAACATTGATTTGTGATTCTAGAACTTTCATCGTTTATACATGTCGAGACCACACCTTTGATTTGATACACAGAGATGATAAAGGCACCTAGGTTTTAACCCACTTACTCCACTAAAAGCCTACCCTCATAATTAACCCTTAGTGAACCATTTTTAATCCTAACAACCCTTTTTATTGACTCACCCACTAATATTAACCCAAAACCCTTTGTATTTGTTATCACCATTCCTTGACTACCCTTTCTGTCGAGATTTGATTTGATCGGTTGCCTAATTATTTTATTTCAGAAGTTGAGTTCATCTTTTATTATGTATTATAACTTGTTCTAAAAATAATAATAATAATAATAACAATAATAATAATAATAAATCAAAGTATATTCACTATTAGTTTTGTGATTAGGTGAGCTTATACTTTAAATTTCAATTATTGAAGAAAAAGCTCATATCAGAGTATTATTATTAGTAGTACAAGTTTTCAATTTATGTAATTATTATCAGTTCGATTTCTTTAGTTAGGTAAATTGCCAGGTCAATCTCGATCCTAACCCTCTAATTCAGCCTTTATCCATACCTTTAACCCAAGCCCCGTTACAACCTTCTTGAAGACCTTTTGATTTGTGTATCATCTCATATTATAGTGGTGGAGATTTGATTTTCATGCAAGCCTATGGGATTAACTCTTCATGTTCGACTTTTGAGTGCTTAGTTTTGAACCTTAATCACTTTGAGTAATTTGAGTGAATCTTTAGTGAGGATGTCAACCCTTGTCAATTTTGAATCAAAGGTAATTAATTAGGTAAGGGGAAACACCTAACATTTTCGGGCTATAAATATATGACTTAGATTGTTTGAATCTTTAGGATCCTTTGAGTTGAATTATCCATGTATTAATTATCTTTGAATTATGACGAAACATTATTGAATATTATGAATCGGGGAAGTTTTGTTTTAATGGTGACTTGAGAATTTTGCTTGAGGACAAGCAAAAGCTTAAGTGTTGGGGTATTTGATAAACCGTAAAAGTAACATATTTTAAGCCCACATTTAGCATGCTTTTGGATGATTTAAGCCTTGAATTATGTAATTTGGTGCTCTTAATCCTTTGTTTTAATGTTTTATACTCAGAAGAGCACCGGATGATGAAAAGAACAGAAAACGGGCCCAAAATGGAGTAAATGGGCCATATCACGAAATCCACACGGCCTCGGCCCAAGACCACACGGCCGTGCCTCACTCAACATTCTCGAACACGGCCTAGCTGTGATTCACATGAGCATGTGCCATGGGCATGTCCCTGCCGTGACAAAGAGAAATTTCACTCGAATTAGGATACTTAGGGGCGAAGAAACACATTCCAAAGCCTATATAAACACCCTAAGTATAACCTAAAAGGGGGGAACCGAAGACTTTAGTTAGGGGGCATCCAGCTAGGCCAAATAGGGCAGATTTGTGGGGATTTACTCGAAGAAAGCCAGTTGATTCATCTCAAGAAGCCGGAATCATACTCAAGACAGAGGATCTCTCCTTCAATTCCTTCAGGGTGTTTTAGGGATTTCTTATGTTTTGTTTTATCTTTCCTTCTGAGATGTTTTCTTTTATTGATATGAACTAAACCCTCAGATACCTGAGGGGGATGAAACCTAAGATGAATCTTGTTATCGTCTGCTAAACTATATGATAAATATTTGACTTGTTCTTAATTATGTATTCTTAATTCTTGTGTTGATATTTTCGGGATATTAATTCAAGTGTGATGTGCTTAGATAGAGGAGCAAAAGTCCCTGCCTAAGAGTGGATCTAGCATAATTAAGCGGAGTTGATTGCATGCCTAGAGATAGGGTCACAAGATTTTGCCGGATTAAGGTGAAACCTAATATGGGAGTCCATAGATCGAGTTAATGCAATTCTAGGAGTTCTAATTAGAAAGAGATTTCAATTAATCAACCTAGGGTTAGACGTTAGTCGCCTCAAGAGAGGGATTAATATAAATTAGGGAATCCTACGGATCAAGTCAAGTGAATAAACCGTCTGGTTCAGAGTTAGATAACAAGTGCAGTCTAGGTGGATTCTTCCTTGGGTATCATCTTAATCAATTGCTTTTTCCCAAAGTTATTTTCCCAATTTCATTCTTCTTTGTCTTAGAGTCTTTAGTTTAGTTGTTAGTTAATTTTAGATTAGATAAAAATTCATTTAATTATTAGGCTAAATAATAAAATAAAAGTTAGTATTAGTACTTTTGGTTCCAGTGGGTTCGAAAATCCGGTCTTGCCTTAACTATACTATTGTTCGATAGGTGCGCCTGCCTCAAATCATTGTCATAGTTAGTTTCTAGGTTCGATCATTATTTATATAAATTTTTAAGACTTTGAAATTGCATAAAACAATGATCACCCTTTACGGTACTGAATGTCTTCCCATACGGTACAGTCGAGGTAACTCATTCCAAATTTGGCACATTTAAGGCAAATAGTACTCTACTTAAACCTTATTTTGATAATAGATTTGATAATGAGAAAGAAGATCCTCGGCACCGCGAACCACCGTGACCGCGTACGCAAGGTAAGTGAAGCTTAGACTTTAAATAAGCTCTTCTCGGGAGGCAACTCGAGTGTTAACACTGCTAATTCTCTTAATTTCAATTCATGTTATTTTTAAAACTACTTTTCAAAATTAGAAAAATATATATTTTTTGACCCACACGGCCTGGGCACACAGGTGTGTCCCATGCCGTTTGCATTATTAAAGGATTCGACAGTGAGTTACACGGCCTGGCGACATGGCCATGTGACCCACACGGCCTAGACACACGGGCATGTCATTGACCGTGTGGATCCTGGGACATAATTTTTAAAAAATTCGAAGGTTATACAGCCTAAAATAGTCCACACAGTCGTGTGAAACCTGGAGCTTTTTTTTCAACTTTAAATCGAGTTAGAGAGTTACACGAGCAAGGCACGTAGGTGTGTGTGAGACACGACCAAGCCACACGAGCGTGTGGGCACTCACACAAGTGTGAGAGAAGCGAATGAGAGCACACACGGCCGTGTGATACACACAAGCGTGTCCAAGGCCGTGTGAAGACTGGGTTGAAAATTTTTATCACAAACGGTGGTGTGACCCAACACAAGCCTCACACAATTGTGTCATCTTTTAAACCCTAATCCCCCTTTTTATTTTTTTACTTTGTCTTCTTCCTCCAGCCTTAACCTTAGCCGCCGCTCCCACTTTTTCTCCCATTCCAGCCGCCGTTTCTCCCCTCCCGGTCAAGCACCTTACCAATACCGACACCTACGCGCTCCAACCATCGACCACGCGACCAGTTTCTCCCTTCGAGCCACGCACGACCCTCCCCTTTTTCCTTCCTCTCGCAACCCTCCCTTCCCTTTCCTCTCCTCGACAACCCCAGCACCATCCACAACCCTTGTTGATCGCCTCCAACCCACTCCTTTGACCGTTCTCCCCTTCCTCGTCGAGAAACCAAGCAAACCACCTCTTATTCCCTCTTTTAAATCGTTGCGCCACCACTCACAAACCCCCATTCCTCCACTCTCCTCTCCCCGTCGCCGACCAGCCACACACATCGTCGCGCGTCTCTGACCATGACCACCAACCACCGTCGTCCCCACTATTTGGCCCTTAATATTTGTATTTTTATTTATTTATTTTTATTTTTATTATGCTTATTACTATTTTTAATATTATTATTCATGTTATTCTTTTGTTCTTAGTCACATTACTTTTAGTTTTATTTTAATTATTATAGTCAATTTTTATTGTTTTTGCTAGTTCTTTCTTATTCTTATTATTCTTGTTTTTATTACTGACTTTATTTTTCATTGTCATTAGGTTTCGTTTATTATTTTACTATTATTTCTTTTCCGTATTAATTTTTTATTATTATCATTCGTTTTAGCTCTTCTTTCATCCTATCTATTTTCATTCCATGCCTGTGCTATTCTTTGTGTTTTAATATGCCTATTTGATAAATTTAGTCCGTAGTTTTTGCATGCTTGGGTATTAGTGCATATAATTTTAGGAATGGATTATCCATCTAGGCCACTTTTATTTTTTATATTTGTCATGTTAGGATAATTAGAGTCGTATAGGATAATTAGAGTCGTATTTTTTATTATATACATGTTTATTCGTAGGCCTCTCTATGTGTTTAATTGGTGATATTTCTGTTCTTATTTTACTAATATTGGATTATTCTATCTTTCAGGTACACCATGACGAACACTAGAGGCAAGTCCAAAGTCACCGTTCTTGCTTCGAAAAAAGTGAAAGACCCCTGGCGCGACCTCTTCCTTAAGTGCTTCCGCTAAGGTCTGCCACCCCTATATCCAATTTTCAGTGGGTCCCCAAGAGAACTTATATCAGCTACTTCGACTGCGACCACTCGGTTTAGGCTGCTGTATTGATTGGGCCACTTTGGAGTAGGTCTAGTTAGCTGATCATGTTCGAGCCTTTATTGTTACAGCCTCATGAGACCGGTTTTTCTCCATCATAGAGCCCACATACATGGAGCTGACTTTAGATTTCTACTCTACATTTACTCTACAGCATGTGATGACGACTCATGATGACCCGGGCACCATCACTTTCAGACTCGGTGGCCTGGCGCGACATATGAGTTTCCCTGAGTTCGGTGTTGCTTTGGGACTGTACACTGAAGAGTTTATGAGTTCTGAGAACTTTCTACGCCTACATTGGCACATCCACTACTCGCCATCTCATTGTTGGGTAGATCTTATGGCGAATACGACATCTTATGACACGAGTCACTCGAAGGCGACTTCTCTTCCTCCAACTTTACGAAATATTCATGCCATTTTAGCTCACACATTTAACAGTAGGAGGGAGAGCATCGGAGTCATCAGTACCACCGATGAATATTTTTTATGGAGCATGGCCATAGGGTATATTTTTTGTTTAGCCTACTTCATCGCCCTCGCCTTCTGCCATCAAACAGACCGCAACAGAAAAGGTCCTATCTATTTGGGCCTTATGTGACTAGACTTGCTCGACACTTCGGTCTCCTTGACACACCGGAGCAGTCCTCCTCTCTTACACTCGCCGGCTAGATGTCCCCACAAGGAATATCGAGCATGACCCATATGAGGATGATCGAGCGACTTCATGGAGTGGGTCCTCCTTAGTACCAATTATCTCGTTCAGACCCTCAAGATGAGCCTGATGACTTCACTAATAATGTCCATTTCCATCACGAGGACCCACCTCATCCTCCACCTTCGAGTCACTGTCCTGTTTCTTCTACTGCTACCTTAGCGGACCTCTCCAAGCGATTCACTCACTTCGAGCAGCACTGCTTTCAGAGGTTTGATAGTATTGATGCCACATTACAGTAGATCTGACAGCATCTCCATATCTCCTCGTCAGCACTGACGACTCACGACACTAACGCCTCTGAGGATGAGGACCATTAAGTTTATTTATTTTTATTTTTATTTTTAGTTCTTTTTATTATTTTCTTAGACTTATTTTGTTTCTTATCTTTTGAACTATATTTTTATTTTTATGGTTGTTTCTAATCGAGTGAGTAACCTTTTAATATTCTTCACTGTTTGTGTTTATTTTCTTATTAGTTTGCTTGGAATCATGCACTACATCTAGATTTGTCTACAATTCCTCTTTTCACCATTCTGGTAATTTCATCTAATATTCAGGGTAGTTTCAGTTTTCTCCCTCTCTTATGATAATTTGTTTATACTGTGATTATATTAGTTTTTACATTGAGAAAAATGTACATTTTAAGTGTGGGGAGTTTATCTTTATAATTATTAGAAAATCCTTGAATTGCACATTGTGTTTAAGTAATTTTCTCATATTTTCATTAGAATGAATTTTTATCAATTTGAGATTTTTATTGGTGTGTTTTGGATTAATTTGTAGATAATTGTGTATTGGTTGATTTAAACTTTAAGACATGAGAGAATCAAGCATGATAAGTTATTTTTTAGTAATTAAAATTTTGTAGGTTGGTTCCCTAAATTGAAGTATTATCTTAAAGTTTTAGATTTACAAGTTTGACATCAAAAACCATGATTTTTTGTGAGATTTTGAGCCTTTAGAGCATACAATTTTTCTTGCTTATTTTATTATTGGTTATGAGTATGTCAACCTGATTTTTTATTCTAGAACTTGCTTTGATTATGCATGTCGAGACCACAACTTTGATTTGATATACTGAGATGATAAAGGCACTTAGGTTTTAACCCACTTATCCCATAAAAAGCCTACCTTTTTAATTAACCCTTAGTGAACTCCATTGAGCCTAACACATCGTTTCTTAATCTACCCATTCATGTTAACCCATAACTCATTTTTTATTTGTTGAGAATTTTTCCCGTTTTATTGACTCCCTCTTTGTCAAGATTTGATCTGGTTAGTTGCTTAACTATGTTCTTCTGTTTGATTTGCTGAATTATTTTTTATTGTTTCAATATATATATATTGATTAGTATTTAGTTTTATGTTGATTGAGCCTGAACAGTTAAATTCATATTTCGAGAAGAAGCTTATTTTTATTCTTGAATAGCTCTCGATTGATGTAATTGTATTCAGCACTTGTTTATTTTTTCTAGTTTGGTAATCTATCAATTCGATCTTAATTATAACCAACTTTTCTAGCCTTTATCTACACCCTTAACCAAAGCCCCATTACAACCTTTTAAAGAACTTTTGATTTGTGTATCATATCATTTTATAGTGGTGAAGATTTGATTTTCATGCAAGCCTATGGTAAAGACTTTTCCTGTTTGTCTATTGAGTGCTTATACTTGAACCTTAAACACTTTGAGTGATTTGAATGAATCTTTAGTGAGGATGTCGATTCTTGTCGATTTTGAATTAAAGGTAATTACTTAGATAAGGGGAGACACCTATGTTTTCGTGTTTAAAAATATTAGCTTGGATTATTTGAGGCTTTATTGCTCTTTTAGTTAAATTTCCAATGCATGATTATTTATGAATTATTTTGAGACATTATTGATGAGAATTACAAGTTGAGAAATATTAATTTTAATGTGAGTTGAGGATTTTGCTTGAGGACAAGCAAACGCTTAAGCGTGAGGATATTTGATAAGCTATAAAAGTAACATATTTTAATCTCATTTTTAATGTGTTTATGGATGATTAATTATAAAAATTAGTGAATTTGATGCTCCTAATCCTTTAAATTCATGTTTCTATACTTAGAAGAGCATTTGGAAGCGAAAGGAGCAAAAAACGAGACAAAATCAGACAAATAGAGTTGTTTTCAGGATCCACACGGCCAGGGCATTTCCACACGGGCTGACCACACGCCCATGTGCCAGCTTGTGTCAATATCGCATCCTACTTCCCAAATACGCTGAAAAGCTTAATTTTTAGGCTTTTTGAGCATTCCAAAGTCTATAAATTAGAAGAAGACATAAGGGGGCAATCAGAGAAGATCGAAGAAAAGACTCGAAAAACATCATCGGAATATAATCGGAAGCGGGTCTCCCTCTAGGTTGAAGATCTTCATTTAATTTCTTTCAAAGTTTTATTGAGTTTTTTTGTCTTGTGGTTATCCTAACTTTGATATGTTTCTATTCAGGATTATGAACTAAATTCCCTAGATACCTAGGGAAAATGAAACCTATGATGAATTTAATTTACGCGATAAATACTTGATTCTTGTTCTCAATTATGTATGTTTATTTCTTGTTTTAATATTTCTAGGGATATTAATTCTTGTTTAATGTGCTTAATTTAGTGGATAAAAAGTCCCTGTTTAAGAGTAAATCTAGCATAATTGAGTGGAGTTGCATGCAATCCTAGAAATAGGATGACATAAATCCACCGGATTAGAGTCAAATCTAATAAGGGAATCCATAGATCGAGTTAATGTGACAATAGGGGTTTTAATTAGAAAGAGATTTCAAATAATCAACCTAGAGTCAGCTGTTATTACTCTCGAAAGAGATATTAACATAATTTAGGGATTTCTACGGATCAAGACTGATGATGTCACGAACTAACTAAAATACGACAAAGGCAAGCGCACCTATCGAATAGTAGTATAGCTATGGTGAGTTCGGAATATCATATCCACAAGGACTAAAAGTACTAGTAATTACTATCTTTTTATTATTTATCCTAATAATTAAAGGGGTGTTTTAATCTAAAATTAAACTAGCTAATTAACTATGAACGCGACAGAGATAAAATTGGGAAAATATTTGAAGAAAATCGATGAGAGAGACAATACCCAGGAAAGAATCCGCCTAGAGTTCACTTATTATTCTAAATCTGAATTAAACGATTTATTCACTTGTCTTGATCTGAAGAAATCCCTAACTTATGTTAATATCTCTTTTGAGAATAAAAACTACTGACTCTAGGTTGATTAATTGAAATCTCTTTCTAATTAAAACCCCTATTGTCGCATTAACTCGATCTATGGGTTCCCCTATTAGATTTGACTCTAATCCGGCAGATTTATGTCGTCCTATTTCTAGGATTACAATCAAATCCGCTTAATTATGCTAGATCTACTCTTAAGCAGGGACTTTTGCTCCACTGATTAAGCACATCAAACTTGGATTAATATCCTGAAAATATTAAGACATGAATTAAGAACACATAATTAAGAACAAGAACAAATATTTATCATGTAATTTAGAAACATCAAACAATAAGATCTGTCTTAGGTTTCATCTTCCCTAGGTATCTAAGGAATTTAGTTTATACTTTTGGGGGAAAACATCTCAAAAGTAGGAAAACAACAAAACATAAAGAAACCCAAAAACTTCGAGAGAAATTGACTGGAGATCTTCAGTCTTGAAGGAGATCCTGCTTCTGAGTTGAATCTGTTGGCATTCTTCGAGTCTTTTCTTCGTTTAGCTCTGTGTATTCCCCTTAGGTCTTCCTCTAATATGTATTTATAAACTTTAGAATGCTCAAAAACCCTAAAAATTGGGTTTTTCAGTGTAACAGGAAAGTAGGGTACGAAATCGACACGGGCTGCCATATGGGCATGCGGCCAGCCCATATGGCTCACATGGGCGTGTGCCCAGCCCGTCTGGAAATGCCCAGGCCGTGTGGATCCTTAAAATAGCCCGTTTTGTTCAATTTTGGCTCGTTTTCTACTCCTTTTGTTCCCCTATGCTCTCCTAAGTATAAAACATGAAATTAAAGTATTAGGAGCATCAAATTCACTAAATTAAATAATAAATCATCCAAAAAAACATGCTAAGCATGGGACTGAAATATGTTGCTTTTATGGTTTATCAAATATCCCCACACTTAAGCGTTTGCTTGTCCTCAAGCAAAATCCTCAACTCATAATTGAAATTAAACTTTCTCAATTCATAATCCTTATCAATAATGTTTTATTATAATTCACAAATAATCACACATTAATAATTCAACTAAAAGAGCACTAAAGATTCAAACAATCCAAGTCACACATTTTTAAAGCATGAAAACTGGTATTTCCCTTTATCTAAATAATTACCTTTTATTTAAAACCGACAAGATTTGACATCCTCACTAAAGATTTACTCAAATCACTCAAAGTGTTTAAGGTTCAAAAATTAAGCACGCAAAAGTCAAACATGAAAAGTTATTACCATAGGTTTGCATGAAAATCAAATCTCCACCACTATAAAATGAGATAATACACAAATTAAAAGGTCTTTAAAGGGTTGTAATGGGGCTCGGGTTGAAGGTATGGATAAAGGCTGAAAAAGAAGGTTAGAATCGAGATCGAATTGATAAATTACCTAACTAGAAAAATAAACTAATACTGAATAATTACATCAATCAAAATTATTTAATAATAACACGAGCTTCTTATCAGAATATGAACTTTTAAGCTCAAACCAAAGAATCAACATAAATGTAGATATAATAATTTTTTTTCACTTTTTTTCACTTTTTTTTTTAGATGAATGGATAATGAGAGAAAATTTAACAACTGAAACAAAAGAACATAGTAAGGCAACTAACCAAATCAAATCTTGACAAAAAGGAAGTTAATAAAATGGGAACAATTCTCAATGAATCACAAATGAGTTATGGGTTAATATTAAGGGTAATTCAAGAATGGTGTTTTAGGCTCAAAGGGGTTCACTAAGGGTTAATTATGAATGTAGGCTTTTTATGGGATAAGTGGGTTAAAACCTAAGTGCCTTTATCATCTCAGTATATCAAATCAAAGGTGTGGTCTAGACATGCATAATCGAAGCAAGTTCTAGAATAACAAATCAATATTGACACACTCAAAACCAATAATAAAGTGAGCAAGAAAAGTGTATGCTCTTAAAGGTTCAAAATCTCACAAAAATTATGGTTTTTGATGTCAATCTTGCAAATTTCAAACTTCAAGGTAATACTTAAATTTAGGAAAACAACCTAACAAATTTTTAATTCTGAAAATAGACTGATCATGTTTGATTCTCTCATGTCTTAAAGTTTAAACAATCAATGCACAATTACCTATGAATTTAATCTAAACACATCAATGATAATGTAACACCCCAAACCCAGTCAAAATGTTACAACCAAATCTGGTATGTTACAGGAAAAGAGGTTTTGAAATTTTAACGAAACATCGCAATTTAGAAAAAAATATTTCGCTTAGTGTCTCAATCTAAAATTTTGTTTAAAGGTTTCACCCAACTTCTCATTATATTGATCAAATAGGTTGTAAACAAATTTGTTCTTACAAAAGCTGAAATCAAGGAATTTCATAATTGTGACAGTTGAAAACATTGTTTGCAGTTTTAAGAGAATTTTCGATTTAATTAGTTACTCACAATCTATCTTTTGTTGACACATTGAAAACTATTTGTTTGCGCTTTTAATTTTAGAAAACCCCATAGTTGACGGTTTATAAAAGATATATTATCAGCATGAAATCAAAAATCCAAATTAAAGTTATAGCGGCCTTATTACATAATAAAATCCCAAATTAAAATAAGTTCAAGTAAAGTAATGTAGTTTACGGAAGAAGTAATAACGCATGGCCACCTCGAGTCCGCCTCGGCTCCAAATCCGCAATCTAGTGATTACCTGCAAAATTAAGCAGAGGGGTGAGTCATCGAGACTCAGTGTGTAATTCCCCTTACGAATACAGTTTGGGCCTAAGCCCTAATAACATGGCATATCAATAGTGCATGCAATGCAACCCAGCCCATCCTAGATTTCCATCCACTACATCACTGTGATCCATTGAACACCGCGTGGCATCAAGCCCTTTGTGGTCCCTGCACCACCGTGGTCCCGGCACCACTTGTGACAGAGTAACAGAATATATAAACGTAGGGCCAACCCACTGTGGTCCCAGACCACTGTGACGATCTCTGATAAATATATATACGTAGAGCCAACCCACTGTGGTCCCAAATCACTGAGACAAGTCACTAATAACATATGTATACATGGTTCCAAACCACTGTGGTCGCAGACCAATGTGACAATAGTCACTAAATAGCAATTCCCCTTTCATCATCTCCCAAAACCCATGCACATAATATCATACTGAGATGAATGCTACCTACTTTCAATGTACAACATATAATTAATTCATACATTCAATAATACGAAAGTATCATCATAGCGGAACTTACCCGGTGCCTTCAACCTTACCTACGAGGGTATCTCGACTATCAAAACAGTCGTTTTGACTTTCAGCCAGCACAGTTATTAACACAAAATAGTAAAGAAACATGTGAGTATTACACACCTGATTATGCGTAAGACTAGACTTTCTACGTCGATGCTCTCACTAGTAGGGATAACAGCTATTTGCCTATCCCAGGCAGACGTCGGCTCTACACCACAACCCTACAGAAAGTCTCGAACCGCTGACACCGCACGTCTCTTAAACTTAGGAGCAGAGACTAAGGGTCCACTCCCTTCCTTAGACGCACCCTCCTTGAATCGGCTAGCACTCATATCCATGGTAAGAGTCTTGATCAGTACAATACTATAGTGAAAACAGGGATTGCCCCAACAAGGGGTTCGATTATGGCAGAGTAATGAATAGAGGCTGATCACAAAGAACAAAGGAGGGCTCATTACCTTAAAACCCAAATGAGAAGGTGAGATTTGGCAATCACAGATCTTCAGGCTTCAGACTTCAAAACGTTCGGCTATAAAGGTTCCCGGAGTAAGCGTTCCAAAAAGAGAAAGAAGATGAGTGGTTAGCCGAAATCTAACCATTAAAACCCAAAATAGCCATTCGGCTATGACCACACAAAATCAAAAAAAAATGAGAAAGAAATGAGAGAATCTCCCTTACCTTGCACGATAGGACCCAACTAAAGAAGAGACTTTCGGCAACCCACAGAGATGCTTCTTGATATACGGTTGATAAAGGTAAATGAGAGACACGGGTTTGGTTGATACAAGGGTGGTTCGGCTCAAAAGAAGAACAAAGAATATGGACAAGAATGAAGAAAATGGGAACAATGTGAAAGAGAAAGGGGTTTCGGCCTAATGAAAGATGCAGAGAGAATGAAGAAGGGATATTTCGGTTAAGGTAAGTAGAAAGTGAGGGAGAGGTTCGGCTAATGTGAGGCTAAACAAAAGATTAACTTCGAATGGGAGATGAAGGGGATTCAGCTATTGCTTGTTGAAATAGGAAAGAGGTATCCAAAAGAGAAAAGGGAAAAGGTGGTGGATTCAGCACAGGTATTATGGAAGAGAAGAGAATTACTTTGCTAGCTGACAAGGTGTTTTCCGAAAAAGAAGAAAAAGAACAAACATGCACCTCTAAATTTTATTTTCTACAATATCCCAAAATGGCATAAACAGCACTCTACTAACCACTTATGACCGAATGGACCAAGATGGAAAGCCTAAGACTAATCAAAATTTTAGCACACACCTAAAGCAGCTAAACCGAAATGCTCCCCCACATACTTCCTACAATCGGCCAACAACTCTACCAACTTCAAATCCCTTGCTTTGCTTCTTGTTTCACTCTCCAACATCCATTTGAATTGGTTTGACCAATTCAAACTCACCAGCTCCTCAAGTCCACTCATTTCAAATGCTTTGACTCCTTCAACAACCACTAAGAAGAGTCCAGCCGAAAGCCAACACCTTACCTCCCTAAGCACAAAAAATAAAGCTCCCAAATGCTACTGACAAGACTCGAACTCCTTCCCCCTCCTGCTCCCTTGTGACGCCACTCCTTTGCTCCTTAAGTGGCGTCACTTGCCACTCTTCCACACTCCATCTTATGTCAATAATAACAAGAAAATATTCTTAAGACCTGCTTCAATCAGCTCTCCCCCTAAAGTGCTCAAAAAGCAAAATTTTACCAAGGCGCTGACTTGACCCCGAGCCTCCCCAGGACCCCCAAACACACCAAAAGCATGCTTAACGAGCCAAACACAGGAAATGGTGCAAAATGCAGAACCCCTAATTCTAGGATGTTATAGATAATCACAAATTAATAAGAATTCATAGTAATATGAGAAAATTACTTAAACACAAGACATAATTCAAGGATTTTCTAATAATTATATGGATAACCTCCCCACACTTAATATGTACATTGTCGTCAATGTACAAACATATATAATCACAGTATAAACAAAATATCATAAGAGAGGTAGAAAACTAAAACTGCCCTGAATATTGGATGAAATACTCATAATAGTAAAAGGCAGAATTGTAGTCAAATCTAAATGTAATGCATGATTCCGAGCAAACTAATAAGAAAATAAACACAAATAATAAAGAAGATTAAGGGGTTACAACTTGATTAGAAACAACCATATATATTTCAAAAGATAATAATGAAAAAAAGTTGAAGAAAATAATAATAAAAATAATAATAAAGCAACTAAAAACAAAATTAAAAAGAAAGATAAAAAAACTAAAACAAAAAATAATAATAATAATAATAATAAACTCAATGATACCAATAAACTTAAAGGTAATTGTAATAATAATATTAAAAATATTAAAAAATAGAAATAGCAAAAAAAAAATAAATATAAGTATAATAATAATAATAATAATTAGTAAAATAAAAATAAATAATATAAGAAATAATAATAAATAAAATAAAATAAAAAAAGGGGGTGATTAACCCAGTTTTCACATGGCCCTGGACACGTCCGTGTGTCCAGGGTGCTAGACCATGTGTGTTTTCTTTCGCTTCTCCCAAGCCCGTGTGAGATCCCACACACCCGTGTGCCTTGCCCGTGTAACTCTCTGACCTTTAAAAAAAATTAGCTCCAGGTTTCACACGGCCTAGGACACGCCCGTGTGTTCATGCCATGTGGGTCACACGGCCGTGTCACACGCCCGTGTGGACTCTATTAGGCCGTGTCTCTATCGATTTTGAAAAAATTAAGTCCCAGGGTCCGTAACTCATTGTCGATTTGTTTCAAGTTTTAAAAACTAAGTCAAAGGATCCACACGGCCAAGGACACGCCCGTGTGTCCAGGCCGTGTGGATTTTTTTAAAAAAAATATTTTTTTAAATTAATTAATTTCAAAAATATCATAAGATAAAATTAGTAAATTAGGAATGTTAATGCTCGGGTTGCCTCCCGAGAAGTGCTTATTTAAAGTCTAAACTCGACTTACCTCATATTCACACGGTCACGGTGGTTCATGGAGTTGAGACTCCTCTTTCTCGCTATCAATTCTATTATCAACATATGGTTTGAGCCGAGTAATATTTACCTTAAAAGTGCCAAATTTAGAGTGATTTACCTCGACTATACCGTATGGGAAAACATTCAGTACTGTAAGAGGAGTTACTCTGTTTGGAATAAGCTCTGAAGTGGCAATTCGAGGGTTTTCATTTAATAATACCTGGTCCCTAATCTTAAATTGACTCGTTCCATCCTTATGTTCGTCATGGCTTTGTTTCGGTTCCACATCGTGTATTTTTTGTTTCTCCTTGACATGTGTCGCCATTCGTCTAGTTTATTAATCTGAAACCTTCGTACTTCATGAGTTGTTCTATTTTTGTTACTTGAGCTGGACTGTGGCTCTATCACCTTTTTCCGAGGAATTTCCTGCAAAGAAGGTTGAGCTGTAAGGTTACTCACATTAAAAGAACTCATAATATCATCTCAATCACTAGATATCCTAACAGAATCACAAGCTTAGAGTTTAATCGTGTCATCACCTACACGAAGTATCAATTCACCTGTACCAACATCTATGATAGTTCTAGCAATTGCTAACAAGGGTCATCCTAAAATTAAAGGTACGTCACTGTCCTCATCCATGTCTAGAACAACAAAGTCAACTAGGAATATAAATTTATCAATTTTTACAAGCACATCCTCAACAATACCCCTAAGAAATCTAATAGCTTTATCTACCAATTGAATGCTCATCCTAGTTTGTTTGGGTTTCCCAAGACCTAGTTGTTTAAACATTTTATTGGGCATGACATTAATACTCACCCCTAAATATGCTAAAGCATTTTTAAGATTTAAACTACCAATTAAACAAGAAATAGTAAAACTCACTGGATCTTTCAACTTATGGGGTAGTTTATTCTGTAAGATAGCTGAGCAAACTGCATTTAGCTCCATGTGCGACGAATCATCAAACTTCCGTTTATTTGCCAAAAGCTCCTTTAAAAATTTTACTGAATTGGGCATCTGCGAAAGAGCTTAAATAAACAGTAAGTTAATATGTAACTTTTTCAAAAGTTTAAGGAGTTTACCGAATTGTTTGTTTATGTGGTCTTTCTTTGTCACATCTAGATATGGTACACGAGGTTTATATTCCTTACAGACCAAATCTTGCTTATTTTGGCTTACCTAAACCTTACCATTGCTTACCACAATTTCTTACCTCGGTTCAACTTCAAATTCAGCTAACCTTTCTTCATCTCAAACAGTGATCGCATGAAGCTACTTCTTTGGGTTAGCTTCAGTATTACTCGGCAAGCTACCTTGTGGTCATTCTAAAATCATCTTTGCCAATTGACCGATTTGATTCTCAAGCCCTTGATCGACGCTTGTTGATTTTTGAGAGCTGTTTTGATGTTTTGGAAGCGAGCTTCTGACACCGAAATAAACTTCGACAACATCTCCTCAAGATTCGGCTTCTTTTCCTGCTAGTAAGGTGGTTGTTAAAAGCCTAGAGGGGGTTGTGGTCTTTGATTTCCTTGACCACCCCAAGAGAAGTTGGGATGGTTCCTCCAACCTGCATTATAAGTTTTACTATAGGGATTATTCTGAGGTCTAGAATTATTACCCATATAATTGACTTGTTCGTCTTCTGTGCTAAGGTTATAGAATCGATTTTCTAGATGGTTCCCTCCTCCATTTGTGTCGCATTGCATCACCAAATGTACCTGCATAGAACCATATAAACCATCAATCTTTTTATTCAAGAGTTCTACCTGGTTCAATAACATGGTGACTGCATCAACATTAAAAACACCGGCTTCTTTCATCGGCTTTGTCCTCATAACTTGCCATTGATAATTGTTCAGTGACATCTCTTCTATAAACTCATAAGCCTCCTCAGGTGTTTTATTATTCAAAGTACCACCGGCGGATGCATCAATTAGTTGCCAAGTTGAGGGGTTCAAACTGTTGTAGATGGTTTGAACCTGTAGCCATAAAGGTAACCCATGGTGAGGGCACCTTCTTAATAAATCCTTATACCTCTCCCATGCATCATATAAAGTCTCTTAATCCATTTGCACAAAGGAAGAGATATCATTCCTCAACCTAGTTGTCTTAGCTGGTGGAAAATACTTCAATAAAAACTTTTCAGTCATTTACTCCCATGTAGTGATAGAACCTTGTGGTAGGGAGTTCAACCACTGTTTAGCCTTATTCCTCAATGAGAAAGGAAACAACCGAAGGCGAATGGAATCGTCAGAAACACCATTAATTTTAAAAGTGTTACAGAATCCAAGAAATTAGCCAAATGAGTATTTGGGTCTTCATCCTGCAAACCATCAAACTGAACAAACTGTTGAATCATTTGAATAGTGTTAGGTTTCAGTTCAAAATTATTTACAGCAACAGCAGGTCTAACAATACTCGGTTCAGCTCCAGTTAAATTGGGCTTGGCATAATCGTACATAGTACGAGGAGCAGGATTTGTGGCAACCACAAGAGGTAACTGACTATTCTGATTTTCAGCCATCTCCTCAGTAATAACAATAACTTCCTCTTACTCTTCTACTATACTTTGTCGACTCTGTCTTGCTTCTCTATGATTTTTACGAGATGTACTTTCGATCTCACTGTCAAATATGAGAGGTCCTGACGGATTTCTTCTAGCCATATACTAAAGGAACCTACCAGAAGCAAACAAAAAGAAAAATTAGTGAATAAAATTAAATTAAAAACAAAAATAAAATAAAATAAAAATGGCTAAAGTAACAAAAATTAAGTGTTCCTAATATTTTAGTCCCCGACAACTGCGCCAAAAACTTGATGACGTCACGAACTAACTAAAATTCGACAAAGGCAAGCGCACCTATCAAACAGTAGTATAGCTATGGTGAGTCCGGAATATCGTATCCACAGGGACTAAAAGTACTAGCAATTACTATCTTTTTATTATTTAGCCTAATAATTAAAGGAGTGTTTTAATCTAAAATTAAACTAACTAATTAACTATGAACGCGATAGAGATAAAATTGGGAAAATATTTGAAGAAAACCGATGAGAGAGACAATACCCAGGAAAGAATCTGCCTAGACTTCAATTATTATTCTAAATCTAAATTAAACGATTTATTCACTTGACTTGATCCGTAGAAATCCCTAACTTATGTTAATATCTCTTTTGAGAATAAAAACTACTGACTCCAGGTTGATTAATTGAAATCTCTTTCTAATTAAAATCTCTATTGTCGCATTAACTAGATCTATGGATTCCCCTATTAGATTTGACTCTAATCCGGAAGATTTATGTCGTCCTATTTCTATGATTACAATCAACTCCGCTTAATTATGCTAGATCTACTCTTAAGCAGGGACTTTTGCTCCATTGATTAAGCACATCAAACTTGGATTAAGATCCTGAAAATATTAAGACATGAATTAAGAACACATAATTAAGAACAAGAACAAATATTTATCATGTAATTCAGAAACATCAAATAATAAGATCTGTCTTAGGTTTCATCTTCCCTAGGTATCTAGGGAATTTAGTTTATACTTTTGGGGGGAAACATCTCAAAATTAGGAAAACAACAAAACATAAAGAAACCCAAAAACTTCAAGAGAAATTGACTGGAGATCTTTAGTCTTGAAGGAGATCCTGCTTCTGAGTTGAATCCGTTGTCATTCTTCGAGTCTTTTCTTCGTTTAGCTCTGTGTATTCCCCTTAGGTCTTCTTCTAATATGTATTTATAAACTTTAGAATGCTCAAAAACCCTAAAAATTGGGTTTTTTCGTGTAACAGGGAAGTAGGGTGCAAAATCGACACGAGCTACCACATGGGCATATGGCCAGCCCGTGTGGAAATGCCCAGGCCGTGTGGATCCTTAAAATAGCCCTTTTTGTCTGATTTTGGCCCATTTTCCGCTCTTTTTATTCCTCTATGCTCTCCTAAGTATAAAATATGAAATAAAGGATTAGGAGCATCAAATTCACTAAATTAAATAATAAATCATCCAAAGAACACGCTAAGCATGGGATTGAAATATGTTGCTTTTATGGTTTATCAAAGACACAAGTGAATAAATCGTTTAATTCATATTCATAATAATAGGTGAAGCTAGGTGGATTCTTTCCTGGGTATTTTCTATCTCATTGGTTATCTTCGATTATTTTCCTATTTCATTCTCTGTTGCGTTCTTAGTTAGATTAGTTTAGTTATTTAGATTAAAAACAATCATTCCAATTTGTCAGTTAAATAATAGAAAAACGATAATTACTAGTACTTTTAGTCCTCGTGGATACGATATTCCCTACTCACCATAGCAATATTATTATTCGATAGGTGCACTTGCCTTTGTTGTATTTATAGTTAGTTTAGTGACCATCAATTTATGTCGTCCTATTTCTAGGATTGCATGCAACTCCACTCAATTATGCTAGATCTACTCTTAAATAGAGACTTTTGCTCCGATGAATTAAGCATATTAAACATGAATTAATATCCAAAAAATATTAAAACAAGAAATAAGCACACATAATTGAGAACAAGAATCAAGTATTTATCATGTAAAACAAAATTTAAACAATAGAATTCGTCATAGATTTCATCCTCCCTAGGTTCTAGGGAATTAGTTCATAATTCTGAAATAAAACATCTCAAAGTTAGAAAAACCACAAGAAACAAAGAAACTCATAAAAACTTCAAAAGAAATTAAAAGGAGGTCTTTGATCTTGATGGAAATCTACTTCGAAAGTGGCTCTAATAGTGCTCCTTGAGTGTTTTCTTCGATCTTCTCTGATGGCTCTCATATCTCTTCTTCTATTTGGTATTTATAGACTTTGAATGCTCAGAAAGCCTAAAAATTGTATTTTTTCGCGTGTTTGGGAAGCAAGGTACGAAATCGACACGGGCTGGCACATGGGCGTGTATCCAGCCTGTGTGGCTCACATGGGCATGTGTCTAGCCCGTGTGGCTCTTAAAATCTGCTCCTTTTCTCTGATTTTCGCTCGTTTTTCTCTCCTTCTGCTCCCAAATACTCACCTAAGTATAATAACATGAATTGAAAGGATTATGAGCATCAAATTCACCAATTTGCATAAATAATCATCCAAAAACACATTAAGAATGGGATTACAATATGTTAGTTTTATCATTTATCACATGGGACGACAAACCCTAGTTTATTTAACTAGTAGGATTTAGTTATTTTATTGAAATAGACTTCTACTAATTCAACAAATATTTCCCTTTTTTTCCCTATAAATAGATGGCACCGGTAGGGCTAAATACACAACTTTGAGATATTGTTATTCTACCCAGAAATAGTGAGAATTTATTTTCTAAGTATAAATTATATTTTTTGAAATAATAATTCTACCAGTTTTTACTAAAGAGGGAATTTTACTATCCTACTAAAAGTAAAGTAAATAATTTATGGTTCCGTGTTTGATTCAAATTCGTTCGAGCCCACACTCGAAGAATTTTATGGTACGAGAATAGTGGAGAAGGTCGTTCAGTTGAAAGCCAAGAATGACAAGGATCCATCTAGCTAAAAACACAGTTGCGATTTCGGTAAAGGATTTATTGCTATAAATATCACAAATCGGGTCGGTTTTCAATTTTTTAATTTCCTGTTGCACAAGAAAACCATTTTTGAACCGGATTTTTTCCAACACTTTGAGCTATGTCAAATATAGTTGGCATGTTATAAAACTAGTTTGTGTACAGGATTATGCGCTAATTCGTCATAATGCACTTCTTGTTCCAAGATGCACATCATGTGCCAGATATACGCTTCGTGCACCAGGATGCACTTTGTGTGCTAGTATGCACTTCGTGTGCCAAGATGCACATCATGTTCCAAATATGCGCTTCGTGCACCAGAGTGTGCTTTGTGTGCCAGTATGCACTTTTTGTGCCAGGATGCATTTTGCACGCTAGTATGCACATTACGTGCCAGTTACCCTACTTTGGTTTATCCGATGGTGCACTTCAGTGCCAGTTTGGTGTGTTGGTTGGACGATCTGAGTATCTATCCCAGTCTAAGTCAGGTTAATAGGGGTTGTAAAAGATACAATTGGTAAACTATATAAATATGATATCAATTGATGCTATTGGATTGGATTATGTTTAATTATGAGTGGAATACTGAAAATTATACTGTTGATTAAGCAAATCAAGTGAAAACAAGCCCTGGGGGCTGAATAAATTACAAATGAGTCGATAGACTCCAGAAATGAGTTGAATGGTATGAAATCAAAGTAAAAGAGATACGTACCATGGAACATGAATGTCTTGTATTAATAACATATTGTAAGAATGAATAAATGAATTCTTGATTTTTGAATTGATATGGAATTGGTATGTAGTAGATGATTGTCAATTGTTAAACAAGTTGCAATTGGTTATATAAGTTAAAATGTTGAATATGTTGTTTTGGTATTGATATAAGTATGCTACATATACAAATTGATGATTGAAAATGCTTGACTCTTTGGAATATGAATTGGTTGGATATTAGATGCATATATGCATATTTTTATCTTGAACCATATTGTTAATGCTCTTGTTATTTATATCTTGAATCATGAATGTACCACTAAGCCATATTGCTTAGCATACAGTTTGTTTTCTCCATGCACAAGTATAGGTGATCCTTGGGATTACGAGAAGTAGTTTCAACATCCAAGAAGCGATTCACCAACTCAACAAAGTTTGTAAAGTTCTCTCTTGGTTAGTTAGGTTGGTTTTATATTGTAAATGGTCGGTTCTAGAATTTGGTTGACTAATGTTATCTTGAAGTACTATTTTAGCATATTTTGGCTTGAATGCAATTGGTATATTATTGAATTGATGTGTTAGGGATGTTTAATTGTTATTACATGTCTCTCAAACTTGTACTAAGTTGGTTATTTTGGAAACAGTGAGTCGCGTCGCAATGATGTACTCCCAATGTCGTGGCGAGATCAACCAGAGAGTTACGTCACGACGACATATACTCAACGTTGCGACGAGCACAGGCAGTGAGTTGCATCACGACGAGGAACCCCTGAAGTCACAACGTCAACCCAAAAATTTGAAATCTTTGCAATTTGGTCTTAATTTGACCTCAGGATAGCAATAGAGCTTTCCTAAGCTCATATAAAACCCAGAAACGAATGTATATCGTATTTATATGCATGTATTACTTGAAATTAATTATTTAATGTACAAATCAAATGTAGATTTATTGTAGTTGCTCCGGCAACAAATGTGACACTTTGTAGCTCGGACCCGGTGACCGGATCGGATATCGAGATGTTACAAAAACAATTTTTCATAAAAACATTATTAACAATTTGTTAAGTCATTTTGAATAAAGTAAGAAAAACATTTAAATAACAATTGAAAATTTTCCCAAGTTGTGTAATTTAATAAAACATTTTTAATAGCAAATTGCATATTTTTTCTATTTCAGTAAATAAAATATTTGATGCATTTAAATATTTCGAGTATAAAGGAAATAATTCAATAAAGCGTTTTGTAACCAGCTTTAGAAACAATTTAAATATCTCAAGTATAGCCAATTTGTTTCCGTATTACATTTCACAATAAACATCATTAACAATTTATCAATTTTTTATAATCAATTGATACAAATTCACATTTTAAAATTAACCCAAGTAACACAAGATGCAAAGACATTCGGGACACACGAGTGTCCAACCAAACACAAAACGATCGATGAAAATAGTGCGAGCGCCAATAATGATAATACTCCGTTGTGTGATAAACAGACTTAGTCAACGACTAGCTGAACATTAAATGCGCAAGGCGCAACAATGACAATACTCTCAGATGCTCTAAGCAATCAGCGCAACAATGACCCCTACTCTACGGCATCTTGACTATATCTGATGAATTTCCTACGAGTTTTACCGGGCATTTTTATCATTTAATAAAAATAGAAATTCAAATAGAGTATCATTTAATCATTGAAGAAAAATAGCATTAAATCAATTATTAGAATGGAAAGAATCGCAAAATAATTTTAAAATATCGAACAATTAAATTAACCACAATATAAGGCAATTGAAATTTAGAGATCACAAACCGAATCTTCTAAGTGTTTGATGCTTAGACACGAGGAATCCTCAATAACATTCACTTTCAATGATTCACCTAACTCTTATCGTTTCAATATAGAAAAATATACAAATTCATTAAAAACAATTCAAAGTTATCAATTCTAAGGTTATTAATCTGATTTTAATTTTTAAACAAATTTTAATTATTTTAAGTCAAATTAATCTGATTGTATATCTAAGTTAAACATAATTTCAATTTAAATATTACTCAAACACTAATTATCCTACATCATGTCTACATGTGTCGATTCAAATAAATTAGCTTTAATATATACAAATTAATCTACCAAATCAATTTGTAGTGATTCGAATTAACTAAACTTTAATATAAGCAAACTAATCTAAATTTAACTCAAATCAAGTTATCTTAAACTACACCAAATTCAGTTTAATGATTACAATTTAAATATAACTTAAACTAAACATAACTTAACTTACATTAATATTTTTTTTATATACTCATAATTTTTTGTATTCCTTTGTAACTTTTAATAAACCCTAATAATTTTTTGTATGCTTTTGGAAAGAGGATTTGGGATCGAAAATATATTTTTGAGTTAAAAATATTATTTTGCATCTTAATAAATTTTAATGGGATTTTGCTAACAGTAAAAAATTGGTAATTTTTAAATTACTAATTTTGCATATTTGTACTAAAAATTTTATATATAATGATAAATTTATTGAAAATAAATAAATAAAATAAATTTTATAAGATAAATCAATATTTGGTATTCTCTCTAATTTTTTATACTTCTAAATTTTTTTTATAATCCCTCATGTTTTTTATACTAGATACTATCAAAAATTGGTTGATATTAATAAATTTTCTTTATTTAATTTTTCAATATTTTAAAATGATCATTATAGATAATTTTTTCCCTACCAAATATTAGAATGAAAATTTAATAATTTAAAAGTTACAAATTTTGAAATTTCTCTAATATGTAAAAATATATATATATTTGCTCCAAATTATATTACTCGTTAGGAAACCATACTAGAAATTCTTAATATGCCTTAATTGGTTCACAGGTGGAAGCTTGCAAATGGCGACAGGAAGCATAATAAAACTGCAAGTCATGAGTGTCAAATACAGATATTTTAAGCAAACTGAAAATCCTTGGATAACATGAAACCTAACAGTTTACATCCATCAAGCGGCACAGAGAGGAAAACATGTTTTGTATACCATCGATACGGTTACAAAGAGGAGAAATGCAAATAAAAATAAAAATAAACATTATTGACAAAAGAAACAAGGGACTGAAGAATGCCACTACTGAGAAGCAAGACCACCATGACAAAACTTTGAAGGTCCCTATCTCTCGGCAAAAGTAAATTTTCAACCACCTTGACACTTACAAATTATTCAGCTTTTTATATGAAATGCAAGTAAAACCACCCATGCATCAACCCCAAATGGACTAGATACCAAGCTTTGAAAGAAGTTCTCTCCATCTTGGGGTCTCTTCATCAAAAATGTAGGTCAAAGGTGATATTAGCACCCCGCTGCCTCCAATCTGTGCACCACACAACATCAAAGTTCAGTGACAACACTCGAATCCTTTTTAAGGTTGGGGGAGGGCTGTTATACCTACGCATATAACCTAAGACTAACCAAAACTTTTAATAAACAACTATTGGTGTTGGAACAGACCCCACTGCCTATAATGATAGCATGTACAAAGCGATCACTTCTTAAAACCCAAGTACTTATCTTTATTTTGGGACCAAACTATGTGCATAACTCCCCAAAAGTGCATCTTCTCATAATGACCATCAGTAGGTGGGAAATCTTTTAAGAAGCAAGGAAAAACACGAGGAAGTAGTGTGCTTATTGGAATACAGATTTAGCCTTGGATTTAAATTCATAAGTGTAATGGATTGAATAGAGCAAGCACTTGAGCAACAGTGGCCATAACATATAGGTAGACTTTATTATAATTCATCACGACTTACCGCTCTCAATTGTTGTACAGACTTGTATAAAGCTTTCTTAGGTACGCATATGACCATGGCATAGTAGTCAGCAGTTACTTTTCCATCACGCTTACAAAAAACTGGACATACCGTGGGGCCCTGAAAATGCAAATATTAATAACTTTTAAAATTCTTCGTAGATTTAACAATAGCATTAAGAAAATCCTTCAAGTAATTCAAAGTAAATTTTGTAATGATTCCAAGTTCATTCCAAAAATGGATGCAGAGAACAAATTTTTTTCAAACTTCACCTGCAACCCGGCCAAAGATGGCTGGCTCAATACTCGCTCAGCCACTTCCTCTGCGCTACCGCCCCTCATATTTGCAGTTACCTGCCATAAGAAAACATATAAACAGGAAGAATGCAGGGAAGAAAAGGAAATGAAATCCAAGAGACTAGAATCATGAATATTCGCACCGTGAACTGACCAAGTGCCCTCAAATGGGCCTCAAATCTTTCAAGAATCTCATGTGTGGTGTCCAGTGCACCCTTCCGCTGGATTAACGCTTTCCGGCTTGCAACTAGAACAGCCTGGAGTAAAATGGACTCTTGAGATTAGGCAAGGTACTCTAAAAGCAAATCCTTTTCGAATTGCATACTCCAGACTAGAAGATCACTATCTTGAACATTGAATGAACAGAAAAGACAAAGATCTGGTTACCTGGCTTTCTAATACAACTCCACCTTCAATTTCTTTCAAATTGTTCTCCCTCAATGTAGTCCCACTACTAACAAGGTCCAAAATTGCATCAGCTATTCCCATCTATATTAACAAGAGAAATGATTTCTATAAACATCACATAAACAAACAGAATCACTAGTTTTCCAGATTGCTTTTTCCTTATCTAGATCCCTTGTAAAGTCACTCCCTTCAATACAGTAACACCAATTTGTCCAATCAAATATCAACTAGGTGAAAGACAGAAAAGAAAGAAGAGGCGGATAGACATTGAAAGGTACATTTAAACTAATAAATGATAAGGAAAAAAAAATTCAAAAGAAAACCCTAAATTACAGGTACTAGGGGAGAACTTAATTCTTACCGCAGGAGCTGCCTCTAAAGCTCCATCAGCAGTTGAAAATATCACATGCTTCAATCCATGTTCTTTCATAAATTTAGGACCAAGCTGTGCAGAAAGGCAAAAAAGAAATTAAATTCAAATAGAATTCGGTCAATAAGCTACTGCAACAGATTGTATGACAAATAAAGTCTGAAAAGCATGAATCAGTGAAGGGCATGTCATACATAAGTGAAGCCAGTTGCAACTCTTAAAGGTTTCTCAACAGTCCACTGGGGCATCTCAGCCAGCTCCCTCAATGAATTGATATTCTCAAAGATCCCATACTTAGGAATCTGAAAAAAAAAAAAAATATAAACCATCACTAGCAGGGATATCAGGAGCTCAATAAATACTTGTAACAAAGAACACTTACTGCAAGAGATAAACGACAATCTCCATACTCAAGGGAATCATGAACAATGATAAGATCTTCATTTCCCTGTAAATGTATTGAAACAATAAGACTTTAATCTGCACTCATTTTTCCAAGGGTAACTCTTTTTGCTTATATAAAGACAAGGATAAATGCAGTATCAGAACAAACCACATTACAACCGAACTCAACTCTAGATAACTCAAACAATAACATATAAGAGCTAGTTCTAAAGTTAACATGACATTTCAAGGCTGGAATTCTACATATTACATAATCACTGCACCGAATTGGATATTTCAGTTACTAGTGATATTTTCACAATGGCAAAGCTCTACAAAGGATTACCATAGTTAAATGGCATCCTATACTTCAAAACTTACTTGTCCATATTCACTGACAGTATCGAGCCCCACGATACCAAGATCTAAATCTCCAGATAACAATTTGCGGACAATGTCTTTGGGCCGCTGAAACCAGACTTCTAAATTGGAAAGCTGGGGAAAGAACAAATTGAACATGGAATATCAATCAAACATAAACGAGATACAGATGCCAAGTACAATGCAAATCGTGAGATCGAAAAATGACACAAACCTGAGGTATTTGTGCAACATACTGCCTCGGATTGACTTGCTTAACCGACAATTGACAATCCTTTTGTAGAAAATACAGAAGATCGAAATGGTTCAGAACATTATTTTTTGAAGAACAAAAAAAGGAAGTACAATTGAAGTGGTTAAAATGTAACGCACATTCAAGCATAATTATTTGAAACTATGTACAAATTTGTTACTTAGAAAAGTTACCTTTAAAATAACTTCTCATGGACATAATTAGCCTTAAAATCAAATTTCTAAACAAATAAAATATAATTTAATGTTGAACCAAGCAGAGCAGGGAGTTAAAGTGGTACCTTGAGTAGATCGAGAGTGTCGGCAGCCATGCGACCCTTGCTAGGCAAGCCGAGACGAATCTCATCCCTTTCAGCTATTTTAGAATCGATTGGGGCGTCGACGAGGGCCGTTTGGGACTTGGAGGAGCAACAAGAGATGAAGGTACGTTTAGAAACGGAAACGTAGAAAGAGTGAGAAGGGAATGAGATTGAGAAGGCTGCGGAGGCGCATTGCTGGAAATAGGGCTGCAACAGAGACATCTTACAATGGCTAGCGAAAATAAAACCCTAACTATCAGTTTCTAAAATGATTTTGAAGAAGAAACAGTGACGACTCGTGCGACAAACAAACCAGCCGCCGCAAATGGAAGGAAGATTCTTTTCAGATTCCTTTTTTCTTTGGTCGCAAATACTCAATTGTTGGAAGCTGCGATTGGATGCGGCCTGAGATATTCTGCTCGATGCTCTTCACCAATCACCGCTGACCCAAGGATAAAGTGCATACAAGCCACAAAAAAATGGATACGCACCCATTAATGGGCTCGGCCCGGCCTAATAGCAATAAATGGTTTCTTTTATGAGCTGAAATAGTAATTTTTTGTTTATTTAACGTTGGATTGAGTAAGAAACTTTTATTTTAGGGTTTAAAATATTTATGTATCTCCACGTTTATCCAAAATTCATAGTAGATTCATAGTGAGATTAAAATTAATGGTGATAATGATCGTTGATAAAAAAATTATTGAAATCAATTATAAAATGTAACGTGTTAAGTTGAAATCACTATAAGTTAAAATGATAATATCACATATTATGTCATAATTATTTTTCTCTAATTAATTTAAATTAATTTAGAGGTAAACCATAAAACTTTATATGATTACAAATTAAATTAATCAAGGGATAGTAGTAAACGAATATTTAAAAGAGTTTACATTTCACAATAATTCTTTTAATTGAAGAACTAACAATAAAAAAGGAGGTCACCTCAATGTCATTCTACTCGTTCACAACTTCAGAAATTTAAAAGTTCTCAAAAGGGAAGATTTTATAGACCCTAAGCTCTTTTTAGAATCTTAAGAAATTTCTTAAGAACTTGAAGAAATCTTGAAAAACATCATATTGGTTTTGAAGAAACTTGTCTTCTAATATTATTCAACCGAAAAAAGGTAACCAAAACCTATTCATGAAGAAAGTCGCCTTTCGATCTTTTTTTACTAAAGAAAAAATGTCCAAATCTATTTCAAGAGCATGTAACCTCTCAAATCCAGTCTAGACATTATGGCTGAATTCTAAGAGCTACATTGTCCACCAAAATGGCCTAGTAAATCCATTCAGTTTCAAAACATTTATTTGTCCTATTTGTAGAAAAAAAAAAAAAACACTTTTAGTAATTGCCTTAGGTTTTCCAAGACATCAGTTTTATAAGCTAGAAACTTAAAATCCAGTCTATTAAAAATCGCGTCATTTTTAGGAAACTTAATTGATTTTGTCGTTTTGCCTTTTAAAACTCCATTTCATTGTCACGAGACGGAAAAAGTGATGCCTTAAAAATTCAAAAAACCATATTTTATGCCATATTAGGTCAGTTATTAGAGTTGTTCGATTTTTATCCAAAGTTCCATGCATGCAAAATCCAAATAAATATGACCCATGTCATAGTCCATATTTAACAAAATTACATTCCCAAAAAAACCATAATAAATAAAATAAAATTTTAAAAGTGCTTTATGATAAACCATAAATTACACATATTTTAACCCCATGCTTGGCTTACTTTTGGATGATTTTCCATTGAATTTGACGAATTCGATGCTCCTAATCTCTTAATTTCATGTTTTATACTCAGGAGAGCTTAAGGAGTCAAAAAGAACGAGAAACGGGCCAAAAAGGGGCAAAATTGGCCTACCTAGGAAATCAACACGGCCTAGACCATTAGACACGGCCGTGTGTTACGAGCAGGATCAACCACGGCTTGGACTATTGTCCACGGGCAGACCACACGGCCGTGTGTGACGAGCAGAATCGACCACGACCGAAGGAGTCCACCACAGGCGTGCCACACGGGCGTGTCCCTACCGAAACCAAGATGAATTCTATTCGGAATAGGATACTTGTGGGCCAAGTAAGGCATCTCAAAGCCTATATAAACACCCTAGGGGGAACCTAAAAGAAGAGGTCGACAGGACGTCGAATAAACGCCGAGTAGAAGGAGAAAATACTCCAAGACAGCTATCGGAAGTAGCTTAGGAGAAGGATCTCCATCAAGACTGAAGATCTCCTATCAATTTCTCTTGAAGTTTTTGGGTTTTCTTAAGTTTTGTTGTTTTCCCTATTCTAATATGTTTCCCTCTATCAGTATGAACTAAATTCCCTAAATACCTGAGGGGATGAAACCTAAGACAGATCTTATTATTGTTTGATTTATAAGATAAATACTTGTTCTTATTCTTAATTGTGAGCTCTTATTCTTGTTTTGATAATTCAGGTTATTGATTCAAGTCGAATGTGCTTATTCAGTGGAGCAAAAGTCCCTGTTTAAAATAAGATCAACACAATTAGGCTGAGTTGATTGCAACCCTAGAAATAGGGCGACGAAAATCTACCGAATTAGAGTCAAATCTAATAAGGGAATCCATAGATGAAGTTAATGCGACAATAGGGGTTTTAATTAGAAAGAGATTTCAATTAATCAACCTAGAGTCAGTTGTTTTTAGTCTTGAAAGAGATATTAACATAAATCAGGTATTTCTACCGATTAAGTCAAGTGAATAAATCATATGAATCAAAGGTAATAAGTGAAGTCTAGGTGGATTCTTCCTTAGGCATTGTCTATCTCATATAAGTTGTCGAAAAATATTTTCCCAATTCACTCTCTGTCACATTCATAATCATTTAGTTAATTAAATTAGTTAGTTAAATTTAGATTAAAAATAAATCCCCTTAATTACTAGGCTAGATAATAAAAAGATAGTTATTACTAGTAATTTTAGTCATTGAGGATACGATATTCCGAACTCGCCACAACTATACTACTGTTCGATAGGTGCACTTGCCTTTGTCGAATTATTAGTTAGTTTCGAGTCCATCACTTTATTAAATAATTCGAGACGAGACTTCCGAATCGTTGATTCCAATCCTAACATTAAGGGTTATTTGTAAGAAGTAAACTAAAAAGGTGAACCTGAAAAGCTCAGTATGGGTCTTAACAGAACAAACAGTAGTTTTGCATATATTCAAACAATCATAGTAGGGCAAATAATCGACAATATCAATGTCGATAATAGTTCATGGTAGTTTAGTAAATAGTGTATATGCATAGGCATGTTCAAATGTAAAACAATGCAAAAAGACTACCCATCCATCCGTTACACACTACGAGTTCCCTAGAACTTATCATCTGAAGACCAAAATAGGTGCCTCGCCACATACACTAAGGCAAGTTGTTGTGACTTAGTCTGATTCATAGCTCTGTCCGGTGCTCTCTGACCCTTACCAGAATCGTTACCACCCCTGGCTGGACCACGACCCTTAGGTGGTAGTTGGATTGCCCTTGGAGACTAAACTAGACCTGGAGCTGTAGTTTGTGCAGAATCTTGCACCTGATCAGAATTAAGGGGGCAATCCCTAATGCGATGCCCCATCGACCTACATCGCAAATAGGCTCCCAACCTCCTCCAGCACTTTGCTCGGGTGGCATATACCGCAGTCACTACAAGCCTAAACCTTAGACGATGTAACCGGGACCTTAGCCCTCGGAGGCCCATTAAATCTAACCTGTTTCTTAGGGCATTGAACTGAACTAGAGGGACCCAAACCCCTCTTAAGCTTACCCTGACCCTTCTCCGCTACACACCAGCTCCATTTATCCCTACACACCGCATAGTGACTATATGACACATTTCAGGATAGTTGCAGACTAGCTGCTAGATCAGAATGTAATAAATCACCAGAATCAGATATATATATATGGCTTAGCCACTAGAATCGACAGATCATTAAACTGCCCGCACTTCATTCTTTACACAAACCCCAACCCAATGCAAATACAAAGGTATCAGATATCAGAGATGCTTATTCAGTTATACAAATTCAGAGCATATTCAGATAGTGCGGATCATACTCATTTAACAAATATCACATCAGATATACATACAGATAACAAAAATTTCATCATTAGGTCATTATATATCAAGTTATATAACCTAATTCAGATCATACGAACCTTATGGAAGGCATATGTTTGATCCGAACGATGTTTGTGGCCCTAAGGAAAATTTTAGAATTTTAGCCCACACGCTCATGTAGATTCACATGGTCTACATGGATGGCCCGTGTGGCCCACACGACCTGGCACACGGCCGTGTGACACAAGTCAGAGAGTTATACGGTCTGACACACGGCCGTGTAACTCAAGTTAGAGAGTTACACGGTCTAGACACACGTCCGTGTCATTTGACCATGTGACTCAAAATCAAAACAGTCCCTCACACGGCCTGAGCACACACCCGTGTCACAAGCCCATGTGACCCAAGCCAATGTCTTACACGACCTACCACACGGCCTAGTACACAACTGTGTGGCTCATACGAATTATAACATGACCGTGCGGTGTTGACAACCATGGATTTGGCTTTTACCGTTCGCAAAATTCTCTGGTTTTCGTTACACACCTGATACGAGTTTGATGTATAAGCAACAAAGATGATCCGAAAACCTAAAATGTCATTACATTGACCAATCAGATGAATTAATCGAACCAATCGAAACTGAAACTACATCGAAACACTTCGATTCAAAGACTTGAAACAAAAACTAATGCTTACCCTCACACTAAAACGGCAGCACGAGACTTAAAACGCTAGAGGATTTTGATTCGCAACCCCTTCGCCTAAGAAAGAGAACCAATTGGACACTTAAACGAAGAAATTGGACAAAACAGCAGAAAAACCCAGTTTTGACAAAAATGAGCAAAATGAACATTATCAAAAATTCACAATAGAACTTATGCTATTAACCCTTCAATCGCACAAAAACAACACAATTTCCTTGACAAATCAGCAACAAGATCAACAGAGGAAGAAAAGTAGAAAAGAAAGAAAGAAGAAAGAAAAACAATGAAAAGGAAGGAGAAAGAAAGAAATAGAACGTGAAAGAAAATTTACCTTAAAATAGACTAATTTTTATAAACTAGCATAAAGATATTTTCTCATGGCTTTTGCAGAAACTCGAACACAAAACCAAAGGGTATACAAAAGTTTAACCATTAAACTAGTAATCTCATTCTTAGCATAAATTTACACAGAATTAATCTTAAGTTGAAAGTTTAAAAGTGAGGGTTGATTCAAAACAAGTAGCAAAATTTTCAAAAATGGGAGTTGAACCCCAAACCTTAAGCACATAAATAAAACACTTAACCACTAAAGCAAATACTTAATTATGAAAAAAATCTAACGAACTAAAGTCAAAATTTGGGGCGTTACAACAGTTATGGAATCATGAAAAAAAAATTATATGAAAACGAGGCGATTCGCACAACGACAAAAAAAAGTAAAATGTGTGATTAAGAAATCGACAAAAATATTAATACATTAATGATTATATTACGACAAAAAGAATGATATGTATATGATTAAGAAATCGACAAAATAGAATATATTGATACGAGGAATATATTATTAAACGACAAAAAGAATACGGTTAATAAATAGACAAAAAGAGTCAAATAAGATGTATATATTTTTTTATTATATAATAATTAAAACTACCTATAACTCAGTCTCAACATTTAGCGCACTCAAACTCATGTACTATTGTATTTACAACAATATTGAAACCATCCGAACAAAGACTCAGCAATAAATTACATACTTAAAATCTACAAAAATTTGTCTGTACGTTAATACAAATTGATAAAAAATATATATATCTAAAAAAATCCATGAATTAATGGAAACAAATACTTGAAAAGAAAATACATAATAACATGCATGTTACAAAAGAGAATAATTGGAAATAGAGCGAGCACTAAAATCCAGTGTGTGACACAACCGTCGACTGTCCTTAGCCCCATTCTCCACATACTTGTCACTCTTCTACTCGAGAATCTACTTTAACTCAGTGTCTCAGCATTAAACACTTTTTGTTTGATTCTGATGACGGCCAAAACTCAAAAAACAGCCGTTTCATTTGTTAAAAGATGTGACCAATATATGCCCAATGCCAGTAAGTAGCAGTGTCTTTCTTTCATTTCTTTCATCATGGAAAAATCAATAAAAACTGATGAAATCAACAAAGCAGCTGTAGCTGTTGCTGTTGAAGGTGAAGCCAATTCTGTCCAAGGGATGGACGGTGATGGTGTTGATGAACAAGGCGGAGCGACATACATGGAATGCAGGCGTAACTATCTAGCTCCCATTGGAAGATACATTGTAGACGGTTGCGAGAAGTTCATGAAGAGATCAGCTAGCGAAGACCAAACCAAGGAAGCCCTCTTTTGTGCAAGGTGTGGATGCCACCGTAGCTTTCACCGGAAAGTAATGCCTCCACCGCCTCATGTCCGAGACAATACCAGATTCCACCGTATTATGGACTTTCTTTATTCCCTTCCTCTAACAAGGCTTGAACCTCGACCGCCGGCACCATGGCTGATGCGATCACTACAGCAGCAGCAGCTTGCTAATTATGAACTAGTTGAGGGTCAAGGGTCATCCTTAAGGCCAGAGGAAGGTGAAGAAAAGACTGACTCTGAGAGCGGGGATGAAGTTAATTAGGCAGTATAATAAATTAATTAGCTTTCCTTCGTTTCTTGTATGATTTACTAATTTTTCTACTTTTTCTTGTTATCTTTTGTATTCATGGATGAACGTTATGTATGTTTCTTCTAGCTTTTGTCTTCATGTTACTTCTAATTAAAACTTCATTTCTCAACAATTGCAAACTTAAATAAATCCTTTTTTTTTTTATAACAAAAGGGAGGAACAACGATTTTTTTTGGGTAAAAAAAGAGAGTGCCTCACAACACTCTAAATACAAACATTTCTCCTCCCATACAAGCACTCAAGAGTTTATTCTCGAAACCCATAGGTGACTGATAGAAAACGAAAAAAATCTGGTAAGCTAGAACTAGATTAGTTGACCATACGATCCATTACTGAGTTTGCTTCATGATATATAGGTGTGATAATAACATTCCGTTGTTGCTATTTCAGGTCATATATACTTCTTGCTATGGAAAGATTAAACGTCTCCTCTTCCCTACCATTAAGCATGTAAACAAAAACGTTATTACCGAATCCGAGGACAACATTCTTATATTCATATCCCTATCATTAAGTTTTTTTGTATCCCTTAATCCATATTATTATAGGTGGATTAAAATTTTCTTTAATGGAAAGAAAATTTAAGTGTTTAATCTGGTCAACTAACTATGGATATAGCGATAAATGAGTTAATAATAATAATAATAATAATAATAATAATAATAATAGCTTAAAATACAATATTTTAAGTTGAAACATAAACGCTCAAAGAAGCCTAAAAACAAGCAAAAGCAACGACAACATGACAGAGATTCAGTTACAATAACATAAAGAGAAAACAAAGAAGGACGACCCTGGAAATAAACAGACAAGACAGTGGAACAGAAACCCTAATTTGAAACAAGGAGTCGAGGTCTCATATAATTATTGTTATTTATTTCATTCATTCGGCCACATGCATATGCGGGGGCTAATCACTTAGAACCCTTCCGGCTCCGACGCCTGTTGTTGTTCAACCAAACGACGAACACGCGCTTCGTAATTCCGACTTGCTCGCAGAACTGTCTGATCTCAGCGTCGTCGTGCCTCTGGGACCTCCACCCTAACTTATCAGCGAACCTCATCATTTTGTTCTTCTGCTCCACTGTTAGCCTTGTTCTTTTTGCTTCCTTGTTCGTGTTTTGTTCCTCTGCGCCGGGCCCTGCAACAGTGTTTTTCCTGTCCTTAACAAACAAGGAAGTCTCGCCAGTGAGTCCATTGTGGGATGCTAAAGGCAAGGGTGCCAGGCATGATGGCATTAATTTTGGTTGAGGTGGAGGAGGCAAATAATCTTTGCGGTGGAAGCTGCGATGACAGCCGCATGCAGCACACATGAATACGTCGTCTTTGCAACAAATGAACTCCCCACAACCGTCAATAGCGTAGCGGCCAATTGAAGCGGCATGGTTGCGCCTGCATTCTTTGTACCTGCAGATTCTTTCATTACTCTGGTCTGAAACAAGACTGCAGCATCTTTGGACTGAAATGGGCTCAACATCTGATTCAGCCTCCACTTTGATCACAACATTACTTGTTTCTCCTTCCATGAGAGAGAGAGAGAGAGAGAGAGAGTTGATAATCAGCAGTGCTGTGTTTGTGGGATGGTTAGGCAAGTGAAACTGCTCTTTAAATGGAAAGAATTGCATCATGGGAATCGCCAGTTGGAATGTGATTAAACTAGATGATTGACAGGTTTATATTTTGGAGTTCAAACGTGTCCTTAAACAAATAATGGTAATTAAGGTGTTCCTTTTTTGGATTTGGATCTATCTGCATTATACATCCTTTTTGTGTGATTTATCACATGAATTTCAGGATTCATCTTCTCAAATAAAACAACACACGAAATCTGTATCCCACTTTCCCCAGTTAAAAGTTAAATTAAACACATTCATAAATCTTTACACAAAATGAAAAGGGTTTATTTGTATATTTTACTTTCTCCCACTAACAATATTGAAATAAAAACTGCGTGTAAATATAATACATACCGAAGGGTTAAAGGACATGAGCCCATACATCTGTACCGAACAAATTGATCTTCCTTTGCACTTCAATCTTGTATTGAACTCCATTACTAACGTCCCTTTTTAGTTGCTTTCGAAGAGTGATTTTGTCGCCAATTCTGAGGTTGTAATGGTGAGTAAATTGGAGCCAGCCTGAAGAAAATACTGGTTTAGGGTAGCTTGTCTTTCGAACGGAGCACCGAAATGTCCATAAACAATGGCTTCTATCCTTAACCTTCAAATAAGTCTCTTGTCTTCCATTGAAACCTGGAAAATGCTCCAAACTGTTTGTGGGAATGGCTAATCTTTTCTCGATATCTGTTTTAGTTAGTCTTTTATTAAAGACCGCCATTGTTTTAACTTTTAAATGTCGAAAACGATGATCTTGCTAATTTATACTACCTACCTGACCCCGGTCCCAACAAGTTGACGAAGACCGGTTTATTTTATGCGTAGAAAATTCCTGTAGGCTCGCTGTTAGCAAAAGGATTTGTTTGGTTTTAGGAAATAGAAATTGCTTTCATTTTTTTAATAAAAAATATTATAAAATATATGTTTAGTTGAAAATTTTAAAAATGAATTTTAGAATATAAAATAAAAATATATGAAAATTTTAAAAAAAATATTTTCATTAAAAAAGTTCTTTAGAACTGAAAATATTGAGAATAAGTGTTTGTTTTTATTTTAAATGAATTTACTTTAGTTCAAACTCATATAAATACAAAAAAAAAGTTTTTTTAATATTAATGTCATTATAGATTGTTATCATATTTGATTTTTTTTTTATACAAAATCTAGAACTACTTATAGCACTCTCTAACCTTTAAATAGAAGGATAATACACTTCAGCGCATTCGAACTCACGTCCTCCTATACTGACAATAATATCAATGCTAATCAAGTTGAGACTCAATCGACTTTTTTTAACACTTTTTAAATATCAAACATGTTACTTTAGTTCCAAGTAATAATTTTTTATTTTATTTCTCATATTTCTATTATAGAAAAATAGGTACTACAAATATTTTCAATAAAAATTTATTTTTATTTATCAAATTTTTAAAAAGTCGTTAAAAGTTAAAAAGCAAACATATATGTTGGTAGGGACAAATATATTATAAATATTTTAATTCAAGAGAAAAGCATACTGCATGCCCAGAAACAATGAATCTATATGGTTTACTAATTGTGATTACATTACGCGTTTGAACAAATAATTTAAGATTTATTTTTCAGACAAGTATTTTATGACTTTCGTAACCCATAAATGAAATTCAATGAACTTTATTCTTAATTAGATGAGAGTCGAGAATTTCCAAGTGGGTCCAATCCCATTGAAATATTTGACAATTTGGTGTGAGTTCTTTTTCTTTCCATCACGCGATAATTGGAGAAAAAGAGAACATGAATGGCTGCTGCCTTTGAATTTGCCTACAAACTCCATCCCTCTCCATTACAAGCCTTACCAATTTAACTTTTAATTCATGACCCAGCACCATACCTATCATATTGGGATTTTCTTATTTCGAAAAAATTTAATTAATTTACCTTTATTCTTTTAATATCTATCCATTACGATGCGTCACAACTTATTATAAATATAATTTTAGATTTATTAATTATTTTTCTATAAAAAATTCAATTTATTATTTTAAAATAGTTAATGTAATAGCCCATTATTGTACGGGCTTAAACAAATAAATAAAAACAAAAAAAAATAAAAATAAACCAAAGTCCAAATTTTATTACAGTCCGTTTACAAACAGATGACCCAGTGGCCCAAAATCATTACCCCAATTACACCCAAAACAATAAACCCAAAACCTACACAGCCTAAAAGGCCCAAAACACAAACAAGTTTCAGAAAACCTAGGGTTTCTGAAACCCTAGGCGCCGCAAGCCCCAAACACCAGCCACCAGTCGCGCCGCAGTTAGCACGAGTCGCACCCTATCGCCGCCGCGTTCCTCGCCGTGGACTTGCAAACAAGGAAAGAATACAACAGCAAAATGGAAAGAAAACATATTTTGTATTTATTTATTCTTTTTCGATTTATTTTCGAGGCTATATAACCCTAAAAGAATATGTAAAACACGGAGAGAATATACATGCAACTACACTGAAATAAACAATGAAAAAAACCAACAACAGAGGTCATTTCCGAATATCTATTTTTGTTTTTTTTATATATATTCTTTCGATTCATGCATTTTTTTATTCAAAATACTACAAAAATGAAAGGCACGAATATACCTTTTGATTCGCACAGAAGAAGTGAAGTTTTCGACCTCCGGCCGCCGTATCTGGCAGAGCCGACGGTGGCGCGTGAGGCATGTGAGGCGGTGGCCCTTAGGTCCGGTGACCAGAACCCAATCGGGTGAAGAGAGGATTTGAGAGAATTTTTTGAAAGTTTTTTTTTTTTAAAACAAGGTTTAAATGAATTTTTTATGTGAAAGTTAACTTATATAGCAGCATGAAAACGACGCCGTTTTTGCTTAAGCCAATAAGCGTTAAAACGACGTCGTTTAAAGGGCCAGGATCCGCGTGTTGACCCGACCCAAGAAGGATCCGCCCATTTTTATAAAAGGGTCTAATTCCCTCTTTGGTCATTCCGCAAATTCATCGTTTTCAATTTAGTCCAATTTAAATTTTTATTTTTTATTAAATTAACCCTAAAACTTATATTTTGTTACAATCTGGTCCTCGGGTTGCTTAAAGGCCAATATCAGAATGGCGTCGTTTAAGAGATAAGGCATAATTGCCTAATGGGTCCCTATAGTGTGACGCGCATTTTGATTTAGCCCTTTTACATTTATTTATATTTCTATTTAATCCCTGTTTCTTTATTTATTTTTAAACCTTTTTTTATCTTATTTTATTTTATTTTTAAATTATTTTAACATTATATTAAATTATTTTATCATATTAAAATTCTATATTTTTTTTACTATTTGTATATTAATTTATTAATAGTATAAAGTTTTGTTACGTATTGTTTTTTTTAATACATACTATTTTTATATATATTAAAATTATTACTATTTGTTATTTATACTAGGTTATTTTTATCTAGTTGAATATTATTTATATATATTACATATCATTTTATAATTTATATATTAGTTATTATATTATACATTTAAAAACTTTTTATATTATATGTTATTATATAATTTAAATTATTTTGCCCTTTATATTATATAAAATTTTTATATTGTATAACACATATTATTTATATTGTTTACATTAAATATGTAGTTTTCATGATTATTGTATTAAATATATTTTTATTTAAAGTTACATAGGTTATTTTCTTATAACTGTTTTTTATCGTATATTATTTTTATATGCTAAATTATTAAATTATACGTTTATTATAAGTTATCCTTAATATTTTTTTACTCTAAGTTTTTATATTATTCATTTAAAATATATTGTTTATACATATTAATTGTTTTAAAAATTATCATAATTTTTATTTTTGTTTTATTATAATATTTATTCAGTGTTTAAATATATTATTAATTTATTTACTTCTCATATTTGATCTTGTATTCGTTTATTTATGTTCTTTTATTTGTTTATTATTGCTTTAGCATAGTTATTTCATTTCATATATTAGTTGCTATGTTACCTGATTCTTTCGTTAATTGTCTATATTAGTATTAATCATTACTATGACTTGTGATTATAGTGAATTGCTATTTGATATTTATATTTTGTAATGTATCAATGCAAAATCGGATTCATATCATTTTTATAAAAAAACACATTTTGCAAAATTGACGTATTTTATTCAAAGTTTTTTTAAAAAAACACGGTGATACGTAATATTTGGGGGCTTCGAGAAAAATTGTGCCCTAACTCACTGGGTTTAAATTTTTCTCGTTGAACTTAAAATATTAAGTATCCCTTTTCTTTCAAAATTGAAACTTATAAACTTCAAATCAAAACTTATTCTCGGGAAGTCAAAACTTTGTATCCTAACTTATTGGATATGATGTTTTGTGTCCTGAGGTAAGAATTTTCTATAAATAAAAGCGAGCCTAGTTTCGAAGTTATGAGAGGTTACATCCTAACTTATTGGGTATAGCATTTTATTTCTTTGAGATAGGTAAGTCTTGGTTTTCTTTCAAACAAAAGGATCGTATTTTAAATTTTTCAAAATTTCGACATTAGAACATGAGATTATCAATTAGGTACCACATTTTTGGGCGTTACGAGGGTGCTAACCCTTCTTCGTATGTAACTGACTCCCGAACCCGTTTTCTTGTATTTCGCAGACCAAAATCAATGTTTTGAAATAAAACGTTTTATAAGGTGATTCAATCACACCTAAGCAAAAAGGTATTGGTGGCGACTCCATTTTCATTTTAAAAGTCGATCCCCATTTTTTAAAACCAAAATTTAGAAATGGTTTCGACAGCTTGGTGACTCCGCTGGGGATCAATAAGAGAGTGAAGTCGTAAAATTGATTACTTCCTGTCCTTTTGTCCAAATTTAAAATTCTAATTTGAAAAACCATGATCCTTTTTATTGCATATGGTTCTAATTTTATAAAATATCTCTGCATTGCATTGCATGACCGTTGTGGTCGTACCTTTAAGTGGGAGCGAGAAGCTATGCCTTCGTAAGGTTTTCACCTCCGCATGGGCTAGTGGATTGCTTCTAGGATACATCTGTACCTATGTCTTTGTGAAGTTTTCACTTTCGCATAGCCATAGGGAAATGTATTCCTCTGAACCGAACTCAGTCCATATGAGCCTATAATGGGTGAGGATCGAGGAACCTGCTGGTTCGGGTACCTCAACTTTAGAGCTAAAACACACGTAGAAAACATAAGGACTTACCCTAAGTAGAACAATGCCAAACCTTAGTAGTTACCCAGATAGGTGTTTGTTTATTTTACTTGCTTTATATTTTATTCCATGGTACTAACTTGTTGTGTTTTATTTTTGAGCATGACATTTCATATTTTAAGAGGTATTGATTTACGATCAGTTTTTAAGTTAGAAAGCTGGTTATGGAGAACGAATTCCTTGATAAAGTGGAAGACAATGCAGTCGTCCCCATGTGGTCAGAGCAAACGCAATTAGGGAAAAGGGATAGCTTAGCTGAGGGGTATGTGTCGGAACTACAGGATTTCGCTCGTATTAGTATCACGCAAAATGAGCTCCAAGAGTTGAAAAGAATATGGACCTAGTGGGATAATGAGGCAAAATAGCTGTTCTATCGTAATTATGGTGATCTACCTTACTTGCTCGACGTCAAGGTAGATAAGCATCTATTCCGAGCTATGACTCAGTTTTGGAACTCTACTTATAGCTGTTTCATTTTCGGAAAGTAGATTTAGTGCCCATGGTGGAGGAATATACAACCTTGCTTCGTTGTACAAGGATCCAAGTCGACAAAGCTTATTCTAGGGCTACTAACGTCCCAACTTTTGTGAAGAAATTAATGAATATCACGGGGATGAGTGAACAGTGGGTTGCAGCCATAATTCAATAGAAAGGTGAGGGTAAATGCATACCTTAGGTGAGTTTGAGGGACCTGATTCTAGCACATCCAGATGTAAAGAAAAAGATTAACGTCTTTGCCCTATGTATTTAGGGTTTGGTAATTTTCCCTAAAGCTCTAAGACATGTAGATGAAGTAGTTACTGATCTTTTTGATCGACTTGACAAAGGAGTCACGCCTGTACCTGCGATCTTAGCTGAGACGTTCAGATCTTTTAATGCATGTCAGAGAGCAGGTGAAGGCAGGTTCATTGGATGCACGTAGTTGTTATTAGCTTGGTTCTATAGTCATTTTTGGAAGATGGAGAAAGTTTCTTATCGGGTTTTTTCTGAGAATTATTCTCCATTAAAAGAAATAGTAGCTACACCAAGGAGAGAAGACGTGTCCGAGAAAAACTGGATGGCGCTCCTTCAAAACCTTCAAGAGGAGGATATCGAGTGGAGGGCTCATTGGATGATTCCCGATGAAATTCTTTATCGGTGTGGAAACTTCGACTAGGTTCCTTTACTTGGAATTTGGCGAGCCATTGGGTATGCTTCTTTGCTGGTACTAAGGCAATATGGATTAAGACAGTTTGTACCAGCGACATATGGGCTAGTTCAATGTGAGTTCTCATACAGAGGGGAAAATTATAAGAAGAGGGTTAAGAAGATTTTTAGTGCTTGGAATCAGATTCGTAGGATGAAGAGATTATCCGCAGGCCCAATAACGACCCTAGAATACAGTGGGTGGAGGATTAGAAGGATTAATGATAACATCCCTGAGCTGAATCCAGAAGGCGCCCGATCAAGAGAGGAATGCTTGCAAGTGGTCCCATCAGAGTTAGAGATTATAAAATAAGATTTCGAAAAGATGAGTTCAGAGCTTGGAAAGAGGATGGAGAAGTTGGAAGAAGAAAAGATGTACCTGAGGTTAGATGTGGATGTTCAGAAATCAGAGGTCGAAAAATTAAGAAAAGGAAAGAAAAGGGTCGAGGAAGACCTGGATAGCCTAAAGACAGAGTATAAAAAACTGCTTCTATCAATAAAAAATGCCGAATTGAGGAAGACTTCGGAACAGTGGCAACAGGAGATTCGAGAGGAAAAGGCCAAAACTGATCATTGAGAGAGGAAGTTCTAAGAGATGCAGATGCGGAACGAGGCCTTAGAAAGGAGTTTGGAAGAAAGCCAAAAGGAGAAAAGTAGATTAAAGCTAGAATGGCTAAACTGGGATGGTCTCTTCACCACCATCGAAGTCGTAATTTTGCAATCGAGCTGAAGTAAAGTCTGAACAAGATTGAAGAAATGAAGGGCAAGATCGAGAAATTAGAATCAGCATTGAAAAATTGTGAACTCTGGATCGAGGATCTTGAAGCAAGAGAAGGGCATTGGAAGGAAGAGCTCCACCATTCTCATGACCAAGTTAGAAATCGGGATTATCTCATGGGTGAGGCAATAGTTCAGATTCGAGAAGTAGCTGATCACCTACAGACTTTGGCAGTACAGGCTGATACCTTGAGCACGAAATATGAGCTACAGTGAGATCATGATCGAGAGCTAGCCTTGTTGTTTGGGAAAATCAAAATGTTGGGCCTTAGGGCGAAAGCATATTTGTAGTCCGTTTTATGTAAAGGATTTTGTTTTCTAATAAAGTTTTCTAAATAAAGTTGAATCTGAATCGATGCCTTCTTGCATTCATGCATTTGCATTACATCACATCATATGTATTTAAGTCCATAGAGAGAGCCTAATTAGTTGAAATTAACAGAGAAGAAAAAGAGAGAGAGAAAGAGAAGGAAAAATCTGGAAACTGAACACCGTTACGGTATACATGCCAAGATAAAGAAAATGGATCAAAGACTTGAACAGTTTCAAAGAGACATGCAAGACCAGATGTAAAAGTAATTAGCAAAGCTCTAACAGGAGAGGAGAGACCAAATGCTGGAAGCCCAACGAAATATGATGGCTCAAATGGCTCAGCTACTGAACGGGGCGATAGACAAAGGAAAAGGTCCCATAATTAATGCTGAAGATAATGAGGACTTTCCTCGGGGTTTTATCCCACCGCATGCACAAACACAACCTGAGGAGTATCCCCGAAGGCCATCTGTCACGATTAGGCCTCAACAAGGGCAAACTGACACTGGAGTGCCCATGAATTTCCAAGTTGGCACAGGATCCAACCTAAGAGATAACCCTGCTAATCCTGTTATTCCTGACTTAGATATAGCAGAGAGGGAAGGAAAAAGAAATGAATCGTTAAGGCGGTTAGAAGATCGCTGTAGATGGTTGGAAGAAAAATTTAAGGCCTTGGAAATTGCTGATAATCACCATGGAATTGATGCTAAGGACTTGAGCTTGGTTCCAGATTTGGTGCTTCTTCACAAGTTCAAAATGCCAGAATTTGAGAAGTACAATGGGACCAGTTGCCCTGAAGCCCATATCACTATGTTCTGTAGATGGATAACCGGCTACATTAACAATGACCAACTCTTGATTCATTGTTTCCAAGACAGTTTGGTGGGGGCAGCATCCAGATGGTGCAATCAACTCAGCCGTGCTAGGATTAGCTTTTGGAGAGATCTGGCCCAAGCCTTCATGAAGTCATACAATCATATCACAGACATGACACCTGACAGGATTATTTTGCAGAATATGGAAAAGAAGTCAAATGAAAGCTTCAGGCAGTATGCGCAAAGATGGAGGGAGGTTGCCATGCAAGTCTAGCCACCGCTCCTAGAAAAGGAAACTACAATGCTTTTTATCAATACCTTAAAAGCTCCATTCATCACTCACATGATAGGAAGTACTACCAAAAGCTTTGCGGATATAGTGATGGCAGGAGAAATGATTGAAAATGCCATAAGGGGTAGAAAGATTGAAGCATGGGAAACTACTAAAAGGTCTGCTCCTAGGAAAAAGGATAATGAGGTGAATAATACGAGTACATACAACAAAGGGTACTCGAAGGCAATCACTGTTAGCCAGCTAAAGGTAATTACGGCTGGGCAACAAGGGTCGGCAAGATAAGAATCAGGCGCAAGGCAAAACTTTAAAAAGCTCCAATTTACGCCAATCCCAATGACGTATAATGAGCTATATCAAAGTTTATTTGACGCACATGTGGTGTCCCCATTTTATCTAAAACTGTTACAGCCTCCATATCCTAAATGGTATGACCCAAACGCTCAATGTGATTACCATACGAGAATATCGGGGCATTCAATAGAAAACTGCACTGCCTTCAAAAAGGTAGTAGAGAGACTCATCAAGATGGGGATTGTGAAGTTCGATAATACACCTAGTGCGGAAAACCCATTACCTAACCATGGGGATAAGGGGATAAATGCGATCGGTGAAAATATCGTAAGAAAGATCAAGAAGGATATCTCAGAGGTGAAAACCCCGTTGAGAATGGTTTGGAGAGAAATGATAAGATGAGGATTGGTAGAATCAGATTCTATGAAAGGATGTAAAAGAATAAAGGACTACTGTGAGTTCCACAAAGCAGAGGGGCATAAGATCCAGGAATGTGTTGAGTTTAGGGTCTTGATGCAAAGCCTTATGGACAATAAAGAATTGAAATTTACAAAGGAGGCTCAGAGGGAGAAAACATATGCGTGATAGAAGGAGAGTTGACAAATCAAAAAGTCAATTATCCGAGGATTATCATTTCCCGACCAAGAAACACAGAAGGCGGAGCACAAATCATGCCTAAAGTCATAATCTAGAAACCTGTTTCCTTTCCTTACAAGGATAACAAAATGGTACCTTGGAATTATGACTGTAATGTAACAATACCGAGAGTGGAAAATTTAGCTGGCACTTCCAAGGAGGTCCAAAATGAAGGATCTTAGACACGTAGTGGAAGGCGTTATGACTCGGTAAATGTCAAAACTGTGCCCGTGAAAGCAAAGACCTTGGTAGTTGAGCAGGAGAAAGAGGCTGAAGCACTTATCAATGAACTTGTGAAGGAGGAAGAGGCTAAAGAATTTCTAAAATTCTTGAAGCACAGTGAATACAGTGTGGTAGAACAGCTGCACAAACAATCGGCTCGCATATCAGTGCTAGCCTTGCTTTTAAGTTTAGAAATGCATCGTGAGGCATTAATGAAAGTATTGAATGAAACTTATGTTACTAAGGATATATCTGTCAACAAACTCGACCGTCTGATTAGTAATATAAGTGCCGACAACTTTATTTACTTCGGTGATGATGAAATTCCACCTGGTGGTATGGTATAGGATGGACTAAGGCTTTGCACATCACTACTCATTGTAAAGGATATACTGTACCGAGCATGCTAATCGATAATGGATTGGCTCTGAACGTCTTACCATTGTTTACGCTGAAAAGATTATCGATAGACAGTTCTCACATAAAGACATGCCAGAACATAGTGAGAGCATTTGATGGCACTGAGAGAAGAGTGATGGAAAGGATTGACATACCGTTGTCAATTGGGCCAAACATATATGAAGTGGATTTTTTGGTAATAGATATCAAGCCTTCTTACAATTGCTTGTTGGGGAGGCCTGGATTCATTCAATAGGGGCAGTGCCCTCATTACTGCACCAAAAACTAAAACTGGTAACAGAAAGTCTGCTGGTTACTATAAATGCGGAGGAAGACATCATAGCGACTGTTACCAATGATGCACCATACTTAGAGGAAAATGAGAAGGCCACTGAGTGTTCCTTTCGGTCTTTAGAGTTTGTAAACGCAACTTTCATATTGAAAGGAAATGAGGTTTCGGTGCCTAAGATATCCAAGACCACGAGAATGGACCTGCAAATGATGATGGGGAAAGGAGCCTTACCGAGAAAAGGACTGGGCAGACATCTTCAAGGAGAGATTCAAATTCCAATGCTGAAAGAGAAGAGAGATCGTTTTGGCTTGGGTTTCAGACCAGATGCCAGACAAAAGAAGAGGGAAATAGAGAAGAAGCAAGAAAGAAGAATGGCACGGTTGAATGGAGAAGAAGTCAAGTGGGAATCGATGACATTCCCCCACATATCCTAGACTTTTGTATCAAGAGGGATAATTCACATGGAGAGAGAATTATTGGAAAATGAAAATCTTCATATCAATGATATACACGATGAAGAAACTAAGCAAGGAAACCTGTCGGGCATTTGCCCGTATGAACCTAGAAGCGTTTTGAACAACTGGACTGCAGAGGAACTTCCTGTAGTTTTTAGAGATTACACAGAGTAATATTCAGAACGCACTTGTTGTTTTTAAGCCTAGGAATAATAAGATTTCTTTTGTGAAATAGGTTCGTGTTCAGACATCTTTTGTTTCAATAAAATACATCTTTAATGATCAATTCTGGCAAATATTCTTTCATTCTTTTGATCTTCTAATTTCATTCTAAATTTTTATTCTTATTCATAAATAGTTGTTCTTGAATCCATTTGTTCTTTGTACATTCTTTGGTGCCCACCATAGGTCCCTAGATATCAATGACATGAGCAACGATACTACAGATTCAGAGGTCCATTTTGAGCAAGACATGTATTTAGAGGAATCTTAGGATTTTGAAGGTGACAGAGATTGTGACTTGTCTCCAGATTTGTTAAGAATGGTAAAACAAGAAGAGAAGCAGATTCTACCCCATGAAGAGGTGGTAGAGAATATAGTCTTAGAGGAAGGAAATATTGTGAAAATTGGAACGCGCATAGCTGAAGAGATGAAACAAGACCTTGTTGAGTTACAACGAGAATTTAAGGACGTCTTTGCATAATCATACCAAGACATGCCTGGGCTAAGTACTGATATTGTGGTACATCGCCTTCTCATAAGAGAAGAGTGCAAGCCAGTTCAGGGATGAGGCCTGATGTTGTGTTGAAAATAAAAGAGGAAGTCAAGAAACAATTTGATGTTGGTTTTCTACAAGTGGTCAAATACTCAGAGTGGGTTGCCAACATTGTACCTGTTTCTAAGAAGGATGGAAAGGTTCAGATGTGTGTAGACTACAGGGACTTAAATAAAGCCAGCCCAAAAGATAATTTCCCTTTGGCTCATATTGACACATTGATGGATAATACGGTGTGATACTCATTGTTTTCTTTCATGGATGGTTTTTTGGGATACAATCAGTCAAGATGCACCCTGAGGATATGGAGAAAACTACTTTCATAACATTGTGGGGTACCTTTTGTTATAAGGTGATGCCATTCGGGCTAAAGAATGCAGGAGCGACATATCAAAGGGCCATGGTGACCTTATTCCATGACATGATGCACAAAGAGATTGAAGTATATGTTTATGACATGATCGCCAAATCTCAAACAGAAAAAGAACACATTGAAGTTTTGAAGAAGCTGTTTTTGAGATTGAGAAAATTTCAATTAAAGCTCAACCTGGCAAAGTGCACTTTCGGAGCTCGGTTAGGGAAATTACTAGGTTTTGTTGTCAGCGAGAGAGGAATCAAAGTTGACTCAAATAAAGTCAAAGCCATATAAGAATTGCCTCCACCACGCACTCAAAAGGAAGTTCGAGGCTTTCTTGGAAGGTTAAATTACATTGCTCGGTTTATTTCACAATTAACTGAGAAATGTGATACTATATTTTGATTCTTAAGAAACACAATCAAGGCGTATGGGATAATGAGTGCTAGAAAGCTTTTGATAAAGTCAAACAATATCTGTCAAATGCCCCAGTACTATCTTCGCCTAATCCAGATAGACCACTAATACTGTACTTAACAGTGTTCAATAACTAAATGGGATGTGTGCTTGGGCAACACGATAAGTCAAGAAGAAAAGAAAAGGTGATATCTATCTTAGTAAAAAGTTCACTGAATGTGAAATGAGATATTCGTCGATTGAGAAATTGTGTAGCGCCTTGACCTGGACAACTCGGAGATTAAGGCAGTATATGCTATATCATACAACCTACCTAATTTTGAAGTTGGATCCGTTAAAGTATATGATGGAGTCAACTGCTTTGAATGGAAGGATGGTAAGGTGGCAGATTCTGCTTTCTGAATAGTCTATGTAAACCAAAAGGCTATAAAAGGGAGTGCAATAGTAGAATTTCTGGCTAGTAGGGCTTTAGAGGATTATGAACCTTTAAGCTTTGATTTCCCTAATGAAGAGTTAATGTATGTAGCAAATACTAAAGAATGTCCATGGAAGCTAAATTTTGATGGGGCGTCAAATGCTGTGGGAAATGGAATTGGGGCAATCTTGGTATCCCCTAGTGGTGATCATTATCCATTCATATGCAAATTGGATTTCGATTGTACAAACAACATGGCAGAGTATGAAGCATGCATCATGAGAATTCGAGCAGCTGTAGAGCGTAAGATCAGAGTGCTAGAAATATATGGAGATTCTGCCTTAGTAACCTACCAACTTAAAGAAGAATGGGAGACGAGGGATCCCAAACTAATTGATTACCGAAAAATAGTTCTGGGATTGATTGAAGAGTTCGATGACATTACTTATAATTATCTCCCACGTGATGAAAACCAGATGGTAGATGCTTTGGCAACCTTGGCTTCTATGATCAAAGTAAACAAACTAGAGGATATGAGACCTATTCAGATAAGTATTTTCGAAGTTCCAGCTCATTGTTATAACATGGAAGAGGAGGAAAAAGATGATCACCCTTGGTATCATGATGTATTACGATACGTAAAAAATCATGAATACCCGGAGCATGCGACTGAGAATGATAAAAGGACATTAAGAAGATTGGCCTCTGATTATGTTTTAGACGGGGATATCTTTTACAAAAGGAGAAAAGATCAGGTACTATTGAGATGCGTTGATGCTGTCGAAGCTAGAAAAATCCTGGAAGAAGTCCATGAGGGCGTTTGTGGAACACACACTAATGGATTCAAAATGGCCAGACAGATAATGAGATTTGGATATTATTGGTCCACCATGGAAGGAGATTGTATCAACTATGCCAAGAGATGTTGTAAATGCCAGATTTATAGAGACAAAATTCATGTACCACCTTCACATTTGCATTTTATGACTTCTCCATGGCCTTTGTCTATGTGGGGCATGGATGTCATTGGGCTGATCTCACCAAAAGCTTCGAATGAGCATCGATTCATCTTTGTGGTTATTGACTACTTCACGAAATGGGTAGAGGCTGCTTCATACATTAGCGTTACTAAGACAGCAGTTAGTTGATTCTTGAAGAAGGAGATCATTTGTCGATATGGAATGCCCGAGAGGATCATATCAGACAACGCACTGAACTTGAACAACAGCACGATAGCAGAAGTTTGTAATCAATTCAACATCAAACACCACAACTCGTCTCTGTATCGTCCAAAAATGAATGGGGCAGTGGAAGCGGCCAATAAAAATATCAAGAAGATAGTAGGAAAAATAACTAAGACTTATAAGGATTGGCACGAGAAATTACCGTTTGCACTCTATGCTTATTAGACGTCCGTCAGAACTTCTACTAGGGTAACTCCTTTCTCATTGGTCTATGGGATGGAGACAGTTCTACCTATTGAAGTGGAAATACCTTCTCTTCGAGTTTGGTCAGAAATAAAGTTAGATGAAGCTGAATGAATCCAGGCTCGATATGATCAGTTGAACTTGATTGAAGAAAAGAGGCTAAGGGCTATTCGTCACAGTCAAATGTACCGAAAACGAATGATGTGAGCCTATGATAAAAAAGTTCGCCCAAGAGAGTTTCACAAGGAGGACCTTGTACTGAAAAGGATCCTCCCCATACAAAAGGATTTCAGAGGAGAATAGATGCCGAATTGGGAAGGACCATATGTGGTGAAGAAAACTTTCTGTGGAGGTGCACTGATTCTGACCGAAATGGATGGAAAAAGCTTACCCAATCCTGTGAACTCGGACTCAGTAAAAAAATATTTTGCTTAAAGAGGAGAAGAGGCCAAGGTGAAAACCCGCAAAGGGCACTTTAAGACTTCTAAAAAAAAAAAGGAGAGGCCAAGGCGAAAACTCGCAAAAGGCGCCTTGAGACCAAAGGGGTTTTGAGTTGAAAACCCAAAAAGGGCGGCTTAAGTTCTGAATGGACATGTAGTGATCTTGCTATACTTGAATCAACAAGAAATGAAGTATGTTGCATATCGGGGCATCAACAAAGTACTTTGGGTTTTCTCAACATATGTTAAGCTCAAAGCAGTCTTCATGAAGTTTGTATATAGAAGCCTAATCTGCGATATCTATGGCATCTGATCTTTTTTCTATTCATTTTACTATCTTTGGATTCTTTTTCTTCTCAAAGATATGTTCCCAGTTAATTTCCTTTGTATTCTTGATAATTCATTTAACTCTCCTTGAAATCAATTTATTTGTTACCCATTATTCATAAGCATGTTGCATTGAAATAATGATTGATGAACTAATAATTTCACAAAAAAAGTTCTTCATATTACTTTGAAAATTTCTAGATAAAATAAGAAACTGAAACAGGACAATTGTTTAGAATTTCCATGTACATAGATTGGAAATATTTGAGAAATAAGAGTCTTGATGGAGACTATTTCTCTGAATTCTTTGTCCAATTGGTAATTAGACAGAATAATGAGTTGTTGTGATGAAAGAAAGCAATGTCAGCTGGTCATTTGGAGAATGGCATGACAGACCAAGTTGATGGGGAAAATTCAAAACTCCTGAATGATGTTAGAATGAATTGGAGTTGAAACAAATCTTGTATCCTTAGATTGCAGTAAGGACAAGCAGGAAAAGTTTCGATTCCTAGTAGGATGTTTGAAGGTGATATACGCCCCGTGTCCCCAAGGTTCAAGAAGAATGGGCCCTAAAATTTCCATGGGACAAATTATTTAAGCAAGAAAATGATTCTTCAAGGGGAACGAATATGAAACCTTGACGGATAAATGAGTGATAACACCTTAAGTAGGAATCATACTCATATCATTTTTGCATTCACATATCATAGTATGTCTAAATAGGAGCATTTGACTCATTTCGATCATGGCATCCTAATCATTCGGCATAAGCATATACCCATTCTACAGGTCATAGGACGATGTAATAGGGTAAATGGTCACTTTCAGCCTTGTCTCCCTGAAGTTGCAGTGGAGTAGACTGAAGACAACAAATCTTACCTTCCTGAAGTTGCAGGAAGAAAATCGAAGACGTTAGCTTTAGCTCTCTGAGTTTGCAATAGAGTAAGCTAAAAGACAGCAGATCTGGCATTCCTGAAGTTACAGTGAAACAGATCGAAGACATCAGTCTTGTCTCCCTAAAGTTGCAGTGGAGTAGATTGAAGACGACAGATCTTACCTTCCCGAAGTTGCAGGAAGAAGATAAAAGACATCAGCTTGACCTCCTTGAACTTACAATGAAGCAGATCGAAGACATTAGTCTTGTCTCCCTGAAGTTGCAGTGGAGCAAATTAAAGACAACAGATCTTACCTTCCTGAAGTTGCAGGAAGAAGATCAAATACAGGCCAAAAGACAACAGATCTTGTCTTCCTGAGCAGCGAAGTGGATCGAAGATACTAATCTGACCTCCCTGAAATTGCAGTGGAGCAGATTAAAGATAGCGGATCTTATCTTCTTGAAGTTGCAGTGAAGAAGATCGAAGATAGCAAATCTTGTCTTCCTGAAGTTGTAGTGAAGCAGATTGAAGATACTAGCCTATCTCCCTGAAGATATAACCATTTGACAAGACTAGGCAAAATGGGTCCTTTTATCGTCTTTGCTCTATTCTCATTACACGACAATGAGCAAATAGGGGCAGCTGTAATAGCCCATTATTGCCCGAGCTTAAACAAATAAATAAAAACAAAAAAATAATAAACCAAAGTCCAAATTTTATTACAGTCCGTTTACAAACAGATGAACCAGTGGCCCAAAACCATTACCCCAATTACACCCAAAACAATAAACCCAAAACCTACACGGCCCAAAGGGGCCTAAAACACAAACAAGTTTCAGAAGACCTAGGGTTTCTGAAACCTTAGGCGCTGCAAGCCCCAAACACCAGCCACCAGTCGCGCCGCAGTTAGCGTGAGTCGCACCCTATTGCCATCGCGTTCCTCACAGTGTACCTGCAAAAAAGGAAAGAATACAACAGCAAAATGGAAAGAAAACAGATTTTGTATTTATTTTTTTTTCGATTTATTTTCGGGGCTAAATAACCCTAAAAGAATCTGTAAAACACAGAGAGAATATACATGCAACTACACTGAAATAAACAGTGAAAAAAACCAACAACAGAGGTGATTTCCAAATATCTATTTTCGTTTTTTTATATATATTCTTTCGATTCATGCATTTTTTTAATACAAAATACTACAAAAATAAAAGGCACAAATATACCTTTTGATTAGCACGGAAGAAGTGAAGTTTTCGACCTCCGGCTGCCGTATCTGGCAGAACCGACGGTGGCACGTGTGGCGCGTGAGGCATATGAGGCGGTGGCCCTTAGGTCCGGTGACCGGAACCCAATCAGGTGAAGAGAGGATTTGAGAGAATTTTTTGAAAGTTTTTTTTTAAAACAAGGTTTAAATGAATTTTTTATGTGAAAGTTAACTTATATAGCAGCATGAAAACGACGCCATTTTTTCTTAAGCCAATAAGCGTTAAAATGACGTTGTTTAAAGGGCCAGGATCCGCGCGTTGACTCGACCCGGGTGGGATCTGCGCATTTTTATAAAAGGGTCTAATTGCCTCTTGTCCTTCCGCGAATGCATCGTTTTCAATTTAGTCCAATTTAAATTTTTATTTTTTATTAAATTAACCGTAAAACTTATATTTTGTTACAATCTGGTCCACGGGTTGCTTAAAGGCCAATATCAGAACGGCATCGTTTAGGAGATAAGGCATAATTACCTAATGGGTCCCTATAGTGTGACGCGTGTTTTGATTTAGCCCTTTTACATTTATTTATATTTCTATTTAATCACTGTTTCTTTGTTTATTTTTAAACTTTTTTTTATCTTATTTTATTTTATTTTTAAATTATTTTAACATTTTATTAAATTATTTTATCATATTAAAATTCTATATTATTTTTTTACTATTTGTATATTAATTCATTAATAGTATAAATTTTTTTACATATTGTTTTTTTTAATACATACTATTTTTATATATATTAAAATTATTACTATTTGTTATTTATACTAGGTTATTTTTTTAGTTGAATATTATTTATATATATTACATATCATTTTATAATTTATATATTAGTTATTGTATTATACATTTAAAAACTTTTTATATTATATGTTATTATATAATTTAAATTATTTTGCCCTTTATATTATATAAAATTTTTATATTGTATAACACATATTATTTATATTGTTTACATTAAATATGTAGTTTTCATGATTATTGTATTAAATATATTTTTATTTAAAGTTACATAGGTTATTTCCTTATAACTGTTTTTTATCGTATATTATTTTTATATGCTAAATTATTAAATTATAAGTTTATTATAAGTTATCCTTAATACTTTTTTACTCTAAGTTTTTATATTATTCATTTAAAATATATTGTTTATACATATTAATTGTTTATCATATTTTTTATTTTTGTTTTGTTATAATATTTATTCAGTGTTTAAATATATTATTAATTTATTTACTTCTCATATTTGATCTTGTATTCGTTTATTTATGTTCTTTTATTTGTTTATTATTGCTTTAGCATAGTTATTTCATTTCATATATTAGTTGCTATGTTACATCATTCTTTCGTTAATTGTCTATATTAGTATTAATCATTAATATGACTTGTGATTATGGTGAATTGTTATTTGATATTTATATTTTGTAATGTATCAATGCAAAATCGGATTCATATCATTTTTATAAAAAACACATTTTGCAAAATTGACGTATTTTATTCAAAGTTTTTTTTAAAAAAAAAACACAGTGATACGTAATATTTGGGGGCTTCGAGAAAAATTGTGCCCTAACTCACTGGGTTTCAATTTTTCTCGTTGAACTTAAAATATTAAGTATCCCTTTTCTTTCAAAATTGAAACTTATAAACTTCAAATCAAAACTTATTCTCGGGAAGTCAAAACGTTGTATCCTAACTTATTGAATATGATGTTTTGTGTCTTGAGGTAAGAATTTTCTATAAATAAAGGCGAGCCTAGTTTCGAAGTTATGAGATGTTACATCCTAACTTATTGGGTATAGCATTTTATTTCTTTGAGATAGGTAAGTCTTGGCTTTCTTTCAAACAAAAGGATCGTATTTTAAATTTTTCAAAATTTCGACATTAGGACATGAGATTATCAATTAGGTACCAAATTTTTGGGCGTTACGAGGGTGCTAACCCTTCCTCGTATGTAACTGACTCCTGAACTCGTTTTCTTGTATTTCGTGGACTATAATCAATGTTTTGAAATAAGATGTTTTATAAGGTGATCCAATCGCACCTAAGTAAAAAGGGATTGGTGGCGACTCCATTTTTGTTTTAAAAGTCGATCCCCGTTTTTTAAAACCAAAATTTAAAAATTGTTTCGACAGCTAAAATTTATTCTTAAGTACTTTTAGTATATACTAAAAAATTTATCACATGTGTATATATATATGGGTGTAAAATCACGTATTTAGAAGAAATAATTTGTGCAATAAAATTGAAATGCATAAAAATTTTAAAATAAAACTTTATTTGAAGTGGTAAAATTTTGATTTTATAAATGTTGATGGCGGCATAGGTTCAAATATTAATATTTGTAATTTTTCTATTGTTTTATTAAAATAAAGAAAAGACAATATTAATAAAATTTATTTAAAATATTTAATTTTATTTTAATAATTTTATTGATTAAATTGATGTCAAATTAATTCGAAACATCAACTTAATTACTCACTTAAATAATAATATAAATATTACAATATACATGAAAAATAAATTAAATTAAAATTCTCCATTAATAGATCGTCTCCCAAGAACTTGAATTTTTATATGACTAAAAATATGATCCCACGTTGCGAGGAATTTTTATTAGTTTTATATTTTCATAAAATCTTTGAAATTTAAAATTGTAGATTAAAAAGTTCAAATATTATAAACTTTAGTTATAATTAAAATTATAATATTATTATTATGTAAAATGCAAAGCTAAATCAATTTTTTGATGAAAAATGTGCCCATTTTTATTTAAGGTATGTCAATTATATAAAATTTTAAAAAAATTATTTAAAGTTAAACTATATACAACATATTTCATTTGTTTTATATAAAAATGATTTAATTTATCTATAAAATTTTTATTTTTTAAAATTTATCTAGAAATATATAAATGTATGTATGTATAATTAAATTTAAAATAATATTATCAAAAGTAAAATTTTCATAAAATTTAAGAGTTTTTATTAAATATGAAGACATTTACTGGAACACCCCATACTTAACCTAGACGTTAAGACCAAGTTTGAAGGCTACATCAAAATGTTTAAGGGAAAACCAACCTCTAATTATTTTAAAATTCGTCTTATAGAAAACACTTAACCAATTAAACCAACATGGAAATCTGAGTTTACAAACCAGAGTCCAAAATAAAACATACGTTAGTTTAAGTTTAAATAAATAGTAAAATATCTAGTAAGATATATAATCGAGCTCCTAACACGCCGAGCCTTCCTAAGTGTGAGGTTTATCTGCAATTTAGTCACAAATAGAATGAGTTTATAACTCAATGCGTGTAACTGTTATAAAGACAAGACAACAATATAAATATAACAATGATTTTCTCAAACTCAGATACAAAATCGGAAACAAATGATACTTAGTATTAGCGCAACATTTCAGATAAAATGCAAAGTAGATCAGGTATAGATACAGAACAGAACAGATCAGAATCAGATGCAGTTTCCTACTCCCATCTGCTACAACCATCTCCGACCATCCCAACACACCATATAGGGTATCAAGTACCCATCTATCCCTACACACCAATTAGTGTCGGTACGACACATTTCAGAGTGATTACAGACTAGTTGTCATATCAGTATGCGATAGTTGTCATATCAGTATGCGATAAATCACCAGAATCAGTTACGGATTTGTGGCTCAGCCACTCAATTCGGTAGATCATTAAACTGCCAACACTTCCTTCTTTATATCATTCCCACCTAATGCAAATACAGATTACAAATATCAGATACCAATAATATACATACAGTTATCCAAGTACAATTCATAATCAGATAAAACAGATCATTGACATTTTAGTTGTCGCATCAATTTTACATACAGATAATTAATTATTCAACCTTAGATTATTGGACATCTAATTATACGGTCTAATTCAGATCAAACGGACCCCACGGAAGGCCTACATTCGATTCGAATGACGCTTAAGGCCCTAAGAAAAAAATACGATTGTTTGGCCCACACGTCCGCATGGATTCACACGGCCTAAGTGTCTGACTCGTGTGGTCTACGTAGCCTAGCACACACTCGTATGGCCCTCTTAATGTCTCACACGGCCGTGTGGCTCAAAACAGTGAGTTACACGGTCCGAGACACGGCCAAGCACACGCTCGTGTGACTTCAATCTCAAAATATATCTTACATGGCCTGGACACATGCTCGTGTCTCTGGCCCGTATGACACTAATTCACAAACAGTATGTTAAACAGCCTAGACACACGCCTGTGTCGCTGGCCCGTGTAACCTTAATTCATAAACAGTAAGTTACACGGCTTGGACACACGCCCGTGTGACCCTAATTCACAAACAATGGGTTACACGGCCAATCACGCGGCCTGACACACGACCATATGGCGTTGACAACCATGTTTTTCGGCATTCAAAATTTATAGAAATTTAGGTTTTCGTTACACACCTAGTATAGTTTCGGTATAGGAACAACACAGAAGAATCCCAGAACCTAAAACGACCATCTAATAACCAATTAAACAACTTAAACGGAACAATTTACAACAAAACACTATCAACCAATTATGTCAAAAACTTCGATTCAAAACCGCCACAGCGAACCAACGTTTACCAATGAATTACAACAATCCCTTGCACTAGACAATTGGAGGAACGTTAAACGTCTCTCGGCCTTCTCCTATACGTACCGAAGTAACCACGACAACAAAAGAAATTAAACTCAAATTCAAAATTAAAAGAGAAAACCCAACTTCACCACAAATCAGACGAACAAACTAACATTTGAACCTTCCCTCTGACAATTACAATCAACCTTATGACGGTACAATTAGACAATACACCACGCAGAAGAGCAAAAGATGGTTACACGAATGCAGGTGAAAAGAAAATGTAAAGAACAATAAAAAAAAACAGGGAAAGAAGGATAGAAAACGTAAAAAGAAAAGAAAAAGAAAAAGAAAGAAAGAAAATTTAACTAACATGTGAGTTAACCAAAAATAACTAACTACCACACTGCACAAAATATATCCCCATCACTTACGTAGAGACTCGAACACAAGACTAAAGGCAACACAAAAGTTTAACTATTGAACCAGCAGGCTTGTTCTTAATACAAATTTACACCGAATTTTACTTAAGTCAAATAGTCCAGTGTAAGGGTTAAATCAAAAGAATAACAAAAATTTCTAAAAGCAGAATTTGAACCGCTATTCCCAAACACACATAAACAGAATATTAGCCCCTAAAACCAATTCATAACTTTTGACAAAATTTAACAAACAACAGTCTAAAATTTTGGACAAATAATATAATTATAAACGTTGGTTATCTAAAAAAAAATTATAAAAGTCAATAATCTAAATGAATTTTAAGAAAAAAAAATGGAAAATAAAAATGATTGGTAAAATCTAAAAATATTTTTCAAGATTAATTTTTATTACTTTATAAAAATATGTAAATGTATAAAAAAATTAAGACAATAATATGTAATTGAGTTATTGTAATACCATTAAAAATAAATTTTAAATATAATTGATTTTTTTAAAACATAATTTTAAAAGAATAATTAAACAGAATAGATTGTAATAACAATTTTCCAATGAAATCTATTAATGATAAAAAAAAAAAATACATGCAATGCTAAGAAAAAAAAATCATAGTTAATGCAAAATTAAAAGCGTGGTAATTAATACAGTTTGAAATTAATACGTTTAAAAAAATTTAAGTAATTTATATGTTTTCATGAAACCCCTATATTGACCTTGGGTTTATTTTAAAATACTAACATTACCTCAATTTACTCCTACTTACTTAAACAACAGTTGATTTTATATTATATATTAAATATTTTAATGGTGATAACTCATACCACTAATAAGTAAAAAATATTTTCATAGGAAATCATAATTAGAAAATGTTTGTAGTAATTTAAAGTTAAAATTTGTATATATAATATATAATAAAAAAATAAAAAAAATTAATGATCTTTTTTGAAATAAAAGAAATAATTGCATGCAATGCAAAAAAAAAAAAAAAATAATGGTTAATACAAAAGGGTCTATTTTGAAATAAAAGAAAAAAAAATTGCATACAATGCAAAGAAAATTCATGATTAATACAAAATTAAAAGTATAGTAATTAATACAATTTAAAATTCATAAGTTTAAATGAAATTTTAAGTATTTTATGTATTTTTATAAAACACCTATTTTGACCCTAATTTTTTTTAAAAAACCAACATTGCCCTTATTTACTCCTCACTATACCAGTACAGATTTTTAGCGGCGTTTTTAGTGGCGTTTTAAACAAAAACGCCACAAATATTATACATTAGCGGCGTTTGATGGAAAACGCCGCAAAAAAAAAGAGAAATAGCGGCGTTTGTTTAAAAAGCGCCACTAAAAATGATATATAGCGGCGTTTATTTGTTACAAAAACGCCGCTAAAAGACTGATCTTTAGCGGCGCTTTGACAAAAACGCCCATGTGGGTAGGCCGTGTGCCTCACACGGCCTCGGACAAGCCCGTGCGTCTAAGCCATGGCAAAACAGGGCATACCTACTGACTTGTCCAAACGGCCTGAGACGCGCCCATGTGCCTCATCCGTGGTCGACACTGACTTGCACCACACGGCCAGTCACATGCCCATGTGTCCAGCCCGTGGTCGAGTCTGACTTGTTTCACTTGGCGAACTTAAATAACACGATCGAGCCACACGCCCGTGTGCTCAACTGTGTGGGTAATTATAGGCCATTTTCAAGGCCAAACTTGCCTCCCACACCTTGAATCACCTACAAGCCTCAAATCAATACCAATTCATACCTCAAAATGCATTCAAACATACCAATACAAACTCCAATTAATCATCTACTATGACATCTATTCTTATACTCAATTTCTACTCAAATAAGTTCATTCCAAAACACCATATTCACAACTCAAATCTTATAACAAAGCATCATTTAATCATACCACAAATTCACACGTAAAATGCCATTCTCATTAACCAATTCAAACATGAAATATACCATATTTATCATACTCTTATCCCACACATATATTACCACATCATTCAACCTTTAAACCATGTCTCATGGCAATATTTACACAACTTAAAACATGCAACATTTGATAGCCTATACATGCCATATACCATATATACACATATTTCAAAAGTACCAACATCGATTGCCGATAGTGTGATTAAGCCACTGACGATCCCTAAATTCGAGCTAACTTTACTGACACTGTAAAACAGAGAAACATATCACACAGTAAGCTCAAAAACTTAGTAAGTTCGTAACATAATACATTCAAATTAACAAACCAAACTCATTATACAAGTAAATCCATCACATAGATCAACTCTCAAATATTCATACCATATCAACCATAGCTAAAATACTCATTCCACCATTCATAAATTCATATGCAATCTGATCAACCACAAAGGTTCAATACATACCTTATGCAACACATAGTTACTCACCATTTATGCTACTCAATTGCTCGACTTTACATTTCGATCAACCTTTGCTATTCTTTTAATTTAATCGCACACTTAGTGTCAATTTTGTAGTCGAAACATAATTTTCATCGCACACTTGGTGCCAATACATTAAACCGAACTTATATTAGTATCGCACACACAGTGCCAAATCCATAAGCCGAAGCTTCTATCATTTTGCACACACAGTGCTAATCATCTCTGTCTCGTTTCTAATTTTGCACACTTAGTGCCATCTAATTCAATTTCGCACATAGCAGTTCTAATCTCATAATCATATATATATATTCATTCTATATTATTAAATCATATCTTAACAGCATGTATTATATTCGAACTTACCTCGGACGTCGAAATACCGAGACTAATCGATCAATCGAGCACTTTGTCTTTGCCTCGATCTCGATCTGAATCTCTCATTTCTTGGTCTATAGATATTCAAATTTAGCTCATTTAATCACCAATTCATTCAATTTAGTCTAACACACATATTTAGGGCATTTTATAAAATAGCCCTCACATTTTCACATTTCGACACTTTAGTCCCTATTTCACAAAATCACAAAATACAAAAAATTTCCATTCACATATGCTTAGCCGAATTTTCACTATGCTCATACAAGCCCATACATTTCATTTATTTTACATTTTGGTCCTCCTATTTCTCATTTTCACAATTAAGCCCAAATCACTCAATTTCACTAAAAATTCAAAAACAAAATGTGCTAATCTTCTACCTATCTTTCATATTTCATCATCAACTATCACAAAGCCCAAATATTCATCAATGGCATATCTCAAAATCACCATTAAACTCTAAAATTAAAGCATGGGTTTGATAATACACTAAGTAACGATCACAAAAACGTAAAAATCATCAAAAATCAAGCTTAAAACATACCTTAATCAAGCTAGACCATAGCCGAACATCACAAAACTTCCAACCCTTATTCTTTCTTCAACTTTTGGCAATAAAAAAGATGATAATGGCTTTTAATTCCTTTTTGTTTTATTATATTAACATTAATAATTATTTTACCATTTTACCCTTTATTAATTCATTTAAATTTCCACCAACTAAAGCCCATTTTTGTCCATCAAATATTTCAATGGTTTATTAACAACATAAGGACTCTCACTTTAATAAGCCATGCCCAATTAGCACTTTAACAATCAGCACACAGCTTTTACATTTTATGCGATTAAGTCTTTTTTGCTAATTAAGCACTCAATCAATAAAGTTTTCACACGGAACTTTCACACATGTTCAATCACATATTATAAACACCAAAAATAATATTAAAATATTTTTTCGACCTCAGATTAGTGGTCTCGAAACCACTGTTCCGACTAAGGTCTAAACCGGGCTGTTACAACTCTCCCCCCTTTAGGATTTTCTTCCCCGAAAATCTTACCAGTGAATAGATTTGGATATTGCTCTCTTATAACATCTTTAGGCTCCCACGTAGCCTCTTCAACTCTATGTTTATGCCACAACACTTTCACCAAAGATATTCTTTTGTTTCTCAACCTTTTGATCTCACGTGCCAGAATTCAAATTGGTTCTTCACTATACGACAAATCTGACTGAATCTCAACTTCAGTAGGAGCAATTACATGCGATGAATCAGATCTATATCGTTGAAGCATCGATACGTGAAACACATTATGAATCTTTTCTAACTCAGGTGGCAACATCAATCTACAAGCAACTAGCCCTATTCGTTCAATGATTTCATACGGCCTGATGAACCTCGGAATCAGCTTGCTTTTTTTGGCAAATCGAAGTATTTTATTCCATGGAGACACTTTCAAAAACACTTTGTCACCAACCTCAAATTCGATATCTTTTCGTTTCAAGTCCGCATAAGACTTCTGACGATCTGACGCTGCTTTCAAACTGTCACGAATTAATTTCACTTTCTGCTCAGTCTCTTTTATCAAATCAACTCTGTGAATCTTATTCTCACTCAACTCAGTCCAATACAATGGAGTTTGACATTTTTGACCGTAAAGAGCCTTATATGGTGCCATTTTAATACTAGATTGAAAATTGTTGTTGTATGCAAACTCAATCAATAGTAAATGTTTTTCCCACATATTCTCAAATTCAAGAATACAACATCTCAACATATCTTCGAGAACCTGAATGATCCACTCAGACTGACCATCCATTTACGGATGAAATGCGGTACTGAAATGCAACTTTGTTCCTAAAGCATCTTGCAATTTCTTCTAAAACAGCGAGGTAAATCTTGGATCTCTGTCAAATACAATGGATAATGGCACCCCGTGCAATCTCACAATCTCAGCAATATATAATTCAGGTAACTTATCAAGAGAATAATCTGTTCTCACCGGAACGAAATGAGCTGATTTTGTCAATCTGTCAACTATCACCCAAATTGCGTCTTTTTTCCCCGGAGATAAAGGCAATCTCGACACAAAGTCCATCGTGATTCTCTCCTATTTCCACTCAGGAATCATAATTGGTTGTAACAAATCGGATGGAACCTGATGTTCAGCTTTAACTTGTTGGCATATTAAACATTTTGACACAAAGTCAGATATGTCCCGTTTCATACCATGCCACCACTAAAACTATTTCAAATCATTATACATTTTTGTACTCCCCGGATGAACAGCCAAACGACTACTGTGAGTTTTGTTTAAAATCAATTGTATCAACTCTGAATTCTTCGGAACACAAATCCGATCTCGGAATCTCAAACAATCATCACTATCAACTCGAAATTCTGAATCGGAGTTTGAATCACACTGAGCTCGTTTCGCTAGAATTTCATTATCAACTTTCTGAGCATCACATATTTGACATACGAACATCGGCTTCACTTTCAACTCAGCCAAAATTGAACTATCATCACGTAGATCTATCTGAGTACTCATAGCTTGCAATGTACATAAAGACTTTCGACTCGAAGCATCAGCAACAACATTAGCTTTACCCAGATGATAATCTATCACAAGCTCGTAGTCTTTCAATAATTCTAACCATCTTCTTTGTCGCAAATTCAATTCTTTCTGAGTCATCAAGTACTTCAAACTCTTATTATCAGTATAAATATGACATTTCTCACCAAATAAATAATGACGCCAAATCTTCAATGCAAATACAATTGCAGCTAACTTAAGACCATGCGTCGGATAGTTCTTTTCATGCGGCTTTAACTGCCTCGAAGCATAAGCGATGACTTTACCTTCTTGTATCAACACACAGCCCAAACTATTCAACGATGCATCACTGTAAACTATGGATTCTTTACTCGATTCAGGTTGGACTAACACTGGCGCCTCTGTCAACAATGCTTTCAACTGCTCAAAACTCTGCTAGCACTTTTTCGACCACTCGAATTTAACATATTTCTGTAGTAACTTTGTCAACGGAGTCACAATCATTGAAAAGCCTTTCACAACTGGCCTATAATATCCCGCTAGTCCTAGAAAACTACGGACTTTTGACATATTTCTCGGAGGCTTCCACTCCAAAATAGCTGAAATTTTGCTCGGATCAACTCGTATGCCTGATGCTGACACAATATGCCCCAGAAAACCAACCTCACGCAACCAGAACTCATATTTGCTGAATTTTGCATAAAACTGCTTCTCACGTAGAGTCTGTAACACAATTCTCAAATGCTCGGCATGCTGAGTCTCATCACATAAATAAATCAGAATGTCATCAATAAACACAACAACGAACTGATCCAAATACAGTCTGAATATTCGATTCATCAAATCCATAAACACTGCAGGAGCATTCGTTAGTCCAAAAGGCATAACTAAGAATTCATGATGTCCGTACCTCGTTCTGAAAGTAGTTTTCAGTACATCTGATTCTCTGACTCTCAACTGATAATAGCCCGATCTTAAATCTATTTTTGAAAACATTGTAGCTCCTTTCAGCTAATCAAACAAATCATCAATACGTGGCAAAGGATATTTATTCTTTATCGTCACTTTGTTCAACTGTTGGTAGTCAATACACATCCTCATAGTGCCATCTTTCTTTTTCACAAACAACACAAGAGTACCCCAGGGCAAGAAACTCAGTCGTGCAAATCATCTATTTGTTAACTCTTGCAACTGAGACTTTAACTTTTTAAATTCTGTTGGTGACATCCTATACGGAGCTATTGGGATAGGATTTGTTCCCAGCACTAATTCAATACCAAATTTAACTTCTCTGATCGGAGGTAATCCCGGTAGTTCTTCAGAAAACACATCTAGAAACTCACATACCACAAATACAGATTCAACTTTCTTCTCTGTCACTTTTGTATCTATCACATATGCAAGATAGGCTTCGCAACCCTTTTTCATATAATTCAGAGCTTTCATCGAAGATATAACAGCCGGTAGTCCATTCAGCTCACTGGATTCAATTTGAACTATCTCACCATTCTGACTTCTCAAATCAATACTCTTTCTTTTACAATTCACAATAGCATGATGCAAAGTGAGCCAATCCATACCCAGAATAATATCAAATTCATCAAAAGGTAGCAACATCAATTTAGTCAGAAAGCAAATATCCCGAAACATTAATGGACAATTCTTACACACTTTATCCACCATAATATACTTGCCTAAGGGGTTTGATACTCTAATCATAAATTTAGTAGACTCAACAAGTAGAGTCTTACTTGATACTAGATTCACACACACATAGGAATGAGCAGAACCTGGATCTATCAATGCAATCACATCAATATTAAATAAAGTGAAAGTACCAGTAATGACGTCTAGAGATGACGCCTCCTCTTGTGCGCATATAGCATAAGCTCGGGCAAGTGCTCTCGCCTCAAATCTCACAGCTGTATCCGTAGTCCCTCTTTGACTTCCACTCACATTTTCGGTGTTTCTGGGTGGTCTACCCCTAGCCGTTGTATTACTTGGTCTCACACTCTGAACATTTTCTTCCTCAGCTAATTTTGGACAATCTCGAATGAAATGATCTCGTGATCCACACTTGTAACAAGTTTGATTATTGTACTTGCCCCAACATTCTCCGACATATCGTCTTCCACACTGTCTGCATTCAGACTTGATGCTTTTGACACTTCCAACACTTGATTCAATTGGAGCTTGAGTTTTTGGCCCAACACTTTGTCTCACTCGATCTCTACTCGAATATCCAAATGAAGCATTTGATCGATTTCTTACATCTCTAAATCTCTTCGTCGAAGGTTAAGACGACTTACTCATCAATCTTTTTCTTTCATCTCTAGCCTAAGAATCTGCTTTCTTCTTTTCTTTGCTAAGTTCCTCGGCTTTGCAGGCTCTTTCTACTAATACAACAAATTCATTTATGTCAAGTATTCCAACCAACAATTTAATATCTTCATTTAGCCCTTTAATAAAACGTTTACACATAGTAGCTTCGGTTGAAACACATTCCCGTGCATATTGGCTCAATCTCACAAACTTCCATTCATATTCCGTAACTATTATACAGCCTTGCTTCAGCCCTAAAAACTCTTTATATTTCTGATCAATGAATCGTTGACTAATATATTTCTTTTGGAATTCAACTTGAAAGAAATCCAAAGTAATTCTCTCTTTTGGAACCACAGATATCAATGTCTTCCACCAGTTATATGCCATATCTCTCAACAAGGAAACTGCACATTTAATGCATTCATCAGGAGTCAAGGACATCTCATCAAACACTCTAATGGTATTCTCGAGCCAAAATTCAGCTCATTCGGTATCATCATCAGATGTGGCCCTAAACTCTTCGGCCCTATACTTTCAAATTTTATCTGCAGGAGGTTTGTTCAATCTGATCGGATCTACAACTTGTGGTACAACAGGTACTTGTGGGGGTGAAGGTTGTGGAGCAGTCAGATTCGTTCGAACGAACTCCAAAAACCACTCACTCATAATTCGAAAAAGCCTTACTTAGCTCTCTCTCTCTTGGCTACCATCACTCGGCCTAGATGTGGCCAGCGCTGTCCCGTGAGAGCGAGCAGACGCGTTACTTTCTCCATCGTTAGCAACTGCTCGATCGGGATCCATTACTATATGAAAACACATTTTCAACTGTCAGGATTCATCATACTATTGCATTTATATATATGGCATGTATAGCTAGACTCACACACGCTACGTTAGTCCGAGAAATGACTAAACCATAGCTCTGATACCAATAAAATGTAACACCCTTAACCCGTAACCGTCGCTGAAATAGGGTTAAGAGGCATTACCGGACAGTCGGAATATTTCATGTCCATTTCACAACACAAAGTCAATTATCATTCAATCATAGTCAAATATAATCATATAGTCCCTTAATGAGGTCTACGAGACCATAAACATACGTTAAAAAGAGGTCGGGACTAAATCGAACAGATACAAAAATTCTTAAAAATTTAACATTTTTCTAAGCTGTAGAGGTCATACGCCCATGTGGGTAGGCCCTGTGAGGCACACGGTCTCAGACACGCCCGTGCGTCCAAGCCGTGTGATCGTTGTTTTATGGGATGTCAAAGTTTTAAAATTTATAAAGAGAATGATCGAACGTGGAATCTAACTATGACAACGATTTGAGGCAAGCGCACCTATCGAATAGTAGTATAGTTTAGGCAAGATCGGATTGTCGAACCCAAAGGAACTAAAAGTACTAATACTAACTTTCTTTTTATTATCTAGCCTAAAATAAAGGGAATTTGTTGTTTAATCTAAATTAACTAACTACTAAGCTAAAGACTCTAAGACAAAGAAGAATAAATTCGGGGAAAAACCAATTGATTAAGACAATTCCCGAGGAAGAATCCACCTAGACTTCACTTGTTACCTAAATCTGAACCAGACGATTTATTCACTTGACCTGATCCGTAAGATTCCCTAATGTATATTAGCCCCTCTCTCGAGGCGACTAACGTCTAACCCTAAGTTGATTAAGTGAAATCTCTTTCTAATTAAAACTCCTAGAATTGCATTAACTCAATCTATGGAATCCCATATTAGGTTTAAAATCTCGTCACCCTATCTTTAGGTGTGCGATCAACTCCGCTTAACTATGCTAGATCTACTCTTAGGTAGAGACTTTTGCTCCTCCACCTAAGCACATCAAACTTGAATTAATATCCTGGAAATATCAACACAAGAATTAAAAACATGTAATTAAGAACAAGTCAAATATTTATCATATAGTTCAGCAAACGATAACAAGATCCATCTTAGGTTTCATCCCCTTCAAGTATCTGAGGGTTTAGTTCATAATGATAAAAGAAAACATCTCAGAAGAAAAGATAAAACAAAACATAAGAAATCCCTAAAACCCCCTGAAGGAATTGAATGAGAGATCCTCCGTCTTGAGTATGATTCTGGCTTCTTGAGACGAATCATTTGGCTATCTTCGAGTAAATACCCACAAATCTGCCTCCTCTGGCTCGGCTCTTTGGCTTAGCTAGACGCCCCCTGAAGGTTGGCCTTTAGGGTGTATATATAGGCTCTTGAAATGACTTTCTTTGCCTCTAAGTACCCTAATCCGACTGAAACTCTTCTTTCTCACGCCAAGGACACGCACATGGCACACGCCCGTGTGAATTGTGGCCAGGCCATGTTCGAGTCTATTAATGAGGCACGGCCGTGTGGTCTTGGGCCCAGGCCGTTCTAATTTCGTGATATGGCCCATTTACTTTATTTTGGGTCTGTTTCTCATTCTTTTCATCCTCCGGTGCTTTTCTGAGTATAAAACATGAAACCAAAGGATTAAGAGCACCAAATTACACAATTCAAGGCTTAAATTATCCAAAAGTGTACTAAATGTGGGCTTAAAATATGTTACTATTACAGTTTATCAAATACCCCAACACTTAAGCTTTTGCTGGTCCTCAAGCAAAATTCTCAACTCACAATTAAAACAAACTTCCCTCAATTCATAATATTCATCAATAATGTTTCATCATAATTCAAAGTTAATTCATACATGGATAATTTAACTCAAAGAGTTCTAAAGATTCAAACAATCTAAGTCATACATTTGTAGCACAAAACATAGGTGTTTCCCCTCATCTAAATAATTACCTCTGATTCAAAACTTACAAGAATTGACATCCTCACTAAAGATTCACTCAAATCACTCGAAGTGTTTAAGGTTCAGAATTAAGCACTCAAAAGTCAAACATAAAGAGTTAATCCCATAGGCTTGCATGAAAATCAAATCTCCACCACTGTAAAATAAGATGATACACAAATCAAAAGGTCTTTAACAGGGTTGTAACGGGGCTTGGGTTAAAGGTGTGGATAAAGGCTGAATTAAAGGGTTAAAATTGAGATTGAATTTGACAATTTACCTAACTAGAAAAATTGAGCTAATCCTAAATAATTACATTAATTGAAAACTAATAATACGAGATTTTTTTTCATGTAAGCTCACTTAATAATGAATATAATTCTCTCTTTTTTTAAGAACAAGTCAAGTACATAATAAATGATAAATTTAACTACTGAAATAAAGATCATAGTTAAGCAACCGATCAAATCAAATCTCGACAAAAAGGTAGTAAAAAGGAATGGTGATAACAAATACAAAGGGTTTTGGGTTAATATTAGTGGGTGAGTCAATAAAAAGGGTTGTTAGGATTAAACGGGGTTCACTAGGGGTTAATTGTGAAGGTAGGCTTTTAGTGGAGTAAGTTAGTTAAAACCTAGGTGCCTTTATCATCTCTGTATATCAAATCAAAGGTGTGGTCTCGACATGTATAATCGATGCAAGTTCTAGAATAACAAATCAATGTTGACACACTCATAATCAAAAAGTGAGCAGGAAAAAGAATATATGCTCTACAAGGCTCAAAATCTCACAAAACAATTTTGGGTATTTGATGTCAACCCTATAAATTTTAAACTTCAAAGTAATATTCAGATTCAGGTAGACAACCTAGCAAAAATTTTAATTCTTGAAAATAGACTTATCATGCTCGATTCTCTAGTATCCTTCAAATTTAATCATCAATGCACATTTAACTATGACTTAATCCAAAACATATCAATAAAAATCATAAATCAGGGGAGATTTCATTCTAATCATAATATGAGGAAATTACTTAAAGACAAGGCATAATTCAGGGATTTTCATATAATACTATAGTTAACCCCCCCACTCTTAAGATTTACATTGCCGTCAATGTACAAAGATAGATAATAGCATAATAAAAATAAAATCATAAGATAGGGAGAGAAGTGAAACTTCCTGAATTTTGGATGAAATCTTTGGAAGATGTGAAAAATACGTTGGAGGGGTCGTCCTTGATGACGATACTGCTCTAGATGAAGAAATTGGGAAGCTCATGAAGAAATAGCCAGGAAATAATAAGAATAATTCAAAATAAGTTTATTATGTATTTAAAGAAAAGAAAAATAAAAAAGAAAGAGTGTAAAAAGTAAAATAAACTTAAAAGAAAAAGCTGAGAATGTCGATCACGGCCGCCTCACACGGCTGTGTTTATTTATCTCAGCCCGTGTTCTTTAGGCAATTTCGACCATGGCTGCATCGCACGACCGTGGCGTTTAGTTGGAGCCCGTGTTTGGGGAAAAATTTTTCGTCCTGTTTTAGCACGACCTCCGCCACTCCCATGTACCTATTCGTGGTGACCACACGTCCGTGGCCATGGTCGTGTGCAAGGCCGTGTGGTATGGAAATCTGTACTTTAGTTAGTTTATAGTTAGGTGCTAAAAAGGGAAAATAAAAGTAGAAATAAAAAATGTAAAAAATTAATGGGGTTTGTAACATCCCAAAATTGGGCCTAGTAGGATTGGGCCCAATGGGCCTTGAGCGTAGTAGCGTTTAAAATTTTTGAGAACAAGAGATTGGCTTAAATGCAAGTTGGACCTATTAGATAAGTGATTTTGGAAGGTTAGAGGGCTTCCATGAAGTCCCGAGATCAAACTTTGGCTTTAGGGAAATTTTGGTTTTAGGCGAAAAAAACCCTGGGAGTTAGTAGGTAGGCTTTAAGAATAAAATATGGAGGAAAATGACACAAGTGGAGTGTGTGGTGTAGTGGCAAAGTGACGCCACATAAGAGGCAAGGGGATGACGCCACAGGGGAAGGAAGGAGGTCCAAGGTTCAAGCCTTGGCTCTTGCATTTTGGTTTTCTTTTTACATGGACCTTAGAATTGGGCTATAGATTTATATTTAGTTGCGCATGGTTTAAGACACAGGAGGAGCTTGTGGCCAAGTGGTTAGCGGCGTGGATTATGTTGCAAGGGAGCCTGGGTTCAAATCTCATGAAAAGCAAAGGAGTATTTATTTTGCGAATTGGACGGGAAGAGTTTAAGTTGGATTTAAACTCTGCTGACGGAAGGATCCTACATTGGAAAGATACAAAGAAGGAAGGTGAGAAGCTAGCTATATATATAGCATTCTAGGAGGAGGATGAATACACCTATGAGGGCGTTTGGGCACAAGAGTGGTCGGAGCGCGGATTAGCACCAGATTCCTATCAGGTGTGCAACTCTCTCTACTTTAGCTGTAGAGCGGGAAATGTCGAAGTGCCGGTCACGGCAATAGTAGCCATACGAGTGTACGAGTACACGTGTGGGGCTTCGAGCGATATATGAGGCCATCAGTAGTATTCTTGTGGGTTGAGGCTGCTTGGGCCACGATGGGCCGAAGCGGGCCCAATTAAATAAAATTGTATGATGGTGTAGTATATAGTGAACTAGACTAGGTGAATCTCATATACGCGGCTAGATTTATGTTAGGTAGGCTACACGAGCGTGTGGGCCCGAATGGGCCAAAATCGGGTTTTAGGCCCAATAGTCTGGTAAAGACTGGAAATGGTAGCCGAGTCGCTCGGGGTGACATTAGGCCTTCGAAAAGGCCATTGCAGGTGTGAAATTACTGAAATACCCTCGATAGGTAAATTACAAAAATACCCTTACTAGGTAAAATTACAGTTATACCCTTAGAGGTTGATTAGCTTGATTATGTTGTATTATGTCTATCTGATTATGATGGTAATTCATGTTATACTTATATTTGATATATGTTTTGCATACATGACATACTGCATACACGAATTATTATGTCATATTGCATAGGATTTGGGATGTTATGATGTTTAAGGGGAAGTGCTTGATTTTGAGGTCACATAGTGATCAGTGGCTAAGCCACGTTACATTATGATTTCACATAGTGATCGGTGGCTAAGCCTCGTTATATTATGAGGTCACATAGTGATCAGTGGCTCTGCCACACTTGATTATAAGGTCACATAGTGATCGGTAGCTCTGCCACATTTGATTATAATGTCACATGGTGATCGGTGGCTAAGCCACGTTATATTATGAGGTCACATAGTGATCGGTGGCTTTGCCACACTTGATTATAAGATCATATAGTGATCGGTGGCTCTGCCACATTTGATTATAAGGTCACATAGTGACCGGTGGCTAAGCCACAGTTGATTTTATGGTCACATGGTGATCGATATTATAACTGACAGCATGACTATCAGGACGGCGTGTAGCGGATGGAGGGTTGATTGTAGAAATCCCCAAGGTGTGGTGGCTGGTACGGGATGGCGTGTAGAGGATGGAAAAACTAGGTTGGGCTAGGACATGTTGCATTCATATCTTTTGTATGCCATCTTGAGCGGGCTAAGGCCCAATGTGCATCTATGGGCTTAAGGCCCAGATTGCGTTTATGGGGATTTACACACGGAGTCTCAATAACTGACCCGTTTGTTTAATTTTACAGGTAATCATTAGATCGCGAATTTGGGAGTTGAGGCAGACTTGTGGTCGCCATGCAATGTTTTCTCGTAAACTCGTTTATTTTATTTGAACTTATTTTTATTTGGGTTTTTGTTAGGTAATAAGGCCACTATAACTTTAATTTTGGTATTTTATTTGGTTTAGCTTTTAATTTGATTACTGCCTATTATTATTAAATGTTCAATACAGGAATTTCCTAAACCCTTAATAAACGTTTTCCAAAATATTAAATAAAGGATTACCAGCGAATAAATATTTAAACTTGAAATTTGTAACAAACGCGCAGTTTATAAACAACCCTTTTATGTGACATGCCAGATCCGATCGTAACATTTAGGCCGGGTTTGGGGTGTTACAATTATGGTATCAGAGCCTAGGTTCAAAATCTCGGCTGTGGGTTTGGGTTCAAAAATGTTTTCAAAGGATGGTTTGGAAAATGGTTTAGAAAAATATATCTGTTTTCAGGAAGTATGGCACCCGAGTCTCCGGCACCAATCCGCACTGTAAGTTTCCTGATACTTTGTTTTGTTATATGTTGTATTTCTGGTATCTATTCTGTGTGTTTGAGTTGGATGTGATGTTCAGATATAGAGTTGGTTGCATATAAAATATTTGTCTGCTTTAATGGCTAGGTGTTTTTGAGTATGTGTAGGAGTTCTAAATTCTAGATAGAATGGGTATTAGTGTTATAAGATCAGAGTGCACAGCGTGAGCATAATGTTGTAGGTTAGGTTTTACAACTGCTCCTGTAGTTGGAAATTTCGAGAATGAAATTTCTTTAAGGAGGCTAGATTTGTAACATCCCAAAATTGGGCCAAGTAGGATTGGGCCCAATGGGCCTTGAGCGTAGTAGCGTTTAAAATTTTTGAGAATAAGAGATCGGCTTAAATGTATGTTGGAACTATTAGATAAGTGATTTTGGAAGGTTAGAGGGCTTCTATGAAGTCCCGGGATCAAACTTTAGCTTTAGGGAAATTTTGGTTTTAGGCAAAAAAAACCCTGGGAGTTAGTGGGTAGGCTTTAAGAATAAAATATGGATAGTGGGTAGGCTTTAAGAATAAAATATGGAGGAAAATGACACAAGTGGAGTGTGTGGTGTAGTGGCAAAGTGACGCCACATAAGAGGCAAGGGGATGACGCCACAAGGGAAGGAAGGAGGTCCAAGGTTCAAGTCTTGGCTCTTGCATTTTGGTTTTCTTTTTACATGGACCTTAGAATTGGGCTATAGATTTATATTTAGTTGCGCATGGTTTAAGACACAAGAGGAGCTTGTGGCCAAGTGGTTAGCGGCGTGGATTATGTTGCAAGAGAGCCTGGGTTCGAATCTCATGAAAAGCAATGGAGTATTTATTTTGCGAATTGGACGGGAAGAGTTTGAGTTGGATTTTAACTCTGCTGACGAAAGGATCCTACATCGGAAAGATACAAAGAAGGAAGGTGAGAAGCTAGCTATATATATAGCATTCTAGGAGGAGGATGAATACACCTTGGAAGGCGTTTGGGCACAGGAGTGGTCGGAGCGCGGATTAGCACCAGATTCCTATCAGGTGTGTAACTCTCTCTACTCTAGCTATAGAGCGGCAAATGCCGAAGTTTCGGTCACAGCAATAGTAGCCACACGAGTGTACGAGCGCACGTGTGGGGCTTCGACGCGATAGTTAAGGCCATCAGTAGTATTCTTGTGGGTTGAGGCTACTTGGGCCACGATAGGCTGAAGCGGGCCCAATTAAATAAAATTGTATGATGGTGTAGTATATAGTGAACTAGACTAGGTGAATCTCATATACGCGGCTGGACTTATGTTAGGTGGGCTACACAAACGTGTGGGCCTGAATGGGCCAAAATCTGGTTTTAGGCCCAATAGTCCGGTAAAGACCGGAAATGGTAGCTGAGTCACTCGGGGCGACATTAGGCTTTCGAAAAGGCCATTGCAGGTGTGAAATTACTCAAATACCCCCGATAGGTAAATTACGAAAATACCCTTGTTAGGTAAAATTACAGTTATACCCTTAGAGGTTGATTAGCTTGATTATATTGTATTATGTTTATCTGATTATGATGGTAATTCATGTTATACTTATATTTGATATATGTTTTGCATACATGACATACTGCATACACTAATTATTATGTCATATTGTATGGGGTTTGTGCTTGATTATGAGGTCACATAGTGATCGGTGGCTAAGCCGCGTTACATTATGAGGTCACATAGTGATCGGTGGCTAAGCCGCGTTACATTATGAGGTCACATAGTGATCGGTGGCTAAGCCATGTTATATTATGAGGTCACATAGTGATCGGTGGCTCTGCCACACTTGATTATAAGGTCACATAGTGATCGGTAGCTCTGCCACATTTGATTATAAGGTCACATGGTGATCGGTGGCTAAGCCACGTTATATTATGAGGTCGCATAGTGATCGGTGGCTTTGCCACACTTGATTATAAGGTCACATAGTGATCGGTGGCTCTGCCACATTTGATTATAAGGTCACATGGTGATCGGTGGCTAAACCACGTTATATTATGAGGTCACATAGCGATCGGTGGCTTTGCCACACTTGATTATAAGGTCACATAGTGATTGGTGGCTCTGCCACATTTGATTATAAGGTCACATGGTGGTCGGTGGCTAAGCCACAGTTGATTTTAAGGTCACATGGTGATCGGCAGTATAACTGACAGCATGACTGTCAAGATGGCATGTAGCGGATGGAGGGTTGATTGTAGAAATCCCCACGGTGTGATGGTTGGTACGGGATGGCGTGTAGAGGATGGAAAAACTAGGTTGGGCTGGGACATATTGCATTCATATCTTTTGTATGCCATCTTGAGCGGGCTAAGGCCCAATGTGTATCTGTGGGCTTAAGGCCCAGATTGCATTTATGGGGATTTACACACGGAGTCTTGAATACTCACCCGTTTGTTTAATTTTGCAGGTAATCATTAGATCGCGGATTTGGGAGCTAAGACGGACTTGTGGTGGCCATGCAATGTTTTCTCGTAAACTTATTTCTTTTATTTGGACTTATTTTTATTTGGGTTTTTGTTATGTAATAAGGCCACTATAACTTTAATTTTGGTATTTTATTTGGTTTAGCTTTTAATTTGATTACTGCCTATTATTATTAAATGTTTAATACGGGAATTTCCTAAACCCTTAATAACCGTTTTCCAAAATGTTAAATAAAGGATTACCAGCGAATAAATATCTAAACTCGAAATTTTTAACAAACGCGCAGTTTATAAACAACCCTTTTATGTGACATCCAGATCCGGTTGTAACGTTTAGGCCAGGTTTGGGGTGTTACAGGGTTAGTGCTCGGGTTGCCTTCCGAGAAGCACTCGTTTATAGTCTTAAGCTAGACTTACCTCTCATCCGCATAATTAGGGTGGTTTAAAAAGTTAAATATCCTCTCTCATGCTATCAGTTTTACTGTCATGGTAAAGCTTAAGTCGGGTATTGTTTACTTTAAAAGTTTTGAATGTAGGATTACTTACCTCGACTAGTTCGTATGGGAAATCATTGATTACCTTAAAAGAGATTTCTTTGTTTGTATCAGGGTCAAGAGGAGGTATTCGAGAGTCTGCCTTATCTAACAATACCTGATCTCCGATTTTGAACTTGTCTGTCTCGTGGAGTGTCTTTGGTTCTGCTTCGTGCAACCCTATTTTCTCCTTGAAATGCGTCTTCCACTCATCTAGTTCATTGATCTGAAACCTTCGTTCCTCATGAGTTATTTCTTTGTCGGCACTGGGTCTAAGATCGGGTTTAGTTGTGTTCTCGTGTGGTGCTTCCTGAAAAGAAGGTTTAACTGAATGGTTTTTAATAGAATTTACTTTCTCACCTTGATTATTCGATGCCCTAGCCGAATCGAGAACTTGAAGAGTGACTGTCTCCTCTCCTACACAGAGTATGAGTTCACCGAATTGTTCATCTGAATTGTCTTTCTCCAACACTTCAGGATAAGGTATATGAGGTTGGTACTCTTTAATTACCGATTTTGGCTTGTCATGACTTACCTTGTTCTTACTTTCCTCTACCACATCCTCTTGGCTTACCTTGGGCTCATCTACCCTTACACTATCCTGAGATGTTATGGCTTGAAGTTGCTCCTTTGGGTTAGTTTTAGTGTTGTTTGGTAAGCTGCCTTGTGCTCGTTCTAAGATGATCTTGGCAAGTTGTCCAATTTGATCCTTAAGCTCTTGAATTGATGCTTGCTGATTGTTCAATATCGTTTCGGTTTTCTGGAGACGAGTTTCTGTCATCGTGATGAATTTCATCAGCATCTCCTCAAGGTTCAGCTTCTTTTCCTGTGGGTAGGGCTATTGTTGGAAGTTTTGAGGGGTTTGTTGTCTTTGATTTCCTTGACCACCCCATGAGAAATTGGGGTGGTTCCTCCAACCTGGATTATAAGTATTACTATAAAGGTTATTTTGATATCGAAAATTGTTACCTATATAGTTCATTTGTTCACTCTTCATGCCCTGTCCGTAGGGTGGGTACTCAAGATTTGCCATGCCTCCACTTACATCGCACTGCATGAATGGATGTGCCTGCGAGGAACCGTATAAACCACCAAATTTTTATGTAACATCTCTACCTGATTTGATAGCACGGTTACTGCGTCGAGGTTGAAAACTCCGGATGCTTTGGCTGACCTTGTCCTTGTAACTTGCCACTGATAGTTACTCAATGACATCTCCTCTATAAACTTGTAGGCTGATTTAGGAGTTTTGTTGTTCAGGGTTTCGCCGGTTGTTGAATCGATTAATTGTCTTGTTGAAGGGTTCACACCATTGTAAAAAGTTTGGACCTGTAGCCACAAAGGTAATCCGTGGTGTGGGCACCTCCTCAACAAGTCTTTATATCTCTCCCATGCATCGTAAAGTGTCTCTAAATCTATCTGCACAAAAGAAGAGATATCATTCTTTAACTTGGCCGTTTTGGCCGGTTGGAAAATATTTTAATAAAAAATTTTTGGTCATTTGATCCCATGTAGTGATTGGCCCTCGTGGAAGAGAATGCAACCACTGTTTAGCTTTATTTCTCAAAGAAAAGGGAAATAATCGAAGACAGATGGCATAATCAGAAACGCCATTTATTTTGAAGGTATCACAGAATTCTAAAAAATTCGGTAAGTGTGTGTTAGGATCCTCATCCTGCAAACCATCAAGCCCGAACAAAGCTGTTGTATCATCTGCGTATAGTGTTAGGTTTTGATTCAAAATTATTTGCAAAGCAATAGTAGGCCTAATGAGATTTGACTCGATTCTGTTAAACTAGGTTTAGCATAATCATACATAGTTCGAGGAGCATGATTTTCGGCCATCTCTGAAGGTGGCGGATGATTTTCAGCCATCTCTTCTGTAGTATTTATTTTGGCTTCTTACTCTTCTTCTATGTAGTTTAGGCTTCGCCTTGTTTTTCTGCGATTTCTGCGAATGGAACTTTCAATATCACTGTCGTAAAGTAGGGGTCTTGTCGGGTTCCTTCTAGTCATAGAGGTACCTGAAAGGAACAAAAGAAGGAAATTTAGCAAAGTTAAAAATAAAAGTAAATTGCAAAAAAAATGGCTAAAGTAATAAATATTAAGCTTTCTTAATATTTTAGTTCCCTGGCAACGGTGCCAAAAACTTGATTGTTGTTTTATGCGATGTCAAAGTTTTAAAATTTATAAAGAGAATGATCGAACCTGGAAACTAACTATGACAATGATTTGAGGCAAGCACACCTATCGAACAGTAGTATAGTTTAGGCAAGACCGGATTGTCGAACCCAAAGGAACTAAAAGTACTAATACTAACTTTCTTTTTATTATCTAGCCTAAAATAAAGGGAATTTGTTGTTTAATCTAAATTAACTAACTACTAAGCTAAAGACTCTAAGACAAAGAAGAATAAATTTGGGGAAAAACCAATTGATTAAGACAATACCCGAGGAAAGAAGAATAAATTTGGGGAAAAACCAATTGATTAAGACAATACCCGAGGAAGAATCCACCTAGACTTCACTTGTTATCTAACTCTGAACTAGACGATTTATTCACTTGACTTGATCCGTAAGATTCCCTAATGTATATTAGCCCCTCCCTCGAGGCGACTAACGTCTAACCCTAAGTTGATTAATTAAAATCTCTTTCTAATTAAAACCCCTAGAATTGCATTAACTCAATCCATGGAATCCCATATTAGGTTTCACCCTAATCTGGCAAAATCTCGTCACCCTATCTCTAGGCGTGCAATCAACTCCGCTTAACTATGCTAGATCTACTCTTAGGTAGGGACTTTTGCTCCTCCACCTAAGCACATCAAACTTGAATTAATATCCCGGAAATATCATCACAAGAATTAAGAACACATAATTAAGAACAAGTCAAATATTTATCATATAGTTCAGCAAACGATAACAAGATCCATCTTAGGTTTTATCCCCCTCAGGTATCTGAGGGTTTAGTTCATAATGATAAAAGAAAACATCTCAGAAGAAAAGATAAAATAAAACATAAGAAATCCCTAAAACCCCCTGAAGGAATTGAAGGAGAGATCCTCCGTCTTGAGTATGACTCTGGTTTCTTGAGATGAATCACCTGGCTATCTTCGAGTAAATACCCACAAATCTGCCTCCTCTGGCTCGGCTCTTTGGCCTAGCTGGACACCCCCTGAAGGTTGGCCTTTAGGGTGTATATGTAGGCTCTTGGAATGGCTTTCTTTGCCTCTAAGTACCCTAATCCGACTGAAACTCTTCTTTCTCACGTCAGGGACACGCCCATGGCACACGCCCGTATCAATCGTGGCCAAGCCGCGTTCGAGTCTATTAATGAGGCACGGCCGTGTGGTCTTGGGCGCAGGCCGTGTTGGTTTCGTGATATGGCCTATTTACTCCGTTTTGGGCCTGTTTCTCATTCTTTTCATCCTCCGGTGCTTTTTTGAGTATAAAACATGAAAACAAAGGATTAAGAGCACCAAATTACACAATTCAAGGCTTAAATTATCCAAAAGCGTGCTAAATATGGGCTTAAAATATGTTACTATTACGGTTTATCACCGTGGCAAAACAGGGCACACCTACTGACTTGTCCACACTACCTAAGACACGCCCGTGTGCCTCATTCGTGGTCGACACTGACTTGCACCACACGGCCAGTCACACGCTCGTGTGTCCAGCCCGTGGTCGAGTCTGACTTGTTTCACTTAGTAAACTTAAACAACACGGTCGAGCCACATGCCCGTGTGCTCAACCGTATGGGCAATTATAGGCCATTTTCAAGGCCAAACTTGCCTCCCACACCTTGAATCACCTACAAGCCTCAAATCAATACCAATTCATACCTCAAAATGCATTCAAACATACCAATACAAACTCCAATTAATCATCTACTATGACATCTATTCTTATACTCAATTTCTACTCAAATAAGTTTATTCCAAAACACCATATTCACAACTCAAATCTTATAACTAAGCATCATTTAATCATACCACAAATTTACACTTAAAATGCCATTCGCAATAACCAATTCAAACATGAAATATACCATATTTATCATACTCTTATCCCATACATATATTACCACATCATTCAACCTTTAAACCATGTCTCATGGCAATATTTACACAACTCAAAACATGCAACATTTGATAGCCTATACATGCCATATACAATATATAAACATATTTTAAAAGTACCAACATCGATTGCCGATAGTGTGATTAAGTCACTGAGGATCCCTGAATCTGAGCTAACTTTACTGACACTGTAAAACAGAGAAACATATCACACAGTATGCTCAAAAACTTAGTAAGTTCGTAACATAATACATTCAAATTAACAAACCAAACTCATTATACAAGTAAATCCATCACATAGATCAACTCTCAAATATTCATACCATATCATCCATAGCTAAAATACTCATTCCACCATTCATAAATTCATATGCGATCTCATCAACCACAAAGGTTCAATACATACCTTATGCAACACATAGTTACTCACCATTTATGCTACTTAACTGCTCGACTTTATATTTCGATCAACCTTTGCTATTCTTTTAATTTAATCGCACACTTAGTGCTAATTTTGTAGTCGAAACATAATTGTCATCGCACACTTAGTGCCAATACATTAAACCGAACTTATATAGGTGTCGCACACACAGTGCCAAATCCATAAGCCGAACCTTCTATCATTTCGCACACACAGTTCTAATCATCTCTGTCTCGTTTCTAATTTCGCACACTTAGTGCCATCCAATTCAACTCCACACATAGCATTTCTAATCTCATAATCATGTATATATATTCATTCCATAATACTAAAGCATATCTTAACAACATGTACTATATCCGAACTTACCTCGACGCTGAAATACCGAGACTAATCGATCAATCGAGCACTTTGTCCTTGCCTCGATCTCGATCCGAATCTCTCCTTTCTTGGTCTATACATATTAAAATTTAGCTTATTTAATCACTAATTCATTCAATTTAGTCCAACACACATATTTAGGGCATTTTACAAAATAGCCCTCACATTTTCACATTTCGACACTTTAGTCCTTATTTCACAAAATCACAAAATACACAAAATTTCCATTCACATATGCTTAGCCGAATTTTCACTATCCTCATACAAGCCCATACATTTCATTTATTTCACATTTTGGTCTTCCTATTTCTAATTTTCACAATTAAGCCTAAATTACTAAATTTCACTAAAAATTCAAAGATAAAATGTGTTAATCTTCCACCTATCTTTCTTATTTCATCATCAACTATCACAAAGCTCAAACATTCATCAATGGCATATCTCAAAATCACCATTAAACTCTAAAATTAAAGCATGGGTTTGATAGTACACTAAGCAACAATCACAAAAACGTAAAAATCATCAAAAATCGAGCTTAAAACATACCTTAATCAAGCTAGACCATAGCTGAACATCACAAAACTTTCAACCCTTATTCTTTCTTCAACTTTCGGCAATAAAAAAGATGATAATGGCTTTTAATTCCTTTTTGTTTTATTATATTAACATTAATAATTATTTTACAATTTTGCCCTTTATTAATTCATTTAAATTTCCACCAACTAAAGCCTATTCTTGTCCATCAAATATTTCAATGGTTTATTAACAACATAAGGAGACTCACTTTAATAAGCCATGCCAAATTAGCACTTTAACAATAAGAACACAACTTTTACATTTTATGCAGTTAAGTCCTTTTTGCTAATTAAGCAATCAATCAATAAAGTTTTCACACCGAACTTTCACACATGCTCAATCACATATTATAAACACCAAAAATAATATTAAAATATTTTTTTGACCTTGAATTTGTGGTCTTAAAACCACTTTTCTGACTAGGGTCTTTACACGCATTCCTATGCTCTCCATATGTTTCCTAAAAAACTCTCAAGCTAGCAAAGTCTTGATAAAACAAATTCACAGGTTTTGTCCTTATATGCGATCTTTGACTACATCCACTATTCCATCAAATACTATCGTCTGCCTTATGCCTTATGATAGCCCGTTTTTCAGTGGCGTCACAAATAATGGTTTCGGGGCCATAAATCTGACGTGTGAGCCCGTAAATATTATTATTTAATGTTAAAAATATTTAGGAGTCAAATATAGTAATACAATAAATGTTGATTTGATAATTTATGTTATTTGAACGAATAAATAGATTCAAGTGGTATATCCCTAAAGTCAAGTGGTTTTTGAAAAGGAGATATCGAGACCTTGTTTCCCTAAATTGAGCCCGTAAATATTTTATTAAACATTTACAAAGTGTTATTAGGGTCATATTAAAATTTGGTTAAGAATTTTTAACGTTTAAACAATTAATTAAGTAAAAAGGATTAAATTGAAAAATATGTAAAATTAGATTTCTATTAGTTAAAAGGGGTCAAATAGCTTTGAAAAGGTAAATTAATGAACTTGTATGGTAATTATACCATATTCTAAGTTATTGGATGTTTATGGATAGGTTTTAGTGTTATTTTAATTGTTATTAATGGACAATTTGGTAATTTGATAATTAAAAATTATAAAATATGATTAACAAAAGCCATTAAGCCATTTTTGTCATCTTTCTTCTTTCCTATGTCAAATTCACCATTTTTTAAGGGGAAACATTCGGCCAAGCTCAATGCTTGTGCATGGTATATGTTTGATGCCTTTTTTAGTGGTTTTTTTATGTTTTTGAGCTTGTATTAGCTTAAGCTAGCTAGTTTGAGGGTTAATTTGTAACGTAGTTAAAATTTTAGGGACTTGGCATGAATGAGTTTGTAGTGTTTGTGAATTTAATTGAAAGATTATTAAAGTTGGTTGTTAAATAGACATGTTTTGTTAAGTGATTTTTTTAGTGATTTTGAGGTTTAGGGATTTATTTGTTAAAATAGTAAAATTTTATAGAAATATGTGAAATGTAAGAAAATATGGGATGCTTGTGAATCTATTAAAAATTGTTAGGGATTAAATTGCACAAAAGTTAAAATGTTAGGGGTACTTCTATAAATTTACCTTGAAATGGATTGCAGGCCTGAATTAGTTATTTTAATTTATTTGAATTGTTTAATTGAATTAAATTACTATTTAGATCAAGATATGCAACAACTGGACTTGAATCATGGAAAAGCTAAAGTCTCGGATTAGTTCTCGATTCAGTTTTTACAACAGTTATAGTTGAGGTAAGTTCGTAATCCTTAAACTCGAACTTTATTTATTTAATTAGTTTGATTATTAGTTAATTTGATAGTCAATTATATGTATTCAAATTATTAGTATTTTAAATGTAATGTTATGGAAATATAGATATATGAAAATGGTTATGGAGTGGATTATAGAAATTTAATATAGAAGATTAATGTAAAGGATTTAAATTATGAATTGAAGAATTGTGGAATAATATAATTACGTATGTATTTGTTAGTTTATCCAACTAGCACTGGGCACAACTCATTGTCGGTTTATCTTACCAGTGCTGGGCTCACATTTGATATCATCGGTTTATCCGACTAGCACTGGGCGCAACTCATTGTTAGTTTATCCGACTAGTGCTAGGCACACAATTGATATCATCGGTTTATCTGACTAGCGCTGGGCTCAAAACATTGTCGGTTTATCCGACTAGTGGAAGGCACACCTTTCATCAATTTATCCAGCTAGCGTTGGGCGCAAAACTTTGTTATGGTTTATCCGTCGGGCACCGGGTGCCAATAATAGGTTGATCCATGTTGATGATGTATAAACGATCCATTGAAGAAGGTCGATATCTCATCCTTCAATCGTTCGCTATTCAAGTAACATGTTTCGAGTGAGATATGTATCACGAGTAGGAATATGAGATGAATATTTGACTAGTATAGTTTGGTGATGAATATAAATGCATTGCTGTAATTATATGTTTCATGAGTCTTTAAATATGTTAATTAGTTATGTTTGTGGTGGGTGTAGAGAGTAAAATGGATATATGCGTATTTTTTAAGTATTCGATGTTATTTCATTAGGTACATCGGGTGATCAAGGATTAATGGAATGAATATGGATATATTTATGAAAGGTTACATGGTTAGAATTTGTAAATTGAAAATTAATGTTGTGAAGAATTGATATAGGATTTGATGATGGTGAATTAAGTGTTGAATGGAATTTAGAAGGCAAAGCTTATTACCCACATTCAAGATTGGTTGTATTTTTATGCCTTATTGATTCATTTGCTAACCTTTGAAATGTGTGTGTATAGAAACGAAAGATGTACAATTGGCATATAAATGAATTCATGTTTGAACCTTTGAAACGTGTGTGTATAGAAAGGAAAGATGTGCAATTGGCATATAAACGAATTCATGTTTGAATGGTTCAAATTTTGTATGTTTGGTAAGACTAAGTTCATGTTATATGAGCTTACTAAGCTTAGTGCTTATGTTAGTTATTTCATTTCTTTGTAGGTCATTGGAAAGCTCGAACAGTTGGGAACATCATCGGAGCATGATCACTTTATCCATCGATCCATTTTGGTGGTTTTTGAATGGTTTAACCTATGGTTATAAATGGCATGTATAGAGTTGTATATTAAATTGGTATGTTTTGGGTTGTGCCAAGATTTGATATGTTTTAATATCTTTTATTACTGATTGTGCATGGTCTTTTGAAATTAGGAAAGAAATGGTTGATTGATATGTATTTGGTTCATTGAAGTGATTAAATGATATATGTGTTTCGGCATGTAATAGGTTCTTACCTAGTTTGATCACATGGTGTATTTTGGCTCTTCTTGTGTCTAGTAGTATATATGTAGTTTGATTTGGCTTGTATATGTTTAAAATTTTATGGATATGGTCATTTTAATTTTACCTATATAAAGTGGTAAGTTTTGATGGTATAATTTGAAAAGAAATGGCCTTTTGGTATTCATGATATATGATTGATATATGATATTGTAATTTTAGTTCATAAATGGTTTTGGAGAGTGAATTGGAAAGTCTATTGATGAAATATTGGTTAGTCATAGGTTAGATGAGAATTTGGCATGTTTTTGATGCTTTGAGTGCACTTTTAACCATGTGAAATAGGTTAGATCTGGTGTGCATTGGTATGCAAGTAATTGAATTTGAAATGGCTTGCTTTAAGGGCACTTTTTGTTGCAGACGGCCTAGGACACAGGCTGTCACACGACCGTGCGCCTGATAATACTAGAAAGAACATATGTTTTCTCCCTACTTATTGGTTAATTTGTACCCATTTAGTTATCTTTGGCACATATTCAGTTTAGTAAATTGCATTTTATAACTCAGTGGATCTTAGCTTATTTATCCTTAATTTTGTCATGTTTTGGTACTGATGTTGTTGCATGAGTGTTTCCAAATTGTGCCCAGAATTGTTGTCGCACCTGACAGCTGTCTGGATAATAACAAAAACGTGTGAGCTGTCCAGTCTGGTACAACTAACTTGTACGTACAGAGGCAACATGATTCTGATGAAAGGACACCTGTGCTATTTGGATAAATATCAATATTGACGTGAAAAAAAGGGAGGAGTGAGGATTATCTTCTTCAACCTTTCTTTTGAACCTCCTATGGGTGAATCGACGTGAAAGGGATGCAAATTAGCTCTTGACAAGGAGCCCTGAGTGCAACACAAGAGGGAGTTGAGAGAGAAAGTCGAGATTTTTTATGAATAGTATTCTCAACTTGTTTATTTTATATTTCTTTTCTAAACTATGGTGATTACTTTCTATTTCATGTCTGTATGGAAATATACATGATTTCTGGGTTAAATGTTATTTTATTCAATATTACTTCTATTGTTTAATCTTTGGGTTTGAATGTTTTTAGCATGGAAGTGTTATTGCAGTCATGGACACTAGAAAGTGAAGCGACGTTCAAGTTAACAAGCATGACAACAGAAGTTGCTTGAGGATTAGAGGAATTTAATCCACTTGGTCTTAATAGTGTTCCATTGCCATTATTGGAAGGTGTGGTTAATTTGCATGTTTAAGTCTTAGATTAAACATAGAAGTTAAGTTTGGTATATTCATTGCAATTTAATGCATCGACAATCACTTATCATTTTATACCTTGTGAGCACTTAGTATTCAATTGAATATTCATGTTGGGGATCCCAGTTTGTCATTATCATATTTTATCTTATTATTTTCAAGTTATTGCTTCGACAACTACTTTAACAATTTATCTTGTTTCTATCTATGTATTGCACTGACATTGATAAACAAAAGACAACTATCCTCATGGGATCGACATCCAACAGACTCATATTTGTCTACTATACTTGCATCGACAGTGTACGCTTACACATTATTGCTGTGATGTTAAATAGCTGATCAAGTTTTGGCATCGTTGCTGGGGATGACATTTGTTTGATGTTTGTTTTTGTTTGTTTTTATTTCATAATATTTAGTTGTTAGTAACTTCTTTTCTTTTTGTTGCTATTTTCACATTTTATTTTAGGTGTTGTATGACCCAAAGCAATTTGAAGTTTATTGCCAATTTTGATCTAGAAATTGAAAGAACCGTTCAGAGGATACATCGAGAACAAAAGAATATGGCTTTACTAAGAAACTATGAAGTCATACCCCCAATGCAGAACCAAAATGCTAATGACCTGCCATTGCCGCAAGACGCTCAAATACAAAACAAGACTATACGAGATTTTGAAGTACCTGTCTTGGATGACTTGCAACCGGGAGTTGTTAGGCCAGCAATCCAAGCTGGAAATTTTGAACTCAAGCCAGTCATGTTTCAAATGCTCAATTCTAATGGGCAATATGCTGGATTGCCACATGAAGATGCATGAGAACATATTAAATTATTTTTATTAATTTTTTATTCCTTTAGTCAACAAGGCATTCCTGATGACGCTTTGAAGATGCAATTATTTTCTTATTCCTTGCAGGGATGAGCTTGTACTTGGTTCCTTGGGCTACCTATCAGGCAATTACTTCTTGGAATGTACTAGAAACACAGTTTGTTTTGCGATTTAACCCACCGACAATGAATGCTTGTCTCCGAAATGATATTACAGCTTATCATCAGCTGAACGATGAGAATCTTCACACCACATGCGAACATTATAAATCTTTGCTTCAACGTTGTCCCATGTACGACATTCAACAGGAAACATAAATTGAGATTTTCTATAATGGGCTGAATTCACACACGAGGAATCTTATTGACGCATCGCCAATGGTCATTTGTTGGATTGTACTTATAATGACACTATTGGAATCCTTGATAGAATTGTTCAGACTGATTATCAATATCTTATCTCTAGAGCTGCACAAGAAAAAGCTACTCCATGAGTTATTGAATTGCACGCAATATCTGCACTTAGTGCTCAAGTTTCTTCTCTTGCAAATATGATAAAAAATATGCAAAGCACTAGTGTCGTTGCACCTATACAAGTCGTTCAAAAAGTTGATATTCCTACCTTTTTTTTGAGATTTGCAGTGACAAAAACAGTTATGAAGAATGTCTACAACATGCAAAGAATGCCTTTTATGTCAGTAACATCTGCAACAATTCTTATGGCACCTCTTATAATAATTATGCATGCAATCAATAGTCTTGGGGAACTCAGAATGTTGGAAAAATGCTCCGACATTCCGATATAGGAATATATCTACTCAAGGCAATTATAACTCAAGACAAGGGAATTACAATCAACAATAGCAAAACTACAATCAACACACTCAGATGCATCCACAACGAAGTCAGATGCATCCACACAAGAACCAGACACAGCCACCACACTCTTTAATACCGAATCAGCATGGTCAAGAACATCGACGGCAATAGTACACGCAAGCTTCTCCTTCTAACCCTTGAAGCTTTAATGTGGGAGCATATGACTCCCACAGAAGCTATTATGTAAGGGAATTCATCTTCTATTCAAGCGTTAGAGGCATAATTAGGACAACTTACTTCGAAACTGAATACTTGACCACCAGGCACACTATCTAATGACACGAAAATCCCAGTTTGAGAGGGAAAGAACACCACAATGCTACCACTCTCAAGAGCGGTAGACAAACTAGTGAGCCCACTATAGACTTTATTGTAGCACCTCAAGATACTGGTGAAGTGATCCCTGGTGAGAAGGTTGAATGTGAAGAGCTTGTTGATGTACCAGACAAAGAAGTTGCACAAATTGTCACTCAAATGCCTAATGTCCGACCTTCAAAAATATTGACCCAATCAAGGGTGTCGGCGCAATTAGATGTATCTCCACCTTTACCTTTTCTATAAAGATTCAAGGAGAATGAGCAAGATAAGCAACAGTTCCTGAACACACTGAAGCAACTTCAGGTCAATATTCTTTTAGTAGACGCTCTTGTGAAAATTCCAAATTATGATAAATTTATGAAGGAACTCTTGTCCAAGAAGAAAAAGCTCAGTGATATGGAAACTATTGCACTCATAAAGGGTTGTAGTGCTATTTTGACAAATAAGTTGCCCCCAAGATGAAAGATCCTGGGAGCTTTACTATCCCATGTTCAATTGGCAACCATTATTTGGGCAAGGTTTTATTCGACTTGGGAGCTATCATCAACCTAATGCCACTATCTACTTTCAGAAAGTTGGGTATTGGTCACATGAAACCTACTGCAGTGACATTGCAACTAGTTGATCGATCCTTGGCTCAACCTGATAGGCAAATCAAAGACATCTTAATAAATTCATTTTTTAGGTTGATTTTATCATACTCGACTGCGAGGTAGACAAGAAGGTTTCCATAATCTTGGAACGACCATTTTTAACCACCGAACAAACTCTTATTAATGTTTACAAAGGTGAACTAACCATGCGACTTAATGATAAGTACGTTACCTTTAGTGTTTTCGAATCTATTCTATACAAGGACAAAGAAGAATGCCATACTATTGATGTGCTAGATGATCTAATTGAGGAAGAATTCAATGAACAAAGCACAATACTTTTTAAGGAGTTTGCAGTGACATCTAATGATGACATCTTAGATAATTGTGATAGCATGGTTGAAGTTAATAATATTGAACTCAGGATTGGATGGCAGATTGAATCCTTGGACTTAGTGAACAGAATAACTCCAATTTCCAAGCCATCTATTGACGAAGCTTCTACTCTGGAAATGAAACCACTACCTACTCATCTTAAATACGTCTTTCTTTGTGATAACAATACTTTCCCAGTTATTATCTCCGCAACACTGGATGTAACTCAAGAAGAGAAATTGGTCCAAATTCTTAAGCATCATAAACAAGCTATTGCTTAAAGTATTACGGATATTCAAGGCAATAATCCATCTTATTACATGCACAAGATCGAGTTGGAAGATGAAGGCAAGCAATTGATTGAGAAACAAAGAAGATTAAATGAGAAGATGAAGGGAGTTCTTAAGAAAGAAATTAGAAAATGGCTTGATGCTAGAATTATTTACCCTATTGCTAATACCAATTGGGTTAGTCCAGTGCAATGAATTCCTAAAAAGAGTGGCCTCACTGTGGTTAGCAACGAAAAAGATGAATTAATTCCTAAACACATTCTCATGGGATGGTGAGTCTGTATAGATTATCACAAACTTAATGCTGTCACAAGGAAGGACCACTTCCCACTTCTTTTCATTGACCAAATGTTGGACAGGTTGCTGGAAAAGCCTATTACTGATTCTTAGATGACTATTCTGGGTACAATCAAATTGCTATTGCACTGGAGGATCAAGAGAAAATAACTTTCACCTGTTCTTTTGGTACTTTTGCTTTTCGTCGTATGCCTTTTAGTCTTTGCAACACACCAGCCACATTTCAAAGGTGCATGATGACAATATTCTTGGATATGATTGAATATTCTTTAGATGTTTTTATGGATGATTTCTCAGTCTATGGGAATGATTTTGATCATTGCACTGACAATTTGGATAATGTGTTGCAGCGATGTGATGACACACATCTTGTTCTAAATTGGGAAAAATGTCATTTCATGGCAACTGAAGGTATTGTGTTAGGCCATCTCATCTCTAGTCAAGGCATTGAAGTAGACTAAGCTAAAGTGGAAATTATTGAGAAATTACCTCCACCAAAAAATGTGAAAGGTATTCGCAGTTTTCTTGGGCATGCGGGGTTTTATCGAAGATTTATTAGAGATTTCTCGAAAATTGCAAAGCCCTTATGCTCATTACTAGAATAGAATCAAAATTTCTTCTTTGACAATGCATGTCTGGATGCATTCATTCAATTAAAGATGTAGCTAGTGAATGCTCCCATTGTTGTTGCACCAGATTGGTCTCAACCTTTTGAAGTTATGTGCGATGCAAGTGACTTTGTTGTGGGTGCTATTCTAGGACAATACAAGGGAAAAATATTTCACACCATCTATTATGCTAGCAAAACTCTTACAGAGGCTCAAATCAATTATACCACTACAGAGAAAGAGTTGTTGGCTATTGTAACACCCCTAACCCCATATCCGTCACCGGAACATGGTTATGGAGCATTACCGGAGTTTACAAATCAAATACAAACATTTCATATAACTTCTCATTCATATAAAAATCGATCATAATCAATCATATTGTCCCTTATATGAGCTATCGAGGCACAAAACATACATTAGAAACAAGTCGGGACTAAACCGGAAACTCAGAGAATTTTTCATGAAACTTCAAAAACAATTTCTTAGATGTAGGGGACACACGCCCGTGTATCTCAGGCCGTGTGGGCATCCGAAATAGGGCACACTGCCATGTTCTAGTCCATGCCCTTACCCATGTAACTCTCTGACTTGGGTCACGTGGCCAAGTCACACACCCGTGTGCTAGGCCGTGTGATAAATTCTGAGCATTCTGTTTTGAAATTTTAAAGATGCAAGGGACACACAGCCAGATCACACTCTCATGTGCTAGGCCATGTGTCACACACTGCTAAGACACATGCCCGTGTCTCTGTCCATGTGGACAAAATAAGGTCATTTCCTAGCCATATTTCTCACCCAAACTTGTCTTCCACTTACAATAACATTTAAACACATTCCAAACCAGTATAAAACATTTGAACCAAATCATAACCAAGTCTCATACATATCATATCATCATATATAACCAACTCAAACCATGTTATCATTTTACCTATTAATTAACCATTAATCAATTATACCAAAACACATATCAACTATGATAAGACTATATACTTATATATATATCAAAATGTATCAAACATAAGCCATTCAAATGGCTATTCACAACAAAAAATTTACATGCCATCAATGGCCAAATTAACCTATACATACCATTATACCAAAGTTGATTTAATAAATATACCGAAAAAGGGTGGTTGATAGTGTGATGTGACTCCGACCAGCTTCCAACCTTAACGAGCTCCCGGGTTACTATAAAATAGAGGAAATAAAACAGAGTAAGCATTTAATGCTTAGTAAGTTCGTATAACGGGAAATTAACTTACCATTCATTTACATTTATAGTAAGCATGCAAAACTCATCCAAAGAAATTTGGCAATTTGCCTAAACACTTATAATCTTAAGAAACATGTTAGTCATGTATTTCATGTGAATATCAAGAAACAAGGATGAGCTCATCATGTAACAATTTTCATATACATATGTTTTCCACATCATATATTCATATAACTTATACATTTCCATAAAAATTCATCTCAAGTTCAGATTATTCCATGTCAGAACTTTGCCTATTTAATTTATTTGAAATATCGATGGATATACAGGTAGTACACTTGAAGTGTACAAAACTGTAATCTGTCAATTCATATTTGGGAATGCTCATACGAGCACATAAACGGGAAGCTCATGTGAGCTGTATAATAGGAAGCTTATCCAGGCTGTATAACGGGAAGCTCATAAGAGCCATATTCGGGAAGCTCATACGAGCCAATAATAGGTAGCTCCAAAGAGCCATTAATTGGGAAGCTCTGGATAGCCATATATCGCGAGCCATATCGGGAAGCTCATAAGAGTATGGTGCGTCTACAACACATGCAGAGTCACAACCAATCGGGATGCTCCGAAGAGCTATTAACAAGAAGCTCGCAAGAACTATATAACGGGAAGCTCGAGAGGGCCAAATATCGGGATGCTCATAAGAGCTAATAACGGGACGCTCTTTCGAGCTATGGTGTGTCTGCAACATATGCAGGATCACAACCAATTCGGGAACCCTGTATCCATCGAATTTCATTTATTCAAACATGACTTAATATTTGTCGGGCATTATTGGATATGTGACCAATTTTCTTACATGTCAATTATACAATACACATACATAACATTCAATTCAAACATATAATTTTACAATTTAGTTACACGAACTTACCTCGACAATTGTTGATGTACGCAAAATCTACTAATCTGACACTTTTTCTTTTCCACGATATAACTCCATATTTGGTATATCTGGATCTATACGAGTAAATTTAGCTCAATTTAATACAATTCATATTCAATTCAATCCAATTCACATCTTAAGCAAAATTACCATTTTGCCCCTATGCTTTTATTCAATTACAATTTCGTCCCTAGGATCAAAAAATGAAATTCATGCAATTTAATCCTTATTTCAAGCCTAGCTAATTTTTTGCATATCACAATAGCAGCCCATGTATTTCATAAAATTTAGAATTTTTCCATGAAATTTACAACTTTTCAATTTAGTCCCTAAATCATAATTTCATCAAAATTCCCTTTACAAAAGTTGTTTATCTATCAACAACCTTTCATTTTCTACCATAAAATTTCATAATTCAACTATATTCATCCATGGAAAAATCCTAACACTTTGATAAATTTATAAATTAATCCCCGAGATAGCTAGGTTAAGCTATTAGGATATCGAAAATATGAAAATTATTAAAAACATGACAAGAAAACAAACGTAATTAAGCCAAAATAGCTTGCTTGAGTTCAACACCCATAACTAGGGTTTCCATGTCTTTAATTTTGGGAAAGATGATATATAATTATTATATTTCTTATTTAATTAAAATATCATATTTTATTATTTCATCTTTCTAATTTAGTCATTTTCTTTATTTAATTTTTCATGGATGAATCATCATACTTATCTACTACTCCTCTTAATGGTCTATTTGCCATATAAGGACCTCAAATTTTGAATCCTATAGCTATTTGATACTTATAGCTACTAGAACTCAACTTTTGCATTTTATGCAATTTGGTCCTTTTATCAATTAAACATGTAATCAGTAAAATTTTCTTAGAAAAATTTTTATATGATATTCCTATCATACGGTATACCATAAAATAATTTTAAAATAATTTTTTTATGGACTCGAATTCGTGGTCCCGAAACCACTATTCTGATTTCATCGAAGGGAGGCTATTACAGCTATAGTCTTTGCTTTCGACAAGTTTCATTCTTATCTTGTCGGCGCAAAGGTTACCATTTACTAATCACTCGACGTTGAGATAGCTTTTCGCGAAGAAGGATGCAAAACCAAGATTGATACGTTGGATCTTACTGTTGCAATTTGACATCGAGATAAAAGACTGCAAGGGTTCAGAGAATCAAGTCAGACTATCTGTCTCAATTGGAAGTTGGAAGCGAAGATGGAAACATACTTCAAATTTTTGACGCATTCCCAGATGAAAAGTTATTTGCTGTAGATGCAACCCCTTGGTTTGCGGATTTGATTAATTATATAGTGTGTGGAAAACTTCCATTAGGTTTCATAGGCCATAAGAAAGAAATATTTCTTCGTGAAGTTGTGAAGTATTATTGGAACGAGCCATATTTATTTAAGGTATGCAATGAAACATTATTCTGTGTTGTGTTCCGGAAGAGGAGATGCTTTCAATCCTGAAGCACTGTCATAATACTCCTTATGGAGGTCATTTTGGTGGCATGTGAACTATTACTAAGATTCTCCAATTAGGATTCTACTGGCCTTCGTTATTCAAAGACGCCCACAATTTTGTGAATCAATGCGATAGGTGTCAGTGCACTGGATCTATATACTGACGCAATGAAATGTTGCAGCAACCAATTATAGAGGTTGAATTGTTTGATGTTTGGGGTATAGATTTTATGGGACCATTCCTAAGTTCGTTTGGAAATCTTTATATATTAGTAGCTGTTGATTATATCTCAAAGTGAGTTGAAGCTGTTGTAGTCCCAAAGGATGATGCAAAGACAGTGTTTAAATTTTTTCACAAGCATATACTCACCCGCTTTGGCACACCAAAGGCATTGATTAGTGATCTGGGTACACACTTTCATTGCAATGAAGTGGCAGCCGTACTAAAGAGATATAAAGTTAATCATAGAATGGCTACTACTTATCATCTGCAAACTAATGGACAAGCCGAAGTGTCGAATCGATAAATAAAAACGTTCTTGAGAAGATTGTGAACCCTTCAAGGAAATATTGGTCTTCTTGACTGGATGATGCTTTATGGGCATTGCGGAAAGCATACAAAACTCCATTAGGGATGTCATTATATCAATTGGTTTTTGGGAAAGCATGCCACTTGCCAGTTGAACTGGAGCACAAAGAAATATGGGCAATTAAGCAAGTGAACATGGACTATGAAGCTACTGGAAGGAAAAGGCGGTTGGATATCACTAAACTAGAGGAGATTAGGCGAAGTGCCTATGAAAACGTTGCAATTTACAAGGAAAAGACCAAACGATGGCACGACAGAATTATTTTATAGCGAAAATTTATTGCGAGTCAACAAGTTTTATGATTCAATTCTAGACTGAAACTACACCCGGGTAAATTGCGCTCTCGTTGGTCTGGACCTTTCGAAGTTGTAGAAGTATTTCCCCATGGTGCAGTCACAATCAGAGATTTACATGATGGGCACCAGTTCAAAATGAATAGACAATGATTGAAACATTATTTTGGGAATATTGATCAAAAGCAGACAGGGACCATTAAATTGGTCGAAAATTTTTACTTTTTATAAAATTTATTATTATGTAATTTTATTTTTTTTACTTCTGTTTAAGTTTGTTTTACCTTTTTTTTTTTTGCTGAATAATTAGGTACCATTGCCGACACACTTGGGCTTTATTGTCAATGCAGTTCGTACTATTGTACTGTCACTTATGACTCATCAAGAATGGGGGCATATCAGAAATTTCAGATCCCATCGTTTGATCAAAAGTCACCTAGCCGTCTGATCTGTCTAAGTGGACGTAATTCTCATTGGACTTATTCATTCCTGCCAGCTTTATTTTCCTTCATAAAAGTCACGCATTTCCATATTCTTCTTTCCCTTGCTATAAATCCCATTTACACTGTGCCGACTGTAACACATACAAAGCAACTATTTTTATTCACTTTCTCGTCCCCAACTCATACCTTTACAACTTTAAACCATCTTCACTTTACAAAACAAACAAAATATGGCAAGAATGAGAGGATTAATCAAGAAAGCCACCAAGCCTGTCGAAAAACACTCATCCTCTGCAACTGCAGTTCGTGAATCAAAATCCTCTATGCCAAAGGAGAAAAAGGAGTTGGAGACGAGTGTCTATCGCCATTATGAATTTCGTTAGCATCTTCTCAAGGTTCGATTTCTCTTCCTGTGGGTAGGGCTGTTGTTGGAAGTTTTGAGGGGGTTGTTGTCTTTGATTTCCTTGACCACCCCATGAGAAATAAGGGTGGTTCCTCCAACCTGGATTATAAGTATTACTATAAGGGTTATTTTAAGATCGGAAATTGTTACCCATATAGTTCATTTGTTCGCTCTCCATGCCCTGTCCGTAGGGTAGGTACTCAGGATTCGCCATGCCTACACTTCTTTCGCACTGCATAACTGGATGTACCTGCGAAGAAAAAAAAACCATCAATCTTTTTATTTAACATCTCTACCTGATTTGTTAGCATGGTTACTGCGTCGAGGTTGAAAACTCCATCTGCTTTTGTTGGCCTTGTCCTTGTAACTTGCCACTGATAGTTATTCAATGACATCTCCTCTATAAACTCATAGGCTACTTCAGGAGTTTTGTTATTCAGAGTTCCGCCGACTGCTGAATCGATTAATTGCCTTGTTGAGGGGTTCACACCGTTGTAGAAGGTTTGGACCTGTAGCTACAAGGGTAATCCATGGTGTGGGCACCTCCTAAACAGTTCTTTGTATCTCTCCCATGCATCATAAAGTGTCTCTAAATCCATCTGCACAAAAGAAGAGATATCATTCCTTAACTTGGCCGTTTTGGCCGGTGGAAAATATTTTAATAAAAATTTTTCGGTCATTTGATCCCATGTAGTGATTGACCCTCGTGGAAGAGAATATGTAACATCCCAAAATTGGGCCTAGGAGAATTGAGCCCAATGGGCCTTAGGCGTAGTAGCGTTTAAATTTTCAGAGAATAAGAGATCGGCTTAAATGCAAGTTAGACTTATTAGATAAGTGATTTTGGAAGATTAGAGGGCTTCATGAAGTCCAGGGATCAAATATTGGCTTTGGGGAAATTTTGGTTTTAGGTGAAAAAAACCCTGGAAGTTGGCGAGATAGGCCTTAAGAAAAAATATGGAGAAAAATGACACAAGTGGAGTGTGTGGTGTAGTGGCAAAGTGACGCCACATAAGAGACAAAGGAATGACGCCACAAGGAAGGAAGGAGGTCCAAGGTTCAAGTCTTGGCTTTTGCATTTTGGTTTCTTTTTGCTTAGACCTTAGAATTTGGCCCATAGTTTATATTTAGTTGCGCATGGTTTAAGACACAAGAGGAGCTTGTGGCCAAGTGGTTAGCAGCGTGGATTATGCTACAAGGAGCACAGGTTCGAATCTCATGAGAAGCAAGGAGTATTTATTTTTTGGATTGGACGGTAAGAGTTTTGGTTGAATTTAAACTCTCTTGTGAAGGATCCCACATCGGAAAGACACAAAGAATGAAGGTGAAGAGCTAGCTATATAAGGAGCATCCTAGGAGGAGAGTAAACACATCTTGGAGGCGTTTGGGCACAAGAGTAGTCGGGCGCGGATTAGCCCCGAGTCCTATCAGTGTGTAACTCTCTACTCTAGTTGTAGAAGCGGCAAAATGCCGAAATGCGGTTACACGGCATTAGTAGCCACACGAGCGCGTGCAGCGCATGTGTGGGGCTTCGACAGCGATAGTTGAGGCCATCGTAGTATTCTCGTGGGGGGGGTGCTTGGGCCTCGATGGGCGAAGTGGGCCCAATGGGCCCGTGGGCCTATATGAGTAAATTGCATGATTGGTTAGTATATGTTGAACTAGACTAGGTGGAAGTTATATACGTGGCTAGATTCGTGCTAGGTGGGCCACTGCAGCGTGTGGGCACGAATGGGTCGAAATCGGGTTTTAGGCCCAATCGTCCGGTATGAATGAGAATGGTACTGAGTCGCTAGTGGTGACATTAGGCCTCGGAAAGGCCATTTCGGTTGTGAATTTTAAAATACCCTTAGTAGGTAAAATTACGATTATACCCTTAGAGGTTGATTAGCATGATTATGTTGTTTAGTTTTGGCCGATTGTAGGGAAGGCTTGATCTCGCATATCTCGAGTTGTGGCTAGTGCTCGAAAAGTGTTAAGGAAGGGGATCTAGTGCGTTAGATCTTGATCTCAGGGATTTGATAGTCGTATAGTAGTAACGGTGTGTAAACTAACACACTTCTTGCTTTGTATATGTTTGATAAAGCGATTGATTGGTAAAATCGGAAAAGCAGTATGGTTGAGTGATATGATACCCTATGGGGTATGTGCACGGATTCGAGGTAAGTCCGTTTCATTATGAGTCTCGTTATTGATACATGATGTCATGATTTATGATGTATGTGCTATGGATGCAACGTTAAACATGTTTGCATGATTTGAATACTATACATGAGTTGGTATAATGATGGGTGATATGAGAGGAGGGGCGGTGATATTTTGTCTTGACGAGCACCGGTGTTTTAGTAACACAACTTTGTGACTTTGGGTCACAGAGGTTTAGCACCTCAGAGGTTTGGCACCTCTCAGTCTCGCCCCCGTGGTTTCGCACCACGATGGGTTGGCCCCACAAGGCGGTATTGAGGATTGACTCCGGTGATTTGGTATCACACGATGGGTTGGCCCCATCACCCGATTATTGTGACTTTGGTCACGGTGGTTTGGTACCACATTTGTGTCTTTGGGACACAGAGGTTTGGCACCTCATTGCGACTCGTCCACGTGGTTGGACACCACCGTGGGTTGGCCCCACTTGAGAGATACGGGATTGTCGCTAGTGATTTGGTATCACACGATGGGTTGGCCCCATCATCGGATTTGTGACTTCGGTCACCGGTGATTTTTGGTATCACAAGCGTGTCTTTGGGACACCGGTGGTTTGGCACCACATTGACGGATATCGTGTCTTTGGGACACGAGTGTTTTGGTAACACATTGTGACTATATGTCACGAGTGGTTTAGCACCACCCGGTGGTTTGGTACCACACGGGGTAGAAAAGGGGTATGGATGGTTAGGATTGGGTGCATATTGATTGGATGCATGATGGTTATGTTTATGTTGCATATGATATTTTGCTAATCAGGAAAAAGGGTGGCACACTCGAGTCTTGGTGACTCACCTTTTTCCTTTAACCATTTTCAGTATTGCATAAAGGTGGGCCAGGGATCGGAGAGGACAAGGTGGCCTATGCCAGAAGATGATGATTTAATATTTTATGTTTGGTTTTGATATAAGTACTTTATTTGAATTATTGGGTTGTGATAAAGGCCATTTTATTATTTGGTATTACTTGATTATGGTTTTGTTATTTTAAATTCTTATTAACTCAAAAATGTTTTCACACAACAAAAGAAATTACATGAGTTTTAAGTAAGAGGAATTCGTTTTACTCACATATCTCGATATAGTTTTCAAAATTGAATTCTTTCATGCTTTATGCTAAGTTAACGAGGTTTTTCAACCGTCTTTCCGCAATAACATAACTTGATTCGATTCGTAGTGAATGGGCCGGGTTTGGGGATGTTCTGATTTGGTATCGAGCCGGTTCAAAACTTCGGCTTTGAGGGTTTTGGGCCCAAAAACACTTTTAAAAAAAAAAAGGGGCTTTTCAAAATATGGGCTTTTAAGAAACTTTTCAGGTTATTCTGGCATGGCACCTGTACCTCCGACCCGAAGTCCACCAGGTAAGTACTTGGACTTTCTTGAAGTGATTTGTTTGTATGAATTGATTTATATGTGAATATTATGGGCTTTTATGGGGGCGTAGATTAGTGAACTAGGATCTGTTGAACCACAGGACTAGTCTACTTAAACACATGCATAAGACTTAAGGCTACTAAACAAACTCGTGAAGTAAGTCAGGAGTTAAGGTGTGGTAACCATGTGACGCATGTCGAGGATTGGTATTCAATAAGAGCTTGGTATTTAAGCGGTCCTAGCGACTCACCTCCTCTTTACGCGAATCCTACGGTGTGTAGCTACGGTTCACCTTAACCAAGAAGACTTGTTCATAGGCTAAACCAAGTATTAAAACCCGAAAGGGATTAGCCTTACTATTTTAAAACCCTAGTTTTAAAATTTTCAAACTTACCCCTTTGGGTTGTAAACCCTAAATCGATTTTGAAAGACGTTTTCTCGATTTACCAAAATTTCCAAAATGCCCCTAGTGGCAAAATTACAAAAATGCCCTTGTATTGTAAAATTACGGTACTACCCTCAACTTCACATTAAAATGATTTTACTTTGCAAAATACCAAAATCTCGAAATTTCAAAATGTTAAGATACCACGGTATGGGAAATTACAAAAATACCCCTGTGTTAAAAATTACTAAAATGCCCACGACTTTCAAGATTTTTGGTTTAACTCCAATTTTAATAAAATTTCCCTACTTTGCAAAAGTATACAAAAATGCTATTTTCAAGATACCTGATTTGAAAATTTACAAAATTACCACGATGAACAAAATTACCAAAATGCCCTTGGTTTCTAAATTTTCATAATTCCTCGATTTTTACTAAAATGTTCTTAGATTATGAAAATATCAAAAACTTTTGTTTTACAAATATCGAGATATCTGATTTGGGAAACTTACGAAAATACCTTTGACTTCCAAAATTACTGAAATAACCAGATTTTGAAATTTTTGCAACACATCTGGTTTGAAAAACAAATTTTTCAAGATGACCCCCGAGATTTTGTAAACTTTGAAATATCTTTAATTTGAAAACTATTTTCAAATTGACCACTGAGTTATTACAGAAATACCCTTATAGGAAAATGTCGAAATTACCCACAGGTTGGGAATGCTCAAGAAAGTGACATGGATGAATGAATGTGTCTTTAGCAAAGTATGTGAATGTTTGAATTAGAACAGAGAACTTGAGATGAAACTTTGATTGCTCGAAAGAACGACTTCCAGAAACTTACATTTATAAAATTTGCTCGTGGATAAAGCAGTGGAACAAAATTTCTAATGCATAAAACTTTTAATCAGTTAAATCGCGACGCTAGATATGAGTTCTAGGGACGTGGTTGTCGCGGACGTGGTCAAGGTGGAATGATGACTTTATTAAGATCGAGTGCGTGAGCAAGAGCGTAGTGTGGTAGGTTAGGGTGTGCGATTGTTAGTTAGTTGGAAATTTCGAGGACGAAATTTCTTTAAGGAGGGTAGATTTGTAACATCCCAAAATTGGGCCTAGGAGAATTGAGCCCAATGGGCCTTAGGCGTAGTAGCGTTTAAATTTTCAGAGAATAAGAGATCGGCTTAAATGCAAGTTAGACTTATTAGATAAGTGATTTTGAAGATTAGAGGGCTTACATGAAGTCCAGGGATCAAATATTGGCTTTGGGGAAATTTTGGTTTTAGGTGAAAAAAACACGGAAGTTGGCGAGATAGGCCTTAAGAATAAAATATGAAGAAAAATGACACAAGTGGAGTGTGTGGTGTAGTGGCAAAGTGACGCCACATAAGAGACAAGGAATGACGCCACAAGGAAGGAAGGAGGTCCAAGGTTCAAGTCTTGGCTTTTGCATTTTGGTTTCTTTTTGCTTAGACCTTAGAATTTGGCCCATAGTTTATATTTAGTTGCGCATGGTTTAAGACACAAGAGGAGCTTATGGCCAAGTGGTTAGCAGCGTGGATTATGCTACAATGGAGCACGGGTTCGAATCTCATGAGAAGCAAGGAGTATTTATTTTATGATTGGACGGTAAGAGTTTGGTTGAATTTAAACTCTCTTGACGGAAGGATCCCACATCGGAAAGACACAAAGAATGAAGGTGAAGAGCTAGCTATATAAGGAGCATCCTAGGAGGAGAGTAAACACATCTTGGAGGCGTTTGGGCACAAGAGTGGTCGGGCGTGGATTAGCCCCAGTCCTATCGGTGTGTAACTCTCTCTACTCTAGTTGTAGAGCGGCAAAATGCGAAATGCAGGTTACGGCATTAGTAGCCACTGAGCGTGCGGCGCATGTGTGGGGCCGATGCGATAGTTGAGGCCATCGATGTAGTATTCTCGTGGGTTGAAATTTGCTTGGGCCTCGATGGGCGAAGTGGGCCCAATGGCCCGTGGGCCTATATGAGTAAATTGCATGATTGGTTAGTATATGTTGAACTAGACTAGGTGGAAGTTATATACGTGGCTAGATTCGTGCTAGGTGGGCCACACTGAGCGTGTGGGCACGAATGGGCCGAAATCGGGTTTTAGGCCCAATCGTCCGGTATGACCGAGAATGGTACTGAGTCGCTAGTGGTGACATTAGGCCTTCGGAAAAGGCCATTTCGGTTGTGAATTCTGAAAATACCCTTAGTAGGTAAAATTACGATTATTCCTTAGAGGTTGATTAGCATGATTATGTTGTTTAGTTTTGGCCGATTGTAGGGAAGGCTTGATCTCGCATATCTCGAGTTGTGGCTAGTGCTCGAAAAGTGTTAAGGAAGGGGATCTAGTGCGTTAGATCTTGATCTGCGGGATTTGATAGTCGTATTAGTAACGGTGTGTAAACTAACACACTTCTTGCTTTGTATATGTTTGATAAATCGATTGATTGGTAAAATCGAAAGCAAGTATGGTTGAGTGATATGATACCCTATGGGGTATGTGCGCAGATTCAGTAAGTCCGTTTCATTATGAGTCTTATTATTGATACATGATGTCATGATTTATGATGTATGTGCTATGAGATGCAACGTTAAACATGTTTGCATGATTTGAATACTATACATGAGTTGGTATAATGATGGGTGATATGAGAGAGAGCGGTGATATTTTGTCCGACGAGCACCAGTGTTTTAGTAACAAAACTTTGTGACTTTGGGTCACGAGGTTTGGCACCTCGGAGGTTTGGCACCTCGGCGTCTCGTCCCCGTGGTTTCGCACCACGGTGGGTTGGCCCCACAAGGCGGTATTGAGGATTGGCGCGGTGATTTGGTATCTCACGATGGGTAGGCCCCATCACCCGATTATTGTGACTTCGGTCACGGTGGGTTTGGTACCACATTTGTGTCTTTGGGACACGGAGGTTTGGCACCTCATTGTGACTCGTCCCCGTGGTTGTACACCACCGTGGGTTGGCCCCACTTGAGAGATACGGGATTGTCGCTAGTGATTTGGTATCACACGATGGGTTGGCCCCATCATCGGATTTGTGACTTCGGTCACCGGTGATTTGGTATCACAAAGCGTGTCTTTGGGACACGGTGGTTTGGCACCACATTGACGGATATCGTGTCTTTGGGACACCGGTGTTTTGGTAACACATTGTGACTATATGTCACGAGTGGTTTAGCACCACCCAGTGGTTTGGTACCACACGGGGTAGAAAAGGGGTATGGATGGTTAGGATTGGGTGCATATTGATTGGATGCATGATGGTTATGTTTATGTTGCATATGATATTTTGCTAATCCCAGGAAAAAGGGTGGCACACTTGAGTCTTGGTGACTCACCTTTTCCTTTAACCATTTTCAGTGTATTGCATAAATTTGGACCAGGGATCGGAGAGGACAAGGTGGCCTATTAGAAGATGATGATTTAATATTTTATGTTTGGTTTTGATATAAGTACTTTATTTGAATTATTGGGTTGTGATAAAGGCCATTTTATTATTTGGTATTACTTGATTATGGTTTTGTTATTTTAAATTCTTATTAACTCAAAAATGTTTTCACACAACAAAAGAAATTACATGAGTTTTAAGTAAGAGGAATTCGTTTTACTCACATATCTGATATAGTTTTCAAAATTGAATTCTTTCATGCTTTATGCTAAGTTAACGAGGTTTTCAACCGTCTTTTCGCAATAACATAACAGTGATTTGGTCGTAGTGAATGAAATTTGGGTTTGGGGATGTTACAGAATACAACCACTGTTTGGCTTTATTCCTCAAAGAGAAGGGAAATAACCGAAGACGGATGGCATCATCAGAAAAGCCATTTATTTTGAAGGTATCACAGAATTCTAGAAAATTCGCTAAGTGTGTGTTAGGATCCTCATCCTGCAAACCATCAAACTGAACAAACTGTTGTATCATCTGTATAGTGTTAGGTTCCAGTTCAAAATTATTTGCAGCAATAGTAGGTCTAACAATACTTGACTCAGTTCCTGTCAAATTAGGTTTAGCATAATCATATATAGTTCAAGGAGCATGATGTTTGGCTATCTCTAGAGGTGGTGGATTATTCTCAGCCATCTCTTCGGTGGTGTTAGCTTCGATTTCTTGCTCTTCTTCTATGTAATTTAAGCTTCGCCTTATTTTTCTACGAGTTTTGCGAATAGTACCTTCAATATCATTGTTGTAAAGTAGGGGTCCTGTTGGGTTCCTTCTAGTCATAAACTAGAGGTACCTGAAAGGAGTAAAAGAACAAAAATCAGCAAAAATAAAAAAAACAAAGTAAGAAATTGCAGAAAATAAAAAAATTGCTAAAGTAATAAAAATTGAGCTTTCTTAATATTCTGGTTCCCCGGCAACGGTGCCAAAAACTTGATGTGTGCTGTCAGAGTCTTAAAATTTTATATAATGAATGATCAAGCCTAGAAACTAACTGTAACAACGATTAAGGCAAGCGCACCTATCGAACAGTAGTATAGCTTAGTGGCAAAACCAGATTGTCAAACCCAAGGGAACCTGAAGTACTAATACTAACTTTCTTTTTATAATTTAGCCTAAGAAATAAGGGAATTATTATTTAATCTAAATTAACTAATTACTAAGCTAAAGACGCAAAGACAAAGAGAACGAAATTGGGGAAAATAATTGTGGGAGAAACCAATTGATTTAGACAATACCCAAGGAAGAATCCACCTAGACTTTACTTGTTATCTAACTCTGAACCAGATGATTTATTCACTTGATTTGATCCGTAAGATTCTCTAAGTTATGTTAATACCTCCGTCGAGGCTACTAACGTCTAAACCTAGGTTGATTAATTGAAATCTCTTTCTAATTAAAACCCCTAGAATTGCATTAACTCGATCTATGAACTCTCATATTAGGTTTCACCCTAATCCGACAAAATCTCATCACCCTATGTCTAGGCGTGCGATCAACTCAGCTTAATTACTCTAGATCTACTCTTATGCAAGGATTTTTGCTCCTCCACCTAAGCACATCACACTTGAATCAATATCCCGGAAATATCAAAATAAGAATTAAGAACACATAATTAAGAACAAATCAAGTATTTATCATATAGTTCAACAAATGATAACAAGATTCATCTTAGGTTTCATCCCCCTCAGGTATCTGAGGGTTTAGTTCATAATCATAAAAGAATACATCTCAAAAGAAAAGATAAAACAAAACATAAGAAAAACTCTAAAACCCCCTGAAGGAATTGAAGAGAGATCCTCCGCATGAGTATGACTCCGACTTCTTGAGATGAATCAACTGGCTTTCTTCGAGTAAATTCCACAATTCTGACCTCTCTGGCTCAGCTCTTTGGCTTAGCTGGACGCCCCCTGAAGGTTGGCCTCTAGGGTGTTTATATAGGCTTTTGGAATGGCTTTCTTTGCCTCTAAGTATCCTAATCCGAGTGAAACTCTTCTTTCTCACGTCAGGGACACGCCCATGGCACATGCCCGTGTGAATCGTGGCCAGGCCGTGTTAGAGACTATCAAGGAGGCACGCCGTATGGTCTTGGGCCCAGGCCGTGTTGATTTCGTGATATGGCCCATTTACTCTATTTTGGGCCCGTTTCTCGTTATTTTCATCCTCCGGTGCTTTTCTGAGTATAAAACATGAAAACAAAGGATTAAGAGCACCAAATTACACAATTCAAGGCTTAAATCATCCAAAAGTATGCTAAATGTGGGCCTAAAATATGTTACTATTACGGTTTATCAGGTTCACATCAAAAGAATTATACGATGCACCTTCGCTTCCTAACACTGCAACGCAAAATCTGGTTTTGTTTTGCCAACTACAGGCTACTACCCTCTACTCACAACACCACAATAAACCTCGATAGAATGTGCCTGATGCATTCAATCGTCAATGGTAGAAAGATTGATGTCGGTGCAATACTCCACTAGGAAATTGCTGACTGCGTCGCAAGACAATATGGAATTTTAGTTTTCCCATTGTTGGTGATGCTATTGTGCCCGCAAAAAGGGATCGTGCCCTGTGATGATAAAGAGGTCCTAGAGAATAAGGGCTCGATAAATGAAGCCTCTATTGAAAGAATAACTCATGGCAAAGATACACTGACAATGAAGGAGGCAAAGACCAACAAAAAAAGGACGGGCAAAACCAAGACAGAAACCAAGGGAACAAACCTGACTGCAGAGACATCATTGTTGCGTAAAATGCAGGATATCGAGAAGTCGGCCAATTGCATCAGCAATAAGCAGATTAGGCTTGTCGCTACAATAGAGGATATGGATAGATCACAAAATTTGTTCTACGCTTATACCAAGTACTATAACAACTCTATTGTAGCCGCATTACGCCAGTTAAGCCCGACCTCACTCCCACCAATCATCTGAGATTATGAACCCTCGTCCGAGGAAGATAACTTAGTGGACCAAGATAGATTTGTGGAATCCCTTCCCATTGTGCATGTCTTGATGATGAGAAAGAAGATGACTTAAGGGATGTTGAGGAGTGCATGTAAGAAATTGATAGCCTGGTCGAGGGTGATTTCATTACTGGTCAAGAAACACCTGCTGTTGAGGAGGAAGTTGATGTGGGAGAGGAGGAAGTCCGTGTTTTAGTTGTGAACGAGAAGGACGAGGAAGAACATATTAAGAAAGAATCTGTTGAGAACATTGTCAATGCAATCGAGTTTGTAGGTACAACTACTGATAAGCTAGAACGAGATAGAGCTAGATCGGCGGAAGCTGCAAAGGTAACCAGTGAGGAGCACCACAACTCATTGGCGATAGTGGTCTATACCAGATCACTCCAGGTGACCCCTCCTACATAAGAAGCAGCCGATGATGCCGGGGAAAAGTCGGAACCTAAAGAGCGATCTGAGGACCGTGCAAAGCCCAAAGAAAAGAAGAAAAGGCACTCTAAAGAAAAAAAAGCAAGAATGAAGAGAAAGAGGAAGAAGAAGAAACATAGTGCAGCCACATTGATGGCCGAGGAAAACTGAGTTAGTTTATTTTAAGTTGTAGCCGTAGTATTCATGCATTGCATACAGCTGTAATTTTCATTTTGTTAGTGCACAATGTCGTTGCATTTTTATTATCATTACATATTAATGTTTGTGCATTAGGGACAATGCAAACTTTAAGTTTGAGGGAATGCATATGGGTTTTGGAAATACACCTGCATTTAAAAAAATAGTTTTTAATGAAACATGCAAGGTTTATTTGTGGTTAGTGCAAATGTGTTTGAAAATTTTTGTTACATTCGGTGCTTAATTCTTGAATTATGTAAACTATCAATAAATGAGTTGGATAAATTTGATTGAATGTTCTATTTTCAATTCTTTGATGAATGATTTAGGTTGCATTAGTAATGGATGACTCGTAGCATTCCTTGAATTTTGAATGAATCTGCCTTCTACAGCTGCTCATATGTATATATAGTTATGAATAAGAGACACTCCAAAGTGGGTGTATTGTGAAATGCCAAAGAGGGAACACTCCAATGCAAGCGTTAGAAAAATGAATTTGGCCAAAGACTATTATTGTATGAATGTGTGTCGCTGTAATTACGTACTCCATGGGGGTTCGTTACACTCCATCGTTACTTGTCAGGAGTAAGGGTACAATAATTCAATGATATCCCTTATTCACAAAAAAAAAAACAAAGACATATATTGTATAATAAATGTTGTATTGGTAGATAGAATTTAGGATTTAAAGCATTATATTCATTTTGATGAAGTTGAAATCTTATTCATTCATACTTATGTATTGTTGATGCAATATTCTGTAATCTGAATGTGACTCATTCATTGGGATTTTAGGTGATTCAAGTTTCTAGAATGATAACTTTCCTTAGTGAATTCTTGTGTAGCCTTGCTACTTTCTGTTTTACTTGAGGTCAAGTAAAAACTCAAGTTTGGGGGTGTGATAATACTAGAAGGAGCGTATGTTTTCTCCCTATTTATTGGTTAATTTGTATCCATTTAGTTATCTTTAGCACATATTTTGGCATTTTTAGTTTAGTAAATTGCATTTTATAACTCAGTGGATTTTAGCCTAGTTATCCTTAACTTTGTCATGTTGTGGTACTGATGTTGTTGCATGAGTGTTTCTAGGTTGTGCCTAGAATTGTCACCGCACCTGATAGCTATCCGGATAATAACAAAAAGGTGTGAGTTGTCCAGTCTGGTACAACTAAATTGTACGTACAAAGGCAACATGATTCTGATGAAAGGACACATGTGCTATTTGGATAAATATCAATATTGACGTGAAAAAAAAAGGGGAGGAGAGAGGATTATCTTATTCAACATTTCTTTTGAAGCTTTTTGGCTATGGCGGCTTAAACCTCGTACGAGTGAACTGACGTGAAAGGGATGCAGATTAGCTCTTGATGAGGACCCCTGAGTGCAACACAATAAGGAGTTGAGAGAGCAAGTCGAGATTTTCTAGGAATTGTACTCTCCACTTGTTTCTATTAAATTTCTTTTCTAAACGATGGTGATTATTTTCTATTTCATGTCTGTATGGAAGTATACATGATTTTTGGGTTAAATGTTATTTTATTCAATCTTGCTTTTACTGTTTAATCTTTGGGTTTGAATGTTTTTAGAATTGAGTGTTATTTCTATCATTGACATTGGAAAGTGCAGCAACAGTTCAAGCTAACTAGCATGACAATGGAAGTTGCTTGAGGACTAGAGGAATTTAATCCACTTGTTCTTAATAGTGTTTCATTGCCATCATCGGAAGGTGTGGTAAATGTGCATGTTTAAGTCTTGGATTAAATATAGAAGTTAAGCTTGGTAAGATATTCATTGAAATTTAATGCATCGACAATCACCTATCCTTTTATACCTTGTGAGAACTTAGTATTCTGTTGAATATTCATGTTGGGGATCCCAATTTAGCATTATCATATTTTATCTTATTATTTTCAATTTATTGCTTCGACAACTACTCTTACAATTTATCTCGCTTCTATTTATTTATTACACTAACATTGATAGACAAAAGACAACCATCCTCATGGGATCGATATCTGACAGACTCATATCTGTCTACTATACTTGGATTGACAGTGTACGCTTGCACATTATTGCTGTGACGTTAAACAGCCAATCAATTTGCCACACACGACCACCTCACACGGTCGTGTGTCATATTAATTTTGGTGTAGGTTTCACACGATCTGGAATACGGCTTGCGACATGGCCGTGTGAACCAAGTCAGTGAGTTACACGGTTTGACACACTGATAATACTCTAAAATAACATATTTTTATGTGTTAATTACATATATATTTTTAGTACGGTCCTACTAATTTGAATTGTTTATAGTTTTTTATCTTTTAGGGACTAAATTGATGGCAAAAGGAAATTTGGGGGGAAAAGCGTGAATTTAAAGACAACGGATCAGCATGCGAAATAAGGAAGAAGTGGCGCGGAAAATACAAAGTGTGGAAGACTTGGGGCAAAAATTCAAAGAAGAGATTTATGAACATAAGACTTTATTTAAATTTTAATTTTATTTTTAGGATTATTGTTAGGATTATTATGATATTGTTTAGATTTAATTTCAAATTTTATCTTTTATTATTGGAAACACGAAAATTTATACACTTTTTCATTCTTTTTTTAACTCAAATTTAGCAGTTTCGATTAGATTCTTGTCAAAAAATAATTAAATATTATAAAATAATTAAATTGTGCTAAAAATATGAACATAATGAATTTTAATTAATTTTATAGTTAATTTTGATTTATTTTGACTATTTTTGACAGATTCGAACAAAAGGCGAAAATTGGCTCGGCAGACACTGCTAGAAGAATAAACCCGAGAAGCAATTTGAAGTATCAAGGCGAATTTATTTTCAGCCCAAGACGGTCCAATTATGAGTACTTAATCATAATATAATTAATTTTAATTTATTCCCAATTTAATTTGGGCTAAATAACTTAATCTTAATTAATTATGAAGAAAGGCTCAGTTGAACCGCATCAGTTGAACCAAACCGATTGAACCGAACCGAGCAAAGAATTGGGCAGCCCAAACCGTCCATATGCTGACCCAAATCAGCTTATTATCTGATTAAATAAGCTTGCAAAGAAGTCTTTGAGGACTTTTCAAAGTTGCATTCAACCCCCTCCAAATATAGTGGCTTTGTAGATTTGCCCCATGCCATATTTAGCAAAGTTGAAGCCATCAACTTCGCGACATAGATGGCCGGCCAAGGGAGGTCTCTTTGACTAATGGGATTTGCTATTTTTAGCAGCCACAATCAGCTATAAATTCTACCCCTTTCTGATCATTCAAAGCATCCCTCATTTCTCATTCACTCTCTCATTCTCTCATCACTTCTCTTCTCTCCTTTCTCTCCTTTTCTCCAAAAACCCAAACCTTCTTGTGTCGATTTCTCCTCTTGGAAAAGAGGTTTTTTCTCAGCCATTTGGAGCAGCAATTGGAGTGTTCATAAGCCACCTTGATAGCCGAGGACAACGGAGAATGAAGAACGAAGCAATCAGTCAAGCCACGGAGAAACACCGGATTTGCTTCTTGTTCCCTATCTCTTTAAATTTCATTGTCGTTTTGACAAACATGTTTATGAATATTTATGCTATTGGAATGGTTAATTTAATCAACTTAGCTTGAATTTAATTCGTGTTGGGTTGATTGCATTTCGTCCTCTTAAATTATTAAAATTGTGTTTATGCTGTTATAGGCCTTGGTAAAATGCTTGATTAAGTAAAAACATGCTTAAGTTATTCTGGCATTATAATTGTTTAGATAACTAAAGAATTAATTATTTAAATGCATTGAAATTGTAATTAATGGACACAATACTTAATCTGTGCATGTTTAATTCTTCTAAGGTAGCTGAAGATTAAATTAGCATTGTATTTGGCGATACATATGCCATGCATAACTTGCAAGATTTTTGTGATTAAATTGTTTCAAGGTAAGGATACTTTGTTACCTCGCATGGTCTTTTATATGCTTATTAGGTTGAATTAATCATTTGAATCGACATAGGAATATGTAAGAGATTGTTTAATTTAATAAGTATGTATGTGCAATAACATGTTTACTTTTATAAATCTGTTTGTTCGGTCGAATTGACATAGGGATATGTACAAGAGATGAATGGATTTTTTATTTGTAAATATGTTCATATGTTAGCAAATTACCGAGTTGCCGTGATTTATTCGTAACAAGTATAAGCATAAGTTTAATAATTCTAAGGTAAGAAATGTAATTAATCCAACACAATTATATCATCTTGATTAAAATCAGTTCTTGAAATCGTGCATTAGAACTTTGTGTTTTTTTTATTTTACTTTGTTTTTTTTTAGCTTTTAAATATTTCTTAAATTCAAATATTTTCCCTTCACCAAAGTGCTTAAAATCATTTTCATAAATAAAACTTTTACAATCCTTGTGGGTACGATAACTCGAAATTTACTTGTCACTTTATTACTTGTTGTGATTCTGTACATTTGCACATTTCCACCGTTCCAAGTTTTTGGCACCGTTGCCGGGGACTATTTTTCAAAGCCATTATTTGTGAACCTATTTTACATTTTGGTTTATTTATTTTCGTATTGAAATTTTTACTTACTCAATTTTTCTGTGATTATTTCAGGTGTTTATGAGTATTGACCAGATTATTGACTTACTCCCTGTGGACCCTGAAATAGAACGAACCTTTCGACAACGAAGAAGACAAGCAAACTAGAGAAGGACCGAAGAAATGAACTTCGAGAATATGAACCAAGGAAACGGAGCAAACCCTGCTCAGAATCCTATCTTTATTGCTGATGATAGGGATAGAGCCTTAAGACAATATGCCGTGCCAGTATTTAACGATCTTAATCTGGGTATTAGGAGACGCAAAATCAAGGCACAACAATTTGAGCTGAAGCCAGTCATGTTCCAGATGCTTCAGACAGTGGGCCAATTCAGTGGAATGCCTACTAAAGATCCTCATCTTCACTTAAGACTGTTTATGGAAGTGAGCGATTCTTTCAAGTTAGTCAGAGTTTTCGAAGATGCCTTACGATTGAAGTTGTTCCCATATTCGTTAAGGGACAGAGCTCGTACCTGGTTGAACTCATTGCTACCGAACTCCATTTCTACATGGCAAGAGTTAGCCGAGAGATTCCTCATGAAGTATTTTCCGCCAAGCAAGAATGCTAAGCTGAGGAACGAGATCACTACCTTCCACCAAATGGATGACGAGTCCTTGTATGAGGCATGGGAAAGATTTAAAGAGTTATTACGAAAATGCCCTAATCATGGAATCCCTCATTGCATTCAACTTGAGACATTCTATAATGGTCTCAACGCCCACACAAGGATGGTAGTGGACACCTCTGCTAATGATGCTCTCCTTTCTAAGTCTTATAACGAGGCTTGCAAAAATTATTGAGAGGATTGCCAGAAACAATTATCAATGGCCAACTTGGTGGCAAACATCGGGAAGGCAGTCATTTGGAATTCATGAAGTAGACGCTCTTACTTCACTCGCATCTCAGGTATCATCAATATCCTCAATGCTTAAAAATCTTACTACTAATGGGTCTAATGGTTTTGCAGCACAACCACCTAATCAATTTGAAAATATAGCCTGTGTTTATTGTGGGGAGGGACATCTGTTAGAAGAATGTCCGTCGAACCCAGAATCTGTATACTACATGGGTAATCAGAACCAAAACCGAGAAAGGTAAGGGCTGCAATCAAATTTTTATAACCCATCGTGGAAAAACCACCCGAATTTCTCTTGGAGTAACCAAGGGGCTGGAACCAGTACCACTTACACCCAATCTAGACCAACCCAGCTGCCTAGTTTCCAGCAACAAGTTCAGAAACCAGTTCAAGCTGAAGCATCCAATAGCTTGGAGAGTTTGCTGAAGACATACATGGCAAAGAATGATGCCTTAATCCAGAGCCAAGCAGCTACATTGAAGAATTTGGAGAATCAAGTGGGCCAGCTTGCAACTGAACTTAGGAACCGACCACAGGGTACCTTACCCAGTGATACGGTAAATTCGAGAAATTTAGGGAAGGAACATTGCAAAGCATTGACATTGAGGAGCGGAAAGATAGTAGAGCCCAACACTGTCGAAGTTGAAAAGGAGCAAGATGATGCTCAAGACTCAGAAGAAGTTCAACCAAGTGTTGAAACCCCAGTTTCACCAGAATCGAAATCTGCAAAACCCGGCAAAGTAACCTCAGGACCAGTTAATTCTGATAAACCAATAACTTCATTAGATGCAGAATTACTACCAAAAGCGAATCAACCAGAATCAGTTCCAGTAATGAAACCACCACCACCCTACCCTCAAAGACTTCAGAAGCCGAAGTAGGAGATTCAATTCAAGAAGTTCCTTGAAGTACTCAAGCAACTTCACATCAACATCTCATTGGTTGAAGCACTTGAGCAAATGTCGAACTACGTCAAGTTTATGAAAGATATCTTGTCAAAGAAACGAAGGCTTAGGGAATTTGAAAGGGTAGCTCTGACGAAGGAATGCAGTGCATATCTTCAGGACAAACTACCCCAAAAATTGAAAGATCCTGGACGTTTCACCATACCGTGCAACATTGGATCAACATATTGTGGTAAAGCATTATGTGACTTAGGTGCAAGTATCAACTTGATGCCTATGTCAATATTTAGGAAGTTAGGGATAGGAGAAGTTAGACCAACTATGGTTACTGATCGCTGTAAATCAGAGTTTTAAAATTTATAAAGAATGTGATCGAACCTGGAAACTAACTCTGACAATAAGTAAAGGCAAGTGTACCTATCGAACAGTAGTATAGCTTAGGCAAGACCGGATATCGAACCCAAAGGAACTAAGAGTACTAATACTAACTTTCTTTTTATTATTTAGCCTTAAAAATAGAGTGAAGTTGCTTTAAACTATATTGACGAAGACAAACTAAGGACACAAAGACAAAAAGGATGAATAGGAAAATAACTTTGAAGGAAAACTCAGTTGATTACGACGATACCCTTAGGAAGAATCCACCTAGACTTCACTTGTTATCTAACACTAAATTATATGATTTCTTTTACTTAGCTTGATCCGTAAGACTCCCTAACCTATATTAAACCCTCTCTCGAGGCGAATAATGTCTAACCCTAGGTTAATTAGTGGAACTCTTGTTCGCTTATAATAACCCCCTAGGATAGCAGTAATTCAATCAATGGACTCCCATATTAGGTTTCACCCTAATCCTACAAAATCTTGTAACCCTATCTCTAGGTGTTCGATCAACTCCGCTTAATTATGTTAGATCTACTCTTAGGCAGGGTCTATTCCTCCACCACCTAAGCACATTAGATTTGGATTAAGCAACATAATTAAGAACAAACTAAGCAATTATCATATAACTTTAGAAATCAAATAACAAAATCCATCTAGGCTTCATCCCCTTCAGGTATCTAAGGGTTTAGTTCATAATGAATAAACAAAACATCGCAAGAGAAAAGATAAAACAAAACATAAGAAAACCCTAAAACCCCCTGAAGGAATTGAAGGAGAATCCCGCCGTCTTGAGTATAACTCCGGCTTCTTGGGATGGATCAACTGGCTAACTTCGAGCGATTCCTACAAATATTTGTATAAATATTTATATAGTGTCATTAAGGTGGTATTAAAGTTTCGTTAAGAATTTTAATGTTTCGATAGTTAATTAATTAAAAAGGACTAAATCGTGAAAGATATAAAATTTGATCATTATTTGCTTTGAGTGATTAAATGGCTTATTAATTAGAGTTAAAGGGACTTGAATGGTAATTAAACCATTCAAGGAGTTAGTGGACAATTATGGGCATGAATTTGTTGTTTTATTTAATTATTAACCAATTGTAAAATGGTAATTTGATAATTAAATTAAATTAAATTAAGCCAAAATATTTTATCATCTTTTACATTTCTTCATCATCGAATTGAAAAGGGAGAAGAAGCCATTTTTGAGCATGGAGGTTTTGGCAAGTTCAAATTCTAGATTGGTATGCGATTTTAGCCTCGTTTCTAATAATTTTTATGTTTTTGATATCGTTGCAACTAGGTCCAACTAGCCTGTTCCATCGATTTTGAAATTGTTAAAGGTTTTGAATGTTGCCATTGATAAATCTAGTGATTTTTATGTTAAATTATGAATTTTAGATATTAGTTGTTATTTAAAAGTATTTTGTTAAGTGATTTTTGATAAATTTATCTATTAGGGACTAATTTGTTAAAATAATAAAAGTACAAGGATTTGATGTGAAATATTTATAAATATGGGTTGTATTGGAAGCTATGAACATTCGGCTAAGCTTAAATTTGGGTAAAAATGGTTAATTTGCATGTTTTAGGCTCAGGGACTAAATTGAATAAAAGTAAAATGTTAGGGGCAATTTTATATATTATTTTAATTATAATTTTAATATTATTATATCATAATAACTTACCAAACCGTCCACTATAATTCTAAAATGGTAAAATTGTCATGTTAGACCTTGGTTTAATTGTTTTATAAATCCTTAAACCTTTGGCCCAATTATAAATCTATAGTTACGAACTTTTACAATTTAGTCATTATACCTTAATTAACTATCAATTCGATAAATTTAAAGAACCAAACTTTAATATATTTTTATACTAACCTGTTTAATATTTACGGACCCGAACATCGAAAATGAGGTTTCGAAATCGCATTTTTCGATACCACTAACTTTCGGGTCATTACAATTTAATTAAATTTAATCTATTTAATCAATCCACTATTAGCATCACCAACTAGTAACACCCACCTTGACTTGGTCTAATTTTTATTTTAGACCTTAAGTCATTTTTAATTAAAAATTTATAACGATTGGACTTTACAATTTAGTCCCTGAACCTTAATTAATCACTAATTCGACTAAGTTACCTATCCAAAATTCAATTCATATATATAATAAATCAGTAACTACCTTTATTAAATATTTACGGACTCAATTTATGGAAATGGGATCCTAAACCTGTAATTTTTGGCACCACTAGAAATCGGGTCGTTACAATTTTTTATGATATTTTACCCATACAATTGGTGTGGGTTCAAATTTCAAAATATGCATATTTTGTTTTAAAAAAAAAGAGAGTATATTAACTTATTTGACCTAAAATTTTTATAAAATGGTGATTTTAGCCTTTATTTAATTTTTTTATTTCACTTAACTTTTAAATTTGTATTGTTTGTCAAATCATCCAAAATAGATAGAAATGTTAATGTCTACTAACTTTCTTGATAAGGCATACATGTGGATGCCACGTCAGTAAGATTTAACTTTTAAATTTTAAAAAATTTAAAAAAATTATTATAAAATTTAAATTTTATTAAAAATTATAAAAAATATATATCTTTTAAAATATTTCTAATTTTTAAAAAAAAAATATTTAATTGCTAATGTGATATATACGTAGATGTCATGTCAGTAAAGTTAATAAGTATTTTTTTATTAATTTTTGAGTGATTTGATAAATAATATAAATTTGAAAACTAAAAAAAATGAAAAATTAAATAAATAGCTAAAATAATTTTTTTATAAAGTTAATAAATTATTATACAAAAAATTGTGATTTAGGAAAATCAGCCCAAAGTTAATTGTTTACGTGAGTCAACGCAGCAACTTGACAAAACTAAATTTGATATAATCCATTAAACGAGTTTCTAACTTGATTATAAATTATTAAATTATAATTTTTAATAAAGTGATAAATAATGCTATAAAATTTTTTATATATATTTTTACATGATTTTTTTAAAAAAAAATACACATATGATAAAATTTAAAATTTAAAATATCAATTCTTAAAAAAAGGCATAATTGTAAAAAAATATCATTAACGTTTGGGGTTTTTGTGGTTTTATGCCCTTGACCTTTTTTTTATTGACACCCTTAATGTTACGATTTTTTCAGAAATTAGCTCAATTTTAATGGTAAACATAAGTTGACTGTCAGTCAAACGGTAGGTCAACGAAATAGCCTATGTGGCATGCCTCATAAGTAGGATGTCATAGATGACGTCATCAAAACAATTTTTTTTATTTTCTCATCTTTTTTCTTTTCTCTTTCACTCTTCCCCTTTAAAACATTTTTTTTCTCAACGTTTTCCCAAATTTTCTCTCTTTCCAAACGCATCTTTAGTTTTTTCTCTCTTTCCATATTTTCTCAACGTCTCCATAAGTTATTAGGTTTTTTCTCATCAACACATCTTTGTTAATGAAATGACATATAACAAACATCCAAAAGGGCATGCAAACTAATGAAATCCATTTTATTCAGTTTTCTCACCATTTTCTTCATTTTTCTTACCAACCAGACAGAATAAAACGAATCCATACAACAAAAAGAAGCTAACTTTCTAGTGTTTTAACAAAAACCCAGCAAATCACACATCCCATTTTGTACTAATTTAGCTAGACCTACCAACTTTAACCTCCAAATTCAGCATTGAGAAAAAAAATATGGGGAAAGCATTGAGAAAAAAATGTGAGCATGATTCGGAATTGTTGGAACATATATTTTTTTTTCTCGATTTGAAGTTCAATTATAAAACAAGACGAGAAGGCTTATCTAGTTTTAAGAAATGTTGGGGATGATGTTGCGAACCTTCTCGCTATGTTTGTCTCTATTGATTTAAAGGAGCTTGTTTGGTTTATGCATTTGGCCTTTATGGAAGGCTAGAAACTGTTCTGTTTTTTAGAACATTCCCAGGAGTTTTTTTAAGTTGTGTGAACAAGGATCTCTTTGCCTCTTTCTAGGGCTGGAAGTGACGAAAAAGATTCACTAAATTGGTAAAAACCTCATTCGCCTTTGATTGAAGCTTAATTGTGATGCATAATTTGATATTGCAATAATTTGCAAGGATTGTAATGGTGATAATGCCCTTACATTTCTGCTGAAACCATTTCAATTCGTCAACTCTGCTCCTTGGCAAGTCAGAAAGGTTGGTCTCATGTTATTGTGAAGTTTTGATTGTCTGCAGCTTATCCAAAGATTAAAGAAGTCAATTTCTTGTAAAGATTGGAAAATATTAGGCTCTTGTTGTAATATTGTGTTTTCTTGGTTAGCTAGTTTGACGGGGTAGATAATCCGAATCATGTTTTCTTTGTTGTAAGATTGTAATATTGTGTTTTCTTGGTTAGTCACATGTTTTTCAATTTAGAATCATGTTTCTAAATAAGATAATTCAAATTTGGGTGTTTGGAAAGAGAAAATCTAGGATAGCATTGAGAAAAAAAATGTTTTAGAGGGGAAGAGAGAAAGAGAGAATAAGAAGAAAGAATATGGAAAAAAAATGAAAATAAAAATTGTTTTGATGACGTCATCTATGACATCGTGCTTATGTGGCATGCCACATAAGCTATTTTGTGACTTGACCTTTGACTTATGGTCAACTTACGTTTACTGTTAAAACTAAGCTAGTTTCTAAAAAAATCGTAACATTGAGGGTGTCAATAAAAAAAAGGTCAAGGGCACAAAACTAAACCCCCCCAAACATTGAGGGTATTTTTTGCAATTATGCCAAAAAATACCATGAATTTCATTAATTTTTTTTTTGTAACAAGATATAAAAAAAAACAATTACGAAATAATCGTAGAATCAAGGTTGGATAGCAGAGCACATCTGTCCATCCGTATCTTATCATCAATCAAAAGAGGTGCAACATGAAAAACTCTCGCACCAATGTGAAAACCTTTCATCAAATTAGCTAACGTGTCTGCAAAGTTCACCTCTCTAGGTATTTGCTTAAAGAGCACTCCCCACTCCTAACTGCACAGTTCTTGGATTCACAAAATCAAATATCTGCTTGAATGTCCTCTACCATCACCATGGATACCTTTAATAGCTAGAGCACAATCAGTCTCAATAATAATATTTACCCATTTAGCTTCCCATGCTAGTTAGAGACTATCATAAATATCCCAAAGCTCAGCTTGTAACATACTACATCCACTAGTGCTCCTTCCTATTCCCCACATTCATCTTCTATACTCATCACGTGCCACTGCTACTGACCAAGCAAAGCCCGAATTCAGATTTCGAGCACCATCTGTATTTAGTTTAAAGAAACCAGTGGGCAATGTAACCTAACTTTGATTCCTATTTTGATTCACATTACATTCCCTAGATTTGACCCACCCTTTCTTAACAGAACTCGCCCACAAGGAGAGTATCACACTACTTATGTTGAAGGGGGAATCTTGGAACATGCACAGATTTCTCTATCTCCATATCTTCCAACAAACAATCTCAAATAAATATGGCCAATCAACATTCTGAAAAACAACATCAAATACAGTTTTCAAGTTAGAAAACAACCAATCCTCTAGAGAATAAGAGAAAAAGTGACCCGAAATCCTTGAGGGAATTAAATGTTTCCACACTTCTTTAGCTTTACAACAGTCTCGAAGCACATGAAGGCATGATTCTTCGACACTTCCACAAAGCTTACACAAAGGGTCATCTAAAAGACCTCTCCTACAACATTCCTCATTAGTGAAGAACCTTCCCTTAAATACCAACCAAATAAAATGACGTACACGCTGTGCAACATTCAAAGACCAAGTAATCTTCCATTTCGTCTCTGGCGGATTCAACGAATTCTTTATAAGCATATCATAAGCTGCTTTGATACTAAATTTACCATTAGTAGCCCAACTTGAAATAACATCATCAAGTCCTACTAGAGATTTCAGAGTTGGAATCCCTCCAATATAATATAAACAACCATCATTCAAAAAACACCTCAAATACTCCCAATTCTAGTTACCCTCTGTGTTCACAACCTCACAAATAGTGATAGAATCATCAATTACAGAGGGAGCCGAACAATGATGAATGAGAGGACCCACCTTTACTAACCAATTATCAGTCCAAAATTTTATATGAGTCCCATCAACGACCGACCAGAGAAGGCCTTGACGCAAGAGGGGCCAAGCCTTAGCAAGAGACCTCTAAACGGAAGAACATTTACCTCTAGAAATATCCTTAGGGCACTTCTTCAAGAGCTTATACTTAGAGCGAAGAACTCTTACCTATAAGACTTGATCATTAGTTAGGAGGTTAAATCCTAACTTAAGCATAAATGATTCATTTTATTCCTTAAGCCATCAGATTCCTAGTCCCCCATTGAGTAAAGGTTGACGACAATCCCCCCACCTTACTAGCGACGGTTTCTAAGTAGCTTCCAAATTCCCCCAAATAAAATTTCGGACAATCTTCTCAATTTCTGCACATATGCTAATCGGGATTTTCACAGTTTGCATAAAATAATTGGGAATGGATAGCAAATTGACCGAGCTAAGGTTACTCGTCCTACTACAAAACGCGTCTTAACATTCCAGTTATCCACTTTTCATCTAACCTTGTCCACAATGAATTTAAAGGTATTCGTCATTGTTCTTCAGTGGAAAAGAGACAAACACAAGTAAATCCCCAAATCATCAGTCTGGCGAAAACTAAGAATACTGCAAATATCATTAGCATAGTTGGAATCAGAATTATTGGAGAAGAAAACAGTAGTTTTAAGCCCATTGAATTTATGTCCCGAGACAACTCCAAAAGTGTTTAGAACATCCTTTATAATCCTTGCTTGCTCAAAATCTGCCTCTACAAATAAGAACAGGTTATCAACGAAAAAAAAATGTGGTAAGGGAGGACCATTCTTTCCAAGAACAATTGATCTCCAAACTTTATCCTCAACTCTTTGGTGAATAAGTTGACCTAATTTCTCCATACATAGAACAAAGATGTAAGGAGACATAAGACAACCTTGTCTAATACCTCTCTTTGGATAGAATTCAACCGTAGGTTTACCATTCCACAAAATCTGCATGGAAGTTGTTGTAATGCAATCCATTATAATTTTACATAAATTCAAAGGAAAACCAACATCCGATAAAGTATCTCCGATAAAATCCTATCAAATTCTATCATAGGCTTTCTCCAAGTCCACTTTAATGGCTATCTGACTTTTCTTTCCTTTTTTAATATGCATCGAATAAACAACCTCTTAAGCAATGATAATATTTTCAGTAATCTGCCTCCCTGCTACAAAACTAACTTGATTTTGAGCGATGAGATTAGGAAAAACTAGCTTGAAACGATTCGCAATAATTTTTGTAACAACCTTGTATAAAACATTACAAAGACTGATTGGCTGAAACTGGTTCAGATTTTCAGGAGCCCTAGTTTTAGGAATAAAGACTAGAAAAATCTTGTTAATGCTAATACTAAGAGTCCGATCAGAAAAAACACCAAGCACCCGATTACACACATCTGCACCAACCATATCCCATTGACTCTGATAGAATAAAGCATGAATACCATCTGGACCTAGAGCCTTCAAAGATCCCATACTAAATAAAGCATTATGAATGTCCTCATTAGTCACATCCACTGCAAGATTATCCAAAGAAGCAGAATCCAACATCGAAAAACAAGCATATAAATGAAATAATCCAAGAGATTAATTATCCAAAGAGTAAAGCAAAGAGAAATAACTAACTATCTCCTCTTGAAGGATTTCACTGTCATAGCACCATTGATCACCAATCTTCAAAGCAACAATTTTGTTTAAATTCCACCTAATAAGTGTTCTATTATGGAAATTTTTCATATTTCTGTCACCAAACTGGAATCAATCCATTCTCAATTCTTGCTTCCAAAGTAATTCTTCCTTATAATGTAACACCTCGAACTTGGCCTAGACGTTATGGCCGAATCTAGAAGAGTTACATTAGTTTATTTAAAAACTCTTGTTTTAACCAACTTAGTTGAGCGTTACAAAAACATAAAACTTGCAGAACACTTACAGACGTTCTAAAAAAAACTTAAGTTCGTAAACACTTATTTCAAATTTCAAAATCAATTTCAAATTCGTATGATTCGAAAATTCCAATTTTGGACAAACCTTTTCCGGTTAATGCTAACATTAGTTAAAGATTATTTATTTACAAAAAAATACTTAATGGTTTACTAAAGTCGTAGTGAAAAATTTTTAGAGTTTTAATTTTTAAAAACTGAATTCTAATTTGTTAGTACGTATGATTTTGTAATTTTACGTTAAAACTTAAAAAAATGATGAAAAAACAAAAACCAAAACACAACCCAAAAACAAAATACAATCCCAAAAATCCAAGAATAAATTTGCTAATGTAAATCACCATATTTACTTAAACCTAGCCAAGAAAATAATCTGAGCTCCCGCACACAGTCCCGTCCTAAGCCAGAGGTTCACCTGAAACGTATACACAAACAAGTGAACTAGAAGCCCAGTGTGTGACCCAACCCACAAAAAATAATTTTACTATTGTTTTGCATTTACAATAAGCAACTCGTAATTTTATATCACACTATATATCAGAGCATATCATAAATCATAACAAAGCTCAACATATATCGAAACATATCTTATCATATTAGCTCATATTATAAATCATACCATATCGGATCATACCATACAATGTCCTACCCCCATTCGCTACACACCATATCCGACCAGCCAATCACATCAAATAGGACTACAAGAGTCCATCCATCCAATCACATTAATATGTGGCGGTGTGCCACTCACATAATTTCAGCTGAGCTGTCCTATATATATTTGCGGTCTGGCCGCCATAATTGTAGTAAAACTGCCATATCACGCTTCCTCCATCATATCATAACCCACCCCAATGCATATGCAAAGTCACGTTAATATACATACATATCACATAGATTGCATGGCATGCATACATAAATAGATAATATACGAAACATACAAATCATAGCATAACATATTACTTAGTTGAAGCGGATATCTTATCAGAATAGATAATAGAGTACAAGTACGTATAACACACTAGCTTAACTCATGTACCTACTTATAGCAAATCTTAACACATTATTATACTTATCAGAACTTATTTAACATACCTCCAACACTTACTCATGTTTGTTTACTGAAACTTGCGTTTTTCTGGGCCTAGATAATGCCCACGAACCTAATTTTCAAGTCCATTAATCGGCTATTAATTGGGCATCAAAATTGGCCCATAAGGCTCATATGACCCGAAAACCTAGCTCATGTGATCCACACAGTCTACCCACATTTCTTGCATGATTTCACACTACAAAAACACACACGGTCGTGTGCTCCACACGGCCTACCACACGGCTATGTGGCACACACAGTCCACCATACACCCTGGCACATGACCATGTGGTCGCTAGGCAGTTTCGAAGACAACCTATGTTTCGTGAATTTCTCAAATTTTAAGCGATAACTCGGGTTAGAATCACACACCTGATTGAAGATTTGATCGCTCACACAACCACAGCACTCCAAAACCTACATACTACGTTTAACCTGACTGATTGCAATACAATTAAATCCCAAAATCTCACTCAAAACATCCATTTTTCCTTAAAGAAATAGTTACTAAATAAGCACACGGGCACTTACTTCACATGAACCACGTCGAAACAGTGATTACACTGATGGAAGGTTTTGATTCACCTACCCTTCGCCTGGTCTAACACCGTGAAAATACTTTACATAATGCAGGTCAGAACCTAAACATTAATTACTCAAAACTTGCTCAAGAACAAACTAAAACTTAATAACAGAAAATAGAACGATACTACTTACACGAATCTTGGATTACAACAGGCAATGAAGAGTTAAAAAGACTAATCCCTCAGCACTTAATGGCAACAAAACAAAACAAAAGAATTAATCGAAAAGAAGAACAAAAAGAAACGAAACTCCAAAAAGAAAAGAAAGAAAAGCATAAATAGAAAGAAAAGAACTTGAAAATTAAATGGGGAAAGTGGGGAGATTTTTTTATTAAAACCAACAACTACCCCACTAATCCCACTAACTCCTATCACTATCCACATCAAATTTTCCTTTAGATCTCAAAATAAAAATAAATTTTCATTTTGCACACATTGGGTTTTGAATACAATACCATTGGATAAGTTGAAGTCTTACCACTAAACTAACTGGATCATTCTTGTTATCAACTGAGTGGAAATAATATTTAAATCACAAGGTTAGAGATAAAAATTGAGCTAAAAATTAACAAAATTTCAAAGGAAGAGCTCGAACCTAAAACTTCACACACACAAACACAACACATCTCTACTAAACCAGATTAATTCACTTAACATAATTTCATAATCCCAATTTTCCTTGCCTGATTTTCGGGATGTTACACATCAAGCACCTTCTTGTATTCAACATGCAACTTACATTCAAGGTCCAAAAGGAGCCTAGAACACCTCCGGACTAAAGCATCTTGGATCTTTTCAATGCAAAGAGCAAGCAAGTGTTTCCTTTTAACAATATGTCCAAAAATCTCCTAATACCATTTTTTCAATTCCATAGTAAGGGAAGCAAGATTACCAACTAAATCCACCCCATTACTCCAATTGTCACGAACAAATTGAGCGAAGGATGGGTGATTAACCCAAGGAGCCAAGAATCTAAAAGGCCTCTCAACATGATCTTTTTTAGGAGAACTTAATGATGATAATATGAATCTATGATCCTACCTTAAATTAGGGAGGTGGAACACAGTCGCATCTGGATAAACCCGACACCATTTACTATTCCCAATAGCTTTGTCAAATCTCTAAAAAATCACCCCTCTTCTCCAAGTAAATTGAGGCCCCTTAAACCCAAGGTCCCTCAAAGCATATTATGCATAAAATTATAAAATAATTTGCACCCTGAAAAATGGGACGGCCTCCTCTCTTCTCCTCCGGAAATAGAATAGAGTTGAAGTCACCAAGTAAAACCCAAGGTTCCACCACAGACTGAGCAAGAGAATTTTAATTTATCCCATAAAACCTTACGCCTCTGCTTATCAGGAAATTCATAAACAAAAGTCATCGAGAAGTCTGAGGAACCATTCACCTTTTTCAAACGACAATGGACAAATTGCAGATCATTCATGAGAATATTAATTTGAACATGATTATTCCAACAAACCCACACTCCCCCAGCAAAACCTCGAGCTTCAACCAGATGAGATCAATCCATCCCAATTTTCGTGATAATATCATTAGCCTTAGTACCGCTAGTTCTAGTCTCAGAAAACGCAACAATATCAACTTTGAACTCCATAAAATAGTCTTTAACAACCCTCACAAATTTAGGGTCGCGCACCCTTGACAATTCCATATAAATAAATTCAGTAACATCCCAAAAAAAGAAAAGAGTAAAAAACAAACTCACTTCAAGCATCCAGATTAGCCACATCATTCACTGACAGTGACCCCCCCATGTTGCTTCCCGAATCAACAGCTAAAACCCCAACATCTACAGGTATGCGATTTGGTGCCCGAATCTTAAATCTGCTCCCTCTTTCTTTTAAATTAATCGTTGATTTTTTTGCCCGTTTATGCTTACCCATTTTTGAAAAAAAACAAGATGGTTGGGGATTTTTCTATCACCTGTAGTTTATCAACAGGACTCACAACATCCCTAGAAGTATTAGGATTATTGTTTTCAATAAAATTAAAAATCGAATTGGCTGCCGAATTCAACGTGCTAACTCCAATATTCTCTACCAGTATAGCAAAATTCCCATTCAAATTCAAAGCAAACTTCTCTTTTGGGGGTTCCTCCACCAATGGATGCATGATTTTCCCCACCAGCAAATCCCCGACCTTAAGACTAAGAAGGGCTAGACATTGGGCCTACTTCATATGTGGATCCAAGCAGCATAGAAGAAGACAAGGAGGCCGGCTTAAAGGCTGATGCAAGTGGGCCCGCAATTCTTAAATTCTGCTTGGATTTAACTTTATCTCCCCCTCTAATAGCAATCGTACTAGAGCCCGACTCCATTCCATCACCCATTCCCGAATCGGAAATTGCAACCCCCTTACCTTTTAAATTGGCCAAATTAACGAGATTGGGATCCCTAATTAACCCTCTATTATTTTCTCGCAAATCTTGTAGCACATTAAATCTGGATCCCGATGAATCCGCCCCTTTTCTTAGCTTGTCGGTCGTCACTTTGTTTCCTACTATTCCTATTACTGCGGCTGTCAACTACCATCCATGGTCCATACTTCTCATTTTCAACACCGTTATTAGCAGTATCTGAAATTCCTTGATCCATGACTAGAACCGATTCCTCACCTTTTGGACGTTCCTATCCTGAACTAAAACTACACATATCTTTCATATGACCGTAGCAACCACAAGCAAAACACAAATTGGGCAGGGATTCATACTCTACCTGTTGGATACGACCATCCACTTTGGTTCTAGAAATCAAAGGTTTATTAAGATCAAGAAGAACAGCCATACACGCAAAACGATCTTCTTGTGCATTACCAGTATGATCATCCAATTGAATAACATTTCCCACCATTTCTCCAATCTTCATTAAAACACTTTGTCGATACATAAAACCCGGAATGCCAGGGAGACGTATCTAAGCAACCACATTAGATGGGTACAGTTGGCTAGTAGAGAAGAACTGCGACCATGGTTGAACAGTTAGGTATTGCCCAAACACAATTCATGGTCTTTTTGTGAGAGCCTGTACATAATCTATTTCCTCTGTAAATTTCACCATGAAATAATCATTTTCTAAGTCCATAATACTAACAGATGTAGATGGCTTCCAAAGGTGGTAGATTCTACTAGATAAGGTTTGAATCCCAATTTTCCTACCCAATAGTTTAACCACGACCGTCTGAGCGATACTTTTGTACAAAACTTGATGAACCCCATTAGAGAATCTAATCGATGGTAACCCATCTTCCGTTCCAATGGTAACATCACCCTCCAAAAACAGCAAATCATCATCAGCTTTACCATGCAAACTCCTACCCACTAATTTCGTAGAGCCTACTAACATATCTTTAAAAGACACTCGCTCATTGAACAGTCTATCAAACCCTTAGGACTCTCAAAATCATCCACTGCCATGGTATGATCTATCTCTTCAAACTGGTCATCTCTCATACAAACCTTCTTAGTGGCCTTATCTTCTACCATTGACAATAGAGAACGGCTTGGAGCGTCAGCCATGATAAAACAAACCACTATTTTCAAATCAAAACTTTTGAATTTCATTAATTTAACTTCATAATTTCAAACAATCCATTATTTATTTTTTATCAATATCTTAATCTAATATATATTAATGACTGATTTACATACAATTAATGAATCCAATTAAGTCAAAGTTTTGTTCATGTTAGCCGGAATATGGGAGAAGGTATAAAAATGTAAGTTTTGTTTGATTACAGCAAGGTTGAAAAAGTCAAATGTTTAGTAATCACTTAATTTGTAGATCCATTGCATTGTAAAAGGTAATGCATGCATGAACCATTTATTAGGAACATATATGTCTTAATATAATCAATCTATCACATCCGAGGATATATACACCTTTTGAACTTTTTTTTTAATTATTTAAAATAATTAAATATGTTTTAAAAAGCTGAAATAGATTGATGGGAAGTTACTTAAACAATAATATTAGTTTAAATAAAATTACAAATTCTGTGAAAATTATATATTTAAAATATAAACTTATTTTTAAAAATAACATACGAAAGGGATGATTTAAAATTAATTAATAATAATATAATATATATGATATTATAATAAAAATAGATTAATTTAGAAATAAAATTAGATTAATATATACCAAATATGCGTATTAAAGTTTCATATAAAAACTAAGGATTGTTTTAGTTTAAAGGCTTAAACAATAAAATTGTACCTAAACTATACTAGTTTTCCTAATTTGTTATCTAAATTCTTTTTTTTTTTTTGTCAGAACTGGTACCTAAACTATTAACCCGTTACTCATTTTACCTGTGAAAAATAAATAGAACACCGGCAATGAAAATATATAGCAAAAAAAAAGAAATAAAAATAAAGAACACACAGATTTTTATGTGAAAACCTTTCGGGAAAAACCACGGGCAGAGGAGAAGAAAATGCACTATGTCGAATTCGAATGATTACAAGAGGAGTAGACTATGTCTATTTGTAGGCTTGTAAAACCATATTCTAATAGAAGTGTAGTAAGATTAAAACGCCTTATTCTAATTAATATCAAATAGATGGAGTTTAATAAGGTTTAAAAAACCTTATTCTAAAATAAAATAAGTGTATGGATTTTACTTTTATTTTATAGGGATTTTACTTTTATTTTATTTTATAGGGATTTTATAGGGATTTTACTTTTATTTTATTTTACTAGTATATTTTATTTAAATAAGGATTTGGGTCACTTAATTCTAACAATCTCCACCTTAACACGAATTCTCAATTAACAAGTTCTTCATCGTGAACTCTTAACGAACAAGTTCTCCACCTCTTCTATAAAACCCCTTAAAGGTTTAACTTCAACAATGAACACCAATCAAGTCTAAGCAATGCTCAAACTTGGTTATAGGAAGTGACTTAGTCATCTTATCTGCAGGATTTTCATGAGTACTAATTTTGCTCACAACAATATCACCACGAGCAATAATATCACAAACAAAATGATACCGAACATCAATGTGTTTTGTTCTCTCATGAAACATTTAATCTTTTGTAAGGAAGATGGCACTCTGACTGTCACAAAATACTGTACTGATTTAAAGGTTTTCATTAAGTTCACTAAAGAGTCCCTTCAACCAAATAGCTTCTTTACAAGCCTCAGTAATCGCCATGTACTCAGCTTCAGTGGTAGACAAAGCGACTGTAGTTTGCAAAGTAGCTTTCCAACTGATTGCACAACCTCCGATTGTGAAGACATAACCTGTGAGATATCTTCTTCTACCAAGGTCTCCAGCAAAATCAACTTCAACATACCCAATGACTCCATCTTTAGTTCTTCCAAACTGTAAGCAAACATCACTAGTACCTCATAAGTATCTTAAAATCCACTGAGTTGCTTTCCAATGTTCTTTACCGGGATTTGTCATGTATATGCTAACTGCACTGACTGTATATAATAAATCTGGACGTAAACAAGCCATAGCATACATGAGAGATCCCACTGCACTGGAGTATGGAACATGTGACATGTACTCAATCTCATCATTTGATTGTGGAGACAAAGTCAATGAAAGTCTGATATAGGTTGTGATCGCTAAAATCAGAGCTTTAAAATTTATAAAAGAATGATCGAACCTGGAAACTAACTTTGACAACGATTAAAGGCAAGTGTACCTATCGAACAGTAGTATAGCTTAGGCAAGACCGGATTGTCGAACCCAAAGGAACTAAAAGTACTAATACTAACTTTCCTTTTATTATTTAGCCTTAAAAATAAAGTGAAGTTGTTTTAATCTAAATTAATGAGGACTAAGCTAAGGATAAAGACAAAAAGAACGAATTGGAAAATAACTTGAAGAAAAACTCAATTGATCACGACAATACCCTCAGGAAGAATCCACCTAGACTTCACTTGTTATCTAACCCTGAATTATATGATTTATTTACTTAACTTGATCCGTAGGGCTCCCTAACCTATATTAAACCCTCTCTCGAGGCGAATAACGTCTAACCCTAGGCTAATTAGTGGAACTCTCGTTCTCTTATAATAACCCCCTAGAATAGCAGTAAATCGATCTGTGGATTCCCATATTAGGTTTCACCCTAATCCGGCAAAATCTCATAACCCTATCTCTAGGCGTTCGATCAACTCCGCTTAATTACGCTAGATCTACTCTTAAGCAGGGTCTATTCCTCCTCCACCTAAGCACATCAGATTTGAATTAAGCATGCATAATTAAGAACAAACTAAGTGATTATCATAAAATTCAGAAATTAAATAATAAGATTCATCTAGGTTTCATCCCCTTCAGGTATATGAGGGGTTTAGTTCATAACTAAGAAAGAAAACATCTCAAGAGAAAAGATAAAGCAAAACATAAGAAATCCCTAAAACTCCCTGAAGGAATTGAAGGAGAATTTCGCCGTCTTGAGTATAATCCCAGCTTCTTGGGATGGATCAACTGGCTAACTTCGAGCGATTCCTACAATTCTGACCTTTCCGGCTTGGCTCCTTGGCCTAGCTCGACTCCACTTTAATGGTGGCACTTGGGGGATATATATATAGGCTCTTTGGAATGCGATTCTTTCTCCCTAAGTATTCTTTTCCGACTGAAATTACTCATTCTGACGACAGAGGCATGTCCATGTAGCACGCCCGTGTGGATCGACTTTAGGCCGTGTTCGGATTTCTTAATGAGGCACGGCCGTGTAAATTGGGCGAGAGGCCGTGTTCTAGATGATTGGTTTGGCAGGCTGTGTCAATTCCGTGATATGGTCCAATTACTCCGTTTTGGGCCCGTTTTATGTTCTTTTCATCCTCGAGTGCTTTTTTGGGTATAAGACATGAAAAGAAAGGATTAAAAGCACCTTTTTACATAAATCAAGGGATAAATCATCCAAAAGCATACTAAATATGGGCTTAAAATATGTTGCTTTTACGGTTTATCAAATACCCCTACACTTAAGCTTTTGCTTGTCCTCAAGCAAAATTCTCAACTACAATTAAAACGAACTTTCCATGATTCATAATTCCTATCAACAATGCCTTATCCTAATTCATAGATAATTTATACATGGATAATTCAACTTAAAGATTCCTAAGGATTCAAACAAGATAAGTCATTCATTTGTAACACGAAAACTTAGGTGTCTTCCCTTATCTAAATGAGTACCTTTAATTCAAAACTGACAAGGATTGACATCCTCACAAAAGATTCACTCATATCACTCAAAAAGTGTTTAAGGGTCAAGATTAAGCACTCATAAGTCGAACCTGAAAAGTTAATCCCATAGGCTTGCCTGAAAATCAAATCTCCACCATTATAAAATGAAATGATAACAGATCAAAAGGTCTTTGTTAAGGTTGTAACGGGGCTAGGGTTAAAGGTGTGGATAAAGGCTTGAAATTAGAAGGTTAGAATCGAGATTGAATTGATAAGGTACCTACCTAAAAATTTTGGAGATAATAATTACATCAACTGAAAATAATAATAAACCTACGAGCTTTTTCTTTTGATAATTCGACTTTAACTTGTATAAGCTCACTCCTCATAATACTAATACTGACTATACTTTGATTTTTTTTCATTAAGAACAAACTAAGTAAAGACAACTTCAAATAATAATAATTCATAAAAACTTAGGTAACTAATCAAATTATATCTCGATTAAAGGGTAGTCAAAATGAAGGGTGATAACAAATACAAAGGGTTTTTGGGTTAATATTAGCGGTTGAGTCAATAAAAAGGGTTGTTAGGCTCAACGGGGTTCACTAGGGGTTACTTATCAGGGTAGGCTTTGTAATGGAGTAAGTGGGTTAAAACCTAGATGCCTTTATCATCTCGATATATCAAATCATAACTGTGGTCTCAACATGTATAAACGAGGCAAGTTCTAGAATAACAGTTCATAGTTGATACACTCATTATCAATAAAGTGAGCACGAAAAAGAATTATGCTCTATAAGGCTCAAAATCTCACAAAAATTATGGGTTTTTTTTTTACATCAACCTTATAAATTTCAACTTCAAGATAACATTCAAATTCAGGTTAACAACCTAAAAATTTTAAATTTTTGAAAATTAGACTTATCATGCTTGATTCCCTAGTATTCTTCAAATTTAATCATCAATGCACAATTAACTATGACTTATTCAAAAATATATCAATAAAAATCATAAATCATTAGAAATTTCATCTTAATTAGTAATATGAGAAAATTACTTTCAAACAAGATTAAATTCAGGGATTTTGAGAACAATGCAGAAAGTTAGGCATTTTTATCCTCATGGTTTGAGAATAATGAAGAAAGTTAGGCATTTTCTCAGAATAGCTATTCACCCCCCCACACTTAAGATGTACATTGCCCTCAATGTACAAAGATACATAATAACATTTAAGGGATAAATCAAAAGAGAAGGGGAAGGAATTACTCCTTGAATTGTGGTTGTTTTCCCGGAGGAGTGTCTTTGGTGGCGGTGATGGTTGGTCTGGATGACGAACCTGCGCTAGATGAAGAAATTGGGTAGTGCTCTGAGAAGTAGCCAGGATTTATTAAGACCTAATTAAAATAAACTAAGTATATATTTAAAAATAAGAAAGATAAAGAGAGAGGAAACAAAAATGTAAACGAAATGAAAATAAAAGATAAATGGACCGAAGAGTCCTTATTGTTGAATAGTTCGCGAGGTAGGTGTGACCTCTAAGGCTGGGGAGGTGCTGGCGGTGGCAGAAGTAGCGTGGTTATCGTGGTGGTCGGCGTGATTCTCAAGTAGCCTTTCGAACCTGACACTACGAAACTAAACTAAGCTAAACTAAATTAAGCATAAGAGTAGCAAAGAAAAGGAGAATGAAAGGAAAGAGAAACAAAAAATAAAAACTAAATGGTTTCAAAGACCCTTGGCCTGTTGGTTGGATGAAGCTGCCTGCATGAACTCATGTACATCATCCTCTTTTACGGAGTTTGGCCTTTTACGCTTCTTTGGCATGGTTCCGGCGTAGCTCAAGAGGCTGGACACTTTTTCTAAGGAAAGGGAAAAATTTTGAAAGAAAAAGAAGGAAAAATGAGATGGGGAGGGGGGGAAGGACTGTGGGGTTTAAATAAAATTTAAAACCTGGCATGTTCCCACGCCCGTGGTCTGAGGGCGTGTCGATTTACACGGTCGCCTCGCACGACCGTGTTTTGGAGTGTGTTGTTACCCCGTGCCCGTGCTTCATCCATCCACGCCCGTACTTTGGAAGTTAGTATGTAGGCACAGTTGGGAGCCATGGGCATGTGTTGGTCGTGCTATGTACCGTGTCATTCTGTCGGTACCCGTAGGGAAGAGTGGTTGGATCCGTGACATCGGGAGGTAGTTGAACTGGTTCGCACGTCCTCTGCTTTGGCAATATGAAGATTCCAGTAGTTCACACGGCCACGGACACGGCCGTGTGTAAGACCGTGTGGCCTGGAAATCTGCACTTCTTGTTAGATTAAAAGAGAAAAGAAAAAGGAAAAATAATGTAAAAATGAAAACAAATGCAAAAATTAGTAAAGTTAGTGCTCGGGGTTGCCTCCCGAGAAATGCTCGTTTGTAGTCTTAAGCTAGACTTTACTCGTGTTTGAGAAATTCAGGGAGGTTTAAAGGTTTGAATATTTTCCCTCATATTATCCGTTTTATGTTCATTGTATGGTTCAGGTCGAGTAGCATTTATTTTAAGAGCATCAAAATTAAGATTGCTTACCTCGACTGTCTTATGCAGTAGAGCATTGATTACCTTAAAAAGGATTTCTTTGTTTGTGTCAGGGTCCAGAGGAGATAGTCGTAGGTTTAATAATACTTGATCTTCACTTTTGGACTTGCCTATCTCGTAAAGTGGTTTAACTTTGTTTCTTGTATCTCTAATTTTTCCTTAAAGTGTGTTTTCCACTTGTCTAAGTCGTTAATTTGAATCATTTGCTCCTCGTGAGTTATTTCTTTGTTGGTACTAAACTGAAGATCAGGTTCAATCGTGCCCTTTTTCGATGGTTCCTCTGATTTTACCTTTTATGGTTCTGGTTCTTCTGTCACCTGTGTCTTCTGTCTATCCAATCTGTTGACCCTAAGGCTTTGTTCCTCATGTACTTTCTCTTTGGTGATTTGGGTTTTAGGAGTTAGCTCATGGTTGTGTCCTTGTGATGTTTCCTGCAATGAAGGTTGAATAATTTGATTATCATCTGTATTGACTTTCTTACCTCCATCGATTGTTTCCCTGGCCGAGTCAAGAGCTTGAAGACTGATTGATTCGTCACCTATACGAAGTATGAGTTCTCCTGTGGCAACGTCAATTTTAGTCTTGGCAGTTGCTAGAAAAGGTCTTCCTAAAATTAAGGGGATCGGATTGTCCTCATCCATGTCTAAAGCAATAAAATCTACTGGGAAAACAAATTTATCGATCTTTACGAGAACATTTTCGATAATGCCCCTAGGAATTCTAACAGTTTTATCAGCTAATTGAATACTCATCCTAGTTTGTTTGGGTTTCCCTAAACCTAGTCGTTTAAATAATGTATAAGGCATGACGTTTATGCTTGCTCCTAAATCAGCTAACGCATTATCAATAGTTAAACTACCAATTAAATATGGAATTGTAAAACTCCCTGGATCTTTTAATTTCTGTGGTAGTCTATTTTGTAGAATTGCTGAGCACTTTGCGTTGAGTTCAATGTGTGGCTCTTCGTCTAATTTGCGTTTGTTTGTCAAGAGCTATCTTAAAAATTTCCTCGAGTCTGGCATCTGAAAAAGAGCTTCAAGAAGAGGTAAGTTAATATGTAATTTCTTTAAAAGTTTAAGAAACTTACCGAATCGCGTTTTTCCAATCGTCTCTTTTTAATGCTTCAGGGTAAGGTATGCGAGGTTGGTACTCCTTAATTACCGGTTTTGGCCTTTCTTGTTTTACCTTGATTTTACCTTTTTCTTCCGTGGTTTCTTGTTGTGGGATGGGTTCATCTATTTCTGTATTTTCTTAAGCTGCTATGGTTTGAATTTGCTCCTTTGGATTAATCTAAGTGTTGCTTGGTAGACGGCTTTGCGGTCGTTCTGACATTAGCTTTGCAAGTTGTTCGACTGCATTAGTAACTTCCTTCACTGACTTAGTGATTTCCCCGATTTGGCTCTCGTTGCTTTTGATTGTCCTCTTAGTTTCCTGGAGACGTTTTTCTGTGTCTACCGAGAACCTTGTCAGTATCTCTTCGAGGGTTGGTTTCTTCTCTTATGGATAGGGCTAGTTTTGGAAGTTTTGAAGAGGTTGTTTTCTTTGATTTCCTTGGTTTCCTTGACCTCCCCATGAAAATTTGGGTGGTTCCTCCAACCTGGATTGTAAGTGTTACTATAAGGATTATTATTAGATCTGAAATTATTACCTATATAGTTCATCTGTTTGCTCTATGCTTCCGGTTGGTAGAGTGGGTACTCAAGATTCACCACGGTTCCACTTGCGTCGTACTGCATGACTGGATGTACCTATGAAGAACACAAACTGTCAATCTTTTTATTCATCATCTCCATCTGCGTTGATAACATGGTTATTGTGTCTATGTTGAAAGCTCCGGCTGATTTTGTCGATTTCGTCCTTGTAACTTGCCACTGATAATTATTAAGTGACATTTATTCAATGAACTTGCATGTTGCTTCTAGAGTTTTATTATTCAATGTTCCACCGGCTGCTGAGTCGATTAGTTGCCTCGTTGAGGGGTTTACACTGTTATAGAATGTTTGGACTTATAGCCACAAAGGTAAACCATGGTGTGGACACCTTCTCAAAAAATCCTTGTATCTCTCCCATGCGTCGTATAATGTCTCTAAGTCCATCTGCACAAAAGAAGAGATACCATTCCGCAATTTGGCCGTTTTGGCCAGTGGGAAATATTTCATTGAAAACTTTTCGGTCATTTAATCCCATGTAGTGATTGACCCTCATTGTAACGAGTTTAACCACTGTTTGGCTTTATTTCTTAATGAAAAAGGAAATAACCGAAGACGTATGGCATCATCAGAAACGCCATTTATTTTGAAGGTATCACAGAACTCTAAGAAATTAGCTATATGAGTGTTTGGGTCTTTGTCCTGCAAACCATCAAATTGAACAAAATGTTGAATCATTTGTATTGTGTTCGGTTTTAATTCAAAATTATTAGTGGCTATAGCAGGCCTAACAATACTCGATTCTGCTCCTGTTAAATGCGGTTTAACATAATCAAACATGGTACGTAGAGCGTTGCGTTCCCCCACATCGTGTGGTGGTAGATTAATCTCATCCATCCCTTCAGTAGGATTGGACCTATCTTCTTCCCCTCCTTCTGTATAGTTTAGGGCTCGCCTGATTTCTCGGCGATTTCTTCGAGCGGTAGCTTCAATATCACTGTCGTATACTAAAGGTCCTCTTGGGTTCCTTCTAGTTATAAACTAGAGGTACCTGAAAAGAAAAGAAAGAGAGAAAAATTAGCAAAATTAAAAATTAAACTAAAAATAGAATAAATTGCTGAAAATAAAAAATAATGGCTAAAGTAATAAAAATAGAGTTTTCTTTATATTTTAGTTCTCCGGCAACGGCGCCAAAAACTTGGTCGCTGAAATCAGAACTTTAAAATTTATAAAAGAATGATCGAACCTGGAAACTAACTTTGACAACGATTAAAGGCAAGTGTACCTATCGAACAGTAGTATAGCTTAGGCAAGACCGGATTGTCGAACCCAAAGAAACTAAAAGTACTAATACTAACTTTTTTTTTATTATTTAGCCTTAAAAATAAAGTGAAGTTGTTTTAATCTAAATTAATGACGACTAAGCTAAGGATAAAGATAAAAAGAATGAATTGGAAAATAACTTGAAGAAAAACTCAATTGATCACGACGATACACTAAGGAAGAATCCACCTAGACTTCACTTGTTATCTAACCCTGAATTATATAATTTATTTACTTAGCTTGATCTGTAGGACTCCCTAACCTATATTAAACCCTCTCTCGAACCGAATAACGTCTAACCCTAGGTTAATTAGTAGAACTCTTGTTCTCTTATAATAACCCCCTAGAATAGCAGTAAATCGATCTGTGGATTCCCATATTAGGTTTCACCCTAATCCGGTAAAATCTCGTAACCCTATCTCTAGGCGTTCGATCAACTCCACTTAATTACGCTAGATCTACTCTTAAGCAGGGTCTATTCCTCCTCCGCCTAAGTACATCAGATTTGGATTAAGCATGCATAATTAAGAACAAACTAAGTGATTATCATAAAATTCAGAAATCAAATAACAAGATTCATTTAGGTTTCATCCCCTTCAGGTATATGAGAGGTTTAGTTCATAACTAAGAAAGAAAACATCTCAAGAGAAAAGATAAAACAAAACATATGAAATCTCTAAAACTCCCTGAAGGAATTGAAGGAGAATTCCACTGTCTTGAGTATAATTCTGGCTTCTTGGGATGGATCAACTGGCTAACTTCGAGCGATTCCTACAATTTTGACCTTTCCGGCTTGGCTCCTTGGCCTAGCTCGACTCCCCTTTAATGGTGGCACTTAGGGGATATATATAGGCTCTTTGGAATGCGATTCTTTCTCCCTAAGTATCCTTTTCTGACTGAAATTACTCATTCTGACGACAGAGGCACGGCCATGTAGCACGCCCGTGTGGATCGACTTCAGGCCGTGTTCGGATTCCTTAATGAGGCACGACTATATAAATCGGGGGAGAGGCTGTGTTCTAGATGATTGGTGTGGCACGGCCGTGTAGTCTCTGGGCCAGGCCGTGCCAGTTCCGTGATATGGTCCAATTACTCCGTTTTGGGCCTATTTTATGTTCTTTTCATCCTCGAGTGCTTTCCTAGGTATAAAACATGAAAAGAAAGGATTAAAAGCACCTTTTTACATAAATCAAGGGATAAATCATCCAAAAGCATACTAAATGTGGGCTTAAAATATGTTGCTTTTATGATTTATCAGGCTGCTAAAAGAGCACTAACAAGTTTATCACTCTGTATATTGAACCTGGAAAGAACTTTCTCAATGTACCATTTCTAACTGAGGTACAATTTACTTGCTTTTCTATCTCTGAGAATCTCTATACCAAGTTTCTTCCTTGCTTGTCCCAAATCTTTCATCTTACATTCTTCACTTAGTTGGGCTTTAACCTTTCTTATCTCTCATATATCTTTCGTTGCTATCAACATGTCATCAACATAAAGGAGTAGATACACAAAAGAACCATCACTGTTTTTCTTAAAGTAAACACAACTGTCAAAGCTACTTCTTTTGAAATCATAAGAAGTCATAAAGCAATCAAACCTCTTATACCACTGTCTTGGTGACTGTTTCAAACCGTAAAGGGACTTTTTTAACAAACAAACATAATCATTTTTTCTAAGACTGTAAAACCCTCTGGTTGTTACATGTAAATATCCTCATCAAGTTCTTCATGCAAAAATGTAGTTTTTACATCTAACTGCTCAAGCTCTAAACCATGCATGGCCACAATACCAAGCAAAGCTCGAATCGAACTGTGCTTCACAACTGGGGAGAACACATCTGTGAAGTCCACTCCTGGAATTTGATTGTAATCCTTTGCAATAAGCTTTGCTTTATATCTGGGTTTTCAACTCTTGGAGTTCCCTCTTTCTTTTTAAACACTCATTTACAACGAACAATCTTTTTACCTTTAGGAAGTTTTACAAGATCCCATGTTCTGTTTTTGTGGAGTGATTCCATCTTCTCTTATATAGCAAACATCCATTTTTTTGAGTCTTCACAGCTAACTACCTCAGAATAATTAGATGGCTCTTGGTTTGCATCTATATCTTCAGCCGCATTTAAATCATAAGCAACTAGATCAGCTTCGGTATACTTCTTTGGAGGTTTAATTTCTCTTCTACTTTTGTTTTTGGCGATAGAGTATTGTGGTGAAGAAGTAACTTTATTCTGAATTTCTTACTGGCTTGAGGAGTCGACTCTGTTATAGATTCTAGATTAATCTGATGCTCCACCTGCTTTTGATTTTCTTTATTGGAAGAGTCTTTAAGAGCTAAGTTAGGTAGCATATCAGTTTCATCAAAAACAACATTCTGCTAATCACAACTTTTCTATTTCAAGACACCATAACTTATACCCTTTTACACCAGCTTTATAACCAAGAAAAACACATTTAATGGATCTCGATTTCAATTTTCTATTATTAACATGAGCATACGCAGGACACCCAAAGATCTTTAAATCAGAATAGTCAGCAGGATTACCATACCATACCTCTTGTGGAGTCTTTTTCTCAATGGCAATGGATGGAGATTGATTGATCAAAAAACATGCAGTAAAGGCTGCTTCGGCCCAAAATGACTTTGGTAAATTGGTATTTGACAACATACATCGAACCTTCTCCATGATCGTTCTGTTCATTCATTCTGCAACGCTGTTTTGCTGTGGAGTATGACGAACTGTCAAGTGTCTCACGATCCCTTCTGACTTGCATAATTTATTAAACTCATCAGAACAGAACTCTAAGCCATTGTTTGTGCGGAGGTATTTTATTTGTTTTCCCGTTTGTTTTTCAATTATAGTTTTGCAAGACTGAAATTTGGAAAACACATTGCTTTTCTGCTTCAGGAAGAACGCCCAATCTTTTCTAAAAAAATCATCAATAAAAGTTAGCATATAATTAGCTCCACTTCTCGAAAGTACTCTAGATGGCCCCCACAGATCAGAATGAATATACTCCAACGTTCCCTTCGTGTTATGGATTCCTCTGATAAATCGAACTCTCGTTTTCTTCCCAAAAACGTAGTGCTCATAGAACTTCAGTTTACAAATTCCATGTCCATCAAGAAGTCCTCTTTTGCTCAATTCTGCCATGTCATTCTCACTCATATGCCCTAGGCCCATATGCCAAAGTTTAGTAATATCATCATCTAATAAGGAAGAGGAAGCGGTAGCTGTATCACCAGTAACAGTAGAACCCTACAAAATATATAACTTAGCAGTCTTTCTCTACCCTTTCATCACAACGAAGAAACCTTTGGAAATCTTCAAAACCCCACTTTCAGTTGTGTATTTGTACCCTTTTGATTCAAGAGTACTCAACGAAATTAAATTTCTCTTCAATTCTTGAACATGTCGCTCGTCATTAAGTGTGCTGACAACTCCTTCAAACACCTTAACTTTAATCGTTCCAACACTTGCAATTTTACACGAAGCATTATTTCCCATCAAAACAACACATTCAGATACTATTTCGTAAGTTGTAAACCAATCCCGATTGGGACTCATGTGGAAGGTGCAGCCCGAATCAAGGACCCACTCCTCGCTCACTTTAGAATTGTTGACAGAAGCGACTAAAAGTTCATCATCGCTGTAGTTTCTACAACATCAACTTTACCAGAATTTTCTAGTTGTTTTTCCTTTTGATTCATAGTCTCCCGTTTGATCTTATTATATAGCTTAAAGCACTCAGATTTAATGTGCCCTTTCTTCTTACAAAAGTTACAAGTTTTACCTCTGTTTGAAGACTTCGATCTACCCTTAGATTTACAGCGATGATTTTATTCTTGTGTCCTTCCACGATCATCATCAGCATTTTGATCTTTTCTCTTACGAACAATGAGACCATTTCCCTGAGAGTCGGTTTTAACCACAAGATGCTTCATTTTATCATACGAGGTTAAAGAATCATAAACCTCATTAATTGTGAGAGATTCAAGGCTTTATAAAATCGTGTCTCTAAAGGTTGAATAAGACGGGGGCAACGAACAAAGTAGAATCAACCCTAGATCTTCTTTGTCATACTAAACCTCCATGGCTTCCAAGTTTGAGAGAATTTCTTTAAACACTGTTAAGTGTTCGTGCACAGACGCACCTTCCTCCAAACGATGAGCATAAAGACGCTGCTTCATATGCAGCTTTCTAGTTAGAGTTTTTGACATACATATTTGTTCCAGCCTCTTCCATAATCCAGCGGCGGTCTTCTCCTTCATCCCATCATGTAAAATTTCGTTAGACAAATACAGATGTAACTGTGTTAACATATTTCGATCATTGCGCTTCTTCTCTTCCTCCGTCAATGTCGAAGGCATCTTATCTACCCCTAGTAGCGCTTCCTCTAAGTCCATTTGTGCAAGAACTGTCTGCATCTTTATCTGCCACAACACGAATCTAGTGTTGCGATCCAACAGCGGAATTTCATACTTCAAAGACGCCATTACCGTGATTGATATGAACAACCCAGAAGCTCGGATACCAATTTGTGAAAAATAAATAGAATGTTGGTAATGACAATATATCGCAAAAAAAAAAAAGAGAAATAAAAATAAAGAACACACAGATTTTTACGTGGAAACCCTTTCAGGAAAAGCCACAGGCAGAGGAGAAGAAAATTCACTATGTTGAATTCGAATGATTACAAGAGGAGTAGATTATGTCTATTTATAGGCTTATAAAACCATATTCTAATAGAAGTGTAGTAAGATTGAAACACATTATTCTAATCAATATTAAATAGATGGAGTTTAATAAGGTTTAAAAACTCTTATTCTAAAATAAAATAAAAGAAGTGTAATTCTATAGGGATTTTACTTTTATTTTATTTTATCACTGTATTTTATTTAAATAAGGATTCAGGTCACTTAATTCTAACATTACCCTAACTACTAGTCCCATTAGAAAAAACATTTCAGCTAATCATAACTTGCCACGTAGACTTCTATTTATTTTACTCATTTTCTTATATTTTCTTCTCATCAAGCAATTTTTACCAGATTTTCTTACATTTTCTCATCAACCAAACACCCAAAAAGCGTCCACCATTTTATCATTTTGAAGCTTCAACTGCTTATACCATGTTCAAGCTTTTAATCTTCTTCTTTTTTTCACCCAATTCTTTCTTTACATTTAAATTCAACAGATTTAAAAAGACTCAATTGGAAAGAAGCTGGAAATTTGTTGAATTTTGGGACTTTGTATCTTGTTTGGATAGGAGGAAAATTAAGGCCAGTTTGGCAATGCTTTTGAGAAGTACTTTTGAAAAGTGCTTTTTAGAAGTGCTTTTGAGAAGTATTTTTGAGAAGTGCTTTTGAAAAATTTAAGTGTTTGGCATTGCTGTCAAAAAGTACTTTTTGAGAAGTAAAATGTCTATTTTAGACATGATATTATAAAGTAACAAATATGTATTTAAATAATGTTCAAATTAGTTAATATTATGATATTTTAATAAAAATATAAAAAATAATTTATTATAATTTATTGTTAATATTTTAATAAATAATATTAATTTTAAATATTTGTAAGTAATTAATATTGATTAAAAACACAACAAAACAAAAAAAAAGTTACATCATTGTATGCTTTTTCAATGTTTCTCAAAATCAAATTAATAATATTATCAAATTAAGTTTCATGCTGTTGAGGAACATCTAAAACTAATATTACCGAGACTTATGAAATTGACCCTAATGCCATTTTTAAGTCAAAAACAAAGTACAAAATATACAACAGAAATTTCTTTGTGGCATCTGTAATGGGGACAACAAGGAAAAAATCTAAAAGAAAAAGTAATACAAATAGGATTTTTTACTAATAATTCTGCCTTTGTAGACTTATCACTGGCTTCATAATTTCCCTATTTTTATTTTCATAATCTTCTTCTTCTTCTTATTTTTGGCTATTGTACCCACAACATTCTTTCTTCTTCACTGCTTTTAATTTGTATCGATCTCCAAGTACTATCACAAGTTTTAAGCATACAGTCAGGTAATTTTCTTTCATTTGCTTAATTCGTGACATGCTTTTCTTTGCTTTTGATTATCTGCTACTGTTATAGCAGATAGCTTTGAAAGATTGCTTTTGATTTCTTTGCTTTTGAAAGATAGCTTTGAAAGATGGCAGGAATGGAAACACTGGAAAGAAAGAATCAAAATAACAAGAGGAAGCGGTAGACCCTCCAGTATTAGGTATCGACTAACCTCAATCCCCCAATTCAAAAAAATCAGAAGATTCAAACCCCCCAAATCCTCTGGAAGTGTTCACGTTTTGGAGAAGAAATAATAAAATGATAAAAAGGTAAATTAGCTGCCAAAAGTCCTTTTACTCTGAGAAAAGGAGAAATTTTTAGTTTCTTCATCTGTCAAAAAGTCCATCACAAACGTTGAAATATTTTTTCCACTGCCCTCCGTTCTTTATTCCTTTTTAGGGAAAAAGACTTTTGGACCCAAAAGTCCATCCCAAAAGTATTAACGAACGGGGCCTTAACACTAAAAGCGAGAAAATGAGAAAGAAAATCTTAACTCGATTGATTTGCAACTAGAGAAATACATCACCATCATTGCCTTTAATTCCTTCATATCTAATGTAAACTGTTCGAAAATCTGTTGATTTTCATATTTTACGTCATTAATTTTCTGTTTGATAAAATTCCCAGAACTTTCATTTTCTTTTCCTTTATTTCCATTCAAGGTTTTTTTCTTTTCATTTTTTAATAAAAAAAACAGTGCAAGTTATGATTGATTGAAATTTTTTTTCTAACAAGACTAATAGTTGGGGTAAAATAAATAACAATTTAATAATTTAAATACCAATTCTGACAAAAAAATTTATGTACTAATTTAGGAAAATTAGTATAGTTTAGGTACCATTTTATTGTTTAAGCCTAATTCAAATGATAAAAGAAAAAGTTTTATATACGTAATGTCTTTGGTTCAAATTTTATTATGAACAAATTTTTATTGATTTATAAAATATCAAAAGTCAAAAACACCTACATAATCATATAATTTACTTTGCAAATAAAATATTTTTTCGATAATTTCTTAACTGAGTTGGAACTGGTTGATGGGTGACACCAACTCAGTAAAGTATTTTATAAATAGTATAAATAGATATTAATTTTAAAGTAGATAACTATTTAAAAGAAAAAGCGTAAGTGGGTAGTTATTTAAAAATTTGAAATTAAATATATTTTTTAAAAAATAAATACTTAATTATCCTTATTTTGTTTTTTAAATTTTTAAAATTTTAGTGGTTTTGTAATTTCACCAATTAAGTTGGTTTCACTCAATTTGTGATAGCAAATTCAAATCATAAACTATAATAACTAAAAATTTTATCACACGCGTTTGCGTGTGGAAATCACATAATTAGAACATAAGTATGCGTTTAAAAATAATATAAAATAAATAAAATGTATGGTTTAAAACTAATAAACTATTTTTCTGTAACACGTCAAAATGTTATCATGTTGGTGAATGAAAAATTTAATATAAAAAATAATTATAAAACATTCGATATTAAATTTACTTGTGACACAAACTCAATAAATGACGTTATAAATATATATTTAACAATCGGGTGAAAACTTTTGTGTAAGAAGATTGAAATATATGTATATAAAATAATAATTAAAATGAAGTTTTAGTAGTGGTAAAGTTGAGATTTTATATATATACATATCATGAGTTCAAATCTCATCATTTGAAAGTTTTTATTTATATTATTTAAAATATAAAATATAATTTATAATTTATTTTAAAGATGTAAAGATAATTTAATAATTTCTCTAATTAAATTGATGTCGGGTTAACTTATAGGTTTAAATAATAGTATAGATATAATGGGTGAAAATTAAAAATTATATTAATAATAAATGAAAAAGAAGACCAATGATGGTGGTTATACATATGGACAGTTAAAAAAGAGAGGGTTGTTTTTAAGAATTACTAGAAATTATATCATTTGCGTTTGCATGTGAAAATTGTACTTAGAAGGTAAATATTATTTTAAAAATAACATATAATAAATAATGAAATGTATGATTTGAAACTAATAATAACATATGAAATAAATATGACATTAAAATGAAAAAAAAAAGATTAAATTATGAGTAAATGAAATTTAAACACGTAAATACATCATATTAAGAATACTAAATGTACTGCAATTGTTTATCATTATGTTGTCATCAATCTTGAATTAGTGCTGAGTTGACTTCTAATATCAATTTAACCAACAATATTATCAATACTAGAAATTCTATCACACGTATTTGCATGTGGAAACTACATACTTAGAACATATATGTTGGTTTAAAAATAACATATAATAAATAATGATACATACGATTTGAAGCTAATTAATTATAACATGAAATATGTATGGTATTAAAATGAAAAAATAGATTAAATTGTGAGTAAAACACGTATTAACAATATTATTAAAATATACAACTGATGGTGGTAATAAAATATGCCTAATACAATTAAAATATAAATATAATATTAGAATAGAACTTTAATTTAATGGTGACATTAATGCTTGGTTAATGAAAATAACAAGAGTTTAAACCAGCTCAGGTGCAAAATTCTTTTTATTGTTTTTAAAAATAAAAAAATTAAAATACTTTTGAACAATGTAACTTATTTTAATTATAGAATGATATTTTTGTAATTTTTCTATTCGAGTTAGTACCTGGTTGACTCGTGATACTAACTGAATGAGAAACTTAAATAGTAGTATAAATATTTTATTTTAAATTTTGAAAATGTAAAAGACGCATATTTCTCTTATAATCATTTTTTTAAAAATTTTGAGCGAGTGTGTTGATACTTAATTGACTCGTGATTATGGATTTTAAATTAATATAAATACATGAATGAGTTGACATACATTATGATTCCTTAAAGAAATAGATAAATTATGCTTATATGATAAATCATTAAAATAAATTACATAAACAAATTGACCAACCAAAATGAGGGGGGAAAAAAGAGCAAAAATAGATAGAAGCCCCTATAAGGCAATACATTTATAATTTATTTGAAAAGAAAAACTAGAATTGAAAAGTAAATGGAAATCATGTATACGTAAATGGCAAATTTCATTTCTTAAGATATATAATTAATTTGAATATGTTTGTGTGTAGGGTAGGGTAGGGTAGGGTAGGGAAGAATCTTAATTTTGTTTGATTTAAGTTTAGATGGGTTAGGGTTGAGCCAACTTCTTTGTTAATTAGCAATTGAAAGTCTAGAGCTAACTCAACCCACCCTCGAATTGGGCTTTTTCTACTTCAAAAGCTAAACCCACTGCCCACATTTTCAACCCAGCTTGCTTTGCAGCTTCGGGGCCAAGTCGGTGCTGGAACCAGTAGGGATCAGTCACTGGTCCACCCCAAGTATAGTCTTGTAGGCAGGCACCAAGCTATGCTTAGAAGATTACCATTTCGTGCATCACCCTGTCTAATAGTCTTTTGATGTTTTTAGATTACTAGAATTAACACCCCGCATACACCGGGGTCTTTTAATTAAAATGATTTTTTTATTAAATAAAATTTTTATTTTTATTTTTAAAATTTAAATTTAAATTTAAAATTTTATTTTTATTTTACTAATTATGTAAATTGAATTTATGATAAATGTTTCGCATTAGGTAAAATTTTTAAATAACCCATAAGTTAATGCATAAATCAATTATTTCAAATAACTCACTTAATAAATCATTTTAAGTAAATGATTTAAAAATAAAAATTTAAGAAAAAATCACTTTATATAACTCGTTTAAAAATGATAATTTATATTAGATTTGCAAGTAGATATTTTAAATTCATTATTTAAAAGGTATAATAACATTTTTGGTCCTCCAACTTTACAAAAGAAGTTATTTTAATTTTTTATCTCTTTTAGCTCTTAAATTTGTATTATTTGTCAAATTACCCCAAAATGAATAAAAAAAGTTAATGTTTGTTAACTTTGGTGGCATGACATACATGTAGATTGCCACATGTATGCTACGTTAGCAATTGATTAATTTTTAAAAAATAAAAATATTTTTAAATATTTTTTATAATTTTATGATAATTTTTAATTTTTCAAAATATTTTTTTATAATTTTTTTATTCACATGTATGCCACATCAATAAAGTTAACAAATATTAAATTTTTCACAAAATTTGAGATGATTTAATAAACAATACAAATTTAAAGGCTAAAAGGGACGACAAACTAAATGAAGGACTAAAGTGACTTTTTTTATAAAGTTGGAAGGAAAAAAAATCATTATAACATTTAAAGACAACAAAAAGAAGGTATTTTTAAATCAAATCTAGTGTGTGCTAAACATATCTTCTCTTTATATATCATATATATACTATTGAGGTTAATAAAATAGAACAAAAAAATTGTCATGCTTACCTTACAATTTTATTTTATACATGGCACAATTTATTTGAAATATTTATTTATAATTTGGGTAAATTATTCTTTTACTCCTTGTCTTTTAATTTTTTTTAAAGTTATTCCATATTTTTTGTTTAAATTTTTTATATATTAAATATAAAGTTGATTTTAAATAAATTATCTCTTTATTTCAAGATGTTAATTAAATTAATTTTTAATGTTATAATGTTACATTATTAACCTTAAAATATAGTTTTAAAATTTATATTAAATTTATATTTTTCAAATATAATAAAAGATAATTACATTCATTAATTAAAAGTTAAGCTAAGATAAATATAAAATTAAGAAATGAATATTAAAAATTTTAATATTAAAACAAACTAATTTAACAATATATAAAAAATAATAATCTGTAAGAAATTATTAATAATATTTTTAAAATTAAATAATATTAATATAACATATTCTAAATTAGTTAAATATTTTTAAAATTATTTGTAATTACGTTAATTTTTTAATTCATTAATGGTTTTTTTTGAATAAATTCATTAAAAACTTAAAAAACTAATATTAGAAAAGAATATCGTAAATTTAACATATACTATAATAGGGTTTTCAAATTTGGAAATTTCAGTTTGTTGGCTTAGTTAGTTATTTGACAAATTGCCAACCCATAATGTTGTCACGTGGATTTGTAAAGTCAACATAACTATCTAAGCCAACAAACTAACAACATTAAAATTTATTTCACAATAATGTCTATTAAGTTCAGATAGTTACGTATGGAAATTTAGACATTAAATTATGCTTTAATTTTATATAAATATTTTTGAAAGTCTATATCTTATCTTATCTTATCATATATACAATATACAGTGACAAAGTTAAAAGGTTGGTAAGACCCTATCTTCCTTAAAGGAAAAGTTTTCATTTAAGTCATTTTATGATTTATAAAATTTTAAATTAAGAATAGTATAATTGTACTTTGTCGCTGAAAAATAATAAGAAGGTTTATAACCAATTATACGAATTCCTCCAAATTAAGTTTATATAAATTTTTATAATTAAAAGTACAATATATTTCGACTATGAACCTAAATATTATAAATTTGATGTTAATTATGCAAATACTAAAGGTTTTCTTGCATCATATCATGGAGTATGATATCATTTGAGAGAATCGTGCCAAACACAAGTACCATAGACAGCTTGCGAATGTTTTAATTTAAGACATTCAAGTCTTCGAAATATAATTTAAGAAGACATAAAGAAAATGTTGGACCATATTAGCATGTTGCATATTCATAACTTGAATCATAGGAGGAATTGAGATGATCCATACTTGAAAGAGTACATGGAAGAAGGAGATCTTGATAATCTTAATGATGTAGATTCAAATTCAGATGATGATGAACTTGGTCTATGACCAATAAATGATGATAAGGAGCATATGTTAAATATTAAAGAGGGAATAACCCAACAAATATGCATTAGAACAATTAGATAAAATTGCATATGATGTTTACTCTTTTTTTAATTTTTATTAGTAATCATATTGTCAACTACTATTTTAGACTAGCATAATATATATGATGATTTGATTTTTATTTTTGTCACTTATTTAGAAATTATTTTATCATAATAATAAATATTTATACTAATTAATATGTTTTAAAAATATAAATTATGTATCTGTTGTAATTACAATTTGTACTATCAAACATGACATAATGAATTACAATATAATTACACTTCGTCAGCCAAACACGTCTAGAGAATTACAATTTTTTTGTATTTACAGGAAAATGTAAAATATTTACACTTATATTCAATTACTTTGTGTTATCCAAACATATAGTAAGAAAACGTTAACTAATGTGGATAGTCCATATAGCAAAATGTGTCACTTTTCATGTATACCTCTTTCCATTTTTAAATACAAACGTTATTGAATTTAATATGAATTACCCAAAAAAAGAAAAAATTGATGTGAATTATAAAGCAACAAATGGAACCTTAATATTTGGATTAACAATTTCAATACGTATATGTTTTTTTTTTTTTTTAATTCATTCAATGCGTGTATGTATATATACATATTAAAAGAAATAAAAGTAAATTTCTAATCACACAATTCTACTATGAGTCAGATCTTATTCCAGACTGTTGAATAGAGAAAAGATTGTATAAAATTGATTCCACATCATTTCTATACTTTTTCCAATAGGAGAATAACAAATCATATTTTTCCTCTTGATTTTTAGCATTTTTAGTTAGATTTAAATTTTTATCAGGAGGAAAAAGTTGAAAATCAAGAGGAAAATTTTGATTTGTTATTCTTCTATTGGAAAAGGGATAAGGATGATGTGGAATCTCAGTTTCATACAATTCCTTCTCCTATTGAATATCATTTTTTAGTAGATTTCGAAAACCCTTTAAGTGGCTCAACAAAGTAACATTTCACATTCAAATCTCCATTCGACATCTTTGCTATGTAATCCGCAACCTTATTTTGCTCCCTCATAACATGTCGAAATTTAACTTACCATTCCTTCAAAATCATAGTATGTATACGTCGAATTTCTAAAATATTGCTATCAACCTCATATCCATTACTAACCACATCAATATAGCATTATCACTTTCTACTTCAATTTGTTGGAACCCTTCATGCCAAGCAACCACAAGTCCCTCATAAAGTGTCCTTGCTTCCGTTTAGAAAATGCCAGATCTGCCAATTCTCATGACAAAACTAAATAATCAATTCTCCTTATGATCCCGAATCACACCACCCACAGCAGCAGAAGATGTATGTTTGGGTACACTGCCATCAATATTAACTTTAACCCACCCCAGAGGCGGCGGCTGCCAATACTCTTTGGTGTAATCACTACAATAAATATTATTCACCCTTACTGAATTAGAAATGTTGAGAGCCCAAGCGATACTAGTTGCGATCAAATCCATGATACTGTAACTAGCTCTTTTAAAAATAAAATCATTCCTATGCTTCCAAATCAACCAAGAAACAATCGGAAATAAGGTTGGCCATTCACCAACGATTGTGGAACTATAAGACTTGAGCAAAATCATTTTAATCCAGTCTTCCAGGGATGAAGGAAAAAAGAAAGCCCAGTCATGTTGTGGTACCAACGATTTCCAAATGTTAGCTGCAAACGGGCAATCACGGACTACATGGGTCCCTGTCTCAACTAAAGCATCACATTATGGACAACACCCTTCATCAGTCATTCTTCTCTTTACCCTTACCTCATTGGTAAGAAGGCGATTTCGCAACAGTAGCCAAAGGAAAGTTTATTTCCTGTAGAATCAGGTCTATAGTGACCAAAGAACTTGCTGATTTTGCCTTATCCAGGAAGGCAAAAGGTAAAGCTCCTATTGTAGCGAAATAGAACAAGAAAAGGAAGACATTGGAGGATAGTCCTCCTAATACCTCGACTGACTCTAGTTTGGAGTCCAGTCCTTTCAATAATACTCTACTTAGGTCTACGATGATACCTCGAACCAAGAACTCCAATTTTTTACCTCAATAATTCAAAAATAATAATTAAATATCAAAATGGGTTATCCTACAAATAAATTATTAAAATAGATCATTTATTACAGTATTTTTTAGTGTCACTTGATTAATTGGTGGTACTAAATGAATTTTTTTAAAAAAAATGACTTTTTATTGGTGCCGCTAGATAATTGACGACACCAAACTAAAATGTCATTAGTGATTATATTTATTATATTATAAAATAGCTATTTTAGCTTAGGTGGTAGAGTGTAAAATTTAGTGGTTGCGAGTTCAATTCCCACATATCTCATTTTATTTTTTTCCTCCAAAAGGTAAGTTTATTATGTTTTGACAAAATAACACTATTTGTGGGAATCAAACAATTAGTTTATAATATGGTGAATATAATAACTAATTGTATTGTAGCTTTGTGCTACCAATGTGTTAAGTGGCACCAATAAAAATTAAAAAAAAATCCATGGCGGCATCAAAAACTATTGTAGCAAACGATCTATTTTGATAATTAATTTATAGGGTGACTCAATTTGGTATTTAATTATTATTTTTGGATTATTAAGGTAAAAAGCCTTCTTTCAAAAAAGCAGAAAGAAAGAATATTGGTGATCAGGAATAAAGTGTTAGGCTGTTGAGACCTACAAAAATAGAACCTACTTGAAAAATATAAAATAGTAGATAGCAGCAAGTAGAGTCGTATCTATAGAGATCAGTGATAATTTTATTTCTTCAATAAAAACAAAAATAAAAATAAATGGGGTTTAAAATTAAAAATTAAAATTAAAATTAGAACAAAGTAAAGAGATATTGTAAAATAAAATAAAATCAATGAGGAAAAACTCTGGCCAAAAGTAAAATCTCCGTTTGATTCGTAGATTCGATCATCAATGCAAGGATAATTTTAATGCCTTTAATAAATTAGTTCTTGCTAACTCAGTGTTAGGTCACCAATCTCTCATTACTTGTTCGATAACCAAGAGGTAGGTTGTTTGAAATTACTTTCCTAATCGATAAATAACCCTGTAACTCAGCGCCCAAGATTTAACTTATGGGCAACATTAGGAACGATAGAGGTCTAATTCTAACCAACAAACTCACCTTAACAGGGTCCATTAAAGCTAGATCACATATCCACACCCCATAAACGTAAACTACAACATTAACGAGTTATGCAGTTCGTCACTAGGATTAGAATGAATTAAACAATTACGTATTTAACTATTCTAATTGACAAGGTAACCATTCTAAGATATCAAATACCGCTCGGATATCTAATAAACCTGAGCATTTGTAATTAAAACAGAAGATGCATGAATACTAAAGAATAAAGAAGAATTAAAACGCAAGTTAGGTCTCACGAATTCATTAAATCAAACTTCGATAAAACCTTTGACTAGAAAAGAGGGTTTAGTAATCCATAAAATAAAGAAACCAAATAAAACTAATAACGGCTATATCTCAACCAATAATGTTTATTTATAAGGCAAAAAAAATATTGGAGAAAATACAAAGTGCCCTTAATTACAAAAAGCGGAATTTTTCAAGATATCTTGGCAATTTTTGCGTCAAACTTTTCGATTTTTTTTTGGATGTCTTCCTGACGTTTTGGGGCTTAATTTGTGAAATGCCTTTAGATAGATCTTTCAATTGCCTTTGAATTAGTATATTATGGGTCCAAAACAGACGCTGGTAGCTCATGTTATGGCCAAAATATTGAAGCTACATTGTCTTGAAAGTCCAATCCATAAAAACTTGTCTAAATAAACTTTAAGCTTATTTTTCTCCAATTATTCCCTAAATACACAATAAATTAAATATAAGTATAAATAATATAATTAAAAACATAAATAGCATAATTTAAGGGGAGAAATATCACAAATAAATAGATAAATTACACACTTATTATGATCTCACACACTCAAACCATGCTTGTCCTCAAGCATGAAACTAATGCAAAAGGAAATGCAAATGTAACCTAAAGAAATACTAAAATCGAATTCACAATTAAAAATATAATTATATACCAATGAAACAAGTAAAAATATTTTCATGGATAGAATCGAAATCCTATATGCTAAACAAAATATAGTAGCAACAACAATTAAGAACAATTAGGAAGAATTAGAAACAATAGTTCTGTGTGCTTGTGTGTGGTTGTCTCCTCTAATAATATGCAATGTGTAAGAGATATTAGAAAAATCAAAAGAATATTTACGAATTTCAACATGCTTTTGAAAGTCACTAGATTCCTAAAATCCACAATTCCAATTGAGCATAAAGTATCAAACTTTTTTTCTTTCAACTACACCACAAAAAATTATTAACTAGCAAGAGATTAAAGCACAATTCAAGTAATATAGCCATTGAGGTCTCTTTTCTTTCCCCAGTCAAGTTGAAGGACCCGTTCGTCATTCTCACGTTCCAAATTTTCCAAGGTCTCTTCTCCTTTATCGTTTTCTTTCCCCATGTCTATCTCATCTAATTCAGCTTCAGTCAACATCTCACTTTCTGAATTATCAGGTCTGACTTCTAGTGGTATGACTTCTCTCTTAACAGTTTCTAGCTCTTGACCCATACCTCATGCATGCTCGTTACTTCTTACCTTCTCTAGTATGACAACTATTTCCTGGCCTGCCTTTGACCAAATACTTCCACCTGCTATAATATCAAACTGTCATTTATTCTACCCATCCAACCCGTCATAGAAATGATGCAATTGTATAGCCAGGTCAATACCTCCTCCTAATATTTCCCGTGTACAGGCCCAAATTTTCCCGGGCCCAAACCCAAATACAAACACAAAAAATATATATAAATAAATAAAAAGGGTCCAATAATTAATAGTCCAAGTTTACTGTTTCAAGCCCAATTTACAAAATAGTCCAACAACTAAAAAAATCCCAGAGCCCAAACAGCCCAAACCTAAACTGCTTTCAGCCTAACAGCAGAAATGGAGAACCCTAGCTAGGTACGCCGCCGCAACTCCCATGTACAGCCTCCAGCTCCGCACTCCCTGCTACTCGGGCCTCCACGTCAACACATCTGTACCCTCCTCGTACCTCCGCGTGCCAGCATGCCACTCCACCAAAATGGTACCTGCAAACGAGACAAAAACACAACAGACAGAGGCAAAAAAATAGGAAATATTGTATTTCTTCATGGCTATAAAAGCCACAACAATGGCAATGTAATTTTTTTACGAATACATGATATACAGAGATTAAAATTCAAACACAAAAAAATCAAATACGAGGAAACAAAGAGGTTGATTCAAAATAAAAGGTGTTCTTTTATTCTTCTATTCATTTTTTTAAGTAAACGAAGTAACGAAATAGTATAGAAACCTTACCTTGTCGATTTGCCTCTTCTCACTGTCGATCGTCGTCGGAGTAGGAGTACCCGAGGCCCATATGGGTTCGATGAGGGCTTAAAAGGGCAACAAAGGGTCGTTTTCTTTTGCATAGTATTTTTATTTCATTTTTTAATAAAAAAATCAGATTTGAAAGCCCATTTTTTTAAAAAAAAATGAAGAAGAGAAGGATTTGAAAAAGGGCTGAAAAACGCTCTATTTCTATGCGGTTCCGGCCACCGTCTGTGACGGAGCCCAAGGTGGACAGGTACCAAACCCGACAGCCGAAAATTGGAGAGGCCAAAGAGAAAAAAGGGGATCTCCAAAGTTTTTTTTTTAAAAAACTGAATGGAAATGTTTTTTTTTTTCAAAAAAAAAATTGGCTTATATAGCTTCTTAAAACGGTGCCGTTTTGGCCGGCGTCCTAAAGCCCCAAAACGACATCGTTTTGAGCCTTCGACCTGAGATCCGACCCGCTCCAGGCCTAGGATCCGCGTGTTTTTAACGGAAAGGCTAATTAGACTTTTAACCCTTCCGCTTTTTTATGGTTTTGCAATTAAGTTTCTTTTATTTCTAATTTTGCCCAAGAATTTTGCTTTGATTTCATTTTAGCCCATGTAAAGTGCTGCGTTTTGGAGGGCAGGGATATTTTCCCCTTTAGTCCCTCCTTGTTATTCACGCACTCGATTCGGTCCTTTTCTTTTTTATTTATTTTCAGATTTGCCCCAAACTTTTATTTTAAGTTCAATTCAATCCTTTTTTGTTATTTCGGCTATTTTATTAAATTAATTAATTTTAACACTATTATTATTATTATTATTACTACTATTATATTATTCCCTTTTTATTTATTTACCTATTACTTTTTAAATACACTCATTTTATTTTTATCATCACTCTCATTATTATTATTTATTTATTTTTATATCCTTTTATATCATTCCAAACTTTAAATTATTTATTACTTGTATTATTATCATTAATATTATTATCATTACTATTAATATTATTCTAAATAGTTTTACATAATATTTATTTATCTATTTGTTTACTACTTGTTTTTCAATTTTAAATATTTTTTAGCTTGCTTACTATTTTTTTTCTTTTTTATTTATAATTAGCTTATTCTCGTCCTTCTCACTGTCATTTATATTAACGCATTTATTGTTATTCTGTTATGCATGTTAGTACTGTGATTTGTTTTACATTTTCATTACAAAATCATGTTACATTTTACCCGATGTATTAAAATTTTTGTTTTGAAATAAACAATACTCCACATTTTTAAAATTCGAAAGGTCGTTTCCTAACTTACGGGGTTTCGACTTCCTCGAAAAATTTGAATAAACGAACGTTTTTAAAGCATAAATTTTTTAAATATTCTTGAGAATTACGAAAAATTGTGTTCTAACTTACGGAGTACGATTTTTTTCTAAAACCGAGAGGATCAAATGCCTTTCAAAGTAAATAAAATTTTCAGCATTTACTCTCGTTTCGGGGATTTAAGACATTTTGTCCTAACTTACGGGACGTAAATGATTTTCTCGATTAACGTGAAATTCGCCCTTTTTTCTGTAAAAATTTCAATTAAGCAATATTTAGCAAATGATCGTATCTTAAAATCTCTTCAAAATTCTCAATCTTCGGCATTAAGACACTAATTAATCAACTAGGTACCAATTTTGGGCGTTACGAGGGTGCTAATCCTTCCTCCTGCATAATCGACTCCCGAACCTGTTTTTCTGAATTTCGTGGACCAAAACCGTTGTTTTAATAATTCAAATCTATTATTAAAATGATCGAATTACGAGGTAACCCGATCACACCTCATCAAAAAAGAGTGGTGGCGACTCCATTTTTATTTTCATTTTTAAGATAAATGTCGACCCCGCTTTCACAAAAAATGGTTTCGACAGCTTGGCGACTCCACTAGGGACCGAATAAGAGAGTCGAGCCATAAATTGATTAATTTGTCTTTTTGTCGAAAAATTGAAAATCTGTTTTAAATTTACGATTGCTCCATTTTATCCATCATTTTCGTGGTTTTCATCATAGTATGTTTGCTTGGTTGGTTTAAATCTGTTAATGTGTCTCAACATTTTTGCATTGCATAAGTCGATCGATTTTACCCCTCTTAAGTGGGAGCGAGAAGCTATTCCTTTGTGAGGTTTTCACCTCCGTATAGGATAGTGGATCGCTTTCAGGATACATCTGTACTTATATCTTCATGAGATTTTCATCTTCGTATAGCCATAGGGAAATGTATTCCCCTGAACTAAACTCAATCCGCATGAGCCTATATATAGTGAGCCTTAATAGCCTACCCCGGGTAGGACCATACCAAACCCTAGTGGTCACCCGAATAGGTGCTCTATTTGTTTCTTTCTTACTTGCTTTTACTTTGTACTAACATGTTTCGTTTTGCTTTGGTTATGATTGCATTGCATTTTCATCATGGAAAAGAGGTATTGATTTACGTTCAGTTGCTAAATAGAGAGCTTGTTATGGAAAATAAATTTCTTGATAAAATTGAGGATAATGCGGCCATCCAGATAGGTCCAATGAAACACAATGAGAGAAGGGTGATAGTTTGACTAAGGAGTACACGACTTTGCTTCGTTGCCCAAAAAATTAAAGTTGACAAAGATTATTCAAGAGTCGTCAACATCTCGACTTCTTTAAAGAAGCTAACAAGCCTCTCGGGGATGAGTGAGCAATAGGTCGCAGCCTGGATCAAGCAAAAAGGAGCTAATAGAGGCATCCGTTAGAAATTTCATGAGATTTGATCTTAACATCCTGATATGAAGAAAATGATCGATGTCTTCGCCTGGAGTATGAGGGCAAGGCCTTATATGTATCTATTTTATGTAAAGAAATTTATTTTCTAGAAAAGTTGTTCTAATAGAATTGAATCAGAATCAACGCCTCTTTTTTCATTTATTTCATGCATTAGCATTGCATTGCATCATATGCAATAAAACTCACAAAAGACCCTAAAATCGTGGCAGTTACCCTGGAATATCATTACAGTACACGAAGAAAGACTAAAGCCATAGACCAAAGGTTGGAAAGATTGGAACAAATGCAAAGAGAGATGCAGGATCAACTGCAAATATAGATGCAAGAACAGTTGGCTAAAATCCAACAGGATATGAGGGATCAGATGCTAGAATCCCAGAGAAGCATGATGAGCCAGTTAACGTAGTTGCTGGCTGGGGGGCTAGAAAAAGGAAAGAGCCCTGTGATCAATACTGGAGATGACAACGAGGACCTTACTTATCCCCCAGGTTTCACCCCAACGAACACCCAAGCACAACCACAAAGGGTGTCCGTCAACATCAGACCTCAATATCAAACTGGTACTTCGGCACCAATAAACTTTCCGATGGGTTCAGGCTTCAACCTCGAAGACAATCCAACAAATCTTGTTGTCCCCGACCTTGATGATATAGTGGAAATAGGAAAAACGAGAGTGGATCTCCCAAAGCAACTGGAAGACAGATGCAAATGGCTAGAGAAGAAATTTAAGGTGTTGGAAAATATTGATTACCATTTTGGAATTGACGCTAAGGAATTGAGCCTGGTCTTAGATCTAGTGCTCCCTCCAAAGTTCAAAATGTCAGAATTTGAAAAATAGAACGGGACCAGCTGCCCCGAGGCTCACATTACAATGTTCTGTCGGAGGATGACCGGATATGTCAGTAATAATCAGTTATTAATTCACTATTTCTAAGACAACTTGGCTGGGGCTGCGGCCAAATGGTATAATCAGCTAAATCGTGCCCAAATTAGTTCGTGGAAGGACCTGGCACAGGCCTTCATGAAATAATATGGCCACGTGACAGATATGGCGCCTGACAGAATCACACTACAGAATATGAAGAAAAAGCCAAATGAAAGTTTCAGGCAATATGCTCAAAGGTGGAGGGAAGTCGCCATGCAAGTCCAACCTCCATTGCTTGAAAAGAAAAATACCATGCTCTTCATTAATACCCTGAAGACACCTTTTATCAATCACATGCTGGCGAAATGATAGAGAATGCAATAAGGTGTGGAAAAATATAGGCTGGGGAAAGCACAAAGAGGTCAGCCCTAAGAAAAAGAGAAAATGAGGTAAACAATGTGAACGCGTATAACTGGGGTTATTTAAAACCAATCACTGTGAACCAACCGAGAACGGTAATCGCTAGCCATCAAGGCCCACCAAGACAAGAGTCTAACACAAGGTAAAATACAGAGAAACTCCAGTTTACGCCTATTCTAATGACATATAGGAAGTTGTACCAAAGTTTATTTGATGCACATGTTGTACCCCCTTTCTACCTAAAACCAATGCAACCCCCATACCCCAAATGGTACGACGCAAACGCCAAATGCGAATACCATACAGGAATCACGAGACACTCGATAGAAAACTGCAACGCTTTCAAAAAGTTAGTCAAAAGGCTCATCAAAATGGGTATCATAAAATTTGATGATCCATCTGGTGCAAAAAATCTGTTACCCAACCATGCTGATAAGGGGGTAAATGCGATAGTCGAGAATACAGAGAAGAAAATCAAAAAGAATATTGTAGAAGTGAAAACCACATTGAGAGAAGTTTGGAAGAAAATGGTAGAAAGAGGGTTGATCACACAAGACTCGAGGGACATATCCCGATAAGTTTGGAAGTTCCATGATGAAAAGGGTCACGAGATTCAAAAGTGCAATGAATTCAAAGCCTTAGTGCAAGGTCTGATGGATAATAAGGAACTAGAATTCTTTAAATATACTAAAGGCCCGGAAGGAATGTTCAGAAATGGGAGCATCAATGCCATATCTGAAGAAGGAGTCGAAAGAGAAAACTTATCGGGCATCCGTCCTTATGAGCCTGAAAGTGTTCTGAACAACTGGACTGCGGAAGAAATTCCTATAGTTTTTAGAACTGATTCAGAGTAATGTTCAACACAATCTTGTTGCTTTAAGCCTAGAAGCAATAAGAATCCATTTGTGAAATACCCTCATGTCCAACATCTTTATTTCAATAAAAAATGCATTTTTTTGTATCACTCTGAGCAATTATTATTTTATTCTTTCATTTCATTTATAACCATACCATACAAATAGCTATTCTTAGATTCATTTGTTCTTTGGATATTCCTTCGTACCTACAACTAGTCTCCAGATATCAATGACATGAGCGACGCTGCTAGTGACCCAAAATCTCCTTTTTAGCGAGACATGTGTCTAGAGGGATCTCAGGATTTTGAAGACGACAGAGACTATAACTTATCTCCAAATTTGTTAAGGATGGTAGAACAAGAAGAGAAACAGATTCTACCTTACAAATAGACAGTAGAGATTGTGACCTTGAAAGAAGGAAAAGAAGTGAAAATTGGAACTTGTATAGCCGAAGAAACAAAGCGAGACCTCATTGAATTACTTCAAGAATTCAAATATGTTTTCGAATGGTCGTATCAAGATATACCCGGGTTAAACACTGATATTATGGTACACCGCCTCCCTATAAAGGAAGAGTGCAAGTCAGTTCAGCAAAAGCTCCGAAGGATAAGGCCCAATCTTGTGATAAAAATAAAAGAAGATGTCAAGAAACAATTTGATGCTGGGTTCTTACAAGTGGTCAAATACTCAGAATGGATAGCAATATCGTCTCCGTCTCTAAGAAAGACGAAAAGGTACGAATGTGTGTAGATTACAGAGACTTAAACAAGGCCAGCCCAAAAGACAATTTCTCATTGCCTCACATTGACACTTTAGTGGATTATACGGCAAGCTACTCACTGTTCTCCTTCATGGATGGCTTCTCTGGATTCAATCAGATAAAGATCCATCCTGAAGGCATAGAAAAGACCACATTCGTGACCTTGTGGGGAATATTTTGCTATAAGGTGATGCCATTTGGATTAAAAAATGCGAGAGTAACGTATCAAAGAGCAATGGTGACCTTGTTTCATGACATGATGCACAAGGAAATTGAGGTTTACGTCGATGATATGATTGTAAAATCCTAAATAGAAAAGGAGTACATGCAAGTTTTGTGGAAATTGTTTTTGAGGTTGAGAAAATTTTAGCTAAAGCTCAATCCGACCAAATGTACTTTCGGGGCTAGGTCAGAAAAACTGCTAGGTTTCGTAGTTAATGAAAAGGGAATTGAGATCGACCTTGACAAAGTCACGGTTATACAATAATTGCCTCCGTCGCGCACTCAAAAGGAACTTTGATGTTTCCTAGAAAGACTAAATTACATTGCCTGGTTCATTTCACAACTAACTGAGAAATGTGACCCCATATTCTATCTTTTTAAGAAACACAATCCAGGCGTATGGGATGATGAATGCCAGAAAAATTTTGACAAGGTAAAATAGTACCTGTCTAATACCCCAGTCATGTCACCACAAAGTCCAGATAGGCCACTAATACTGTATTTGACAGTATTTGACAATTCTTTGGGATGTGTGCTTGGCCAGCACGATGAGACAGGAAAAAAAGAAAGGGCGATATACTACCTCAATAAGAAATTCATGGAGTGTGAAATAAGATATTCGCCAATTGAGAAATTATGTTGCGCCTTGATCTAGACAACTCGTAGATTGAGGCAATACATGTTGTACCATACGACTTGGCTAATACCAAAACTAAACCCTCTAAAATATATGATGGAGTCAACTGCTTTGAATGGAAGGATACTAGATGGCAAATTCTGCTTTCCGAATTTGACATAGTCTATGTGAACTAGAAGGCTGTGAAAGAGAGTGCAATAGCAGATTTTCTAGCCAGTAGAGCTCTATAAGATTAAGAGCCTTTGAACTTTGATTTCCCTAATGAAGATATAATGTATGTGGCAACTACCGAAGAAGACACTCCAGAAGATCGTCCTTGGAAACTGAACTTCGACGGAGCATCAAATGCTGTTGGTAATGGAATTGGGGCAGTCTTGATATCCCCAAGTAGAGATCATTATTCATTTACTTGCAAATTGGATTTTGATTGCATGAATAATATGGCAGAGTACGAAGCATGTATCATAGGAATTCGTGTGGCCATAGAATGCAGAATCAAAGTGCTAGAGGTGTATGGGGATTCTACACTAGTGATTTATCAGCTCAAAGGTGAATGGGAAATAAGAGACCCCAAACTGATCAATCATCGAAAGCTAGTTTTGGAATTAATTCAGGAGTTCAATGATATCACCTTCTGTTACCTCCCGCGAGATGAAAACCAGATGGCTGACGCCCTGGCTACATTAGCTTCTATGATCAAAGTAAATAAACAAGAGGATGTGAAGCCTATCCAAATGAGTATTTACGAGGCTCCAGCTCATTGCTACAACATCAACGAAGAGGAAGAAAAAGATGATCATCTTTGGTATCACGATATACTACGATATGTGAAGAATCATGAATACTCTGATCAAGCAACTGAGAATGATAAAAGGACTTTGAGAACACTGGCCAGTGACTACATCTTAGATGGGGAGATCCTATACAAAAACAGAAAGGATCAGGTGTTATTAAGATGTGTGGATGTTGTTGAGGTTAAGAAAATCCTAGAAGAAGTCCATGAGGGTGTCTACGGAACACATGCTAATGGTTTTACAATGGCCAAGCAAATCATGAGATTCGGGTATTATTGGTCCACCATGGAAGAGAATTGCATCAATTATGCCAAGAAGTGCCATAAGTGCCAAATTTATGGGGACAAGATTCATGTGCCTCCTTTACCTCTTCATGTTATGACTTCTCTATACTTTTCTCTATGTGGGGCATAGACGTCATTAGGCCAATCTCACCAAAAGCCTCTAATGGGCACCGATTCATCTTTGTGGTCATCGATTACTTTACCAAGTGGGTAGAGGCTGCTTCATATGCCAATGTCACTAAATCGTTAGTCAGTAAGTTCTTAAAGTGAGAGATTATATGTCGATATGAAATACTAGAAAGGATCATATCAGGCAATGCATCAAATTTGAACAACAGCACGATAGCAGAGGTCTGCAGTCAGTTCAAAATTAAACACCACAACTTGTCACCATATCGCCCAAAAATGAATGGTGCAGTTGAGGCGGCTAATAAGAATACCAAAAAAATTGTAGGAAAGATGATTGAGACTTATAAAGATTGGCATGAGAAGTTACCATTTGCTCTTTATGCTTATCGAACATCAATCAGGACATCCACCGAGGCAACTCCTTTCTCATTGGTCTATGGAATGGAGGCAGTGTTACCTATCGAAGTTGAAATTCCTTCCCTTCGAGTCTTGTCAGAGCTAAAGTTGGATGAAGCAGAATGGAACCTGATTGAAGAGAAAAGGTTGAAAGCTATCCATCATGGTCAAATGTACCAAAAACGAATGATGCGAGCTTACAACAAAAAGGGTCGCCCTAGAAAATTTCATGAGGGGGACTTGGTATTTAAGAAGACCCTACCCCTACAAAAGGACTTCAAAGGAAAGTGGATGCGAAACTAGGAAGGACCTTATGTGGTAAAGAAGGACTTTTCTGGAGGAGTTTTGATATTAACTGAGATGGATGGGAAAAAGTTGCCTAATCCTGTAAATTCAGATTCAGTCAAGAAGTACTTCACCTAAAAATGGAGGAGAGGCCAATGCGAAAACTCACAAAAGGTGCTTTGAGACCTCAGAAAAAAAAAAAGAGAGGCCAAGGTGGGGCAATTCAAATTTTGATCAAAGGTGGGGTATGTGGTAGTCTTGCTATGCTTGAATTAATAAAGAGGAGGTATGCTACATCTTGGGGCATCGACAAAGTACTCTAGATCTCCTAAACACATGTTGAGCTCAAAAAGGTCTTCAGGAAGTTCGTATAGAGAAGCTCAGGCTGTGATATCTAGGGCACCTATTTTTTCCCTTCACCTATTTTGTATTCCAACAATGTTTGCTTTCTTTATTTAATCCATTATTTCCAGATTTTATTCCTGATAAATTTTAGTTTTTTCCATCATTAAGATCATTTTCAAGCATTTTGCATTGAAATAACGATTAATGGACTAATAATACTTTCACAAAAGGAGTTCTGCGTATTACTCTGGAAGATTCTAAATAATACAAGAACCTAAAACAGGACTATTATTTAGAACTCACCAAGCCTAAGGGTTGGAAATATTTGAGAAAGAAGAGTCTAAATTGTGACTATCTCTTCGAATTTTCTGTCAAAGATATCAGCTGAATAAGAAGACAGGATATTACGTCAATGATACAACCTTGATAAACAACGAGCAATGACAACCTAAGCATTAGAAAGGGATCATTCTCACAAAATGACTTTTTGTATTCATGCAAATATCATTCAGACATGTCTAATTAGGAGCATTTGATTCATTCTGATCATGACATCCTAATTGCTTGGCATAAATGGGCCTATGAAATGGATTCTACAAGTCATGTTTCCCAGAAAATGGTGTAACAGATTAGAGAAACCATAAATCCTATACCTCTGAAGTTGCAGTAGGTCGGATCAAGTCTACCATGGTGAAACTTATCTCTCTGAAGTTGCAGTGGAGCAGATTAAAGTCATTAACCTTATCTCCCTAAAGTCGCAGTGGAGCAGGTTAAAGATAGCGGATCTTATTTCCCTGAAGTTGTAGTGGAACAAATTTAAGCTACAAGTTACAAATCCCATACCCCTGAAGTTGCAGTGGGATGGATTGAAGTTATTATGACAAGCCTTATCTCCCTGAAGTTGCAGTGGAGCAGAGTGAAGATAGCAAATCTTATTTCCCTAAAGTTGTAGTGGAACAGATTAAAGTTACAAGTCACAAATCTTATACCTTTGAAGTTGCAGTAGGTCGGATCAAATTTGCCAAAGCCAAACCTTATCCCCCTGAAGTTGTAGTGGAGCTGGTTAAAAACAACAAATCTTATCTCCCTGAAGATGCAGTGGAGCAGATTGAAGCGACAATTCCTATACCCTTAAAGTTGTAGTGGGTTGAAATGAAGCTATTTAAAATATAGAAGCACCAAAGAAGTCAAGATTCTGCAAGACTAGGCAAATCTGGCCTTTCTTAAGGTCTTTGCTTCATTCTCGCTACACGACAATGAGCAAAGAGAGGTAGCTGTACAGGCCCAAATTTGCTCGGGCCCAATTAACAAACCAAAAACCCAAATACAAACCCAAAAAAATATAAATAAATAAAAAAGGTCCAATAGTTAACAGTCCGAGTTTACTGTTACAAGCCCAATTTACAAAATAGCCCAACAACTAAAAAAACCCTAGAGCCCAAACAACCCAAACCTAAAATGCTTTCAGCATAACAGCCACTGCAACTCCCACGTACAACCTTCAGTGCCACACCTTCGGCTACTCGGGCCTCCACATCAGCACCTCTGTACCCTCCTCCCACCTCCGCGTGCCAGCATGCCACTCCGCCAAAATGGTACCTGCAAACGAGACAAAAACACAACAGACAGAGGCAAAAAAATAGGAAATATTGTATTTCTTCATGGCCATAAAAGCCACAACAATGGTAATGTAATTTTTTTACGGATACATGATATACAAAGATTGAAATTCAAACATAAAAAATCGAATACGAGGAAACAGAGAGGTTGATTCAAAATTAAAGGTGTTCTTTTATTCTTCTATTCCTTTTTTAAAGTAAACGAAGTAACGAAATAGTGTAGAAATCTTACCTTGTCGATTTGTCTCTTCTCACCGTCAATCGTCGTCGGAGTCGGAATACCCGAGGCCCATATGGGTTCGATGAGGGCTTAAAAGGGCAACAAATGGCCGTTTTCTTTCGCGTAGTATTTTTATTTCATTTTTAAAGAAAAAATCATATTCGAAAGCCCTGTTTTTTAAAAAAGGAAGAAGAGAAGGATTTGAAAAAGGGTTGAAAATACCCAATTTCTGTGCGGTTCTGGCCACCATCTACGGCGGAGCCCACGGCAGCTCCAGGTGGACCGGTACCAAACTCGACAGCCGGAAATCAAAGAGGCCAGAGAGAAAAAAGGGGCTCTCCAAAGTTTTTTTTTTTAAAAAAACTAAATGGAAATGTTTTTTTTCAAAAAAAAATTGGCTTATATAGCCACTTAAAATGGCGTTGTTTTGGCCAACATCCTAAATCCCAAAAACGACATCGTTTTGAGCCTCCGACCCGAGATCCGACCCGCTCTAGGCCTAGTATCCGCGTGTTTTTAGCAGAAGAGCTAATTCCACTTTTAGCCCTTCCACTTTTTTATGGTTTTACAATTAAGTTTCTTTTATTTCTAATTTTGCCCTAGAATTTTGCTTTGATTTCATTTTAGCCCCGTTTAAAGTGCTGCGTTTTGGAGGGCGGGAATATTTTCCCCTTTAGTCCCTCCTTGTTATTCGTGCACTCGATTCGGTCCTTTTCTTTTTTTATTTATTTTCATATTTGCCCCAAACTTTTGTTTTAAGTTCAATTCCATGTCATTCTTGTATGTTGCATTGCGTCGGGGTGGGTTGACTATGATTGGAGGAAGTATCTAAAAGGCTCTTAAGCCTGTTATCTGGCAGCTTAGCTGCAAATCTCTGATTATGTGCCGCATTCGGTACAGCATGGTGTGTAGGTATCCCCATATGGTGTGTAGGGTTGGACGGAGTTGGTGTGTAGAGGCTGGTGGGTAGGAGTCTGTTTTCTGCATATTCTGTCTGAAATGGGCTAAAGCACTGTAATATGTTTGATTCTGTAACTGAGTGGGCTAAGTTCCACACCGTTTCTGTAATGGGCTCAGGCCCGAACTATGAAAAATATGTTTGTCATCTAATATTACTGTGTGTGTATATTTTCTGTGGGGAGTACACACTGAGTTTGCGAAAACTCACCCTTTTTTATTAAATCTGTTCAGGTAATCCCCAGCAGTAGACAGATCAGTGCGGCGGAAGAATCGGTGGTGACCACAGTTTTAGACATTTTAATTATGGTTTTATTTTTCATTATGGTTTGATTAAATCTGGGTAATTTTTATGTAATAAGGCCTTTACATATTTTGTTTTAAATTGGAATTTATGACGTTATGGTACTACGGTTAGAAATAGGAAAACTCAAGTTTTCAAAGTAAACAAAGGTTTTATCAAAATACGTACGACCTTGTAAATCGTTTTAAAAGCTTTCGCAATGTATAAAGTTTTGAAAATGGATAACAAACAAATACACGACACGTTTTGACGATAACTGAAGATACCTAAAAATGGTTTCAACGCAGTTATGTTTTTCCAAAGCACTATCATGTGACGTCACCAGATTCAGCCATAACATCTAGGCCGGGTTTGGGGTGTTACAGAATTTGAACGACATCTGTGGTAATAAATGTGTGACAATTATAAGGTATTTTATGTGAGCAATAAGTTAGTCCAAAGATTAATTAATTGTTTGACATAATTTATTGTCAATGTTTGATTGCTACAACAAGAGTACCGTTAACTGTTAATATTACTGTCCAAAGACTTGATATTACTGTTGTGTTTGGTATCTTGAGATGGGATTAGCCATTATCCTAAATTTATTGTTTACTTATGAATATTGATGTAAGCTTATTTTTATTTATTTTTTGTTCTATATTCAGCTAATTCATCTTCTACTGCCACAATATCCACTAATATAAATTATATGCCCATGCTTAATAGGACTAATTTCAATGAATGGAAAAGACATTTACTTATCATGTTTGGTTGTATGAACATAGACATTGCACTAAGGGGAGAACAACCCCATCTCTCACTGTGGAAAACACCCTATATTAAAAGGGATTTTGAGAGGTGGGATCGTTTAAATTGCATGAGTCTAATGATCATGAAGTACAATATTTCAGAAGTCTTTAGGGGTAAAGAATCTAAAAAGATTACTCAAGCCAAAGTTTCCTTGACGAAATTGAGAAACGTTTTGCTAAAAATGATGATGTTGAAATGACATCACTTATGACTTCTTTGATGTCTATAAAGTATAAGGGTCAAGGAAATGTAAGGGAGTACATTATGGAGATGTTCCATACTATTTCAAGACTTAAAGGCACTTAAGATCGAGCTTTCTAAGCAATTGCTTGTTCTTATGGTTTTGGTATCACTTCATGCACAGTTTAATCAATTTAAAATTAGTTATAACTGTCAAAAGGAGAAATGGACCCTAAATGAGCTCATTTCTAATTGCGTGCAAGAGGAAGAAAGATTGAAGCGTGATAAGTCTAAAAGTACTCATTTGGCCAATGCCCCTAAAGACAAGGGCAAGAAAAGAAAATATCATAATGAGTTGCTAAGGGTCCAGCTCAAAAGAAACAACAACAAGCTACAGAGAGTTGTTTCTTTTGTAACAAGTCTGGACACGTAAAGAAAGATTGTACCAAATATCATCCTTGGCGTGCAAAGAAAGGTATAATTCTTAATTTGATTTGTTCTGAGATCAATTTAGCTTTAATACCTAGAAACACTTGGTGGATAGATTTTGGTGCTACTACTCACATAAGTGTTTCTATGCAAGGTTGCCAGAGTTACCAAAAGCCAAGTGATGGTGAAAGACACATCTTTGTAGATGATGAAAAATTAGTAGAAGTGGAAGCAATTGGGTATTTTAGGTTGTTGTTAGGAACTGGTTTTTATTTGGATTTAAAAGACACTTTTATTATACTGTCATTTAGACGGAATTTAGTTTTTGTTTCTTCATTGGACAAATTTGGATATTATTGTTCATTCGGAAACAATCAATTTAATTTGTCTTTAAATTCAAATGTTATTGGAACTGATTATTTAAATACTTATGACAACCTTTATTTACTAGAAACAATTGCATCCTATAATGAAACCTTGCATGTAGAATCACGTGGTATTAAACGCAAATTAAATAAGAAAAATTCAACATCATTATGGCATAGACACTTAGGTCATATCTCAAAAGTTAGAGTTTAACACCTTGTGTCTGATAGTAGTTTAGAGTCCCTTGACTTCACAGAATTTGATGTCTGAGTCGATTACATTAAGGGAAAACAGACCAAAACCAAGAGATTGGGTGACAACAGATCTTCAGACGTCTTAGAATTTCATACAGATATTTGTGGGTCATTCCCTATGGCATCCTAGAATGGTTAACAATATTTCATAACATTCATAGACGATTACTTACATTATGGGTACATATATCTCATTCATGAGAAATCTCAGTCTTTGGACATGTTCAAAGCTTATAAAGCTGAAGTTGAGAATCAACTCAAAAAAAGGATTAAAAACGTCAGATCTGATCGTGGTGGTGAATACTACGGTAGATATGATAGCTCAGGTGAACAATATCCAGGACCATTTGCGAAATTCCTAGAGGAATGCGGTATTGTCCCACAGTACACCATGCCAAGATCACCTAGTATGAATGGTGTAGCTGAAAGACAAAATAGAACTCTTAAGGATATGGTAAAGAGCATGATTACTCATTCTACCTTACCTGAGTCCTTCTGGGGAGGAGCATTAAAGACCTCAGCTTACATTTTGAATAGAGTACCCAATAAAGCAGTTACAAAAACACCTTATGAGCTTTGAACAGGTCAAAAATCTAGTCTAAAGCACTTTCACATTTTGGGATGTCCAGCTAAGGCAAAGCTTTATAAGCCACATGAAAAGAAATTGGACTCCAAAACAGTAAGCAACTACTTTATTGATTATTCTAAGCGATCTAGGGGCTATAAATTTTATGATCCCATAATAAGGAATATTTTTAAAACGGGAACTGCAACATTTTTTTAGATGTTGAGTTTGGGAGAGAAATAAGGTTAGATACATTACTTTTGAGGAGGAATTGGATTCTAACTCAATTCCTACTATCACTTTTAAAGATGTTCAGGTTCTTATATCTATCATTGATCAAGAAGTGAATCCAGAACCTCTACAAGACAATGTTGAACAACTTCCAATTCAAATGAGGTAATTGTTCCAGAAGAACAAACTCAACAACCTCAAGAACGAGTGCCATTAAGGAGGTCCACAAGAGAAAGGAGAAATGCTATTCCATATGATTATATTATATTTCTCCAAGAATATGATGATAATAGAATGATGGAAGATGATCCAATCAACTTTCATCAAGCCATGAAAAGTTCCAATTCTCAAAAGTGGATTGATGCCATAAAGAGTATAAATCTATGCAAGACAATAAAGTTTGGGAACTTGTCTCATTACCTGAAGGTGCAAAACCAATTGGTTGTAAATGGATATTTAAAACCAATAGGGATACAAATGGTAATGTGAAGAGGCATAAGGCGCGTCTTGTAGCTAAAGGATATACTAAAAAAGAAGGTATTGATTTTACAGAGACTTTCTCTCCAGTTTCATCGAAAGACTCCTTCAAGATAATCATGGTGCTTGTTGCTCATTTTGATCTTAAGTTACATTAGATGGATGTTAAGACTACGTTTCTTAATGGTGATATTGAAGAAACAATTTATATGATGCAACCAGAAAATTTTGAGTCGGAAGACTCAAAGAATATGGTTTGCAAATTGACAAAATCCATCTATGGACTCAAACAAGCTTCCCGTCAATGGTACCACAAGTTTTATCAAATAATTGTTTCGTTCAGTTTTGAGATGAATATTTTTTATGATCACAAATTCAATGGGAGTAAGTACATATTTCTAGTTCTATATGTTGATGACATTTTGCTTCCCACTAATGGTATAGGCTTATTGCACGAAACTAAGAGGTTTTTATCTAAGCATTTTGAGATGAAAGATCTTGGGGATGCCTCTTTTGTTTTAGGAATTTAGATACATCGATATCGATCTCAACGTAATCTTGGATTATCACAAAAGAGCTGTATCGATAAAGTACTCAAATGGTTTAGTATGCAGAGTTGTAGACCAGGTGACACCCCTGTCACTAAAGGAGATAAATTTAGTCTTACTCAATGCCCTAAAAGTAACCTTGAAATTCAAGAAATGCAAAAGATTCCCTATGCATAAGTTGTTAGGAGTTTAATGTATGCTCAAGTTTGTACGCGTCCGGACATTGCGTACATTATTGGGATGTTAGGCAGATATTTAAGCAACACTGGTATAGAGCATTGGATAGCAGCCAAAAGGGTTATGAGATATCTTCAGAGAACAAAAGATTACATGCTTACTTACAAGAGATCAGATCTTTTGGAGGTCATAGGGTATTCTGATTCTGATTTCGCTAGATGCCAAGATAGTAGAAAATCTACATCAGGCTATATTTACCTGTTAGCTGGAGGAGCTATATCTTGGAAAAGTGTCCAACAGACACTTGTAGCTTCGTCCACTATGGTAACAGAGTTTGTAGCATGCTATGAGGCATCAAACCATGGAATATGGTTGCGGAACTTTGTCACATGGCTACACATTTTGGAGAATGTAGAAAGACCACTCAAATTATTTTGTGACAATAAGTCAGCAGTGTTGTATTCCAATAACAACAGGAGTTCATCTAAGTCAAAGCATATTGACATAAAGTTCCTAGTTGTAAAAGAAAGAGTGCAAAATGGTCAAATATCCATAGAGCACATTGGGACAAAATCTATGATAGCGGATCCGCTTACAAAAGGTTTACCACTCAAGGTTTTTCATGAGCACGCTGCTCATATGGGTGTTACATTATTTGAGGATATCATGATTTAGTAGGAGTTTATATTTTATTTGTTTTATGTTTTTTTAGACATTTATGTATTTGGTTATTTTCTGATAAAAAATAAAGTAGTCAGTTTATTCATTATGTTTATTATTTTGGTACTGACCTCACTTAAGTTTAAAGAGGACTAGTTGGAAATAGACATGTTTAGATCATATTGCATGTAATTTCCATGCTACACATCCATACTTAATCTATGTCATCTGGTTGTGTTAATATACGTGATCATGGATGGATTTAGTTACGATATATGTAACGAAAGTCGCTTTGGTTCTATGTTAATATAATTAATGAACGAGATTGTTCGAAATACCTTTTGGATATGATAGTAAAATTTTGAGCTCATAAGGTTATATAATGACATTTAATTATAGACTAATTAGTATATATATGTGGTCCAAGTGGGAGATTGTTAGAAAATATGGACATCACATATATAATAAGGGTAATTACATGTTACTATTTACTATCATGATAGGTTAGCCTAAATTAAAAGTGATCTAATTTGGTTAAAGTTTTATTGGGCTATAATTATTAAATAAAGTATGGGACAAATATGTGTAGATACTCTAGTAATTGAGTTCTAATCAAATTCTAATTAATGATGGGCTAATTAGGAATTAGAACTAATATGCCAAGGTTATAAATATTAGGGTTATGGTCCCCAAATTACACACAAGATATCTTTTCTAATATCCCATCATTAGGAAAGAGAGAGCAGATTTTCTCTAAATTTCTTGTGTGCTAATTTGGAAGATTAAATCCCCAAGATCCGAAAAAATTTTAAGGAATTCATGGATTCAGGTATGCTTCCGCATCTAATTTTGTTCTTGATTTATTCTTGATAATTTGACATGATAGATCCTAGTTTATTAAGTTTTATTTCAGATTTATTTTACAAATTCTAACATGAGTAACAATTTAATAATCTTTTATGGGACATCTACATACACAACTGTACTGCATAAGTGCTCAAGCTGTCGAAGAAAGGCTATTGGATCCCCTTCTACATAACTACTAAACTTGAGATTTGAAGATATCCATGATAGTAATGTCGGGTTAAGCTCAAATTGAGGATTCCTAATAACAGGTCAGACAATGCTAGGTTTTAACCAATTCATATTAAGAATGATTACCCTTAAAACTTGCATCATCCTACCAGTTACAGAGTCAATCAAGTGAAATTGTAATGCTATTAGTGAGTGGAAACCAATTTCTTGTAGTTAGTCCTGTAAGCTTTCATGCCAACAAACTTGGTGAATATCTCCCTACCTCTGCTCGTACCCTAAAATTCACAATGAAATGAAATAAATTAGTGAATTAACTGAATAAAAATGAAAAATACAAATCATATCTATGATTTAAAAATTTCCTAACTATCCTACTAAGCATAAAAAAAATTAAAACTAATTTAGTGGTGTTACTTCTCCGGTAACGTTACCAACAACTTGATCACCTTCGAGCGTACTAACGTCTAGAATGTAAATATTGCAACCAAAATATAAGTGTTAGGCGGTTTCCACAAGTAAATAGGTCAGGTTGTAATATAGTTTTACAACGAAGTATGGAAGTACTCCGGGGATCATACCCAAGGGAGACGAAACTAAACTAATTCTAACTTTTATGCTAATAGGTCTAATTAGTAATTTAATTAAACTATATTATGATTAATCTTAATATAGTGAAAAATAATAATTTATAGAATACTCAAAAGAACATAAAAAATAAATAAGAAAATAAATTACAACTTTTATTAGATCTAATCGACAGAAGACTAACTCACTTCGATGTTCATAACTAACTCTTATTTTGGATTCTATCCAATCAACTAGTCATTAATCTAGCAGGGCCTATTGGCCTTCCACTAACCTAATGAGTCATCAAGAACTACTTATCTCTCGACATCACAGTTCAGACAGGATTGGAGTAAGTTTTCACGAATAGGCAATACCAATTTTGGGTTCATTCCCACCTATATGACTTCTTAGGGTCATAAAGCCTAGGGTTTTAAGTTTTTCCTATCCCAACTAGTTGATCCATTAAGAAACCCTACATAGAAGTTAATTAATCTCATGTCTTCTCGTTAATCTCATGTTAATGAATTAGTTCCCCATGGATTTAACAAACATCATAAACTTGAGTGAAAAGATAAACATTAGAAATAAATCAAGAAGAGAGTTTAGAAAAATCCTAACATATTAATAGTAGTGCGAATAGTAATTCGTCAAATAGTTTGGTGAATCCACAATCAGAATTCCACCAAGAACGAAATAAACTAACTAGAATTACAACTGAATAGAAACCTAAATTACAAATAGAAAATAAAATTAAGTAGGAAATGGAAAATAAAACTTAAGTAAAAACTATCCATAAACTTAGCATAGCAATCCTATTTATATGCCTAGGGTTGGCAGTCGGTCCTTGACCTAATTTGGATGACTGTTTTTCGTTAAAAATGGTTGTGGATGAAAACACCCTTGGTTCATTAATTGGCCTCGTCACGTCGGTGTCGCAGTGTTGCGACACCTTATAGCCTGTGTCGTGACACTGATGGCAGTCTACTAGTTTAGGCATGTCTTCAGGGTTGTGTCGCGACACCCTCTAGCTGTGTCTCGACACCGAAGGCAATCTATGCCTTTTGAGTACTCTGTTTATTGTGTTGCAACATCGAAGCTCCTTGTTGCAATATCACGAGTAGTCTACTGTCTCCGGGCCTCCGATTAGTGTCCTACACATTCACTGAATAGGTTAGTCTACCTTTAGACCTCTCTTGGCCCACACGGTCATATAAATAGTCAAAATTGCTCATTTTATTATTTAGGAACTAAAATTGAAAACTAAACAAAAACATAACTAAATTGCTTTCCTACGAGCTCGTTAAGTACAAAAAATAGTTTAATCTGCTACAACGAATTGCGAGAGATCAATGTTAAAGTTTGAGTATAAACAGGGAGTTAAAGCATTTTATTTTCTTTTAAAACATTTACCCCAGTTAAGAAAGGGCGAGATATGAAATTTGGTAGTAAAGAAACTCACTAAGTTCAACTGAGCTTACAAGGGTTTTGACTATTAGTTGCTGGATCTGTGGAATAAAGAACTCAAGGAGGGACCTAGCTAGATTGTGTTGGATCAAGGAGCTCCGTTAGAAAAGTGTCGTACATGTAGAAAGGGGGTACCTTTAAAGACTTTGTCATGGGGGCAAATATAGTGTATTTACCTAGTCCCTTAGAATTTGGAGTTGAGACAGTGAACTTTTGTTTTTAACTTATTGTCTCTCTTCTTGTATAGGTTTTTACGTAAATAGGTAGTACAATATGATTGTTAAAATAGTAAGACCTAAATGTGTATATCAATTCGGTTCAAATGTGACACTTTATACCCGATTTGACGATCGAGAGGTAAGGGTGTTACACAATTGTTGTTCTTAAAATTACTCCTTGAAATGAACACATACGAAGAATTGATTATCCATCTTTAATATTAAACCTATAAAAATAATTAAAAATAATTAAATTTCTCAATAATTATTTAAAAAACAAGATTTTACTGTAAAAATTATAATAAAATAAATTTAATAATGTACTAACCTTACGAATTTTTCTTTCTTTTCTTCTTTGTTTTCTCCTTTTCTCCAAATTTTTTTCTCCTCTTCTCCAAAATTTTTTTCCTTTCTTCTTTTCAATTAACTATTAAACAGTTCAAGAAAACACAAAAATTTGATATTTAAATAAGGGTTCGGTGTCACTTGGCAGTGCTCTTCCCCCCAAACGGTGTTGCTTGATAGCGTCCCTCCACCTAGGTGTCACCTGACAATGCCCCTCCACTTGGGTGCCACCTGACAGCTGTCCTGCATCCCCCTCCAACCTAATTCAAACCTGTATTTTAGCAGGAATAAGTGCTACATATCAATGCCGCCATAAAAGGTGACACCACCAATAAAATATGATTTGTTTCAAACCCTATTCTGGCATGATGGTGGGAAAAAATTGGTGGTACCGCCACCTTGCCAGGCACCACTCATGGTTACTATTCAAAACATATTGTTAAAAAGAAAACAAAAATGGGAATCGCCACCAATCATTTTTTTTATGAGGTGCGACCGGATCACCTCGTAATTTGATAGTTTTAATAAACGGTTTGATTTACTAAAACAACGATTTTTGGTCTATAAACTTCGAGAAATGAGTTCGAGAGTCAGTTACATACGAGGAAGGATTAACACCCTTGCAACACCCAAAATTGGTACCTAGTTGATTAATTAATGTCTTAATGTTGAAAGTTGAAAACTTGAAAAGAGTTTAAAATACGATCTCTCTTTGTATTAATATTTTTTTTACTTAAAAATTGCTTGAATAAATCGAAATGTATGTTAAAGACCTTCTCATCTCGAGGTAACAAAATGTCACATTCCATAAGTTAGGACACGACACCTCAAATCCTTGAGAATAAGCTTGCCTTTTGTTTTTTATTCAAATCTCATGTATTTTAATTTTAAAAGGATATTCGGTCATCTAGGTTCAACGAGAAAGTCGAAACCCCGTAAGTTAGGGCACGACTTCTCAAATCTCCAAATACGGAACATTGCCTATTTTTAAAATTCTCCTTTTTTAAAAATAACATATGTGAAATTTAAAACGATGGATATTTATCTTATTTGGGGTGGAGTATAAAAATAACTAATTATATGTAAACATGATGTAGTGATGATGAATCAATATAAAATGACTATATAGATAGAATATTAAAATGATAAAATATAAATAAATAAGGGTATACTTTAATAATAATATCATAATCTAAATAAATAGATAAAATAACGTAAAACAAAATAAAAAAATACATGATTGAAAAGACACGACTTAGAAATATAAAAAATAATAAAAGGGATAATAAAATAACACATAAAGGAAATAAAATAAAATAAAATGAGATGAGATGACAATATAATAATATGTACGAATATAAACAACATGAGTTTTAGAAATAAAATAAAAAGCAAGGCAATATTAATAGATAGATAAAAAAAACAAATAATAATAAGATCTAAAAAATCCATGAAAGGCTGAAATTAAATAAAGGACTTAATTGAAATTAAAATGAAGTTAAAAGGATAAATTGTAAATAATAAAATAATTAAACAAAATCAAGGATTAAAATGAAACGCGCAAAAAGGAACGTGGACTAAATGAGAAATTATTCCCAGTCCTACAAACGTACGATTTCATGATGGACTGAAATGAAACAAAGCCAAAATTACAGGGTAAAATTAAAAAGAAAAAAAAAGAAACAGGATTAAATTAAAAAAGGCAGAAAAGCGGAAGGACCAACAGAGTAAATAACCCATACGCTAAGAAAACACGTGGATCCTAGCTGCTTTCAGGTCGGGTCATTGGGTCAAAGGCCAAAACGGCGCTGTTTTAGGGGCTATTGAAGCCAACCCTAAACGACGTCGTTTAGCCTTACTTATATAAGTTTAAAAAAAACATAAAAAATCATTTTGGAGTTGTTTTTTTTTTTTTTTTAAGTTTCAGTCTCTTTTTTTTCCTTTGAGGGCTAGTCCCCTGTCTGGCCATGGGCCGACGACGCACAGCTATGGCCACTGGTCATCGGCGACGGCGACCGTCGCCTCCGGTGAACGGAGAAAAAAATGCCCCTTTCGGTCCTTTTTTTTAAAAAAAAGGGAAAAACCTAAAACTCCGATTTTGGTCCAAATACCTTCAGAAATCAAAAAAGAAAAATAATACGCAAAGAAAACTCAATCTCGCCGCCTCTTTGAACCCTCGTCAGAACCCTAGTGGGTTTTGAGGTATTTGAATGCCGGTGGTGGTCTCCGACGGCGACTGGAGACTAATCAACGGGTAAGGTTTTATCACTTTATTTATTTATTTATTTTGAAAGGAAAGAAATAATAAATCACCTGAAAAGTTTTTGCATTCTTGTTTTTTTTTTTATTGCTTTCTGTGTGTAAAACATTACATTGATGGATCTGGTTTTTATAGCCATTTATACATATTATTTTTCTTTTTCTTTCTCTGTCTTTGTCTCGCTACTGTTTAGCCACTATTCTGTGTTGTTTTTGCTTCTGTCATTTTCATCTTTTTTGCAGGTTTGCACTCGGTCAACGGAGGAGAGAAAGGTAAACCTTTTGCAATTTTGGTGAAACGGCGACAGAATGGGTGCATCAGACCTTGGGACGAGCATGCTGACGTGGCCGAGGGAAGTGGCACGGGGCTTTAGGTTTTTTTTTTAGCTTTTACTGAAAATGTTTAGGTTACGAGCCCATAATTGGGTTTTAGGGTTTTTATTAATTTGGGCTATTTGGGCCTGATATAATTTTTTGTAAATAGACTATTATTATTTTCATTCATGGTTTGTTTTTTGGTTGGGCAAGGCCCGGGTAAAAATGGTCTATTATGCATATTATTATAATAATTAATTTGATTGAGATAACATTTAAGTTATTAATTTTATTTTCTATATTATGAGGTAAAAAAAAAAAAAAAAAAACACTATCGCAATAAGCATCATGATCACGATAACATCTGTTTAACTTACAATTACAATAAATGTGTGAGGACCGCAACTGCAATTTAAATCGTTGACAGTTGTAAAACGAAAGGATAGGACCGACTGACTGACTATTAAATCAAGTACGTGGCTTGAATTATCATCTCAAGACTTTTACAGATTTTTCATTTTGTCAGGATCCGGCGGGGTTTATCTTTATATAACTTACAGAGGAAGCGAATAGTTCTGAATTTCGCTCGTTGAGTCCTATTAGTGACGCATACACTATGGGATTCTCCATAGAATTACAAGAACAAATCATTTTGGCAATTCTTTTCACCATATTTGTGGTTTCACTTTCAATCCATGGGGGAGACAAGAAGAAACAGCAGAGACCAGCACCGCCAGAGGCAGCAGGGGCCATGCCTTTGCTTGGTCACCTTCATCTTCTCGGAACAAATCAGCTGCTACATAGAATATTCGGGGACATGGCCGATAAGTACGGACCTGCGTTCTTGGTCCGACTCGGCAGTCACCGGGCACTTGTGGTGAGTAACTGGCAAGTCGCCAAAGAATGTTTTACAACCAATGATAAGATCTTTTCAACACGTCCAAGATCCTTAGCCTCAAAACTTATGGGGTATGACAATAAAATGTTAGGTTTCGCACCTTATGGACCATATTGGCGCAGTTTAAGGAAGCTAGCAACGCTTGAGCTCCTCTCCAGTCGTCGGATGGAGTTACTTAGGCATGTTCGGGACACGGAAATTGATTGTTTTATAAAGGAATTATACGAGCAAACAGTGAGGAGCGGAGGCATTGCAGTAGTGGAAGTGAAGGAAAAGATCGGCAGCTTGGCAACCAACATCATAGTACGGATGATAGCTGGAAAAAGATACAGTTGTGGAAGTGATGATGAAGAATCAAAGCGATGCCAAAATGCCATTGCTGGTTTCTTTCATTTGGCGGGTTTAGTCTTGGTTTCAGATTGGGTTCCTTTTCTTGGTTGGATTGATGTTGTGATGGGACGCTTAGCCAAAATAAAGAGGATATCACAAGAGTGCGACATTATAATTGGAAGCTGGGTTAATGAGCATCGCCGCCAAAGGAAGCTTGGGGAAAACATCAAAGGGGACCAAGATTTCATCCATGTCATGTTGTCTATCTTGGATGATAACAACACTCCTACTGAAGAGGCAGACGCTATCATTAAGGGTACTTGCCTGGTAGGCAAAATTGTTAATTCAGCCATAAATAGAATTATCATTATCAACAATTTCATTCAGAGCTAACCTGATTGCAGAGTCTTATCTTGGGTGGCATTGACGCAAATGTGGTTGTGTTAACATGGGCAGTGTCGCTTCTGTTGAACAACCGCCATGTGCTAAAAAGGGCCCAAGATGAACTTGACATCCATGTTGGAAAGCACCGGCAAGTGCAAGAGTCAGATATAAATAACTTGGTATACTTGCAAGCCATTATCAAGGAAACATTGCGGATAAAGCCACCGGTGCCTCTATCGGCACCAAGGGAAGCCATGGAGGACTGCACAATAGCTGGTTTCCATATTCAGGCGGGCACTCGCCTTTTCCCTAACATATGGAAATTGCAGCGCGATCCCAGCATTTGGCAAAAGCCTTTGGAATTCCTGCCAGAGAGGTTCCTCAATGATCATGCTAACGTAGATGTAAGGGGTAAAAACTATGAGTTTTTACCATTTGGTTCTGGCAGAAGGATTTGTCCAGGTATTACATTTGCACTTAAATTCCTGCCCTTAGCATTGGGTCGGCTGCTTCATGGATTCGAATTGGGGACAGTCTCGGACGTAGCAGTCGACATGAGTGAAAGCCCTGGATTGACTGCTCCTAAAGCTACCCCATTGGAGGTTACCCTTACCCCACGCTTACCTGCCATGCTTTATGGGTAATTGGGAATATATATGCCATATGCACCATATTGGTTTGCAGTTCAAGTTAGTGAGACATGTAGGGGTACGTTTTCTGTGGGTCTAGCTCCACAAAAAGTTACTACTAATCATATTACATAGAATAAAGAAAGGAACTGATTTCCTCTGCTCTGTTTATCTGCCTCTATATGTGACCAATGAATTTCATTTACAAATTTTATTTCTTTTTCTTTAATTCAAGTAATAGAAATAGTTGATTAAATGAAAACCAAAAGAAAAAAGAATCAATTTCTAAAGGAATTAATTTCAAAACCTTGAAACTACAGAAAGGATTGTAGAATATTTTAAAGAGATAACTCCAAATTGAAGCTTTGAAATGCATGGCCATTATTGTTCTTCATACTTGAATTGAGATGAACACAACATGTCATCTCTTGATATCAAAGAACTGAACAGGGAAACACTACAAACAGATTGGAATGGGGAGTTGAAGCCCGTGCCCCATTTGCGTCTTGATTTGATCTGCCTAAATATAATTTGCATAGAAAGTGTCAGCTTTTCCTGCGCAGGAAAGCAATGAAAGAGTCGATGTTGTTTTGACACTTCTAACTATGGCTGCCATGTTTTTGCGCCTCTTAACTATTGGGTTGGGAATTAATTTTGGGATGCACCCCGACAAAGCGTCGGGGCTTGATGGTATGAATCCCGTTTTTTTTTTTTTCCAGAATTGTTGGAGCATTGTTGGTCAGGATGTTTTTATAGTTGTTGTGATTTGCTTCAACATGGTGAGTTTTCACCTTTTTTAAATGATACCTAAAAAAGATAAGTCTGATTGCATGAAATATCTTCGGCCTACTGCTTTGTGCAATGTTCTCTACATGTTGTTGTCAAAAGTAATTGTTAACTAGCTTTAAGACAACATTGCCGGATACAATTTCTCCGATGCAATCGACTTTTGTGTTGGGTTGGGTCGGTCACCTTCGAATTGATGCGTCACATGAGGATTAAAGGTAGAGGTAGGGTCGGTGAAGTAGTCTTGAAAGTCAATATTAGTAAGGCTTATGAGGTTTTCTTGAGTTTATTTTGCAAAAAAGAAAAAAAAAATTTACCAGATAATGATTATGTTGTTCTTTCTAATGGTCGTGAGATGGAGCCCATTGTGCGAAGTGAGATTCACTGTCTCCTTATTTATTTATTTTGTGCACACAAAATTTATTTATTTCGAGGGGACCTTTATGATATTCAATTTCAACAAGAATAGAACCGACATATATTCTTATAAAAATAAATAAATTTTAAATCATGTATTTAAACGAGTTAATACAACCATTTACTCAAAGGTTGCCTTAGTATTTATCTTCTATTCACTCAAAAAAAAAACAATTTTAAAATAATAATATAATTAAAGTAATTTGTTTGCATAAAATTAACTTTAGCAATTAATAAAATATAATATAACTAATAATCATATTTTTAATACAATGCTAAATATAAAAGATTTGATCACTTCCAACTTAATATAAGATTTATACATGATTTATTTGTAATTTTTTTTAATTATGTATTTAAAAGAGTTGTTTTGTAGGTTCATTTAGAACCTCGTTTAAATTCCATGTTCAATTTTTTCCCTTTTTCCTTTTTTAAATAATGTACTTGAAATGATTATTCCAAACATCAATCACAAATAGATTTTTAATAAATATGATTAACCTTAAATTATTATCATAAATATAATTTTTGTAATTAAAAATTATAATTATATTAATAATATTGTTAACATATAAAAGTTAAACAAATAATTACTGGGTATACATATAAAAATCACATATTTAGAATATAATTTTGTGTTTAAAAATAATATACAATAAATAATGAAATGTATAATTTGATACTAATTAATAATAATAGCAAATGAAATATGTATAATCTTATAAAAAAAAGATTACATTGTAAGTATAACAAAATTTAAACACACAGTACATCAAATTATGAATACTAAATGAATAGAATTATTTATCATGGAATTATCATTAGTTCTAAGTTGTGAAGTTAATTTGTGACACCATCTCAATTAACAACATATACAATTGATAAAAATAATAAAATGTGCATAATAAAATTAAAATGTTTAAAAAAATCAAAATAAAACTTTGGTTGAATGATAAAATTAAGATTTTACCAATGCAATTACGGTGGGTTCAAATCCCAATAAAACTTTATTTTAAATTAATTATTATTTAATAAAATAAGTTATAGAAACAATTATAAATCCCTGAAGTTAAGGCTAGCATACATAAATTGTACACTACGTATGAGAAAAAAAAAAATCTGCCATCATTCACAGCCACATGAGAAAGGAGTTTGAGAACTGACCTTCTATATCTCTTCATTTTCATTCACAGTCGGTTCCAATTTGTCAAACACAGTTGGTTTAGGACAAACAAGCATGCAATCAACAAGAGTTGCAACTTTCTACGGACTGGTCAATGTTCCCCATCCCCTCGATCAAAGATAAGTAAGTGCTGTCATCAGGGGTAATTCCTTTACTAATCATCTCCTTTAGGAGTTCTTCAGCAATATCTCCTTCCTGGTTATGGCAAAAACCTTGTATGAGGGCATTATAAGTGAGGAGGGTTGGATTGAAACCTGTACTCAACATCTCATCACGAACTCTTAATGCGTCCTTCATATCACCTCTTCTGCTATACCCACTAATTAGAGTGTTGTAACTAACGTGATCAGGTTTGATTCCCCTTCGTTTCATTTCATCGAGAAGCTCACGAGCTTCTTCAACTCTCCCCTCCCTACAATGACCCTGCATCAAAGTATTATAAGTCACATCATCGGGAGGAACATTCAATTTATCCATTTCCTTCAACAACGAAAATGCACGCTCCATATTGCCATTGGCACAGTGACCATCGATCAATGCATTGAACATTATAACATCCACCGCAACTCCCTTCTTCATTATCTTCTCAAACAGGTTATCTGCTTCTGTCATTCTATTCCGCTTGCTTAAAGCATAGATAAGCGATGTATAAGTTATCCGTGTAGGTTGAATCCCCTTGGTTAACATCTCATCGTGAAAACTGAATGCTTTCTTCACGTTCCAACACCTGGAGTATCCATTAATTAAGATGCTATAGGTAATCTGATCGGAAGCCAACCCCTTTTCTTCCATTTCTTTAACCAAATCATCGGCCTCATCCATTTTACATTCCATAAACAAAGCATGAACTAACATGTTGTAGGTTGAGACAGTTGGTGATATACCCTGCTCTACCATTTCGTCCCGATAACGAAATGCCTTTCCCAAATCCCCTTCATTGCAATAACCATCAATTAAGATATTATAAGTCACAGCACTAGGAACCAACCCCATTTCTTTCATCTTCTCAAACATCTCAGAAGCTTCCTCAAGTCTTTTATCCTTACACATCCCACTAATAAGCGAACTATACGAATAAGAATCCGGCTGGATACCTTTACTTCTCATTGCATTCAAAACCAAACGCGCTCCTTCGACCCTTCCTCTTAAACAATAAGCATGAATTATTGTATTATAAGTAACAACATTAGGATTAACCCCTAAATTCTCCATGAACCCAATAAAGTCTTTTGCTTTCTTTAGCTTCCCTTCCTTGCACAACACGTTTATCATTATGTTAAACGTGTACATGCTCGACTTAATCCTCATTTTAAACATCTCAGCATACAAAACCCAAGCACTTTCAGTTCTGTTCAACTTCAAAAACGTACTTAACAGGGCATTACAAGTCTCGATCTTTGGAATGAAACCCTTGTCTTTCATCATATAAAAACACTCTAATCCTTCATCCACCCTCTTCATTTCGCAACAAGCTTTTACTAACAAATCAAAAAGAATGGTTGTTGAAATGCCTAACCTTTCACGAGCAAGAGCCAGCTCATCGAAAATGACTGCCACACAGGCAATGTCACTAGAAACGGTTCGCTTTAAGAGATTTAGAGTGGGCTTGGGAGATGGGAGACGTGAGGCAACGGCAATGGCAAGGCAACGGGTTTTGATATCGAGTCGATGGAACTCAACGTGAGAAGTGAATTGAAGGGCTAATTCAGGAGTTTTGTGGAGATTAAAGAGGACCGTTGATATGAGAGATGAGTCGAGGTTGGGTGAGAGGTGTTCGATGAAATGCCACTGAGAAGAGCGGGCAGATTCAACGAGGATATCGGGGGATATTTCGGATGAGGGGGATTGGGATTGGTCGGAGGTTGACGAGGAAAGTGCACAGAAGAGAGAGCGCTGGTGGGGGATAAGAATGAAGGGTTTGGGGTTTTGGTGTTTGAGGATTTTGTAAGGTTTCATGTTATGGTAAAAGCAAACAGGTTCTGATGGGACTGTTAAAGGGTTTGGAGGAGGAGAGGAGTTTCGCAGTTTAGAAGCTGATGGCCGGGGGAAAGAAGGGTTTACTCACTGTTTAGTCCTTTTCGAGGAAGATGAGAAACGAGCGAGCTTGTTTGCTTTCTCCTTTTACGTGTTTAGAAGCTTGGGACTTCTTGTTTAAACATAACCTTATGCAGTTATGCTTCTTGTTTTTCTTTTACGGTTAAATAATTTTTAGGTTTAATATATCAAAAAGTCCCTCTTAAATAATTCAATAATCAATTGAGCTCTCAATTGAAAATATCCCTTAGTTGAACCTTAATCAAATATAAGAGATCAATTAAACACTTTAAAAAATGTTCGGTGTGATACTTAAATTATCAATGTGTATTATTATAATAGTTGTAGTTAAAACTGTTAATAAATGCTAATTAACGAATGAAGATTCGACATGTGAATTTTTTTTTCAAATCAGTAACTTTATATAGATAATATAACATTAGTTTAAAAAACTAAACAAAACAAAATTAATTAATTAATTAAACCTAAACCACGATTACTAACAAAAGGTAAAGTCGTGATAAAATTTTCAATTGGATAAATTAATTAAAGTAAATATTTTTTAAATAAAATAAAATAAAATTTTAGAATATTAAAAGATGATCTACAAGTCTAAAGAATTTTCTCTTTTTTCAATTCTATAAATAATCAACTAATTTTTCAACAACAAAAAAAGTAAACATATTTCAATCTTTACGTGATAATCAAAGAAAATACAATTCCTAACCCTAAATCAAATACCTCTTCAAAATTTTCACAACCATAAAATGTTTTGACTTTTTGAGCTGAAATGGGAAATTGATTTACTTGTTTTTCCGACAACAATAAGATTCTCTACTTTTGCTTATGAAATTTTTTGGTTCTTCTTAGCTGAGGTTGATTAACTTTTTTTTTTTTTTTTTACTACCATAAAATTCTCTAAATTTTACTTGTGAATATTTTTTAAAAACTAAAATTTTTAAAAGAAAATGGGGAAAATCAAAAATGGTAAAATCCAAACCTATTCCTACTTAATTTCATTTCATTTACTTTTTCACATATATTATTTAAGTGAGGTTGTCAAAATAATGATTTTGAGAAAAAAAAAATCCACATGCCCACTTTTCATTCATTAATGCTTTTCATTTGATGTTAACTCCAAGTTCCAAAATGATTAATAACTCAAATACCACATTGAATATTTTAGATATCAAATGTGACATTATCCAAATTTAATTGTAATGGTGGTACTTGTTTTTTTTCTTCTCTTCTTTTTCCTCATTCTTTCCCTTCCTCCCCTTCTTTTTCCTCTCTTATAGATTACAGATACAGATTAGAAACCTAATTATATATATATATGAAGTTCTTAAATGGTATTACATGTTATAACTTTATAATATGATTTGGATCATACACGAAGTCTACTTGAAGGTCCCATTTGGATCCCAATCAGAATGTGTGTATTTGAATCCCAATCAGCGATCAAAGGTTTTGTTTTCTGACTGGAAACAAACCTTTGAGATCCAAATGGACTATTCAACAACTGGGCCATTTCTTAAGGAAAATGTTTTGTTGAACAACCAGCAAGAAGCACACAGCATAAGAAAGCACATTCAAACATCAAACCCATAGCCATCCCCTGCAACTCAATCTCGTAGCATTACATATGTCTATATTGCTACAAAATGGGTATGATGCTTCGACTCTTAAGTTTAACACCCACGTCTGGAACATTTTTCGAACATGGAGAAGAAATTATGACCATCCAAGTATACATGAAATACCAATATATTCACACCCAAGTTCAAGTAACTAGATGTATGCTGCAACAAGTAAAGCAAACAACCGCCGACACATTTAGATATCGAATATTCGTGTTAAACACATATCTAGGCATGGATACAGATGTTCCACCAAACAAATGTATTAGTACAAATCTTTATGAATATTAGTCATACTCGTGTGGAAAAGCATATATTCATATCTGAGCTCTAAGTGACAGAAACATAAAGCATCTCATCTGTTACTGAAGAAACCAAATTCATGTATTTATTCATAGGGATTTTAATGTTAAATTAAATACACCCACAGATATACCAAAAATTCCTCACCAATGCTAGCACCACAGCACACATACGGAACTAATCTCCAACAAAACATCCTTGCAATCTGCTATAAAACCAGTTTTACTCAAGTGTAATATTTGCCATTTGCCATCTGCAATGACAGAAAACAGCAATAACAAATGTCAAATTTCGGACTGATTTTGCTTCAGCGAACTTAAATATGTAAATAAGCTATCATGAAGCAAACAGAAATCGAACCAACAAAAAAACACAAAAGAATTACTGTTCAACATCGCATCAAAATATAGTAAATTTCTGATGTGAAAAGAAATTAAAAACAAAGGAAATTACTATATTCTGATCAATGAAAAGTTCAAGATAAAGAAATTCCAGGTTAACGAATCAATAAAACTCTAAATTATAAGATAAATATAGCTCCCAACAAATAACTCAAAATCGACAACATCGTAGTTTAAGAAAAAATTAATAATTACCTGAAAGTTCTCAAGCAACGGCGACGGCTTGTCGTTTTGGAGGCTCAAGATTGTTATTTGATTTTTTGTCGGCGAAATCCTCAGCATTGTAGATGACGGTGATGTAGAGAGAACAGCTGGGGCAACGAGCAATTTCCTCGCCGATCTTGAGCTCTTCTTTTGTTATCTGAAAAAGATCGCCGCAAGGGCATGGATATGTGTATGCCTGCAACTCATCGTTCCACTGCATGTCCTCTATCTCCACGTCGTCGTACGACATCGTTAGGTTGACCAAAGCTGCAATTTTTTTGGGTGCGAGTTTTGAAGACGAAAAGTCTATTGATTTTTGTCCATTTGGGATTTAGGGTTCGTTTATCCTATATTTATATGTAATATATTTTCACCTCTATTTGGAGTAAGCAGGGTAGTTTAGGGATGGTCAAAATTTATATCTATAATATATATTTTCAGTGGTGAAAATACGTCTCTATAATAATTGTATCAAATTAATTACCCTATTGTTAAATAAATTTATTTATTTTTTATTATTAAAAGAAACTACAGTATAATAGAGTTTATATTTCTTATTTAAAAATATCATAAAAATTATTACTTTTCATTAATAATTCAACTTTAAACTAAAGTTTTCATTTGTAAGTCATACAAAACTTAAAATATCAATTCTATTAACCAACACATAATAACTTTTTAGAGATTGAATGGTAATTCTGTTGCAATTTGACGTAAGGTTAGTATTTAATATATCGAAAGTGTGTTTTTATTATTATACAAATACTCTTAAATTTTTGTCACCAGACTCTTTTTTAAATATTTTATTATATTATTATAATACATTTGTCAATTCTTTAGTCCTGCTTGTGGAGTTTAAAAATTTTACTGACAGTGTACTAAATATTTTCTCTTCTTTTTAATAGTATAAACAATAAATTGATTCGTTTAATAATAAAAAGACTAACTTGATTTGCTCTCTATAATAAAGGGACTTGTCAAGTGCATCAAAATTTTAGATTAATTTCAATTCCTAATGAGTTCTTTTGTCACATGGACAACTTTAAATATGTCATGTATTCACTTTTTGAGTAAACTATAAAAAAATTATGTATGGTTAAATTACATTTTGCTCACTAATGTTATCAATTTGTAATATTTTAGTTACAATGTTGTTATTTGACGTTTGTTGTGTTACGAAAATCTGATATGGCATGTTAAATATTGACATCAAAGCTATGTCAGCGTCACATAATTTAAAACCTGATTTTTAAAATAACCCTTTTTTTTTTCTTTTTCCTTTTTTATTTTTTCCCTATTCTTTTCCTTTCCTCTCACTCCTCTCTCATCTCTCCCTCTTTCTTTTCTCATTCATTTCTTTTTCTCTTCTTTCTTTAACCAAACCTCCAAAGCCATGGATCATTACTAGACCTCCAAATTTTGATTTGTTTTAACCATTGGAAGGAACATGGCAAATACAACAAATCCATCAACAAAGTTTTATAACTTATGATAAAAGGACAAATATCTTTATAGCTGCAAAAGAAAAAAAAACATAGACCAACATAGGTTTCTTCCATGGTTAGTTTCTTTTTTTTCTCACTGTGAAAATAAAATAGAATGTCGGTAATGACAATATATATCGCAAAGAAAAGAAAAATAAAATAAAGAATACACAGATTTTACAGGAAAAAACCACGGGCAGAGGAAAAGAAAATTCATTATGTCGAATTCGAAATTATTACAAGAGGAATAGACTATGTCTATTTATAGGCTTGTAAAGCCATATTCTAATAGCAGTGTAGTAAGATTGAAACACCTTATTCTAATCAATATAAAATAGATGGAATTTAATAAGGTTTAAAAAATCTTATTCTAAAATAAAATAAAAGAAGTGCAGTTCTATATGAATTTTATTTTTATTTCATTTTACCACTGTATTTTATTTAAATAAGGATTCGGGTCACTTAATTTTAATAATCTCCACCTAGACATAAATTCTCAATGAACAAGTTCTTCATCGCGAACTCTCAACGAACAAGTTCTCCACCTCTTCCATAAAACCCCTTAAGGGTTTAATTTCAACAATGAACACCAACCAAGTCTAAGCAATGCTCAAACTTGGTTATAGGAAGTGACTTAGTCATCAATTCTGCAGGATTTTTATGAGTACTAATTTTGCTCACAACAATATCACCACGAGCAATAATATCACGAACAAAATGATACCGAACATCAATGTGTTTTGTTCTCTCATGAAACATTTGATCTTTTGTAAGGAAGATTGCACTCTAACTGTCACAAAATACTGTATTAATTTGAAGGTCTTCATTGAGTTCACTAAAGAATCCCTTCAACCAAATAGCTTCTTTACAAGCCTCAGTAATCGCCATGTACTCAGCTTCAGTGATAGACAAAGCGACTGTAGTTTGCAAAGTAGCTTTCCAACTGATTGCACAACTTTCGATTGTAAAGACATAACCTGTGAGAGATCTTCTTCTATCAAGGTCTCCAGCAAAATCAGCATCAACATACCCAATGACTTCATCTCTAGTTCTTCCAAATTGTAAGCAAACATCAGTAGTACCTTATAAGTATCTTAAAATCCACTGAAATACTTTCCAATGTTCTTTACAAGGAATCGCCATGTATCTGCTAACTACATATGATAAATCTGGACATGCCATAGCATACATGAGAGATCCCACTACACTAGAGTATGGAACATGTGATATGTACTCAATCTCATCATTTGATTGTGGAGACAAAGCCGATGAAAGTCTGAAATAGGCTACTAAAAGAGTACTAACAGGCTTAGCACTCTGCATATTGAACCTGCAAAGAACTTTCTTAATGTACCCCTTCTGACTTAGGTACAATTTACTTGCTTTTCTATCTCTGAGAATCTCCATACCAAGTATCTTTTTTGCTAGTCCCAAATCTTTCATCTCAAATTCTTCACTTAGTTGGGCTTTGACCTTTCTTATCTCTCATTTATCTTTTGCTGCTATCAAGTGTCATCAACATAAAGAAGTAGATACACAAAAGAACCATCACTATTTTTCTTAAAGTAAACACAACTATCAAAACTACTTCTTTTGAAATCATGAGAAGTCATAAAGGAATTAAACCTCTTGTACCACTGTCTTGGTGACTGTTTCAAACCGTAAAGGGGCTTTTTCAGCAAGCAAACATAGTTATCTTTTTCTAAGACTGTAAAACCTTCTAGTTGTTGCATGTAAATATCCTCCTCAAGTTCTCCATGCAAAAATGCAGTTTTTACACCTAACTGCTCAAGCTCCAAATTGTGCATGGCCACAATACCAAGCAAAGCTCGAATCGAACTATGCTTCACAACTGAGGAGAACACATCTGTGAAGTCCACTACTGGAATTTGACTGTAACCCTTTGTAACAAGCCTTGCTTTATATCTGGGTTCTTCAACTCCTGGAGTCCCTTTTTTCTTTTTAAACACCCATTTACAATGACTAACCTTTTTACCTTTAGGAAGTTTCACACGATCCCATGTTTTGTTTTTGTGGAGTGATTCCATCTCTTTTTGCATAGCAAACATCCACTTTTCTAGTCTTCACAGTTAACCGCCTCAGAATAATTAAATGGCTCTTGGTTTGCATCTATATCTTCAGCCACATTTAAAGCATAAGCAACTAGATCAGCCTCGATATACTTCTTTAGAGGTTTAATTTCTCTTCTAGTTCTATTTTTGGTGATAGAGTATTGTGGTGAAGAAGCAACTCTATTATCAATTTTTGTACTGGCTTGAGGAGTCAACTCTGTATTAATCTAATGCTCCACCTGCTTTTGATTTTCTTTATTGGAAGAGTCTTTAAAAGATAAGTTAGGTAGCATAGTAGTTTCATAAAAAACAACATCTCTGCTAACCACATCTTTTCTATTTTCAAGACACCATAACTTATTCCCTTTTACACCTACTTTATAACCAAGAAAAACACATTTAATGGATCTCGGTTTCAATTTTCCATTATCAACATGAGCATACGCAGGACACCCAAAAATATTTAAATTAGAATAATTAGCAGGATACCAGACCATACCTCTTGTGGAGTCTTTTTCTCAATGGCAATGTATAGAGATTGGTTTATCAAAAAACACGCAGTAGAGGCTGCTTCGGCCCAAATGGTAAGTTGGCATTTGACAACATACATTGAACCTTTTCCATGATAGTTCTGTTCATTCGTTCTACAATGCCATTTTGCTATGGAGTATGACGAACTGTCAAGTGTCTCACGATCCCTTCTGACTTGCACAGTCTATTAAACTCATCAGAACAGAACTCTAAGCCATTGTTTGTGCGGAGGTATTTTATTTGTTTTCCCGTCTTTTTTCATTCATAGTTTTCCAAGACTTAAATGCGGAAAACACATCACTTTTCTTCTTCAGGAAGAACGCTCAAACTTTTTTGGAAAAATCATCAATAAAAGTTAGCATATAATTAGCTCCAGCTTTCGAAGGCATTCTAGATGGCCCCCACAGATCTGAATGAATATACTCCAATGTTCCTTTCGTGTTATGGATTCCTCTGGTGAATCGAACTCTCTTTTGCTTCTTAAAAACGCAATGCTCGTAAAACTTTAGTTTGCAAATTCCTTATCCATCAAGAAGTCCTTTTTTTGCTCAATTTTGCCATGCCATTCTCACTTATATGCCCTAGACGTATAAGCAAAAGTTTAGTAATATCATCATCTGACAAGGAAGAGGAAGCGACAGCTGCATCACCAGTAACAGTAGAACCTTGCAAAACATATAACTTGGCAGTCTTTCTCCACCCTTTCATCACAACAGGAGAACCTTTAGAAATCTTTAAAACCCCACTTTAAGCTATGTATCTGTACCCTTTTGAATTAAGAGTACTCATCAAAATTAAATTTCTTTTCAATTCTGGAACATGTCGTACGTCACTAAGTGTTCTGACAACTCCATCATACATCTTAACTTTAATTGTTCCAACACCTGTGATTTTACGCGAAGCATTATTTCCCACAAAAACAACACTTTCAGACACTGTTTCGTAAGTTGTAAACCAATCCCGATTGGGACTCATGTGGAAGGTGCAGCCTGAATCAAGTATCCACTCCTCACTCACTTTAGAATTGTTGACAGAAGTGACTAGAAGTTTACCATCGCTGTAGTCTTCGACAACATTAGCCTCACCAAAATTTTCTGGTTGTTTTCCCTTTTGATTTGCAGCCTCCCTTTTAATCTTGCTCTATAGCTTATAGCACTTAGATTTAATGTGCCCTTTCTTATTGCAGAAGTTACAAGTTTTACCTCTGTTTGAAGACTTCGATCTACCCTTAGATTTATCGCGAGGATTCCATTCTTGTGTCCTTCCACGATCATCATCAGCATTCCGATCTTGTCTCCCACGAACAATGAGACATTCTCCCTGAGATTTGGGTTTAACCACAAGATGCTTCATCTTATCATATGAAGTCAAAGAATCATAAACCTCATCAACTGTGAGAGACTTGCGGGTATATAAAATCGTATCTCTAAAGGTTGAATAAGACGGGGGTAACAAACAAAGTAGAATCAACCCTAGATAATTCCTTATCATACTGAACCTCCATGGCCTCCAAGTTTGAGAGAATTTTTTTAAACATTGTTAAGTGTTCGTGCACAGATGCACTTTCCCTCCAAACGATGAGTATAAAGACGTTGCTTCATATACAACTTGTTGGTTAGATTTTTCGACATACATATTTGTTCCAACCTCTTCCATAATGCAGTAGCGGTTTTCTCCTTCATCACATCCTACAAAATTTCGTTAGACAAATGCATATGTAACTGTGTTAACGCTTTTCGATCCTTGTGCTTCTTCTCTTCCTCCGTCAGTATCGAATGCATCTTATCTACCCCTAACAAGGCTTCCTCTAAGTTCATCTGTGCAAAAAACTGCATGTATCTTTATCTGCCACATCGCGAATCTGGTGTTGCGATCCAACAGCAGAATTTCATACTTCAAAGACGCCATTATCGTGATCGAGATGAAAAACCCGGAAGCTCGGATACCAATTTGTGAAAATAAAACAGAATGTCAGTAATGACCATATATATCGTAAAGAAAAGATAAATAAAATAAAGAATACACTGATTTTATGTGGAAACCCTTTCGGGAAAAAAAACTACTGGCAGAGGAGAAGAAAATTCACTATATCTAATTCGAATTATTACAAAAGGAATAGACTATGGCTGTGCTCTCCATTGCTTTTAAGATGAGCTTTTCCATTGAAAAGTGATTTTCCCTGAAAAGCAATAAAGAACAGACAATAGTGCAGGAAAGTTTAACTCATTTTAAGTGCTTTTTCACAGATGAAAAAGTAAAAATTTTTAGCTTTTTCAGCCCAGAAGTGCTATTGGGGCTGGTATTTTACTTGTTTAACCTTACTATTTCTTCTTCTACAAATAGATGTTAGGAAGACTTTTTTTTTCCCTTTTTCAATTTTCTCTGAACTTTACTTTTTCCTCTGGTTCTTTGTTCCTCTTCTCCACCAGTGAGTTTATCTTTTTCTTCTCTTCTTCTCCTCTTTAATTGTTCACTGATCTTTCTTCTACAATTTCTTCTACAATTCTACCGGTGAGTTTTTTAAACTTCATTTTCTATTTGCATGTTCACTGATCTTTCTTCTACAATTTTAGGGACTTACCTCTGGTTCTTTGTTCCTCTTCTCCACTGGTGAGTTTATCTTTTTCTTCTCTTCTTCTCCTCTTTAATTGTTCACTGATCTTTCTTCTACAATTTCTTCTACAATTCCACCGGTGAGTTTTTTAAACTTCATTTTCTATTTGCATGTTCACCGATCTTTCTTCTATAATTTCAGGAACTTACCTCTGGTTCTTTGTTCCTCTTCTCCACTGGTAAGTTTATCTTTTTCTTCTCTTCTTCTCCTCTTTAATTGTTCACTGATCTTGATAGTTAGGGCTAGGAGACTGGCCAAACCCCTTAAGTTCACCATCAATCAAACATTCTTTTCGAATGGCTTCTTTTGGATAGGATAGTGTAAATTAACTGAAGCTTGTCTTGAAAATGCATCTACGCACGTATCAACCATCCATATCAGCACATCTTCGACCCTCCCCTTCCCTACTTTTCAACGACCCTTTCAATCATACAGTATCTTTCTTTAATAATTATAATTAAGAAAAAATTCAAAAAAGAATAAGAAATCGAAGAAAATACAAGCAGAAGCACAAGCTCCCCACTGAATCTTGAATCTTTTCTTCTTTTTAGCTAAATCTCTTCTTCTTCTTCTTCTTCTTTTTTTTTTTTTTGCTTTTAAGATCTCTTCCAATAGTTTCAACAATTTCAATTGATTTATTCAAGACTACCAGAATATATTCCATTTATATGGACATTGACATAGTTATTAACAATGTCAACTAGAGTTTGCTTTTAAAAATATATAAATACCAAGAATTGTGTTCACCATTGGTGTGCATAAAAACTGAGAAGGAGAGAGGTCTTACATGATGAAAAGAGTCGCGTTTGGTAGCCAAGGATGACTTGCCTGCTCAAAATCACTGTATCAACCATGAAAAAGAAACCAGAAGCTCTTTGTGAGGGTTCCAGGCAGTCACCTTGGCTAAACCAGAACCATGTTAGACTTTCTCTGCTTTGTCAATTATCTATCTAAATTAATTTTCTTTTTTTATAAAAAAAGGGGTCATAGTCTAATATATGAAAAAACTGGGAAGATTCTCAGTTACTCAAAACTTTGGTATAATATGAAATGACATGTATTTTTGAGTATTTGCATAATCCAAAATAGTAATACATTAAAGTGATTTTGATTGAAATGAAGTTTTTGTGTGTTCACTGATCAAAAAGTTATGATAATGAGGCCTTGGCATTGGATCATGATGAAAAGGTAACACTAGTATCATACTAATAAATTTTACAAATTTACATCTTGTAGATGCCATCAATTATTGAATGGCTTTTTAAATATACAATGAAATTCTGCTCATTATAAATATTATATACATATATATTTTGAGGCATGACTGCTTTGTTTGGATGGTTATCTTGACAGTGTACTATGCTAAGCAAATACCGAATGAGTGATAGGAGTTAATTCCCATTGCTTGCTAACAATATTTTAGTTTTCCCTGATGAGATTTGGAAAACCCAGGGATCATATATTGTTTTTTGATACACATGTAATAAAGACATATAACATTTACTGTTGGGTCCATTTTTGGTAAAATTAATATTAGAGGAAAATATTTTGATACACATGTAAACAAATATACTTATGTGACATTTGATTTTCTTAATTGCTTTACTGGCTGAAACGAATCTATTTGTATACACAACAGATGAGTACTTCGGCTATTGAAGTTAGTGGTGAAAAAGTGAAAGCAAAGTGGGATAAGAGATTGACAGAAATATTTTGTGATATTTGTATTAAAGAGATATTGAAAGGCAATAGGCCTGATACTCATTTCACAAAAGATGGATGGTTGAAAATAATAACCAACTTTGAGAAAGAAACGGGCAAGGCTTTTTCACAAAGACAACTTAAAAATAGATGGGATGCCCTAAAAAAAGAATGGAAAGCTTGAAAGAAACTAAAGGCGAAAATACTGGTCTAGGGTGGAATCCTATAAAAAGAACCGTTGATGCATCGGATGACTGGTGGGAGAGTAGGCTAAAGGTACATTAATAATTCTGAATATTTTTGTTTTTTTCTTTTTTATGAGGTTATTGATAATTACTGTTATTAAACTATCATTTTATATGTAGGCTGTGCCTGAAGCTCAAAAATTTAGAACATCAGACATTGATCCTGAATTCGAAGGGAAGTTGGATTAAATGTTCATGGGGATAGTTGCAACAGGTGATAAAGCATGGGCACCTTCTTCTGGTACACTCCGTAGTGTTTTTTTTTTTAGGATGTTAACAATGAAATACCTGAAGAGAATGAAGAAGAAAATGTGAGAAACGATGTTCGCATTTTAAATGATGTTCACATTTCAAATGATGTTCAAATTGATGGAAACGGTCAAAAAAGAAAAAACCCTGAGGTATCAAGTTCACATTTTAAAACTGGAAGAAAGAAATCCTCAAAGCAAATTGAAGGGGCTGCAAGATTGTCCAGTCAAATAGAAAAATTATGCAATGCAGCTGACAATATGAGTCAAGCCACATCTAGTTTGACTCCTATTATGGATCCATATGGTATTCCACAAACAGTCAAAGTGCTTGACAGCATGTCGGAAGAAGTTCCAGAAGCTAGTCCGCTATACTTTTTCGCACTTAGATTATTGCTCAATAAGGACAAACAAATTATGTTTTTATCAATTAATCCCAAGATTAGAGCTTTGTGGCTTAAGACGGAAATAGAATGTCGAAACCATTTTTAAAAAGGTTTATAAAAACGGGAATCGACTTTTAAAAACGAAAATGGGAGTCGCCACTAATCTGTTTGTTGCTTAGGTGTGATTGGATCACCTTGTAAAACGTTTTATTTCAAAATGTTGATTTTGGTCCACGAAATACAAGAGAACGGGTTCAAGAGTCGGTTATGTACGAGGAAGGATTAGCACCCTCGTAACGCCCAAAAATTGGTACCTAATTGATTAATTAATGTCCTTATGTTGAGAATTTGAAAAGATTTTAAAATCCAATTTTCTTTTAAAGAATGTTTATATAACCCGTTTTGGGAATATTAAGACTCTTTTGTTCCAAAAGGATAAAATATCACATCCAGTACGTTAGAGTGCGACAGTTTAAACCCCAAAACTAAGATTGTCCCTTAATGTCCCAAAACACGAAATTAAAAGGATATTTAGTTATTTGGATGTACGAAAAACTGGAACCCAGCATGTTAGGGCTCAATTTCTTGAACTTCCAAACACGAAAGATTACATTGTTTTCTAAAATCCTTATCTCGAGATACCATAATGTCATATCCAGTGAGTTAGGACACGACAATTTTGAATTTTCGAGAATAAGCTTTTTATTTAACTTTTAAAAGGAAAGTAATAGGTTCTTTAGACTCGAAGAGGAAAATCGAAACCCAATAAGTTAGGGTACGATTTCTTTCGAACCTTAGAACACGGAGTGTTTGCTTATTTCAAAACCAAATTTTTGATGCATCAAAGAAAATATAATATGATTGTAATAAAATGAAAAATAAATCATAATGCCAATATGCTCAATGGAATAAAAGTGTGGGTGATAATATGAATAATAATAAAGGCAATAATAATAATAATAATAATAAAATATTAAGTAAAAATAATAATAATAAATAAATAAAAGAAAAGAAAATAATAACAAAAATAAAGCTAATAGCAATTTAATAAATAGATAAATACTATATATAATAATTTAAGGATAATAAAATAATAATAATAGTAATAATAAAAAATAGTAATAAATTATAATGGAAATATATTAATAAATAGATAAAAAATATTAGCAATTATAAAATAATAATAATGAAAATAATGATAAAAGTAATAGCAAAAAAATAAAAATAGTATTAATAATAATAAAATAATGTAAGGATATTAAAATTAATAGTAATAATAATATAAAAAGAATAATAGTAGTAACATAAAAATATATTATTAATAATAAAAATAGTAATAATAATGGTGATACTATAATGATAATACTAATAATGATAGATATAATAATAATAAATATAGCTATAGTAATAATATATATATATATAATGGTCATAATAAAAATAAAAATAATATAAATGAATATAATGATAATTGTAAGCTTAAAAATAAAATGATAATAATAACATTAAAATAATAATTATAATAGTCAAATAATAATGATGTCAATAATAAGAAAAAAAATTAATAATGAAATAACAAAAATCACAAAAGAAAATTAAAAAGGGATGAAATTGAACTTGAAATAAAAATTTGGGGGCAAATTTTGAAGAAAATAAAAGGAAAGGGGCCTTATCTAACGCGCGCACAATAAGGGAGGACCAAATGAGGAAATTTTTCATCCCTCCAAAACGCACAGCAGCAAGGAGGACCCAATTGAAAAACATTGTAAATTATCGGGCAAAATTAAAAAAATAAAATAAACTTAATTTAAAAAAAAAATGCGGAAGGGCTAAAAGTGCAAATAGCCCTTCCGCAAGAAAACACACGGATCCTGGGCTTACTGGGTTGGGTCGCGGGTCGGAGGCTCAAAATAGCGTTGTTTTGGCCTCCGAAAATAACCCTCAAAACGACGTTGTTTTACTGGTATATAAATACCACTTTTCAGCCAAAAAAATCATTTTATGAAGCTATTCAAAAAAAAAACAGAGAGTTTAAAAAAAAAAACTCTCTCCTCCAAGCGAATTTTAGGCGATGCTCCGGCGTGTCTCCGGCGCGACCCACCGCCGTCTGTCGCCGTCGCCGACCACCGCGCGTGGTTGCCGGAAGCCCAAAAATTGTAAGTTTTTTTAAACAATATTCATGTATATAAAAAAAACATTCGCATGATTAAAAAAAAATAGTTTGAAAAAAAAAATCGAAAATCACCTCTAAAAATTTTATTGTTTTCTGTATTCTTTGTGTTTGTTTTTGCCTCTTGTCCCTTGTTACAAGTTTATCAAAGGGCTTTTATAGCCTCAAAAACAAAAATAGAAAAGGAATGCAAATATTTTGGTTGCGGTTGCCATATTTTGCTGTCGTTCTTTACTTTTGCAGGTCGAAAAATCCGACGACGATGAGGCGTGATCTACGGCGTGCGTGGAGGCTGGTGGCTAAGCATGCGGCGCAAGGGTTTTCTAGCAACCCTAAGTCTTGAATAGTTTGGGTATTGGGCTCCGTAAGTTGGGTTAAGTTTGGGTCGTGGGTGTAATTGGGTAATGGTTTTGGGCTTGGGTTTGTAACTGGACTGTTAAAAAAACATTAGTTTTTTATTTATTTTTATTTTTTGGTTTTTCTTTTGAATGGAATGGGCCCGGGCAAAATGGGCCTTATACATGGAGGATAGTTGAAAATTTTCTGATTTTCTAGGGTTCAGAGATATCTATTATGTGACTAAACAAAAATGCTAAATTAGTTTTATCAATAGTTATTTATGTTTGGTTTTTGGATATTGAATTTATGTTTTACTTATTTATGTGTAATCTAGTTTTATCAATGGCTGTTTATGTTTGGTTTTTGGATATTGAATTTATGTTCTACTTATTTATGTGTAATCTACTTTTATTAATAGTTGTTTATATTTGGTCTTTGGATATTGAATTTATGTTCTACTTATTTATACTAAATTAGTTTTATCAATAGTTGTTTACATATGATTTTGGATGTTCAAATTTTTTCACAGGTGATGAGTATAGTTGAGAATTACAGCGGTGATGAAAGTGATGATGAAAGGGAAAAGAAAGAGATTTTAGAACGCATGGAATGTTTTAACCGATTATTTTTTGTTGCATCTTCTTCCGTGCAATTATATTACGAGAAGTATATATTGAAGCAACCATGCATGAATTCAAAATCAGGTGAGACATGGATTTGAGAGTGGTCCTTGACGGTCACAAATCACGTTGTATGATTAATTTTAGGATGTCTAAAATGGTATTCACAAGTTTGTTGAGAGTTTTGGAGACAAGATACAACTTGCAAACTTCAAGAAACATATCTTCTAGTGAAATGTTGGGATTTTTTTTATACATCTTGGGCACCGGTGCAAAAGTTTCCAAATGTCGAGAAAGATTTCAAAGGTCTGGATCAACAATAAGTCGATACTTTGCAATTGTGCTTGAGAAAGTTTCAAGGACGGCCACTGATCTAATTGCACCTGAAGATCCTTTTTTTTTTTTGCTGAATACCCGAACAAATACGTAATGATTCTAGATTTTTTTATCTTATTATATTTTTTTAATATTTTTGGTCGACTAAAAATATGCACGAGACTAGTACGATTATTTGTTCAGGATTGCATAGGTGCAATTGATGGTACTCATATTGTCGCTATTCTTCTACCAAATGAACAAATTCTCTATATTGGAAGAAAAGGTATCTCTACTCAAAATGTTATGGCAGTATGTAATTTTAATATGTGTTTCACCTTTGTCATGGCTGGATGGGAAGGATCGGCACATGACACTGGAATATTTCTTGATGCAATTCGAGATCCAAAATACAAATTTCCGCACCCACCAAATGGTTAGATATTTTATTTAGATCTGATTTTTTTAAAAATAAAGTATAAGTTCTTTAATTGATAATTTTTATAAAAAAAAAATTCTTGAATTAATTGTTTGTTATATTATGACATGTAGGAAAATATTATCTTGTTGATTCTGGATATCCTCAAATGAAAGGTTATCTTGGACTATATAGAGGTCAGCGATATCATTTACCAGACTTTCGTAGAGGTAGACCAGTATTTGGTAAAAAAGAGATATTCAATTATTCACATTCATTATTACGTAGTGTGATTGAACGAACTTTTGGTGTTTTGAAAAAAAAAAGGGGTCATTTTAAGGGATATGCCAAGTTATAGTTTTCAAAAGCAAATGATGACTGTTGTTGCTACAATGACGATACACAATTTTATCCGAAAACATGTCGGTCGAAATGATGCAGATTATGGAATACAAAGATATTAACTGGGCATATGAGAATACTATTGATTCAGAAAATGCGCATGGTCAAGAAAGTGATGATGATGACGACGACGATGATGATGGTGATGATGATGGTGAATCAAGCAATTCAAGTGGTTTTGAAATGGAATTAACAAGAGATGATATAGCTTCTAGTTTAATGAATTCACTTTAAATTGTAAATGCTATTGTAAAATTTTTAGTATTTATATTTGGTATATAAATATTATCCCTTTTTGAAACTTTAATCAAATATATGTAATATTTTAATTTGTTAGGTTTATGTTTTCTATGTTATGTTAATATCTAATATGAGTTTTACAAATGTGTTAAAAGCATTAAAAAATAAAAAATAATTTTTAAAATAATACAATTGTGTCAATATCTAATAACAAATATTTAATTATTTTATTTAAATATTTAAATATAGTTTATATATTCTAATTAAATTTAACAAATAATTAATATTAATTACTTAGAAATATTTAAAATTAATATTATGTATTAAAATATTAACAATAAGTTATAATAAATTATTTTTTTATATTTTTGCTAAAATATCATAATATTAACTAATTTGAACATTATTTAAATACATATTTGTTACTTTATAATATCATGTCTAAAATGGACATTTTACTTCTCAAAAGCACTTTTCCACAGCACTTCTTAAAAGCATTGCCAAACTGACCCTATATCTATTTATAGGCTTATAAAGCCATATTCTAATAGGAGTGAAGTAAGATTGAAACACCTTATTCTAATCAATATAAAATAGATGGAGTTTAATAAGGTTTAAATGTAACATCCTGAATTAATGGGCCTATGCATTTTGGTGTTGTATGCTTAAAATGTTAATTTGAGGTTTAGAGGTGCAAATTGGGCTTAGGAATGGACCGAGGTCTTGGCTAAATATTTTGTTTAGAGATTATTGGGTTTAAATAAAGTATTAAGAGTGTAATAGGCAAGATGGGCTTGTGGCCCAGGAAAAAGAGGCGCAGTAGGAGGGAGCTTTAAGGGGCGCCAATAGGCAAAGGAAGGGGGCCTCCGTGTGGCCACTTGGAGCCCAAGAAATTGGGCCAATTTCGGCAGGCCAAGGAGAGCTAGGGGGGACGGCAATGTGGCTACAAAATAGGGGATTTTATGTTTTAAATTATGTGGATATTATGCTGATAAAGGAGGGAGGAGTTGGAGCTAATTAAGTCTCTTTTGGATGAGTTAGTAGATTGAGATAGATAGGAAAGATAAGAGCTATCTTTAGAAGATTAATGTTAGCCAAATTTTTCCCTTTTTATTAGCTTAATTTTTAGTTATCAGGAAGGGCATTTTCGGGTTTTGATAGGTAGGTGCCGAAATTTCTATAAATAAGGGGGGATAGCTCATCAATTCAGGCATTTGAACCCTACTCTTTCTTCTCTTCTGTGTTAGAAAATTTGAAGGCCATCTCACTTGTTTTCTTTTCTCATCTTTTCTCTTCCAAAAGCCGAAAATCACCACCTCCCTCACCCTTTCTTTCTTTTTCTTTGAAATTTCCTTTTAGCCGAATCTTCTGATCCCCATTGTTATTCTTCTCCCATTCACTAAAAGCCAAAACTCCTCATTCAATTCTTGTAAAAGCCAAAAAACACTTCAGCCTTCTCTTGTTCATACTTTTTCGGGATTTTCTTAAAAGCCGAAATTCCTAGATCTCTTCTCTTGTGTTTGCCGAATTTTCCTACAAAGGGTAGCCGAAATCTTCTGAAGAGGTAAGTGTTGCATACGTTATTCTTTCAATCTATTCCGGCTTTTAGAAACCATAGCCGAATGGCTACATGGTAGATTAATCTCGTGTTTTCTTTCATTTACAGCATTCCGAGATTTGAAGGGGATTCAATCGCTTAGATCTCTAAGCCAGAGTTCAGTAGCATTTGGGTCGTATTGTTTTCAGGATTTCAAGGTAAGGAGATCTGTTAATTTAAACCTATAATTCGGGTAAAACACTAACCCTTGGCCGAATCATAGGAGAGGCCTTATCTTCGAGTTCTTCCGGCTTTTGAGCAAAATTGTAGACAAAGAGCAGTAGATCCGATTAGCAAGGTTATCGACATAGAGAGTAGTACTATGTGTTATCAGGTGTGTAACACTTCCACACCGTTTAGATTGCCTGTTAAAATATGTTATAAATCTATAATATTCTGTAAAATGCCGAAATATCGGCATGGCTGTTGAAAACCCCAGGAGGGTGGAAGCGAATCACCAGGTTAGTGATCTCTGTCATTCCTAAGTGAATGTTCCTATTAAGATGACATATGTGATAAGTATGCCAATTTCTATGATTGCATGGGGTTGGGTTTGATGAAAGGGGAAGTGTTCTGTTGTAGCGGCTTTTGCCGTGACCTGTTGTAGTGGCTTTTTCCATGACCTGTTGTAGTGGCTACGGCCATGATCTGATGATGAGCAGCATGACTACCATCGATGGTGTGCAGTAGTGTGGGTTGATTGTAGAAATCCCCAATGGTGTGACTGGCAGGTAAGGGTGGTGTGTAGCGGATGGAAACCTAGGATTTGGGTTGGGCTTGCATAATTTTTGTTATATATTAATCTATTATTCTGTTCTATGGGGCTAAGGCCCAAATCTAATGGTGTATGAGGGTTGCACACTAAGTCTCACGACTCAACCTATTATTTAACATTTTCAGGTAGCACCTAGTGCATCAGACCGGGCTGGAGAGGAGCGCAAGGTGGCCATGCGAGAAAGTATTTGGATTCAGCAAAGGACTTACTAGATTATTTATTTTTTTTAATATTTTTTTTATTAGTGTTTTTTAAGTTTCAATGTAATAAGGCCATGAGCCACTAGACTCATATTTATTTTGGGTTTTATTGCTAGACATTTAGATTTCATGCTAAAATTAAGCTAAGACATATAACAACTTAGTTTTTTTTTCCTAATTCACCAAGGTATCATTTAAATTTATATTTTATATAGAATATTAAATTACTAATTTTTCCGGTTAAAATGTTTAAACCTGATACTCGTTTTCCAAAATGTGACATGTTATATAAAATTCCTTAGTGACATACCAGATCCGGTTGTAGTGTTTGGGCCGGGTTTGGGGTGTTACATTAAAAAACCTTATTCTAAAATAAAATAAAAGAAGTGTAGTTCTATATGGATTTTACTTTTATTTTATTTTACCACTGTATTTTATTTAAATAATAATTCGGGTCACTTAATTCTAACACTTACCTAAATCACTAAATGGTTGGCTTTTAATTCTCTCTTCCTTTGACCCTAAACTGATATATATATATATATATATATATATATATATATATATATATATATGCAATTTATATGACTTGAATTGAGAGAGTAGAAATCTACAGATAAATAGCAAAGATAATGAACACAAGTATTCAAGCCAAAAAACCAAAATTTGGTGAGATGCAATTTTTATATACCAACATTAGCCGCCAACAACAAAGCTTTACTCTACAATCAAAGATAAAAAATTAAAAAAATTAAAAAAAAGAAAGAAAAGGAAGAGAGGAAGCACAACTCTTTTCAGATTTGACCAATTAAGGGGGTTTGGGTTTTTTGTTCGTCGATCCTAATGGTCAAAGGTTGACTATTGATAAGAAGAAACACATATCAGAAACTAGATATGATTCATGATACAAGAGAGCTAGGAATCGAGAAATGAACATGAGAAAGGAGGAAGAAAATCGAAAAGAGAATAGAGGAAAACAAAATTCAATTCCTTAATTTCATAACCATTCCTTTTACAGACATTTTTCACCCAAATAGGAAAATGTTGCAACTAGGGGTGAGCATTTGATCCAGTCGAGTAAAAAAAATTCGAGTTAGTCAAGTTGATGAATTCTATTATAGCAACCGAACTCAATTTGAATTTTTTTTTCAAATCAAATTGAATCAAGTAAAAAATTTTGAGTCAAATTGAGTCGAATTAACGAATCCTATTATTTATATTCAATGTTGTGTTTACATAAACCGATTATTTAACTAGTAGACGAAGTACAAGATTATTTAACTACATAAACAATATAATTGTTTTGCTTTTTAACTTAATTGTTTTGACTTTTAACTTTAGAAAAGGTAAACATTTATCAAAACGACATAGTTTTGCCTTTTCTTATTCAAATTTCTGGATAATGTGAATTGTATAATTCATATTTGAGTTAAATCAAATAACTTGATTAACTCGAATAAATCAAACTATTTAATTCAAAATTTTAATTTTTTATCAAATTTTTCGAATCAAATCAAATTTTGCTCACACCTAATTGTAGCAATTAGGAGGTTGTTACTAAGGCCGTTATTCGATAGTTGTGGCCCACTTCCAATCCGCGCCGTTTCAATTAAGCAGATTAACACACAAAACGCTCATTTCCACTATCCCTCAAAAATAAACTAAGCACGTTGTTTCACTAATGGTTCATCGAACCAAAATGGTGCACAACACCAACAGTCCACAAACATAAAACAATAACAGAAAATAAGAAAAAGAAGTTGAATAACAACATTCCCTCTCATAACAAGTATTACCTTCCTTAAAGAGATCCTTGTCCTCAAGAAAAGTATTTGCCCACTCGACTAAACCTTTTGTGATAGCATGATTCCATTTTCTTACCATTCTCCTATCCAACACTTGAAGTGTCTCATTCATCATGGCCCCATCATTTCAAATCGGTGGCAAGCTAACTTGACTTGAGGCCCTTCTTACACGTCTCCTGAGTTGAGAAACATGAAAAGTAGAATGAATCCTTGATCCCAATGATAATTATAACTGATAAGCCACCTTTTCTATTTTTCCTTCCACTGTATAAAGACCAAAGTACTTGGGGAGAAAGCTTTTGGTTCAAGACTCTCTTCATTGTATGTTGCTTAGACGGTTGTAGCTTCAAATACACATAATATCCAACTTTGAATTCCTTATCATTCCTCCTACTGTCAGTTGTCAGCTTCATCTTGTCTTGGGCCTTTCTCAAATGAAATGTAACGCCCTGACTAATTTAACTTTGTTTTTATGAAATTTGTCATAAATGAGTATTTGTTTCAATGGTTAAGTGTTCTGGATGTGTGTATGAGGTCTTGGGTTTAAGTCTCACTTTTGGGAAAATAAGCTATTTTTTTTATCCTATCCTATTCCTTAGAAATTGAACTTATATTTGATCTTTAGTAAACTCAAATCAGAATGAGCTTGCTGGTTCGAGTGGTAAGGTGTTAGCTTGTCCTAAGGTTTCATGTTCAAATCCTTGTGTGAGCATGGATGATAATTTTTGCTTTAGTTGTCTGATAAAGGTTCGGTGGAGTTGAAATTCTTAGGTTGTTGGATATGGATTGAGGTGTCGGATTTGGTGGGATCATATGAGTTAGTGGGGAGTTGGGATTTTAGTTGTGTTAATTTTAATTTTAATTTTTTAATTTTTTTTCAATTTCCCAAAACTTCCCTTTCTGACTTTTTTTCTCTCTCTTTTCTATTCACCATCAAAATGTTTTCTTTTTCTTCTTTTCTGATTCTGTCACAAACCTTTCATGCAAATCACGGTGTTTTGATTTATGATGTTTATTTTCGGTTTGGTAAGTGGTGTGTGACTTATTGTATTGTGTTTAACTTTCAATTTCTGTAAATCATTTATGGAATTTTCTTTTGAAATGGCATAGCAGTGAGTAGTTAAGGAATTTGATTTTTGTGAATCTATTGTGTAGGAGAAGGCGATGAACTTGTGAATTTCGCTTCAACAGCCTAAACCGTGATAGTAGCTGTTTTTATCGACGGTAGGTTTGTGCGCTATTTTTAGGTTCTGATGGTCTTGGGATTGTTTTCACATAAAAAATGAACCGAGTATGTAACAAAAACATGAGAAAACAAGGTTCGTCGAAAGCCGAAAACGTGGTTTATCGACACTACACGGGCGTGTGCCTGGCCGTGTGGTAGGCCGGGTGCGACATACAACTGCGTGACGGGAGTGTAATAACCAATTTTTCGGCCTGAGCCCATTAGCCAAAACAAAAGCCATTAAAAACCAATAAATAATAAATAAATAATAAATAAGATCAAAGAAAAAAACAACAATGTCCATTTACAAAAGACCAAATACCAGGCCCAAATACAAATAATCCAGTCCAAATTCAATGTCCAATTACAAAGACCAAATAACAGGGCCCGTTTACAAACCCTAACCTAAGCCAGCCCAAACCCGAATGGCCCACTAAGCCCTTTTACAAACCCTAACCCCTTTAGCCCAAACATTTTAACTAAACAGAACCCTAGGGTCCCTTTCCAGCGCCGCCGCGCGTCCCCACACGCGTGTCGGTCTAGCTCCCCTGCGTGTCCGCCACACACTCGTCGCGTCCCCCACACGCGTGTTTCACTCGTTTCACCACCACGCGCGCGTCGCCAGACGTACCACGCCCGACGGTCGAAGCTCGCGCGCCCCATGCGCGCACCAACTCTCACACGCTTCTCTCCGCCATATACCGCAAGAAGGCAGAAACAAAAACAAAGAGCAGAGGAATATGGAGCAAAGCAATGGAATAAAAAAATAGTTTGTATTCTTCGGCTATAAAGCCACTTGAGAGACACTGTAAAAAAGGTTCTGGCTTTTTTCTAAGAAACACACACATATATCAGAAATCAAACAAACAGATTACAAGGTTGTTTTTTTTTTCTTTTGTTTCACTTTCTTCAATTTAATATCGTCTTTTACTCTTCTTTTTTTTACTTACTGTATTGAAATCTAATACAAAAATCAATAACAAAACAAAAATAATAAACGAGGGAAAACAAGGAGCTTACCTTCGTAGACGAACCGTCGGATCTGTCTTCCTTTGCCAAAATCGGAGGTAAAGACGGCCTTCAAGGTTTAAAGTATTGAGACTTTCAAATCGGGTTTTGAAGGGAAGGCTTGAAGAGGCTCGACTTGACCCTGATTGCCGAGTACCATGGCGGTTCAGTGGCCGGATTGTGGCCCTTTCTGGTTTGCAGCCGAGAGAGCGAAAAGGGGGGGCTAGGGTATTCGAATTTCAAAAGAGGAGGAGACTGGATATCTGAGTTTTTTTTAGGGTTTTATCAATCTATTTAAACCAGGCGAAACGGTGCCATTTAGGGAAGGTGTGGGTTCCGCGCGTCGACCCGCTCATGACCCGGATCCGCGCCTCTCCATTTTAAAAGGATTATTTACGCAATCGATCCCTATGCTTTCTGATTCTTTCGCAATTTAATCCTATTAAACGCAACATTTTGGTTAATTGAGATTGTCTGTTTTAGTCCCTGTTTATTTGTGTGCGTTTTGATTTAGTCCTCAATCTAGCTTAAATTATCCTATTTGTTTATAAGTAGCCTGGTAATTTTATTTTTTAATCCAATTAGGTATTTTATTTATTTATTCGCCGTATAAGTGTTTGATTTTAAAATTTCTCATTTCTTGGTTTTAATTAATTGCATGAGTTTTAGCTTAAATACTTTGTATACTATTATTTTGTATATATATACATGCATAATTCACATTAAAATTATAATCTTCTTTAAAATTTATTTATATGTATAGATATAATTTAAATTTGTTTATAAAGTTTATTTATTCTTAAACCCACATTTCATTATATATTTTTGTTTACTTCGGAAACCTTCATGCATTATTATTTTCCATGTAAATTATTTATATTAGATTTTCATTCCATATATTATTCATGTAGATTAATATGTTATTTTGTATATTATTTATTTTAATTTTCTTTGTATAATATTCATTTTTAAACTATTTATATTATTATTTTATTCATCTACATTAAAAGACTTGCCATATTCTATTTTAATTAGCTATATTTTTTAGCTCTCGTGTCTTGGTTGGTAATGTAGAATTGATGATAATTATTTTCATATGTTTTGAATGGTGTTCATTATCCTTGACGTCTACTTGTACAAAGGTTATATTCACATATTATTATTCCGTACTCGACACTGCCCTTTTTATTATTGAATATTGGTTCAAAAAATGTATTTGGAAATAATTTTAAGATTAAGTACTTTATATTTTTCAAAAAATAAGGGAGTATTTGTGTGTTTAGAAGATCGAAAGATCACATCCTAACGTGTGCTGGGTGTTGACTTTTCGTTCGACTAAATATTCAAATACCCTTCTTCGCATGATTTGAAGATCAAAGACGATCTCGATGTTAGAGTACAAAAGGCGTCATATCCTAACGTGCTGGGCATGATACTCTTGTTCCTTTGGAACGAGTGGATCTTGAAATTCAATTCGGATTTAACAACTTTTTCAGCCTTGAACATTTTCAAACTTTCAACATTAGGACAACATTAATCGATTTGGTACCGATTTTGGGCGTTGCAAGGGTGCTAATCCTTCCTTGCACGTAACCGACTCCCGAACCCGTTTTCTCAAATTTTGTGGACCAAATTTATTTTAATAAATCAAAATGCTTTATTAAAATAACCCATCCCAAGGTGACCCGATCACACCTCGAATAAAAGATCGGTGGCGACTCTCTATTTTTTTAAAGTCGATTCCCGTTTTTTTAAAAAAATGGTTATGAGAGCTTGGCCACTCCACTAGGGACTTCGAGAGTCAGGCCATAAATTGATTGATTTTTGTCCTTGTGATTGAAAACTCGAAAAATTGTTTTGAAAAATCATGTTTCACTGGATGCTTCTGCTTGTGCTATAACTGTAATACTGTTGAGTCTCATAATACTTGCATTTACATTACATGGCCGTTGTGGTCACACCCTCAAGTGGGAGTAAGAAACTAAGCTTTCGTGAGGTTTTCACCTCCGCATGGGCTAGTGGATTGTTTTCGGGACACATCCATACCTATGTGCTTCTTGAGGTTTTCACCTCCGCATGGCCATAGGGAAATGTGTTCCCCTGAACCGAACTCGGTCCGTATGAACCTATAATGGGTGAGGATTGAGGAATCGGCTGGTTCAGGTATCCTTCTTTAGAATCGAACCCCATATAGAAGCCCTAAAGCCTACCCTAGGCAGAATGTCGAAATAGTTACCTAGATAAGTGTTTAATGATATTTTACTTGTTTTGATTATGCAATACTAACTTGTGTTGATTTATTTGATTTGCATGACATTTCATATAGTAGAGGTGTCAATTTCTGTTCGGTTGCTGAGATAGGAAGTTTGCTATGGAAAACGACTTTCTTGATAAAGTAGAGGACAATGCGGCCGTGCGCGCATGGTCAGAAAAGTTGCAGTTGGAAAAAGGAGATAGCTTATTTGAAGGTCATACGTCAGAGCTGAGGGACTTCACCCGTGTTAACGTGACACAAAATAAGCTTCAAGAGTTGCAAGATATCTGGGCCCAGTGGAAAGATGAAGCTAAACAGATGTTCTACCACTGTTATGGTGATATCTCTCACTTATTGGATGTTAAGATAGATAAACACCATTTTTGAAGCTATGGTCCGAGATTGGAATTCGCATACTGATTGCTTCACTTTAGGGAAAGTGGACTTGGTGCCAACAATAGAAGAATATACCACTTTACTTCGTATTCTCGGGATACAAGTTGACAAGGTTTATATTAGACCGGCCTATGTCCCTCCTCTTGCGAAGAAACTGGTGAAAATTATGAGAATGAGTGAACAGTGGATCTCGACCAAGATTCAACAGAAAGGTAAAGGGAGATGTATTCCCTGGGTAAATTTAAGTGATCTGATTTTAACGCATCCTGATGTGAGAAGGAAAGTTGATATCTTCGCCTTAAGCCTCTACGGATTAGTCATCTTCCCAAAAGCCCGAGACGCACAGATGAAGCGGTGGTGGATCTATTCGACCGATTGGATAAACAAGTCACACCTGTCCCAGCAATTCTTACGGAGACTTTCAGATCATTATATGCATGTAGAAGAGTGGGAGAAGGAAGGTTTATCGGATGCGCACAGCTATTGATGGTATGGTTTTATGGGCATCTTTGGAAGATGGATAAAGTCTCTTATTGCCCTTTTTATAAGGATTATTCACCGATAAAGGAGGAAGTGGCCGTGTCAAGACGAGAAGATATAAAGGAAGAAGGATGAAGGACAATTCTTTAGAATCGTCAAGAGAAGGATATTGAGTGGAGAGCTCCGTGGATGGTGCCTAAAGAGATCCTTTATAGATGCGGAGACTTTAATTGGGTCCCTCTACTTGGAATTTGGGGAGCCATCGGATACGCTCTCGCTAGCAAAGACAAGACAATACCGGGACAGCAGTTCGTGCCACAGCAACACATGGGTTGGATCGAAGCGAATTCCCTTATATAGGAGAAAGTTATAAGAAGAAGATTAAGGAAGTTGCAAATGCTTGGAAGCAAACTCATCGGATGAAGAGGTTAACTGTGGGTGAAACGGCGACTTCTGAGTACAAAGCGTGGCTAAACAAAAAAATCAATGATAATATCCCGGGACCAAATGCAGATAATGCTCAATCTATGGAGGAACGGTTGCAAATGATACCAACAGAATTAGAAATTATAAAGCGAGATTTTGTACAGCGAAGTTCAGAGCTTGAAAAGAGAATCGAGTAGTTGGAGGAGGATAAGAAATTTTTTTTGAAATTGGATGTAGAGATACAGAAATCAGAAGCAGAAAAGGTAAGAAAAGGAAAGAGCAAAGCTGAAGAAGAGTTGGATAGCCTAAAGAGGGACTACAAAAAGATGCGTCTCTCAACGAGAACTGCGGGGCTAGGAAAGACCTCGGGCCAATGGTGACAAGAGTTACAAGAAGAAAGAGCTAAAGTCAAGCAATGGGAAAAGAGATTTCAAGAAATGAAAGCTCAGAAAGAGATCCTAGAAAAGCAAGTGTCACTAGAGTGGCGGAGTTGGAAAGGTCTTTAAACATTATCGAAATCGTAACTCGGTGATAGAATTAAAGGCAAGCTTGAGTAGAATCGAAGAAATGGAAAAGAAGACCGAAGAGTTAGAAGTGGCACTACAGGAGTGTCAGAATTATATTGGGTACTTGAAAGAGAGTAGGGAGCAACGGGAGGAGGAGTTACATAAGGCTCAGAAGCAAATCGGAAATAGAGACTATCTCATGAGAGAAACCATAAATCAAATTCGAGCCGAGCACTTGCAAATTTTGGCAGCAGAGGCAGAAGTATTAAGCGTGCGACACGAGTCACGGACAAGCCAAGGACAGGAGTTGGTTTCGTTACTCCAAAAGATTAGGGATCTAGGCGCTAAGGCCAAACCATATTTGTAATCTGTTTTATGTAAAGAGCTTTGTTTTCTAAGAAAGTTTCTTATGGGGAATTGAATCAGAGTTGACACCTTTTTGCATTCATACCATGCATTTGCATTACATTGCATGCATTAGTATCATATCACATTAATCATTTACTAAGGCTAAAATCGTATAATCTACAGTTGCGACACTACGAATCTGGAACCACATCATCCTTATAGGACACGTTTAAGAGCTAGAGCTATGGATGCTAAACTAAACGAAAGAATTGAAAGGATGGAAAGGATCCAAAAAGAGTTACAAGAGCAGTTGGCCAGGTCACAGTAAAAAGCAAGGGATCTGATGGTGAGATCCCGAGAGGAATTACTCGAACAAAAAGATCAAATGGCCAAGATGATGGAGATGATGACCGCTCTGGTTAAAGGAAAAGGACTCGCGCAGAGCTCTGATATTACAGAGCCCCATTCTAGAGTCAATCAGAGTCCGCTCCATCCCCCAGGATACACTCCACCTCACGCCCATGCAATGCATGGAGGTTGGCCTCAAGGGGAATCAACAGGCCTAGAACAACCACCTGCACCACTTACTCATCTAGGGCAAGGTATATTCGTATCGAACCCCGGAGCTACTCCCGCTGATCCAGTCGTTCCAGATTTCGATGATCCGGCAGAAATAGCCAAATTGAAAATGAAGGATCATATAAGAGCCTGGAAGAAAGAATCAAGGCAATAGAAGGTACCGGAGTCTTCTCTACACTGAGCACCAAAGAGCTCAGTTTGGTTCCCGATCTGGTTCTGCCCCCAAAATTTAAAGTGCCACATTTCGAAAAATATGATGGAACGAGATGTCCAAAGGCGCATCTTATCATGTTTTGTCGGAAGATGGATGGCTATGTGAACGAAGACAAATTGTTAATACATTATTTTAAAGATAGCTTGATCGGATCAGCCCTCCGATGGTATAATCAACTCAGCACAGAGAGGATCCAGTCATGGAAGGACCTAGCAAATGACATTTTGTGAGCAGTACAAGCATGTCGACGATATGGCGCTCGATCGCCTAACGTTGCAGATGATGGAAAATAAGCCAATAGAGACTTTTAGACAATACGCTCAAAGATGGAGGGACCTGCCCAAGTCGAACCCCCACTAACTAAAACGGAGGTAACGATCCTCTTTATTAACACTTTGAAAGTGCCATTTTATGACAAGCTGGTGGGAAGTGCCACAAAGGACTTCGCCGACATCGTAATGTCTAGGGAACTCATTGAAAATAGCATCAAGAGTGGAAGGATGGAAGGCCTTGAGAGCTCAAAAAGGGCAGTACCTATAAAGAAGAAGGAGGCTGAAACACATATGGTGGAGACTGAGAGCCACTACGCTTCTAATTCATACCCGACCCAATCATGTCTCCGATATTGCCCACCTCCAAATTTCAATTTTCCTCCCCAAAACCCTTATTATCAAGCACCTCCTTCTTACCCTGTTTACAGCACAAGTAACCAACGACCATTCACCATGTTCCCACCTAATAACACGCCTGTTCCAAGCCAACCCAAACACGAACAAAGACCGGTGAGACCCAATCCTGAAAAACCTCGACTCACCCTTATTCCCGTGTCGTACGGAGAACTGTGCCCAAAATTATTGGAAAAACAATTAATATCCCCGCATTATATGGCACCATTGAAACCGTCATACCCAAAATGGTACGATCCCAATACTAGTTGCATGTATCATGGGGGAAACCAAGGGCACTCCACGGAAAATTGTATAGCCTTCAAAAGGAGGGTGCAGGATCTCATTGATGCAAGGATTTTACGATTTGACGGTACTGGTAATGTGGCTGGAAACCCGCTCCCAAACCATACCGAGGGGAACGTAAGCGTAGTGACAAGATGAGATATGCGGCAAGCTAAAAGTCAGGTTTCTGAAATAAGAACACCTTTGCGAAAGGTCTGGGAGGTGATGGTGGAAAATGGGTTGTTTTGTCATTCCAAGAGAAGTTTCAAAGAAGAAAGTACGGAAGGTCAAAGTTTTTGTATCTTTCATGGTATCGAAGGGCATGACATCCAGTCTTGCGAAGAATTCAGGAAACTACTCCAAGACATGATGAATAGCAAGGAAGTCGAGATCTTTGATAAAATGGATGAGGCGGAGGAAAGGGAAATATGTGCCTCTGATAACCAACCATCAGTCACTCGTTATAGTACCGATCAGCCTCTGGTGATTTATTATGAGCCAAGAAGGAGGAAGTCAAACCGACAGTGGTGATTAAAGTGCCTTCTCCTTTCCATTACAAGAACGATAAGGCAGTGCCATGGAAATACGATGTTAACATTGTCGCACCCGAAGTTGAAAAGCCAAAGGCTGTGGTTAGGGATGTCAGCAGAGTAGGACACTTTACTCGCAGCGGGAGGTGTTATTCTCTGGAAATGGCCGAACCAAAGAAAGAAGCCATTGACTCGAGCCAGAGAAGAAAGGCACCGATGCATGAGGCTGAGGCAGATGTTGAAATACAATCGGAACCAGAAACTAAAAGACCTGAGAATGAGGATGAAGCTCACGAATTCTTGAAGTTCACCAAGCACAGTGAATATAACATCGTGGAGCAGTTAAACAAACAACCGGCAAAACTCTCGGTGTTATCCCTACTGTTGAACTCAGAGTCACATCGGAACGCCTTGCTAAAAGTGCTCAATCAAGCTTACATAGAAAGCAATGTATCTATAGAAAAGCTTGACAAATGGGTGAACAATCTAAATGCAGATAATTTCATCTCATTTAGTGATGATGAAATACCATCAAACAGTAGGGGCTCCGTGAAGGCATTACATATTACGACCAGTTGCAAGGGTTACATAGTGCCGAACGTGCTCATTGACAATGAATCTGCACTCAATGTCATGCCTTTGGCCACACTCTCCAGGATGCCAGTTGATATCTCCTATCTAAGGCCTTGTCATTCCACGGTAAGGGCACTTGATGGGACACGATGAGAGGTTATGGGAAAGATTGAAATCCCCCTAGAAGTGGGCCCATGCACGTATAACGTAGAGTTCCAGGTCATGGACATTACTCCGTCGTATAATTGCCTTTTAGGAAGGCCTTGGATCCACTCTGCTGGGGCAGTCCCTTCGTCTCTCCATCAAAAAGTGAAGTTTACCATGGATAACCGCTTGATTACGGTTGCCGGCGAAGAAGACATCGTTGCATCTATTTCTGCTGTCATACCTTACATCGAAGTGAGCAAAGATGCAGTAGAATGTTCCTTCCATTCCCTCGAATTTATTAATGCCACATTTGTTGCTGAAGGAAACAAGATGCTCACGCCCAAACTATCAAGGAATGCCAAGATGGGGATCAAACTGACGGTTAGAAGAGGAGCCCGAGTAAGGAAAGGCTTAGGAAGATACCAGTAAGGGATAGCTAGAGCGCTAAAGCCGGTACACCATAAGGCTCGATACGGGTTAGGGTTCAAGCCGGATGTGCGAGAAAGAAAGAAACAGCTATAGAAAGATCAGGAAAAGAGGATTGCAAGAGCTTCAGGTTGGGAAGTGGAATGGGAGCCCATAATGTATCCGCCCTTGTCGAAAACGTTTACATCTGTAGGAATGATGTAACCAGAAACAGATAATTCACGAAACACGCTGTTATTGGTTGAAAAGGATTTTCAGAACTTCAATATCAACGTTATCGACAAAGCGTATGATACGATGGAAGACATTTCAATGATACGCCCTGGTCCTCCGGGATTTGTTTTGAGCAATTGGACTGCTGAAGATCTTCTTGTAGTTTCTAGGGCTCCTCCAAAGTAATCCTCAATGTCCACTCTTTTTATGCCCCAAGTTATTAGAGAAACTGTTACAAGAGTTTATGTCTACTATTTATCTTTTAAACGAACTTTAATAGAGATGCATTTTTGTTGTGGTCTCTTCATTCTCATTGGCTTCATATTTATTCCCTCTTCTCGTAATTTGTCCCTACATATATTTCATATCATGCCATGGTACTATGTTTGTGTGTCCCAACACCTTGATATTCCTCTATAGTTTTCTTTTCCATTTACCTTTCAGGTGCTCAGATATCTACGACGTGAACAATCCCGTTACAAATCCTAAAATCGATTTCGAGAAGGCTATCTGTTTAGGAGAATTCGAAGCTGAGGAAAATGCTGAAGATTATATCTCGTCCCCTGACTTACTAAGGATGATAGAACAAGAAGACAAAAAGATACTACCCCATCAAGAATTTGTTGAGACGGTGAACTTGGAAAGTGAAGAAAAGAGGCAAGAAGTGAAGATCGGGACCACTATTTCAGAGAACACCAAACATGATTTGATCACCTTGCTTCATGAGTACAAAGATGTATTTGCATAGTCGTATCAAGACATGCCAGGTTTGAACGAGGATGTAGTGGTCCATAGACTCCCACTAAAACTAGAATACAAGCCTATCCAGCAGAAGTTAAGACGAATGAGACTCGAAATGCCTTTAAAGATAAAAGAAGAAGTCAAAAAACAATTCGATGCTGGCTTCTTGCAAGTCTCTAAATATCCGGAATGGGTAGCTAATATAGTCCCAGTGCCAAAGAAAGACGGCAATGTGCAAATGCGTGTGGATTATCGCGATCTGAATCGAGCAAGCCCTAAGGATAATTTTCCCTTGTCGCACATCGATACATTGGTGGATAACACAGCAAAACATTCATTATTCTCTTTCATGGATGGATTTTCGGGTTATAACCAGATAAAGATGGATCCTGAGGATATGGAGAAAACTACATTCGTGACGATGTGGGAACATTCTGCTACAAGGTGATGCCATTTAGATTAAAGAATGCCGGGGCAACATATCAGAGGGCAATGGTGATGTTATTCCATGACATGATGCATAAAGAAATAAAAGTCTACGTCGATGATATGATTGCCAAATCTCGGGGAGAAAGAGAGCATGTTGGAAACCTCAGGAAACTATTTGAAAGACTGAGAAAGTTTCAACTGAAGCTTAATCTAACCAAGTGTACATTTGGAGCAATCTCGGGGAAATTACCGGGCTTCATCGTCAGCGAGAGAGGTATTGAGGTTGATCCGGACAAGATAAAAGCCATACAAGAATTACCACCTCTACGGACACAAAAGAAGTCAGAGGATTTCTAGGAAGGTTGAACTACATCGCTCGGTTTATTGCTCAGCTTACCAACCAATGCGACCCAATTTTTCGACTCCTTCGAAAACATAATCCTGGAGAATAGAATGAGGAATGTCAAATGGCTTTCGACAAGATAAAACAGTATTTGTCTAACCCCTGATGCTAGTACCGCCAACTCCCGGGAGACCCTTAATATTGTATCTGACAGTGTTCGATAACTTGCTGGGTTGTGTACTAGGACAGCATGACGAGTCAGGGAAAAGGGAAAGGGCAATCTACTACCTCAACAAGAAATTCACCGAGTATGAAGCAAGTACCCGTCAATTGAAAAATTCTGTTGTGCTTTGGTCTGGGTAGCTCGAAGGCTCAGGCAATATATGTTGTATCATACGACATGGTTAATTTCAAAGCTGGACCCAATAAAGTACATGATGGAATCACCTGCACTCTTAGGAAGAATGGCACGATGGCAGATTCTACTATCTGAATACGACATTATATATGTAAGTCAAAACTCGATAAAAGGGAGTGCGATAGTTGACTTCTTGGCAACTTGAACGACAGAGGAATATGAGCCATTGAGATTTGATTTCCCTGATAAAGACTTAATGTGCATTACAGAAAGAGAGTGTGAGTTGTCAAAAGAGAAATCATGGAAGATGAGCTTTGATGGTGCCTCAAATGCATTGGGGCATAGGGTTGGAGCAGTCTTAGTGTCACCAGAAGGGAATCGTTATCCCTTCACTGCCAGATTAAATTTCTTTTATACCAATAACGTAGCGGAATATGAGGCTTACATCATGGGACTTTGTGCAGCTATTGAACGAGACATCGAAACCTTAGAGGTATACGGAGACTCGGCGTTGGTGATTTACCAAATCCGTAGAGATTAGGAAGTGAGAGATTCGAAGTTGGTCAAGTACCACAATCTCGTGGCAGAGCTGATCAAAGAATTCAAAGAAGTAACTTTTAATTACTTCCCACGAGAAGAAAACCAATTAGCTGATGCCTTAGCCACTTTGGCTTCAATGTTCAAAGCAAACCGTGAAACAGAAATAATGCCTCTCCAGATGAGCGTATACGAGGCCCCTGCGCATTGTTTTAGCATTGAAAAAGAGGCAGATGGACAGTCATGGTTCCATGATATCTTAGAATATGTCAAAAATTAGAGGTATCCCGAGCAAGCAAATGAGAACGACAAAAGAACAATCAGAAGAATGGCTATGGGGATTTGTTCTTGATAGAGACATCCTGTACAAAAGAGGAAAAGATCAAGTGCTCCTGAGATGCATGGATGATATTAAAGCTAGAAAGATACTTGAAGAGGTCCATGAAAGAATTTGTGGAACGCATGACAATGGTTTCACTATGGCTAGGAAGATTATGAGGCTCGGTTATTACTGGCTGACGATGGAAAGTGACTACATTGGTTATGCACGAAAGTGTCACAAATGTCAAGTTTACGGCTATAAGATTCATGCAGCAGCTTTGCCTCTTCATGTCATGACTTCTCCATGGCCTTTTTCTATGTGGGGCATGGATGTTATAGGGCCAATTTCCCCAAAGGCTTCTAATGGACATCGATTCATTTTCGTGGTCATAGATTATTTCACAAAATGGGTAGAAGTCGCTTCGTTTGCTAATGTGACAAAGACCGCGGTTTGCAAGTTCTTGAAAAAGGAGATCATATGTCGATACGGATTACCTGAGAGAATCATTTCAGATAATGCTTTGAATCTGAACAACAAGATGATGAAAGAAGTGTGCGAGCAATTTCAAATAAAGCATCACAATTCCTCACCCTATCGCCCAAAGATGAACGGAGCAGTGGAAGCTGCTAACAAAAATATTAAAAGGATTATTGGGAAAATGACCGAGGCATATAAAGACTGGCATGAAAAGTTACCATTTGCCCTATACGCATATCGCACATGTGTGCGGACCTCCACGGGGGCAACTCATTTCTCTCTGGTCTATGGAATGGAAGCTGTACTGCCCATCGAAGAGGAAATTCCCTCTTTACGAGTCTTAATGGAGTCAAAAGTAGAAGAATCAGAATGGGTTCAAGCTCGATATGACCAACTGAATCTGATCAAAGAAAAACGCTTGAAAGCAATCTGTCACGGATAGATGTACCAAAAGAGAATGATCACAGCCCATGATAAGAAGGTGCGACCAAGGGAATTTCGCAAAGGAGAACTCGTGTTGAGAAAGATTCTCCCAATACAAAAAGACCCTCGAGGAAAATGGGCACCAAATTGGGAAGGACCATATGTCGTAAAGAAGGCTTTCTCGGGTGGAGCTCTGATTCTCACTGACATGGATGGAAAAGAGGTACTAAATCCAGTGAATTTAGATGCGATGAAGAAATACTACGCTGAAAAAAAAAAAGGAGACCAAGATGAAAACCCGAAAAGGGCGTCTTGGCAAACGAAAAGGTTTAGGATGAAAACCTGAAAGGGCGTCCTGAGGAAGCAGATTTGGGCTTAAAGAGCAAGAGCGACTTAAATCGGGAGTCGAATGGTGAGATATTAATGTTTGAAGCAGACACGAAAGCTTAAAATCTTCTACACAAGAAGCTTTGTTCGAAAAGATCCAGGATCGGGAAACATGGAGAAGTTCATGCGTTGAATATCTAGAACATTTGTGACATTTTGAATCGGCTTTCCTTTCTCTATAATGTTTTCTTTATTGAACTATTCCTTGTCAATTTTCTTCGCTTATTGCTTTTGGAAATAAATATGAATGTGAGGTATTTCTTTCGTACCTACTTTCCCATTTACATACATCTCATGTTTGGTTCATTTAAATGATAAATAGTGAAATAACATACTCTAAACAAAAGGAACGTTGAGCATTACTTGGATGAGTTTGGTAAGTACAAGACCCCAAAGCAAAAACGAGGCTCAATAAGGGGCAAGATAGTGATAAATGAGAAACACAGATTACTCGTAAAACTTGAGGACGGGTACAAAACCTAAAAAGAGGATCAAAGATCGAAGCAATGAATATAGGTCATCCTGAAAGTCGTGATGAAAGGAGATACAGGACGAACAAACCCAGGGCACATTGCTTAATCATGTAGGCATAAAAGCATTTAGGGCAAACACGTGCATTTCATGATGACATCGCGCATGACACATACAGGTACACCAGTAAAGCAAGAAATTCTAACAATAGCTGTACCAAACCAAGGAGAAAAGAGATATTCGAGTTCCACCAGATGATACGTTTTAATTTCTGTTTTTCAATTTTGGTTAAAATCAACTCATAATGCGAGAAGTGAGTTGGGCCTCGGGTTACGCATGCTGAGGTATTTTTAATTTCTATTTTTCAATTTCCGTTTAAAATCAACTCATAATGCGAGAAGTGAGTTGGGCCTCGGGTTACGCACGCTGAGGTATTTTTAATTTCTATTTTTCAATTTCCGTTTAAAATCAACTCATAATGCGAGAAGTGAGTTGAGCCTCGGGTTACGCACGCTGAGGTATTTTTAATTTCTGTTTTTCAATTTCCGTTTAAAATCAACTCATAACGCGAGAGATGAGTTGGGCCTCGGGTTACGCATGCTGAGGTATTTTTAATTTCTATTTTTCAATTTCCGTTTAAAATCAACTCATAATGCGAGAAGTGAGTTAGGCCTCGGGTTACGCACGCTGAGGTATTTTTAATTTCTGTTTTTCAATTTTCGTTTAAAATTAACTCATAATGCGAGAAGTAAGTTGAGCCTCGGGTTACGCACGCTGAGTTATTTTTAATTTCTATTTTTCAATTTCCGTTTAAAATCAACTCATAACACGAGAGATGAGTTGGGCCTCGGGTTACGTACGCTGAGGTATTTTTAATTTCTGTTTTTCAATTTCCGATTAAAATCAACTCATAACGCGAGAAGTGAGTTGAGCCTCGGGTTACGCACGTTGAGGTATTTTTAATTTCTATTTTTCAATTTCTGCTAAAATCAACTCATAATGCGAGAAGTGAGTTGAGCCTCGAGTTACGCAAGCTGAGGTATTTGTAATTTCTGTTTTTCAATTTCTGTTAAAATCGACTCATAATGCGAGAAGTGAGTTAGGCCTGGGGTTATGCACGCTGAGGCATTTTAATTTTTCAATATCTGTTAAAATCAATTCATATTGTGAGAGTAAAGAAACAGTCGAAAAGTTCAGATTTATCTCCCCGAGGTCCCGATGGAGCAGATCAAAGATGCAAGACCTACCTCCCTGGGTTAACATTCCAGCGAAGTGGTTTTAGCAGAGAAGAGTGAGCAAAGAGGATTGGACGAGAGCAAATGGAAGCTAAGGTCTAATCTCTTGGAAGCAGCGGTGAAGTAGATCAAAGCGACAGGTTGCATTGGAGTTTGAAGACGTTTGGGGAAAACGAGGACCAAGAAGTCAAGACTTAGCCAAGATCGGAAAAATTGGTTCTTTTATTGTCTTTGCTCTATTCTCGTTTCACGACAACGAGCAAAGAGGGGCAACTGTAATAACAAATTTTTCCGCCTGAGCCCATTAGCCTAAACAAAAGCCATTAAAAACCAATAAATAATAAATAAATAATAAATAAGATCAAAGAAAAAAACAACAATGTCCATTTACAAAAGACCAAATACCAGGCCCAAATACAAATAATCCAGTCCAAATTCAATGTCTAATTACAAAGACCAAATAACAGGGCCCGTTTACAAACCCTAACCCAAGCCAGCCCAAACCCGAATGGCCCACTAAGCCCTTTTACAAACCTAACCCCTTTAGCCTAAACATTTTAACTAAACAGAACCCTAGGGTCCCTTTCTAGCGCCGCCGCACGTCCCCACACGTGCGCCGCTCCAGCTCTCCCGCGCGTCCTCCACACGCTCGTCGCGTCCCCCACACGCCCGTTTCACCTTGTTTCAGCCACCACGCACGTCGGTTCCTGTACCCACGCCCCTGACGGTCGAAGCCCACAGCCCACATGCGCGTACCAACTCTCGCACGCCTTCTCCTCGCCCATACCTGCAAGACAGGAAACAAAAACAAAGAGCAGAGGAATATGGAGCAAAGCAATGGAATAAAAAAATAGTCTGTATTCTTCGGCTATAAAGCCACTTGAGAGACACTGTAAAAAAAGGTTACGGCTTTTTCTAAGAAAACACACATATATCAGAAATCAAACAAACAGATTACAAGGTTGTTTTTTTTCTTTTGTTTCACTTTCTTCAATTTAATATCGTCTTTTACTCTTCTTTTTTTTTTTACTTACTGTATTGAAATCTAATACAAAAATCAATAACAAAACGAAAATAATAAACGAGGGAAAACAAGGAGCTTACCTTCGTAGACGAACCGTTGGATCTGTCTTTCTTCGCCGAAATCGGAGGTAAAGACGGCCTTCAAGGTTTAAAGTATTGAGACTTTCGAATCGGGTTTTGAAGGGAAGGGTTGAAGAGGCTCGACTTGACCCTGATTGTCGAGTACCATGGCGGTTCAGTGGCTGGATTGTGGCCTTTTCTGGTTTGCGACCGAGAGAGCGAAAAGGGGGGGCTAGGGTATTCGGATTTCAAAAGAGGAGGAGGCTGGATATCTGAGTTCTTTTTTTAGGGTTTTATCAATCTATTTAAACCAGGCGAAACGGTGCCGTTTAGGGAAGGTGTGGGATCCGCGCGTCGACCGGCTCATGACTCGGATCCGCGCCTCTACATTTTAAAAGGATTATTTACGCAATCGATCCCTATGCTTTCTGATTCTTTCGCAATTTAATCCTATTAAACGCAACATTTTGGTTAATTGAGATTGTCTGTTTTAGTCCCTATTTATTTGTGTGCGTTTTGATTTAGTCCTCAATCTAGCTTAAATTATCCTATTTGTTTATAAGTAGCCTGGTAATTTTATTTTTTAATCCAATTAGGTATTTTATTTATTTATTCGCCGTATAAGTGTTTGATTTTAAAATTTATCATTTCTTGGTTTTAATCAATTGCATGAGTTTTAGCTTAAATACTTTGTATACTATTATTTTGTATATATATACGTGCATAATTCACATTAAAATTATAATCTTCTTTAAAATTTATTTATATGTATAGATATAATTTTAATTTGTTTATATAGTTTATTTATTCTTAAACCCACATTTCATTATATATTTTTGTTTACTTCGGAAACCTTCATGCATTATTATTTTCCATGTAAATTATTTATATTAGGTTTTCATTCCATATATTATTCATGTAGATTAATATGTTATTTTGTATATTATTTATTTTAATTTTCTTTGTATAATATTCATTTTTAAACTATTTATATTATTATTTTATTCATCTACGTTAAAATACTTGCCATATTCTATTTTAATTAGCTATATTTTTTAGCTCTCGTGTCTTGGTTGGTAATGTAGAATTGATGATAATTATTTTCATATGTTTTGAATGGTGTTCATTATCCTTGACGTCTACTTGTACAAAGGTTATATTCACATATTATTATTCCGTACTCGACACTGCCCTTTTTATTATTGAATATTGGTTCAAAAAATGTATTTGGAAATAATTTTAAGATTAAGTACTTTATATTTTTCAAAAAATAAGGCATTATTTGTGTGTTTAGAAGATCGAAAGATCACATCCTAACGTGCTGGGTGTTGACTTTTCGTTCGACTAAATATTCAAATACCCTTCTTCGCATGATTTGAAGATCAAAGACGATCTCGATGTTAGAGTACAAAAGGCGTCATATCCTAACGTGCTGGGCATGATACTCTTGTTCCTTTGAAACGAGTGGATCTTGAAATTCAATTCAGATTTAACAACTTTTTTAGCCTTGAACATTTTCAAACTTTCAACATTAGGACAACATTAATCGATTTGATACCGATTTTGGGCGTTGTAAGGGTGCTAATCCTTCCTTGCACGTAACCGACTCCCGAACCTGTTTTCTCAAATTTCGTGGACCAAATTTATTTTAATAAATCAAAATGCTTTATTAAAATAACCTATCCCAAGGTGACCCGATCACACCTCGAATAAAAGATCGGTGGCGACTCTCTATTTTTTTAAAGTCGATTCACATTTTTTTAAAAAAAATGGTTATGACAGGGAGTATGTGTGGTCGTGTGGGCCACACAAGTAGAGCCAACCTGGGCGTGTGGGCCTACAAGGGAAAGCCACAAGGGCATGTGGGCCCAAAATTCAATATTTTTCCCTAAGATCGTACACGTCGTTTTGATCGATTGTGGGCCTTCAGTTGGGTTGGTAAGGGCAAAACAAACCCTAATACATGAGATCTACTAATCTGATAGACTGATTTGAGTATTAAGAAAACTGATATGTATGATTTGACTGTTTGTATAAATATGTATGATATCTGTAATGGCCTATTTTTGCCCGGGCCTGTTCAGAAAAAAAAAACAAAATAAATAAATAGTTTTTTTACAGTCCTTTTACAAAGCCCAATTTGATGGCCCAAAATTAAAACAGATCACCCAAACCTAACTACCCTTTACCCATTTACAAACCCATTAGCCCAGATCCTAAACTACCCAACAGACCCAATACCCTAGTTAACCCAGACCCAAAATAATCATGGCCCAAAAGGGCCCAATGTTTAAACAGAATTAGCAGTGGCCTAGGGTTTCTGAAACCCTAGGTGCCGCAACGGTAGGAACCCAACAGTCGTGCCTCACTCCTCGCACCCAGCGCAGCACCAGCAGCCTCTCGCCTCGTCACGCCGCAATCCGCACGCCAAATAGAGTCTCCGACACAGAGATCTACTCATCCACCTGCAAAAGGAAAGAAATTAGCAATAAAACATGGAAATATTTCTTTTTTCCTTTTTTATTTTGTTTATTCGAAGGCTATAAAAGCCTAACATGTAAATAAAAAAAGAGGATACAAACAGAGAAACACAGAGACAAGAGTACAAAAAAAAATTCTACAGAATACAATATACATTTTTAGAGGTGATTCCGATTCTGGTTTTATCTTCTTATTTTTTCTCTTTCGATGCGTGCATGTTCTACATATAAACAAATAAATATAAAAAGAGTAAGGAGTTTTACCTTCGCACCACCGTGGGCGACGGCGCGTATGGCACGTGGGCGGGTTCTGGACTGGAGCTTTGATTTCAGGCCGAAGGCCAGAGAAAAATCTTAAGGGCCCTCTGTTTTTTTTAATTGGGTGGTTAACTGTTTTTTTTTTGACAGATTCTCTGCTTATATAGCAAACAAAAAACGACGTCGTTTTACCTTAAAAGATCTGCACGTTGACCCGACCCGGGGAAAAGATTCGCGTGTTTTCATGGAATGGCCCAAGTGCCATTTCAATCCTCCCATATTTTTATTATTTTTAGTTCTGTTTGATTTAAATTATTTTTATTTTTAATTTGGCCCCAAAACTCATATTTCGTTTCAATTTGGTCCTTCGGGTTCTTCAAAGGTTTAATTCAAAACGTTGACGTTTTAAATCTGGTATAATTCCCATATTGGTCCCCGTGGTTTAACGCCTTTTTTAATTTAATCCTTTTTATTGCTATTTAAATCCTTATTCATTTTAAAACCTTTTTATTTTATTTTATTAATTATTCTAATATTATACTTAATTATTTTATTATATTAAATTGTCTATATTATTTTCTTTATTATTTATATATAAATATATTGATAGTATATATATTTTTATATATTAAATAATTATTATTAATTATTATTTAGCTCAAAATTATTTTCATTATATATTATTTTTTATATATTAATTACTATATTATATGTTTTTAAAATTTTTTATAGTATTATATTAAATCATATATTATCTTTAAAATTTTATTTTTGTATAAAAATTTATTTATATTTTATACCATTTGTAACACCCCGTACTCGAGACCGATGCTAGGACTGAATACGAGACATTAACATGCTTAAACTCACTTAAACATACAATTTCGAGCAGTAAAATTTCGTTCCGACTTAAAAACGTCTCTTTCTTAGTCTAATCATATACTTCATGGGCCTACACAGTCTTAAGCACTTATCCGAAAACTTTCGAGACTTGATCGAAAACCTTTCTTAGAAACAGGGGTCACACGCCCGTGTGACTTGGGAACACGCCCATGTACCCCTTAACACGCCCATGTCTTCCAATCGTGGGGAGTTACTGACTATATTCACACGGCCTTGACACGCCCGTGTCTTCCAACTGTGGGAAGCTACTGACTATATTCACACGGCCTTGACACGCCTATGTCTTCCAACCGTGAGGAGCTACTGACTATATTCACACGGCCTTGACACACCTGTGTCTTCCAACCGTGGGGAGCTACTGACTATATTCACACGGCCTGGGCACACGCCCATGCCCAAACTGTGTGTCTTACACGGCTCATGCACGCAGTAGCCGGGATTTACCCGTGGCCTATTCTAACTAATAATAATAAGGTGTGAGTGCATGACGGCCTGACACCTGCGCCGTGTGTCTAACCGTGTGGGCACTTAGAGGCTATTTACCAAGCCATTTGCCACCCTGAAATTGAGATTAACACAATACATATCATGAACTATACAACATGCTTCATTGAATTTAACACCATACATATAGTCAATATGGCCCATTACTTAGCCATTTACAAAAGAATAATAATTAATAGCTTATACCATAACCCTTCTTAACACATGTTCTCAAAATGAATGCTTCCTATACATGCCATACTTAGTAGAATAACTTGGCTATACCAAAATAAGAGTTGATAATGTGCTACAAACTCCGACTTCAACGATCCACAAGTTAGCTTGGCCGGACTACATAGAAAGAAAGAATTAAAGAAGTAAGCATTTAGCTTAGTAAGTTTGCATGTAAAGCACATATCAATATACTTGCTTAATATAAACCAATTGACATAACAATGGTATCATAGGTTTCAGCTATAGAGCTTAATTTCTCATACCGATCCTTACGTGTATCACTTGGTCACATTGATCAGCATACTTTAACATAATAATCATGATCTCTAATTCATCATTCATAACATAAATATTACTCAATTCCAACTTGATAATGACTTTACTCATTTAGCTTTCTTGTCATCTCATTTTAACTTTACTCATTTGCCCGATGAATTTTTGCGAATAACCGAGGATACTAAGTCTCATCTTAGTTTCGAGGCCATGTCTTGACATGGACTTATACGAAGTCTTTTTCTTGATAACTGTTCAATGCCAAGCTTGCCTTGGACTTACATGATATCTGTTCAATGCCAAGCTTGCCTTGGACTTACATGGTATCTGTTCAATGCCAAGCTTGCCTTGGACTCGATGCCATGCCTAGGCTTGGTCTTATACGGACTTTCTTATCTCTTGTGATAGAACGAGTATCCTGGGATTCATTTTCAATCGGGACTTTCTCTTGTTTAATCTCATTGATTTCTTGGTTGAACATAACATTAAACAATTCATGAAGATATTGTACATCATATTAAGCAATTCAATGATATAAATCATAAAGCTTAGAAATCATACAAACTTACCTCAAAATACTAAATGTATGTAGATATGCAATTTAGTCCTCGACTTTGTTCTTGCCTCGGTTTTGATCCGGGCTTCGTTTTTCTTGATTAGCAAGCTTGAAAAATTGAAGAACCCTAGCTATGGCTTCCTTCAAATTTTCGGCAATGGGAGGAAGAAGATGAATAGTTTTCCCATTTTAATCATTTAATTGATAAATGACCAAAATGACCCTCTCTTTAAAATTTTCTATTTTACTAACTCGTGAACAATTTTGTCCAAAAATTATAATTTGGGAAAATTGATCTTTAAGGATTTCTAATTACTATTCTAAAACCATTTCATACAAAAAGCGTCTAGAAACTCATATTTTGCAACCTTTGCAATTTAGTCCTTTTTGGACCATTCAACCACAATTTAGCAAAATTGCTTCATGAAACTTTTATACTAGCATGCAAACATAACATATACTTAAAAAAAAAAACTCATGACTTCATCTCGGTTTCGTGGTCTCACACCACTATTCCGACTAGGCCTTAAATCAGGCTATTACATCATTTATATTATATTTTTTAAAATATCTTTATTCAAAATTATTATATATATTTTTATGTATTATCTTTATATATATTTAATTATCATCATATATTATTTTACTTAGTTTAATAATTTATATATTATTTTATATTTATATATTATTTATTATATTATATTTTTAAGTATTATATTATATATATTAATTTTAAAATTTTGTTTTGTATAAAGTCTATTATAATATATAACCTATTTTATTTATATTATTTATTACATATATAATTTTTATGATTAATATATTATGTATATATATGTTTTTTAATAAAATTATTATACATATTATTTACTAATTAATTTTATTATGTATAATCCTTATATATTATTATTAGTTATCTTATATTATTTATTATATATTATGATTTTTATTAATTATCTTTATATTTGTTTATTATTACTTTAGCATTTTTTATATTATTTATTGTTAATATAATTTGTATTTAGGTTGAATTGATATGTATATTATAATATCTTTCTCATACCATTTTTTTATAAAAATACTTTTTTTTTCAAATATTTTTAATGGTGACGTGTGATATTTGGGGTATTCGAAGAATTGTGCCCTAATTTACTGGGTTTCGATTTTTCTTGTAGAACTTAAAATATTAAATATCCCTTCTCATTTCAAATAAAAGCTTATTTTTGGGAATTCAAAACTTTGTGCCCTAACTCACTGGACAGGATATTATGTTATCTCAAAATAAGAATTTTAGAAAGCAAGGCAATGTTTTGTGTTTGGAAATTCGGGAAATAGTGCCCAATCGTGCTGGGTTGCGATTTTCCGTTTGGCTAAATAACTAAATATCCTTTTAATAAGTTTTGTAAATCATGAGATAATTTTGATTACGAAGGATTTAAAATATCATGTCCTATCGTGCTGGATGTGATGTTTATATTCCTTCAGAACAAAGAAATCTCAAATTTTAACTTAAATTGCTTGAATTTTTTTTTAGAAATCATATTTTTAAATACTTTTAAATTTCAAACACTTGGACATGATTTTATCGATTAGGTACCAATTTTTGGGCGTTATGACAGTGATAACCCTTCCTCATACGTAACTGACTCCCGAACCCATTTTCTTGTTTTTCGTGGATCAAAATCAAATGTTTTAAAATAAAACGTTTTTTTAGGTGATCCAATCACACCTAAGTAAAAAGGGTTTGGTGGCGACTTCCATTTTTGTTTTTTAAAGTCGATTCCCGTTTTTTAAAATCGATTTTTTAAAATGGTTTCGACAGCTTGGCGACTCCGCTAGGGACAATAAGAGAGTCAAGCCATAAAATTGATAATTTCATGTCCTTTTGTCTGAATTTAAAGTTTTGGTTTTTTTTAAACATGATTCTTTTATTGCATGTGGTTCTAAATATATTTCTCTACATTGCACTGCATGACCGTCATGGTCGTACCCTTAAGTGGGAGCGAGAAGCTATGCCTTTGTGAGGTTTTCACCTCCGCATGGGCTAGTGGACTGCTTCCGGAATACATCTGTACCTATGTCTTTGTGAAGTTTTCACTTCCGCATGGCCGTAGGGAAATGTATTCCCCTGAACCAAACTCGGTCCATATGAGCCTATAATGGGTGAGGATTGAGGAATCTGCTGGTTCCGGTACCTCAAATTTAGAGCTGAACCACACGTAGAGAACCTAGGAACCCACCCTAAGTAGAACTATGTCGAACTTTAGTAGTTACCCAATTGGATGTTTATTTACTTTGCTTGCTTTATATGTTGCGACACTAACTTGTTATGTTTCATCCTTTTGTGCATGTCATTTCATATTAAAAGAGGTATCGATTCATGGTCAGTTTCTAGAGTTAGAAAGCTGGTTATAGAGAAAGAATTCCTTGATAAAGTGGAAGACAATGCAATCGTTCGAGCAAAAGCAATTAGAGAAAGAAGATTTTAAGGTATGGATTCACTGGAATAAGAGGGGAATAGGGGCAATACTGGTATCCTCAGTCACCTGTGCCTCATGATGTTGTTCCGATCAAGGCAGAATCGGATGCGAAGAAGATTGTATGACACCTTATGGCAAGGCGTGGTGTCGGAACTAAAGGGCAAAAGGTAACTATACTCACCAATCACTTCAAAGTAAGCGTAGGGAGTACGGATAGACACTTCTACCCGTACAGTGTTTCTCTTTCATATGAAGATGGTCACCCTGTGGACAATAAGAGTCTTGGAAGGAAAGTGACTGGCAGAGTGCATGAGACCTACAAAAATGATTTAGATGGAAAGAGTTTTGCCTATGATGGTAAAAAAGGTTTATTTATTATAGGTCTGCTACCAAACAACAAGCTTGATTTTACTGTTGTATTTGAAGATGTTGCACCTACCAGAATGCAAGCCCTGATGGCCAGGATAACCCAAATAGACATGGAAAAGAGAAGATTAAGAAGACCATATCATTTAATAAATTGATAGAGCCATCTAGGATTGAAAGATGGGATGTTGTGAACTTTCCGGCTCCTGTTGTGATCTAAACAACATTGCAATGGATTTGATTCGTTGTGAAGGGAATTCGTATTGATCTTCCATTTGATATATTCAAAGAGATGAACCAGAATAGATGCCTTTCACCTGTTGTAACACCCCTAACCCGATACCGTCGCCGGAATAGGGTTAGGAGGCATTACCGATCAATCAAAACATTTAACATCTAAAATTTTACGATACAAAGTCAATCATATTCAATCACATTCATTTACAATCATGTTGTCCCTTATCAAGGTCTACGAGACCTATTTCACATACTAAAGAGTGGTCGAGACTAAACCAAAACACCTACAAAATTTTATGAAAATTTAAAACTGTTCAAAAATTTCAGGGGAGACATGGCCGTGGGAGGAGACCGTGTTCCCTCCACGGCTGCTGGACACCCCCTTGTGTCCTCCACGTGGCTATATACTGACTTCTCCACCATGGCCACCAAGCACGCCCGTGTGCCATGGCCGTGTGTTCTTAGCTAGCTACTGATTTACCACGGCCAGTTGACACCCCCGTGTGGAGGCTGTGTGCTACTAAGCTGTATTCTGCCAATTTACCCACGGCCTTTAGGCACGCCTGTGCGCCTAGACCGTGTGACATTATAGGCCATTTTGCAAGGTCAAAGTGCCACCAACTTAGAGTCTAACCTACAAGCCATTTTATCAAGACATCTCATGCATATAGAACCACCAAAAACATACCAAAATAGTCATTCAACCCATGCATTCAATACCAATTCCAACGTTGACAATTTCACTACCAAAACTTATCTCATCACAAGCATAATACATTCCATTTCAAACATCATTCCTTTTTCAATTTAACTAATTCATGCTAGCATTTTATCAACACAAAGTTACCATTCAATAATCTATTTCTCAACCCACAAACCATACCAAAAGATGCATCACATATACCAAGTTCGTTCATGCTAAAACTAGCACATAACTAGCCACATCTCATGGCTACTTACAAACTATCAAACATGATTCAAATGACCAGCCTATACATGCCATATTTTAACTATGTACATCTTTCCAAAATACCCCAAAATAGATTGCCGATAGTGTGGATGAGATCTTTGACGACCCGGATCTCGAGCTAGCTTTTTACTCGACACTCGCAAAGCAGAGAAACAAATCACACAGTAAACTTTATAAAGCTTAGTAAGTTCATAACATAATACAATATAACAAACATGTCATCACATAGATTAATTTTACAATCATATATATATAATACCGTCCTCAACCACATTCATAGTTTCCTCAACCACATAGATTCCGAGTGTACCTTAGCCAACACTTAGTTGTCAAATACTTTTGCTAATCAATAATCACGATTCATTTCAATCAACCTTCGTCTCTTCCTCGATTCATTCGCACACTTAGTGCATAACTAGTTAGCCGAAGCTTAATTAACATTGTACACTTAGTACATCCATCTCAAACTGATCTTAAATCGACATCGCACACACAGTGCCAACTACAAAGCCGAAGCTTATATTACTCTGCACACACAGTACTGTTTATCTCGATCACGTTTTCAAATACGCACACTTAGTGCCATTTAACTCAATCTATCACATAGCATTCATTTTGTAATAATATCACACCATCTATTTCATAACATTAAATATAACTAAATACATGTATTATGTCCGAACTTACCTCGGACGTCGACTATCGATAAGGTCGATTAATCGAGCATTTTATCTTTGCCTCAATCTCGATCCGAACCTCTTCTCTCTTGGTCTATACACGTTTAAAATCAATTCATCCAATCACCATTTCATTCAATTTAGCCCACATACACACATTTAGGGCATTTTGCATAATAGCCCTCATATTTTCACATTTCGACACTTTAGTCCCTAATTCACAAAATCATCAAATTTACCTAATTCCACCTAGCACAACGTTTTAAATCTGGTATAATTCCCAAATTGGTCCCCGTGGTTTAACGCGTTTTTTTAATTTAATCCTTTTTATTGCTATTTAAATCCTTATTCATTTTAAAACCTTTTTATTTTATTTTTTTAATTATTCGTACTTAATTATTTTATTATATTAAATTGTCTATATTATTTTCTTTATTATTTATATATTAATATATTGATAGTATATATATATATTTTTATATATTAAATAATTATTATTAATTATTATTTCGCTCAAAATTATTTTCATTATATATTATTTTTATATATTAATTACTATATTATATGTTTTTAAAAATTTTTATAGTAATATATTATATCATATATTATCTTTAAAATTTTATTTTTGTATAAAAATTTATTTATATTTTATATCATTTATATTATATTTTTTAAAATATCTTTATTCAAAATTATTATATATATTTTTATGTATTATCTTTATATATATATATATTTAATTATCATCATATATTATTTTACTTAGTTTAATAATTTATATATTATTTTAATATTTATATATTATTTATTAAATTATATTTTTAAGTATTATATTATATAAATTAATTTTAAAATTTTGTTTTGTATAAAGTCTATTATAATATATAACCTATTTTATTTATATTATTTATTACATATATAATTTTTATGATTAATATATTATGTATATATAAAATTATTCCCCAACCGTTCGGACCGTTCCAACTACCGACTCCTTAGCTTCCAAAGCACAGATTCGAACCAAGTACGCCTCACAACCCTTCTTGACCATCTTTTCAGCCTTCAAGGCAGACACTACATTGGATAGGTAATTCCTTCTATCACCTATCATAACCACTTCATCACCTTCACTGTCTTAAGAACCATGCGCTTAGTCGCAATCCAAATTACTTTGATACTTAACCAACCGGTCCATTCCAAGGATCAAATCGAACTCCCAAAGCGGTAGTTCCATCGGATCGACCACAAATACTACCCCTTGGAGTTCTAGGGTATGTCTCTATAAAGTTTATCTACGACTACTGAGTGACCTAGGGGCTTAGTGCGGTCATCTTTCTAGAAGTAGTCTCGAGTCTATGTCTATAGTTCCTACCCACACTACTAGCAATGTACGAAAAAGTGCGTCGAACCCACATCAATTAATGCAACATAAGGAAAACCAAATATTAGAAACGCACGGTTATGACATCCGGTGCGTCACCCTCTCTCGACGCCGCCTGCGCATAGACTAAGCCAGCCGCCTAGCCTCCGTGTTGCCCGAACCTGCCTTACGAGTTCCGCGACCTCGGTTAGAACCGTTGTTTCCTCTGCCATTACCACGACCCCTCTGTGGTGGTCCAACATTTCTGCCCTGAGCGCGATTCTGACCCTCAGGCTGATTCCTAGTTGACTTTTGGAGACAGTCCCTTACCCGATGCTCTAAAGACCCACACTCAAAGCAACCCCAATCACTGGTCCAACAACCTCCCCAATGGGTTTTTCCACAGCGGTTGCACTGAGTCGGCCTCTGATTAGTAGCCATGGGCCTTGCTGCCTGATTTGGCCCACTTGGCCTAGCCTTTTTCTGAACACTACCACTCGACCCAGACGACCCAAATCCTCTTTTCTGGTTATTCTTACTATAATTTTGCCTCACAGCCTCCTTGATCCCTTCGGCTACCTTGGCCTTTTCCACTAGGGACGAGAACTCACGAACCTGCTGCGGGGCAATTAGTAACCTCAAATCATCTCTGAGTCTGTCCTCAAAGCGGACGCAGCGCTCATGTTCAGTGGCTATGATTCCTCTGGCATACCTACCCAGCCTTAAAAACTCCGCCTCATACTCGGCCACTGACTTAGTTCCTTGCACTAGGCCTAGAAAGGCTTTCCTTTGAGCATCAGTGTAGCTAGTGCCCACATACTTCTCTCAAGCGCGTTTTAAAGTAGTCCCCACGTGAGATCATCACCGTGGCTCCATCCGGATCTGTCACCACCACCAGCACGCTTCATCCTTTAGAAGCGACACGCCCCTTCACGACTTCTCCTCCTCGGTCAGTCAATATCATCCATGATCCTCTCTGTAGATTCTAGCCAAGACTACATTGCACTAGGTGCCACTCCCGACACGCCCGAAATACCTCGGCTCCATTAGACCAAGACCCGCCGGAAGGAGATTTCCGGGCTCCCAAATTTCCACTAGCCCCACCACTATCTCCAAGACTCTGAAAAGCGACTTGCGACACGGCCTCACCACCGGCCCGATCCTCGCTCCCACCCCAAAAAGTAGGAGGTGGTGGTGGCGGTGGTATTTCGCTTTTCCGAACCTTGCCCCGACCTGACGGGTTCAGACACCGTCATCCTACCCCTACCGCGTCCACGGCGTCCACGTCCTCTAGAACTCATTCTATCTACCGCGTTTTTAATCTGATTAAGAAAAATTTTATGCATTAGCGTTGATTCTACTTTATTATTCGCGAAGAATTTTATGGATAGAGTTTTAATCAGAGATTCTTTCGAGCAAACAAGGTTTCCAGTCTTCTATCCTAGTTCACACAAAGGAGTTCATGCATCCATTCCTTAATACTTTCCATACCTATTTGCTCTTCGGACATTTCTGCCCATTTCTAACCCAGGGGTATTTTCGTCATTTTTCCTACAGGGGTATTTTCGTTATAAAAGAATTTTTTTTTAAAACTTTGTTAAAGCATGTCACTTCAAAATTCCCAAAACTAGAGGGTTTGTCTGAAAAATTTGAAAAAAAATTAGAGACATGGCATCGTTTTGAAACCAAGGGTATTTTGGTAATTTTGTCATTCAGGGGCAATTTCGTAATTTTGATAAGTCAGGGATATTTTTAACAGTTGTAAAACTCGGGGGTTTCTTTCCGAAAATGTTCCTTTTCAAATAGTGATGTTTGTAAAGATTTCCAAGACCAGGGTCATTTCGGTAATTTTGCAATTTGAGGGCGTTTTCGTAATTTTCCAAACCAAAATATTTTGTTGATGATTTTCAAAGCTAAGTTGTTGAGTATTTGTAAAATAGTTGAAATTTTTGAGCAAAACCATTGAACTGATATTTTATGAGTCGTGGCATTTTGGTAATTTTACCCACAAGGGCATTTTTGTAATTTTTCACAAATCAAGGTTTTCAAGAAAACGTTGTAAAGATAATGTTCTCCGATTTGAAAGAGTTATGGCAAAAGTTTTGAAAACATTAGGGTTTGTTGTTTCATTTTTTTTTTTTCAAAAACATGGCTAGTTTCCTTTCCGGGTTTTAGTCATTAGGTTTAGCCTATGACCGAGCCCTCTTGGTCGTGGTAAACCAAAGCTACGCACTGTGCAGGATTCGAGTGAAGAGGAGGTGGGTCACGCGGACCGCTTAAATACCAAGCTCTCACCGAACCTTTCTAGACATGCGCATGAGGTTGCCACACCACCGAGCCCTACGAGTTAGGGTGAACAGAAGCTACGCACTGTGTAGGATACTGCGAAGAGGAGGTGAGTCACACGGATCGCTTAAATACCGAGCTCTTAGGATCCACTCCTAGACACGCTGCATGTGGGGTTACCACACCCTAGCTCACTGACTAAGTCATAGGTGGGTTAAGTTCCTTAAGTCTTATGTTTGGTTTGTGTGTTTGAGTAGTCTAATCCTAGGGTTCAAGTTTCTATAAGTCTATCTACGTTCCATGCTTCCTACCCTTCTACAGAATATAATTCACAAAGAAGTTCAGTAGTACTTACCTGGGCGGATCGGTGCCGGAGACTCGGGCCATGCTGTTGAAAAACCAAAAATCATTCCGTAAGGCCTACCAAAACATTTTTGGGCCTTGGGCCCCCCAATGTAGAGCTTTGAACTGGCTCGATACCAATTTGTAACAACCCAAACCCGGCCCAAACGTTATGGCCGAATCTGGTTTGCTACTTAGAAGATGTTTTTCAAAATCCTTTTTGAAAACCAACTTAAGTTTTGAAAACCCTTCATTTTAATGGACTTGCCAAAATCATACTTATATTTTTATTCGGGAATTAAAATATGTCAAGTTGTTATAAAATTACAAATGTGCCCGATGGCATATTAAAACGATTTTAAAGTGTTAATTTGAGAAAACATGTGATTAATTAATATTAATGACAAAGTTTAAATAAAGTATTCAAGATATGGAAAATAATAAAAGAAAATAATAGGAGGCCTTATTACATCCACATAAAATAAAACCAGGAAATGAAAATGTTAAAACTGAAATTTAAGAGTTCATTAATCAAAACTTCATTTGCATGGCCACCTCGAGTCCATCCAGGTCCACATCATTGATCTACTCGTGCACTGAAAAATGTAAAGGAGAAGGTGAGTCACCAAGACTCGATGATGTAACCCTTCCCGGTTTAATCCAACTTTATACACAACATATAACATAATTAACATGCATAATTTTATGTGTCCCAACCTAGCCAACCAAACGCCACTGTCTACCCCGTTGTGGTACCAAACCACTTTGGTGGTGCCAAACCACCGGTGACATATAGTCACAATGTGTTACCAAAACTTTGGTGTCCTTAGACACAAATCGGATGATGGGGCCAACCCATCGCGTGATACCAAATCACCGCGAGACGATCCCATTTCTCAAGTGGGGCCAACCCACGGTGGTAATAACCACAGGGATAAGTCGCTATGAGGTGCCAAACCTCTGGAGGTACCAAACCTCGGTGATCGTAGTCACCAGTGTGTTACCAAAACACTGGTGCCCGTCGGCACAATATCACTGCCCCCTCCACTCATCAATCCCACATGAGATAAACATACATATGTTTCATGCCATCACATTCTTAAATTTCATGTGTCAATACATCATGCTTACCAAAAGCATCAAATAGCAAATTCATAATAATGTGTACTTTACGAATCACCACTTATACCGATTTGGTATTAATTCCAATGCTACATAAATCAAAATGAGCATTCACAAAATTAAGCACAGTTAATATATCATATAGTGTGTATGTACACACCTGTCACTACTGAATCGTCTAATTCCCGAAAAGAGATGTCGGCCACCTAGTTCTACTGGTCCCTATATTCGGCCAAACATGGGAGTTAGTACTATGGCCTAATCGGCCAAACCAAATACTAAAAAGGGTTCTCTTTTTGAACCCGAATCCTTACCTAATTACTTTGAATACTAGCTTCAGCACCCAAATCGAAAATCTGGTTCACAAACTACAATTGGTCAATATTAATAATCATAGCCTTCGGCTTTTATAAGAATACCAAATACATATGTAGATCCTTACCACCTTACGAAGCCGATTGAAGAATAAGAAAGAGGAGAACACCCTTGCTTTAATATTCGGCCAAGATTTCTCAAAGTAGGGAGAAGGGAATTCGGCTATTGTCGGTTAAAATAATAAGCAAGGTTCGGCTTATGTGAAAAAGAAGAACAAAAAGTAGGAGAAGATGCTGGAATTTTATTAATAACAGCAGAGGAAATTCGGCAGCAAAGTGGTGAATTATTCGGCCAATGGTGGAAAAAAGAAAAAGGAGAATTAGTAGGAGAAATCAAAGGTGATTTTTGGCCAAATAAAATAGAAGAAAGCTGGAAAATTTGAAGAATTCCCCAGGGTATTTTTGGCAGTAGTAGAGGGAAAAGAAAAGTAATCTGTTGCTAGAAAATTCTTTAGCTCTATTTGCTGTACAGAAACAGCTCCCCAAAGAGTCCTAATGCTGCCAAATTCTCCTCTCTATGTTGATAAAACTTTATCTATTAATTATCACTCGTCCAATTAAATTAAAAATCATATCTATCCATTATCACATTCCTTATCACTCCTTTTAAAAAAAAATAGAAAATAATAAAAGCACCCATGTGCGTATCAAACTCTTCCAGCCGAAAGCTAAACAAAGAACCATGTGCAGGCCAAACTCTTCACCCACGTTGGCAGCAAAATAAAAAAAAGAAAAACTCATTTTGCTACCTCTTAGATTCGAACCAGGGACGTTTAATGCCAGCAGCCCTCTTCCAACGTCCCAGGCCAATTCTCCCATCCGACTTTCTCGCTATAGAACCTTATCTTTTAATTTTAAGCCTACCTCTCGGCCTACGCGCTTTAACGCAAAAACCCAAAATAGAAACGTTCCCCTCGTTCCTCGAACCCGAGACTTCTCTCGCTAAGTGGCGCCCTGTGCCACTCTTACTCACCTGGACTTTCATGCTACGAACCTTCCCAATTATCTTTAAGGCCTTCATATTTTGGCCCCCTTCATTCAACGCCCAAAAATGAAAACAAAATAAATTCTCCCCTTTCCAAGATTCGAACCCAAGACCTCTCTTGCAAGTCCTTAAGTCATCAAGCCCACACGCCAATTACAATTTTGTGTCAAGTTTCCTTAAATTTTATTTAAGCCTTATCGTTACCTAGCTCCTTCCTTGTACACACTTTAAAAATAAATTTTTAACACTGGGTCAGGCCTAGCTCGGGTTATTTTTTTTAGACCCTTAAACATGTCAAATAAAATTATAAATTTTATTTCTTGAAGCCCACATGAAATTTATTTAAATTACAAATAACCCCTAATTCAGGGTGTTACAGTTCTACCCCCCTTAAATAAATTTCGTCCTCGAAATTACCTGGTTAAAACAGATGGGGGTATTGCTGCCGCATCACATCCTCGGGTTCCCACGTAGCTTCCTCTGTACCATGGTTTCGCCATAGCACTTTCACCAAGGGCACTGACTTCTTACGTAGAACCTTCACATCACGATCTAAGATCTGAACCGGTTCTTCTTCGAAAGATAAATCCGGATTCACCTTGATCTCAGCCACTGGCACCACGTGCGAAGGATCTGACCGATACCGTCTCAACATCGATACATGAAAGACATCATGGATCTGATTCAGTTTTGCCGGTAACTCAAGCTGGTAAGCTACCGGTCCTACTCGCTTTACCACTGTATAGGGCCCGATGAACCTTGGGCTTAGCTTCCCTTTCCGGCCAAATCTCAACACCTTTTTCCAAGGCGACACCTTCAGAAAAACCTTGTCTCCCACAGCATACTCCATTTCCTTGCGTTTCAAATTAGCATAGGATTTCTGCCTATCCGTTGCTTCCTTAAGACGAGACCGAATCACCTTGACTTTATCCTCAGTCTCTGTCACCAACTCGGACCCAAAATCTGTCGTTCACCTAATTCCGTCCAACATGTCGGAGTACGACATTTCCGCCCATACAGTGCTTCGTATGGTGCCATCTGGATACTCGCCTGATAGCTGTTGTTGTAGGCGAACTCTGCTAATGGTAGAAATTCCTCCCAACTACCCCGGAAATCCAAGACGCATCCCCTTAACATATCCTCTAAGATCTGTATCACCCTTCCGATTGTTCGCCGATTGTGGATGGATGGAAAGTCAGATCGAAATCCAACGTGTACCCAAAGCTTGGTGCAAGGCTTTCCGAACCTTGACGTGAATCGGGATCCCTATCCGGATGATCGAGCACGGCACACCATGCAATCTTACTATCTCCGATACGTACAGCTTAGCTAGCTTCTGAAGAGAGAAATCCACCCTCACCGGTATGAAGTGAGCTGACTTAGTCAGACGGTCCACTATCACCCAAACGGCGTCTTTCTTGCTGGGCGTAAGGGGTAGCCCACTGACGAAATCCATAGTAATCCGCTCCCACTTCCATTGAGGGATCTTTACCGGTTGAAGCAGCCCGGATGGCAACTGATGTTCAGCCTTAAACTCACGACACGCGGACACCTTCCCACAAACTCGGTTTACCTCACGCTTCAACCCCGCCACGTAATCAAGCTTTTAGTAGATCCCGTACATCTTGCTTCCTCCCGGATGCATAGCGTAGGGGTTGCTATGTGTATCGTGGAGGATTTTCTGCCTCAACTCCACATCCTTCGGCATACAAGCTCGCCCTTGAAAGCATAATACTCCATCACTAGACAAAGTTGTACCCTTCCAAACCACCCTCCCGAACTTGTACCTCCTCGCGTTCAACCCTTCATCTACTAACCGTTTTTCCTTAACCTCCTTAATCCATGTTGGCTTAACTTGAAGTTCTGCCAAGAGACTTCCATCATCATATAGACTCAACCGAGCAAACATCGCTCTTAAGTCCGTCACAACCTTCCGGCTCAACGCGTCAGCTACCACGTTGGCCTTACCCGGATGATACTCGATCGAACAATCGTAGTCCTTTAAAAGTTCGATCCACCGACGCTGTCTCAAGTTTAGATCCTTCGAGTCAAGAGATACCTCAAACTCTTGTGGTCCGTGTAAACTATCGACTTCTCCCCATAAAGATAGTGTCTCCATATTTTTAGAGCAAAAAGGCGGCCGCCGCTAGCTCCAAGTCGTGCGTTGGATAGTTCAATTCATGTGATCTTAAGCGACGTGATGCATAGGCTACTACCTTCTCCTCCTCGCATCAAGACACATCCCAAGCCGCATGGGACGCATCACAATACACGGTGAACAACTTCCCTCGCCTCAGTTGCACCAAAACCGAGCTTAGTCAAAATTTTCCTTAGCTTATCAAAGCTTCCTTGCACGCTTCTCCGTCCATACAAATGGAACACCTTTCCTTAGTAACCGTCCAACGGCACTGCGATTAAGGAGAATCCTTCTACAAATCTCCGATAGTACCCGCTAAACCCAGAAAACTTCGTATTTTAGCCACCGCCCTGAGGGTTTCCAATCCAACACCGCTTCAATCTTGCGAGGGTCTACTCGATTCCTCACTGACACCACGTGTCCTAAGAAGGCCATCCTCCTAAGCCAAAATTCGCACTTACCGAATTTGGCATATAATTGCTTCTCCTCAACACTTGTAGAACTATACGTAAATGCCTGGCCATGCTCCTCCTCCGACTTTGAATAAACTAATATGTCGCCTATGAACACCACGACAAATTGGTCTAAAAATCTTCTTTGAAACACCCTATTCATCAAGTCCATAAACGCCGCTGCGGCGCATTGGTCAACCAAATGGCATTACCGTAAACTCGTAATGTCCATACCGAAGTTCGAATATTGTCTTGTGAACATCAACTTCTTTCACCTTAAGTTGATGGTAACCCGACCTAAGGTCTATCTTTGAGAACACCGAGGCACCCTTGGTTGATCGAACAAGTCGCCAATCCGAGGCAACAGATACTTGTTCTTGATCGTTAACTTGTTCAATTGGCGGTAGTCGATACACATCCGCATTGATCCGTCCTTCTTCTTGACAAACAACACAGTGCTCCCACGAGAGATATACTTGGTCGAATAAACCTCTATCCAAAAGCTCCGAATTTGAGCCTTAAGCTCCACCAATTCCTTTGGTGCCATTCGGTATGGTGCTATAGACACAGTGCCAGTTCGGGTAGCAAGTCTATCTGAATTCAACTTCCGATCCTGGAGGCGGACGGAAGCTCTTCCGGGAACACATCGGTGAATTCCCAACCGTTCGGGACGCTCCAACTACCGACTCCTTAGCTTCCAAAGCATGATTCGAACCAAGCACGCCTCACAACCCTTCTTGACCATCTTTTCACCTTCAAGCGCAGACACTACATTGGATAGGTAATTCCTTCTATCACCTATCATAACCACTTCATCACCTTCACCGCCTTAAGAACCATGCGCTTAGTGCGCAATCCAAATTCACCCGATACTTAACCAACCGGTCCATTCCAAGGATCAAATCGAACTCCCCAAACGGTAGTTCCATCGGATCGACCACAAATACTACCCTTGGAGTTCTAGGGTACGTCTCTATAAAGTTTATCTACGACTCACTGAGTGACCTAGGGGCTTAGTACGGTCATCTTTCTAGAAGTAGTCTCGAGTCTATGTCTATAGTTCCTACCACACTACTAGCAATGTATGAAAGTCGTCGAACCCACATCAATTAATGCAACATAAGGAAAACCAAATATTAGAAACGTCACAGGTTATGACATCCGGTGCGTCACCCTCTCGCGACGCCTCATTGATAGACTAAACCAGCCGCCTAGCCTCTGTGTTGCCCGAACCTCCGCTACGAGTTCCGCGACCTCGGTTAGAACCGTTGTTTCTCTGCCATTACCACGACCCTCCGTGGTGGTCCAACATTTACGCCACGAGCGCGATTCGACCGACCTCGGTGATTCCTAGTTGACTTTTTGAGGCGAGTCCCTTACCCGATGCTCTAAAGACCCACACTCAAAGCAACCCCTATCATTTGGTCCAACAACCTCCCCAATGGGTTTTTCCACGGTTGTTGCAGAGTCGAGTCACCTCGATTAGTAGCCATGGGCCTTGTTTGCTGATTTGGCCCACTTGGCCTAGCCTTTTCTCGAACACTACCACTCGACCCAGGACGACCCAAATCCTCTTTCTCGGTTATTCTTACTATAATTTTGCCTCGAGCCTCCTTTGATCCCTTCGGCTACCTTGGCCTTTTCCACTAGGGACGAGAACTCACGAACCTCGTCTGCGGGGCAATTAGTAACCTCAAATCATCTCTCGAGTCTGTCCTCAAAGCGGACGCAATGGCTCATGTTCGAGTGGCTACGATTCCTCCGCATACCTACCCGCCCCTTAAAAACTCCGCCTCATACTCGGCCCGCGACTTAGTTCCTTGCACTAGGCCTAGAAAGGCTTTCCTTTGAGCATCGGTGTAGCTAGTGCCCACATACTTCTTCTGAAAAGCAATTTTAAAGTAGTCCCACGTGAGATCATCAGCCGTGGCTTCATCCCGGACTGTCAGCCACCACTGGTACGCTTCATCCTTTAGAAGCGACACCGCCTCTTTCGACTTCTCCTCCTCGGTCAGTCAATATCATCCATGATCTCTCTCAGAGATTCCCCCAATAGACTACCGCACTAGGTGCCACTCCCGACACGCCCGAAATACCTCGGCTTCATTAGACCGAATTCGCCGGGAACAGATTTCCGGGCTCCCAAATTTCCACTAGCCCCACCACTATCTCCAAGACTCGCAAACGACACCTTTGCAACACAGCCCTCACCGGTGCGATCCCGATCCTCGCTCTCACCCTAAAAGTAGGAGGTGGTGGTGGGTGGTGGTTTCTTTTCGAACCTTGCCCCGACTGACGGGTTCGGACACCGTCATCCTACCCCTACAAGGCCCACGGCGCCCACGCCCTCTAGAACTCATTCTATCTACCGCGCTTTTAACTGATTAAGAAAAATTTTATGCATTAGCGTTGATTCTACTTTATTATTCGCGAAGAATTTTATGGATAGAGTTTTAATCAGAGATTCTTTCGAGCAAACAAGGTTTCCAGTCTTCTATCCTAGTTCACACAAAGGAGTTCATGCATCCATTCCTTAATACTTTCCATACCTATTTGCTCTTCGGACATTTCTGCCCATTTCTAACCCAGGGGTATTTTCGTCATTTTTCCTACAGGGGTATTTTCGTTATAAAAGAATTTTTTTTTTAAAACTTTGTTAAAGCATGTCACTTCGAAATTCCCAAAACTGGAGGGTTTGTCTGAAAAATTTGAAAAAAAATTAGAGACATGGCATCGTTTTGAAACCAGGGGTATTTTGGTAATTTTGTCATTCAGGGGCAATTTCGTAATTTTGATAAGTCAGGGATATTTTTAACAGTTGTAAAACTCGGGGGTTTCTTTCCAAAAATGTTCCTTTTCAAATAGTGATGTTTGTAAAGATTTCCAAGACCAGGGTCATTTCGGTAATTTTGCAATTTGAGGGCGTTTTCGTAATTTTCCAAACCAAAATATTTTGTTGATGATTTTCAAAGCTAAGTTGTTGAGTATTTGTAAAATAGTTGAAATTTTTGAGCAAAACCATTGAACTGATATTTTATGAGTCAGGGGCATTTTGGTAATTTTACCCCTAAGGGCATTTTTGTAATTTTTCACAAATCAAGGTTTTCGAAGAAAACGTTGTAAAGATAATGTTCTCCGATTTGAAAGAGTTATGGCAAAAGTTTTGAAAACATTAGGGTTTGTTGTTTCATTCTTTTTTTTTTCAAAAACATGGCTAGTTCCCTTTTCGGGTTTTAGTCATTAGGTTTAGCCTATGACCGAGCCCTCTTGGTCAGGGTAAACCAAAGCTACGCACCAGGCAGGATTCGAGTGAAGAGGAGGTGGGTCACGCGGACCGCTTAAATACCAAGCTCTCACCGAACCTTTCTAGACATGCGCACAGAGGTTGCCACACCACTGAGCCCTCTGAGTTAGGGTGAACCGAAGCTACGCACCAGGTAGGATACCTGCGAAGAGGAGGTGAGTCACACGGACTGCTTAAATACCGTGCTCTTAGGATCCACTCCTAGACACGCGTGCATGTGGGTTACCACACCCCAGCAGCTCGACTAAGTCATAGGTGGGTTAAGTTCCTTAAGTCTTATGTTTGGTTTGTGTGTTTGAGTAGTCTAATCCTAGGGTTCAAGTTTCTATAAGTCTATCTACGTTCCATGCTTCCTACCCTTCTCTGCGAATATAATTCACAAAGAAGTTCGAAGAGTACTTACAGGCGGATCGGCGTCTGAGACTCGGGCCATGCTTTGTTGAAAAACCAAAAATCATTCCGTAAGGCCTACTAAAACATTTTTGGGCCTTGGGCCCTACAGTAATGAGCTTTGAACTGCTCGATACCAATTTGTAACAACCCAAACCCGCCCAAACGTTATGGCGAAACGGTTTGCTACTTAGAAGATGTTTTTCAAAATCCTTTTGAAAACCAACTTAAGTTTTGAAAACCCTTCATTTTAATGGACTTGCCAAAATCATACTTAGATTTTTATTCGGGAATTAAAATATGTCAAGTTGTTATAAAATTACAAATGTGCCCGATGGCATATTAAAACAGTTTTCATGTTAATTTGAGAAAACATGTGATTAATTAATATTAATGACAAAGTTTAAATAAAGTATTCAGCATATGGAAAATAATAAAAGAAAATAATAGGAGGCCTTATTACATCCACATAAAATAAAAACCGGAAATGAAAATGTTAAAACTGAAATTTATGAGTTCATTAATCAAAACTTCATTTGCATGGCCACCTCGAGTCCATCCGGTCCACATCCGTGGTCTACTCGTTACCTGAAAAATGTAAAGGAGAAGGTGAGTCACCAAGACTCAGTATGTAACCCTTCCCCCAGTTTAATCCAACTTCATACACAACATATAACATAATTAACATGCATAATTTTATGTGTCCCAACCTAGCCAACCAAACGCCACTGTCTACCCCGTTGTGGTACCAAACCACTGGTGGTGCCAAACCACTGGTGACATATAGTCACAATGTGTTACCAAAACACTGGTGTCCTTAGACACAAATCGGATGATGGGGCCAACCCATCGCGATACCAAATCATTGGCAGACGATCCCATTTCTCAAGTGGGGCCAACCCACGGTGGTAATAACCACAGGGATAAGTCGCTATGAGGTGCCAAACCTCTGGAGGTACCAAACCTCTGGTGCCCGTCGGCACAATATCACTGCCCCCTCCACTCATCAATCCCACAACAGATAAACATACATATGTTTCATGCCATCACATTCTTAAATTTCATGTGTCAATACATCATGCTTACCAAAAGCATCAAATAGCAAATTCATAATAATGTGTACTTACGAATCACCACTTATACCGATTTGGTATTAATTCCAATGCTACATAAATCAAAATGAGCATTCACAAAATTAAGCACGATTAATATATCATATAGTGTGTATGTACACACTGTCACTCATCGAATCGTCTAATTCCAGAAAAGAGATGTGGCCACCTAGTTCTACTGGTCCCTATATTCTCGCCAAACATGGGAGTTAGTACTATGGCCTAATCGGCCAAACCAAATACTAAAAAGGGTTCTCTTTTTGAACCCGAATCCTTACCTAATTACTTTGAATACTAGCTTCAAAGACCCAAATCAAAATCTGGTTCACAAACTACAATTGGTCAATATTAATAATCATAGCCTTGGCTTTTATAAGAATACCAAATACATATGTAGATCCTTACCACCTTACCAAGCCGATTGAAGAATAAGAAAGAGGAGAACACCCTTGCTTTAATATTCGCCAAGATTTCTCAAAGTAGGAGAAGGGAATTCGGCTATTGTCGGTTAAAATAATAAGCAAGGTTCGCTTATGTGAAAAGAAGAACAAAAAGTAGGAGAAGATGCTGGAATTTTATTAATAATGTGCAGAGGAAATTCGCAAAGACAAAGTGGTGAATTATTCGGCCAATGGTGGAAAAAAAGAAAAAGGAGAATTAGTAGGAGAAATCAAAGGTGATTTTTGGCCAAATAAAATAGAAGAAAGCTGGAAAATTTGAAGAATTCCCCAGGGTATTTTTGGCAGTAGTAGAGGGAAAAGAAAAGTAATCTGTTGCTGGAAAATTCTTTAGCTCTATTAATTTATGCAACTTGATCTCCCAAAGAGTCCTAATTTGCCAAATTCTCCTCTCTATGTTGATAAAACTTTATCTATTAATTATCACTCTTCCAATTAAATTAAAAATCATATCTATCCATTATCCCATTCCTTATCACTCCTTTTAAAAAAAAATAGAAAATAATAAAAGCACCCATGTGCGTATCAAACTCTTCCAGCCGAAAGCTAAACAAAGAACCATGTGCAGGCCAAACTCTTCACCCAGGCTGGCAGCAAAATAAAAAAAAGAAAAACTCATTTTGCTACCTCTTAGATTCGAACCAGGGACATTTAACAGCAGCAGCCCCTCTTCCAACGTCCCAGGCCAATTCTCCCATCCGACTTTCTCGCTATAGAACCTTATCTTTTAATTTTAAGCCTACCTCTCTACGGCCTTACGCTTTAACGCAAAAAAACCCAAAATAGAAACGTTCCCCTCGTTCCTCGAACCCGAGACTTCTCTCGCTCAAGTGGCGCCCCAGGCCGCTCTTACTCACTGGACTTTCATGCTACGAACCTTCCCCAATTATCTTTAAGGCCTTCATATTTTTGGCCCCCTTCATTCAACGCCCAAAAATAAAAACAAAATAAATTCTCCCCTTTCCAAGATTCGAACCCAAGACCTCCCTTGCAAGTCCTTAAGTCATCAAGCCCACACGCCAATTACAATTTTGTGTCAAGTTTCCTTAAATTTTATTTAAGCCTTATCGTTACCTAGCTCCTTCCTTGTACACACTTTAAAAATAAATTTTTAACACTTGGTCGAGCCTAGCTCTAAGTTATTTTTTTAGACCACTTAAACATGTCAAATAAAATTATAAATTTTATTTCTTGAAGCCCACATGAAATTTATTTAAATTACAAATAACCCCTAATTCAGGGTGTTACAAACCCGGCCCACGAGCCTGGACCGAATCTGGTATGTTCCTTGAGTAAACCGGTTTCAAAGTTCTTTGTTACTTAGAGAAAATTCGTGTAATTTTAGAAAAACATCGTTTTGGGTTGGGCTTAGGTTGGAAACCCATTTATTTTAATTAGAAATCATTTAATTACGGTGACAAAACAATTTTAGAGTTTATTTTTAAAATAAATTAAATTAAACTTTAATCAAAATAATTCGGGACATGATAATTAAAAATAAACAGAAATAAAGAAATCCAACTTGCCTTATGGCCTTATTACATCAAACAAAACCCAAATTTAAACTTAAAGTACTTAGTAATAATAAAAGTCTAAATCTTTAAATTTCTCCTTGCTATGCATGGCCACCTTTAGCTCCTGCCGACCCGGTCCATTATTGCTCATTACCTGAAAAATATTCCCACAACGGGGTAAGTCAACAGACTCAATGTGTAACCAACACTAACATTCAATAGTTCAGGCAAACATGTTTATATCAAACACTTATTCCTACAACAGATAATAATGATGATGCAACCCGAACCCAAAACCTAGATGCCATCCGCTACACATCCCCGTACCAACCTGCACACCGTGGGGACTACTAAGTTGACCCTCCATCCGCTACACACCTTCGAAGGCAGTGGCTGCAGTCGACGTGCTCATCGCCCATATAAAATTTGTGGCATAGCCACCAGATATAATTGTGTCAAGAGACACCAGATTCAGATAATGTAACTGAAGTTACCATATTCAGGTAATGTGACCGAAGTCACCATATTCAGATAATGTGACCGAAGTCACCACATTCAGATAGTGAGACCGTAGTCATCACATTCACTTCCCCTTTCTCATATATCCCGAATGACCCATATTATTTATATCATGCATCTCATACTTAAATTCACATTCATATATATATTTTCACATGTTATAAAATAACATATTTCATAATCCCAATGGAAGTAGGAAACGTACCTGTGTACTTTGTACCACATTAGGGTACTTTAGCCACATTCATATATTAAATATTTGCCATATACATATTAAAAGCTAGTGCGGATTACACACCTGATTCGCTTAATGAAGTCCTTGAAATCCTGAAGAACTGATCTACTGATTTAGATCCTTACTCCTATATTCGGTCAATCATTTAACATATTAATAAACCTTTTCAACCACAAATCCAAATCCTAGTAGGATTTATACACTTACCTTGGTGTCGATTTCCTTTTTGTTCAAATCCCGAAAACCTTGCCTTATAAGTCTGTCGAAAATCCTATAAGCACATGTTAGATTGATTTCTAACACTTAATCATCTTTAAATGGCCTATGGCCGAATATTCATATGACTTACCTTGAGTCTTAAAAATCCCGAAACTTCGTTGTACTTCTCCTTGTAGTCGACAACTACTAGACCCCGAAGAAAACCTTCCAAATTTCGGCCATGGAATTCTAAAGGAGTTAGATTCCTATATTTTGGCTAAAGAGATTGAAAATCAAATAATAGCTGATCTTACCTTTTTGAATGAAATCGGCAACACCCTTCTGTCACAACAAAGATTCGGCTTTGGCAGAATTTTGGCTTGGTTGGATTGTGTTTTTGGTTTTGAATAAAAGAGAGGGAAGGCTAGGGAATTCGGCTAGACAAAGAAAAGAGAAAAGAAGAGGAGAAAACCCTAAAAATTTCGGCAGAGCAGAGAAAAAAGAAAACTGATGAGTATCCCTCCTTCCTTCCTTTTATAGATGAAATTATCAGCTAAGGAGTCCCTTACTTGGCCACCACTCTTCAATTTGATAGCTTTATCCTTTAATTATCCTAAAATAAAAGAGTTTAATCCAGCCTTTATCTCATGGAAATTATGATAAATAAATTCCTTTTGAAAATACTTAAGATAAATCATCATTTATCTCTCCAATTAAAAAAACTCCTTTATTTATCCTTAATAGCCGAATTTTAAAGAGGATAAACCTCTTTTTTTTCTAGAAGCCTTGCCGTCCACTCCTTGGCTTATGGAAGCAAAAATAAAACCTCCTTTATTTGCTTCCCAAGTTACTCGAACCCAGGCCCATTCCTCTTGCATATGGCGCCATTTCCTTAGGCCTAAGTGGCATCTTCAGGCCACTTTTCCAAGCCTGTTTGTGTGTCAAACTTCAAAAACTTTTTCTTTTAAGGCCACCTTGCCTTGATTTCCTATTTTAAAATTTAAAACTTGACATTTCTAGGTCCTTTCTAAGTTTCCTAAAATTTTCGATCGGCTCTGTAAACTTGCCATTTTCTTACATTTCCAAGTTTCCAGAAATGTGTACTTTCCATTTTTGTATCATTTCCTTACATTTCCAGGTTTCCAAAAATGTTCATTTCCATTTTCATTTCCATGCATTTCTAGGTTTCCAAAAATGTTCATTTCCATTTTCATTTCCATGCATTTCTAGGTTTCCAAAAATATTCATTTCCATTTTTATTTCCAAAAATATTAGAAATTTATTCATAGTACTTAAGACTTGTCATTTCGTACAATTAAACTGGAAATGCATAGGCCCTTTCCAGAATGTTACATGTGTAGAGGATGGGGATAGAACTTTGCACATCTGTATGTTTCTAATAATCCGATTCTGTTAAGGACTTATGTCCATGTCTAATTTGTTATGTGATAATCTGATTTGATATGCATGTAAGTTTTCGTAATGTTACACTGAGTTTTTTTGTAAACTTACTTCTGTTTGTCTGTTCTGTGCAGGTAATCCTCAGGCATAGGCGAGTTGGTGTGACGGAGGCTCAATAGTGAGCACTAGTTCGCGAACTATTTTAATTAACGGTTTTATTTAAATTTCTGATTTTATTGGGAGTTTTGTAATGTTGGGACTCTTTGGACTTTTGGTTTTCTTTTGGGTTTTGTTATTGGTTTTGGTTTTGGTTAAGTTTTCTGCGACACACAACAAACAAGTTTACGGAAATCACGGTTTCACGCAAATAAACATTTTGCAAATGCAAAGTTGGTTTTCAAAATATAACAACTTCTAAAATTTCAGCTGCAAAGTATGTTTTTCTAAAAGAGCAACTATCGATGGTTTCATTAATCAAGCAAAATGTGAACTCTCTTTTAGTAATAAACTATACAAGGTTTTAATATGATAAACTAAATTCGAAACCCTTCTTTGTAACATTCCCAGATTCAGCCATAACATCTAGGCCGAGTTTGCGGTGTTACATGAAATTTGAGTAACTGTCTGACTGCCTTTCTGATGAAGGCTTCTATCTATTGTATCCACTATGAAGGGTCCAACTAGATAGGGTAGGTTAAGTAGATGACTAAATGATAGGTCGTATTGTACCATCACTCTGCTAAAGGTAACCACAATAGCTAATCACTTAACCTCTCACGAGTTATGCACCTAAAGTACTCTTCTAGGCACCTATTGAGGACCTCTGTCTGTCCATCCATTTCAAGATGATAGGCAATAGACATATGAAGGCAATAGACATATGAAGGCTTGTACCAAGTTTTTTGAACAGTTTTTGCCAAAACTTACTCCCTATTATCTCGAGCTTTGCAACTATTCAAATACATAACCCCTTCATTATGGAATACTAAGAGTATTACCTCCAATTTACGTATGGGCTTTCATAGGCCACTTTGAAACCTATTTCAAACCTCACTTGATTAAATTGGTCTAGAACTTATCTATAAGCCCACAAAGGGTAGAATGGGTTTTTTAATACCAATAAGACCCTACACGAGTTGACCAAAACAACCAAAGGCTTCATTCCAATGTGAACACATTACTAGTTAAAAAGTAGTCTTGGGAAGCTAAAGAGCACAAAAAATGCACCGTCTTGAAAATAAAAGAGAAGCAAATGATTGTTAGATTTGAACACCTGCCCAACTGGACCAAGATAGATTTCTAAATACTATAAAACTATTATGTATGACTTATTAAACGTAAACCTTCTCCTCCACTAAATTTGATATCTTTCTTCAATTTTTCTGACGGTGCTCCCAAATCCGAACTCCAACACCCTTCTTACTTTTCTTCTGTTTTATAGCCCGATTGGCCTTTCAACCCATCACAAATTTGGCATCAACAAATTTATTTTAATTTAAAATTAAATTTATTATTGGGGTATAAAATAAAGTATGTAATAGAAGTTCCGTCCATTGCATAGTGAAATGAATCCAAAACATTTAACACAAAAATTTTCCCCTCAACATTGAAATTTAAATTTGACAAGAACATCTTCGGCTGGGATTTACAAACTTAAACAAGTAAAACTTAATTATCAAAATCTACACAAATTTCACACCAATATGAAACCTTCCAAAAAGATAAAGCAAAAAGTCAATCACAAATTAAATCAATAACTTTGTCAACCTTTTGAACATGCCGAAACTGTACTTTTCAACAGGGAGGCGCCTCCCACACTTCCCTTAAAAAGACATTTCTTGGAGGCTAAGTCTACTTACTACATACATAATTATTACAAAACAATGCATGAATGACTAGGAGCAATGTTAATTATTAGACATGAAAAAATAACACTAAAAGAATTTGCTCTCCAAAACGAATTTAATCGGACCCTTATGGAAATTGAATAGCAAAGGCTCAAAAGACAACAGGAAAAATATATTACTTTTATAAAAGGCAAATAATTATATCCTCTTCATGGGAAGTTTTGGAATATTCGAAATAGCTTATATAATGTAGTAATCAAATTAATTTGTTCACGTAGTGCCGACCACAACTACCAGGGAAGGCTGGAATTAGGGACCACTATACAACAACGGCTACGCCATGCAATGCAACTTCATATGCTCATTCATGGCGGGGGCGTTTGTTAAGGTAAGTCTGACGAATCTCCTTCAACTCCGCCACCTGTTCTGAAACTCGCCATATCTTGACCGACTTATCCAGGCTACCACTATAAACAACCCACTTTCACTCCGCATTGCTTAATGTTTGATGATCTTCTTCAATGGCCAGGCATTTTATCAGGCCGACGTGACCTGTTAAGACCGAAACGCAACTGTGAATCCCACCATATTCTCGTCTCCACACGCATATGCTATTATCAGATGAGCCGCTAAACACCAAATTCCCGGATGCCGCCAAGCACAGCGCCGCCATTTTACGTTCCCTTAGGGCCCCGCCATGTATTAACTGCTGGTCTTTACGTTCCCAGAAGTTGAGGAGCCCATCAGACGATCCACAATATAGCATAACTGATTCTTTGTTGACAGCCAATGCGGTGACGGCGTTTTCTTGGTTCAACAACAATTGAACCACAAAATGTTTGGTTCCTTTCCCTGTTAACTCCCCCTTCCATACTTTAACTGTCCCATCCGCCGACCCTGAAAAAACCAAGCAGTCCAGTCCAGCCACCAAAGAGTTGATTGCGTCATCGTGAGCAACAATGGATTCCAAGCACTTGGAGTTGGCTAGTCGCCATACTTCCATGGTTCTATCCCAAGACCCTGAATACAACATCCCAACTTCTTCATTCAAGCTCAGGCAAGAAACTGCATCGAAGTGCTTGATTCGAAGAACGCTTTTGTTTCTCCAAACGTCGACGTAGTTCTTAGGTTTGACGGAGCATTTCATTTGATCTTTGAAAGTTGGCAAACTACCGTACCTTTTGTGGATGATAGGATTTGTTGATATAACCAAACGTGGATTTTACCATCTTGATGATGACCAGTAAATACCCTATCACCCAGCAGAATCATGGCTTTAACCAATCTACTTTTAGATTAAAAGCTGAAAACTCCTGCAAGTTTTTCCATACGCGGATGTTATTGCTATCGGAACCCGTGTATAACAATCTCCTAGAAGCAGCTAACGAATAAACATGACCTTCTTCTCGTACAAGTGACGCAATGAGCCCGTTTTGGCCAAAATCAGAATCCAGTGGAGTTGAGGCAATCCACGGAGATTTGTTGTATAGAGAAGCGCATGGGTTAAGGGGTGACATCATGTAAGGAGAAGCGTCACCGCTTGTTGTGGTGTTGTTGGAATACCTAGGGCTTGCCGTAAAACCATTGCTTTCACGGTGAGGGGAATGGCCTGCCACCCCAACAACCTCTACATTGTCATTTATGGAGAACATTGAAGGTTCAGATTGCTGGGGGAGAGTTTCCAGGTTTGGTCAGTCATACGGTCCCGTTTGCTCCATAATCATCCTTCCTTCCACTCGTATCCTTTCACATTAATTCACTAATTTCCACCCGATGATGAACAAAACATGATCGAAGAAAAAATTGGAGAAAGCTTTATAGATTATGTTTTTGACGGAAAAATGAAGATTAAGATGGAATATTTTTAGTTCAATTTTCTGGAAAACAAAATGAACAGTGGAGGGTCAAGTAGTGTATATATATACATAGATAATTGAAAAGTTGGAGGTAGCATGAGGTTCTGGGTTTTCGACACTTGGTGGGTGAGACATAAGACGTAATCATTACAAATCAGACATTGGTTGGTATATTTTTCTGTACTTTTTTGCTTATGTTGTATTTGTTACTAGTATAACTGTATATAGGTGATTTTTAGTTCCAAACTTGGTTCAATTATTGCTTGACACGTTAACTATCATTTGTGTAATTTTTTTGTTTGCTAAGTTTATGTCTAATTATCATATAGGGATTTCAGATCTGATCGTGGAGTTGGATGCTTTGATCGTGGCTCGGTTGTTGAATCGGCCTTATATGGAGGATGACCCTATGAGTACGTATGTTAGGGATTGTTTACCCATGACTAAGGAAGGCTGGGTGGTGGAGATACGGCACATCTTTCGTAAAGGTAACATCTGCGCAAACCATCTTGCTAGTTTAGCTCAGGCGCAAACCTTCCTTCGTGAAGGGAAATTTTATTTGAATTTCGGAAATGTTTGTGCATAAAAATGTTATTAGGAGACCATAAGTTTCCATTCTTAGGAAGATACTGACCATTGAAATCGTCAAAAGCATGCATGCAATAACGTAGTATATTAGAGTTGTAAAATGTTATGATTCCCATCCCCATTTGCCCTTCAACTTCTTATTGCTTCCTATCTCCACTTAAAATATTGCCAATTTCTTTATTCAAAATATATCCTTAAAATTTGTGGCAGCTTACATCCCAAATGTAATTATTACGTTTTCGAGAATTAATGTAAAGGAAATTTATGGTTTCAAAGCATATCAAAATAAAATTGATTGTTGTTATTTTTCTACTCGGTTTGTACATGTCGCATTGTAAGAGGATACTTGAGAAGCACCTAACACTTCACCTCACATCATTCCGGTGGTCACTCACCAGGCCACTTTTGATTTTAGATTCTTTTGCTTTTGAAGTTTATTAAAAAATTCCCTCATCATAGACTCATCATAGTCAGGGCGGTAGCAGGGATAGCCAAAGGCTTTGGTCTACCTAAAATCCAACCTTTAATCCTTTAAAATTTATTTATAAAATCATAAATAATATATAATAAAATTATAGTTTGATCTAAAAATAATGAAATTTTAATTTAATTTTAAAAATTATAAAAATGTAAACTTATATATAATGAAATTGCAGTCTAATTCTTATACAAATATATTTTTTTAGTTCTGACACCATAAAAAATTTATTGTTTTTGCCTTAATAATAGTGTAGTCAAAATTTTTTGAGTAAATAAAACAGCACTAATGCAATTACAAAGACAACAATATACCACCAAGTGATATTAGCCATATAGTGAATGGCTGACTTGAGTAAATTTTCTACCGAAACCCAAGTTTTTATAAAACTCTGCACCTTATTGCAATATAAACTTGGAAGTTTAACAATAACGTAACTTTGTTGTAATGAAAATTTGAAACTTAGTTTCTCTTGATACTGTATATTATTTATATTTATATTGAAATGTTGAAATCATCATTGCTAATAAGATTTCTTATATTTATGTTGAAATTATTATAAAATGTATAAACAATTAATAATGTATTAAATTTTTTGAAATAAAAATAAATTCCAATTTTTATGTTAGAATTTGAAGTTGTCGTTTGGATTAATTATTCGTTGTTTTGTGTAAAGCATATTTTATTGGTAATTAAATGTGAGTTTACAAAAAATTTAAGTAATAAAATATTTTTAAATATTTAATGAAAATGTAAAGAGGCAAAAAAAACAATTAATGTAATTGTTAATATATAAAAAAATATAGTACAAAATTGTTATTTTATTTTATCCTTTATATGTAATAATAATGGTTAGAAAAATAGTTATTGATGTAAGGGATTAAAGTGTGTATTTAAATTTTTAGACATTTAATTTTTTTATGAAAAATGCAATAAATATTAGAGTCATATGATATATAATTGAGAATTTAAATTCAAACATAAATAATATATATATATATATAAAGAGAGAGAGAGGGAGAAATGAATTCAAATAAAATTGTAGGATTAATTAGAAAAATATTAAATTATTAAGGGCCTAACTCGAAATTAAGCCATTACCTCAAAAAATTAATCCCACCTCAAGTAATTGGTGAGAATGTGCGGCACAATTTTCAAAATTTCGAATGCAATTTATTATAATTGTTAAACTGAACCAATTGTTAAATAAATAGAGCTTGTATGGAAGCCAAATTACGATAAATAATAAAAAATAAGAGATAATAAAATAATTTATATAATTCGACGTCTATAGAACTTAGTCAGATAAATTCATTATATTTTAACTTAATACAATCTATTTACAAAAAGTATAGGGCTTAGAGCATATTTCAACCAAAATAATAATAAACAAGAATATACAATAAGTAATATATTATGTATTATCATTATAGTATATGATATAAAATTATATGATGTAATGATATATTTGAAAGCTATTGATACATACATAACTATTAACTGGTCCAAAATCAAAACTAAATTTATTAAATAATTTGCTTGAATTGGCTCGATTTGTGTTCAAGAAGGAAATATGAAAGAGACAATTACAATATGCATCAAAGTTATTCTATTATTGATGAACATTGAATTGATAAAACAAAGCATAAATGCCTATATTTATATGCTTACAAAGAAACTAACTTAACATAAAAATAGCTAACAACTTATTCAATTAAACTGAAAATTTGGAACTAACAAAGATTCTACCAAGATACTTGGTCAACTAAACAACCCACTACTTTGAATTAGTTCTCAACACTCTCCCTTAATTCAAAGTTGCGGACACCAAGTAGACTTCTAAAATAGCTGAATTTCTCCTTTGATAAAGCCTTTGTTAACATATCTGCTAGCTGCTCTTGGGTGCTGCAATACTCCAAAGATATCTCCTCTTTTACTACCAAATCACGAATGAAATGATAACGAATATCGATGTGCTTTGTTCTACTGTGAAATGTTGGATTCTTTGTAATGGATATAGTTGATTTGTTGTCACAAAATATCTCTGTTGCACATTTCTGCTCTTGTTGAAGATAGACTAACACTCTCCTTACCCAAATAGCTAGACAAGCTGCTGCAGTTGTTGCTACATACTCAGCCTCTGAGGTTGAAAATGCTGTTGTAGCTTGCTTCTTAGAATTCCAAGTGGTCACCCCTGAACCTAGAGTGAAAACATTTGCCGATACACTTCTTCTATCATCTAAAGAACTTGCCCAATCATTGTCTGTGAACCCACACAATCTGAAATTTGAAGTTTTTGAGTACCAAATGCTATACTCCAAAGTTCTAGCAATGTACTGCAAGACCCGTTTTGCTGCTCCATAATGAACCTTTGAAGCTTGCTGCATAAACCTAGGAAAAACACCAATAGGAAATACAATATCGGGTCTAGCTTGAGTCAAATAAATTAAACCTCCAACCAAGCTTTTGAACCTCCTTGCATCTGCCATTTCTTCTCTATCTTCTAGCTGCAATTTTCTCATTGATATTCATGGTTGTAGCTGTAGGCTTGCAATTAAACGTGCCAAAATTACTGAGAAAATCATTGGCATATTTTCATTTGAGACTTAAACTAATCAATAAGAAAGTTAGAGGAACTAGTATAAATGATATCATCAACGTAAAGACAAACAATAATGAAATCATTTTTAAACAATAATGAAATCATTTTTACCTTCTTTTTTTACATACAAGGCGGGCTCATTCTCACTTCTCATGTACCCTTTCTTCTGAAGATACCCATTGATATTGCTATACCATGCACGAGGGGCCTGCTTCAATCCGTACAGTGCTTTTTTCAACTTATACACCTTTGTTTCATTGCCCTTCTCTATGAAACCTTTTGGTTGTGCTAAATAAACCTTCTCTTGTAGATCTCCATTGAGGAATGCTGATTTGACATCAAATTGATAAACAGGCCATTGCAATTGTGCAACCAATGCTAGAACAAGCATCACTATTTTGAACCGAGCTACCGAAGAGAAGGTTTCTTCGAAATTAACACCATATTGCTGTCCATAACCTTTCACCACAAGACGAGCTTTGTGCTTTTGAATGCTTTCATCTACACCAAATTTTATCTTAAATACCCACTTCAAACTAATTCTATTTTTGTCTTTCGGCCAGTCGACCATCTCTCAAGTTGTATTCTTTTCGATGGATTTCATCTTCTCCATCATCGCATTTTTCTATTCTTCCTTATCAGCAGCTTCTTCATAATACAGAGGATCTAAAACAACTAGAGCAAATTGACAGAATGCATAAGTGTCATCAGTATATTTTAAATTCAGCTTTCTAACCCTTGTTGATCTCCTTAGTGGAATTGGTTCTTCAGAAGACTCTTCAAGTGTTGCAAATGTTGCTGGTACCGACTCTTGTTTTTCATCAGGAGAATCTTTAATGGGAAAAGAGATCTCCTGTTGTACCTGTTCTACAGTCATATCCCAGCTTGCATTTTCATCAAACACTACATCTTTTCTACTTGAAAATTTTCCACTATGAGGGTTATACAATCTATATGTTTTGAATTGAGTACAATAACCAATAAAAATATATTTTTCATATTTTTCATCAAGTTTTCTACGAGCATGAGAATTTACCAAAGCATAATTAACACACCCAAAAATTCTTAAATGACTTACATTGGGTTTCCTAACACACCAAGCTTCATATGGAGTTTTGTTTATGACAGCCTTTGTTGGCGAGAGATTCAGTAGATAGACTGATGTTGCCACATCTTCTGCTCAAAACTAATTTGAGAGTCCCCTTGCTTGTAACTTCCTTCTCACCATCTCCACAACAGTTCAATTCTTCTGCTCAGCGACACCATTCTACTCTGGAGTGTAAGGAATTGTTAATTCCTTACGGATGCCATTATCTTCACAAAACATATTAAACTCTTTGGACATGAACTCTCCTCCTCGATTCATAAGAAAAACGTTGATATAGAAGCCGCTTTGGTTCTCCACCATAGCCTTGAATTTTTGGAACTTTTCATAAGTTTCTGACTTGTTTTCCAGAAAATACACCCAACTCATGCGACTATAATCATCAATGAACAATAAGAATTAACAGCTCTCACCCAAGAACTCGATTTAAATAGGACCACATAGATCAGCATGAATTATTTCTAAACATTCTGTAGCTTTTCATGCTTTTCCAATAGGAAATGACTTCTAGTTTGCTTTCCATAAATGCACCTCTCACATAAATCAAGAGAGCCAATTTTTAGTAGTCCAAGAACCATACCTTTATCACTTAGTAATTTCAGGCCTTTAATATTGAGATGTCCATACCTCAAATGCCATAGCTTCGAGTCATCCTTTGCACTTGCAGCAAGAAAAAAGTTCTCCATGTTTGAAACATCCAACAGAAATATCTTGTTTAGAGTCATGTGGACATGGACTTGTTTGCTTGACTTTTTGTTTTTGATAATACATGCATCATCATCAAATATGACAGAATATCCATCAGCTATTATTTTTCCAACACTTAATAAATTATATCCTAAATCATGAACAAATTGAACATTGTCCAAAATTTTCCTTCTCCGTGGCTAGTAAAAAAATTCACCGTGCCTTTGCTTCAACTTGCATCTCCCTTTTGTTCCCAAACTGCACATTTATCTTTTGTGACTCATCAAGCACCTTGAACAAGGATTTGGTGCTTGTCATATGATTCGAACAACCGCTGTCTACAAACTACAAATCACTTGGCTTATGGTTAGCATCAATACAAGCCATAAAAAGCTTGTTTTCCTCATCACTTTCTGCTACAAAGTTAATTTTTTTTTATCCTTATACCAGTAATTAGCTTTTATATGCCCATATCTGTTGCAATGATAACATTGTACGCCATATTTTTGTTACCTTACTCATTGTATTGCCTGTCCATTATTCATTCCTCTGCCTCTGCCTCTACCATAACCACGACCACGACCACCACGAAATCCTCCTCTTCCTCAATCATTATTTGTTGAACGGTCATTTTCGCCTTGATTTGTGAATGTCTCATTCACTTGAAATCCCTGCTCTTCACTCTTTTCTGCTGATCTGTTGATTCTCGCCTCATGAGATTGAAGAGACCCCATCAGTTTATTAACAGAGAGAACTAACAGATCTATGGATTCTTCTATAGCAGCCACAACATGATCAATTTTTTTCATCAAGCTTTGTAAAACTTTCGCTGCAATTATCTCGTCTGAAGCTGATTCGCCGTAGGAGCACAATTGGCCGACTATTGTCATTGTTCGTGATAAAAATCAGTAATTGATTCACTATTCTTCATCATCAAGGTTTCAAAATCACGTCGTAGTGATTGTAATTTCACCACTATAACCTTTGAATCACCTTGATACTCTTTCTGCAAAATTAACCGTGCTTCATTCGATGTGGTTGCTGCAACAATTCGTGAGAAAATAAAGTCATGAACCGCTTGCTGGATAATGAACAATGCCTTAGCATCATTTTTCTTGGTTTCTTTCAATCTCTTGTCTTCTTCTTTATTAGGTTCAAGTATGTCAGCGAACCCATACTCAACCAAGTCCCATAACTCTTGTGATCTGAGCAATGTCTTCACCTTGATGCTCTATTACTTATATTTCTCACCATTGAAAATAGGTATGAGTGGTTGAGAAGAAGAAAAACCAACTGATGCCATTCCAAGAACACACACTCTCTTCTCTCGTGTTTCTCAAAGACCTAAAAAGGTGTTTCTCTCAAATACCCAGTGGACCCAAACCTAACTTTAACTCAATTGCCCAAAAGATCAATCCTTGCTCCGATACCAAATTTGTTAAAGAAGGAAACGTGAAAGAGACAATTACAATATGCATCAAAATTATTCTACTATTTATGAACACTGAATTGATAAAACAAAGCATAAATGCCTATATTTATAGGCTTACAAAGAAACTACCTTAACACAAAAATAGCTAACAACTTATTCAATTAAACTGAAAAACTGAAACTAATAAAGATTCTATCGAGATACTTGGTCAACTAAACAACCCACTTCTTTGAATTAATTCTCAACAATTTGGTCGGTTAAGTCAATTTTAATAGCTAACTATAATAGATGATATACTATTGTATAATATAATAATATAGTATATATGACTAAAACTATTAATATATAACATATATATAATTATTATGATGTTATCAATTATATTAAAATATATGATATCAATAGTTATGTGTAATTTAGTATATGTATTAGTATTTGGTACACTAGTAGTTTACATTTTTAATTCCACAACTAAACTAAAAATGCCACGTGTCCCAATTTTTTTATATATTTATTTTTTAAAATATTTTATTATACCTATAGAACACTTCCTAACCCTGCTTACGGAGTCTAAAAACTCCACTAGCAATGTATTAAATATTTTATCTTAGTATATTACAATACAAGTTTATAACTAGTAATGCATAAAATATTATTAAAAATTTAATGAAAATATTATTTTTATTAAATTAGATTTTGAATTGGGCTTTAACTTTTACAAATTATATTTGAGTATTGATTGTAATTTCTTTATATTTTTGGGCTTGAGATTTGGGTTATAATTAGTTTATTTTGACTTTAGGTAAAAATTAGTATATTATTTGGGTTTGAGCTTAGTATAATATATTTGGGTTTTGGAATAAGTATTCTAGAATATGAGTATTGTAACACCTTTTACCCAACCCGATTGCTAATTCTGGGTATTAGATGTCACAACGATCTGATTAACTTAATACATTTCTATTTTAATTTGATTACATGCTTAGGCGACTTCAGCCTTTCAATTACTCTCTGATATTAATACACACATTATATTAGTTCTAATTGCTTACAATCTTACACTTTTAATGATCAAACAATTCGACTCCATATAGACTCAATTAACTTCAACCCTAAGGCATGGCCTCTGTGGGTACCCCTCTATATAAATGAGTCAACTCTCACGCCAAACTCTTAATTCTGATATAGACTAGCTCGATCCCTCAACTTGATTTCCAAGTCTTTATATACCCTGCCTCCAAGCAGAATTTTTCATAAATTCCAATGAACTTAGTAAGTCTAAACATTCATCTTTTAAAAAAGGTTGCTTTAAATTCTAAGAAAGAGATTCTACGAGTAAAGCTCCTTGGGTTTCATGAGGAAAATTTGTGAACTTAATTGGTGTAGTCAATGCTTTCATAATGTTGAGCCAACTAATAGCAGTATAATTATGGATCTGATTACAACCATGTTCTCATCAAGATCTTAACCTTACTTGTAATATCCTAAAATAGGAGTTGTGCGTTTAGAGCATAACTCAAGTGTTAGTGGGCCTTAAGAGTGGTTTGAATGTGTTTTAGGGGTTTTTAAAACTCTCGGATTAAAAGGGAGTATTTTGGAAATTTTTGGAATTTTGGGTTAAAAAGGGTAACAAGGCAAGAAGGCCTTAAAGGAATATTTTGGCAGATTATGGCATATGAAATGCCCTGGTAAAATGGCTTCCATGCGCCACTTAAGGTTTGGGAGTGACGCCACAATCAGGTCAGGAGTTCGAGTCTTGGGCGCGGCATAAGCGTTTTATTTTGCAAAATGGCACTGCTTTGAAGGAGGCTTTATAATAATTTGCTGCGAGATTTTGACATCAACGAACCAGCAGTAAAGTGGTTTGGACGCTGCAGCAAGGGAGCTTTAAGAGGGCTCAAGTTCGAGCCTTGTTGATAGCAGTGAGTGCGTTTTATTTTTGGTCTGGCGCATAAGCAAGGGGAGCTAAGGAATAAGGGTTTAAAAGAATTTTCAATGCGTTTATTGGCATGAAATGCACAATGGTCGAGTGGCAGAAGGTGAGGAGATGCTTCCTCAGGTCTTGGGTTCGAGACTTTGGAGGCGCACCTGGGGGTTTGTTTTTCTTTTTGTTCCGGCGTGATTAATGGCCTGCATGGGCATTTCATTCATAAAAGCATGCTGATTATTTTATTTACTTCTATGCTGCTGCAAGGCATGGGAAGTATTCCTTTTATGTTATTATTTTATATAGGAAATGGGATAGTAATGGAGGAATAAATAAACAATGTTCATTGGTATTTGATGTTAGGAATTTTCAATGGATGTGGGAAAAAGAGAGAAGCATGGCCGGCCTTGTCATAGCAAGCATGGCCAAAATCCTTGATTTTTGTTTTTACTTTCTTTGCATTTGGAGCATGGCCGTTTGAAGCATGGGAGAGGAGCATGGTCGGCTTTGGGGTTTGACAAGAGAGCATGGCCGAATTTTCTTAGGCTATTTTCTTTTCTTCCCATTTTGGTGCTTGGCCGATTGAAGCTCTCTCTCTAGGGGCTATCTTGGTCGGTTTTCTTGTAGGAAAGGAGGTGCCAAATTCTTTTGTGAAGTGTCTAGCTTGCTGCCGAATGCTAATTGGTCTCTCTCTCTCCATCTTTTTGACATAAGCCAAATCCTCTATGTTGATCCATAGCCGAATCTCAAGAGAGCTTCATTCTTCTTCTTTTGTTACAAGTTTTAGAAGCTAGGGAGTATTTCGGCTAGCAAATGTTTCCTTCATTGTTGTTAGCCGCATGTTTCATTATCATTTGAACCATAGCCTCTTTCTTCACTCTTTTTCTCTCCATTATTAGTGCCGAAACACCTTAGCCGAACCTTTATGAAGGTCTTCATCGACTACGTGTTTGTGATTTCTTCAATCGTTTTGGTAAGTAAGTTCTCTCCTAGCAATCGGTTTGGATTTCTTTCCATTAAAGTGCCAAAATCAATGGTTAAACCTTGATTTCTAAGGAGGGCCGAATGTGCATTAAGCTTTTATAAGTGTTCTTTTGTGTAGCCAGTGTCAGGGCTTTAAAAAAGAGTCTTCAGGGTTTGACTATTCATGGTAAATGGTAAGTATAACATTCGGCTAAGGGCCATTGTTCATAGATGTAGGTATTAGCCGATTCTAACAATGTTTTAGTAGGAATTTTGATAACTTCGGGAGCAAATCGACAGGAACAAGTGGTGTTTCGGGATCGAAATAAGCAAGGTAAGGAAGTATGACTTTCGGCCATAGGCTATATTTTGGGCTTTGATAATAACCGAATGTTGACCTTGGTTTTAGGGGTGGCCGAATGTGTATAAGGCTATAGTGATGTGCTCTTTTTGTGTGTAGCTAGTGTTAAGGAGCACAAAGGAGTCTTTCGGGAATTGAAGTGCTCAAGGTAAGTGGTGGTGCTATTCGGCCTTAGGCCATTTTGGTATTTAAGTGGCTAACCGATTTTTAACTTTGGTTATAAAGGCAAATCGACAGCAGTAGGACAAGTTTCGGGACTTTAGATTTTGTTAGATTCGATAGATCAGGATCTCGCTATAGTCAAAAAGCGTAGTTATCGACTTTGTTCTTTTGTTTGTTATATGTGTTGTATGTGTTATTTTATGTAAATGTATATGTTGTGCATGTTAGCCGGAATTAGGGTTAAGATGATGGATACCCAAGGGGGTGATCGAATAATCAGGTTAGTGGTTATGGTATTAACCTTTCAGTGATTTGCGATAATAAATGATTATTGATGAATGTATAAAAATGTGTATGGACTATGTGGATATCATAATTGTATATTCATGTGTATGGACTATGTGGATATGGGCTTCATAATTGTATATTCATGTGTATGGACTATGTGGATATGGGCTTCATAATTGTATATTCATGTGTATGGACTATGTGGATATGGGCTAAGCCCATATGTGAGGACATGTGTACTAACTATGCACTGAGTCTTGGTGACTCACCCAATTTTTCTAAACTTTTCAGGTGATCGTGATTTTTGGACCGGGTCGGAGTGGATACAAAGGTGGCCATGCGGAAGCGGATTCTCATGCAAAAAGGATATTTTGATTAATTAAGTATCTACATTTTCATTATTCTGATTAAATGTTTAATGTAAAAAGGCCCATTAAAGTATTTAAGTACTTTTATTAAGCATCTTTATTATTATGCTCTATTATGGATGGACAATTTAAATGTTGATTGCAAATGGCTTTATTGTCTCAAGTACAGTTTGAATCCGATATTTTTACAACAAACTTGAATTTTTACTTAGAATATTTCAAGTCACGAAAATGTTTTATTAAAGGAAACAAATTTTTCCACAGTTTTTACTATTAAGTAAGAATATTTTTGAAAGTGTTCCGCAGTGGCATTCCAAATTCGGTCGGCGTGAATAGGCCGGGTTTGGGGTGTTACATTACTATTCCTTGATTCCACTTTTATCGTACTCTTTCGGATATGCTTCAACATTGTCCCTTATTCGTCGATGTGACCAAGCGATGTCTAGTTGTGGTTATACAAATAATCACCTTGACTGTGGATCCTTAACCTAAACATTTTTCTAGAATAAGGTCTCTTTTTGATACCTACTCTTCTTTAATGGACTTGTGCCCTCAATGTAACCCTATAGTACCTATTCTTTCAGTCCATTACTTTTAAATACTTCAATGGACAGGTAGTTCCCAACGAACTTTCTCTTACTCATGTATCTTTCGGCAATTTCCACCCCTGGTGGACCTACAAGGTGTTACCAATGCTTCATGGCCCTGATAGATTTTCACCCCTTACTATTTTCTGACGGGCTTTATTGATCATTCAACCTTGAGCTGACATTTATTCCCATGAATACTGTTGGAGCCTACTTATTCAACTACCTTTTGTCGATTCCAATCTAAGTTTGTATTTGGTTAATCATTTTAGAATCTGTGACTTCTCTAACGGACTATTCTTGGCAGGCATCTCGCTTACCATCTTGTCTAAAGAACCTTTCCCACATTTTTCACAATATTAAGTTAATATGCTTCTTAGGTTCCATTCGTCATTGTCTTTGGCTAGATCCATCTAGTCATCCGTTTGCCTGTGTCCCCAGAAGGGCTAGGACCATCTTGTTTGATGACTAGTCGCTTAAGTCACAATGCGACTTCTTCTTTATACCTTGCTAGATCTCCTAGTTTTCTATTTTGCAGATATCACATGTTGTCATAGTCGAGTTACGATCTTATACACATAACCCCATGTTTATTGTCCCGAAATTTCTTTCAATCAAAGTTTTATAGAAATCAGGTATCACAACTCTCCCAACCTTAAAGAAAATTTCATCCTTGAAATTTCCTCTTGCTCTTATTTATAGAGGCAGACTCCAAGTATTTCACTCCTTTCGATAATCCTCGCCATGTCCTAAAGGTAGGCATCTTTATTCTTCCTAAGTACCATACTGTTAACTTATTGATTGCCTATAAATATGTTATCGTTTATAGTAAAAATATCACACCAAAAATATAATATAAATATGTTATTGTTTATAGTAAAAATTTCACACCAAAAATATAAGAAATTAAATCGACGGTGTTCGCAAGCGTACGAGTCAAATTGTAATATAATAAAGTTCACAATGAAACGATGATAAGTATTTCGAGAATCGTACCTAAGGGATTGCTGATTGGAGAAACAATTATTAAATTAATTACAAAAAATAATTTCTAATCTAGTCAAGTCACGAATTAGTAGTATGATTCCAAATTAATATCTTAGTTAAACTAATTCAATTAATTATTTCTTATGGTGTTAATAAATTCTGTCTAAATAAACTAATACCACTATGACTAAAAACTAAAACTAAATAAAAACGCATCTCAAATTTTTATGGGAACATGTGGTAAAAATTTTCATAACCTTTTTCGATAGCGAAACCCAAATTTTTAAATTTCGATCTCTTTTCGATAATTTCCCCTTCGCCTTCCTCTTTATCAGTGGTTATGGAAATCTAAAAACTTTCTCACCAACCAAACAATATTTATTGTTAGTAAAAAATAATAAAAAAAATTATGATGAAGATTTAAAGCATTTATACTATTATTTAAATTGTTTTATTAATTTAGTATCACGAGTCAATTGGGTATTAACTCGATTAAAAAATTACAAAATTTTTTTCAGTAATTAAAATAAATAATATCATTTGAGAGTATTTTAATCTTTTTACTTTAGAAAACCCAAGGAAAATATTCATATGATGAGATTCAAACCTACACCAATTGCATTAGTAAAGCCTTTCTTTTGCCACTCAACTAAAACTTTATTTTGATTTTTTTACATTTTAATTTTACTATGCATATTTTATTACCTCAATTATTTGTATATCTCAATAATATATTTGGTTGAGTTGGTGCCACAAGCTAACTCGACACCAACTCGAGATTGATGACAACACCGTGGTAAACATTTAATCTATTTTTTTTCATTTTAATAGTGTATATATTTAATATGTTATTATTAATTAGTTTCAAACAGTAAACTTCATTATTTATTGTTTGTTATTCTTAAATACAAATTTGTGTTCTAAATTTATGGTTTATATTTAGTATTTATCTCAATTTAATAATTAGGTAAATGTTTAAGAAAAATATAAAAAGTTATGATTTAGTACTGGTTGCATAAATTTTGGTTGGGAGAAAGATAAGAAAAAAAAAAAAAAGACATCAGTGGGTCAAAGTGTTTATAATAAATATGTGGCTATAAGAAAGATTTAATAAATATATAATATAATATATTATACATTTTATGATTATATTTGACAAAAGTTATATATTTTGGTATTTAAAGATATTATGTTAAATTTTTAATAATGATATTATTAGGTTTGAATTTTTCATAATTTTGTTAATAATATAAAATTAATGTTAATTGTGAATTTATTTAATCTTATATTTAGTTTGTCAAATATAATTAATTAAATGTAATTTATTTTATATTTTGAGATTAATTTAGTGAAAGTTAATTAATTTAGAGGTGTTTGAAACTATCCAATATGAAGTCAAATTTTGTTTTTCAAAATAAGTTAAAGCTTCTTTTTTATCTTTGTCGAAGTGTTCAAATTCAGTAATAATCAGACATATAATTTAATTTTTAAAAAATGTGAAAAATTAATCAATTAAACATGTCTCTGAAAAAAATAATATTGAAGTTGATCACATTGCCAAATTCGCGTTTGACAAAAAAAGAAGGTTTACAGTAACTACTTTTGCTTCTTTTTAACTTGAGGTAAAGTGTTATAATCCATTAAAAAAAAGGTTGTTTCTTAGTTGGTTGTTTTGAATCTATCCGATATGCACGCAAATAACAACATCCTATTCATGAAATAATAGTGAAATTACTCATAACGTTCGAGCTTCTTCCTTATTGAATCAGGGTTTTCATAGCTTTTTTATTACTTGAAATTGTTTTATAAACTCTCGATACTTACTAATTTATCTAAAAGGGTCCATTTCCAAGCATATTTACGGAAATGGGCCGATTACAGAATTATTTATTGGAAAGGGCCGATTTTGGTAAAACGCTCTTACGTGAACACGTTTTAGGGAGAAAATGCTAGCAAATCGCGTATTTGGGAGAGGAATTTTACCACATTAGCCAAAAACGTACTGACAAGGACGCGATTTACTGACGTGGAAAAACGCTCCCCCAAGGGCGCGTTTTGCTTCGTAGTTTTTAAACCCAACGGCTATTTTTTTACTGTTAGGGGGGTCCAACGTCAAAAAAAAAAGTATAAAACCCCCCTCCTATTATTTCACACATTATTTCTTCACATTTTAGCAAAAAAACTCTAAAATTTCTCCCTAAAGCTCTCAAATTTCTCAAAGCTCTTTTTAATTAGTTATTTACTTTAATTTTTTTCTAAATTAGTATTATTTTTTTATAATTTCAAAAATATTTGATCGTGTTAGCAATGGCCGGGAAATTAATTCGTCTCAATCATAAGCATATTTTTGTCAAACAAATGAAAATGGTAAGGGTTAATTTTAATTTTTGAATATTATTTAATATTTTTTTTCATTTATGTAATTTTAATTAATTTGTATTTTATAATTTTTTATAACAGTCTGTAGATTGGGCATTTCAATAATATATTCGTAATATGTCTGGTTCGCCATCACCGTTGATAGAAAATTACTTGAGAGAAGCAAATTTTTGGCACGCGGCCACTATAGGCCGGGGGTGCAAGTTGGACTCGAAGCTCATCAGCATGTTAATAGAGAGGTGGAGACCGAGACGGACACATTCCATCTTCCATGCGGAGAGTGTACTATCAATTTGGAGGACATCCAGTTACAATGAGGATTGTCGGTGGATGGGTCCGCACTCACCGGGTCCATTCAATCTGCTGATTGGGAAGTCATATGCTACGATCTTTTGGGTGCGATTTTAGATAATATTTACGGAGGTCGGATCGAGATGGGCTAGTTACGACATATTTCTGGAGCCGGGGAATGATTCGACTGAAGTAGAAAGAATACGATATGCTCCAGCATACATCCTTGAGATGTTTGGAGGTTATCTGATGCCGGACTTGTCACGAAACCTCGTACATCTGAGGTGGATGCTAAAACCGTTGATTTTAGAACAGCTGGTGAACTTAGTTGGGAGTCTGCCGTGTTGGCAACATTGTACAAGGAGATGTGTGGGGCGACGCCACCAAATAAAGCCAAAATTGGAGGTTGCCTATCACTACTACAATCATGGGTTCGGTTTCACTTTTCGTTTTTATGTCATCGAGTGAACCACCCATATACATTCCCACTCATAACAAGGTAAATTTTTTATTTGATTTTACAATTATTCCATAGATTTAAAATAAAATTGTATGCTGAAAATTTATTTAATTATGTGGAACCATCCAGCGAGTTATGTTGGAATACCTACCGCTTTTGAAGATATACGACTTCTATTAGACCAATGGTCGAAAGTGCAAGTAAGTATTAAATAATATATATACATAAAATAGTTGTTTCATATTTAGTATTTAGTATTATGTATATAACCAATATTTTTATCCCGTTCATATAATTTCAATGGACACCATACGAGGATTCAGCAATATAGGCAGTAATTCCGGAAGAATTCTTTCAAAATCTGAACATTTGGCATGTTAAGGTCCCATTGGTTAACTATGCTATTGTCGAGATGCACCAAACGGATAGAGTGTTGCGGCAATTTGGATTCCGAAAATCGATTCCAGAGGAACCTGAGGTGCTTGATGACCAACACAGAATCGACTTACGGCAAACGAATACGAATTGGCCGGTATTCTGTTCCAGATATATCAAAATTTGGGAAAACTGGTATGATCATATACTTGATCCCGAACCGATCATAGTCTCAGAGTTAGCTTACACGCCGGATTATATGTCATGGTTTAGGATCCATGACAAGCCATATTTGCTATTGGAAGAGTAGAGGCGTTGGCAAATCCACACAATCACTGGGCCCAATGCCTCAACTGACGACACTCATAGCACAGCCCCTTCAACTTATGCCAGGTGCGTATCCTAGCCCTTATATTTATCCTAACCCTTATATGTTTGCTTTTCCTAGTCCTATGCCAAGTTGGAGTGCACAAGGCACCACCGGCGAACTCATCTCATTACTATTCCCCATTTCCTTATGGGATTCAAACACCTCCGCCGTGGGTGATGCAAACACTTCCACATTCTTTATTCTACCAAGGTGGGTCATCCTCCCAACACTCACAATCGGAGCAACCATAACCCCCGCCGGAGCAACCAAGGAGAAATCTAGCATGTAATCTCGACCTCCCCCATGTGGCACTGATTCCGACCAGCATATACATTGATTTTTTTTAATATCTTTGTACAAATTGTTTCTATATTGTTTTATTTAATAAAATAAAATTTGTTTTTAATATTTTAATAGTAAATTAAATTTATATTTTTAATAAAATATAAGTTCTTTTGAATAAGACGGAATAGAAATAATGCAATATAGTTTCATTACAGCAATTATCAAATATTTTGGTTTGGACATGATCGAATTGTATGACCTGGGTTCCTACACTATCCACACAACTTCTGTTGGTTCGTTCTTTCCCAGATATCCATATTATTACGTACTCTACTTGAGCAAGGTCGACCTTTTGGTTTGTGAGGCAATTCTCTATCCGGTAACAACTTAAACAGAGCAAGCGATACAGACGGCCACTTATGTTCATCTAGGACCAGTGGGAATACGTGTCTCCACACATTGTACATGTATTCTATTTTGTACACTTGGCGATATATCTCATGGGATCCAAACGAAAATTCTGACAAGCTGCAATTGCATGAGCACATGGATAATGAAGTGCGTCAAACATCCTACAGTCGCAAGTCTTATTTATCAGGTGTACACGATATTGCCCGCCGGTAATACATTGGCTCGGTCTATCAAACTCCGTCACACAAAACCATAGATTGTCGCGGTCGTGACATATTGTGTGCATCGTGTTGGCCCATACTTTCGCTTTGTTAAATTCTTGCAAAACTTTCAGGAATCATACATAGCCTCCCTGCATTTGGCCTTTATAACTCGCTGCTCGTTTTGGAAATAGTGTCACCAAATGAAAATGTGTCTCTCGCACAATCGAGGTTATCGAAAAATAACGTGTTCCTTTAAGAACAAAATTTATGCATTCAGCCAGGTTCGTAATCATATGACCATATCGTAGGCCACCATCGTATGCTTGTGTCAACTGTTCGAAAGGTATGTTACAGAAGTAGTCTGGGCATTCATCGTTAACTGAATGCAAAATCCCCAACATCTCATGAAAATAGTTCTTATTAATCTCTTACCCTGCCAATATAAGTTGATAGCGAAAATTACATATCAATATTCCATTCAGAATAAATTGAATATTACAAACAAAAGTATATTAATAGAGATTAAATACCCACGTTGGTTACCTGCTATCATTCAGTTGTAGACCGATATTGCCTGTAGTAGTTGGACGCAACGTGTGTTAGATAATATCGATGGTATGTGCGATCCTATAGGCTTCTCTGTCCCTTAATTACGGCTAGTATTCTAGTGCCCCAATCTGATATAACGCAGATATCATGTTGGGGGCATACATGCCTCCTTAACCTAGAAAGAAAGAAATCTCAGTCACCACCTAACTCTCTCGGTGTTATTGCAAACGCAATTAGAAGGATTCTACCACCGCCATCCTGTGCCACAGCTAGCAATAGCTGATGGGTATATCTACCATACATAAAGGTACCGTCAATTTGTACCAATGGCTTGCAGTACACAAATTTGTCCCGACATTACTTAAAGTTCCAAAACAGACGCTTGAACACTTGACGTTCATGGAGCAATCCGTCATTGTAGTACGCAGGGATCGTTTTAAGGTCTGTTATGCAACCTGAGACGTACCTCTCCAGCATCTGACACTACTACCAAACCTCATTATATGTAGTGTCTTACCCACTATGCATCTTTTCCAACGCCTTTTGTTTAGCTATCTAAGCCTTGCGGTAAAAGGGCGTGTACCTAAATTGGCTACGAATACTGGCAATTATGTATGACATAGAAGTCTTGGGATCCCCTTCAACATCGATAGTATTAAGTTATCTATCATACTTGAATCCATCTTGGGATGATCTTTTGAAACACCTGTCAACGAAGTACGTTAAATAATGCAACGTTAAGTAATAACATTATTACTCAAAACCCTAAACACCCAATGATACTGTACTGACAACACAGGTATATAGACATTTGTAATTTTTATCTCCCACAAGCCTGTATTTTTCCTAAAAGAAGCCATGATTTTCCATGAATATGTACCATCTTGCATTGCACACTTGGCCTCGAACTTCTCGGATTTGGATTTAACCACATTGTAGTTAACCCCGTGATTAATGCTATTTTGTTTCAAAGTACCAAAAAAAATATCCTTATTGGAAAACTCCTTACGAACTTCCAATTCACCCGAATCCAATGACGAACCTATACGGTCACGTGTTCTGTGTGGTAGATCTAGAAACTCCAACGCATCATCTGCCAATATATCGATATTATGCATGTGGGCTAAAGGCGAGTACACCTTGAATCGCGAATCTTCTTCTTTTTCATCTAAACCCCCTTCAATGTCTTCAGGTTCGAATGAAACATGCTCCGGTTCAAAAAATAATGCAACTTCTGCACCATCGAGGCTGGGCTTTCAAGGTGGATCCACATCAGAGTCATCATCCAACCCACTATTATCTGCAATGTACGAGGTCCCCTCACCGGTGGACGATGTAGAGAGTACACCATCCCTTCTTGTGGACGTTTCGTAACATCCCCAATCAGATGTGGATTGCCAACCACTAGAAGTTGATGCCATTCCCCAATATGTATTTCCAGCATCGAACATCAACCCACCGATGTGGATGTCCCATCCACTAACCAAGTGTCGTGTAGAAGTTCGATTTTTCATACTGCCACCAAACACGAGCGTTTTTATGTTTTGCCTCCCATTAACGGAGTGTCGACTAGGGGTCATGTAACAACCCGGTTTAGACCTTAATCAGAATAGTGATTTTGAGACCACAAATCTTAGGTCGAAAAAAACATTTTAATATTATTTTCTGTGTTTACAGTATGTGATTAAACATGTATGAAAATTTTGTGTAAAAATTTTATCAGTTATGTGCTGAATTGTGAAAAAATGACTTAATTGCATAAAATACGAAAGCTGTGTGGTAATTGTTAAAGTGCTTAATTGTCATGACTTATTAAATGAAAAGTCCTTATGTTGTAATTAGACCCTTGATAGTGGGGATGGACATAAATGAGCATATATTAGGTGATTATAAAATGGTTTCATTAAGGTTAAAATTGTAAAATGGTTATTAATGTTAATATTAATAAAACAAAACAAAACAAAAAATAGCTCTATTATCATCATCCATAACCAAATATCAAGAGAAGAAGAAGAAGAAAGTGTTGTTTTAGGTTTTAACTAGCATATACCTTGATTGAGGTATGTTTTGAACTCGGTTTTTGATAATTTTTACGTTTTTGTGATCGTTGCTTAGCATACTATCAAGCCCATACCTTAATTTTAGAATTTGATGATAATTTTGAGAAATTTCATTGATGAATACTTGAGCGCCTTAATTTTAGAATTTGATGATAATTTTGAGAAATTTCATTGATGAATACTTGAGCTTTGTGATAGTTGATGATGAAATATAAAAGATATGTGATAAATTAACATATTTTGTCTTTTAATTTTTGATGAATTTGACTATTTTGGGTTAAATTGTGAAAATTAGAAATTGAAGGACTAAAATGTGAAATAAATAAAGTATATGGGCTTATATGAAGTGTAGAAATATTCGGCCTGACTTGGGCAAAATGAAATTATGTGTATTTGGTGATTTTATAAAATAGAGACTAGAATGTCAAAATGAGAAAATGTGAAAGTTATTTTGTAAAATGACCTAAATATGTGTATTTGGATTGAATTGAATGATTTGATGAATGAAAGAGTTAAATTTGAATATGTATAAATCAAGAAAAGAGAAATTCAGATTTAGATCGAGGCAAGAACAATGTGCTCGATTGATCGACTTGTACCGTGTTTCTACATCCGAGGTAAGTTCTTGTATAATTCAAACTACTTAAATAATGTTTATTTGTTATGAAATAAATAGAAATGTGATTGTTGATCTAGAAATGTAAAATATGAACTCAAAGAAGTGTAGCGCTATGTGTGCGTAAATATAATGGTTACTACGATGAATTACACTAAGTGTGCGAGATAAAGAAATGCATTGGTTATAATAGTTGGCATTGTATGTGCGATATTGAGATATCTTCGATTTAAAGTGATGGCACTAAGTGTGCGATATTATCATAGCTTCGGCTAATTAAATGGCACTGAGTGTGCGAATTCATCAAACGTTGAAAGAGGATTGAACAAATTATGGTATTGAGCACTGAATGGTAAATGTGATTTATAATTACGTAATAGTACAGGTTTGTACGGAACCTATGTGGTTGATGATATTGTATATGGGATAAATGGATGTTTATGTGAGTATTAATTATGGAAGAGATTGAGTATTAATGTGATTTGAACCATGTGATAGTTAACTTTGTATAATGGATTTGAATTGTTAAGCTAAATGTGTTATATTACGAACTTACTAAGCTTTAAAGCTTACTGTGTGAAGTCCTTCTCTGTTTTACAGTGTCATTAAAGCTAGCTCAGATTCGGGGATCGTCAGCAACTCAATCACACTATCGACTATCTATTTTGGTACTTTTGGAAGTTGTATATTTGGTATATGACATGTATAGGCTAGTGATTATGGAATGTTTTGAGATGTATAGTTCTTTCCATGCGATATGGCTTGATAGTTGAATGACTTTAGTATGTGTTTTGAATATGTGAAAATGATAGTTATAAGGTATATATGTGATATTGTGTGAATGATCATATTGATATGTTTTGGTGATATGTGAGTGGTATGTTTCATGCTTGAATTGGTTGATGGGAATGATGGTTAAAATGTATGTTTTGGATGCATTGAATATATGAATTTAGAATGGCTTGATGCTTGTAGGTGTGACCCAAAATTTGGGTGGTAAATTGGCCTAGCAAATGGCCTATATTTGCCCACACAGTTGAGCACACAGGCGTTTGTCTCGATCGTGTCTCTTAAGGTTACATCTTGAAATAAGCCAGACTCACACACGGGCTAGACGCACAGGCCTATGACAAGCCGTGTGAATTAAGTCAGTGTTGCCCACGGGTCAAGCATACGGGCGTGTCCTCTGCCGTGTGGACAAGTCAGTATGTATGCCCTATTTTACCATGGCTTGGACACACAAGTGTGTTTGATGTCGTGTGAAGCACACGGTATACCCACACGGGCGTGTGATCTCTGTAACTTGGGAAAATGTTTAATTTTTAGAAAAATTTTGTATGTACTCGGTGTAGTCTCGACCACTTCCTAAGGCATGTTTAAGGTCTCGTGGACCTTTTAAAGGGACTCATGTATATAATTTGCTATGATATGCTGATGATGTATTTATGTTTGAGAAATAATCGTAAATGTTCCGTTTTGTCCGGTAATGCTTCTTAACCCTCGACTGGCGATGGTTACGGGTTAGGGGTGTTACATTTTATTGGTATCAAAGCTACGATTTAGTCGATTATAGGACTAACGTAGCGTGTGATAGTCTAGCTATACATGCCATATATATATATCTGCGATAGTATGATGATTCCTGACAGTTAAAAATGTGTTTTTATATAGTAAATAGATCCCAATCGAGCAGTTGTTAATGATGTTGAGAGTAATACGCTTGCTCCCTCTCAAGGGACAGCACTGGCTGAATCTAGGCCGATTACTAGTAGCCATGAGGGAGAGGCAAAACAAGTTTTTTTTCCAAATGATGAGTGAGTGGTTTACAGAGTTCGTTCAAACGAATCCGGCTACTCAACAACCTCCACCCCCGTAATTTCCTGTAGTGCCCGAAGTTTCACACCCGATCTGATTGAGTAAACCTCCTGTGGATAAAATTCAAAAATATGGGGCCAAAGAGTTCAGGGCCACAGTGGACGATGATGCTGAGCGAGCTGAATTTTGGCTTGAGTATACCATTAGAGTATTTGATGAATTATCATGTACTCCTGATGAATGCCTTAAATGTGTTGTTTCATTGTTGAGAGATACAACATATCATTAGTAGAAAACATTAACATTTGTGTTTCTGAGAGAATGAATCACCTAGGATTTCTTTCAAGCTAAATTTCGGAAGAAATATATCAGTCAACTGTTTATAGATCAGAAACGTAAAGAGTTCCTTGAGCTAAAATAGGGTCGTATGTCTATTACAAAATACGAGCGGGAATTTATAAGATTGAGTCAATATGCACGGGAATGTGTTTCGATAGAAACTACTATGCGTAAACGTTTCATTGAAGGGTTGAATGAAGATATTAAATTACTAGTTGGAATTCTTGACTTGAATGAATTTGTGGTGTTGGTCGAAAGAGCTTGCAGAGCCTAAGAGCTTAGTGAAGAAAAAAGAAAGCAAATTTAAAAGCTAGAGACAAAAAAAAAAGGTCGAAGAGTAAGTCGTATCATTCTTTGTCAAAGAGATTCAAAGATGCAATCAATCGCTCAAATGTTTCGTTTGGACATTCAAGTAAAGATCGTGTGAAACAAAATACTGGTCTTAAAACTTAAACTTCAATAGAATCAAGTGTTGGAAGTGTCAGAAGCAATAAGCCTGAGTGTAGACAGTGTAGGAGACCTAATATCGGAGAATTCTGGGGCAAGTATAATAATAGAACTTATTATAAATGTGGAGCACGAGATCACTTTCTTCGAGATTGCCTGGAGTTAGCTGAAAAAGATAATGTTCAGAGTGCGAGGCCGAGTAACACGGCAGCTAGGGGTAGACCACCTAAAAACACTAGAAATGTGAGTGGTAGTCAGAGTGGAACAACGGATACAGCTGTGAGATCTGAGGCGAGTGCACATGCCCAAGCCTACGCTATTCGCGCTCGTAAAGAAGCGTCATCTCCAGACGTCATAACTGGTACTTTTACTCTTTTTGATACTGATGTGATTGCATTGATAGATCCAGGATCTACTCATTCATATATATGTGTGAACCTAGTATCTAGTAAGAATCTACCTGTTGAGTCTACTGAGTTTGTAATTAGAGTATCGAACCCCTTAGGTAATTGTGTTTTGGTTGATAAAGTGTGCAAGAATTGTCCGTTGATATTTCGGGATATTTGTTTTCCGGCTAATTTAATGTTGCGACCCTTTGATGAATTTGATATAATTCTGAGTATGGATTGACTAACTTTGCAATATGCTATTGTAAATTGCAAACGGAAGAGTATTGATTTGAGAAGTCAAAATGGTAAGATAATTCGAATTGAATCTAGTGATTTGAATGGGCTACCGGCTGTAATATCTTCAATGAAAGCTTTGAATTATGTGAAAAGGGAATGTAAAGCTTATCTTGCATATGTGATAGATACAAAAGTGACAGAAAAGAAAGTTGAATTTGTGCCTGTGGTTTGTGTGTTTCCTGATATATTTCCTAAAGAACTGGGATTACCTCCGATACGAGAAATCAAGTTTGGTATTGGCTTAGTGCCGGGGACGACTCCTATCTCAATAACCCCGTATAGAATGGCTCCGACAGAATTGAAAGAGTTAAAATCTCAGTTGCAATAGTTGATAGGTAGAGGATTTACACGACCAAGTTTCTCGCCCTGGGGTGCTCCTGTGTTGTTTGTGAAAAAGAAATATGGTACTATGAGGATGTGTATTGACTACCGGGAGTTGAATAAAGTGACGATAAAGAATAAATATCCTTTATTATGAATTGATGATTTGTTTGATCAGTGAAAAGGAGCTACAATGTTTTTGAAAATAGATTAGAGATCGGGATATTATCAGTTGAGAGTCAAAGAATCAGATGTGTCGAAAACTGCTTTTAGAACGAGGTACGAACATTATGAATTTTTAGTTATGCTTTTTGGACTAACGAATGCTCCTACAATATTTATGAATTTGACGAACCGGATATTCAGACCGTATTTGGATCGATTGTTGTTGTGTTTATTGACGATATTTTGATTTATTCTTATGATAAGACGCAACATGCTGAGCATTTGAGAATCGTGTTACAAACTCTGCGAGATAAGCATTTGTACGCAAAGTTTAGTAAATGTGAGTTCTGGTTGTGTGAAGTTGGTTTTATGGGACATATAGTATCAACTGCGGGGATATGAGTTGATCCGAGTAAGATTTCAGCAATTTTAGATTGGAAATCTCTGAGAAATGTGTCTGAAGTCCATAGTTTTCTAGGACTAGCGGGATATTATAGACGGTTTGTGAAAGGCTTCTCGATGATTGCAACTCTGTTGACGAAATTGCTACAAAAAGATGTTAAATTTGAGTGGTCAAAAAAGTGTCAGTAGAGTTTTGAACAGTTGAAAGTATTGTTGACAGAAGCACCAGTATTAGTTCAACCTAAATCGGGTAAAGAATTCATAATTTACAGTGATGCATCGTTGAATAGTTTAGGCTGTGTGTTGATGCAAGAGGGAAAAGTTATAGCCTATGCTTCGAGACAGTTAAAACCGCATGAAAAGAACACGATCTTTAGTTAGCAGTTATTGTATTTGCATTAAAGATTTGGCGTCACTATTTATTTGGTGAGAAGTGTCACATTTATACTGATCACAAGAGTTTGAAATATCTGAAGACTCAGAAAGAATTGAATTTATGGCAACGAAGATGGTTAGAATTGTTAAAAGACTATGAATTAGTAATTGATTATCATCCAGGAAAAGCTAATGTTGTTGCTGACGCTTTGAGCCGAAAGTCTTTATTTTCTTTACGAGCAATGAGTATTCAGATAGATTTGTGCGATGATGGTTCGGTTTTGGCTGAGTTGAAAGTGAGGCCAATGTTTATACGTCAGATTTGTGATGCCCAAAAAATTGATACCGAGATAATGGCAAAACGAGCTCAATATGGTGTGAATTCAGATTTAGAATTTCAAGTTGATGATAATGGTTATTTGAGATTCCGAGGTCAGATTTGTATTTCAAGAAATTCAGAGTTGATTCAGCTAATTTTGAACGAGGCTCATAGTAGTCGTTTGTCTGTTCATCTAGGAAGTACGAAAATGTACAATGATCTGAAACGGTTTTATTGGTGGCATGGTATGAAACGGGATATCTCAGAGTTTGTTTTGAAATGTTTACTTTATCAGCAAGTTAAAGCTAAACACCAGGTTCCATCTGGTTTGTTACAACCGATCATGATTCCTGAGTGGAAATGGGAGAGAATCACAATGGACTTTGTGTCGGGGTTGCCTCTATCTACGAGAAAGAAAGACACAATTTGGGTGATAGTTGACAGATTAACGAAATAAACTCATTTTATTCCGATGAGAACAGATTATTCGTTTGATAATTTAGCTGAATTGTATATTTCAGAGGTTGTGAGGTTGCAAGAGTTACCATTATCCATTGTGTTTGACAGAGATCCGAGGTTTACTTCGCGGTTTTGGAAGAAACTGCAAGAGGCTCTAGGTACGAAATTGCATTTCAGTACTGCATTTCATCCGCAAGCGGATGGTCAATCCGAGCGAATCATTCAAATTCTCGAGGATATGTTGAGATGTTGTATTCTTGAGTTTGATAGTACGTGGGAAAAACATCTGTCGTTAAATTCGCATATAATAATAGTTTTTAGTCAAGCATTAAAATGGCACCATATGAGGCTCTTTACGATCGTAAATGCAGAACTCCATTGTATTGGACTGAGCTTAGTGAGAATAAGATTCACGGGGTTGACTTGATAAAAGAGACTGAACAAAAAGTGAAAGTGATCCGTGATAGTTTGAAACTAGCGTCAGATCGTCAGAAGTCATATGTAGATTTGAAACGAAAAGATATTGAATTTGAGATCGGTGATAAAGTGTTTTTGAAAGTGTCTCCGTGGAAGAAAATACTTCAATTCGGCAGAAAAGGTAAATTGAGTTTGAGGTTCATCGGACCGTATGAGATTATTGAACGTATCAGACCAGTTGCTTATAGACTGTTGTTACCACCTGAGCTAGAGAAGATTCATAATGTGTTTCACGTATCGATGCTCCGACGATGCAGATCTGATCCATCACATGTGATTGCCCCTACTAGAATTGGGATTCAGTCTGATCTATCGTATAACGAAGAACCAATTCAAATTCTGACACGTGAGATCAAAGAGTTGAGAAATAAGAAAATTTCTTTAGTGAAAGTGTTGTGGCACAAACATTGAGTTGAAGAGGCTACGTGGGGCCTGAAAATGTTATGAGATAGCACTATCCGCATCTATTCACTGGTAAGATTTTCGGGGACGAAAATCCCTAAGGGGGGAGAGTTGTAATAGCCTGGTTTAGACACTAGTCAAAATAGTGGTTTCGAGACCACAAATTCGATGTCAGAAAAAATATTTTAATATTATTTTCTATGTTTACAGTATGTAATTAAGCATGTGTAAAAATTCTATGTGAAAATTTTATTGGTTGTGTGCAGAATTGTGAAAAAGGACTTAATCACATAAAATGCAAAAGCTGTGTGCTAATTGTTAAAGTGCTTAATTGTCATGGCTTATTAAATGAGAATTCTTCATGTTGTAATTAGAACCTTGATAATGGGGATGGACATAAATGGGCATATATTAGGTGATTATAAAATGGTTTCATTAAGGTTAAAATTGTAAAATGGTTATTAATGTTAATATTAATAAAACAAAACAAAAATTAGCTTCATTATCATCATCCATAACTGAATATCAAGAGAAGAAAAAGAAGAAGAAAATGTTGTTTTAGGTTTCGGCTATCATATAGCTTGATTGAGGTATGTTTTGAACTTGATTTTTGATAATTTTTACATTTTTATGATCGTTGCTTAGCATACTATCAAGCCCATGCCCTAATTTTAGAATTTGATGATAATTTTGAGAATTGCCATTGATGAATACTTGAGCTTTGTGATAGTTGATGATGAAATATAAAAGATATGTGATACATTAACATTTCTTATCTTTGAATTTTTGATGAATTTGACTATTTTGGGTTAAATTATGAGAAATTGAAGGACTAAAATGTGAAATAAATGAAATATATGGGCTTATATGAAGTGTAGTAATATTCTGCCTAACTTGGGCAAAATGAAATTATGTGTATTTTGTGATTTTATGAAATAGGGACTTAAATGTCAAAATCAAAAAATGTGAGGGCTATTTTGTAAAATGCCTTAAATATGTGTATTTGGATTGAATTGAATGGTTTGATGAATGAAAGAGTTAAATTTGAATATGTATAGATCAAGAAAAGAGAAATTCAGATTTAGATCGAGGCAAGAACAATGTGCTCGATTAATCGACTTATCGTGTTTCTACGTCCGAGGTAAGTTCGTGTATAATACAAACTGCTTAAACAATGTTCTAAAATGTAAATTCAAAGAAATGTAGCACATTTGTGTGTAAATATAATGGTTACTACGATGAATTGCACTAAGTGTGCGAGATAAAGAAATGCATTGGTTATAATAGTTGGCACTATGTGTGCGATATTGAGATATCTTCGATTTAAAATGATGGCACTTCGGCTAATTAAAGGGCACTGATTGTGTGAATTCATCAAACGTTGAAAGAGGATTGAACGAATTATGGTATTGAGCACTGAATGTTAAATGTGATTGATAACTACGTGATAGTACAGGTATGTACGGAACCTATGTGGTTGATGATATTTTATATGGGATGAATAGATGCTTATGTAAGAATTAACTATGGATGAGATTGAGTATTAATGTGAATTGAACCATGTGATAGTTAACTTTGTATAATGGATTTGAATTGTTAAGCTAAAGGTGTTATATTACGAACTTACTAAGCTTTAAAGCTTACTGTGTGAAGTCCTTCTCTGTTTTACAGTGTCATTAAAGCGAGCTCGGATTCGGGGATCTTCAGTGACTCAATCACACTATCAGCTATCTATTTTGGTACTTTTGGAAGTTGTATATTTGGTATATAACATGTATAGGCTAGTGATTATGGAGTGTTTTGAGATGTATAGTTCTTGCCATGTGATATGGCTTGATAGTTGAATGACTTTAATATGTGTTTTGAATATGTGAAAATGATAGTTATAAGGTATATACGTGATATTGTGTGAATGATCATATTGATATGTTTTGGTGATAAGTGATTGGTATGTTTCATGCTTGAATTGGTTGATGAGAATGATGGTTAAAATGTATGTTTTGGATGCATTTAAGATATGAATGTAGAATGGCTTGATGCTTGTAGGTGTGACTCAAAATTTGGGTAGCAAATTGGCCTAGCAAATGGCCTATATTTGCCCACACGGTTGAGCACACGGGCGTGTGTCTTGATCGTGTCTCTTAAGGTTGCATCTCGAAATAAGTTAGACTCTCACACGGGCTAGACACACGGGCCTGTGACAAGCCGTGTGAATTAAGTTAGTGTTGCCCACGGGTCAAGCACACGGGCGTGTCCTCGGCCGTGTGGACAAGTCAGTATGTATGCCCTATTTTGCCATGACTTGGACACACGGGTGTGTCTGATGCCGTGTGAAGCACACGGCCTACCCACATGGGCGTGTGATCTCTGTAACTTGGAAAAATGTTTTATTTTCGAAAAAAAATTTGTATGTGCTCGGTTTACTCCCGACCCCTTCCTAAGGCATGTTTAAGGTCTCGTAGACCTTTTAGATGGACTCTATGTATATGATTTGCTATGATATGCTGATGATGTATTTATGTTTGAGAAATAATCGTAAATGTTCCGTTTTGCCCGGTAATGCTTCTTAATCCTCGACCGGTGATAGTTACGGGTTAGGGGTGTTACAGGTCATGTATTCCTCTCGAACAACAGTTGATGTTGAAGTCGCAAATGTTTCATTTGGCGATAAAAATTGAACATATAACTCAAGATAGGGTGATCCACTAGCGAGATGAGTTTGCACCATCGCCTTAAAGCTACAACCACCTTTGATATCAAATGAGTCATATGTCATGGGATCAATCGAAGCACAAAATCGATACTTAATAGAAGAAACCCTACTTACCGTCGTTCCGAAGATTTTGTGCCTAATTCTTTTATGAAATTCTGTAAAATCTATACTCTAGTTAAAAACCATTCCCTCTGTGTTCTCTGATAAAAAAACAATGCCATTCTCGGTGTCACGGACCTCACTATTATAGTAAATAACAACACTAATATGTTCACTCATCTTCAACTTCTATTCTGCTTAGCCTCTCTAATTTTCTTGCTGTAACTTTATGCAACCTGAGAATGAAATTTGTCTCGTTTATAGCCTAAGGCCAAAGATGAACTACTGTAGAAAAAGAAAGTCCACGTGAGAGCTTTTTTTAGAAATTTTACGGACATTGCATCCTGCTTGAAGCGTTTTTTACACTATTTGTTCAGAAACGTCTTCTCAAAATTATTTTTTCAAGAACTACTGTAGAAAAATCATAAACCCTAATTTAAATAATTTTTATAAAATAACACTAAATCTTGAATTATTTTTAAAATCTACTAAAACCCTAAACCTTAACTTATTTTAACAAAAACATAAACCATAAACCATAACTTATTTTAGCAAAACCCTAAAAATATTAGGGACTAAACATGCAAAAATCCCTAACCTATAAAAACACGGAGCAAAACGCGCCCCTGGGAGAGCGTTTTTGCTACGTCAGCAAAACGCGTCCTCATCAGTGCATTTTTTGCTAACGTGGCAAAAAGATCCCCCAAGGGCACGATTTGCTGGCATTTCTCCTTAAAACACGTCCACATAGGAGCGTTTTGCTAAAATCGGCCCTTTCCGATAAATAATTCTGTAATCGGTCTATTTTTATAAATATATTTAAAAATAGACCTTTTTAAGTAAATTAGTCCTGGATACCGTTTGGTTGGTGTGAAATTTGAGGGAAAGTTTTTTATTTTCATAACCAGTAATAAAGAAGAAAATGAAGGGAAAATTAAAAAAAAAAAAAAGAAAAGAAAGGGAAAAGTTAAATTTTCTGTTGACCATTGAAAAAGATTTACCATCATTGACAGGTGTTTTTTCTTCTTTAATTTTGATTTATTTATTGCCACCATAGATTTTAATTATCGTAAATGTCATCATTGATTTGATTGTCCAGCTGAAACCTCAAGAATCATGTGCCTAAAAAACCATTGAAAATTATAACGCTGCCTTAAGGTCCGCTACAGTAATTCGATGGTTTGGTTCATAGAATGAGAATCTCCATTCCAAAGGATGACTGATTTAAGCTTTATTTTGAGAAGGCCAGACAATAGCCATTCATTTACTACTTATAATATGCTTAAATATTAGATTTAATTTAGGTTAATATATACGGAAGTATTATATTATTAATTATTATTCTCATATAAGTATATTTTAACGGTGTTAATTAAGGATTTTACCGTTTCTAAATTTAAGTACTAGTTAGATTGAAAAAAAAAAAATCATGCATTAAGTAAAATATAAGTTGTCTATCTCCGTAAATATTAATTCATTTAATTTCTATACTTAAAATTTTTACATAATTTAGTACTTTAACTTTTATAGTATCATAGTCTAAATATTTTATTTTAAGTAAAATGTTGACATACAAGTGTCCAAATACACCACCTTCTTTTTTGAGACTATACAATAATGGTAAAATTTTAGGTTTGGTTCTTATATTATGCTCCAATTTGAAATTCAATATTTATACTTTAATTTTGACATAATTTAATACATTAGCTTTTATAATGTCATTGTAAGGCTAATTATTTTATTCTAATTAAAATGGTGATACACACGAGTCCAAAATACATAGCCTTTTACACTTTTTTGAGATTATATAATAATGATCGATCTTCAATTTTAGTTCCTATACTATGCTCAAATTTGAAATTTAAGCTTTATATTTTAATTTTTATATAATTTGATATTTAAATTTTTTTAATGTCATTTGTTAATCTAAATACTTTATTTTGATTAAAATATTGAGGTAATTTTTTAAGAATTACCAACATTAGCAAAATTCTCCATTGCAATATCATTTTTTTTTCATGGCTATCATTTAACGTTTTTAGTTTCAATATGTTATGAAAATAAATTTAATAGAAGAATTTTAATGGCGTGAACAACTGAATCTAAATTTTTAAATTTGAAAAATAAAGGGACAATTTTTTTTAAAAAATGATATTAAATTTAAAATTTCATATAAATATAATTTTTTAAAATTTTATTTCACAAGTTTCTATTATAGAAAAATAGTTATCAACACGTTTCTATATTTTTATTATTAAAAACAAATTTTTATTTCTATTTATCAAGTATGTTTTTTAATTTTTAAAAGAAAGAAAATAAAAATTATTTTTTAAAATAAAAATAAAAATATTTTAGAAAATCAAATCATAATTTTATTTTTATAAATCATAAAAGGAATGTAAAAAATCATATTTCTATTTAGTGATGAAAGTTATGTTTAATAAAAATGTATACAAAAATAATAAATGGGAGCAATACCAAGGAAATAATAATAATAATAATAATAATAATAGTAATAATAATAATAATAACAATATCATCACAGCTCATTTGCAATGGTGTGCTATCAGCGACAATCTCATCTCATGGCATGTTCATCAGCGGCGTACTTAATACTTAAAATGAAATTTTTTTTATAATTTTTAAAATTTTTAAAATTTTAAATTAGTAAAGATAAAATTATACATTAGTCTTTTTTAAAAATAATAAAAATTTTATTTAATTTTTTAAAAATTATAAATATATAAACTATTAAAACTGTGAAATTACATTTTTATTATTATAAAAATTATAATTTAATTTTCCACCTTTAAAAATTTTTCAGACTTTGACCCTATTGTTGACTTTTTCATTAATGATAAAATGAAAAGAGCCGATGTAAAAAAATATTAATAAACGTAGAAATTATTTATTATTAATGATACATTTGGTTATAGGATTATTTTTACCATATGTTTTAGTCATTGGTTAGTTTTAAATTAATTACAATTGGTAATTTTTTACCATTCACAAGACTTGTTTATAGTGAAGAGAAAATAAAAATCGTTTACTTTAAAGATGTCTTCTTTTTTACAAGAGATTTTACTCATACTTCTAATTGCATGTTTAAATTTATACTAATTATTCTTTATTTTATATTTATCTATTTTAGAACATATGTGTTAAATATACTTTTTATTACACTAATAACCAAACATAGTATAATAGTCAAAATTAAAAATTTTCTATTAAAAGAATTAAATTAAATCTGTTATATTGTTTTTTTTAAGAAATGAAAAAATGAAAAATCATTAACTTATTTTATGAATGAGACCATACAATTAGAAGAAAAAAACAACAAAGATCCGTCGTAAGTGGTGAAGGACAAGCTCCATCAACATAATAAAGACTTTTAGCCTCAACATCAATAGAATATATGACATGTTGACAATTGGCTCTATCACAACTCAAGTATGACATATTTGGAGTGATTGCAAATAGATAATATGATAAAGAAATCAACACCAAGTGGTCCAAAACGATGGCAAAAAATCGACAAAAGAGCCGAAATCCACCAAACTAGAAAGGACAACGACAAAACAATTCCTAAAATTACTTGCAAAAACAAGACTACATACATAAGTAAGATTAAAAAGCGTGCTACAAGAGTGATAAAAAATTTCTAAAAACAAAGACTTATTAAACAATGAAAAACAAATAAAAATATATAAAATTTAAGACAACATAGCTCCAAACCGACTTGTGAAATAATTTATTATTTTGAAATACTCTCAAAACAAAAATTAGATTAAAAAGCCGACAAAAGAGCCACTCATTTTTTAAAAGAAAATGTTAGTGGTTGTAGAGTTTTAACAACGATAGACACCATCATTTGTCCATTACAACTTCTGAAGCAACAAAATTATTCACAAAATAGATGTAGAAATAAAAAGAAAAAAGACAGAATAGAAAATTAATGCTAGAGAAGAAAAGGTGAGCGGTAACCAAAGACTAGTACCATTGTCTAACAATTCATTGAGGATTTTTTTTTAAAACCGGTGAGCCATGAATGGGGGGCAAAATACCCAAATATACCAAAAAAATATTTTATTTACGGAAAAGGGCCGATTTTTTAAAATTTACGGAAAAGGGCCATTTCCCCACAAAACGCGTCCATGTCAGCGCGTTTTGTGGGGATGCAGCAGGAAAGCGCGCCCTTAGGGGAGCGCTTTTGCCACATCAGCCAAAAACGCGTCCTTGAGGGCGCACTTTGCTGACGTGGCAAAAAGCTCCCCCAAGGACGCGTTTTAGCCCGTGTTTAAAAAAAACTATTCTCGAATTTTTTAAAAATTTACGAGAATAAACCTTTATAAAGACTCAAAATGACAACACCATTTTTTTAAGGTGTCATCAATGAATAAGGAAATATAACTTACAAATGAAATCTTTATATAGACTCAAAATCCCATTTCCCTTGTTTCCTTGAATAAAGTGTGATATGAGATATGTGTATATATAGACTCATGAATAGTTTTGCAGCTTGTTCCTAAACAATGTTGGATTCCTTCCTCTTTTAACTAACAACATGGGATTAAATGCTACACTATATTTGATATTTTTTTTACAAAATAATTTCTTTTTTTTTTATATATTTTGTTAACATTTTCTTGTATTATAAAATTATCTTTTGAGATCTTTAATCTTATTGCATTTTAGAATTATTAACATATACAAAAGAATTGATTGAATTTAGAATAGATTTAACATAATCATTTGACATATTGGAAGAATTTTCTTTTTATATCTTTCGATTGAAGGCAATTTTAAAAAAAAAAATTGTATATTATTATCAGTTATTGCTATAAAACTTAAGACGCGAACTTGTTTGGAAGATTAACATATAAACTTGATTATAGGCTGAGAGTAGACTTATACTAAACTTTGAATGAGTCGAAAAACTGCATAATTAAAGTTGTGAAATGTACTTTAACAGTATATTATTCCATTTAACGAAAATGATGCTTGTAAAATGGAATTCACAGGATTATGGTTTTAAGAAGAGATTGTAAGTAAATAGATACATAAACAAGAAAAAAAATGAATCTGTTAATTGTATGTAATATATTTTATTAATAAAATTATATGTGATAAATGATACTTGACATCATGATATTAATTTTATTTTTTTATCTAAGTAAGATTATTTAATTTTACTTTGTTGTATTTGTTTTATGTTGTGGGCGATGTAGTAATGGACGATAATGCAAGAAACAACTTATTTCGTCCAAATTATGATGAGTATTATTGCTATTGTTATTGATGTCGTTTCTGAAAGTTTAAAAAGTGTCAATCACTTATTATGGAATCGTTGCATGATTTGGGATTCGAAAAATAATGTTATCTTAGCAGAATGCTTAATGGAAGGGAATCTAATTTTAGTGAACAACTAAGAGTTGGAGAAGCCATGTTGCAATCTTTCTGCATATTGTTGCTCATGGTTTAAAATATAGAGTTATCCAATTTGATTTTTGTCGATTAAAAGAAATAATAAGTAGGCAGTTCAACAATGTTCTACAGAATATTTGAAGCTTCACAGTTTCAATATCTAAGATACCAACAAATGGAAATGGAAATGGAAATGGTTTTGTCGATTAATTGTATATGTTAACAATTCTAAAATGCAACAAGATTAAAGATCTCAAAAGATAATTTTATAATATAAGAAAATGCTAACAAAATATATAAAAAAAAATTGTTTTGTAAAAAAAATATCAAATATAGTGTAGCATTTAATCTCATGTTGTTAGTTAAAAGAGGAAGAAATCCCACATTATTTAGGAACAAGCTGCAAAACTATTCATGAGTCTATATATACACATATCTCATATCCCACTTTCCTTAAGAAAACAAGGGAAATGAGACTTTGGGTCTATATAATGATTTCCTTTGTAAGTTATATTTCCTTATTAATTGATGACATCTTAAAAAAATGGTGTTGTTATTTTGAGCCTTTATAAAGGTTTATTCTCTTAAAATTTTAAAAAATTCGAGAATAGTTTTTTTTTTTTATAAAAACACGGGCTAAAACGCATCCTTGGGGGAGCGTTTTTGCCACGTCAGCAAAGCGCTCCCTCAAGGACGCGTTTTTGGCTGATGTGGCAAAAGCACTCCCCCGAGAGCACACTTTCCTGCTGCATCCCCACAAAACGCGATGACGTGGACGCGTTTTGTGAGGAAATGGTACTTTTCCGTAAATTTAAAAAAAACGACTATTTTTCGTAAATAAAATATTTTTTTGGTATATTTAAATATTTTACCCATAAATGGGAAATAAAATTCAAGGTTGGAGAAGTGGTTTCCAAGTCTCCTGACCTCTTAAAACTTGTGGAGTATGAATTAGGTTATTAATTAAATATGATAAATGAGAAAAATCATTTATACCAAAATATAAATGCTGTTATCAATTATGATCCACACGTCAATTTAAGATTGGACCACTACTTTCTCTTATTCATTATTACCACTACTTTATAGCTTTGGATTACTTGAACGTGTAAAACATTTTCCAACGTCTCCAAATTAATCCTTTACCTAACCTAAGCCTCTAGCCAATGTCGTCTTCTTCACTGCCGCTGCCAGAGTTGCCAGTGAAACCAGTTTCCGGTGACTATGGAGATCCCTTCTTTGGTCCAATTCTAGCTCGATTAGCATACTTTTACCATGGTGGAATCGAATTCTAAACTATTCAAAATAATATAAAATATTAAATTAAAATTAAAAATTAAAGAATCTTTTAAGATTAGTATTTAATTTATCAAACAATTTAATTATATTTGTTATTTATATTTACTAATTTACTAAATAGTTTTCTAATATAAATTTAACACTTATTAAATATAACAATAAAAATTCGGCCAATTTACCAGTAAATGTCTTTTTTTTTAAAAATTACGGAAATAAACCTAATATTTTATTATTTACCGGAATGGGTCATTTTTTTCAAAAGCGCGTCCACGTCAGCACGATGTCAGGGTATGTGTAACACCTCTAACCCATATCTGTCGCCGAAACAAGGTTATGAAGCATTACCAAAGAGTACAGAACACTTACAGATAATTTGAAATCATTATCTTTAGTTCTATAATTATGAATAAACACATTTATCAAACATATTCCATGTTTTTATATATCACAATCTCATATTTCCATGTATCAAGTACCACCATTTCCTCGTATTTCAGACAAATATGTGTAACAATTCATAGACATACAACTCACTAACTCTTCCTACCAATCACAATTTAAATTGACAAATCACTTATTGAGTCCAATTTCAATGTTCACTAAAATCTATCATATAAATTTAGATGTACGTATCCACCAATAGATTCCATGTATCGATATCATCATTTCAAATTTCCACATGCATTTACTTTCCACATTATGAACTCAAATAACATATACAAGATATACCAATGTATTTCAAGTACGGTTTCATAATATTTCATTTCAAATTTCAGATTATTTCATATTAGAACTTTTCTGATTAACTCATTTGGAATACCAATTCATACGGATAATACACTCAAGGGTGTACAAATATATAATCACAAATGAACTCATTCATCAACCAAGTTCTATGTTCATGTCTCATCAACTCGTATTTCCTCATATCACATAATTCCATATAACACTTACCAAACTTTGTCAGATTAGTGAACGTCCTATAGAATTGGTCTGCTCACACAAGCTGTCGATCATGACAAGCTACACGGTGTTGCTCAGTGCCACATTTCACAACTCAGTATGGTTTTCCTCATTGAAATACCATACTTACATTTCACAACTCAGTATGGGAAATGCCATACCTACGTTTCTTAACTCAGTATGGTTAATACCATACCTACGTTTCGTAACTCAGTATGGATGATGCCATACCTACGTTTCACAACTCAGTCTGGTTAATACCATATCTACGTTTCACAACTCAGTATGGATGATACCATACCTACGTTTCACAACTCAGTATGGATGATACCATACCTACGTTTCACACTTTTCCATGGATCACCTATGGTCTTATCCGTCAATTCATCACTTTTCACTAGAATGCCATAGCCTAGCTATGGTTTTACATCTTAAACACGTATCACACCGATGCCATATCCCAAATATGGTCTTACACGGAAATCACTTGTCACTTGTAGCCAAAGCTACCACTATTCACTGAACAGGTAGCCGGAGCTACCACTTTTCACTTTCACTTGTCCTTGATCAGATAAGTGTAGCCGAAGTCATCACTTATCACGTTCACTTGTCCTGATCAGATAAGTGTAGTCGAAGCTATCACTTATCACTTGTTGCCATGGTTTATCCATGGTCTTTTCCGTCAATTCATCTTGTTACTGAACTGAAGTATTCAATTTGATCATTTATTCAATTTTCTTGCTTTTACACTATTCACAATTTTATCATCATTACATATGAAATAACACATCATGAAGTTCATAAAATTAACAAATGATCACTAAAATTTAGCAATATAAACTCACAAGTTCAATTTTTTGTATTATAACAATAATCATAATTTCATAATAAATATCCCAAATAAAACATTATATCATTTCTAATTCAACATTTATCAATTATAATCGAGCATGTGATCAATTTATACACAAGTCGTTCATATATTATTTTTTCCTCCTCCTTCTCTCCATCCACATCCTTAGTATAAACAACACACTTGTAAGTAACATTATCTATAATTTTCACTATTTACTTATGTGAATATTCAAGCTGTCCAGCCGTGTCATAGTCACTAAATTATTTTTATCTTGAGCTACAGAACTCCAAATTAAGATCCATTAATTTTCTCTGAAACTAGACTCACATATCCTCTTACTATAATTTTTCCAGAATTTTTTGTGTGGCCAATTAGTATTGTTTATTAGTTAGGTTCTGCCCTGTTACACAGTCTGACGGCTCTGACCTCTCTTCACTAAAAATCAATTATCTCATAGTACGATTTTCATATAGTGTTTCTGATTATTTCTAATGAAAATAGGCTCACTAAGAAATACAAACATATAAATTATAACTCATAATTCTTTTTGTACAATTTTTAGTGAATTTCTAAAGTAAAAACAGGGGATCACGAAGTTATTCTAAACCAGTCTTACAAAAATTTAAATATCTCAATCAGACTTCCTTTGCTTGCTCTGTTTATTTTATATGAAAATAGACTCAACAAGATTTAATTCTATATCTCACTCAACTTCTAATTCAATTTCTACCATTTTTGGTGATTTTTCAAAATTAGACAACTGCTGCTGTCCAAAACTGCTTTAGTGTAACATGTTGATTTCTATTTTGTTCCAAATTCCACAATTCATACAATTCAGTCCTTGCTCAATTAACCCCTCAATTGAGCTAATTATATCATTTAATACTTTTCTCTATCATTTAAAACTGCTTCATAACCTTTGAAAATCAGAGTTTTAACACTAGGCCTTAATTTCAACTCTTTCACAATTAGGTCCTAAAACCAATTTCCATCAATTTTACTTGATAAAATCATCATATAACAAAATTAAAGCTTCAATTCAATATTTATTCACCATATTCTTCCAGCACTAATCCACATCAACTTTAAAAATTAGCCATAGAATCAAAAACTAATGAATTAATAAGTTGGACCCAATTGTAAAAGTCCAAAAACATAGAAATTTCAAGGAGAAAGTAAGAATTAAACTTACATGAAGATTGAGTATGAAAAACAGCTTGAACTCTCTCCCATGGCTATTTTTCAGCTAAAGAAAATGAAGAGAAATGAAGAGAATTCTAGATATTCCAATTTGGTCGCCTTTTTATTTAGCTAGTTTTGGCAATTTTCCAATTTTTCCCTTATTTCACCCATATCCTGATTTTTCTCAGCTATTGCCACCCAAAAGATCTCATTTGGGCTTATTTGCACTTTAGGTCCTTCCTCATTTGAAAATTAAACTATTTAATCCTTCTAACAACTTTTACACTTTTTTTCAATTTAGTACTTTTTATTTAATTAACCACCCAAACGTCAAAATTTTCTAACGAAATTTTAATACTACTTTATTGACATTCCGTTAATATTTATAAAAATATTTATGACTCGATTTATAACACCGAGATCTCGATACCTCTTTTTCTCAATTTCTTGACCAAATAAATCTTTATAAAACACAATTTACTATTTCAAAAAAAAAAAAACTTTTAAAAGCTACATTTGGCTCGTAAATATTAAATAATATAAGCTACGAGTTCATTTGTCAGATTTGGTGGTCTCGAACCACTATTTTCGACATCGTTGAAATTTGGGCTATTACAATATGCGCCAGTAAAGCGTGCCCTCAAGGGAGCATTTTGTCCACGTCAGCACAAAGCGCGCCTTCAGGGTTTTAAGACTAGGGTTAGGGTTTTTTAGAGTTTTAAGGTTTAGGGTTTTTTTTTAGAAAATTAATCAAATTAGGATTTAGGTTTAATTAATTAAAATAATTTTGCGTTTAGGGTTTTGGGAAAAATATATTAGCAATATAAACATTTTTTATTTTTTTTTCAGTAGAATCTGATAAAATAATTTTGAGAAGACGTTTCTGAACAAATAGTGACCAAAACGCTTCAAGCAGGATACGCACCTGGCATAATCTGAAAAGGCTGTGATGTGAGTTTCGTCGGCTGAAGTGTTGGACCCGGTGACTGTGTGGCCACTGTTGATGGGCCCGGTGATTGTGTCAGAGCTGTTGATGGGTCCGTCCCATCATCCCTTTTCCTTGGATTTAAAGGGCCCCGTCGTTCCCTTTGTACACGAAGTTGCCGTGGCCTCTCCTCTTCCAACAATAAATACGGCTTGCCATAGATCCTAAATCATGGCATGTATTCCAGCACGCACGCTAACTTAGGAACGATGATCGATTCCCGAGTAAGTATATAATCATACCGGTTTTCCCACAATTCGATATATGCTGACCAAAATCTCGGCCAATCCTTATGCAACTGCCGTAAGTCGACTTTGTGCTCATCATTGAGCATCTCAAGTGCCACGGGAATCGGTTGTCGGAATCCAAATTGTCGCAAAACCTTATCTGACTGGTGCATCTCCACAGTGGCATAGTTGACCAATGGGACCTTCACATGCCAAATGTTCAGATTTTGGAAGAATTCATCTTGAATTACTGCCCGAATTGCCGGATCCTAGTATGGTGTCCATTGAAACTATATGAACATGATAAAAATATTAATTATATTCATAATACTTAATACTAAATACTAAATACTAAATACTAAATACTAACTATGAAACGACTATTTTATTACGTATACATATTTTATTTAATACTTACTTGTGCTTCCGACCGTTGGTCTAATATAAGCCGTATATCTTCAAGCGAGGTAAGTATTCCAACATAATTCGCCGAATGGTTTCACCTAATTAAATATATTCTTAGCATACAATTATATTTTAAATCTACGTAATAATTGTAAAATTTAAATTAAATTTACCTCGTTATGAGTGGGAATGTATATGGGTGGTCCAATCGAGGACGTAAAAATGGAAAGTGAAACCGTGCCCATGATTGCAGTAGTGATAAGCAACATCCGATTTTGGCTTTATTCGGTCGCGTCGCCTCGCACATCCCCCAATACAATTTTGGTAGCACGGCAGACCCCCAACTCAATTCACTGGCTGCTCTAAAATCAACGAGTTTCAGCAGCCATATCAGATGTACGAGATTTCGTGACAAGTCCGGCATCAGATAACCTCCAATCATCTCAAGAATGTATGCCCGAGCATATCGTATTCTTTTTAATTTAGTCGAATTATTATCCGGCTCCGGGAATGTGTCTCGTAACTAGCCCATCTCGATCTGACCTCCGTTAATATTATCCGGAATAGCACCCAAAAGCTCGAAGCATACGGCTCCCCAATCACTAGAAGTTGCGGACCCGGTGACTACGTACCCATCCACCGGAAATCCCAATTGCAACTGCATGTCTTCTAGAGTGATAGTACACTCTCCGCATGGAAGATGGAAAGTGTGTGTCTCAGGTCTCCACCTCTCTAACAACGTACTGATTAGTTTCGGGTCCAACTTGCACCCCCGGCCTATTGTGGCCATATACCAAAAATCCACTTCCCGCAAGTAATTCTCTATCAACAGCGATGACGGATCGGGCATATTACGAATATAGTATTGCAACACCCGATCTACAGACTGTTATAAAAAATTATAAAATAAAAATTAATTAAAATTGCATAAATGAAAAAATATTAAATAGTATTGAAAAATTAAAATTATAACTTACCATTGTCATTTGATCGACAGAGATATGTTTATTATCGAGACGAATTAATTTTCCGACCATTGCTAACACGATTGAATATTTTTTATTTAAATAAAAACTAATTCAAAAAACTTTTAAACAGGGCTTTTTTGTAAAAAATTAAAGGACTTTTGTGAAATTTGAGAGGAATTTGAGAGAAATTTGAGAGAAATTGTAAAAGGACTTTTATGTGAAAAAAATGAAAGGGGGCTTTTATAGTTTTCTTTTTTTTGACCGTCCTCCAATGGTCAAAAAAAAATTAGCCGTTGGGGTATTTAACACTGGCAAAAACGTTCCCTCAGGGACGCGTTTTCTTGCCACATACCCTTACATCGCGCTGACGTGGATGCACTTTTGGGGAAAATGGCCCATTCCGGTAAATAATAAAATACTAGGTCCATTTCCGTAATTTTTGAAAAAAGGGTATTTATTGGTATATTGGCCTAAAAATTCAGTACTTAATTTTTTTTAATACTTAAATTTTCAATTCAAAAACCCATGCTTACTTACCCATGACTGAAAATTATTTATATTTGAAAGGTGTTTATAATATCTTTAGATTTGCTATATATTTAGAGTTATTAATTTAATAATTATATATTTTTTTTAAAATTATGGTAATATATTTGGCTAAATTAGCTATATATATCGAAATACTTTGTTAATTAGTCATATAGGTCAATTTTCTGAAAATTTAAAGAAATAAATCGTTTTTGGAGTGTGTGTGAAAGAGCGTCTAGTTGAGCGCGCTTTCCTCCAACGATAATTTTTCCAATGGTAAAAATTCAAATGTACCAACGGTAAAATTTTGAAACAGCCCAACGGTAACTTTAATTTCCTATAATTATCCATGCCATTTTCCATTATTTTCACTCAAATCCAACTCTCTGTTTTCTCTAAACTCTCAATTTGTCAAGATTTGTTCGAAATTTTCCAATAACTTTGTATAAAAATATTGTAGTTTTTTAGAATTGAGTGACTCGAATCTTTGTTAAAATAAAATATAGTGGTAAAATAAAATAAAAGTAAAATCCATATAGAACTATACTTATTTTATTTTACATTGATTAGAATAAGGTTTTTCAACCTTACTACACCTCATCTATTTGACATTAATTAGAATAAGGTTTTTCAATGTATAAATAGATGTAGTCTAAACTCTTCTTGCATCATTCGAATTCGACATTTGTGAATTTTCTTCTCCTCTACCCGTGGTTTGTCTTGAAAGGGTTTTTCACATAAAATCTGTGTACTTTATTTTCTTTTTCTTATTGCTTTGTGATCGTTCTATATTGCCATTATCGACGTTAATTTTTACGAACTGGTATCAGAGTTTTTCGGGTTGCTTGTCCCCATCACGATAATGGCAAAAATGAAGTATGATATTTCGCTGTTAGATAGCAACACCAGATTCATGTTGTGGTAGGTAAAGATGCAGACAGTTCTTGTGCAGATGGATTTGGAGGATGCCCTATTAGGGTTTATATAAAATGCCTTCGACATTGATGGATGAAGAGAAGATACGTAAAGATCGAAAAGATTGAACGCAATTACAGCTGCATCTGTCGAATGAGATTCTACAGGATATGTCGAAGAAGAAGATCGTCGTTGCATTATGGAAGAAGCTTGAGCAGCTATGTATGTCGAAAGCCCTAACTAGCAAGCTGCATATGAAGCAGCGTTTTTATGATTATCGTTTGGAGGAACGTGCATCTGTGCACGAACACTTAACTGTGTTTAAAAAATTTCTCTCAGACTCAGAGATCACGGAGCTTCAGTATGATAAAGAAGATTTAAGGTTAATTCCACTTGGTTCGTTGCCCCCGTATTATTCAACCTTTAGAGATACAATTTTGTATAGTCGCAAATCTCTCACAGTTGATGAAGTTTATGCTTCATTAATCTCGTATGACAAGATGAAGCATTTTGTGGTTGGATCAGATTCTCAGGGAAAGGGTCTTATTATTCGTAGGAGATAAGAATGAAATACTGATAATAATCGTGGGAGGACACAAGAATGAAATTCTCACAATAAATCTAAGGGTAGATCGAGATCTTCAAATAGAGGTAAAACTTGTAACTTCTACAAGAAGAAAGAGCACATTAAATCTAAGTGCTATAAGTTGCAGAGCAAGATCAAAAGGGAGGTTGCGAATCAAAAGGGAAAACAACCAGAACAATGCAGTGAAGCTGATGTTGTAGAAGAATACAGTGATGGTGAACTCCTAGTTGCTTCTACCGATAACTCTAAAGTGAATGAGGAGTGGACCATTGATTCTAGTTGCATTTTTCATATGAGTCCCAATCGGGATTGGTTTACAACATATAAAACAATGTCTGAAGGTGTTATTTTTATGAGAAATAATGCTTCATATAAAATCGCAGGTATTGGCACGATCAAAATTAAGATATTTGACGGAGTCATTAGAATACTTACTGGGATACAACATGTACCTTGAAGAGGAATTTAATTTCATTGAGTACTCTTGATTCAAAATGGCACAAGTACACAACTGAAAGTGGGGTTCTGAAGATTAGTATGGTTCCCTCATTGTTATGAAAGGGCAGAGAAAGACTGCTAAGTTATATGTTTTGCAAGGTTCTACTATTACTGGTGATGCAATTGTTGCTTTCTTTTCCTTGTCAAATGAAGATGTTACTAGACTTTGGCATATGCGTTTAGGGCATATGAGTGAGAATGGCATGATAGAATTAAGCAAAAGAGGAAATCTTGATGGACAAGGCATTGGCAAACAGAAGTTTTGTAAGCACCGCATTTTTAGTAAGCAAAAGAGAGTTAAATTCACCAGAGGAATCCATAACACGAAGGGAACGCTAGATTATAATCATTTTGATCTTTGGGGACCATCAAGAGTGCCTTCGAGGGGTGACGCTAATTATATGCTGACGATAATTTATGATTTTCCAGAAAAGTTTATGATGTTTCTAGACTTTTCTTCTTGAAGTAAAAAAGTGATGTGTTTTTCGAGTTGAAGGCTTGGAAAACTATGATTGAGAAGTAGACAGGAAAATAGATAAAACACCTTCGCACAGATAATGGCTTGGAATTCTGTTCTGATAAGTTTAATGAATTGTGCAAATTAGAAGGAATCGTGAGACACTTGACAGTTCATTATACTCCACAGCCAAACGATGTTGCAGAACAGATGAATAGAACAATCATGGAAAATGTTCAATGTATGTTGTCGAATGCTTGTTTATTGAAGTCATTTTGGGTTGAAGTGACCTCTACTACATGTTTTTTGATTAACCAATCTCCATCCGTTGCCATTGAGAAAAAGACTCCACAAGAGATATGGTCAGTAATCCTGCTGGTTATTCTTATTTGAAGATTTTTGGGTGTCCTGCGTATGCTCATGTTGATAATGGAAAATTGGAACCTAGATCTATTAAATGTGTTTTTTCTTGGTTATAAGACTGATGTTAAAGGGTATAAATTATGGTGTCTTAAAAATAGAAACGTTGTGATCAGTAGAGATGTTATTTTTGATGAAATTTTTATGCTACCTAACTTATCTCTTAAAGGCTCTTCCAATAAAGATCAGCAAAAGCAGGTGGAGTTTCAGATTGATGCATGATCTACAATTGAGTCTACTCCTCAAGTTAGCACAGAAACTCAGAGTAGAGTTACTTCTTCACCAAAATATTATATTGCCAACAACAAACCTAGAAGAGAAATTAAACCTCCAAATAGGTACTCCAAAACTGATTTAGTTGTTTATGTTTTAAATGTGATTGAAGATATAGATACAAATCAAGAGCCATCTACTTATTTTGAGGCAGATAGCTATGAAGATTCAGGAAAATGGATGATTGTCATGCAAGAAAAGATGGAATTGTTCCATAAGAACAGAACATGGGATCTGGTGAAGCTTTCTAAAGGTAAAAAGGCTGTTCATTGTAAATGAGTGTTCAAAAAGAAAGAAGTAAATCTAGGAGTTGAAGAACAAAAATATAAAGTAAGGCTGATTGCAAAAAGTTATAGTCAAATTCTAGCTGTAGACTTCACAGAAGTGTTTTATCGAGTTGTGAAGCATAATTCGATTCGATCCTTACCTAGTATTGTGGCCATGTATGATTTGGAGCTTGAGCAGTTAGATATAATAACAACGTTCTTGTATGGAGAACTTAAGGAAGATATTTACATGAAACAATAATAGAATTTTACAATTTGAGAAAAGGAGGACTATGTTTGCCTGCTGAAAAAGTCCCTTTATGGCTTAAAACAGTCACCAAGACAGTAGTATAAGAGGTTTGATTCTTTTATGTCTACTTATGATTTCAAAAGAAGTAACTTTTATAATTGTGTTTATTTTAAGAAAAGCAGTGATGGTTGTTTTGTGTATCTAGTCCTCTATGTTGATGAGATGTTGATAGCAGCAAAAGATAAAGAAGAAATAAGAAAGGTTAAAGCCCAACCTAGTAAAGAATTTGAGATGAATAATTTGAAAACAACAAAGAAGATACTTGGAATGAAGATTTTTAGAGATAGAAAAGCATGTAAATTGTACCTAAGTCAGAAACGGTACATTAAAAAAGTTCTTTGCAGATTCAATATTCAGAATGCCAAGCCTGATAGTACTCCATTAGTAGATAACTTTAGACTTTCATCAGCTTTGTCTCCTTAATCGGATAATGAGATTGACTACATGTCACGTGTTCCATATTCTAGTGCAGTGGGATCTCTCACATATGCTATGGTTCGCTCACGTCCAGATTTATCATATACAATTAGTAGATACATGGCGAATCCTGGCAAAGAACACTAGAAAATGGTTTAGTGGATTTTTAGATACTTACGAGGTACTACTGATGTTTGCTTACAGTTTGGAAGAACTAGAGATGCGGTAATTGAGTATACTGATTATGTTTTTACTGGAGACCTTGAAAAAAAGAATATCTCTCACAGGGTATGTCTTTACTATTGGAGGTTGCGTAATCAGTTGGAAAGCCATTTTGCAAACTACAATTGCTTTGTCTACTACTGAAGCTAAGTACATAGTGATTATTGAAGCTTGTAAAAAAGCTATTTGGTTAAAGGGGATCTTTGGTAAATTTAGTAAATACCTTCAGATCAGTACAGTGTTTTGTGATAGTCAGAGTGCCATCTTCCTTATGAAAGATCAAATGTTTCATGAGAGAACGAAGCACATTGATGTTCGGTATCATTTTTTGCGTGATATTATTGCTTGTGGAGATATTTTTGTGAGCAAAGTTAGTACTTATAAAAATCTTGTAGATATGATGACTAAGTCACTTCCTATAACCAAGTTTGAGCATTTCTTAGACTTGGTCGATGTTTATTGTTGAAGGACACCCTTTAAGGGGTTTCATGGAAGAGGTGGAGAACTTATTTGTTGATAGTTCATGGTGAAGAACTTGTTCATTGAAAATTCGTGTCAAGGTTGAGATTGTTAGAGTTGAGTGACTTGAATCCATGTTAAAATAAAATACAGTCGTAAAATAAAATAAAAATAAAATCCATATAGAACTATACTTCTTTTATTTTAAATTTATTAGAATAATGTTTTTCTACCTTACTGTACTTCTTTTATTTTACATTGATTAGAATAAGGTTTTTCAACCTATAAATAGATATAGTCTAAACTCCTCTTGTATCATTCGAATTCAACATTAGTGAATTTTTTTCTCCTCTACCCCTGGTTTTTCTTGAAAGGGTTTTCCACGTAAAATTCGTGTGCTTTATTTTTCTTTTTCTTATTGATTTGAGATCGTTATATATTGTCATTATCGATGTTAGTTTCTACGTAGTTTTATTTTATTATTTTGTAGATTATTCATTTCAATTAATTTTTCACGAATGACAAGTTCTCTTATTTGTTTCAATGACAAGTACATTTCCGCCGCTTAATCAGTAATGATAAGGAAAAATTTTAAATTTCATTAATTTCAATTAAGTTAATTTTAAAGTTTTTAAAATTTTAAAATTATTTTTATTTTGTTGATATAAATAGGCAGATGGTCATGTTATAAAGGGGTTCATAAATAATTTATTAAACAGCGCGCATATTGAAATTTGTTGTTATTTGCAAAATGCGGGATTCTTACATGCGTCTCGTATGCTCGAGGACTTTAAATTGGATCCTACACTTATCAACACATTGGTGGAAAGATGGAGACTCGAGACAAAAATTTCATCTTCCATGCGGTGAGTGTACAATTACACTTGAGGATGTAGTTTTACAACTCAATTTACCTGTGGATGGGTCAGTCATTACAGGGGCAATGATCATTCCCAGTAAGGAGGATTGTTGCGAGGCATTTTTAGGGAAGGTGCCGAACAAGTTTCAGAGTGGCCGGATAGAGATGAAATGGTTGTAATATAATTTTAAAGACCTTCCTCCAAATGCAACTAACGTCATCAAAGAATAATACGCCCGAGCATTCATCCCTAGGTTAATTAGGGGCATTCTAATACCCAATATGTAACACCCCTAACTCGTATCTGTCGTACGGAATAAGGTTAAGGAGCATTACTGTAAAACCATAACCTAAAAAGATACATTTCCAAATATTTCATTAAACATATCAAAGTCCATTTATACACATACGTATCGTCCCTTAATCGAGCCTTCGAGGCCCAAGAAACACTTTAGAAACAAATCAGGACTAAATCGAAAACATTTAGAACTTTATGGAAAAAGATAGAAATTTTCTTACTATAGGGGTCACATGGCCGTGTGCCTTACACAACTGAGACACACCTATGTCTCAGGGCGTGTAACTGCCTAACTTGCTACCCTTTGAAACTTACAGGGAACACACGGCCGTGTTGCATGGTCGTGTGTCACATACACTCAAGCATTAAAACATACCTAAAACATGCATAATAAGACCAATTCGAATGACCAAAATTCATTCAGCCAATATGCCATATAAGGCACTTTAAAAGCATGCATTCAACTTAACCAAACATATGCATAATTGGTCACCTTGCTACCATTTTAAAACATACCATAGTTGACTTATACCATGTTAAATTAACTTACCATTTGAACCGTTATTCTCATGCATCTCAAACACACATATACCTAAACTTATACATATTTGATCATAACTTATCCATATATATTTAGCTTAATTCCATACCAAGTTATACCATAATCGACCACATTGAACTACAACAACATATACCCAATTGGTCATTTTTCATACAAACACACTTAACTTAATTTCATATTCAAGCATACCTTAATTAACCATATTGCAAACATGCCAAGCTTGCCTTTTTGGTCATAAAATCATGTATCAACTTAACCATATTAACACCAACCATCAAGACACCATAAGTTCATTAACCATAACGATACTTATACATAACAAAACAACCACTAGATTATTTATACACAAATCCTACTATACATGCCATTATAACCTTAATTAAGATATCAGAATCTACCAATATAATCACTAGATAGTGTGATAGATCTCCGACGAGCTTCCAACCCGATCGAGCTTCCGATAATCTATAAAGTAAGAGAAACACAACTACGTAAGCAATGAATGCTTAGTAAGCTCGTAAAACATGAAATATAACTTATCACTTCAATACTATAATACGTAGATTAAACATGATTCAACACTACTAATTTCAACCTAGTATAAACAAATTGAATACCATTCAACTCACAATTGAGTATATTCAATAACATCACATATATTTTTCATATATATAACATATTGGAATTTTTAAGTCATAAAACATAATCATCAACCTTTTTGTAAGATTATGAACCGTTCTATTTACTTACTTTCCCTTCCATACAAAATGTATAGCATAAACTTAAACAACATGATCATTTTATGAGTTAGTGTATTTATTTATGATATAGGTAATTCTTCTATAGCATAAGTAGACTTCTCATATATAAGTACATCATTTATCACATCAAACCTTTTATAACCTCATATTACATCCCAATTATGAGCTTACCATTTCATTCCCTTTTCTTACTTGTTTCATTTACATAGTACAAAGCATAAGCATAAATATCAATCATAATCGTAACCTTGGCATAAGCACATTAACAACACATGTTAGTCCATTTAAATGTAATTCACTTGAATTAACATAAGATGAACTAATGGTACATGAACATACTTCTTTTAAATGCATCATTTCCATGAACATAACATACTTTCATATAAACTTTCTATTTCAATCCTTTTCATAATTTCATGAATAGTTCATTTGAATACATACATTTCCTTTCTTTCTTTTTATTATTATTATAACTTCATGACATAGTTTATTTGAACACATATCTTTCCTTTTTCATGCCCATTGAATCAAATGAAAAAACACACTACAACATCACGATTTAAGGTATTTATAAACATAATAAGAATATATAATTACACCAAGGCATTAATATTCAATATCAGACTATACTAGTCAAACATTCAACTCGTATTCATACTTTTGATACATACCTCACTTGAAATGTCTTACTTGAATATCAATTGATCGAAATGTGACATGGTATCTTTCAACCATGGTCTTATTCCTTTGATTCGCGATGCCATAGTGTCTTTCAACTATAGTCTTACTCGATAGAATCGTGGTGTCATAACGTCTTTCAGTCATGGTCTTACTTGATAGAATCGTGATGCCATAACGTCTTTCAGTCATGATCTTACTTCATAGAATAGTGATGCCATAGCGTCTTTCAGTCATGGTCTTACTCGATAGAATAGTGATGCCATAACATCTTTCAGCCATGGTCTTACTCAATAGAATAGTGATACCATAACATCTTTCAGTCATGGTCTTACTCGTTTCTGGTATGATCCATAGTGTCTTTCAACTATGGTCTTAATCATTTTCCTTCAAGCCAATAAACTGAATTCATATATAAAAAATTAGATATTAAATAGTCAAAACCATAATTAATTGATTTAATCACGTTACGAGCTTACCTGGCTAAATTGCAGAAATATCAAAGTACAAGGGCTTTTTGATAATTTTCCATTCTCTTCGATTTTCTACTCGATCTTGATCTAAATTAACAATTTCATTCAATTTATTAATTTAGATAGTAAAACAATTTATTTTATGCAATATAGTTATTTTTGACATTTTTACAAAATTACCCACAACATTTTACTTTTATTCATTTTAGTCTTAAGCCTAAAACATGAAAATTAACCATTTTTATTGCAAATTCATACTAGACGAATATTCATAGCCTCCATTTTAGCCCATTTTTACAACAATTTCACATCAAGTCCTTGAACTATTACTATTTCAATAATTTAGTCCCTAATCGGCAAATTCATCAAAAATCACTTAATAAAATACTTATAAATAACAACTAATACTTCAAATTTATCATTTAATATCTAAAATCAAATAAATTCATCAATGACAACATTTAATATATTGAACAGTTTCAAAATCAAATGTACGAGCTAGCTGGACCTAATTATAACGATCTAAAAAACATAAAAAGTTATTAGAAACGGATGAAAAATGGCTTACCATGCATCATTCAAAGAAGAACCGAAGCTTGAAGCTTTTCAATTTCCATTTCCATGGTGACATTCGGTGGGAGAGAAGAAAAGACATTTTGTTTTTTACGTTTTTATTTTCTTAACCTTTTATTATATTATGTTTTCATAATAATAACATAATAAACATTAAAACTTAAAAGAAATTAAAGCATTAAACTGTCCCACTATTTTTGTAACACCCCAAACCAGGTCTATGCGTTAAGACGAGATTTGGTTTGTCACACAGATCGAATATCCATTTAAATATCTAATGATTTAAGTAAAACAGTTCTTCAAAACCTTTTGAAAATGAAGTTTAGTAAAAATTAAGAACAATGATTTTAAAATCGATGAATTAAAAAATACTAATTTGAAATCTTATCATTTAGTATTTAATTGTCAAAAACCTTAAAGTAGTTTTTAAAGAGTCCAAAAGAATTTGAAAAAAAGAATAATTAAAGTATCTCAAATGTTTTAAAACAAAATTAAATCCATCCACACATAAAAAAATCCATAAAAATATTAATAAAGGCCTTATTACATCATACCCAAAATAGTAATTAAAATAAATAACTTAATAAAAGTTCATAGTTTATAAAACCCATATTCGTAGTATGGCCTCCACGAAGTCATCCTCGGCCCCAAGCCTCCGTCAATTGCCATTACCTGAGATGGATAATTAAACAGAGTGAGTTACTCAGAACTCAGTGTGTACCTCACTTACCACATTTATTGGGCCAGACCATCGAGACATTATTTCGGGCTTGAGCCCATTTACGGATTTAACATTATAATAAATAAAATGCATGTAAAATGAAATTTCCCAACCAAACCTAATTCCATCCGCTACACACCCCCGTACCAACCAAACACACTGTGGGGATCAAGTCAACCCACCCCGCACAACACACGATCGTAGGCATAAAGCCATTTTAAATAATATTGTGGTGCACCACCGAACTAGATTGTGACAAAGTCACCGAACTAGAGGCATTAAGCCATTAAAAAAAATTTGTGGCAGAGCAACCGAACTAGATTTTTGGCAACAGGCCTTTCTTCTCTTCATCAATTATCCCAACCCATGCAATCATGTATGCATAACAAAATATATATCCATATGATAATTTAACAGAAAGCCCATAATACATGTGAGTCTATATTTCAAGATTTTATTTTGGCCCACAAGACAAAATAGCATTTAGCCCATTTAGCAATCTAGCAAACTTTGGCCCATATATCGATCTAGCAGTTTTTCGGCCCATTTAACGATCTAGCAGTTTTTTTCGGCCCAATTTAACGATCTAGCAGTTTTTTGGCCCAATTTAACGATCTAGCAGTTTTTCAGCCCAATTTAACGATCTAGCAGTTTTTCGGCTCAATTTAACGATCTAGCAGTTTTTTTTGTAAATTTCACGATTTTAACCGTTTTCATGCATTTACACAAAAGTGTTAATTACTATGTATTTTTCTGATTTTGCCATCTTTACGATTTTATCCCAATACTTACGGTTAGTATCTAACTCGAGAGATAAGTGTGAAGTTACACACCTGGTTATTGTGAGAATAGACTTTCCCGCTCGTCGATACCTAAATGCATCACGATAAATTAGGACACTATAATTTATTTACAAATCGAATCTTTAGAAATAACGATCTAGGCTTTACCCTCAGAATTTCGAACCACTTCTATATGCGGTTTTTCCCCGATTGATGGTTCGTTACCGATGAAAATCCACGAACAAACAAAGGTTCGGGAGTACAAATGACTTCAAACAACTGATTCTCCTTGGATGAGCGTCCACAACCCGGTGGAAAATCTCGGATTCCGAAACGGCCCTTCGCTTAAACTTAGGGGGAATAGCGGAACCACCCCTCTTCCGGAAACTATTCAACGCCCTTTTCGTCCCTATCTTGATTGTCACTAATGACAAAAGATCATTAATCCGACTAATAATATATCGAAATTATGACTAATGGTTTTAAGGGTGAGATTGCCTTACCACAATTATTCTTATTCCACAATATGTAAATTGAGCGATAACGTCCCCTAAATTGAAATCGATTAATAATCCATCAATATCAATATGACGAGTAATATGAGAATCCTTGAATAAACTCCTTACCTTAACTCTTAAGATCGATTCCAACGATTCACGATACTCACGAACACTTGAGTTTCGGCCCTCTAAAATCACACTATTGTCCACGGTTGAAAAAGAAATGATTGAGAAGAAAACTTATGTATAATAGAAGATTCGACTATGAATAACAAAGAAAAGGAAAATGGTTCGGCAATGGAGCAATCTAGCATTAGGCCATGAGAGAAAAATAATGAAGAAAATTTAGTTGAGAAGAAAATAAAAAGATGAAAGAAGGAGATGATGATGATTCGGTTTTCAAGAGAGAAAAGAGAAAGAAAATAGTTGAGTTTAGCAGTAAAGGTACATTCGGCAATGATGAGGAAAAAGAGAAGAAAAGAAATGGTCTAAAATGGCTATATGGTTTCGGTCGCAAAGAAGAGAGAAAAGACTTGATGATAGTACTCAAACTAAGACCAAAATGGTCAAAAAGGGAGAAATGGTAAAAGATGCAATTGTTTCCTCAAGGCTTATGGTATATTCGGCTAGGAAGAGAGCAAATTTTGAGAGAAAGTTTGATAAGAAAACACCAATTGACCAAAAAGAAAAAGTGCTCATCCAACACCCAAACCTACCAAGCCAACAACAAAATCCGGCTATCCCCCCTAGCCCTCTATGCCGTCCACATACATTGTCAATAGGCCATTAAAAAGTTTCCAAAACATCATCCCTTAATCCAAGCCTTATGTCCCCTTATCATACCAAAATTTCTTGATTCCATACCTTAAGTTAGTACTTACCTTATTCCCTTAGTCTACTTTCCATAAATGAAAAAGTCCATCCTTACCATAAGTATTGCTTGACTGACACCTGCCATACAAGTGCAAAAATAAAAGTCATCTAATTGCTATCCAAGGGATTCGAACCTCTCCCCTAATGCAATTACTCATGCGCCAACACCACCTTGCCAATTACTCATCTTATGCTAATTTTAGACACTTAAATTAACTTAAGTATCAGTGTCACTTGATCCACTTCAATAAATTCTCAATACTAAAAATTATTCTATACCCGAATAATTCTATGCCCTTTTCAAGGCTATAATAAACACGAAAAAGAGGAAAAGAAAATTTTCATTCATAAGCTAAACACCAAAACATGCAAGATATCGATACTCGGATTTTTAGGGTGTTACAATTTTAGGGATGGTTTATTTATCCAATAAGGCCATTCAATTATAATTCTTTAATCAATTAACATCATTAAACTAATAGCGATTGACTTTTCAACTTTTATGATTTAGTCCTTTTTACTTAATTAACAATTGAAACATTAAAATTTATTAAACTTTTATACAACCTTAATAGTATTCCGTAAATATTTTTATAAATATTTATGGCTCGGTTTGTAGAAACGAGTCCCAATACCTCATTTTCTAAAACCACTTGACTTTAGGGTCTTACCACTTGAACTTAATTAATCATTTATATAACTAAAATTACCATATCAAAAATCTTTTTAAAACCATGTTTGACTAGTAAATATTAAATAATAATATTTACGAACTTACTCATCAGATTTGTGGCCCCGAAACCACTATTTTTGACACCACTAAAAAATAGACTGTTATACGATAAATCTCAAAATTTGGTACACATAAGGTGGCTATTACGTTTGGTTGACTTCAAAGGATGTGGTCAACTGAGTTGGGAATCAACTGTGTTGGTCACATTCTACAGAGAATTGTGTCGGGTAACAGAACTGAATAAGATGTCAATCGGTGGTTGCCTTCTCCTGTTACAATCATGGGCGTGGTGGATAGTACCATTTTTACATCCTCAAGTGGACGTTTTTTTATATATTCTCATTGGTGACAAGGTAAAATTCATTTGATAATAAGATATAGTTACCATAGTAAATGTTGTTTATTTATTATATGTTTGAATTAGCATATTGTTTTAATAGGTGGAACCATGAGCCAAGTTATGTGGGACTTCCGAACTAGCTCGAAGATATTCGGCTGTTGTTAGATCAAAGCTCGAAAGCCGATGTTACTTAGTGAATTTTTCAACATGTAATAATTACGCAATGATTTGAAATCTAAAATTTTGTAGATAACAAAATTTATAATTGTGCACTACAGTTTGAATGGATTCCATGCACCAATCTGGGTATTGTAGAATACGTCCTGCCTGAATTGTTGGTAATTCGAAGCATGTAGGACAAGAAGATGCCATTGGCAGTTTACGAGACGATGAAGATGCACGAATCGGATCGAGTGACGTGAGTGTTCGAGTGGAGGCAAAATATTCCACCAACACCACAAGACATTAAAGCACTGTACAAGATTGATTTGCGGGGGAAACCGACGAAAATTGATAGGAATTCCATAAGGAATATATCTACAATTGGGATCGTAGGAAGGATTTAATACCCATGGTCGAACCTTTTTTCAAACCAAACACGGACACCTCTATAGATTACATGTCATGGTTTAGACTCGCCAGCAAGTCATATCTACTGTCAGTGGAGGCGAGTAGACAAATTAGTTAGAGGAGGTCGTGACAGTTGCCTCAACATCGTAGGTCTGGAACAAGTGTCGCGATGGGTTCATCATTGATTCCAACCCAACAAGTGGCACCGATGTCTGCACCAAAACCCAGTAAGTTCCCTTCATATATTATTGTTGATTTCATTAACCCCATGCATTTCACATAAGCACCACATTATGCATCACACTATACGCTACCGCAACATTATGCATCTACACCTTTTGTAGGTGTGTATCTCATGGCACCTCCATCTTTGGCATATTATGCTCTGATGTTGACACAAATGCCAACACCAATGCGGACACAAATGTCGACATCAATGTCGATGTATCCGCCAACAATAATTTTTTTTTGGATATTATGCGTAACCATGTGATGCGACATCTTACGGTTATTCACTGATAGTGTCACAAACACCCACTGCATCATTTTTTTTATTAAGTTGAATCATCATTGTAACCACCTTCTTGTAGAATGGAAGAGACACAATGAGAGGCTAGGATGACACCGCACTCAACTATAAAAGAAGGAGATGGAGATGAAAATGAAAATGAGGGTGAAGATGAATATAAAGATGAATATGGAAGTCGAGGTAAAGATGAAGAAGATGAATAAGAGGATTCAGCTCCCTAAGTTGTACATAGATATCTTACTCACAACTATCAACCATCGCCCTGTGGCACACATTTGGCCTGACGACGCAGATGATATTTCTTTACTTTACTGTTTGTGATGTAAATATAATTGATATCAATAAAATATGATCAATTTTTTTTTATATTTTTGTTGCAACTCATAATTCACTTTGTTAAATTCTAATATATATTTTATGGAATTTTCCATCTATAATATTTTATATCAAACATTTAATGATAATTTTATAAATATTTAGAGGTAAATTATTACACCTACTTTAGCCTTATTCGTTATTTCATCACAACAAACAAAATAGTGAATGTAGTAAGTTCATTATCTATCACAAAATTTTTATGAAATGTTGAAAGTAAAAACAAAAAAAGAATGAACAAATTTTGTAAAAAAAAAAAGGAATATTGTCATCAATTTGTGTACAATAAAATATGTTAGTGAGGTGTTGTCCTCAATGCATCCTTCAAATGTTGACATGTTGCTTTTGTATGCCCTAGGTTCCTATAGTAGTCATATAACCTCTGTTGATTGTCCCTCTCCTGAACATCCATATTGTTGCATATTCGAGTAGGATTCGACTGACCTTTTGGGAGGCGACTTAACTGAATATTGAATGCCAACTTGAACGGGGCGCTGGACACTGGTGGCTATGTACTTTCGTTTAGGATGGGTGGGAATACAGATCTCTATACATTGTGTATGAGTTCCAATCTGTACACATCATTAATATAAATGTTTGGAATCTTCCACAATCTCAGGTCCCTTGTGTTAGGGAAACACGATATACTACCCTTCAAATCTCTTGGTTGGGTCTAGTATACCCCATGACTTGAAATCTCAGGTTTGGACGCGAGTCACACACTACATTCATTGTGTTTTCTCTTTCTGCATTTTGTTTAATTTTTTTCATGACATCCTCGCACCAAACATGATCGCTAATTATTTGTCTAGCATATGGCTCAGCCCGCTTTGGAAATAAGACTCCCAAGCGAAAGTATGTTTCTTTCACAACCAATGTTATCAGGAAATACGTCCCCTTCAATAAGAAATTGATGAATTCCACCAGGTTCATTGTCATGTGCTCGTATGTAGACCTCTTTCATACGATTGTGTCCACTGTTCGAAGGGTATGTTAGAGAGGCATTGATCTTCTGAAATTTGATGTAGTAGATTAAACTAGTTTTCGTAATTAAAGAGCTTGGATACAAGAATTTTCATTTTGTTCTAGTTAATTTTTCATAGTTTATTTATATTCAATAAAATATGCAAATTGAGTCTTTTATTGACCTTAGGGCCCAAATGATGCCTAAGGGTGAGCTAACATACTTTGTGAGTGTGTAGGAGACCATTAGAAGACGTATTAAATGAATATAGGTCACTATGTCGCAACATGGATGACTCGATGTTACAACATAGGGAATAGAATGAAGAAAACTCTCATCTGCCTTCAATGTCACGACACAGACTAAGGGTGTCACGACATACCCCTGAAGATGGTTACAGATGAGCATATTGGTTGCTATGTCGCAACACAGGTCTTGGTGTGTTGCAACATCGATTCTGTAAAAGAAACTAAACACAAAGTAGGGGCATTTTTGTCTACACAAACAAAATTTAAAGCTCTGAAACGTCAACTAACCTAGGGTTAAGGACGACAGCCACCTAAGGCTATAAATAGGCTTATTTTTCACCTGCTAGAGGCATCATTCTTTGAGCTTAGATTCTCTATGTAAAATTTAATTTAATATTTTCTTTCTTTCTTAGGTTTTAGTTTTACTTAGTTGTTCTTGTTGATTTCAAGAGATCTGAATTATGGAATCATTCAACTTTGTGGGTTGGCGCTTAATCTCAATAGAATTAGGCTATTTCATTTACACTATCTCATCGATTTAATTAGCATGCTTTCTCTTTAAATTAATTATATATTGTTTATGAACATCATGAGGAATTAATCCTTTTATGGAGGATTAGTGAGTGGAGGTAAGATTTGTTAACTGTTTTGTAGGGTTACTCAGCGGATCAGCTATTTGGGAAGAGAGAACGCGAAACAAACCCTAGGCCTAAACACCCTAGGAAGTCATCAATATGGGAATTAACCCAAAATTAGTATTGTCCATCTGTGAACACCTTAACCCCAAACTAGTCTGGACTGTGAGGTCGGAAGATAAGAAGTTCTTATTGACTCGTTATGTTAGTGGAAGATCAAAAGATCTTGCTAAGGTAGTGACTAGTTGATTGAAGAGTAAACCCAAAATGACAGTTGATGGAGGTTACCGAAGCGAGCTAATCACCCATAATCAGATTTGATTTATTCTTCCTTTTTAGTCTATTGAATTTTATCTTTTTTTATGTTATTTTGACTTATTATTATTATTATAAAAACCTCAAAAATCATTTATTTTATATTCTTCATACTATAACTAAATTGAAAGTACTAATTAGATATTTTAGTGTTTAGGTTAAAATTGATCTAGCATTTGCCTCCCTTGGGTATAATCCTCAAAGTACTCACTTACTTCGTTGTAAAACTATATTACAACTCGACCCGTATACTTGTGGATACCACATTGTCTTTATATATTTTTATTGCAGTATTCACACTCTGGATGTTGGTACGTCCAGAGGCGGTTAGGTAGGCCAGACTGTGGCTGTTGATGGCGTGCAAGTTATCGAACATGGAAAAATGTTAGACGAACTCATACCCTGTTGAGAAAAGTATACCCATGAATATAAATAATGAACGAAATATGTTATAACATTATTATGGAAGTAGTGGCAACTACATACTCATGTCAATGACTTGATCTCACTTACTTTCTGAAGGTAATTTTGAGTGGTAGTTGGAGTCAACATGTTTTATACAATACCTATGGTGTGTACAATCCCAAAGGCTACCGAGTCGTTCAATTGTGGCCAAGATTCCAAGTCCCCTATTGGAGATGACACATATGTTAGGCTGTGGACAAATATGACGGCGCAATTGATTAAAAAGGAAATCCTAACCATCTGCCTTTTCTCCCAAATTTATTACAAACGCTATCAGTAGAATCCTCCAATTACCATTTTTGGCAGCGACCATCAACAACCTATGCTTACACCCCTCGTACAGCTAGGTGCCATCAATTTGTACTAATGGCTTGCAGTGCCGAAAAGCTTCATCGCATTAATCGAAGGTCCAAAAGAATCAATGGAAAACTATTTTTCTAGGGATCGAACAATCACGGAAGTGCTTTGAGTACGTTTCCAAATCGATTATGAAACTTGGTATGTACTGATCCAGTACCTGACACTATTGCTACAAATCGTTATATGACTTGTCCCATCCATGATTCAACTTCTCTATAGCCTTTTGTTTTGTTGTAATATGATGGCGTGTAATCGTACTGGCAACAGATGTTGGCAATCAACACCAGCATGAGAATCTTGTGACTCACTTTCACCATAGGTAGAATTATGTCAGTTATCATGTCGGAGTCTAACATCGGATGATATTGACTTACACCTACAAAGGAGAAGTCAAAGTTACGTTATTGTTAAATACGAAGATCGTTGTCAGATCATACAGAAATATCGAGTGAATAGATGGCGCACCTGTTGCAACACAAGTATGTGGACTGGGATACTTCTTAATTTTCTACAAGCCTAGCTTCTTCCGAAAAGATGCCATGATTTTCCATTGGCATCTTTTGTTGCGCAGTAAGCACTTTCCCTTTAATTTTTCTGAACAGGATTTTGTAACATGATAGTTCACGTCGTTTTTGAAATTGTTACAACTCTAGAAGTGGAAGCTAACCTATCTTATGAGGAAGAGCCTGTTCACATTTTGGCCAAAGAAGTGAAAGAGTTGAGGAATAATATAAATTCCATTAATAAAAGTGTTATGGAGGAATCACAACACGGAGGAAGCTCCTTGGGAAAGGGAAAGTTTAATGAAAGTGCAATACCTACAACTTTTCACAGGTAAGAATTTCGAGAACGAAATTTCCTAAGTGGAGGAGAGTTGTAATAGCCTGCCTGACGTAAATCATACTAATATTCTTTTGGCATCGATCATACCTGCTCTAATTCAGAAAAAAAGTGCTACTTCTGAACCATCCAGCCCAAACATTCGAATTGGATCGAGGTTGATTCAGATCCTTGAACAACATTTGTTGCCCCTTCTTTCGCACTTGCATCTTCTTCCTTAGCTATATATTCATTGTCATCTTCAACCAAAGGGTTCAATTTACCCTCGCTGGACTCGAACGTAGGGAGTAGATCATCAATTCTTCTGTACTCTTTGTTAAAATCAAAATCTACATCGAACTGCCAATCAATATAGGTTGATACCATACCGGTATAAGTGTTTCAGCTTCATGAAATTGAACCATCGGAGTTGAAATTATTCGTATTAACTAAATGTCGTGCCTACGTGTCGAGGTTTAGGTTATCGGGATACCTCGACTGATGGATGGAATATACGTCAAAGTTGAAATCGATTCCTAAAATCGAAGAATGTTTTCCTATTGATGATTCTGGGACATGATAATAGGAGCTTTGTAATAAAACTTGAACTTACCGTACAACTGTATTGTAGGACTTTCTTCTTCTGCTTCGGTTCCCGCATTAGCTGCAACATTGGTCGAAGATGGACCAACTCCATCAACCTTGACAAACTCGACATATAACTCGAGTATAGCATTTCTACTTGAGCAATGCGAATTGTAATGGCCAATTTGGCCCAAATCAGAAATAGAAATTAAGACCCAATAAGCCTAATAATAAATAGTCCAAATTTAAAGTCCAATTATAATAGAAAATGGCCCAAATTACAGCACAATCTATATCGGCCCAAAACTTTAAAAATTTTCAGAACCCTAGCCCCTAAGTGTCTCAGCCGCCGCCCCCTTGTCTGACCCCTCCACTTGCTCTTCCTTTTGACCCTGCCAGTGCCACTTGCCCCTGCACCATGGTATTGTCCACCACCCACCACCGCCCAAGCCTGCAAGCATTAAAAAGAAATGACTTCAAACAGTTTGTAAATGGCTATAAAAGCCTTCAAAATTCATTGTAAAAAGGGTTTTTTTATTTTAGATTTACTCAAATAGAAAAAGAAAGGATTCCAACTCATTTCAGAAATCAAAAAGAACAGTAGACAAAGAATACAAAAGCAAGGGTTTTTCCTATTTCTGTTTTCATTTTTTTCTTGTATGCATGTATCCATTTACTTATTTTTCTTCAAAAAATGGTTTATATACATCATATGAATATTAAACATAAAATAAAATAAAATAAAGGGAGATTTTTACCTCAGGCGCCACCGTGTACGGCAGTCGCCGGTGACGGATGGCGGCGGTTGAGCACCAAATTTCTCACTGGAGACCAGCCTCTACAGAGAGAGAAAGAAAAGTGTTAGGACTTTTTTTAAAAAAATAGGTGAAGAGTGATTTTTTTTCTCAAAAAGCTTGCTTTTATAGGCCAGTAAAACGACGTCGTTTTGGTGAAGGTCCTTAAGCTCCAAAACGACGTCGTTTTGAGCCCGTGACCCGATTACCCGACCCATTCTGAGTAAGATCCGCGAATTTTTTAGCGGAAAGGCTAATTGCACTTTCAGCCCTTCTGTTTTTTTAAATTTCGCCTCATAAATTATTTTGGTTTTCAATTTGGTCGCCCTTGTGCTGCGCGTTTTGGAGGAGAGGGGAAATTTTCCTTGCTAGTCTCTCTATATTATTTGCGCGTTTAATGGAGTCCTTCTTCTTTTTATTAATTTCGAATTAGCCATGGATTTCTATTTTAAACTCGATTTAGCCCACTTTTAGTTATTTTGCTATTTTTATCACTATTATCTAATATTTGATATTTTTATTACTATTAATTATTAATTATCATTATCATTATTATTATTTTTTTATTACTATTACTATAGTTTGTTTATCTTTTACTACCATTATTATTATTCTTATTACTATTATTATTTAATCTTATGATTATTATTATTATCATGTTTATTATTATTACTATACATTATTATTATTATTATATGTTATTATTCTTTATTTTATTTATTATCATCCTATTACTATTACTATTATTATTTTCATTATTATTTTTATTATCTTTGTCATTTTATTATTATTATCCTTAATATTATTTTTGTTAATAATATGTTATTCTTTATCATCATTTGTTGTTGCCATTATTTTTATTTTTATTATTTAATCATTATCACAAATATTGTAAATCATTCTGATCACTGCATCCTAATTATTGTAAATTATTCTCATGACATTCTGCATTCATGCACATATTGTCCATAATACATTTAGTTAGGAGCATTAGATTCTTTCTGATCATTGCGTCCTAATCATTCGGCATAAACATAAGCATATAAAACCGAGTCTACAAGATATGTCCCTTAGAGGATGGTATAGCACCATCGGTGAATTCAACATCCTATTGCCCTGACTAGCAGTGGAATAAGTTGAAGATTGTAGATCTTGTCGCCCTAAACAGTAATGGGGCAAGATCCAAGGCAAATCTTGTCTCTCTAAATAGTAGGGAAACATGATTTAAGCCACTATCCTATTGCCCTGACCAGCAGTGGAATAGGTTGAAGATTGTAGATCTTGTCGCCCTAAACAGTAGTGGGGCAAGATCGAAGGCAAATCTTGTCTCTCTAAATAGTAGGGAAACATGATTTAAGCCACCGTCCTATTGCCTTGACCAGTAGTGGAATATGTTGAAGATTGTAAATCTTGTCGCCCTAAACAATAGTTGGGCAAGATCGAAGGCAAGTCTTGTCTCTCTAAACAGTAGGGAAACATGATTTAAGCCATCGTCCAATTGCCCTGACCAGCAGTGGAATAGGTTGAAGATTGTAGATCTTGTCGCCTTAAATAGTAGTGGGGCAAGATCGAAGGCAAGTCTTGTCTCTCTAAACAGTAATGAAACATGATTTAAGCCGTCGTTCTATTACCCTGACCAGCAGTGGAATAGGTTGAAGATTGTAGATCTTGTCGCCCTAAATAGTAGTGGGGAAGATCGAAGGAAAGTCTTGTCTCTCTAAACAGTAGGGAAACATGATTTCAGCCATCCTCCTATTGCCCTGACCAGCAGTGGAATAGGTTGAAGATTGTAGATCTTGTCGCCTTAAACAGTAGTTGGGCAAGATAGAAGGCAAATCTTGTCTCTCTAAATAGTAGGGAAACATGATTTAAGCCACCGTCCTATTGCCTTGACCAGTAGTGGAATATGTTGAAGATTGTAAATCTTGTCGCCCTAAACAATAGTGGGGCAAGATCGAAGGCAAGTCTTGTCTCTCTAAACAGTAGGGAAACATGATTTAAGCCATCGTCCTATTGCCCTGACCAGCAGTGGAATAGGTTGAAGATTGTAGATCTTGTCGCCTTAAATAGTAGTGGGGCAAGATCGAAGGCAAGTCTTGTCTCTCTAAACAGTAATGAAACATGATTTAAGCCGTCGTCCTATTACCCTGACCAGTAGTGGAATAGGTTGAAGATTGTAGATCTTGTCGCCCTAAATAGTAGTGGGGAAGATCGAAGGAAAATCTTGTCTCTCTAAACAGTAGGGAAACATGATTTAAGCCATCGTTCTATTGCCCTGACCAGCAGTGGAATAGGTTGAAGATTGTAGATCTTGTCGCCTTAAACAGTAGTTGGGCAAGATAGAAGGCAAATCTTGTCTCTCTAAATAGTAGGGAAACATGATTTAAGCTACCGTCCTGTTGCCCTGACCAGCAGTGGAATAGGTTGAATATTGTAGATCTTGTCGCCCTAAACAGTAGTGGGGCAAGATCGAAGGCAAGTCTTGTCTCTCTAAATAGTAGGGAAACATGATTTAAGCTATAGTCCTATTGCCCTGACTAGCAATGGAATAGGTTGAATATTGTAGATCTTGTGGCCTTAAACAGTAGTAGGGCAAGATCGAAGGCAAATCTTGTCTCTCTAAATAGTAGGGAAACATGATTTAAGCCACCGTCCTATTGCCCTGACCAGCAGTGGAATAGGTTGAAGATTGTAGATCTTGTCGCCCTAAACAGTAGTGGGGCAAGATCAAAGGCAAATCTTGTCTCTCTAAATAGTAGGGAAACATAATTTAAGCCACCGTCCTATTGCCTTGACCAGCTGTGGAATATGTTAAAGATTGTAGATCTTGTCGCCCTAAACAATAGTGGGGCAAGATCAAAGGCAAGTCTTGTCTCTCTAAACAGTAGGGAAACATGATTTAAGCCATCGCCCTATTGCCCTGACCAGCAGTGGAATAGGTAGAAGATTGTAGATCTTGTCGCCTTAAGTAGTAGTGGGGCAAGATCGAAGGCAAGTCTTGTCTCTCTAAACAGTAATGAAACATGATTTAAGCCAACGTCCTATTGCCCTGACCAGCAATGGAATAGGTTGAAGATTGTAGATCTTGTCGCCCTAAATAGTAGTGGGGCAAGATCGAAAGCAAGTCTTGTCTCTCTAAACTGTAGGGAAACATGATTTAAGCCACCGTCCTATTGCCCTGACCAGCAGTGGACTAGGTTGAAGATTGTAAATCTTGTCACCTTAAACAGTAGTGGGGCAAGATCGAAGGCAAATCTTGTCTCTCTAAATAGTAGGGAAACATGATTTAAGCCACCGTCCTGTTGCCCTGACCAGCAGTGGAATAGGTTGAAGATTGTAGATCTTGTAGCCCTAAATAGTAGTGGGGCAAGATCGAAGGCAAGTCTTGTCTCTCTAAACAGTAGGGAAACATGATTTAAGCCATCGTCCTATTGCCCTGACCAGCAGTGGAATAGGTTGAATATTGTAGATCTTGTCGCTTTAAACAGTAGTGGGGCAAGATCGAAGGCAAATCTTGTCTCTCTAAATAGTAGGGAAACATGATTTAAGCCACCGTCCTATTACTCTGACCAGCAATGGAATAGGTTAAAGATTGTAGATCTTGTTGCCCTAAAGAGTAGTGGGGCAAGATCGAAGGCAAATCTTATCTCTCTAAATAGTAGGGAAACATGATTTAAGCCACCGTTCTATTGCCCTGACCAGCAGTGGAATAGGTTGAAGATTGTAGATCCTGTCGCCCTAAACAGTAGTAGGACAAGATCGAAGATTACAAATCTTATCTCCCTGACCAGCAGGAGAATAGGCTGAAGATTACAAATTTTATCTCCCTGAAGATGCAGTGGAGCAGACTGAAGACTGTTAATCTTATCTCTCTGAGGTTGCAGTAGAACAAATTGAAGCTGTGAATTATAGATCTTACCTCTCTGAAGTAGCAACGGAGTGGATCAAAGCAACAAGATGTGGTGGACTGAAATGAGGCTACCTGAACAATAGGAGTACCAAAAGAAATCAAGACTCGGCAGGACCAGGCAAAATTGACCTTTTTAAAGTCTTTGCTCCATTCCCATTACACGACAATGAGCAAAGAGGGGCAGCTGTAGTGGCCAATTTTGGCCCAGATCAGAAACAGAAATTAAGACCCAATAAGCCCAATAATAAATAGTCCAAATTTAGAGTCCAATTACAATAGAAAATGGCCCAAATTACAGCCTAATCTATATCGGCCCAAAACTTTTAAAATTTTCAGAACCCTAACCCCTAAGTGTCTTAGCCGCCGCTCCCTTGTCTGACCCCTCCACTTACTCTGCCTTCTGACCCTGCCAGTGCCACTTGCCCCTGCACCATGGTCTTGTCCACCGCCCACCACCGCCCAAGCCTGCAAGCATTAAAAAGAAATGACTTCAAACAGTTTGTAAATGGCTATAAAAGCCTTCAAAATTCATTGTAAAGAGGTTTTTTTTTTTTTAGATTTACTCGAATAGAAAAAGAAAGGATTCCAACTCATTTAAGAAATAAAAAAGAACAGTAGACAAAGAATACAAAAGCAAGGGTCTTTCCTATTTCTGTTTTCGTTTTTTTTCTTATATGCATGTATCCATTTACTTATTTTTCTTCAAAAAACGGTTTATATATATCATGTAAATATTAAATATAAAATAAAATAAAAAAGGGGAGATTTTTACCACAGGCGACAGACGGCGGCGGTGGAGCACCAGATTTCTCACCGGAGACCAGCCCCTGCAGAGAGAGAAAGAAAAGTGTTAGGATTTAAAAAAAAAAAAAAACAGGTGAAGAGTGATTTTTTTCTCAAAAAGCTTGCTTTTATAGGCCAGTAAAACGACGCCGTTTTGGTGAAGGTCCTTGAGCCCCAAAACGACGTCGTTTTGAGCCTGTGACCAGATTACCCGACCCATTCTGGGCAAGATCGACACGTTTTTTTGCGGAAGGGCTAATTGCACTTTCAGCCCTTCGGCTTTTTAATTAGTCTATAATTAAGTTTATTTTATTTTTTAAATTTCGCCCCATAAATTATTTTGGTTTTCAATTTGGTCGCCCTTGTGCTACGCGTTTTGGAGAAGAGGGGAAAATTTTCCTGCTAGTCCCTCTATATTATTTGCGCGTTCAATGGGGTCCTTCTTCTCTTTATTAATTTCAAATTAGCCTTGGATTTCCGTTTTAAACTCGATTTAGGCCAGTTTTAGTTATTTTGATATTTTTATCACTATTATCTAATATTTGATATTTTTATTACTATTAATTATTTATTATCATTATTATTATTTTATTATTACTATTACTATAGTTTGTTTATCTTTTACTACCATTATTATTATTCTTATTACTATTATTATTTAATCTTATTATTATTATTATCATGTTTATTATTATTACTATATATTATTTTTTTTTTATATGTTTGTATTCTTTATTCTATTTATTATCGTCCTATTATTATTACTATTATTATTTTCAATATTATTTTCATAATCTTTGTCATTTTATTATTATTATTATCCTTAATATTATTGTTGTTAATAATATGTTATTCTTTATCATCATTTGTTGTTGCCATTATTTTTATTTTTATTATTTAATCATTATCACAACTATTATTCTATTTTCATTACTATTATTATTATTACTAGTACTTATTTATTTCTTTTTTATCACGATTTTTCGTATTATTATTTTTATTATTGTTACTGTTATTTTTATTATTCTCTCCTATTATTATTACAAACATCTTTTTATCTTATTTATTTAGTTTTATCTATTATTTTTCTCTTTGATAATTCGTTCGTTTTATTTCTTTATTCCATTTTATTTTCGTCTCTGTTATTACTGTTCACATTAATGCATTTACTATTATTCTGCTGTACACATTAGTATCGTAATTTGTTTTTATGTTTTATCGTTATATTAACTTTTGCCCGATACAAAATTGATTCTCTTCATAAAGGTAATATTCCGTATTTAGAAATTCGAGAGGTCGTGCCCTAACGTATTGGGTTTCAATTTTTCTCGTTTAATCTAAATAACTGAATATCCTTTTAAAACAAATGCATAAATTTTAAATAAAAACCTATTCTCGAGAATTCAGAAACATTGTGTCCTAACTCACTGGATGTGACGATTAGTTTTTCAGGATAAGGATTTCTAAAGAATAAGGCAATATTTCGTGTTTTGGAAATCCGAGAAATCGTGCCCTAACGTGCTGGGTTTCGGTTTTTTCGTTTGGCCAAATAATCGAATATCCTTTTGATATTTTCAATGCATGAGTCTCAGAAATCATGAGAAGATCTTGGATTCGAGGATTTAAATTATCGTGTCCTAACGTGCTGGATGTGATATTTTATTCTTTCGGAGCGAGAGAATCTTAATATCTGATTCGATAAAATTCAGATATTTTTAAAAGAGATCGTATTTTTAAAATCTTTTTCAAATTTTCAACTTTCGACATTAAGACATTAAATAATCAATTAGGTACCAAGTTTGGGCGTGACAAGGGTGCTAACCCTTCCTCGCACGTAACCGACTCCCGAACCCGATATCTCAAAACTTCGTAGACCAAAAATTGTCGTTTTAGTAAATTTAAATTTTATTAAAATGATTGAATAAAGAGGTGAGCCGATCACACCTCAGCAAAAAAGATTGGTGTCGATTCCCAAGTTTTTCGTTTTCGTTTTCAAAAATCCTAGTCGATCCATTTTTCTAGAAAAATGGTTACGACACGAATCAATGACCGCCTCTAGCTCTAGCTCCAACTCGCCTTTTGCATCAAATAGCTCATATTTAAAGGGGTTCAGTAATGCCAGATATCTACATTTCCAGCTTAAAATTCTTTCCCAACTTGAATCCCCCAACTTTCCTCCTAATTTTTTATCGTAGCTTACGCAATTGAATGGTCCGATTAAAAGCCAAGTCCACGGACTGGGCTCATACAAATACAACCCTGACTCTTGTATTGCAAATTTAGCCGTTATAATAAATAAAAGATTTCACTCGTTGACTCATTTAAATTTAAAACCAATTAAATATATTGAATAAAAAATTATACAGATGGTTGTCTAAATAAATGGAGATGACACTTGCAATGCAAAACTTCAAGAATGAACGAACTTGCTTGTATCTTAGTATTGAATAATTCAGTAGTTTAATAGAAAAAAAATGATGGAGGGAAGCCATGCTTGAAAACGCATTTCAACATATTCATTTCCATCAAATAAGAATAATGAAAGGGTATTCTATGCTGGAAAACATGTTTCACTAAATGCGTTTTTAGCTAAGTCACAATAATGAAAAGGTCATCTGGTTTGAAAATGTACTTGGGATTCCCGGGGGCAAGGAATCTTGGTACACTTTAAAGGATGGTGGATAGAAAGCGTATCCAATTGGGTCAGCTTTCTTGTTGACATGTTAGGGAAAGCGCGCTTAATAAGGCGCACTTTCTAGTAAATACAAAGAAGTGCGCACAACTAGGCACGTTTTCCTTGACATGTCAGCAAGAAAGTTTGCCTAACTGGACAAGCTTTCTGTCCACCACCCTTTAAAGCCTACCAAGATGTCTTGAGCCCGAGAATCTCGGGTAAGACTTGAGGCACCTCTTTCAGATATTCGATGAAAATGCTTCTTCGGCGATGCATTTTCAACCACGAGTTGTTTTTTCTTTTCAATCTCACCTCTCCCCTGTGTCTATAAAAGGAGGGCTCTCCCTCCATATATCATTTTGCCCGACCATCATCCCTTCACTTAACAATATTTCTCTCTCTCGATTTTCTTTCCGCTTTAGTGTTCAAATTTTTAGTCGATAATATTTATTCATTTTTAAGGTATTCTTAAGTCGTCGGTGATGCGATATTACTTTGAGACACACATATTTCATATATTGTACTGATATGTGACCATTAGCTCAAAAACCTATCCTATGAATGTCAGGTTTTGGGGTGATGGTGCTTTATACAGTCACAGGTGAAAGTCTACGTAAAGGTCTCGGTCGACAACCGTTATGAGATCATAGATCGAAGTATAGTTGGAGTCAGTTGACGATCTTTATACGGTCATTAGCTTCAACTTTTTGGATACTCAGAGATGTTGCCTTATAAATGTCATATAGAAGTTTGAGGGTATAATCATAGGGGAAAACTATGAGACTTCCGGATGTAATTTTTTTCTACATTTCCACACAGCCAGTATCTTTAACCTTCATTTTTATCCAAATGTCACCACCACCGTGAACGCAGTAGGACTCTCAGGCGGGCAACGGTTGTTATGGTGGAGTAAATGTGATGCTCCTTTCGAGACGACAACGATTGCCGTTATTAAACACTCATTAATAACTAAAGTTGCTATCGCACCGACTCGAGTTTGATCTCTACGTCGTCGAAACGTTCGCTCTTCGCTTGAGAGTCCTCTTGTGTCCACCTCGGTGTCATCCTTCGGATAATAATGAAATGTTAAAGATACCAACTGCCTGAAAATAGAGAAAAAATTATGTTGATTACACCGGAATACTCATCATTTTTTCTTATGATTATGACCTCAATATTATGTATGATATATATATAAGGTATCATTTCTGAGTATCCAAAAAGCTTGAACTCGTGACCGCATAACGGCCATTGACTGAAACCTCTACTTAGAGTTCAACCCGTGACTGTGTCAAGCACTATTAACCCGAAACCCGACTTCCATATGATGGGTTTTTAACTTTAATCTAAAGCATAAATGACTAAATTTATAACTTTAATCTAATTTTTTAGGATTGTAGAGTCATATTTTAGTATTAAACAAAGCATAAATGATTAAAGTTATATTAATTTCTTTGGGATTTAGATTAAAGCTTTGTATATCATACTGTATTGGTTATATTTATATAACGTATAAGCCATGATTTAAAGTTAAAACTAAATCTTTATATCAAATTAGTAAACAATAAAACGATGTGAATACAATATTAATAGATGTGTTAATATTTATATAAATGAATTATTAATGTGTAGAATATATAAAAAATTAAAATACTCTAAACAAATAAAAATTAATACTATAAATTGACATCATGAATAAAATTGTAATGAATTTCAACACATCACTTTAAACAAAATTTTATTCAAAATAAACCATAATAACAAATTATGCAGAATATAATACAACTATCAATATGTAAAAATATTCTAAAAAAAACTAAAACATAAAAGGAAAACATTTGTTACATTATCAATAAAATTTTCAAAGTCTATAAGTAAAAAAAAAAAAATTATAAAATATAGGGTAGTCTTTAATTTTATATTGTTAGTTAAAAGAAGAACCAATCCCAAATTGTCTAGGAACAAGTTACAAATCAATTCATGAGTCTATAAATACACATATATCATATTTCACATTGCTTAAGAAGATAAGAGAAATGAGACTTTGGGTTTATATAAAGGTATGTTTTGTAAATTTTATTTCCACATTAATAGGTGACACTAAAAAAAAAATTGATGCTATCAATTTTAGCGCTGATGTAGCGAAAAGTGCTTTCAGTTGAAGCGTTTTTTTGTCAATACACTAAAAACACGTCTAGCTGGAAACGTTTTTCTGAGTTTTCATTGAAAATGTTTCTAGTTGGAAGCGTTTTACCCAAATCAATCCATTTATATAAATTTTCAAAAATTCGACCTATTTTCATATATTTTTTTTAAAAAAAATTTACTTCTTTTGATAAATTAGTCGGGAAAAACACAAAATTTAATATAGCAAAAAGAAATTTTATTTTTTTTTAAAATATCACATCCACGTATAATTAATTTAAATGACCAATAAATTTGTCTTTACTTATTGGCAGGGCCTTTACTTGAATCTTTTCCGCTGATTTCAGGTAAATAATAGCCCCACGTTTTTCGCTCATACTTCTTGGAAGTGACAATGGATTGTGAACTCCTGGTATTGGATATAAAAATTATAATTTTTCGAATCACCAATAATCTTTTTTCATATAATTTAAAAAGATAATGCTTCATCGTATTATCAATAATCATTTAACGTTTTGTCTTTACACAATTTAGTTCAGTTTTATTAATTTGTTAAACGGCTGTAAAACCCAATTTATTGCCCGGGCCCAATAAAGACCCAAAAACAACACTAAACTCATTAAACAACCCACTTAACCTAAAAAAACATAAATCAATTAGCACAAACACAATGAAAAATGAAAAAACAAAAAAAAAACAACAAAGTGAACCCTAGGTGCATCGCACCTAGGGTCTTCTGACCTCCAGCACCCATCACATCCACCACTTGCCACCGTCACTGGTCTCTACCGCCCTTGCCACTTGCGCCTGCAAACATTAAGGAAGAAACGACAACACATTTGTAAAAGTTGGCTATAAAAATTGAAAATCTATTGTAAACGATTCAGATACATCAGTAAAAAAAGGGGTACACTTTCAAACAAGCAGAGATTAAACACAAAAAAGGCATCGATTAAGCACTAAAAAACCCCCTAAAAATAAAAAACAGAGGCAAAAGAGGTGATTTCTTTTCCTTTTTTTATCATTTTTGAAGCTTTTTCTTCTCTCTTTTTCGACATATATATGTATATTATTATTATTTAAGAAAAAAATAAAAATAAAAATAAAAATAAAAGTTTTACCTTTCAGTGGTCTCAGTAGCGGTGGCACCGCTGATCGTTGGCGATGGAAGCGATGACGAGATCGCCGAGAGGCCCCTGGTCCCTGCAGAGAAAAATAAAAAGGGGTTAGTTTTTTTTTTTAAAAAAAAGCAGGTGAAAATGAAGATTTTTGGGAAATTTTTTCCTTAAATAGGCCTCCAAAACGACGTCGTTTTGGGCAGGCTTCTCAAGCACCAAAACGACGTCGTTTTGCCTAGGATCCGCATGTCGACCCGACCTGCCCAGGAGGATCCGTATGTTTTTGCTTTTGGGGCTAATTTCCCACTTGGTCCTTCCTTATTTTTAATTTTTTTAAATTAAATTTCCTTTTATTTTTAATTTTACCCAGAAATTTCGCGCAGTTTTAAAATTTAATCCCTATTTAAACGCTACGTTTAATAACTCGGGTAAATTTCACTTTTCATCCCTCTACGACGCGCGCGTGTTATAACGTAGTCCTCCCTTCTTCTTTTTTTATTTGCACATTTACCCCCTTTACTTCTATTTTGATTCCAATTTAACCCTTTTTCAATTATTTAGTTACTTTGTTGTTAAATCGATTATTTTTTTTATTTTATTTTCTTTACGATTATTTTTATTATCACTAATTATTATCATGCTCATTATTATTACTATATATTATTATTTTATATGTTATTATTCTTTATTCATATTCTTTTTTATTTTTATTATTATTATTATTATTATTATTATTACTACTCCATTACTACTGTCTTTTTTTTTTTTTTTTTTTTTGTTTTCATCGTTTTATTTTTCTATATTCATTAATTATTTTCATTATTAATATTATTTCTCTTATATCACTATTGTTATTTTTATCGCTAGTAACATTATCACTATTTTATTATTACTATCCCTATTGTTTATTTATTTATTTAGTTATTTTATATTTTTTATATTTTTATTTTTACTATTTATTATTTGTTTATTACTATTATTATTACATTTTTAAACAGTTTTACCTAATGTTTACCCAATTTATTTATTTGTTTATTATAGGATTTTTAATTAATTTGTTAATTTTCATTTGTTTACTTACTCGTTTTTTTATAATAGGGTTTTTTTTATTGTTTTATTCTTATTTATTCTATCTATTTATCTTATTTTTATTTTTGCTCGTATTATTGTCATTTACATTAATGCATTTACTATTATTCTGCTGTACACATTAGTATTGTAATTGGTTTTTATATTTTATTGTTATATTAACTTTTACCCGATACAAAGTTGATTTCTTTCATAAAGGTAATATTCCGTATTTAGAAATTCGAGAGGTCGTGCCCTAACGTATTGGGTTTCGATTTTTTCTCGTTTAATCTAAATAACTGAATATCCTTTAAAAACAAATACATGAATTTTAAATGAAAATCTTATTCTCGAGAATACGAGACGTCGTGTCCTAACGCATTGGACGTGACGTTTTGGTAGTTTGAGATGAGATTTTCTAAACCACGACAATATTCTGTATTTAGAAACTCGAGAAATCGTGCCTAATGTATTAGGTTTTTGATTTTCTCGTTCATTCTAAATAACCGAATATCTTTTCAAAATTAAATACATGAGTTTCGAATAAAAGGCAAGTTTAGCCTCGAAGGTCGAGGTGTTGTGTCCTAACATATTGGATATGACACTTTACTTTGAGACGAGACAGCCTTTGGCACACATTTTCAATTTATCCAAGCGATTTTTAAGCATCACCATAAAAGAAGGTTCGTATTCTTTTAATTCTTTCAAGTTTTCAAATCTTAGACACAAATTTTGGGCGCATCGAGGGTGCTAATCTTTCTTCGTGCCTAACTGACTCCCGAACCCATTTTCTGAGTTTCGTAGACCAAAATCATTGTTTTGATAAACCAAACTGTTTACTAAAAACAATCGTTTTATGAGGTGACCCGATCACACCTCAACAAAAAGGATTGGTGGCGACTCCTTTTTTTTATTTTCATTTCTAAAATCAAAGTCGACCCGTTTTACAAAAAAAATGGTTTCGACAGCTTGGCGACTCCGCTGGGGACTTCAAATAAGAGAGTCAAGCCACAAGTTGATTACTTTTTTGTTTTTCTGTCAAAAATTGAAAACTTGTTTTAAACGTACGATCTTTTCATTGCACATCATTCTTCTTTGTTACGACTTTTATCATTTTGGTTCGCTTTTCTTGTTGATTCTTGATATGTCTCTGCATATTGCATTACATGATTGCTTGATTATACCCTTTAAGTGGAAGTGAGAAACTATTCCTTCGTGAGGTCTTCACCTCTGTGCAGGATAGTGGATCGCTTTCGGGATACATCCATACCTATGTCTTCGTGAGATTTTCATCTCAATGCAGCCATAGGGAAATATATTCCCCTGAACTGAACTTGGTCCATATGAGCCTATGATAGGTGAGGATTGAGGAATCTGCTGGTTCAGGTACCTTTACTCTAGAACCGAACCCTATATAGCGAGCCTTAAGAGCCACCCTAGGTAGAGTTGCGCCAAACCCTAGTGGTTACCTGATTAGGTATTTTATTATCTACTTACTGTGTATGAAATACTGACTTGCTTTATTTTTATTTTGATTGCATGGAATATTCATCAAAAGGGTGTTGATTCACATTCGATTGCTAAATGATAACTTTTCATGGAAAAGGGGTTTCTTGATAAAGTGGAGGATAATGCGGCCGTCCGGATATGAGCCGAGACAATGCAGCAAGAGAAAGATGATAGTCTTACTGAAGGGCACCTGTCAGAATTATGGGACTTCACACGCATCAGCGTAACCCAAAATAATCTTCAAGAGATGAAAGAAATATGGAGTCAATGGGATGATGGGATCAAACAACTATTCTACTATCATTATGGTGATTTGCCTTATCTGCTTGATATCAAGGTAGACCAGCACCTATTCCGAGCTATAGCCCAGTTTTGGAACCCTACTTATAGTTGCTTTACTTTCGGGAAAGTGGATTTGGTACTAGAGGTGTTCATGGTGGTGGGCCTTACCTACACCAAGGCCTGGCCGAAATTTATGAGGGTTTGGGCAAAAATATAAGCCCGAAAAATGGGCTTAGACAAAAAATAAGGCCCATTTAAAGAATGGGCCGGGCCTCGGGTAAGGTATTTTTGGCCCAGGCCCGACCCAGCCCGAATTCACTAAATGACAAAAAAAATCAGCTTTTTTTTTTTTTAACTTTTGAATGTTATTTTCTTGTTGTTTTCTCCCTATTTTGCTACCATATTACTATTATGTTGCTACTATTTTGTTGTTATTGATTAAATATTGTAAAAAAATTATTTTATTGTTAATTTTGTTATTATTTTAAAGGCATTTGTTAATTTTATTATTATTTTAGAGGTATTTACTTGTTAAGTTACATCTATCTTAGTGTTATTTAAGTCTACATATTTTTTTAAAATTTTTATTTTCAATTTGTTGGGAAATATTTATTTTGATTTTTTAGTATTATTGATGTATTATATATATTTAAAAATTATATAAAATAATATAAAAATTTAATACGGGCGGGCCGGGCTTTAGCATTTTTATATGGGCTGAGCTTGGAAAAAATTTTAAGCCCATTTTTTGGGGCCGACCCTACCCGAGCCCGATGAATGGGCCTAAGTTTTTAGTTGAGCCTGGCCCGGCCCGGCCCATAAACACATCTATTTGGTACCTACTACAGAAGAGTACACAGCTTTGCTCCGTTGCCCGAAGATTCAAACTGGCAAGGCTTATTTGAGAGCTGTTAATGTCCCCACATTCTTAAAAAAGCTAATGAATATTACAGGGATGAGCGAGCAGTGGGTTACAGCCCGAATAAAACAAAAAGGAGATTGTAAGTGCATCCTTTGGAGAAATTTAAGGGATTTGATCATAGCGTATCCTGATGTGAAGAAAAGGATTGACGTTTCCACTTTGAGCATTTATGGATTGGTTGTCTTTCCCAAAGCTTTAGGCCATATAGACGAGGCGGTCTCTGATTTATTTAACAGATTAGACAGAAGGATCACACTTTTTCCTGCAATCCTAGCCGAAACCTTCAGGTCCCTAAGCGCATGCCGAAGAGCGGGCGAAGGGAGATTCATCGGTTGTGCACAACACTTACTAGCATGGTTCCACATTCATTTTTGAAAAGTAGAAAAGGTATCGTATCAAATCTTCTCTGAGCCGTTTAGAAACTAGAAGCCGAGAAGCTGAGAAAGGGGAAGAATAACGCTGAAGAAGATTTGGACAGCTTGAAAATAGACTACAAGAAGCTGCAAAAGTCAATGAAAACCACTGGACTGGGAAAAACATCAGAGCAATGGCGTCAAGAAATTAAAGAGGAAAAGAATAGAGCCAGTCAATGGGAAAGGAAACTCCGAGATACTTAAGTTCGAGAGGATACTCTGAAAAGAAGTTTGGTAGAAAGTCAAAACGAGAAAGAGGAATTAAAGACTCAGGTGTCAGAGTTAGAAAGATCATTGTATCAGTACCGTAGCCGTAATTTTGTAGTCGAGTTGAAAGCTAGTCTGAGCAAAATTGAAGAAATGAAAGGAAGAATAGAAGAGCTAGAGTCTGCTTTACATGGTTGTGAGCTTCGGGTGGAGCTTCTTGAAGTCAATGAGGAGTGTTGGAAGGAACAACTTCACTCTCAGAGTTAGTTTAGAGACCGGAATTACATTATGGGCGAAGCCGTGACTCAAGTACGTGAGGTGGCGAATCACTTACAAACCTTAGCAGGCTAATGTACTAAGTTTAAAGTATGAGTCAGAGTCAGAGCAAGGCCGAGAGTTAGCTTGGCTTCTTAAGAAAGTCAAGGCCTTAAGTATTAGGGCAAGGCCATGTATGTAATCCATTTTATGTAAAGAAATTTGTTTTCTAGAAAAGTTATCCTAATGAAATTGAACCAGAATCAATGCTTTTTTGTTGCATACATTTCATGCATCAGCATCACATTGCATCATACGCATTAAATCTCACAAAGGGACCCTAAAATTATGGCAGTTACCCTGGAACATCGTTACGGTACACGAGGCAAAACAAAAGTAATGGATCAAAGACTAGAAAGATTAGAGCAGATGCAAAAAGACATCCAGGATCAAGTGCAAGAGCAATTAGCCAAAATACTACAACATATGATGGAACGGATGCAAGAATCCCAAAATAGTATGATAAGCCAGTTGGCGCAGTTGTTGGCTAAAGAACGTGAAAAAGGAAAGGGCACTGTCGTTAGTTCAGGGAATGATAATGACGAACCTGTCTACCCTCCAGGTTTTACCCCGCCAAACACCCAAGCACAACCAGATATGTACCCTCAAAGGACGCATGTCACCATCAGGCCTCAGTATCAGTTCGGTACTGCGATACCTGCGCACCTTCCGACAGGCTCGGGTTCTAACCCGGGAGATAGTCTAGCTAACCCTGTGGTCCCCGATCTCGATGAAATGGCAGAAATAGACAAGGCAATAGTGGACCTGCCAAGACAACTCGAGGATCGTTGCAAGTGGTTAGAAGAGAAGTTCTAAGCAATTAAGATTGCTAACTACCGTTACGGGGTAGACGCCAAGGACTTAAGTTTGGTCCCGGACTTGGTACTTCCACCAAAGTTTAAAACTCTGAATTTTGAAAAGTACAATAGGACTAGCTGTCACGAAGTGCACATCACGATGTTCTGTCGACGAATGGCGGGACATGTTAATAATGACCAATTGTTGATTCACTGTTTTCAGGACAGTCTAGTCAGATCTATGACCAAATGGTACAATCAGCTCAGTCGTGCCCAGATTAAGACATGGAAGGACTTGGCACAGGCCTTCATGAAACACTATGGCCACGTGGCAGACCTAGCGCCCGAAAGAATTACATTGTAAAATATGGAGAAAAAGCCAAACAATAGCTTCAGGCAGTACGCCCAGCAATGGAGAAAGATAGCAACACAAGTTCAGCCACCTCTCTTGGAGAAGGAAACAACCATGCTTTTCATCAATACTTTGAAAGCTCCATTCATTAATCACATGCTGGGAAGTGCTACTAAAAGTTTTTCAGATATCGTGATGTCAGGAGAAATGATAGAAAATGCAATCAGATGTGGCAAGATAGAGGCGGGGGAAGGTGCTAGAAAGACGATCTCGAAGAAAAGAGAGAATGAGGTAAATAACATAAGTACTCGTAACAAAAGTTATTCGAAGCCAATCGCTGTGAGCCAGCCCAGAACCGTAATTACCGATCACCAAAACCCATCAAGAAAGGAATCCAATACAAAATAGAATATGGAGAAACTCCAATTTACGCCGATCCCAATGACCTACAGGAAATTGTACCAGAACTTATTTGATACACATGTTGTTTCTCCTCATTTCTTAAAGCCCCTGCAACACCCATACCCTAAATGGTATGACCCAAATGTACAGTGCGAATACCATGTGGGGATTATAGGTCATTCAATAGAGCATTGTCTCCCTTTCAGGAAATTGGTAGAAAAATTCATCCAAATGGGCATTGTGAAATTTGACGATGCCCCTAGCGCAGAGCACCCGCTACCTAATCATGCTAGTAAAGGGGTAAATATGATAGATGAGAATGTGGGGAAAAGAGTTAAAATGGATATTGCAGAGGTGAAAACCCCGATGAGATGGGTTTAGAAGGAAATGATGAAGAGGGGATTAGCTGTATCAAATCCGGCAAGAGAATATGAAGAAATGAGAAATGGCTGTAAGTTCCATAACATAGAGGGGCACGAGATCCAGAATTGTATTGAGTTCAAAATTCTGGTGCAAGGGCTGATGGACGATAAAGATATGGAATTTTATGAAAGCAATAAAAGCCAAGAAGGAGAAAGTATCTGCGCGTTGGGAGATGAATCAGCAGCAAAAGTCTTGAAAGTTAGCTATCCATTGGTCATCATCTCGCGACCGAAGAACAATGAAGTCGGGGTAAAGATAACACCAAAGGTCGTGATTCAGAAACCTGCGATCTTTTCTTATGAAGATAACAAAAAGGTTCCCTAGAACTATGACTGCAATATGATGATTCCTGGGAAGGGGGACTTGTCCAGCACTACAAAGGGAAATCAAGAGGTAGGTCACTATATGCTCAGCAGAAAGTGCTACGACGCGACAAACGCATGATAGAACCCACAAAAGAGAAAGCCTTGATTGGTAAACAAAAGAAGGAAAAGGCGACCAAACAGGAATCGCCTATAAACGAGCCAGTAAAGGAAGAAGAGGCTAAGGAATTCTTAAAATTCCTAAAGCACAGTGAGTACAGTGTTGTGGAACAGATGCATAAACAACCGGCTCGCATATCTGTGCTAGACTTACTTTTAAGCACGGAAGCGCATCGCAACGCACTGATGAAAGTACTGAATGAAACTTATGTTGCTAACGATATCTCCGTTAACAAGCAGGATCCCCTGATTAGCAATATAAGTGCTGATAATTTCATTTTCTTTAATGATGATGAGATCCCGCTAGGGGGTATGGGCTCCACTAAAGCTCTTCACATCACCACACGTTGCAAGGGGTACATATTACCAGGGGTACTGGTAGACAATGGATCGGCGCTCAATGTCTTTCCACTATAGACGCTGAATCGATTACCCATAGATAGTTCACACATGAAGGCTTGCCACAATGTAGTAAGGGCATTCGATGGAACTGAAAGGAAAATCATGGGAAGGATCGAAGTACCTTTGTCAATTGGCCTAGGTACATATGAAGTGGACTTCATAGTAATAAATATCAGGTCTTCCTATAATTGCTTACTGGGGAGACCTTGGATACACTTAGTGGGAGCAGTGCCCTCGTCTTTGCACCAAAAGTTGAAGTTAGTTATAAAGGTTCGTCTGGTGACGATAAATGCTGAAGAGGATATCATCGCGACTGTAACTAACGGTGCGCCATATTTAGAGACAAGCAACGAAGCGACTGAGTGTTCCTTTCGCTCTTTGGAATTTGTCAACGCAACATTCATCATCGAGGCGAACAAGATCCACTGCCTCAAATATTCAAAACTAAAAAAATGGGTTTACAACTGATGGTCGGGAAAGGAGTTTTACCTGGGAAAGGACTTGGAAGGTATCTCCAAGGAAAGATCGAGGCCCCAAGATTGAAAAAAAAATGAGACCTCTTCGGTTTAGGATTCAAGTCGGACGTAAAGTAAAGGAAGAAAGAGTTAAAAAATAAACAAGAAAGAAGGAAAGCGCGGTTGAGTGGTGATGAGTTTAAATGGGAACCGATGATAATTCCCCACATTTGCAAGACTTTTATATCAGGAGGGATTATCCATCTAGAACGAGGAACACAAAATGAAGAAACCACGGAAGAAACCTGGTGAAACATGCACGTCAATGCTATATCCGAAGGAAAAATTGAAGAAGAAAACTGGAATGGCATCTGCCTCTATGAGCCTAGCAGCGTTCTAAACAACTAGACCGCGGAGGAAAATCCTGTAGCTTTTAGAACTTATTCAGAGTAATATTCGGAACACACTTGTTGCTTTAAGTCTGGAAGCAATAAGATTCCCTTTTGTGAAGCATGGCTTATGTCTAAAATATCATTATTTTCAATGAAATGCATCTCTGCAATCTTTTGAGCAAATATTCTTCTATTCTTTTCACTTCATTCATCATCATGATTATTATTTTATTCTTTAGATGTTCTTTTAAATATTTTTATTCTTCATTCATAATCATACCATACCAATAAATATGCTTAGATTTTTTTTGTTCTATGGACCTTTATTCATCTCTATAACAGGTCCCCAAATATCAATGATTTGAGTAACGCTACCAATGACTCAGAATATCCTTTCGAGCAACATATGGGTACGGAAGATTTTCAAGATTTTGAAGATGACCAAGGTTGTGACATGTCTCCTGAACTGTTAAGGATGGTAGAACAAGAAGAGAAACAGATCCTACTCATAAAGAGTCAGCAGAAATAGTGAACCTGGGGGATAGACAAGAAAAGAAAGAAGTAAAGACCGGAGCTTGTATTATCGTAGAGACAAAGCGAGACCTCATTGAGTTACTCCAAGAATTCAAAGATGTCTTCACGTAGTCGTATCAAGATATACCCGGGCTAAGCACTGATATCGTGGTACACCAGCTGCCCATAAAAGAGAAGTATAAGTCAGTCCAACAGAAACTTCGAAGGATGACGCCAAATGTTTTACTGAAAATAAAAGAAGAGGTCAAGAAGCAATTTGACGCGGGCTTCTTGCAAGTGGTTAAATACTCGGAATGGGTAGCCAATATCATCCTCATCCCTAAGAAAGATGGGAAAGTATGAATGTGTGTAGACTACAGGGATCTGGACAAGCCTAGCCCGAAAGACAATTTCCCGTTGCCTCACATCGACACCTTAGTGGACAATACGACGGGTTATTCACTATTCTCCTTCATGGATGGCTTTTTAGGATACAACCAAATAAAGATGCATCCTGAAGACATGGATAAGACCACATTTGTAACCATGTGGGGAACGTTTTGCTATAAGGTGATGCCATTTGGACTAAAAAATGCGGGAGCGACATATCAGAGGGCCATGGTAACCCTATTCCATGATATGATGTACAAAAAAATTGAAATTTATGTCAACGATATGATCGGCAAATCCCGGACTGAAAATGAGCATGTGCAAGTCTTGAGGAAAATATTCTTGAGGTTGAGAAAATTCCAGCTAAAGCTTAATCCAGCAAAATGTACCTTTGGAGCCAGGTCAGGGAAATTGCTAGGATTCGCAGTCAGTGGGAAGGGGATTGAGGTTGACCCGAACAAGGTCAAAGCTATACAAGAATTTCCTCCGCCACGCACTCAAAAAGAAGTTCGAGGTTTCTTAGGAAGATTAAATTACATTGCTCGGTTCATTTCACAACTAACTGAGAAATGTGACCCCATATTCCGTCTTCTTAAGAAACACAATCCACGTGTATGGGATGAGGAATGCCATAAGACCTTTGACAAAGTGAAACAGTACCTACCCAATGCCCCAGTGTTAACGCCTTCTAATCCAGATAAGCCATTAATCCTATATTTGACAGTACTTAATAATTCAATGGGATGTGTGCTTGGCCAGCACGATGAGTCAGGGAAGAAAGAAAAGGCAATATACTACCTTAGTAAAAAGTTCACTGAATGTGAAACAAGGTACTCACCAATCGAGAAATTGTGTTGTGCCTTGATCTGGACAACTCGAAGATGAAGGCAGTATATGTTGTATCATACAACTTGGCTCATCTCGAAGCTAGATCCTCTAAAATATATGATGGAGTCGATTGCTTTGAATGGAAGGATGGCCAGATGGCAAATTTTGCTTTCTAAATTTGACATAGTTTATGTGAACCAAAAGGCGGTGAAAGGGACTGCAACAGCAGATTTTCTAGCCAGTAGAGCTCTGGAAGATTACGAGCTTTTGGACTTCGATTTCCCTAATGAAGACCTAATGTATGTGGCAGCCATCAAAGAAGGTATCGAAGAAGATCGTTGATCATTATGTCAGAGTCTTAAAATTTTATATAAAGAATAATCGAGCCTAGAAACTAACTGTGACAACGACTTGAGGCAAGTGCACCTATCGAACAGTAGTATAGCTTAGTGGCAAGACCGGATTTTCGAACCTAAAGGAACCAAAAGTACTAATACTTACTTTCTTTTTATTATTTAGCCTAAAATAAAACTGAATTGTTATCTAATCTAAAAGTAACTAACAACTAAGCTAAAGATGCTAAGACAAAGAGAATGAATTGGGGAAATACTTGTGGGAAAAACCAATTGATTAGGACAATACCCAAGGAAGAATCCACCTAGACTTACTTGTTACCTAACTTTGAACCAGATGATTTATTCCCTTGACTTGATCTATAGGATTCCCTAATTTATGTTAATACCTCTCTCGAGGCTATTAACGTCTAACCCTAGGTTTATTAATTGAAATATCCTCCTAATTAAAACCCCTAGAATCGCATTAACTCAATCTATGGACTCCCATATTAGGTTTGACCCTAATCCGGCAGATTTTCGTCATCCTATCTCTAGGGTTGCAATCAACTCCGCTTAACTATGCTAGATCTACTCTTAGACAGGGTCTATTCCTCCTCTGCCTAAGCACATCAATACTTGAATCAATATTCTAAAATATCAAAGCAAGAATTAAGAACACATAGTTAAGAACAAATCCAGTATTTATCATATAGTTCAAAAAACAATAACAAGATCATCATATAGTTTCATCCCCTCAGTGTATCCGAGGTTTAGTTCATAATCATAAAAGAATACATCTCAGAAGAAAATATAAAACAAAACATAAGAAAACCCTAAAACCCTCTGAAGGAATTGAAGGAGAGATCCTCCGTCTTGAGTATAACTCCGGCTTCTTGAGATGAATCAATTGGCTTTCTTCGAGTAAATTCCACAATTCTTGGCTCAGTTCCTTGGCCTAGCTGGACGCCCCCTAAAGGTTGGCCTCTAGGGTGTTTATATAGACTTTTGGAATGGTTTTCTTTGCCTCTAAGTACCCTAAGCCGAATGAAACTCTTTTTTGTCTCGTTAGGGATACGCCCATGGCACACGCCCATATGAACCGTGGCCAGGCCGTGGTCAGGTCTGTTAAGGAGGCACGGCTGTGTGGTCTTGGGCCCAGGCCATGTTGATTCTGTGCTTTGGCCCATTTGCTCCGTTTTAGGCCCGTTTCTTGTTCTTTTCACCCTTCGGTACTCTCCTAAGTATAAAACATGAAATTAAAGGATTAAGAGCTCCAAATTCCTCAATTCAGGGAATAAATCATCCAAAAGTATGCTAAATGTGAGATTAAAATATGTATATATTACTATTTATCAAATATCCCCACACTTAAGCTTTTGCTTGTCCTCAAGCAAAATTCTCAACTCACAATTAAAACGAACTTCCTCAATTCATAATATTCATCAACAGTGTTTCATCATAATTCATAGATAATTTATACATTGATAATTTTAACTCAAAGAGTTCTAAAGATTCAAACAATCTAAGTCATACATTTTTGTAGCATGAAAACATAGGTGTTTCCCCTCATCTAAATAATTACCTCTGATTCAAAATCAACAATGGTTGACATCCTCACTAAAGATTCACTCAAATCACTCGAAGTGTTTAAGGTTCGGAAAAAAACACTCATAAGTCGAACATGAAAAGTTAATCCCATAGGCTTGCATGAAAATCAAATCTTCACCACTATAATATGAGATGATACACAAATCAAAAGGTCTTTAAAAAGGGTTGTAACGGGGCTTGGTTAAATGTGTGGATAAAGGCTCAATTACAGGGTTAGAATCGAGATTGAATTGACAATTTAGCTAACTAAAAACAACGAACTGATAATGAATAATTACATCAATTGAAAATTTTTAATACTAATAAAATGAGCTTCTTCTTTAAGATTTGGAATTTTCAAGTATAAGCTCAGCTAACATAGGACTAATAATGAATATACTTTGAAAGTTTCATTTTTTCTTTTTTTTTTCTTTTTCTTTTTTTAAGAACACAATTCAACATAAAGGATGAATTTAACTACTGAACTTAAGATCATAGTTAGGCAACTGATCAATTCAACTCTCGATATAAGGGTAGTCAAAAGAAATGGTGATAACAAATACAAGTTCGGTTTTGGGTTAATATTAGTGGGTGAGTCAATAAAAAGTGTTGTTAGGATCAAAGGGGTCCACTAGGGGTTAATTATGAAGGTAGGCTTTTAGTGGAGTAAGTGGGTTAAATCATAAGTGCCTTTATCATATCTATATATCAAATCAAAGGTGTGGTCTCAACATGTATAATCGAAGCAAGTTCTAAAATAACAAATCAATGTTGACACACTCATAAAAAGTGAGCATGAAAGAATATATGCTCTAAAAGGTTCAAAATCTCACAAAAATTATGGGTTTTTGATATCCATCTTGTAAGTTTCAAACTTCAAGGTAATAATTAGATTTAGGTAGACAACCTAACAAAATTTTAATTTTTGGAAATAGACTCATCATGCTTGATTCTCTAGTCTCCTAAAGTTTAATCATCACTGTACAATTATCAATGACTTATTCCAAAACATATCAAAGAAAATCATGGATCACAGGAAATTTCATTCTAATTAGTAATATGAGAAAAATACTTAAAGACAAGATATAATTCAAGGATTTTCAGATAATACTATAGTTAACCCCCCACACTTAAGATGTACATTGTCCTCAATGTATAAAGATAGATAATAGCAGAATAATAATAAAATCATAAGATAGGGAGAGAAGTAAAACTTCCTGAATTTTGGATGGAGTCAATGAAAAGAAATCGGATAGGATTGAGTGAAGGTGAACGTGGGAGAGCGCCTCGAGCCGTTTAAAATTGAATCCTCAAAGCAGTCGGTCTGATTTTATTGTATCCTAAGCTAAATCTAAATGGCATGAAAAATAAGAAGAAAATAATATTAAAAATAAAAATAAGAATAAAAGTAAATAATGGAAAATGACAGAAGAAAGATAATGGAAAAAAAAAAGAAAGGAAGAAGGGGGTTTAAAAAGAGATGCAGCCCACGCCTGTGTTTCTACATGTGGTGCCCACACGGCCATGGCCACGGCCGTATGGGTATGGAAAACCTGCACCTAAACATGAAAAGAAGTAAACTAAACTTAATTATTAGGGTTAGTACTCAGGTTGCCTCCCAAGAAGTGCTCGTTTAAAGTCTTAAGCTAGACTTACCTCCCATTCGCATAATCAGGGTGGTTTGAAGAGTTGAACATCTTCTCTCATGCTATCAGTTCTACTATCGTGATAAAGTTTGAGTCTAGTAGCATTTACCTTAAAAGTGTCGAATTCAGAGCGAGTTACCTCAACCGTTCCGTATGGGAAGACATTGAGTACCTTAAAAGGGATTTTTTCATTTGTTTTAAGGTCTGAGAAGGCAATTCAAGGGTCTGTCTCATCCAACAATACCTGATCTCCTATTTTGATGTGATTTGCTGTTCCTATGAGCTCGTCTAGTGGTTCCCTTGGTTTTGCTTCATGTAATTGTGATTTCTCTTTGAAATGTATCTTCCACTCATCTAGTTCATCGATATGAAGCCTTCGGTCCTCATGAATTACTTCTTTATTGGCACGGGATTTAGGAACAGGCTCAATTTTGTAGTTTCATGGTGTTTCCTGTGAAGAAGGTTGAACAAATTGGTTATCAATTGAATTTACTTTCTCACCTTTATCACTTGATGTCAAGAGCTTGAAGAGTGACTGTCCCGTCACCTACACAAAGTATGAGTTCACCTATATCAATATCAATTTTTGTTCTAGCAGTTGCTAAAAAAGGTCTTCATAAAATTAAAGGAATCGTGTTGTCATCATCCATGTCTAAAAAAACAAAGTATACTGGGAATACGAATTTATCAATTTTTATGAGTACATCTTCAATTATACCCCTAGGAATTCTAATCGTCTTATCAGCTAACTGAATGCTCATCCTAGTTTGTTTGGGTTTCCCTAGACCTAGCTGTTTAAACATCTTGTAAGGCATAATATTTATGCTTGCCCCTAAATCAGCTAACGCATTATCAACAGATAAACTACCAATTAAGCATGGAATTGTAAAACTCCCTGGATCTTTTAATTTTCGTGGTAGTCTATTTTGCAACATTGCTGAACACACTGTGTTTAGCTCCACATACGACTCCTCATCTAATTTTCGCTTGTTTGTCAACAGCTCTTTTAAAAATTTCCTGGAATCGGGCATCTGCGAAAGAGCTTCAAGAAACGGTAAGTTAATATGTAATTTCTTTAAAAGTTTAATAAACTTACCGAACTGTTCATCTGAAGTGTCTTTCTTTATTGCTTCGGGATATGGTATACGAGGTTGGTATTCTTTAATTACCAGTTTTAGCTTGTCATAGTTTACTTCAACCTTACCTTTACTTACCACAGGTTCTTGCCTTGGCTCAGGTTTAGATTCTACTAACCCTTCACTATTTTAAGCTGTTATGGCTTAAAGTTGTTCCTTTGGGTTAGTCTCACTGTTACTCGGCAAGCTACCTTGTGGTCGTTTGGAGATCAGCTTAGCGAGTTGCCTTAACTTGTTCTCGATCCCTTTAATCGATGCTTGTTGATTTTTGAGTGTTGTTTCGGTGTTTTGAAGACGCGTTTCTGACACCACTATGAATTTTGTCAGCATCTCTTCAAGGTTCGGCTTCTTCTCCTGTGGGTAGGTGTGTTGTTGGAAGTTTGGAGGGAGTTGTTGTCTCTGATTTCCTTGGCCACCCCATGAAAAATTTGGGTGGTTCCTCCAACCTGGATTATAAGTATTATTATAAGGGTTATTTTGAGATCGAAAATTGTTACCTATATAGTTCATCTGTTCGCTTTCCATGCCATGTCCGTAGAGTGGATACTCAGAATTCGCCGCACCTCCACTTGTTTTGCATTGCATTACCGGATGTACCTGCGAAGAACACAAACCATCAATCTTTTTATTTAAAAGTTCTACCTGGTTTAATAGCATGGTTACTGCGTCGAGGTTGAAAACACTGGTTGCTTTAGTTGGCTTTGTCCTTGTGACTTGTCACTGATAGTTATTCAATGACATCTCTTCAATGAATTCGTAGGAAGCCTAAAGTGTTTTGTTATTCAGGGTTCCGCCAGCGGCTGAATCAATCAATTGTCTCGTCGAGGGGTTCACACTGTTGTAAAAAGTTTGGACTTGTAGCCACAAGGGTAATCCATGGTGTGGGCACCTTCTCAATAGATCTTTGTATCTCTCCCATGCATCGAATAGTGTTTCTAGATCCATCTGCACAAAAGAAGAGATATCATTCCTCAACTTGGCCGTTCTGGACGGTAAAAAATATTTTAACAGAAATTTTTGGTCATTTGTTCTCATGTAGTGGTTGATCCTCGTGGACGAGAATTCAACCACTGTTTAGCTTTATTCCTCAATGAAAAGGGAAACAATCGAAGACGAATGGCATCATAAAAAACGTCATTTATTTTGAAGGTATCACAAAATTCTAGGAAATTTGCCAAGTGATTATTTGGATCTTCATCATGCAAACCATCAAACTGAACAAATTGTTGTATCATCTGAATTGTGTTAGGTTTTAGTTCAAAATTATTAGCAGCAATAGCAGGTCTAACAATACTTGACTCAGTTCCTGTTAAATTAAGTTTAGCATAATCATACATAGTTCGAGGAGCATGATGTTCAGCCGCCTCTGGAGGTAGCGGATTATTCTCAGCCATCTCTTCAGTGGTATTAGCTTCAACTTCTTGCTCTTCTTCTATGTAATTTAAGCTTCGCCTTATTTCTCTATGATTTCTGCGAATAGTACCTTCAATATCACTATCGTAAATCAGGGGTCCTGTCGGGTTCCTTCTAGTCATAAACTAGAGGTACCTGCTAGGAACAAATAAAATAATAAAAATTAGCAAAGTTAAAAGCAAAACAAATAAAAGTAAATTGCAAAAACAAAAATGGCTAAAGTAATAAAAATTGAGCTTTCTTAATATTTTAGTTCCCCAGCAACGACGCCAAAAACTTGATCGTTATATCAGAGTCTTAAAATTTTATATAAAGAATGATCGACCCTAGAAACTAACTGTGACAACGACTTGAGGCAAGTGCACCTTATCGAACAATAGTATAGCTTAGTGGCAAGACCGGATTGTCAAACCCAAAGGAACCAAAAGTACTAATACTAACTTTCTTTTTATTACTTAGCCTAAAATAAAAGTGAATTGTTATCTAATCTAAAAGTAACTAACAACTAAGCTAAAGATGCTAAGACAAAGAGAATGAATTAGGGAAATACTTGTGGGAAAAACCAATTGATTAGGACAATAGCAGAGAAAGAATCCACCTAGACTTCACTTGTTATCTAACTCTGAACCAGGCGATTTATTCACTTGACTTGATCCATAAGATTCCTTAATTTATATTAATACCTCTCTCGAGGCTACTAATGTCTAACCCTAGGTTTATTAATTGAAATCTCTTTCTAATTAAAACCCCTAGAATCGCATTAACTCGATCTATGGACTCCCATATTAGGTTTGACCCTAATCCAGCAGATTTTCGTCATCCTATCTCTAGGGTTGCGATCAACTCCGCTTAACTGAATCAATATCTTGAAATATCAAAGCAAGAATTAAGAACACATAGTTAAGAACAAATCAAGTATTTATTATATAGTTCAGAAAACAATAACAATAACTGTCATCGGTTTCATCCCCCTCAGGTATCTGAAGGTTTAGTTCATAATCATAAAAGAATACATCTCAGAAGAAAATATAAAACAAAACATAAGAAAACCCTAAAACCTTCTAAAGGAATTGAAGGAGAGATACTCCGTCTTGAGTATTACTCTGGCTTCTTGAGATGAATCAAATGGCGTTCTTCGAGTAAATTCCACAATTCTGGCCTTTCTGACTCGGCTCCTTGGCCTAGCTGGACGCCCCCTAAATGTTGGCCTCTAGGGTGTTTATACAGGCTTTTGGAATGGCTTTCTTTGCCTCTAAGTACCCTAATCTGAATGAAACTCTTCTTTGTCACGTCAAGGACACGCCTATGGCACACGCCCGTGTGAATCGTGGCCAGGCCGTGGTCGGGTCTGTTAAGGAGGCACAGCCGTGTGGTCTTGGGCCCAGGCCGTGTCAATTTCATGCTTTGGCCTATTTGCTCCATTTTAGGCCCGTTTCTTGTTCTTTTCACCCTTCGGTGCTCTCCTAAGTATAAAACATGAAATTAAAGGATTAAGAGAACCAGATTCCTCAATTCAAGGAATAAATCATCCAAAAGTATGCTAAATGTGGGATTAAAATATGTATATATTACTGTTTATCAATCGTCCTTGGAAACTGAACTTCGAAGGGCCATCAAATGTTGTGGGCAATGGAATTGGGGCAGTTCTGGTATTCCCAAACGGAGATCATTATCAATTTACTTGTAAATTGGATTTTGATTACACGAATAATATGGCAGAATACGAAGCTTGCATCATGGGTATCCGTGCCGCCATAGAATGTAAAATCAGAGTGCTAGAAGTATATGGAGATTCTGCATTGGTAATTTACCAACTGAAAGGTGAATGGGAGATAAGAGACCCCAAATTGATCAATTATCGAAGGATATTTCTGGGGTTGATTGAAGAGCTTGATGACGTTACTTTCAATTATCTCCCGCGAGACGAAAATCAAATGGCTGATGCTTTAGCCACTTTGGCTTCCATGATTAAAGCGAACAAGCAAGAGGATGTAAAACCCATTCAAATGAGTATTTGCGAGGCCCCGGCTCATTGCTACAACGTCAAAGAAGAAGAAAAAGATGATCACCCCTGGTACCAAGATATATTGCGATATATGAGGAATCGTGAATATCCTGAACAAGCGACCGAGAACGATAAAAGAACGTTGATAAAACTAGCCTGTGACTATGTCTTAGACGGGGAGATCCTGTATAAAAGAAGAAAGGATCAGATACTGTTGAGATGTGTGGACGCTGTTAAAGCTAAGAAGATTCTGGAAGAAGTCCACGAAGGTGTTTGTGGAACACATGCGAATGGTTTCACAATGGCTCGAAAAATTATGAGATTCAGATACTATTGGTCTACCATGGAAGGAGACTGCATCAATTATGCTAAAACATGTCACAAATGCCAGATCTATGGAGACAAAATTCATGTACCTCCTTCGCCTTTGCATGTTATGACTTCCCCATGGCCTTTCTCTATGTGGTGCATGGACGCCATTGGACCAATCTCACCAAAAGCTTCCAATAGACACCGATTCATCTTCGTGGTAATCGACTACTTCACTAAGTGGGTAGAGGCCGCTTCATATGCTAATGTGACAAAATTAGCAGTCAGCAAGTTCTTAAAAAAGGAAATCATATGTCAATATGGGATACCTGAGAGGATCATATTCGATAATGCGTTAAACTTGAACAACAGCATGATCGCAGAGGTCTGCAAGCAATTTAAGATCAGACACCACAATTCGTCACCATATCGTCCAAAAATGAATGGTGCAGTGGAAGCAGCTAATAAGAACATCAAGAGGAGAGTGGGGAAAATGACTAAGACTTACAAAGATTGGCACGAGAAATTACCATTTGCCCTTTTCGCCTATCGAACATCGGTCAGAACCTCCACCGGGGCAAGTCCTTTCTCATTGGTATATGGAATGGAGGCAATTTTACCCATCAAAGTTAAAATTACGTCCTTTCGGGTCTTGTCTAAATTGAAGTTGGACGAAGCAGAATGGATCCAGGATCAATATGATCAGTTAAATTTGATTGAAGAGAAGAGGCTGAAAGCCATCTGTCATGGTCAAATGTACCAAAAATGAATGATGCGAGCGTACAACAAAAAGGTTCGCCCAAGAGAATTTGAAGAGGGGGACCTGGTGTTGAAGAAAATCCTTCCCATAGAAAAAGATTTCAGAGAAAAATGGATGCCGAAATGGGAAGGACCTTATGTGGTAAAGAAAGCATTCTCTAGAGGTGCATTGATTTTGGCCGAAATGGATGGTAAAAGCTTGCCTAATCCCATCAATTCAGACTCGGTTAAGAAATACTTTACCTAAAAAAGGAGAGGCCAAGGCGAAAACCCACAAAGGGCGCTTTGGGACCAAATGAGTTTTGATTCAAAAACCTGAAGAGGGCTGCTCAAATTTTGAAAAAATAGGAGGTATGTGATGATTTTGGAGGAATGTTACACCTTAGGACATCTGCAAAGCACTGCAGATCTCCCAATACCTATTCAGCTCAAAATAATCTTAAAAAAGATTGGATAATGAAGCTCAAATTGCGATATATGGGGCACCTACTTTTCCTTTGTGCCCATTTTGTATTCCAAAAATGTTCGCTTTTGTTGATTAATTCTATTCTATTCTTCATAAATGTTTAAATCTTTTAAGCAGTTTGCAATTGAAATAACGGTTAATGGACCCATAATGCTTCCATAAAAAGGAGTTCTGTCTATTACTTTAGAAGTTTCTAAACAGCGCAGGAACCTGAAACAGGACTGTTGTCTAGAACCACCACGCCTAAGGGTTGGAAACATTCGAGGAAGAGGAGTCTAAAATCATGACCATCTCTCCAGATACTCTGTCAAAGATATCAGTCACATGAGAAAACAAGATATTGCTTCCGTAACGCGACCTTGATGAACGGACGAGCAATAGCAATCCTAGGCATAAAAAGGATCATTCTCATAACATTCTGCATGCATATATCATCTAGTCATAAGCATCTGACTCATTCTAATCATGGCATCCTAATTATTTGACATAAACATTGACCCTAAAACCGATTATATAGGATAGGTTCCCTGGAGGACAATGTAGTAACATCGGCGAAGCCACCATCCTATCTCCCTGACCAGTAGTGGAATAGGTTGAAGATTGTAGATCTTGTTGCCCTAAACAGTAGTGGGACAAAGATCAAAGGCAAATCTTGTCTCCCTAAACAGTAATGGAACATTATTTAAGCCACCATCCTATCTCCCTGACCAGCAGTGGAAGAGGTCGAAGATTGTAGATCTTGTCGCCCTAAACAGTAGTGGGACAAGATCGAAGGCAAATCTTGTCTCCCTAAACAGTAGTAGAACATGATTTAAGCCACAGTCCTATCTCCCTGACCAGCAGTGGAATAGGTCAAAGATTGTAGATCATGTCGCCCTAAACAGTAGTGGAACAAGATCGAAGGCAAATCTTGTCTCCCTAAACAGTAGTGGAACATGATTTAAGCCACCATCCTATCTCCCTGACCAGCAGTAGAATAGGTCAAAGATTGTAGATCTTGTCACCCTAAACAATAGTGGGACAAATATCGAAGGCAAATCTTGTCTCCCTAAACAGTAGTGGAACATGGTTTAAGCCACAGTTCTATCTCCCTGACCAGCAGTGGAATAGGTCGAAGATTGTAGATCTTGTCGCCCTAAACAGTAGTGGGACAAAGATCGAGGGCAAATTTTGTCTCCCTAAAAAGTAGTGGAATATGATTTAAGCCACCATCCTATCCCCCTGACCAGCAGTGGAATAGGCTAAAGATCGCAATTATTGTTTCCCTAAAGATACAACGAAACAAGTTAAAATTATCAATTCTCACTTCCTTGAAATTCCAGCGAAGAAGGTTGAGGCTACAAATCCGTTTTCCTTGAAATCACAGTGGAGCAAGTTAAAAGTAAACAGATTTCATCCCCTTGAACTTGCAGCAGGAGCAATTGAAGCTACAGGTCCTATCTCGCTGAAGTACCGGTGGAGTGGATCAAAGTAACAAGGTGCAATGGACTGGAATAAAGCTACTTAACAGATAGGAGCACCAAAAGAAGTCAGGACTCGGCAAGACCGGGCAAAATTGGTCTTTCTTAAAAAGTCTTTGCTTCATTCCCGTTACATTGCCCGGGCCCAATAAAGACCCAAAAACAACACTAAACCCATTAAACAGCCCACTTAACCCAAAAAAACATAAATCAATTAGCCCAAACCCAATGATAAAATTAAAAAACAAAAAAACAACAAAGTGAACCTTAGGTGTGCCGCACCTAGGGTCTTCTGACATCTGGCACCCATCACATCTACCGCTTGCCACCGCCACTGGTCTCCACCGCCCTTGCCACTTGCGCCTGCAAACATTAAGGAAGAAACGACAACACATTTGTAAAAATTGGCTATAAAAGCCAATTGAAAATCTATTGTAAACGATTCGGATACATCAATAAAAAAAGGAGTACACTTTCAAACAAGCAGAGATTAAACATAAAAAGGCATCAATTAAGCACTAAAAAAACCCCCTAAAAATTAAAAATAGAGGCAAAAGAGGTGATTTTTTTTCCTTTTTTTTTATCATTTTTGAAGCTTTTTTTTCTCTCTTTTTCGACATATATATATGTATATTATTATTTAAGAAAAATTTTTAAAAAAAAAAATTTTACCTTTCGGGGCTCCGACCGCAGTGCACGGTGGTCACTGGCGAAGGACGACGGTGGAGGCGTGGCGGTGACTGGCCGGATCCTCGCCAGAGGCCCTGGTCCCTGCAGAGAAAAATAAAAAGGGGTTAGTTTTTTTTTTTTTTTTTAGAAAGTAGGTGAAAATGAAGATTTTTGGGAAATTTTTGCCTTAAACAGGTCTCCAAAATGACGTCGTTTTGGGCAGGCCTCTCAAGCACCAAAACGACGTCGTTTTGCCTAGGATCCGTGTGTCGACCCGACCTGCCCAGGAGGATCCGCGTGTTTTTGCTTTTGGGGCTAATTGCCCACTAAGTCCTTCTGCATTTTTAGTTTTTTTAAATTAGATTTCCTTTTATTTTAAATTTTACCCAGAAATTTCGCGCAGTTTTAAAATTTAATCCCTATTTAAACGTTGCGTTTAATAACTCGGGTAAATTTCACTTTTCGTCCCTCTACGACGCGCGCGTGTTATAATGTAGTCCTCCCTTCTTTTTTTATTTTCACATTTACCCCCTTTACTTCTATTTTGATTCCAATTTAATCCTTTTTCAATTATTTAGTTACTTTGTTGTTAAATCAATTATTTTTTTATTTTATTTTCTTTACGATTATTTTTATTATCACTAATTATTATCATGCTCATTATTATTACTATATATTATTATTTTATATGTTATTATTATTTATTCATATTCTTTATTCTATTATTATTATTATTATTATTACCCCATTACTACTGTCTTTTTATTTTTCTATATTCATTAATTATTTTCATTATGAATATTATTTCTCTTGTTATTATATCACTATTATTATTTTTATCGCTAGTAACATTATCACTATTTTACTATTACTATCTCTATTGTTTATTTATTTATTTAGTTATTTTATATATTTTATATTTTTATTTTTATTATTTATTATTCGTTTATTACTATTATTATTACATTTTTAAACGGTTTTACCTAATATTTACCCAATTTATTTATTTATTTATTATTGTATTTTTAATTAATTTGTTAATTTTCATTTGTTTACTTACTCGTTTTTTTATAATAGGATTTTTTTTCTTGTTTATTTATTCTTATTTATTCTATCTATTTATCTTATTCTTATTTTTGCTCGTATTATTGTCATTTACATTAATGCATTTACTATTATTCTGCTGTACACATTAGTATTGTAATTGGTTTTTATATTTTATTGTTATATTAACTTTTACCCAATACAAAATTGATTTCTTTCATAAAGGTAATATTCCGTATTTAGAAATTCGAGAGGTCATGCCCTAACGTATTGGGTTTCGATTTTTTCTCGTTTAATCTAAATAACTGAATATCTTTTAAAAACAAATACATGAATTTTAAATGAAAAACTTATTCTCGAGAATACGAGACGTCGTGTCCTAACGCATTGGACGTGACGTTTTGTTAGTTCGAGATGAGATTTTCTAAACCACGGCAATATTCTGTATTTAGAAACTCGAGAAATTGTGCCCTAATGTATTGGGTTTTCGATTTTCTCGTTCATTCTAAATAACCGAATATCTTTTCAAAATTAAATACATGAGTTTCGAATAAAAGGCAAGTTTAGCCTCGAAAGTCGAGGTGTTGTGTCCTACCGTATTAGATATGACACTTTACTTTGAGACGAGACAGCCTTTGGCACACATTTTCTGTAACACCCCCAAACCCGGCCCATAAGTCCTGACCGGATCTTGATCTTCCGCGCCTACGACTGGCGGCGGCACTTCATTTCCTGACCCATGGTCGGACCTACGTTTTAGAAGGCGCCATCCTACCTCTACCGCGTCCCCTAGAACTCATCTCTATCGTCGCGATTTAATCTGATTTAAGAAATTTTATGCATTAGAAATTTTGTTCCACTATTTAATCGCGAGCAAATTTTTATGAGAGAAGGGTATTTTAAAGTAGTTCTTTCGATCACACAAAGTCTCAGTTTAAGTTTGCTACCCTAATTCAAAGAATCACATTTACACACACATTCATTCATCCACAAGAACACATTTCTCCCTCAGTAGAGGCACATTCAGTGGTATCCACCACACACATCCACTATTCGGACCTTTCTGCCCATTTCTACCCCAGGGGTATTTCCGTCATTTTCCTACCGGGTATTTCGGTAATGAACCAAAGTGATTCCAAAAACTTTAATAAGTCAGGATCTTTTTGAAATTCCCAAAATTGAAGAGTATTTTTTTGAAAATTTCGCAAATTGAAGATATAACAGGATTTTAAAAACCAGGGGTATTTTGGTAATTTTTGTCAACCAGGGTAATTTCGTAAATTTCCAAAGTCACGGTATTATTTTGAAATACAGAAAATTGGATACTTTTGCAAAGTAAGAAAATTTTATTAAACTTGGGGTTAAACCAGAAATTTTAAAAGTCAGGGGCATTTTAGTAATTTTCAACATAGGGGTATTTTCGTAAATTCTGCAAATCGGAGTATCTCGATATTTTGAAAACTAAAGATTTTGGTATTTTACAAAGTAAAAATTATTTTAACAAAAGTTGAGGGTAGTGCGGTAATTTTACAACACAGGGGTATTTTTGTAATTTTGCCGCTAGGGGCATTTTGGTAATTTTTTGGAAATCAATGATACTTTTAGAAAAATTTTCACAAGAATCTTTTACTACAGTAAAAAGGGTAATTTAAGGATTTTAAAACTAGGAATTTTATAAAACGGCACGGCTAGTCCCTTTCGGGTTTTAATAATTGGTTTAGCCTATGAACAAGTCCTCTTGGTTAAGGTGAACCGTAGCTGCGCACCAGGTAGGATTCAAGTGGAGAGGAGGTGAGTCACGCGGACTGCTTAAATACCAAGCTCCCACTGAATACCACTCCTAGACATGCGCACACAGGTTGCCACACCTTAACACGGCGACTTACTTCACAGGTTTGTTTAAGAGTCCTTAAGTCTTATGCACATGTTTGAGTAGACTAGCCCTAGGGTTTAACAGATCCTAGTTCACTAATCTACGAGCCCACTAAGTTCATAACAGTTCATATATCAAATTACTTCTCAAGTCTGAAGTACTTACCTAGTGGACTCGGGTCGGAGGTACAGGTGCCATGCCAGAATAACCTGAAAAGTTTCTTAAAAGCCCATATTTTTTGAAAAGCCCATTTTGAAAATGTTGTTGGGCCCAAAACCCTCAAAGTCGAGTTTTGAATCGGGCTCTGATACCAATCTGTAACATCCCCAAACCCGGCCCACAAGTCCCGACCGGATCTGGTTATGTCACTGCGGAAAGACGGTTGAAAATCTTTGACTTTAAATTAAAACGTGAAAATTTGTTAACTCTGAAAATCATGTCCATTTAAAATTTAATAAATAATATAAGCTTGTTGAAAATTTCCGAATTAAAACATTGTTATAAATTACTATAATATGAACCTTTTGTAAAAATATTTCTGAATATGATGTAAACCTCAACAAAATTAAATAGAGTACTTTAAATAAAAAGGGGCCCTTATTACATCAAATAAAATTAATCTAAGTACTCGATAATAAAATGCATAAAGAAAAATATTTAAAACATCCTTTGCATGAAAATCCTCTTCTGTATGGGCTACCTTGTATCCACTCCAACCCGGTCCGATCAACATGTCACCTGCGATGTTTGAAAATAATTGGGTGAGTCATAATGACTCAGTGTGTAAGTTAACCACTGAAATCCACCCACATGCTAGCCACATAATATCCCAATTATCAAATGCAACAAGTAATATATATTCATTTTAACAATTACCACAAACTGGGCTTGGCCCACATTCAAATCATACTCAAATCTTGGCTAGGCCCATTTCTCAATAAACCACATATCAACCGGGCTTGGCCCATTTCCACGTATGTTCCCAAAACATACCTATCCACATGTCATATTGGGCTTGGCCCATTTCCATATTATTACAAAAATAATGCAACATGATTCCCAACCCAAACCTAGGGTCCATCCGCTACACACCCCCTTATCCAGCCTACCACACACCAGGGGACTATCGAGTCACCCTCTCCTTTTTTTCTCCAAAAATGCAACCAATGCCATCCACGATGGAGCACATAGCAACCCATCAAGCCACGATATGGCATAAAGCCGATATCAATCAAGGTAACCACGCGAACTAAATCGCAAAGATCCACAACGCGACCTCAGTCAGCGCCAATCCACGATGTAGCACAAAGCTGACATCAATCCACGTACTCGAAGTACACCCGTACCTTCTTTTCATAACCCACCCATGCACATGCCACATAAAATATAATCGTGATAATGCATGCACATGCTTATTAATATCCATAAACATACTCATAAACAAATAATCACATTGCAACAGGTCCGATACTAACCTGATCATCGCTATACCCTTTAGGGGTATATATGGCACACTTATTACTGCACTTGTTAGTAAAACATATAACACATAAAACCCGGAAACAGTGGGTTAGTTACACACCTTATAACCTGAAGCTCTAAACCCTCAATCCCGACGCTATCGTTTAGCGAGACTACCGCTATCTGCCTATAACTCTCTCCCCATGGTGCCCACACCACAGTGGCCAATCTCATACAGTAAATCGACCTCTTCTTAAACTTGGGATGGGGACTTTCCTTTTCCTTCTAGGATCGGTATTGGCCTCCATCGAAAGTCACTTAATCAGAACCACACGATTAATCAACAAAGTCATAATCTACGATTAACGAATCTAAGTCACTTACTAATCATCCTTACCGAAATAAATTGAGATCCCGAAGGCCTCCCTTTGCTTCTGTCGATTTGCCCTTAAAAAGACCCTTTTACTTGAATCCCAAAACACCAATGGTCTTATGGAATTGCCGAAAATCCCACCACCTTATCTGATGATCTAACCTCGAGAGAAACCCTTCTTAGCTCCCTTGGCGACACCTATGTGCTTTGAAGAGATTCAAGGAGTTTGCCTCAATCACGAACAAAATAGACTCAATGGTGAACAAGATTTGGCTTTAAGCTTGGTGAAATAAAAGAGAAGAATAAAGAGGCTCAAGGTTTCGGCTCAGTCAAGAAAAGAAGAAATAAGGTTGGAAGAATGGAAGTAGGGAAGAGAATGGTGGAAGAAATTCGGCACAAGAGAGAGTGGGATGAGAGAATGTACTTTCGGTTTTGGAGAGTAAAAGAGGAAAAAGGATTTCAAACAGGGTGCTCTCCCTATTTAAAGTATTCGGCCACTACCTATGGCCACTAATTCAATTTGAATTGAATTAGTCCACCACCCTATATTAATCCTTCAAATAGTTGAATTATCCTCACTTAATCCAATAAATAATAATAATCTAATACTTAAAATAACTAGATAAATAAATAAACTACTAATAAAACTTTTATCCAATACCACCACTTTAATAAAAACAAAGCAAAAGACCACCCCTTGGCCGGCCACCAATTCTACTTAAATTCTAATCCAATTTCCTTTCCTTTTTTTTTAAACTCATATTTTATCTCTTTATGAAATCAAAACAATAACCATTATCTCTAACTAATAATAATAATCCTAAAAGATAACTAAGTAGATAAATAAAAAAAATAAAAAAAATAAAAAAAAATAAACTAATAATAATCCTTCTCCCACCGAATTTGAAACATGACCAGCTTATCCATTGAAGACTCCATGTGCCGTCCAACTAGCAAAAAGCCAAAGAAAATAAAATTAAAACCAAATGCAGCCCCCAAGGTTCGAACACAGGACCTTGCTGCTGCACGCCTTGCCCCCAACACCCCAGGCCACTCGGCCTGTTTGATTTTTATGCCATAAAGCCCTAACATTTTATTTTAAACCCTTCTACTCAAGCCCATCACAAGAAAAATATAAAACGCCCAAAATGCTTCTCCAGGCGCTCGAAACCGTGACCTCTCTCCCCTCTAGCGCCTAAGTGGCGCATGAGTGCCACTTTGCCACTGGACTTCCATGTCCATCAACTTGGACATTTAATTTTTAAGGCCTACTTAGCCCAGCCCCTTGACGCAAAAAAATAAAACAAAATTGCTGCCCCATCAACTCGAACCCAGGCCCTCAATGGCGCTATCTCCAGCCCCCTCAAAGCAGCGCATGAAGCCACTTTGCCAAGGCCTTTCTTGTGCCAAAATCATCCAAATAATTTTCTTAAGCCCTCTAAAGCCCAGCTCCATTTCTTAACCCTAAAATTAAAATTTTTCCTAAGCCTTTCCCCTTCATTCCAAGCATTCTTAAACTTCTAAGACACATCCAAAACCCTTCCAACATTTGAATTATACCCAAATTGCCTAGCCCTTAAACCAGGGTGTTACATTTTCAATTTATCCAAGCGATTTTTAAGCATCACAATAAAAGAAGGGTTTGATTCTTTTAATTCTTTCAAGTTTTCAAATCTTCGACACTAAAATATTGATTAATCAACTAGGTACCAATTTTGGGCGTATCGAGTGTGCTAATCCTTCCTCGTGCGTAACCGACTCCCGAACCCATTTTCTGAGTTTTGTAGACCAAAATCATTGTTTTGATAAATCAAACTGTTTACTAAAAGTAATCGTTTTATGAGGTGACCCGATCACACCTCAACAAAAAGGATTGGTGGCGACTCCCGTTTTTTTATTTTCATTTCTAAAATCAAAGTCAACCCGTTTTACAAAAAAATAGTTTCGACAATGGCATAAAAAAATTATTTATTTATTTATTTTATTTTTAGAGTGGTGTCACTTGAAAAACTAACAACACTCAATTCTACTGTAAAAATTAAATTATTTTCATAATTAATTTTGAAGTTAGATATTTTTATAATTTTTTAAATTTATAAGGTTAGAGTTTTAAAAAAGTCAAAATTAAAGCTTAAAAAAATTTACTTACCCACGTGTAAAATTAAAAAAATTATATAGAAATAACCAAAATTCTACATTAGTTTTTCGTTAAAAATCTAAAGACAATTAATTTTTAATAATCAAAATATTTAATTTTAAAAAGTTTAATGACTAAATCGAAAATATTAATAATTGAGTGAACAAAGTCAATTGTTTAATTATCATTACTTTACTTTACTCTTTTTAATAAAATGTTAATGTGAAATGTCATGTTAGTTCCATTATTGATCAAAATCAAACTGATCACTTACTGTTTTTAATGACGAAATGTCTCAATGAGTTTTTTGTCATTGAAAGTTCAATAAAATGTATTTTTTATTTTATAAAAAAAATTTTGCCGTGAGAAAGAAAAAAAGAAAATCTCCAATAGGTGGGTCAATATATGGGGCAAGTATCCAGAAAATACTCAAAAAAATCAAAAATTACCGGAAAGGACAGATTTCAAAAATATTGACCGGAAAGGGCAATTTCTCCCAAAAATGCGTCCACGTCAGCGCGTTTTTGGGGGAAAATGGCCTAAGCGCGTGCCACGGAGAGCGCTTTTGGCCACCTCAGCCAAAACGCTCCCACGAGGACGCTTTTTTGAGGTGGCCAAAAGCGCTCCCCCGTGAACGCGCTTTAGGCCGTGTTTTTAAAAAAAAAATTATTCTCGAATATTTTAAAAATTTACGAGAATAAACCTTTATAAAGGCTCAAAGTGACAACACCATTTTTTTTAAGGTATCATCAATTAATAAAAAAATATAACTTACAAAGGAAATCTTTATATAGACCCAAAGTCTCATTTCCCTTGTTTTCTTGAGTAAAGTGGGATATGAGATATGTGTATTTATAGACTCATGAATAGTTTTGCAGCTTGTTCCTAAACAATGTGGGATTCCTTCCTCTTTTAACTAACAACATAAGAAAACAAGGAACAATGTGGGATGACATGTTGTTAGTTAAAAGAGGAAGGAATCCCACATTGTTTAGGAACAAGCTGCAAAACTATTCATGAGTCTATAAATACACATATCTCATATCTCACTTTACTCAAAAAAACAAGGAAATGAGACTTTAGGGTCTATATAAAGATTTCTTTGTAAGTTATATTTTTATTAATTGATGACACCTTAAAAAAATGATGTTGTCACTTTGAGCCTATTCTCGTAAATTTTTAAAATATTCGAGAATAGTTTTTTTTTAAAATACGGGCTAAAGCGCCACGTGGGGCGCGCTTTGTCACCTCAAAAAAAGCGCCTATGTGGGCGGCGTTTTTTTGAGGTGGACAAAGCGGCGTCCTACGTGGCGCGCTTTAACCCGTTTTTCCCCAAAAACGCGCTGACGTGGACGCGTTTTTGGGAGAAATTGCCCTTTTCGGTCAATATTTTTGAAACTTGTCCTTTCCGGTAATTTTTAATTTTTTTTGGGTATTTTCTGGATATTTGCCCCAATATATGGCTATGAGTTTCTCCTAAAAAAATGTGGGTACAAGGATAAAGAAAGATCCGCTAACATGTAGGCTCAACGTGGGCATGAGTTTTATTAGAAAGAAAATCAATGTGGCTACAATGAAATGTCAAATCATGAAAAGCACAATACCTAATTGCGTTTGAAAATACGAGTAATTGAAAAACTAGGAGAAACGTGAAGCAATCCAAGGGCAGAGACTACAACGAATATACCAACTAATGCTTAAGCTTTTTTCTTCTTTTTTTTGGGTAAATAAAGAAAACTATCCAATACGAACCCAAATAAATTAATTAAAGAAATAGATTGAAGCTTCTTCCAATATGCAATATGCATCCAAATTAAAGCTTCTTCCTTAATTGTTTTATAAGCACTAGATACCGTTTGGTTGGTGGGAAAGTCGAGGGAAAACTTAGAAAATGAAGGGAAAATTACCCAAGAAAAGAAAAAGGAAATGTTCAATTTTTGTTGACCATTGAAAATGATTTACCTCGTATTCTAATATAAATTTTACATTTGTTTTTCGTTTTCAATTTTTATCTTTTTCCTATTGTGCCTAAAAACCATTGAATTTTCTATTTCGTTTTGCTCGAAACCCATTAAGGTCTAGGAATTTAAATACATAATGCAAATAATTTGGTTAAAATAGTTTACGAAAGTTGTAAATTTAGTCATTATGTAAATTTAGTCATTATGTTTTAATTTTATTATTTTTAGTTTTTATACTTTTTAAATTTTAATTTTCATTAAACAAAATCTATTAAATTAAGTTATGCTATTTTCAAAATATGACACAATAAACATATCATTATATATGTAATATCATGTCGACTTGTTATTTTTATATATTACTCACAAAAAATTCCAATTAATGAATTAATAATTATCATTTGCATCAAAAATAAAATTTTAAATATTAAAAAGTATAAACGTAAAATGATTGAAGAACATTAATTAAATCTACAGCCATATACAAAATATATAATTGATAGTTAAATTTAACTAAATGGATTCAATTATTACTCTTTAAGACTAGCATTAAAAATATAAAATGATAAATTCAAATAAAATAAAAACTTAAATTAATTAAATTAATTAAATGAAACCATGTGACTAAATCCTGAACAATATAGAATTTTATAGGCGATTTCGCTTTCAGACAGTCTGGCTAATGCTTAGTTTGGATGGCGGTGTGTTTACCTCCGGTGAGGTTAAAAAAACTGTGGCGGTGAGATTAATTACTGTAGCGGTGAGATTGGATACTATAGAGGTGAGATTAGAAACAATTATGGGGTGTGTGTTTGGATTTACACGCAGCTGTAGCGGTAAGGTGAGAATATAAAATGATTATTAAGGGCATTAGATTAGAAATGACAATGTATTTATGTTATATTATTTAATATAAAACATAAATTAAAATTATATTTTTTATAAAATGATATATAATATATTAAAATCATATACAATAAAATTTAAATATTTTTAAATTATATTCATAATAAAATATCAAAATATTTTTACAAATTATATTTAAATCAAATAATAAAATATAAATTAAATTGTATTTATACTAAATTTATAAATTTATTGAAAATTAATTTATATTAAATAATGACATATTAAACTTATGTTATGTGTATTAAATAAAATAAATAACAAAGGAAGAGTTGGAGGGGTAAAATAATAATTACCCTTATTTTTGGACTTCCAAATCAGTCCACTAGAGCTTTTAACTCCAGCCAATATTTTGGGTTACAATGATGTGAGAAATGCTCACTGGTGTGCTTGCCAAACACCACAACTGGAGCTGCATTTCAGTTCAATTTTTTTTTATTCTTTAAATCTCACTACACTGGAACTTACTGGTGATCCAAAGGGCCCTAAGTATGATTTCATGACCGAACTGTCAGAACAATTATTTGAAGAACAAAAAAAAAGTAAGTTTATCTATTATCTTTATTTAATTGGATAAAATAAAAGAAAAAAATACTTTTATATGACCTATTTAAACAAAATAAGGTAAACCACTCTTTAAAAATACAATCTCTAAAAAGCTTCCTCACTTAAAAAAAAATATGATTATTTGATGGTCAAATGGTTTTTTTAGAAAATAATAACAAATTGCAATTACATCAAATAACATTTAATTTTGTGAAAAGTTGTTATAATTAACTAATAATAATCCTTGAATTGTAGAAAGAGTTATAGGCTGTTGAAGCAGTTAGAATAGTTAGTTTTTCTGTTATGAATTAGTTGAGCATGAGTTGTATAAATATTTAATAATTGTAACCTTATGATTCATGAGAATACAGATACATTATTTACACTTTCTGACATGAATAGATAATTACGGTTCATCAAACACACATAAATTCATAAATCCAAAATTCACGTACTCAGCTGCCTTTGGATGCTCAGTTGAGCATCGTTCAGTGCGTTTAGTCCCCTTTTTCTCTCTATTGTTGTGCAAAATAGTGTTTGGATCACTTGTGGTGAGTTTCAGTTAATTCTTTGTATCGTACTAAACTTCCTAATTTTCCTCGATGAAAACGCTTCAATTGAGAAAAGCCTCTATAGTGGCAATGTATTTTTCCTATACTAACCCTCACCCTTTTTATTAAAAAGAAAAATTGCCAGCTCTCTTTAGTCTTTTCAGTTTCTAGGTATAGGCATATTGAGCTTGAGTTTTTTTTTCCTTCAATTAATTAAGTAAATATATAAAATTTGATCCAAGTATAATATTAATTGTTTGAGAAAATTATATTTTTCATTCTTATAAAAAAATTAATTATAAAAAAATTAAAAAAATTATCATTTTATCTAATAAATAATTTAAATTGATTATGTAATTAATTAAAATATTTATAATAAAATATCGGAAGATACATTTTAATATTTTATTAAATGAATTTATAAATTAACATATTTTTAATAATTTCGTAAAAGTAAAATAATTTTAAAAACTTCTATTAATAATTTCTAATCTAATGCCCTTAATAGTCATTTTTTATTCTCACCTTACCATTACAGTTACATTTGAATCCAAACACCCACCCACCGCTATTTCTAATCTCATCGCTATAGTATCCAATCTCACCACTATAGTAACTAATCTCACCACCACCACTGTTTTTAGCCTCACCGGATGTAAACGCACCGGCCATCCAAACTAAGCCTTAGTGTCATATCCCAAAAATCGGGGGTTAGTAGAATCAGGTTTGTGAACCAAGAGAGAGTGGTCACACCCTAATTTTTGAGGTTTTTGTGCATTTTTAGGAAATAAAATGAGTTACTGGCATGTTGATTAAGTGTTGCTGAAATTGTCCTTGAAACCCAAGTTTAAATTTCTTATTTAGCCTAGTGGTTAAGAGAAAATAAGGAGACAGTGTAATTCGTTTAGAAACTCGAGTTCGATTCCCTTCCCTTGCAAAATAGCTTAATTTTGCTAATTTTTCACCTCCCCCTATTTATTTTTAACATAGGTATAAATATCACTTTTTCACCTTTTTTTTAGCCTTAAGTCAATTTTTCTCCTACCCTAGTCGTTCTCCTTTTCTGACTTATTTTTCTTTCAAAGTTTCTTCATTTCTCTAAGATTTCATCACAGTTGTGCCGCCCCATTTGTTAGAGTTTTTATTTTTGTTTTGCCATCCACCTTATTGAACGTCTAAACCTCCTAAACCAACTCTATTTTCTGCCCCAAACTTCCCTTTTTGTAGCTCCTAACGGCCACTATTACTGTTTACTGTCATCCCATCTCCCTTGCTCGTATCAATGCTAGTAAGCCTATTTTTTCTTTCTCTGTTGTGCTTTGTGTGTCAATTTTTGGTTGCTGTTTTTACAGCCAATAAATCATCATTCTAGCCCTTAAAATTATTCTTTTTGGCTGTCCAAATATCCCTCCTTGTGCCGCCTTGAATCTACCTTTTCTATCACCTCAAGTGGTGTTGCCACCCTCTTAGTAATTGTTTTGGGATTGTTGTTTCTCTTCATTTGTCGCCCCTGTAACACCCCCTACCTGGCCCGATCGTTGGACCCGAGGAAAGAAAAGCTACAGTAACATTCAACAATTAGTAATCACAATAGTAAACAATACGTACTAATAGATAATTGATATTTTGTATACTGAAACGTATTAAATTTTAAAAGAAAATTCTAAAAGTATCTAGTGGTAAAATCAAAGCTCGAAATAGGACTTATCAGAAAGAAAATTTAAAATTTAAAGTTACAAGTGAAAATCCAAAGTTGGTATCGATGCCAAATCAATACCTTTCTAAAAATCGATACCAAAACCAAATACTATTTTCTTTGCAAATTAATGGTATCGATACTTATTATAGGGTATTGATATTTTATGAAAAACTATCGATACTCAAATAAAAATTGTAATCAAGTTAGTATTCTATTTATTTTGAAAACTATTAATATGGTCAAGTATCAATACCAAATGCCAAAGTATTGATACTTGTGTTAAAAATGGTAAAACTTCATCTTTGAAAGTTTAATTCATGCCAAAATTAACCTATCTTACAATAGACAATAAAATCACCTATCCAAACACCAAAAAGACTAACCAATGTGTTCTCATTGACACCACAATTCAATATCCAAACTAAAATAACATTTCAAAGCAAGGTAATTGCATTCAAATTACTCAAACATCATTAACAATTCATACTAAAACACCACCCTTTCCAATCTATAATTCAAATTTGCCATATTCACACGCTTTCATCAGACTTAAATCAAATATACCAAACAAGTTCCAAACATATACATATACCAAACCAAAACATATTCATATAGACTCAAAATCTACTTAAAGATAAGCATCATTCAAATTTTACACACTTCACTAATAACCAACATCACTTCAATTCACCTATTACATGCCATATAATCCAAAGATGAACATTCAAAAACTACCAAAAGTTTCCGGATAGTGTGATTCTTTGAATTGGTCAGATTGCCTGTTTCCTAAAAAACGTATATACAAGAGAATAAGAGAAAAGATACAAGTAAGCTTAATTGAGCTTAGTAAGTTCAATGGTTTAAACAATAAACTTACCAAATAAACATATCTAATACATAATACATAATACATAATATAAACCATAATCTTGTCAATCACAATCAAATAACATGTGAGCTTTATGATTAAATGCAAATGATACAATTCAATCAATTATAGTATACAAATGACGACATGCTCGATGAACATTATTGTAACAGCCCGTTTTTTGTCAAATCAGAATAGTGGTTTCGGGACCACAAATACGAGATCAAAATATTTATTTTATTATTATTTTAATGTTTACATCATGATTAAATGTTGGTGTGAAAATTTCGTTAAGAAATTTTATCGTTTGATTAGTCAATTTGATAGAAAGGACTAAATTGTGTAAAGTGTAAAAGTTGTGTTCTATTAGCTAAAGGTGTTTAATAGCTATAGAACCTTAAAGTTAAGGTCCTTATGCAGTAAATATATCATTGGTTGTTTAAATGGACATTATCAATGAAATTATAAAGGTTAAAACTTAAGGTTAAATTAGTAATTAAGTTAATAAGTATAATAAAACAAAAAGAAATTAAGGTGTCATCTTCCTTAATGAGAGAAACCACCGAAATTAGGGATTGAAATCACCATTTCAAAGCTTGGGACTTTCGGCCATGGTATATTGAGCATGTAAGTCCATTTTTTATCTAGTTTTTAATTATTTCTATGTTTTTGTGATCGTTGCAACTAGTACTAGCTAGCCCAGGGACTATTTTGCAAAATTGTTAAATATTTTGAATAATTCCATTGATGAATAAGCATTTTTTTGAATTTTCTTGATAGATTATAAATGTTTGTTAATAGATATACAAGTTTTGTTAAGTGATTTTGAGTAAAAATGCAAATTAGGGATTGAATTGAGAAATGTTGAAAATTTATTGTTAAAATGTGAAATAAATGAAAAACATGGGCTTATAGGGGCATAATAGTAATTTGGATAACATGGGTATATTTGGAATTTCATTAATTTGTGATTTTATGAAATAAGGACCAAATTGTGAAAAATGTGAAATATTAGGGGTAAAAGTGTAAATGTGTTTTAAAGTGTGTTTTGGACTAAATTGAACTGAGAGATGATGAAATAAGTTAATTTTGATTATATTTAGATCAAGATAGGAGAAATGCGGACTTGGATCGGGGAAAAGATAAAGTTATCGACTAATCGACTCATTTTGTCGTTTACACATCTGAGGTAAGTTCGTATGTGATAAATTTCAATATGAATGTATTTTATATGCTTTGATATTGCATGAATTGCAAATATGAGACTATGGATATGAACGATAGTGATTCGACGACGATTCGACATTCGAAATCCCGGTTGAACATTAGGAATAGTTGAGGATGCTAGTAACATGTCATTAGGGGATAGAGTGAGTTGGCTTTGGGCCATGATATAGCATTTCGGGTGCGAGATAAACCGATTTGGATTTGGGGCTATACATATCGGCTGATTTGGCTTCGGGCCATGATATCAGTATTTCAGTTAAGTTACCTTGATTTGGCTTCGGGCCATGGTATAGGTAATTATTGTGTGAGACCCTTGAGTATCCGACTTCTATTCTGAACAGGTCAACAGGTAAATGAAAGATGAGAATATGTATGAGAATTGTATGAGATGGTACAGGTATGTGTATAAACTATTTTAGTAATTGAGAAAATGATGATGAAAGTATATAGTTTTGTGAATGAGTATTTGAAAGGTTTGTTAGCTAATATAAGCTACATATTGTTGTATTCAAATTATTGAATTATATTTATGTGATTATATTAAGTTTATTTCATACGATCTTACTAATATTTATAGCTTACTTTGTGTATTTTCTCATGTTTTATAGTGATATCGAAGCTAGCTAGGATTCGGGGATCGTCGAAGATCATTTCACACTACCACCTATCACTTGGTACGTTTGAACTTTGGTATTTTAAGTATATGGCATGTATAGGTATTTTGAGTCATTTTGATTATGGGTTGATAGTGATTTTGGTTATTGGTAATGGCTTGTAATAATATATGTCTTGGTTTGTAAATATGGCCATAAATGTTGACTTGGTTTGGTGGATTTGGCTACGTGCATATATGTGTATATATGGCTAATATTTTGAGTTCATGGATGAATATGTGAATGGCTTATATTATGAGGTTTGTGGAATTGATAACATGCTTGTGAAATGGTATAAAATGATGTATGATTGGTAAAGGTTTAACTAGTTGATTGGTGTATATATTTTGGTATGTTTTGATTGAGAAAAAAAAAATAAGTTATAAGCATGTTAGTTATTAGTAATTGAAATGGTATGAAATTGTATTGAATGTGGCTAGAATAGATGTTCAATTTTGCTATGAATTGGTATCATTTGGGTTGTTTAGGTACATGAGATTGTGCGTGGCAAATTGGCTTGGTAAATAGCCTATTTTTGTCCACACAAGTAGAGACACGGGCATGTGTCTCAGCCGTGCGCGACACACGGTCATGATACACGACCGTGTGTCCCTTGGTGTTGAAATTGAAATGAAGTCAATATGCTCCACATGGTCTCACACACGGGCGTGTGATCGGCCGTGTGGTACAAGTCAGTATACCCCCTAATTGGCACACGGCCTAGCAGACGGGCGTGTGACTTGACCATGTTGCATAAGTCAGTATACCCTACAGGTTTGACACGGCCTGGGACATGGGCGTGTGTGGCCACTTCGAAGGGCACATGGGCTAGACACATAGGCGTGCGGTTGGTCGTGTGACCCAAGTCAGTAAGCTCACTTGTTTGGACACGGGGCAGGACATGGGCTGGAACATGGCCATGTGTTCCCATTTCGAATGTCCACACGACCTATGACACGGGCGTGTCTAGTGGCCGTGTGAGACACATGACCTGGCCACACGGGCATGTGTCCCCTATTTTGAGAAAAATTTTCAAAGTTTCGTAAAAGTTACTTGAGTTGTCAATTTAGTCCTTAACCACTCCTAAAGCATGTTTAGGTCCTCGTAGGCTCGTAATAGGGACATATTGATTGAGATTGAATGATAATTGTTTGTATTGATTAATTGTATGAGAAAAGTATGTTTAAAATGTGTTGTAAGTCCGGTAATGCTCGGTAACTCTATTCTGGGGTTGAATACGGGTGAGGGGTGGTATAGTAATAATAGATTCAGATACACAGTTAATCATCTAGAACACATCAAATCGTACAAATAAGCTAACCATTTGAGAACACATATGGGCACCAAGTGTCAAGCCCGAAAGCTTTACATCCGCCCCCAAAACACACCTAAATCACTATAATATAACACGATAGTTTACAACAAATGCTGAACTTCGGTATATTCAATAAACAAGAATAAATAAAAAATTAGGTATATTCAATAAACAAGAATAAATAAAAAATCATCATCTCAACACCAATTAATCTCGTACAGTACGTAATATAGCCTATTGGCATGCTAATTATATCCTATCTTATGTTCATCAGCTCAATTAATTATCGAATAAGAACACTTAATATAATTATTTTCTCAAATCAATCCACTTAATATAACTCAACACTTTCAATACCTTTAACAATTTCAATTCATAAATAATAAAGTATTTTAAATTACACAATAATTAAACCGTACGAACTTACTAGGGCCAAATTATAGAAACAACAAAAGTTCAGGGACTAATCAACAACATTCCCTTTTCCACAATTATCAACTTGCTTTTGATTTATAATATAATTTATTTCAATTATTAGCCTCAATTTCATATTCTATTCAATTTGATACATATAATTCCTTATTTACAATTTTACACATTTGTCTCAAAATTTTACATTTTATTCAATTTAGTCCTCAATATTAAAACGAATCTATTTTCACAATTAGTCATTAACCCTTGTGCCAAATTCATCTGCATCCTTAAAAAAAATCCACATATACTAAATTTTTTTGAAGAAAAACATTTTTATTTTAAATTAAATCCCTAAACTTAAAAATAATACAAAATCACTTAACAAAATATTTCTATTAAACATCTAAACATCATATTCTACCATTAACTTCAAGAACACCTCAAAAATAATCAATGGTTTCTTCCACAACATATAATAATTTTACAAATTAACCCCGAACTAATTAGATTAAGTTAAAACGACCCCAAAAATACAAAATTCATAAAAAAAACAGATGGAAAATATACTCACATGCAAAGATACTATATGCCGAAAATAAGAAGAAAAGATATAGGGATTTGTTTTGTTTTTACTTAACTTAAGTTTTATTATCTATATACAATTTTGCCTTTAAATTAAACATTACATTTAGCCAAAAATTTAACCTTAAACGCCCACCATCATTATAATAGGTATTTTTATCATTTAAGGCCACTGCTTTATCATTTCATAGTGATTTAATACTTTTAATTAACTATATCTAACTTTCGTAGCTTTTACAATTTAATCCTTTTTCATTAATTAACTATCTAAACAATAAAATTTCTTAACCAAACTTTAATACGACATTAATGATTTCATAAACATTAAATAATTAATATTTATAGATTGACATATCGGAGTTGTGGTCTCGAAACCACTATTTCTGACACCACTGGAAAACGGGTTGTTACAGTCCATACTATTGTAAGTTTTTGGATTTTTCCCTCTATTTGGATTCGATTTAGACATTCCTAATTGAGTAATTAACTAAGACGTAATCTGACAACTCAGATCAGGGTAATGGGTAGTGCAAAGTGCAAACTTGTGCGAGATCTTGCACTGTTTCGCTTTGTTAATAATTTATGCTTTGGCCGATTGCTTTAAAGTCTGAATGGGGGTTTTGGTTATTGATTTTTGGGCATTAATTATGTTTAGGTACTGATTTAAACATATTGAATCAGTAGTGCCTACAGATCTTGTTCGTGCATACATTTCGCATCAAATCAGTATAAGTAGCCAAGATGATTCAAATATGAAAATTATTATGGTACACTGATTTGATTGATCCTTTAAGATGGTGTTTTAAGGTTGATTTGGTAGCGTTTTAACTTGATAAATATTTTATTTTAATTTAGGTTCAGTTTAAGTCTAAAGGAGGATCGCGAGTTTCACAAGTAGTGTTATGGTTGTGCGAAAGTAAGGTGTGGGTTCTAACCTATAAAATTTAAATGTTAAATAATAATTTTAATACTTATAAAAATGGTTAAGCTTACAGGTTGGACTTACTTAAATGACTAAGTAAGTGATTTTAAGGTGGCCGAATTAGGTACATTTCGAGCCCTAGTTAAATGGCATGTTTGCAAGGTTGCATGAGCGATTGAATGTTTGAATGTCTAGTATTGGTAAGAATTAATATGAATTGTTTTGTGATATATAATGTATGTTGGTTGTATGAGTAGCATGTAGTGGAATGAAAATGAAATGTATGTTTGGGTAAAAGGCTGTGAAATATACCGTATGAAAGACTACTACACATACATTGGAAAATTGTTTATGAATGATAATGAAACTATGGCATATTGGAATGTCATCTTATTGATGGTAAAACTAAATAATTGATAAGTGTTATTATCGAACGGAAGTGAATGCTATCATGAGAGCATGTAAAACATGCTATTGAAATGGGAATGTAATGGAAACATAATTTTGATTGAAATTCGTATGACATATTGTATGTGCATTGGGTGAGATTTTGTGGATGACGAAGGAATTCCGTGGAGTAATGGCGGCATATTAAGTCCGTATATATGTTTTTAGTGCTATATCACATTTATTTCTGAATGGTAGTATATATGCATTACGTATAATGGTGGTTTAACCACATTAAGCTCAGCTCGGAATGAATGGAGTTTGGCAGACGAGTTTTGGGAAACTTGTGGTGTGTAGTGGATAGTTGGGGTAGGAAATCATTATGCATTATGCTATGTCCATGACACTTTTGAATGGTAATGTTTATGCAATGTTTGTGTTACAATGTTATTAATGGTGAATGATATTTGAATGAATATATTTTAATGTGCTAATTGTTTAGACTCACACTGAGCTAGTTAGCTCACCCCATAGTTTCAACAGTCTCAGGTAATACTCAAGACTAGGATTGGACATGACATGAGAACATATGACGGTCTTCAAACTTATAAATTATTTTGCTTAAAGTTTTTCCTAAATTTATTTGGTTTTTTTACTGTAAATTTATTTGGTCATTGGTTTGGGTTTTTCTTTTTTTTGGGGGGGGGTTATGCACGAATTCTCATCTCATTTATTGGATTTAGATACTTATTTTGAAACTGGACAGGGCATGTTACTCGACTTAGATTAAAGTCATTGTATTTTTTTCCTCTGTAAAATCCATACTTGAATTTTTGAAACGTAATTTATAAGTCAAATATGTTTCCAAAATAAATAAGAACTTTTGTTTAATTTGATCTTATTTTAAACTCAGTAACATTAACATTAAAATAAAATAAAAGCCACTATGATTTTTTGAAAATAAGAGAACACTTCAAAAATAAATTTATGAAGGTTTGGTCGTTTCTACTTGGCCACTTTGGTGGTCAATGTGATATCTAGGCTAAAGTTTGAGAGGTTACACTTAGCCATATGATCTGCAACTTCATTATGCACCCTTGGAACATGATGAACACGTACCTTTCAATTCCTACCTAAGAAAAAATGAAATAAACGTTGCTCAACCATCGAAAAGCATTGTCATATTCCAACTCAACATGTCTTAATTCTTTTTCCCATGCTAAGAGGAGACCCTTTAAAACAACTTTAGCTTCAATTTTAAAAGGAGTCTTGTAACACCGCAAAACCCAGCCCAGAAGTTTCAACTGGATTCTGGAGGTCACATTGATTGTCAAAATACATGGCAGTCAAAACAAGATATCATTCAAATTTCTTAAAATTTTTTGTAAACCTCTTTGCTTGAAGTCAACAGAAATTTAGTAATAAACTTTTCTTAGGTTTTGCACATGGTTGTCCATTAGACATAGAAATGGAGTTAAATCCATATCAAATTTTCTTTATTAGGTTTGCAAGTATTTTAGATTTTGCTAATCATTATTCGAAATCTCAAAAGAAATAGAGTTTCATTGCCAGATTAAACATAACATATGGGTGGTTTGACCACCGATTCAATCCAGATCAGTTCTTACATTTCATACCCCCACCACATGCAGTTTTAGAATAGATATCAGATGCACATATATATATCACGGTTGCGATTACAGTCACACATTTTAATATAACTAAATGCCAATATCAGTAATATCTATCTTATTCCAATGTCCAAGATTATCTAACATTCATCATAAATAAGTTCATACAACTCGATTCAATTCATAAGACGATTTACCCCCGTCTTGCACGTGTGACTTTAATATGAATTCAGTGAGTTACACGGCCTAGAAACATGCCCGTGTGTCTCACCCGTGAGACTCTAATATGAACTCAGTGAGTTACACGGCCTAGACACACGCCTATGTGTCTCACCCGTGTAACTCTAATATGAACTCACTGTGTTACACGGCCTAGACACAGGCCCATCTATCTCACCCGTATGATTTTTGTATCTTATTTTCCACACACGGCCTCTCACACGCTCGTGTGATTTGCTCGTTTGTTTCTGAATCTGAAGTCATAAAGTTACATGGTCCACCACAGGGCCAGCACACACGCGCGTGTGGCCACCCGTGTACCGTCGATAGTCCCGATTCTAGTGAAGAAAAATGTAGAAAAAAGAAGGGTTACGATACCCACCTGATGTAGATTGAACGTAGAAGCAACAGAGACACTCCAAAACCTAAAAACAGCCAACAATTGTCTAGTTATATAACTTAATCGAATTTGCATGACTAATTAAACAATCAACCAAACATGTCGAAAACCTCGATGAAAACCTCGAGCAAACCCTAACTCAAAACAACCATTACCTTTGCACGATAGAGAAAATTCACGAGCCTAAACGTTTAGGGAATAAGTTTCCTTGGGACCTTCTCCAAACGAACATCAATTGAATGTTTAGACAGAGAAATTAAGCAATTTACTTAGGAAACCAAATTTGATCAAAAACAATGAAAAACAAACGGCAATGAATTTTAACAAAATTTTAACATCGAAACTTACTAAATTGACTTCTAGTGAAAGAATAACTGAAAATGGAACTCTTACGTCTACATCAGAAAAATTGACCAGCAGAATTTGGGAATTAAGTAACTAACATTTGAGAAGAAGAAAAAATAAAAATAAAATAAAATAGAAGAAAAGGAAATGAAGGAAGAAGGGAGAGTTATTTAAAAGAATAAAGAGATTATCTAAAAATATAAAAAAAACAAAAACTAACTAATCCCACAAAGTAACCAAAAACATATTGCCGCTTCGCTTACGTAAAGACTCAAACACAGGACCAAACAATAGATATATGTTTAACCAGTGAACCAGCATACTCATTCTTGACATAAAAGACACGGAATTAAACTTTAATGAAGTAACCTAAGCTAAGGTTCAAATAAAGAAATTAACAAATTCCAAAATTAACGCGACTCAAACCTCAAATCATAAGTAAGCAAAAAGAACACATAACCACAGAAGCAGACATACATTCATTGACACAACTTAACATGAAAACTCAAATTTTGGGGCGTTTCAGCTCGTGTGCGGCACACGCCTGAGTTGTTCATAAACTACCCTAAAATCTACTGCAAAGCACGAAATTTAATAGCAAGTCAACCTCTAATTACACGTGCTTAAGAAACACACCTAAAAGACTATTCCCACGCACTTACGACCAACCGAAGCACATCAATTAAACCGATCTGAAAACCACATACCCAAGTAGCACCAACATCTCTAATCAATCCTCCTATCAATGCAAACAAACCATTCCTCGACACAGTCGCATCTATGTTAAGTTCCATCCATCCTCTCTCTGGTGGCGACCAATGGGACCTCATAACCAATGGATTTGGAGTAACCAATTTTGAACCAGTTTGATTATAACTTCTTGCCCAAGTAAACCTTGTATCCACTAGGTCTTGCATACTATTTTTCCATAATAACCAACATAAAATGGATAACAAATTTTGCCAAGCAAGATCATCTCTGCCACACTTCCCTTCATCCCGTAGATTCCAAACTAGCCATACTTGAAGTGACATAGAGAAAAACATACCATGCGCATAGTGCGAGACTACTTTTCACCAAACAAATTTTGTGAACGAACAATCCCGAATAACATGCAAACTCGATTCTAAAACATTTTCACACCTCATACAATGTCTTTCGTTAGACATATGCCCCCCTTCCCTCTCTTCATTTGTCATTAATCTGTTCTGTCATAAAAGCCATATAAAGACCCGCACCCTTTGAGGAGCTTTAGACTTCCAAATCGAGTTCCAAATTTTAGAAGACTCAGAACTGATGAAGATTCCTGTAAGTCTCAGAACTGGAAAAATTATCTTTTGCTATCCATTTCCAATCTAATTGATTCGGTCTAGCCTCAGTAGATGGTGGTAAGATAGACGCAATATGTGCAAGGACATTGTCAGACACCAAATAACTTATTTTGGTAAAGAATATATAAAGAACATGTATTAAATAACAAATTTATCATTAGATTAAAATTATATATTTTATTATATTATTTTAATATATTGATTTTTTTATAAATTAATTATATTTATTAATAAAATGTATTATGATAGTAAATTATTTTAAATACATTTAGAATTCTTATAAATTAAACTTTAAAATTTCGGCAAAAAATATTAAAAGACAATTGTGATAATTATAATGAGAATTTTTAAATTGAGAACAATGAGAATCAAAATGACTTTAGCTATTAGATCAAAATAAATTATTTTAAGCTCTAGATTTTGTATTTAACTTACCTCATTAAAATAAAAACAACACCACCTAATATTTTCTTTTTTATTTTCTTCTATTCATCGTAGAATTAGTCTTAAAGTTTAAAAAAGGGATAATTTTAATTTCAATTTTAATTTTTTTGGAGAAAAAAATTGAAATAGAAATTAAAAGATTAGGGTTATTAAGATTAACCAATTTAGGTATTAGGTATTTGTTTTCTTGATTGAGAAACTTGGTAGACCATTTCACTTTAAAAATTTTGAGACTTTTTACAATTGGGCGACCAACAAGTGTTGAATCCAGTGGTAAAACACATTGCACTCTTAAGGGAGAATGCAAGTTGAAACCTTGAAGACGATATTGTTGGGAGGGCCAGCCACAAACCCCAAACATGGATTGTAAAACGGACATTAAGAGTACCCAATAATTAAAATCTTGATGCATACGTGTCCAAAATACATAGCCTTTTACATTTTTTTTGAGACTATAATAATCAATTTTCAATTTTAGTCCCCTATATATATTTGGCTTTATACTTTAATTTTTGACATAATTTGGTATTTCAACTTTTTTTAATATCGTTGGTTAGTCTAAATGCTTTATTTTGATTAAAATATTGACGTAAACTTTTAAAAATTGTCAACATTGTTAAAATTCTTAGTCAAATTTAAAGTCGATTACAATGTCTTTTTTTTTTTTGTTACGTGACTACCGATTACTTTTTTAGTTTCAATAAGTCACATCAACAAATTTAATGATGTGAACAATTGTACATGAATTTTTAAGTATGAATAATAAAATGATTAAATTCCTGAAAATAAAAGTATCAAATTCATATAAATGTAATTTTTTTTATTTCTCAAATTTCTATTATAAAAAATAATTATCAAACATGTTTTTATATTTTCATTATTAAAAACAAATTTTTATTTCTATTTATCGAGTGATTTTTAAATTTTTAATAATTAAAAAAAGGAAATTATTTTATAAAATTAAAAATAAAAATAAAAAATACTTTCTAAAATCAAACAATACATTATTTTTTATAAATCATAAAACCAACTTTCATTCATTAAAAAAAAACCATACTTTTGTGTGATGTTGAAAATTACATTAAATAAAAATGCACGATGTAAAAATGTCTTGATAAAAATATAAATTATTAAGGGTCAAAATTCAAAATTTTGTATTAGAATAATTAAATTGAACCCGTCACTGTTAGCTTTTTTTTTTTAATATTAAAAGCGACAGAGTGGATGTAAGTAATCTCAAATAAAAAAGTAAATTGAGTCAGTCTCAGTCATAAAGGCCGAACTGCTTCATTTGGATTATCCCAGGCTATCGATAAAATTTATAACTATATACTTAGAGTTAGCAAATGAATAATTATAAATATTTTTAGAGTTAGTATATTGATAATATAAATTTTTATTTTATAAGTAATTTTGAAAAATTAGTACGTGTTTGTTTTATATTTTATTATATTTTATAGGACATTTGTTAATATCTTGATTTTGTTTGAAGAATTTAAAGTGGATATATATATATTTTATGTTTAGATTGTGATTTTTACCTTAAAAAACCAAAAGTTAAAATAACATCATTGCTTTCAATTATTAATTAAATCTGTTAAATTTATAAAAGTTAAAACGGTTGAATAATTTGGGTAATCCAAATAACTAATCCATGGCAAAATAAAAATGCTGTCATTCTCGCGCATGCATAAACAATGGGTGGGGTAGTTTATTCATTAGTACCATTCACACTTCATAGCTTTAGATTTCTGGAACTTAGTAAATCATTTTCCAACTTCTATATATGCTGTCATAGGCGTAGTTCTCCAAATAATTCATGTGCCTCGTTTAAGCCCATAAACAATGTCTTCTTCTTCTTCTTCTTCACTGCCGTCGACAAAGCTGCCGGTGAAACCAATTCCCGGTGACTATGGCCCTCATTTCTTTGGTCCAATTCGAGATCGATTAGCATACTTTTACAATGAAGGCAGCGACAAGTTCTTTGCGAATCGAATCCAAAAATACCAATCCACGGTCTTCAAAACTAATATGCCTCCCGGACCTCCAATTGCCTCTTGCTCTCACGTTATTTGTCTTCTCGATGCTATCTCCTTCTCTGTCCTTTTCGACGCTTCGAAAGTCGAAAAACGTGACGTTCTTGACGGCACTTTCTTGCCTTCCCTGGCCTACACCGGTGGCTATCGTGTATGTGCCTACCTCGATCCTTCCGAGCCAAAGCATACATCTTTAAAGTCCTTCTTTTTATCCACTCTCGCAGCCCGTCATCATAAGTTCATACCATTCTTTCAAACAGGCTTGTCAGAGCTTTTTAACGAGCTTGAAGCTCAGATTTCTACCAAAAAAGAAGCTTATTTTAACACCCTGAGCGATACCATGTCATTCAACTACGTTTTTCGCCTGTTCTGTAACAAAATCCCTAGTGAAACAAAGATAGGTTCTCAAGGACCAAAACTTGTTGACAAATGGCTGTTGTTTCAGCTCGCACCACTTGGATCACTAGGGTTATCACCCAAAATTCTAGGTTATTTCGAAGATATTTTGTTACGTACATTTAGTTTCCCATTTTTTCTCGTTAAATCTGATTACAAAAAGTTGTACGATGTGTTTTATGAGTTTGGAAGCTCGGTCTTGGATGAAGCTGAAAATGAGTTTGGGATTGAAAGAGACGAAGCTTGCCATAACCTGATTTTCCTTGCCGGCTTTAATGCTTATGGTGGCATGAAAGTCCTATTCCCAGGGTTGATCAAGTGGGTTGCATTAGCCGGACAAACGTTACACCAGAGACTAGCTGATGAAATCAGGGCCGTCATCAAGGCCGAAGGTGGGATCACTTTATCTGCTTTGAACAAGATGGTTTTGGCCAAATCGGTGGTCTATGAATACCTAAGGATCGATCCACCAGTTCCATTCCAATACGGTAAAGCTAAGGTTGATTTGGTAGTTGAAAGCCACGATGTAGCCTTTGAGATAAAAAAAGGCGAGATGATATTTGGGTATCAGCCATTTGCAACTAAAGATCCTAAGATTTTTGTGAACCCAGAGGAGTTTGTGGCTGATAGATTTGTTGGGGAAGGAGAGAAACTTTTGAAGTATGTATATTGGCCGAATGAGCGTGAGACGGAGGATTCCACAGCGGAGAACAAGGCTTGTGCCGGGAAAAATCTGGTGGTGTTGTTGTGTAGAGTGTTGTTGGTGGAGCTTTTCCTTCGTTATGACACGTTCCAAGTTGAGGCTAGTACGTTTATGTTCGCTCCATCCGTGACGTTCAAGTCTTTAACTAAAGCCTCATCAAGTATTTGACTGCCCATGACTGAAATTTAGTTGTTTGTGAAGGGTGTTTAATTTGATTTACAATCTTGTTCTGTAAATTTCATTTGAAGTCCTTTGGCTTGTGGTGCTAGCAATGGAGAAATTATTAAGCCAAGAAATCATGTGATGGAAAAAAAAAAGAAAAGATATTTGCAACAAGCAAGTGGGCGTGGAATGAGTGACCCAAAATCCTTGTTTCATAAATTTCTTTTCAGCTTTGTGTACAATAAGGATTTATAGAGTTAATAATGATAATAAATGGGAAATGAAAGAAAGAAAGAAAGAAATTTAATTGATGGTTTTTTTTTTTTTTTTTAAATTATAATATGTTATGTTTTTATTCTAACTTTAGTAACAATATGTTACGCTGTTTCGTGTTCTTTTGCGTGTTTTCTTACCTTTTAATTTTTGTAATCTTGTTTATGTTTCTAAGTTTTTATTTTTCAAGTATATGCACGTGTAACCATAGAATTTAACTATTAGAATATAAATAAATTATAAATTGATATATATATAATATAATACGATTATGCATATATTCAAGGTTGCCAATTTTAAGAAGCATGGAAGTAACATTTCCTTGATTTATAAAGAAAATTCAAAAGAGATAAGCTTGGGTCCAGGGGGCTGGCATGTCGTCGGCCCCCGAAAAGGTAAAATTTTTATTTAGGTCTTTTAAATTTCATCCGGCCCCCCTAAAAAATTGTCCTGGCATCGCCCTGTTGGGAATTATAAAAAATCAATTATATTGAAGTATAAAAAATGTCACAATCAGGGGGGCTGGCAGCCGCCCCGCCCCACCTAAAATGTATAATTTAAATTTAGTCCTTTAATTTTTTTTTAAATTTTTAAATTAGTAAAGATAAAATTACACTTTGGCCTCTCTAAAACTATAAAAATTCGATTTAATTCTTTAAAAATTAGAAGATATAGAATATAAAAAATTAAAATTTCATTCGACTCCTAAAAACTTGTTCTGGCTTCGCCCGGGTGACAATGAAATCCTTTAAAACCGATTTAATAATAGAAATATTGAATTACGTGCACCCTTTTCTTAGCTTATAAATAAAGAGTGTGACAACAGAATTAGAATTGGTTGTTGAAGAGCTCAAGCTATATTTTCAAACTATCACATCGGTTTCCTTAGGTTGTTTCTTTTTGTAAAAAATTACAAAATTATTTTTAAAAAAATTAAACAACAGAAATGAATCAGATAAAGGAAAATTTATTATTATTTTGCTTATCGTAAGAATTGATATAAAATTTATTTACATTTTCTTAATAAATTTCATCACAACTAATTTCTTATTTACATGTTACAGCATAAATTAAATTAATATTGCATTCAAAATTGATTAGCTAATGTTTTTTAAGCATTGTTTTAAAACCGACCTTATAAAATATTTAAATTCAATTTTATATAAACATTGACTTATTTAAATAAAATTATATAATAAAAATAATAATAATAATAATAATAATAATTATTATTATTATTATTATTATAGATTACATCTTTTTAATCATTACTAAAAAAGGCATAGTTCAACAAATTTAATTCATATATAATCATTATTATTTTTTCTAAAAACAAAGATATCATAAATTTTATTAAGTTATTATCATCATAACAAAAATATAATAATCTACCTTATTTTATTATTAAAATTCTCTTCAATTCCTTAAAACCAATTATGTATAGATAAAAATAGTATTCTTAAATAAGTCTAACAAGATAATTACATACAAATTAAACATATCATATAGTTATATTATTATTTAAATTAAATTGTTTATTATAATAATAATAAATTATGTATTGCAATTCATTAAAAATGCAGGCTAAATTAGAAGAATAAGCCGAATTCTTTTTACTTTTCCCTTTAGGACATTTTTAAATTTAATTAGGGAAATAGGTTATTTTTAAGAGTGGGAAAGTGAAAACGCGTTCAATTGGGTGTGCTTTCTGCACAGATAGCAGGAAAGCTCGTCCAGCTAGACACGCTTTCCATCAACGGTAAAATGCAACGACTTTTGACTGTTGCCGCGCTAAACGGTAAAAAAAATTAAAATCCCCCAACAGTAATTTTTTTTAACCTATAAATGCCCCCAAATTCCATTTTTTTCATTCACATCCTTCTCTCAAACTCTCTCAAGCTTTTTGTTCGATGTTTATTTATATTTTCATTTAAAAATATTATTTTTTTAATTATATCGTATTTTATTCGTTTGGATCAATTTCTCAAAAATGAATGCCTCTCTAATCCGCTTCGACGACAACGATATTTCTGCCGCCGAATTAACAATGGTAAGACGAAATTTAAAATTTTTTTTATGTTACAAACACTACAGCAAAACAGACTTTTAGCGACGTTTTTTAGGCCTTTAGCAGCGCTTATAAGCGCCACTAATAGTATTTGCTGTGCTTTTAAAAGCGCCACAAAAAACACCGCTAAAACAAACGCCACAAACTTTAGCTGCGTTTATGAGAAAAAAACGCCGCTAAAGATCATGACTTAGCGGCGCTTTTCCAAAAAATGCCGCCAAAGAACATAACCTTTAGCGGCGCTTTTCCAAAAAACACCGCTAAAGAGCATGAAAAATAAAAAAAAAATTAAAATATTATAGAAACGCCACATACTATTAGATGTTCATTTCCAATATACATTTTAATCTGATTGAATAAAGTAAAGCCTATTTTAGGCACTAACTGATTGAATAAAGTAAAACACATTTTACATTTTAATCGGATTAACTTGTTTAAACATGGGATTGCAAATAACATAGTGAAAAACTTGGTGGCAATCCCATGGCCCTATTGAATAAAACCTCAATTGTCACTGGTCCAACATCTAAAATATATCTTATACATTCATCTAGTTTTTCAAAGTGAGCAGAGAAAACTTCCTCTGCCAAATTCTTTATCACCTTTGCCCTTGGATCATAGTTTTGGTATACACGGTGGCCAAAACCAGACATTTTCCGATTCCTGAAGAAATGAATATATATGCAAAAATAAATAAAACAATCACAAGAAAATATAGCACTGCATGTTGAACCTTTAGCTTGAACTAACAGTAAAATTATATATACAATATTCACCTGTTTTTGACACCTTCAATGAACTCTGTTCATCAGAACCACAATCTGTAAAAAAAGCAGTAATATCCCTTCCAGATATGTACACGCAAGAATAGATATTCTGCCTCTGTTCATCAGACTGACTCTCCTGCCATAATGATTAACTGTTTAGGCAAATAAATTTAATTAATGGCAATTTGAGAGGTCAATAATTAATACACGCACCATGGTATGCAATGTAAAATGACCAAAATCCAGAAGAAAATGGCTCTGACATTTGGAAGAGCCACGTGTCCTTAGAGGAATCCTAACTTTTGGAGCATCAAGATCAATGTCCAGAGCAAATCTGAGAAACAAAGCAGAAAAGTAAATAACCATATAAAAGTTATCATGCTTTTTCTCTTAAGTTGAAATTAGGAAAAAGAAATAAAATCCAGCATAGCAATAGTTAAGTTATTTCCCAAGATAACAACTTGAATTCTACCATGCAGAAATTTTTCTGCTGTGTAATCCAAGCTTAAAATCAAGAAAACAAGACGTAACAAACTAATAAGCCAAGCATTGGTCCAAAACATAAACTCAATTATTTACCCTTCACGAAATAATGAACAGAAATTAAGAATGAACCATCCTGCATCTCAAAGTTTGCAGAAAAAAAAATTCAAATGTCAATCCAAGCTTATCAAGGAGAGAGAGAGGGAGAAGGTATGCATAAAAAGGACATGGGGATACTCCACTTTTGGGGGGATTTTAAAAGACCGTTCTGTTTTAGAGTAATAATTATAACTGCACAAAACCTAGTTACCTTCCTTTTCATTATTTGGCTAGTTTAATATTGTTTTATATTTACATATCTTTTTTACCAAACTACACTGACGTTGACTTCATGTCATTTTGAATGCCCAAAGTATTTCAATATATACAGGGTCAACACAACAATACCAAACCATGCATCAATTTAGTTTTCACTTCAATCATATGAACCTTAGCCTCACTTGAATCAAGTTTACATAATGGCATAGCAACCTCCAAGCAACATGAGCTGTACTGACATGAATAACATAGCCAACCCTTAATAAACAATCATTTCATAGACATGTTCCTCAACTTCAAGCCCTTTTCAACAGAATGTATCACCTGCCTTCTGCCCATTGTAGATGTTCCAATTGGTATATCAAATAAGATAACACAACTTAAAACATAATATCAAGGAAAAAAAAAAGCACCAATAAAATAATCAAACAAATGAGATATGAAGAACACAATTGAAAGTAGAAACAAGCATTTAACCTGCTTTGTTCCTCTAACACTGTTTGAAGCTGCTCCTGTGCTCGACGAGTCACTTTTTCAATCTTCGTCTACCATAATTATCAGCACATGAAAAAAAACTTAAAAAAAAAACTTAAAAAAAAAGAAATATATATATCTATATCGGACAGTATGAGTATCCACACAGATACACGAGTACAAGTAAACATAGCACACTAAAAGTATCACAAAATAACATCAGTGATTAAGGACATTAATAGTAACATTAATAGAACATCATGGCTAGCTAGACCTTGCGCTTATTTAAATGTGCAAGCTGTGCGACACCCTTTCATGCCCAATTGCTACAATACCAAAGATATACTTCCAGATAATGTATTTTTATGGAACTGTTTGGTTTTATTTTCATGATAGCACCAAAGTATCTAATTAAAGTAGATGAATTAATGCAAAGAAATAATTAATATGAACCACATAAAATTAAAATATAGTGTGCTCTATAGGCATGAACATATCAAAATGTTAATTCTTGAGCACATTAAGGTGAAATGACATCAGCATTGACCACAAAAGATAAAAGAAAGAAAGAAGCATATGCACAAAGTCACAGGGAAGGAGAATGAGTAGGATGTTGGCAAAAAGAAAGTAATCAGCAATCAAAAAAGCCACACCTCGATTATAATTGGTTTTCAATCTTTCATTGCCTTTTTTAGATCCCCATTCAACCCTAGGAAATAAACAGAACAAAACAAAATCAATAGTAAATATACCTTTACAAAAAAATACAAATAAAACATATGAGAAGCTATTTGGGTCTTATATGTCTCTAGGCAATTATCCTCCTATTTATGACCGATGATTTCCTAAAATCATAAATTTTCTACTAGATCCTTTAAACTTTAAGAAATTTCAAATTAATATAATAGTAAAATTACATTTCAGCCCCTAAAATTTATTATTCATCTCTGGGCCCTTTAAAATAATTTTCCAGCTTTGCCTCTATTTGAATAGCTCTAGTATTATCAAGAGTTTAACTATGTTAGTGTCATCCATCATTTGTAAAGTAACCAAACCTTTTCTTTTTTTGCAAATCAATAAATATTATTTTAAGGATATTTATACTTTTTTATATTTTGATAAATTTAGAAAAAAGACATACAAATAAAAAGAAAAAGAGATTTGACATTATAATTTTCATTATATTTTTACAAATAAGAACAGAGCTTTTACTTTCCATGTATGATATAAATATGGTGAAACAAATAAAAATTGCTTCTAATCATAACTTAACTTCAATTCAAGATAAAATAATCATGTGTTGCAAGATGTTTACTTTATCTACGCAAAATAGCAAATTCACTTACCTGGCATGTAGAAGACAAGAAAGCAAGAATATATAAATCAATTGCGTTAAAAAACTACTTATGTTCAGTGACTAAGTATGACTTTGATCTCATATTTATACTCCTGCTTTTGACAGTCTAGTTCCCCCCTTACGTAGGAAATAAGGGCCAAAGCTATAGGGCGATTTAATCAAATATTCACCATATCATACTGTTTCAACGGCTTAAGAAAACACTAGCATTGTTAACTGAAAAGGGGAAAAAATACTGCAACTGCTAAAATTAGAGATGCATGATACTGTGTAATGCAGAGATTCTCATTGCTAAAAACCACTAGTTGCTAGATAAATATATTTATACCTGATATCAGTGATGAAAAAATAGGTGTGATAGGCAAATGTAAATGTAAACGACTTTCCATCAGTGTTTGTATTTTATAATGCGGGAAGTCAGCATAAAATCACCTGCAGGTCCTAGAGCTACCCTTAACCGAAGCTCATACCTGCACACAATTGCACATCCCTTAGTCCACTTGATAGGGCTTTAGTATCCATCTCACTTGCAGATGACAAAAACTGGAATAGAGGATATATAATTAGGATACCAATTCAGGGACTGTGTTAAATAAATCAAAATTCATATAGAGCAATGCACCTGTGAGACCAGATCTTCGCCTCTTCTTCAGAATGCCTAAGAATTAAGTCGATGAAAGCCCTGCTATTAGTATGTGATGAACATGGTGGGGGATCAGGATCAACACTCCAAAGTTGATTTCTTGCAAATCCATGTTGCTCAAGAGAGTCGAGATTTCCGAACTGCATGGCTAGAATGATTAAATTTGAATCAAAGATATAAAAATTGCAAAAAGGAAAAGATAAAGCTTTAGAGCACATACTTGAGGGAAACAGATTGGTATACCTCCACGAATAGGCTTAGGTGGCTAAACAAGAGCCTGTAGAAAAAACACACGATTAATTGAAAAGCCAACCACAAATAGTTGGTCGATCCATTCAAAGTGCTAGTTCTCTTCCTACATAAAAACCAATATGCATCAATTATTTCAATTAGAAATTCTTTCGTTCTTTAAGAAAAATTAAAAACATTGTCTATATTTAAAGGTAAGTATACAAATGTGGCGGGCATTTTGACACTCCCCTCAAAGAACTCAATCCCCCCTCCCCCCCCCCCAAATAAAAAAACAACTTTTTGAACCCTAACCTCTTCACAACGTAGCATTAGGTTTTAATCAGACACTTGGAAAATACTATAAGTAGAAGTAATTAATCATCAAACTGCACAATCAATGGTAACTTTTAGTAGCATATATTTGCAACGCGGTAAATTTTATTTCATGAACCATTGCGTGCGCATTCTAGGACTATCACGAATGGTGAAGTTTAGAAATTTAGATCATTAGTAGTAGGAGAGAAGGTAACTGAAATTAATTTAAATTCTTAATCTAAATGGTTTCTAACAAGAATAATTCTAAAACAGATACCTTACTACTAAGGAAGAGCAACTCCTCCCGACGTTCATTCTTCCAAGGAAGAGCAATGCACCTGTGGAGGAGGTCCAGAGAGAAGGTGGCGCACATCTTAGCGATCGATGGTGAGAGAGTTCCAGCCAACGAGAGCCTCCGGAGACTTGAGAAATTTTGGGGACTTAGGAAATTTAGGGTTTAGGGAAATAAGATTCGGGGATAGTGAAAAGAGAAAAAACGAGTTCTTTTTTTTATATGAAATTTTGCGGTGTTTTTTAATAAAACGCCAGTATAACTTATTTTTTTCAGCGTTTTTTACAAAAATGTCACTATTACATAATTTTATTTTTTTCATTTTTAACCTATATTTTTCTATGTTTTTTCTTTCAAAATTTTTGTGTTGAGATTATCATTTTTTTAATCTTCTTTTTATTATATTTTGAGTATTGAACTTTTTAACTAAAATATTATATATTAAATTTTAAAATTTTTATTATTAAATCTTAAAAATTAGTTACCATTATCAACTCTTTTAGGATTTTCTTTTTTCTTTCTTTTTACATCAACATTATTCTTTTAAGTATGGTCTGCATTAGTTGTTTAGATTTTTATATAAATGGCATTTAATTATATGTATACACCTACATTTTGATATAGATACCTCTCATAATTATATATGAATTTTGGTGTAATGTGTAATTCTTGATTTGAAATTCTAATTGTGGTTTAAATGTATGGTTGAAACTTTAATTTTGATTTAATCATATACATTATTTTAAAATATAAATACATCAATATATTTTTATATTTAATAAATATAAATTTTTATGTATGCAATATATAAATAAAATTTGATGTTAATTATATCAATAATTGTGTTAATATTTTTACAAGATCTGGATCAAATTAAAGTTCATGTATACAATTGCACTCTAAACCATTGTTCATGTATGCTTTTGGGATTTAACCCATTTTGATATATATTTTTTTAAAATAATAATTTATATTTATCTTATTTTGATTTATATTCTAAAAAAACCAAGATTAATCCTTAACGTTTTTATCAAAGCCTTAAACCCTAAAATCTTAAGTCCTAACATATACCCTAAACCTCAAACCCGTAACCCCTAAACTTATAGACCTTAAACCTTAAATCATTAAACCCTAAAACCCTAAATGCTTGTCATAACTACAGAATCTAACACCAAAACCTTAAAGTTAAACTTACATCGCATTTTAACCTTAAAGTTAAATTTATTTTAAATAATAGTATTTTAATTTTTTAATTTTTAACATATATTTTTCTATGTTTTTACTTTCAATTTTTTTCTACGTGTCATTATTTTTTTTGAAGAATATAAATATTCAATTAAAAATAATTGTATTTAAATTAATATAAATAGTTAGGGTTTAGGGGTTTCGATAAAGCAAAACTTTTAAATAGTTTAGTTATCAATTTGTAACTTTTCATAATTAAGTCAGTTTCAAATAGCAAAATAAAATTAATTTGTAAGTAAAAAATGCAATCTCACCATTTTTATAGCATGTATTTTTATAATTTTTTAATGATTAAATCAACTTTGATATTCTGTCTTCATCCGATAAACCCTAAACCCTAAACTCGTGAAACTTAAACCACACACCCACAAACCCATAAACTCATAAACTCAAGGGATAACCTTAATCCTAAGACTAACCGTAAACCATAAACTCTAAACACTAAATCTTGAAATACTGAACTAAAACCCTAGTCAGCCCATACAAACCACTAAACCCTTAATTATAACCTTAAACCCTAAATTATTTAGATAAATTTTGAATATTATATATTCTTTCAATATTTTAGGAAATTTAAATAACATTTTCAATTTACTAATTAATTTTGTTTCTCTACAGATGCATGGGTTACCAATTTTTTTAATTTTAATATATATAAAGCTTATCTATTATCTCTAAAAATAATTTAAACTATAATATATATAAAGTCTATTTTCTTATAGTGGCTAAACCCTAAATATAAATTTTATAAGGGACAAAAGTAATTAAAATAGAATGCTAATGCTTACATAGACCCTAAAATAAATTAATTTTTTATTCATAACCCTATCTTCTAAAGCCTAATAGCCAACCCCTAAAATCATAACCCTTAAATTATTTATTTTTGCGGTGTTTTTTAAAAAAACGCAGCTAATGACATACTTTTTGCGGCGTTTACAAAAAAATGCCACTAATTCTCGATCTAGCAACTATAGCTCAACTACAAAACGTCGTCGTATTGATTAACATCTTTACGGTGTTTTTGGCGAAGCGCCGGTAATGATCAGATCTTTACCGGCATTTTTACAAAAGCGCCGCTAATGCTCAGATCTTTACCGGCGTTTTTCTAAAAGCGCCGCTAATGCTCAGATCTTTAGCGGCGTTTTTACAAAAACGCCGCTAATGCTCAGATCTTTAGCGGCATTTTTTTAAAAGCGCCGCTAATGCTCAGATCTTTAGCGGCGTTTTTACAAAAGCGCCACTAATGCTCAGATCTTTAACGGCGTTTTTTTAAAAGCGCCGCTAATGCTCAGATCTTTAGCGGCGTTTTGGAAATAAACGCTGTTATTGCTCAACTTTTTATGGCGTTTTCTTTCAAATGCCGCTAACGTATAATATTTGTGGTGTTTTTCATTAAAACGCCACTAAAAATGCCGCTAAAAATCTGTTTTGCTGTAGTGAAATAGGCGGACGATCGTGTGTTGGAGGCGTTTATACATAATACGGGGGAGCCTTCGATCCCTGAAATTTATAGGTACCTACAAGAGGTTGGATTCTTGCATGTGTCTCGCATGCAAAGGGGTTGTAAACTCAATCCCACACTAATCAATGCTTTGGTGGAAAGATAGAGGCCCAAAACACACATTTTCCACCTTCCATGTGGCGAGTATACAATCACACTCGAGGACGTATCGTTACAACTCAGCCTGCCGGTGGATGAGCCAGTCATCATAGGATCAGCGATGGTTCGAGGGAAATTGGACCTCTACATGAGAATGTAGGGGAAGCTGAACAGATTCGAATGTGGTTGGATATCAATCAACTGGTTGGAGAGAAATTTCAATAAGCTTCCCGACCACGCAACGGAGCAAGTCATACAACAATACGTTCGAGCATTCATCATGAGGTTAATCATGGGCATTTTAGTGTCTGATAAATATAGAAATTTAGTGCACGTAAGGTGGGTTCTTTAGTGACTGCACAAAACTAAGTAGGGGATCTACCGTGTTGTCCATGTTATATCAAGAGCTTTGTCGAGCAACGCAACCGAATAAGGCGTCGATTGGTGGTTGCCTACTGCTGCAGTCCTGGGCCTGGTGGCGAATACCGTTTCTACATCCCAGAGTGACTAACACATACATATTTCCGTTGGTGACAAGGTAAACACCATTTATCAATAAATACGTAGTTCGTGAAGTAAATGTTTTTATTTATCATATGTTTCAACTAATATATCACTTTTATTTATGAATTCCATTGTTGCTAATAAAGTCATGCCATACACAAGTCATGTACCTAACATATCGGTTATGGAATCGATTATCTTTAGAGCATAAGCCTCCACTTATATCAAAGCACTTGAATTACATGCCCATGGCCAATGGCTGACTCAGGATTTAAGTAAATCACACCATGAATGTCACAAGTGAATTAATTCACAAACAGATTCAGAACCAATTCATCTTAGGTCTAGTCCAATGTATCATTCTTCCAATGAATACATCTATATCTCTACTCGTAAAGTCAATGCTCCAATAGCCAATACTAGCCATCTCCTCAATTAGAATTATAGACAACATATTAATCCTTCTAAGTGTTTAAATCAAATGCTCACTTTGATTTTTTTTACGGGATTACAAACTCGTTTAGAGAATCTACTGAAATAAGTTGTCTTTCTCGCAATGTAAACATTTTTACAGTGTCACTTATCATTAATTTGAACTTACACAATCAATGAGCTAATATTTGCTTCTCACAATTTTCCTATGTATGCAAAATATGAAAGATAGAAACACAAAAGACATAATTGTGAAATGTGAAATTAACTTTATTTATTTATTCATCATTCAAATAGGCACATTTCCAAATACATAGAAATGTATTACATCTTTATTTATTCATTCATCATTCAAATACATAGAAAATAATTACAACTTTACTATAATATAGACACATTTCCAAATAGGCACTACCTATACGGAGAAAAAATGCCATGTCTTTACCAATCACTAGAGTTTGAAGTATTTGCCGATGCAAAAAGAGTTGAAAGTGAGACAACACAAGTGGCTCGAACTATTTAAAGATTATGATTTAATCATCAACTACCACCCAAGAAAGGCCAATATTGTGGCTGGCGCTTTAAGTCAAAAGTCCCCATTCACTTTGAAAGCGATTAATGCACATTTGACTTTAGAGCGAGACTCTATTTTAGCCGAGTTGAGAACTTGTATTTCTTTACAAGATTCGGGAATCGCGAAAAAGTGATAGCAAGCTGAAAGCTAAGAGGAAGCTGATTGAAAATGAGCAAACCAATAAACTCAGTATGAGTGAAGAAAGGAGTTTATACTCCCGTGATAGATTGTGTGTACTGAATGATTCAGAGTTGAAGCGAGACATTCTCCACGAGGTTCATGGCAGAACCTATGCAATATATCTGGGTGAAAACAAAATGTATAATAATTTGAAACCATTGTATTGGTGGCCATGTATAAAAAAGGAGATAACCGACTACGTAGCTAAGTGTTTAGTATGTTAGCAAGTTAAGGCAGAACATCAAGTTTCATTAAGATTATTGCAACATATAATGATTCTTGAATGGAAGTGAGAGCGATTCACTATGGACTTTGTGACAGGATTGTCATTATCATCGAAAAAGAGATATTCAATTTGGGTGATTGTTGACAAGTTGACGAAGTCCATTCATTTTATCCTGGTGAGAGTTGATAATTCACTGGAAAAACTAGTTGAATTGTACATTTCATAAATTGTGAGATTGCATTGTGTGCTATTACTTATCATCTTGGATCGATATCTAAGGTTTACCAGATTTTGGGGTAAATTGCATGAAGCTTTGGGAACTAAGTTGAATTTTAGTACGACTTTTCACCCTTATACCGATGGTCAATCCAAGTAAGTAACCCAAATACTCGAAGATATGTTGCGTTGTTGTATAATTGAATTCGAGGGAAGTTGGGAAAAAATATTACAATTGGTCGAATTTGCCTACAACGATAGTTACCAATCTAGCATTAAAATGGCACATTACGGAGCTTTATATGATCATAAATGTCAAACTCCTCTATGCTGGTAGAGTTGAGCGATGGAAAAGTGGCAAGGACAGACTTAATATGAGAAACGAAAGATTAAATTAAAACTATTTGAGATTCTTTAAAAGTTGCACTTAATAGAAAGAAATCTTATGCCGACCTGTAAAGGAAGGATATCGAGTTTCAATTTGGCAATAAAGTCTTTCTGAAAGTTTGGCCTTGGAAGAAAGTTCTGTGATTTGGCAGAAAAGGGAAGTTCAATCCAAGGTTCATTAGACTGTTTGAAGTTCTCGAAAGAATTGGGCCTGTAGCATATCGATTAGCTCTACCTCTAGAATTGGACAAGATCCATAATGTTTTTCATGTGTTGATGTTGAGAAAATACAAATTTGATCCCTCTCATGTTTTAATTCCCCTTGACATAGAGTTACAATGTAATTTGTCTTATGGCAAGGAACTTGTAAAAATATTAGCTCAAGAAATGAAAGAATTGAGAAATAAACGCTTGGCGTTGGTTAAAGTTTTGTGGAATTGTCACAGTGAAGAAGAGGCTACTTGGAAACCAGAAGAAGCTATAAGATCTCAGTACCCTTATCTATTCTTAAGTAAATTTTGATGACTAAATTTCTTAAGCGGGAGACCTGTAATGGCCCAATTTTCAGTGGTACGAAAAAATACGATTTCAGAACCCTATTTTTGTATACCGAGTCTATAAATATTTTCGTTACTGTCTTAAAGGGACCACTGATGTGGCAAGTTAACTAGTTGATGTGGCCAGTTAACTTGCAACGTTGGAAACCCAATTAGCTGACATGGCAAATTGACATAGAATTTACCCAAAATTTACCTAAAATTAAGGCCTAGTATAGGAAAAACATTTTGGCATATGGAACCTAGAAAAGCTCTTAGCTACCATCAAGCTTGATGTTTTTCCATGGTAGTGAAATTGAAAATCAACGGCTAAAAAATTGAGGCTGTCATCAAAACGGTTGCTTGGGCTAACATCAAGGGGGATCCCATCACAGCTCGTTCATCGACATCGGTTTGGTTAGAACTCCTACTTATGGCGATGTTATGAAGCTTTAAATCAAAATTGATGACAAAACAATAAAAATCAGCAGAAACAAAAATAGAAAATAGCAAGCATCCAAAATCAAACCAGCAAAAAAATAACAAGAATCCCAAATTGGTTTGCATCAAAAAGAGAGAAGTAAAAAAAAAAAAACTAAAAAAGAATAAAATCAAAAGTCACCAGTTTGATGATCTGAGTGGTCAAGAGTCATGGTTGGTCGAAGAAAAGCTGTGGTTGGAATATGGTGATGATCAGACGGTGGATGGAAAAGATTTGTTGAAGCCTTTTAAGGTCTCAATCTTGGGATTTTGAAGGCCTATTGGGAAATATGAAGTAAGATATGAGAGGAGGCAAAGAGGAGCTATTTGGTGATTACGATTAGCCAAAGAAGGCCTTGAACGACGGTGACTAGAGTTAAGAAAAAAAAGAAAAAGAAAGGAGAAGAGAAGAAAAAAAGGAACATAGATTCAACAGATAGCAGCGAGCTGAGTGGTGGTTCCACCTTGGAGGAACAAAACGGTCGTAGCTAGGGTATGTCCATTTATTCTTCTTCTTCTTCTTCTTCTTCTTCTTCTTCTTCTCCTCTTCTTTTTTTTTATTTCCATTTCTTTTTTTTTGCTGACCATCTAAGGCTATGGGGTTGTTTAAATTATAGCTAACCCTCCATTAAATGCCATGTCACTTTTCCATTACATATTAAAAGGATTGTTTTGTTATTTTTATAAAAGTTGAGTGACCGAATTGAAATCAGAGTGACTGTTTTATCAGCTACATCAACAGTTTACCCAAAAAATAAATATAAAATACTAAAGTTTATATTAAAACATAAAAAATAGTAGTTTGATTCTATTTATGAGTAAATCTATCTAAATTAGTTGTTATATTTTATTAGGTAAAAACATTATATTCTAATCAATTGTCTTCCATCTATCAATTACAATTTTTGAACTATATATACATGAAATTAATCATTACCTAATATTGGATTTATGGTCACAAAAAATTTGTGCAAGATCGGTGATTTTTTTTTTCCAAATTGATTATTTTGTTATCATCCAATCATATCTTATTCTTAATTATATAAATGCTACAAGTGATGCATTGTTTTTGCTATTATTGCTTTGTTAATCCATCCATGTTATTAACAAATACATATTCAAAGTTAAAGTTCTTCAAGGCTTTTGCATTTATTTGAAAGTAAGTTTAGTGTTCTCGTAGCATAGTTTCCGGTGATACTAAATGTAAAGGTTTCAATTTCAAAATATATAATTTTATGGTAAAAGTATTGTAGAGGTCCCTATATGAGGATTCAGATTGTATTTTATCCCCTTTACTTAAAAAATTGCCAAATTAGTCCCTATACATTAGATCAAAGAGCAAACTGATCTTTTATGCTAAAAATTTCACCCATTTCTATTGTTAAAAACTAACATGGCTGATGGAATAATCAGATATTTACATGTGTCGTGCCACGTATACCTTATTTTGATGTGCAAAAACCAGTTTTTAACCGTGAAAATAGATGAAACTTTTAACAAACGCATCAATTTTTTCTTTAATCTAATTTACATGGAGTAATTTATCTATTTTTCAAGTAGAGGAGACAAAATATAATTTAACTTCTAGTACAAAAATCTTCACGATACTTTTACTATATTTTTATTCATATAACAACAAATAAATATATTTAATTTGTACAAAATTTTATATGATTCAACTATTCATGGCCATATTTATATATAATAAAGCTACCAATCAGATATATGCACATTGCAATAAATAAAGTGTTTTAAAATTTTGTCTGTTACATAAAATATATATTCATAATCAACGTTATTTGCTTCTAAGTACATAATATTAATAACAAGTGAGTATTGAAAAGTATTTTTCACTAACAATCTAATGCGATTCAGCGCATTTGAACTTAAGTCCTTTTACAATGATAACAATATACATATTAATTGAGTTCAGACTCAATCGACTATTATTTTCATTTTATAATTTTTTCTACTCATAAATAAATTTTTATTATTATTTTAAAAGTTGAAATTTATCTTCACATACTCATATTTTAATAGATAGATAAATATATTTAATTTAGGTTGATGTATGGATTTTGATTAGATAATTGATGAAAAGTCAGCGTGGCTACGTGGTAGATAACATCAAAAACAATTACCGTATGGTATCTTAATTCTATTTTCTTTATATTTTATACGAGTATTCGTTTTCAGAGTTTACAATTTTTCATTAAAATATTTATTTCAATTTTGCACTCTAAATTCTTAATCTCTTGGTGGAAGGAAATTATTAAAAATAATTTATCCTGGTTATAATAAAATTAATATATATATATTTAATTTTAATTTCTATTTGTTAACCTTCATTTACTACACGTAAATAAACAAAAAGCCAATCATGCTTTTCAATAAAAATAAATAGATGTATCACGATTATTGAAGACAAACATAAATGGAAACATGATAATACTTAAATTTGAGGCTTTCAAATTTATAGATAAACTAAAGAATAAAAGAAGAAGTTTATGCATCTCAAGAAACACCACAATCATAGAAAACAAAATCATAAAAAAAAAAAAAACCTACATTCAACTATATAATGGGTTATATTTTTATCATACAAACATTAATTTTTTCAATTTAGTCACTTAATTTTTCAAAATTTTAACTTTTTTTATTGGCCACAATTTTTTATTCAGTTAACGGCAAGAGTGACTAATATACTCAATTTCGAAAAGTTGAGTAACTAAATTAATAGAATTAATAGTTGAGTGACCAAACTAGAATTAAAATGCAACTAAAATTAAAATAGTCGGAATAAATGTTAATTTAAAAAATTAAAACATCCTTATTTAATAAATAATTAAATTAATTAATTAAATTCAATGTGTTTTAATTAACTGATAATTATTTTAATGGTACTTATTTTTATGGGAGCTACAATTTTTAATCTTTTGGAAGTTAAAAATAATTCTTCACCTAAAATTTATTTTTATTTAAACTTGAAATTTAGAACAAAAAAATAAATATTTTTAACAAAATTAAAAAGACATGATAAATTTAGCTTTTAACTATTTAGCGAGAAAAAAAATATTATAACTTAATTATTTTTTACAAATAAAAACCTAACATCCAGCTATATGAGTTATATAATTATTCTATCATAGTAATTTCTTAAAAGTTCCAAATTGTAAAGTATTTTCCTTTGTTTTGGAAAACTTTAATCATCATTTAATTTTTAAAATTAAAAAATCAATTTAATTTAATTTAAGTTATATAATAATATATTGAAATATACTCATATTGATACATATTAATATCAAAACAAAAATATACACTTATTGGTTCATTGCTGACTACAATACATTCTAATTTTTATTTTAAAAAATTGGGAATATATAATCTCACATGAATATTGGAGTAAATAAAAGTAAAAAAATCAACTATTTAAAAGTTTTTATTTAAGTCACTGATATATTAAATTTCTATATATATATATATATATAAAGTCTGATTAGCAAGTTTCAAACGTCAATTGAACGGTCGGTATGATGAATCAATATCTATCGATGAATAGAAGAACATACCTCATACCCAAGTCGATCTAATGACAAATATCAAAGATCCGTAACACTCAAAGTATTTTCATTAAAAAATTAAATGTATAAGAAAAAGTGAATGAGAGCTTTCAATTGGTGCAAACAGTGTGAACATAGAAGACCATATAACAATGATTTTAACAGTCTAGTAACTTAATTAAAAACTTTTAAATAGTTCAATAATTATTTTATTAAAGTTAAATAACCAAAACGTAAATTTATTAATAGTAATAGCCATCTTACCTTAAATTTTTAAAAAATGGTTAATGACCACCATTAAAATACTTGAAATGTTAATTAATTTAGGCATAATGACTTTTTTGACCCTCAAACCTTACAAAAAAGTCATTCTAGCCTTTTATTTATTTATTTGACTTTTTTAGCCTTCAAACTTGCATTTTTTTGTCAAGTTGTAACGCCCCGAATTTTGGGGCTAGGAGTTTTGACTTTTGTGGATAGGGTCAGTGAGAAGGTTGCACTATTGTGGTTGGTTGTGTGTTTAAGTGACAGAATAGACCTGCTGGTTTGGTGGTTGGTAGTGTGTTAGTGTGCCTTTGGGTCCCGGGTTTGAGTCCTCAGAGGTGTTTTGAGGGATCCTTTTTGGCTTGTTTTAAAGGTTTAGGTAATTATTCTCTTTACTAAGTGTTATTATTGTTATTATATATTTTATTTGTTTATTTATTTATTTTATTTATTATTATTTCTCTCTGGACGTGTTTTTCTGGCTTCTTCTTTTGTTTTGTTTTTTTGCTTCTTTTTCTTTTCTTTTTTTGAAAAGTGGTGGTTTTTGAAGAGTTTCAATTTTATGGACATTGAGGTGGGTTTTGAACTTTTCTTTTTAGTTTTGAATACTGAATTGATTCTGGGTGATTCGAAATAATGAATGTGTTTTGTACCGTTTAATTCGGTACCGAATCGCTTTGAGATTCGACAATTCTTTTTGTGTGACTTGGTAGTGAGCAATTGAGGTTTGTATTGGCTGTATATGGCATAGAATTGACCTATTATGGTGTGATTCAGAAATACTTGATTAGAGGTCGATTTATTGATCAAAAATTGAGACTTTCAGTCAATTTTTGGAGTGGTTTCGGGACCACATGGGTGGCCACACGGGCGTGTGCCTGCTCACACGGCAGTGTAAAATTAGGAAATAAGGTTTCTAAGCTGTTTTGGGCGCCACACGGCTTGGCTACAGGGCTGTGTGGCCGACTTTGGGATTTTGTCGATTTTCACACGGTCATGTCCTCGGGCACACGGGCGTGTGTGATTAGGAATTAGGGTTTGAGTGATTTGGTGTGACACGATCGTATGGCTAATTGAGGATTTAGAGATCCCATATGGGTGTGTGTTTTGGACACAAGGCCGTGTCTAGTAGGCACACAGACGTGTGAGACCCTCACATGACCGTGTCAGCCCTGTACTTGAATTTAGTGTAAATGGACAGAGAGTTACACGGCCTGTCCCCACGGCCATGTCCTTGGTCCACACGGGTGTGTGCCTCAGCCACACGGACATGGGCCATTCCCCATATGGTTCTTTGACCTCCCACACGGCCTAAGCATTCTCACACGGCCAGAGCACACGGCCGTGTGGTTCTAAGACACCAATTTTTAGCTTTTGTGTGTGTTTGATCTGAAAATGTGTCTATGTTTTTCGACCCTTGGCTAAGTTAAGTTTTCGTATATGTGACCATGTGCTCTACTTATGTGTTGTTGCGACTGTTTAGTGAAATGTTTGATTCTGAATTTGGACTGTTGGGTGTGTGTGTTTATCTTTCTCTGTCTGACTGTCTGTTGATGTGACATTATTTCTGCGAGATTGAATGCATTCATGCACTTGCATAAAGTGTTTTGGGTGGGATTGCTAAGAGAAGAGAGGCCGATTCGATCCGATCCGCGGTTTTGTTACAACATATTAAAGACGACGATTTATCGCGATCGCATCGCATGTGCGTTAGCTTTCTTTGCATACTATTATCGATCCGCGAAGATAATCGTAACTTATATCTCAGATAAATGGATTACGCGCATTGCATCGCATGCGACATATACACCAGCTTGGTTGCGTATTGTTATTTGAGTGACTTAGTCCACATATATAGTGTGTAGGGTTGGATGGGCCCTCGAGGTTCTATGTGGTGTGTTTCGGTTGGATGAGCTAAAACAGCTCTTATGGTGTATGATCGGGGGACAGAGAGGTGTGTTGGCTGGATAGGTGGATTTTATTACTTGACTGCATTTCATCCATGTCTATTTGCATGTTCTGGGTGCTTGACTGTTTGACTGTACTCTGTTTGTCTGTTTTTGAATTTGTGTGATCACGAGTTATCTTCTGTTGGGACATGAGATCCAAGTTTCCTTCTGACTTGGTGTTTATTTGTAAATTTGATGCGAGACTGATTTAAATTTTGAAATGTGTTTTTAGTCTTGATTCGAACTCACACTGAGCTCGAGTAGCTCACCCCTCTTAGAGTTTTCTTTCAAGTATCTTCTCAGAATTTTGACGTTGGACTCGATGTGCAGAGGTCTCGAACGGCCTTGGTGAAAATTTAGTATAAGTGATATTTTCAGTTTCTATTTGTTATTCAGTTTCGAAATATAAAGTTTTATAAAACTGTGGTACAAATTCTAATTTAAGTTTTATTCGTTTTATTTAAGATTTATTCCACTTATATAAGTACAACCTTAACTGGAATTCTATTGACTGGTTTTTAAACGATTACATATCACGATTCGACATGTCAGTTGTTTTGTAAAAATTTACCTACGATCACTTTGGTGATCAATGTAACATCCGGGATTCGGTCAAAACTTCTAGGCTGGGTTTAGGGTGTTACATTTAGTGCTATCAGAGCCAGGTTTGCAAAAACTCGGTCTGTGTTTTTACGTATCCGTATGCGCACGTAGTGATTTTAAAAATGAATTTTTGAGAAAACTTTACCACAGTAGCTGAAACGATTTGTGTTTTGGGAAAAATTTTACGGAAAAGAACTATCTGAGACTCTAATGAGCGCAAGTTTGTGAGACTTAGTCGCTATGCTCGTGAGTGTGTTTCATCCGAGGCTGCTATGTGCTGAAGATTCGAAGAAGGGTTAAATAAAGATATAAAATTACTGGCTGGCATACTGGAAATAAATGAGTTCGTAGTAGTTGTTGAGCGAGCTTGTAAAGCTGAAGAGCTGGGAAAAGAAAAACGGAAAGCTGAGTTTGAAGCTAGAGACTTTCGTAAGAGATCCGCGGGTAAATTTACTCAAACGTCATCAAAGAAGTTCAAAAATGATAGTAGTCGATCCAAAGCTAACACAGGGATCTCTATACGAGAACGACTACCAGTGAGTTCACGTGCTATATCCATTGCTAGTGTTGGCAATACTCGACCGAATAAACCCGAGTGTCAACACTGCGGTAGACGACATTTTGGTGAATGTTGGGGTAAATCTAACAATCGCACTTGATACAAGTGTGGTTCATAGGATCATTTTATTCGGGATTGCTCGGAGATAGTTGAAAAAGATAATGCTCAGAGTGCAAGACCGAGCAGTACTACAGCTAGAGGTAGACCATTTCGTAATGTGAGTGGTAGGGGCGGCACTCAGAGGGGGACTTCAAATGCGGCTATTCGATCAGAGACCCATGCGCTAGCTAGAGCCTATGCCATTAGTGCTAGAGAGGAGGCTTCATCTCCAGATGTCATAATCGGTATATTCACTCTCTTTGATACTAGTGTAATTACTCTGATTGAACCTGGTTCAACTCATTCTTTTGTGTGTGAAACATTAGTATCCAGCAAGACTCTACCTGTTGAGTCTACTGAGTTTGTGATTTGGGTTTCGAACTCCCTGGGTCGGTGTGTGTTAGTTGATAGAGTGTGCAAGAATTACCCTTTAATGATTCGAGATTCATGTTTTCCAGTCGATCTGAAGTTGCTACCATTTGACGAGTTCGATATTATCCTCGGTATGGATTGGTTAACCGTGCACGATGCAGTAGTGAATTGCAGACGAAAGACTATTGATTTGAGGTGTCTAAATAATGAGATAATTCGAATTGAATCTGCAGATTTAAATGGGCTACCAGCAGCGATGTATTCGATGTTGGCTCGACAGTATTTAAGAAAGGGTTGCGAAGCTTACTTTGCTTATGTGATTGATAGTAAAGTAAGCGAAAAGAAGATTGAAACTGTACCAGTTGTTTGTGAGTATCCGGGTGTGTTTCCAGAGAATTGCCGGGATTGCCACCTGTTCGGGAGGTAGAGTTTGGTATTGAGTTAGTGCCAAGGACAACTCCAATTTCAATAGCTCCGTATAGAATAGCCCCGACCGAATTAAAAGAGTTGAAAGCTCAGCTGCAAGATTTGACAGATAGAGGTTTTGCTCGACCGAGTTTTTCTCCTTGGAGTGCACCAGTCCTATTTGTGAAAAAGAAGGACGGAACTTTGAGAATGTGCATCGATTATCGACAACTCAATAAAGTGATCGTAAAGAATAAATGTCTGTTGCCACGTATTAATGATTTATTTGATCAGCTTAAGGGAGCGTCGATATTTTCAAAAATCGATCTGAGGTCAAGTTATTATCAGCTGCGAGTTAGAGACTCGGATGTACCAACAACTGCTTTTCGAACGAGATATGACCATTACGAGTTTTTAGTGATGCCATTCGGACTCACTAATGCCCCTGCTGTTTTCATGGATCTGATGAATCGGGTATTTAGACCTTATCTACATCGGTTTGTGGTTGTATTCATAGATGACATCCTGATCTATTCGCGTGATAAAACTGAACATGCCGAGCATTTGAGACTTGTGTTGCAAATTTTGCATGATAAGCAGTTGTACGCGAAATTCAACAAATATGAGTTTTGGTTGAATGAAGTTAGTTTCCTGAGGCATCTCGTTTTAGCATCGGGTATTCGGATTGACCCGAGTAAAGTTTCGGCTATACTTGATTGGAAACCATCGAGAAACATTTCTGAAGTTCGGAGTTTTCTAGGACTTGCCAGATATTATAGACGTTTCATGAAAGAGTTCTCTATGATTGCAGCTCCGATGACAAAGCTATTATAGAAAGACGTTAAATTCGAATGGTCAGAAAGGTGCCAGAAGAGTTTTGAGCAACTAAAAAATTTGTTGACAGAAGCTCTAATGCTTGTTCAGCCAGAGTCGGGTAAAGAGTTCGTTATTTTTAGCGATGCATCTTTAAATAGTTTGGGTTGTGTTTTGATGCAGGAGGGTAAAGTTGTGGCCTACGCCTCGAGACAGTTAAAGCCACACGAAAAGAACTATCCGACACAGGATCTTGAATTGGCTGCTATAGTTTTTGCTTTGAAAATATTGCGTCATTATCTATTCGGTGAAAAATGCCATGTTTATTCGAATCACAAGAGTCTAAAGTATTTAATGACTCAGAAGGATCTGAATTTGAGACAACGACGATGGTTGGAACTATTAAAAGATTACGAACTTGTGATTGATTATCATCCGGGGAAAGCTAATGTGGTTGCGGATGCATTAAGCCGGAAATCACTATTTGCTCTACGTGCAATGAATACGGATATAGCCATGACTGGTGATGGTGTGATTATTGCAGGATTGAAAGCAGACCACTGTTCGTACAACAGATTCACGAAGCTCAAGAGGTTGATAATGACTTAATAGCAAAAAGGAGTCAATGTGGCTCGAGTACTGATTCAGATTTTCAGTTAGATGCTGAGGGGTGCTTACGATTCAGAAACCAAATATGTGTATATAAGAATACTGAATTGATTCAAATAATTTGCAATGAAGCTCATAATAGTAAATTATCAGTTCACCCGGGTAGTACGAAGATGTATAACGACCTGAAACAACATTACTGGTGGCATGGTATGAAGTGAGATATTTCAGACTATGTGTCGAAGTGTTTAATATGTCAACAAGTGAAAACTGAACATCAGGTACCATCAGGATCACTTCAACCTATCATGATACCTGAGTGGAAATGGGATCGAGTCATGATGGATTTAGTATCTGGGTTGCCGATGACACCGAGCAAGAAAGACTCAATCTGGGCTATTGTTGATAGATTGACGAAATCGGCCCATTTTAGTCCGGTAGGTACATATTTCTCGCTTGATAAGCTAGCTGAGTTGTACATATCTTAGATTGTACAATTGCACGAAATACCTATTTCTATTGTTTTGGATAGAGATCCGTGGTTTACATCGCGGTTTTGGAAGAAACTGCAAGATGCTTTAGGTACCAAATTGCACTTCAGTACTGTTTTTCACCCTCAGTCGGATGGTAAATCCGAGCGTGTTATTCAAATACTCGAGGATATGTTGAGATGTTGCATTCTTGAGTTTGAGGGTACGTGGGAACAATACTTGCCTTTGATTGAATTTGCATACAATAACAGCTTTCAATCGAGTATCAAAATGGCACCATATGAAGCTTTGTACGGTCGTAAATGTCATACACCTCTATATTGGACCGAGCTAAGTGAAAGCAAGATACACGGGGTTGATTTAATTAGAGAGACTTTCAAGTGGGTGACCGAGTATTTTTTAAAGTCTCACCGTGGAAAAAGATACTTAGATTTGGTCGTAAAAGAAAGTTGAGTCCGAGATTTATTGGGCCGTACGAAGTTATTGAGCGTATTGGGCCGGTTGCGTACAGACTTATGTTGCCATCTGAGCTAAACAAGATTCACAATGTTTTTCATGTACCGATGCTTCGACGATACAGGTCCGATCCTTCTCATGTGATTAGCCCGATAGAGATTGAAATTCAGCCTGACTTGTCGTATGAGGAAGAATCGATTCGCATCTTAGCTCGTGAAGTGAAAGAATTACTAAATAAGAGAATTTCGTTGGTTAAAGTTATGTGGCATAAGCACGGGTTGAGGAGGCAACCTGGGAACTCGAAGATTCGATGAGAGAACATTACCCGTATTTATTCACTGGTAAGATTTTCGGGGACGAAAATCCCTTAAGGGGGGAGAGTTGTAACAGCCCGAATTTGACCCTAATCGAAAACAGTGGTTTTAGGACCACAAATCCGAGTCGATAGAATGTTTAAATATTATATTTGGTGTCTATGATTTATGAGTGTGCATGTGCAAAAATTTTCGTAAATTAATTGGACCGTTTGTGTGTTTAATTTAAAGAAAAGGGCTAAATCGCGTAAGTGATAAAAGTAGCCATTTATTAAATTTAGTGGCTAAATTGATTTTTCTTCTTATGTATGAGGATTTAAGTTGTAAATTGACCCCTTTTTTCATGCTAGTGGACGACATTATGCTTTTATAATGCATTTGCATGTTTATTTTATTATAATGATATAATATATTAACTATTATATTATAAACTTATAATAAATAAAAGAAACATAAAATTTTCTTGCATGCTCATCTTCTTCAACCCCTCTTGACCGAAACTAAAAGAGAGAAAAACATTTCAAGGGTTTTGAACATTTCAAGCTTGATTAAGGTATGAGTTTAGCTCGATTTTTGATAATTTTTACGTTTTTTGATATCGTTGCTTCGAATACTATCCGACCCATGTTAGAATTTTTTATTTTGATGCATGTGTGATGTTCGGCCATGGATGGAATCTTGTGTTTTGTGATGGTTGATGATTTTAAATAAAATATATGTGTTAGATTATTAAATTTTGTGTTGGAAATTTTGATTAAATTAGTATTTAGGACTAAATTTCAAAAATAGTAAATTGAGGGGATAGATTGTAGAATTTATGAAATATGGGGACTTGTATAAGCTTAGTGAACATTCGGCCCTAGCTTAAAATATGTAAATTTAGCATATTTTGTGTTTTGTGAAAATTGGATTAAATTGTAAAAGTGCAAAATGTTAGAGATAAATTAGTAAATTTTTCAATTATGTGTTTTGGGCTAAAATGAATGAAATTCTATTTGAATGAGCTCATTTTGAAATTATTTAGATCAAGAACGAAAAGAACCAGGATCGGATCGGGGAAAAGCAAAGTTAAACGAATAGTCGGGAAGCTTAATCCGACAATTTCCGAGGTAAGTTTTTAAGCAACCGGATTGAATTAAATTTTATTCTATAATAAAATGTACAAATTAAAGTGAAGTAATAAAATTAATTGCATAATGCCGAATGTGGCATGGAAATATTATGTTTTAGCTAAATGTTGGGTTAGCATATATATATATATAAGCTTTGATATTGGGTTGATCAAATATATGTACATGTATTAAGGAATGGTTATATGTGAAATTGAAATGAGAGTGATGTTGTAATTGAATATGTGGATATATATTATTATGTATATTAAGTATGCCGAATGTGATGGTAATTGATAGGAGAAATGAGTTGTTGAACATGTATATAAATATGTATATTGAATGTGCCGAATGTAGTGGAAATTGATAGGAGAGATGAGATGATGAACATTTATATATATGTGTACATTGAATGTGCCGAATGTGATGATAATTGGTTGAAGAAATGATTTGTTTGAATATGTATATATATATGTGTGTGTTTATTTAAATGAAAATGAAATTATATGTGTTTTTTATGAATGAGGAAAGATAGGTTAAAGAGCACTATGTGTGCAAGCTTATATACCGAGCACTGTGTGTGCGAAATCAGTCATCTGGCACTAAGTGTACGGAAACAAGTAATGGCACTAAGTGTGCGATACATTACAAGTAATGGCACTAAGTGTGCAATACATTACAAGTAAATGGAACTACGTGTGCACTTTATCAAAGTAACGGCACTAAGTGTGCAATACGTTACATGAATTTGCACTAAGTGTGCGGGTTTGTGAATGTACTAAAGATATCATGTAGCGAATTGTATTAAACGTAATGGAATGAATAGGTATGTGATTCATGAAAGCTAGGAAGTTTAGTATTAATATGGTAAGTCAAGTTAGCTTATGAAATTTGAGTTATGAGTTGTGGTTATGAGTTTTCGAACATGTTTTGAATGAAATGATGATGCATAGCTTTATATGATATCGAATAAGGAATGCATGAATGTTGGTTTTGAAATTACCACACATGGTAGTTATTTAATGGTAATTTGGTGGATATGTATGTATATAAACCTACGGCTATGTGGTTGATGATATTCATGTTAGTTTGATTTTACTTTTGCTATGTTTAATTTCATTCTTTGCTATTGCTTAAAACTTACTAAGCTGAGATAGCTTACTGTTGTGTTCATTTGACTATTCTATAGACTTTGAAGGCTAGTTCCTGCTCGGGGATCTTCGTCAAATTCAATTGCACTATCACCTAACTTTGGTACTCTATAAGTTGTATCTCTTTTGAACTTATGGCATGTATAGACTATGTCCCTTGGGTTGTGTTTGAATGATATGTATATATATATGCCATGTAAAAATGGCTATATTTCTATGTTTGAGTAAGATTTGATCATGTTTAATTATGGAATTACTAATTGAGTATATTAGTATATATATTACAAGCCTAACTGGGAAGTTATTTCATAATATGTTATATGTGAATTTGAGTATTTGAAATTGGTTGAATATGGTATATAGGTCAATGGGTTGAAAAATATATTTTTGCATAAATTGAATGTACCAACGTGACTAGACACGAATGAAATTGGTCATATTTTGTGTATGTGATTATCAAAGGTGATACATAAATGAACCAATTTGAGGTATATTCGTTTGTAAATATTCGGTCCTGACTTTGATTTAGTTTGGAGCTTAAAATCTTCCACTGAGTCTTATAGTATATTCGGCCATGAGAAATAAATGGCTAGATTATTGAAGTAATATTTAGCTAAGGTGTGCTTATGATGGAATATATATATGAAATGAATATTGCCGAATGTGATAAGAAATTATGAGATATATGAGTTGATTTGAAATTTATAATTGATTGTGGCATTGAATTGAGGAATGAAAATCATTGAAAAGGATGCATATATTCAGTAATGATATATATTTGAATGTGTTGTTGATAATAGAAGTGAAATAAATGAATAAGTACCATATGCCTATTCGGCCCTTACTTTTAAATGACCAAATGAATAATCTTTTGTTATTTGAATGGAATTATTTTATTTTTTAAATAATGCTAATGATATTATTTTGAGATGACTTGTTTATTTGTGATATTTTTATTTAAGTAATAAGATTCATGTGTATGAATGGACATTGTGGTTAGTTGAGTAATACCTCGTAACCCTAATCTGGTGACGGATTACGGGTTAAGGGTGTTACAGAAAAGATCGCACTGCAACATCTGATGATGTGGTCCCTATTTCTACAGTTTCTGCTGTGATTCCTTTTCCCCTAACTCTCCTGCTAAAGACCACCAACTGAAGATATATTTGGGGCAATTGTTTATTATGGCCCTCCTAATGGTTCCACGAAATTTATTGCTTCTGGTGGTAAGGCAGGAACATTATTTCCATAGCGCAAGCATCTCTGCATGCAAAAGTTTTCTTATAGTCCTATTGAGGTGAGCAAATAGTGGAAAAAATCCATGCCCGAAAAAGCAAAAGAGCATATTTAGCTATCTGCATCGTCCAACTGTATAAGGAAACCTTCCTTACAAGTGCTTATACTATTGCTCCAATTAGCCTTAGCTGAAGCTAGCATAGTCAGTATGGGGCTCGCTATGGGTATTGGTGAATTAAAAGCGAAGAAGTAAGAGACTAAAAATGCTTATCAATTTATCATGGGGGCACTAGAAAAGGCTCGCAATTTACATAAGCTCTTGGATAAAGAAAACAAGAAATTATTAGAGTAGAATAAGAGACTACAAGAACATTTCACCATTGATGAAAAAGATATTGAAAGATGTCTTAGAAGCGACCATGAAAAATATGGATGAGCAACACAAACTTGCTATGGAAAATCTGGTGAAGAATCATGAAGAGGCTTTGGAAAAATATAAAAGTAATACCATGCAAAACTTTCAAGACTACTTGCCAAATTTAAAGTCTAACTTCTTGTTGCACGCTCAAGTAGACTCAAGTAATTGGTGATCCCTTTGATGCTCGCAAGGTAAACTTTGATGCTCTTAGTCATCTCACTAGTGCCCAATTGTCTGTAACAACCTGGTACAATGGTGTCGAAAAGTACGATTTCGGGTTTTGTTTTAATGAACCAACACAGTAAATAATTAATAAAAATATTTACGGAGCTATGTTATAAATTAATTTAGTCAAGGATAAGTAATTTAGTTGCTTTGAGTATTTAATCTAGTCCAAGGATTAAATTATAAAGTTAGATCACCATAAATTTTAATTTGAAAATTGTTAAAAGGACTAACATTGCTAATAGCCCAAAAGTTTAAGATGACAAGAAAACATGTCAAAATTGAGGCTAAAAAAACATGGTTGTTATGTTATTATTATTTATTATAAAAAAGAAAAAAAAATAAAGTTGAAATGATTTAAGTGAAAGGAGAGAGAAGATTGTCTTCTTTATCCTTCCACGCATAAGAAAAAAAAGAGAGAAAAGAATCAGAGGAAATTTGCTTAGGGTTTTCAAGCTTTAACTCACAAATTGGAGAGTGTAATTTATTACTTTTCTTTTAAATTTTATATTTTTCAGATTGGGGAATCATATTTTAACTAACTTGTGTATCACTTTATAAAACTGTTAAGGTTTTAGAAGGTTATCATTAATGCTTTTTCTATATTTTTTTATGTTAAATTGATAGATTTTTAGTGCATACATGAAAAAGAACTAGATTTTGAACTTAGATGTTAGATTTTTCATCTGAGAAAATAAAGTGGATATCAAGTAGAGTTTTTATGAGATTTTGTTAGAAATCAATAATAGAGGATCTAAAATAGAAGGAAATGAAGTTGGATTATAAATCGACATTTAGAATGGAGAGTTATGATTGTTTCGATTTTAAGAATTTAAATTGAATGAAATGTAAAGTTTGTTTGAGATAATAATTGATTGTGAATTGGGTAAATTATTGATGGTGTTATTTGTTTATGTTAATCCGTAGCTACTGACGATCCGGTCTCTTCAAAAGTGAAGGAAAAAGCCAAAGTCACCAACGAATAGTTTGAAATTCCCTGTAAGTATCACTATAACTCAACTTATTATTTATTTTTCCTTTTAATTTCATTGTTAGGTAAGTTGGAAAAACGAAAGAAGTTACACATGAGTGGCTGATTAGAAATACAATATTGAGATTGATTATTGTGATAGAAAGTTAAATTGCATAATAATTTGAAATAGTATAATTAAGTAAAGTTACGATCTATGAGCCTAGCATTTCGTAAATAATAGTACAAATAAAATAGTTAAATTATATAACATGACCAATATTAAAATTATAATATTACATAAAAATAAAAAATCGTAAAATCTTACTACATCATAATTCGTAAATATCTTCGTCCACATCCTGACGAACCCATTGAAATTGTGTACTAGTACTAGGGATATTTTCATTTAAGTTTTGTTGTGGAAAAGGTAAAGTTTCTGATCTTTCGACTATGTCATCTCTACTCCCATTGCCCATATCAAATAAGTCTCTAGGGGTGTTCCAGAGTACAACGTACCAACCCTCATCAGTTGGATCTTTTGAGTAAAAAACTTGTTTCACTTGAGAAGAAAATACATACGGCTAGACAATCAATTGTTCTCCGGTGTGAATCAATTGAGAGAAATTCACCATTGTAAAACCATATTGATCATTTTTAATTCCGTGAGCCGTATTCACATCAGCCCAATCTCCTCGAAATAAGACAACTTTCCATCTGCCATAATAATCCAACTCAATTATGTCAGTAAGAAGTCCGTAATACTCCACATTCCCCTCGACAGGATTATTGTCCCTAGCACTAGCATAACTTGTAATTGAAGAATTAACAACAATTCCACAATTTTGGGTTCTCCTCAATCTCTCGCGATACTTTGTATGAAATCTGAATCCATTGATGAGAAAGGCACTATATCTTTTCACTATTCTATTTAGACCTTGTGAAAGCCATTTAACTTCGCCATTTACTTTATTCTGACTCCAAACCTATTAAATCGAAAGTAAATTGAGTAATTATAAATGTTATGAGAAAACATTATTACTTGTCAATGAAAACTTCAATTGCATACCATTTGGCTTAACCATTCATGAAATGATTCTGTGAACAACTTATTAATTTCTCGTTGTTATAATCTTCGGGACCGTGAACGAGCTCTCAATAATTGTTTGTACTCACTATGTTAAAAAAAAGGTTTACTTTGTTAGAAGACAAACAAATTATAATTTATGAATATTGATCAAATTCTAGAACTTACTTGCGTAATGGTTCTATTGAATCGTGATGAAAAAAACATATCGATGTGCTTGGACCCACGATCTATCATCTAATTCTACAATTTCGACTTTGCCGATTGGTTCTCCGAAACTTTGAAATAAATAATTTTCGGCCAAGTTATGATATGTGAGCCCAGCATTTCTACTCGGTCTGTTCATTCTTCTTTCAACATCTTCCAAATATGTTGAACAGAAAGTCATACATTCTTCTGCCAAGTAGCCTTCGACAATTGATCCTTCCGGATAACGTTTATTGCGGCAGTAAGACTTCAATTTGGATAGGAACCTAAACACGATATACAACATTATCAAAAGTTGCAACTAAAGGCATTTAGGTGAATGAAGGAATAATTTACAAATAAATTAAGACCTTTCTATGGGATACATCCATCGATAGAAAACAGGTCCACCAAGTATTACTTCACGAGGGAGATGAATTAACAAGTGCACCATAATAGTGAAGAATGAAAGTGGGAAGATTTTCTCTAGATTGCATAAAGTCAATGCGGCTCGATCTTGTAGTGTCTCAAGTTCTTGAACACCCAAAACTTTGCCACAAATGCCTTTCATTATATTGGATAGTTCAATTACACAAGACGTCACCTTTTTCGACATACAACACCGCATAGCAACTTTCAGTAAGTCTTGCGTCAAGATGTGATAGTCATGTGATTTTAAGGCATATAGTCTTCGATCTTTAAGACTCACACATCGAGATGTATTTGATGCATATGCATCCGAGACCTTTATATCCTTCGACACCATACAGAACACTTCTTTCTCTGTCTTCGACATTGAAAAAATAACAGGCGGTAACCGATATTTCATATTCGGAAGTGCTTGGGGATGAAGCTCACGCCGAATTCCCATGTGGACTAAATCAAGTCGACTCTGAATATTATCTTTTGATTTTCCATCGACATTCAAAATATTCCCAATGATGTTCTCGTAGACATTTTTCTCAATGTGCATTACATTAAGATTATGTCGTAAAATCTGATGCTCCCAATAAGGAAACTAAAAAAAACACTTCTTTTTTTCACAAGTCCGCCTTATTAGAATCATCCTCTTCATCAGATTCATCATCAGATTCATCCCTTGATCTTCTATTTATTTGCATGTTGGCCGGCTGATTCATCTTCCCATAAATGAAATTCATATCTTTCAACATGAACAATATTTGATCATCGTCTGCTGAAGGAGCTTCTCGAACTCTTTAGTACCAGTAAACCGAGTACTCAAATCTAAATCTTAATTTGGTGCATTCGGATATTAATTTAGCTTTCAGTACCTAGAAACACTTGATGGATAGATTCGTGCTACTACTCACATAGTGTTTTTATGCGGGGTTGCTCGAGTTTACAGAAAGCCAAGTGATGGTGAAAGACACATCTTTGTGGGCGATGAAAAATCGGTAGAAGTGGAAACGATTGGGCATTTTAGGTTGTTATTAGGAGTTGGTTTTTATTTGGATTTAAAAGACACTTATATTGTACCGTCATTTAGACGGAATTTAGTTTATGTTTCTTCGTTGGACAAATTTGGTTATTATTGTTCATTCAGAAACAATCAATTTAATTTGTCTTTAAATTCAAATGTTATTGGAACTGGTTATTTAAAAACTTATGACAACCTTTATTTGCTAGAAACAATTGCATCCTATAATGAAACCTTGCATGTGGAATCACGGGGTATTAAACGCAAATTAAGTAAGGAAAATTCAGCATCATTATGGCATAAGCGCTTAGGTCATATCTCAAAAGTTAGAAGTGAACGCCTTGTGTCTGATGGTATTTTAGAGTCCCTTGACTTCACAGACTTTGATGTCTGTGTCGATTGCATTAAGGGAAAACAGACCAAAACCAAGAGATCGGCTGCCAACAGATCTTCAGACGTCTTAGAATTAATTCATACAGATATTTGTAGGCCATTCCCTATGGCATCTTGGAATGGTCAACAATATTTCATAACATTCATAGACGATTACTCACGATATGGGTACCTATATCTTATTCATGAGAAATCTCAGTCTTTGGACGTGTTCAAAGCTTATAAAGCTGAAGTTGAGAATCAACTCAACAAAAAAAGATTAAAAACATCATATCTGATCATGGTGGTTAGTACTACGGTAGATATGATGGCCCAGGTGAATAATGTCCAGGGCCATTTGCGAGATTCCTAGAGGAATGCGGTATTGTCCCACAGTACACCATACCAGGATCACCTAGTATGAATGGTGTAGCTGAAAGACGAAATAGAACTCTTAAGGATATGGTAAGGAGTATGATTGCTCATTCTACCTTACCTGAGTCCCCCTGGGGAGAAACATTAAAGACAGCAGCTTACATTCTAAACAGAGTACCCAATAAAGCAGTTGCAAAAACACCTTATGAGCTTTGGACAGGTCAAAAGCCTAGTCAAAAGCACTTTCACATTTGGGGATGTCCAGCTGAGGCAAGGCCTTATAGGCCACATGAAAAGAAATTGGACTCTAAAACAGTAAGCAGCTACTTTATTGGCTATTCTGAGCGACCTAGGGGCTATAAATTTTATGATCTCATAATAAGGAATATTTTTGAGACGGGAACTGCAATATTTTTTGAATATGTTGAGTTTGGGGGGAGAAATAAGGTTAGAGACATTGTTTTTGAGGAGGAATTAGATTCTAACTCAGTTCCTACTATCACTTTTGACGATGTTCAGGTTCTTATACCTATCATTGATCAAGAAGTAAATCCAAAACCTCTACAAGACAATGTTGAACAACTTCCCATTCAAAATGAGGTAATTGTTCCAGAAGAACAAACTCAACAACCTCAAAAACAAGTGCCATTAAGGAGGTCCACAAGGGAAAGGAGAAATGCTATTTTAGATTATTATATTGTATTTCTCCAAGAACATGAGGATGATAATGGAATGATGGAAGATGATCCAATCAACTCTCATCAGGCCATGAAAAGTTCTAATTCTCAAAAGTGGATTGATGCCATGAAAGATGAGTATAAATCTATGCAAGACAATAAAGTTTGGGAACTTGTCCCATTACCTGAAGGTGCAAAACCAATTGGTTATAAATGGATATTTAAAACCAAGAGGGATGCAAATGGTAATGTGGAGAGGTATAAAGCGCATCTTGTAGCTAAAGGATATACTCAAAAAGAAGGTATTGATTTTACAGAGACTTTCTTTCTAGTTTCATCGAAAGACTCGTTTAGGATAATCATAGCGCTTGTTGCTCATTTTGATCTTGAGTTACATCAGATGGATGTTAAAACTGCGTTTCTTAATGGCGACATTGAAGAAACAATTTATATGGTGCAACCAGAAAATTTTGAGTCAAAAGACTCAAAGAATATGGTTTGCAAATTGACAAAATCTATCTATGGACTCAAACACGATTCTCGTCAATGGTACCATAAGTTTCATCAAATAATTGTCTCGTTTGGTTTTGAGATAAATATTGTTGATGATTGTGTGTATCACAAATTCAATGGGAGTAAGTACATATTTCTGGTTCTATATGTTGATGACATTTTGCTTGCCGCTAATGATATAGGCTTATTGCACGAAACCAAGAGGTTTTTATCTAAGCATTTTGAGATGAAAGATCTTGGGGATACTTCTTTTGTTTTAGGAATTCAGATACATCGAGATCGATCTCGAGGTATTCTTGGATTATCACAAAAGAGCTATATCGATAAAGTACTCAAAAGGTTTGGCATGCAGAATTGTAGACCAGGTGATACCCCTGTCACTAAAGGAGACAAATTTAATCTTACTCAATGCCCTAAAAGTAACCTTGAAATTCATGAAATGCAAAAGATTCCCTATGCATCAGCTGTTGGGAGTTTAATGTAAGCTCAAGTTTGTACGCGTCTGGACATTGCGTACATTATTGGGATGTTAGGCAGATATTTAAGCAACCCTGGTATAGACCATTAGATAGCAGCCAAAAGGGTTATGAGATATCTTCAGAGAACAAAAAAAATTACATGCTTACTTATAAGAGATCAGATCTTTTGGAGGTCATTGGGTATTCTGATTCTGATTTTGCTGGATGCCAAGATAGTAGGAAATCTACATCAGGCTATGTTTACCTGTTAGCTGAAGGAGCTATATCTTGGAAAAGTGTCAAACAGACACTTGTAGCTTCATCCACTATGGCAGCAAAATTTGTAGCATGCTATGAGGCATCAAACCATGGAATATGGTTGCGGAACTTTGTCACAGGGCTGCGTATTTTGTAGAATGTAGAAAGACCACTCAAATTATTTTGTGACAATAAGTCAGCAGTACTGTATTCCAATAGCAACAGGAGTTCATCTAAGTCAAAGCATATTGACATAAAGTTCCTAGTTGTAAAAGAAAGAGTGCAAAATGGTCAAATATCCATACAGCACATTGGGACAAACTCCATGATAGCGGATCCGCTCACAAAAGGTCTACCACCCAAGGTCTTTCATGAGCACACTGCTCACATGGGTGTTACATTGTTTGAGGATATCATGATTTAGTGGGAGTTTATATTTTATTTGTTTTTCGACATTTATGTATTTGGTTACTTTCGATCGAAATGGAGTATTGAGCTTATTCACTCGGTTTATTGTTTTGAAACCGATCTCACTTTAGTTTAAAAGAGGACAGGTTGAAATAGACATTTTTAGATCATGTTGCATGTAATTTCCATGCTACACATCCATACTTGATCTATGTCATTTGGTTGTGTTAATATACGTGATCATGGATGGATTTAGTTACGAGATATGTAACGAAAGTCGCCTTGGTTCTATGTTAACATAATTAATGGATGAGATTGTTCGGAATACCTTTTGGATATGATAGTAAAATTTTGAGCTCATAAGGTTATATAATGACATGTAATTATAAAGTAATTAGTATATATATGTGGTCCAAGTGGGAGATTGTTGGAAAATTTGGATATCACATATATAATAAGGATAATTACATGTTATTATCTACTATCATGATAGGTTAGCCCAAATTAAAAGTGATCTAATTTGGTTAGAATTCTATTGAGCTTTTAATTATTAAATAAAGTATGGGAATATGTGTAGATACTCTTCTAATCAAACACTAATTAATGATGGGCTAATTAAAATTTGATTAGAACTAATATGCTAAGGCTATAAATATTAGTGTTATGGTCCCCAAATTACACACATGATATCTTTTCTAATATCCCATCATTAGGAAAGAAAGAGAGCAAATATTCTCTAAATTTCTTGTGTGCTAATTTGGAAGATCAAATCCCCAAATCCGGTAAAACTACAAGGAATTCATGGATTCAGGTAAGCTTCCGCATCTAGTTTTATTCTTCATTTATTCTTGATGATTTGACATGATAGATCCTGGTTTATTAAGTTTTATTTTAGATTTATTTTAATAAATCTAACAGGAACAATATTTATTGCTGCCTCTCTTTGTGCCCAATCTATAATATTTTCACTCGTCTTCTTTACCTTCTTACGAAACTTGTGAAAATCTAACGGCAGCAATCAATAAAGGTAGGTAAAAATATAAGATGTTAGAAAAAGGACTTTCGCAAACGCCGGGAGGAATAGTGGTGTCACCACTATGCTCTTTGAAAGAAACACTAAAACCCTGTTGCAATACCTTTCTTTTGCATATAATTTTACCCTTCTCTTTCTTTTCTCATAATTTTACCCTTCACCTTGTCCTTTGTCTCTGTCGTGGGCTATAGTTATCCTTAAGAATGAAGTTTTTCTTTGTATTTGTTCAAGTTAGTTAAAATAAGCCATTAGAGAAGTGCTTGTTTTTCCCACTCTTTTACTGTTTTTTTTTTTCCTTGTCTTGTTCTTTATATGGAAGATGTTAATAATTTTACTTTTAGTTCTCCATGAAATAAAAAGTTTGGTGATCTGTCTTTCATCTGCTTCTGGTTTTGCTGTAAAAGTTGAAGAGAGTTAACCTAAAAAACTCAGGATGGAAATATATGATTTTTGAAAAATATATGAAATTATTTGTACAGAATAAATACTCATGTCTTATGGTATCGTGTTAGTATTGATATCATAATTATTTTTAAGATGTTATGTATCTATAAAACTTTTATTATATAAAAAGATATACATAAATTATGGCTTAATAAATATATATAAAAATCTTAAATATATATATATATAAAAATACATAAATTAAAATTGAGATTTATCCCCTTCCTTTTATCAATTTATAACATTTTTATTCTGAGTGGGAGAATATTGCCAAACTTTGGACCACCCCCACATTGTCAACAATCACTTCATAACCTTTTTCATTTCAGAAAAAACTTAAACAATTTACCAAACTCTCAGTAAAGCTGGACAATATTACCAAACTTTCTTAGGAGTTAGGACCACCCCCACACAGTTAACAATCACTTCATAACCTTTTCATTTCAGAAACGTGTCAATCATTTTCCAAACATAAATAATTTACCAAACTCTCAATAACTTCAGTAGCTTATTATTATTGAAGTAGGTGGCTGATTAATAGGTTACAATTTAGATTTTTTTTTTTTTTTTGAGATAAAATAACTTTAATTATATGTTTGGTAGGAGGATTATTTTTTTTATACATGTTTTAGTTATGAGTTAGCGATAAATTAATTTAATTGGTAATATTTAGCTCCCTCCATTACTTCTTTTTAACAAAAGGAAGGAAAAATTCTCACTTATTTTAAAGAGGTCTTATTTTTTACAATAATTTTTACTCATCTTTCTAATTTCAAGTTTAAACTTATACCAAAGATTCTTTATTTTATATAATAAATTAGTTTTTTTCCCCTCATGTTATTACTTGAGTAATCAAACAACACATAAATACTTATTATTGATATTATATAATAGCTTTGGGATAAATATCAAATTTATACATGAACTTTCATTCAATGTGCAATTTGATACATGAACTTCGATTTGGAATAGTTATATACATGAAACTTAAATTGTGATTCATATGTATACATGAAACTTTAATTTTGATTCAATTGTACACATTTAAAGAAATGAATACATACATTTATTTTCATAATGGATTAATATAATTATTTGCGTATGCAATATATCAACATAAATTGCTCATTCGATAATATTTCCAATGACTTGTGAAAATTGAATCAAATCAAAATTTTATGTATAAAATTGCACAAAATTAAAGTTCACGTATGATATTGTACATTGGATCAAAGTTCATGTATAGTTTTGATATTTATCCCTATAACTTTTGAGTGGTTGCTTCTATATATACTATGACAAAGAGAAATTAATCACTCACTTAACTTAAGCCCCTAAAAAATGTCTTCTTCTTCACCTTCTTCACTATTGCCACCAGAGCTGCCAGTGAAATATGGCCATCCTTTCTTTGGTCTAATTCAAGATTAGTTACCATAATTTTACCATAAAGGCAAGGGCAAGTTGTAACAATCCAATTGTTTTTCTTCCTAAGCATTGAATGCTTACATATGATTGTTTTTCTTACACGTAGATCCTTAGATTGTGGTACACGCGAAGCCGGACCATTGCGGATATCACACTACTATCAATTTGGTAGAAATATGTTCATTTTGATTTCTAATGTTGTGACATGTATATAGGGTCTTTGATATGTAAATGGTCATCCTTAATTATCACTATAGCAAAACAGACTTTTAGCGGCGTTTTTTAGGCTTTTAGCGGCATTTATAAGCCCCATTAATAGTATTTGCGGCGCTTTTGAAAGAGCCGCAAAAAACGATAAATACAACTGTATTGCAAACTTTTAGCGGCGTTTATGAGAAAAAAACGCCGCTAAAGGTCATGACTTTTAGCGGCGCTTTTCCCACAAGCGCCGCTAAAGGTCATGACTTTTAGCGGCGCTTTTCTCACAAACGCCGCTAATTTGTACATAATTTGCAATAGGCAGTTTCTCCAATATCATACCCTTCCTGCATTTAACCCAACCAAAAACAGCAAATATAGCATATGATTCCAACCCTAAATAGCAAATGTAGCATAAAAATCCCACAAAAAGCATTAATTCTAAATGATACTTCAAATTCAATAAAAGATATATGATATAAATTAATAAATGAATTCTTACAATAATGTTAAATGTAACAATGTTAACGTAACAATGTTAAAAATGATCTTACAACGAGAAAATAAATGTCTAAGATGGTGGCCTTTGCGACTGCTGGAACATCTTCATCATAGTCTAAAACTGTAGCTGGAGTTCATCATACTTTCTGTTTTGCTCTGCCTCCCTCGCTGCTGCCTTTACTCTAAGTTAAGAAATTTGCTCAGCCGTGCTCGCTTGCATTTGAGCTTTCCGGTCTTTTAACCTCTGAACTTCAGCTTGAGATTGACTCCTGGAAGGCATGTATTGCTGGGAGCGGGATCCAAAATATTGGGTCGAGGTAACACCAGATCCTTGAAATTGAACCCGACCATACCTTTCAGGACCCAAAACATCAATAATAATTCTGTTATCAATATCCTCAAGATTAACAGAACTATCAGTTGATGCAGCCGCTTCATACTCTGTCTTCTTCTCCTTCAGTTTCTCCTAATAAATTAATGAAAGAGTTAGAAACGAAATATATAATAAGAAGGAATGCAACATAACTTAACATTATTAATATAAAACTACTAACGATGAATTAAACTATTATAATTAAACATTATAAATATTTATAATAAATCAAATTTTATTAAGTAAATATACCATAATTTCTCCACTTAATTTGTCATGGAGATCCATCTTTCTTCCTATGCATAATGTCAAAAAGTCAAGGCGCCCAACTTTTGACGGACGAGACTTCCTACAGTGTAGTAGTAAAAATATAATTTAATAGTATAAATTCATTAATATTTGACAGAATTAATAAATTATAATACCTCGGCCTCAGCTACACAAGCAAAACTTCTCGACCCTGTCGTGTGCGTGAATTTTTGTTTCTGCCTGCTGCTTGTTCCAACTCGCTCATGGTCCTACATAATGAAATTATTATTACATATATAGTAATACTATAAACCGAAAAATTTATAAGACTTTAGAAGTATGTTATACCTCTCCTTTCTTTGAATTCCAGAATCTAACTTGATTTTCCTATTGGTACCTCAACATTCCCGGTGGGACATTTCGCAATTTTTCTTCGAGGCTTATGTCTTTCTTAAAATATTCTTTTTTCAAAGTGCTTTTATGGTCTCTCCATTTTTTACCCAATGTCTTCTTGATATAGTCATCGGAGACCTCTAAAATAAATCTCTCCTAAAAAAACATAAGTTTAGAAAGTAAATATAAATGAAACTTAAACCAAAGTATTATAAATTACATTCACGTTTTGTTACCTTAATATTATCGAGAGCTTAATTCTTGTTGCTATCATGCATGTGATGCCATGATTCGTAGTTGATGGGCAACATATTGGTATTTCATGCTATAATGCCCAAATAGCCTGCTAAAAGTCAAGCTTCAGATCCAACAAGTTGGCCATGACTGTTTCTCCTTACTTTGACACGCCCGACAAGATTTAAGTCGTATAAATATTTAAGCAGCGTACGTCCCCGACCTCTGCGCGTCCCATCACTTTCAGCTAAAAAATGATATATTATTATTATATTAAAATTGAAAAATGAATCAATAATAAAAGTCAACAAGCATGTAAAATAAACTTAACATTACTTTGAAATTCTGCAGTCTCGTCATCTGTCTCCGGCACATTCGAAGGTCCAACAACTGTTTACCGTTCACTATTTCCTTCTTCTGAATTTAGAGTATTCTGGACAATACTTAAATCTCGTAATCGTCTTCTAGGCATTTTTCCTGCAATACACATAAAATAAAAGTTTAGTAACAAATAACAACAATAATAGTGCATATAAAATAGTTAAATTATATAACATGACCAATATTAAAATTATAATATTACATATAAATAAAAAATTGTAAAATCTTACTACATCATAATTCGTAAATATCTTCGTCCACATCCTGACGAACCCATTGAAATTGTGTACTAGTACTAGGGATATTTTCATTTAAGTTTTGTTGTGGAAAAGGTAAAGTTTCTGATCTTTCGACTATGTCATCTCTACTTCCATTGCCCATATCAAACAAGTCTCTAGGGGTATTCCGGAGTACAACGTACCAACCCTCATCAGTTGGATCTTTTGAGTAAAAAACTTGTTTCACTTGAGAAGAAAATACATACGGCTCGTCCATCAATTGTTCTTCGGTGTGAATCAATCGAGAGAAATTCACCATTGTAAAACCATATTGATCGTTTTTAATTCCGCGAGCCGTATTCACATCAGCCCAATCTCCTCGAAATACGTCAACTTTCCATCTGCCATAATAATCCAACTCAATTATGTCAGTAAGAAGTCTGTAATACTCCACATTCCCCTCGACAGGATTATTGTCCCTAGCACTAGCGTAACTTGTAATTGAAGAATTAACAACAATTCCACAATTTTGGGTTCTCCTCAATCTCTCGCGATACTTTGTATGAAATCTGAATCCATTGATGAGAAAGGCACTATATTTTTTCACTATTCTATTTAGACCTTGTGAAAGCCATTTAACTTCGCCATTTACTTCATTCTGACTCCAAACGTATTGAATTGAAAGTAAATTGAGTAATTATAAATGTTATGAGAAAACATTATTACTTGTCAATGAAAACTTCAATTGCATACCATTTGGCTTAACCATTCATGAAATGATTCTGTGAACAACTTATTAATTTCTCGTTGTTATAATCTTCGGGACCGTGAACGAGCTCTCAATATTTGTTTGTACTCACTATGTTAAAAAAAACGTTTACTTTGTTAGAAGACAAACAAATTATAATTTATGAATATTGATCAAATTCTAGAACTTACTTGCGTAATGGTTCTATTGAATCGTGATGAAAAAGAACATATCGATGTGCTTGGACCCACGATCTATCATCTAATTCTACAATTTCAACTTTGCCGATTGGTTCTCTGAAACTTTGAATTAAATAATTTTCGGCCAAGTTATGATCTGTGAGCCTAGCATTCCTACTTGGTATGTTCATTCTTCTTTCAACATCTTCCAAATATCTTGAACAGAAAGTCATACAGTCTTCTGCCAAGTAGCCTTCGACAATTGATCCTTCCGGATAACGTTTATTGCGGCAGTAAGACTTCAATTGGGATAGGAACCTAAACACGATATACAACATTATCAAAAGTTACAACTTAATGCATTTAGATGAATAAAGGAATAATTTACAAATAAATTAAGACCTTTCTATGGGATACATCCATCAATAGAAAACGGGTCCACCAAGTATTGCTTCACGAGGGAGATGAATTAACAAGTGCACCATAATAGTGAAGAAGGAAAGCGGGAAGATTTTCTCCAGATTGCATAAAGTCAATGCGGCTCGATCTTGTAGTGTCTCAAGTTCTTGAACATCCAAAACTTTGCCACAAATGCCTTTCATTATATTGGATAGTTCAATTACACAAGACGTCACCTTTTTCGACATACAACACCGCATAGCAACTGGCAGTAAGTCTTGCATTAAGATGTGATGGTCATGTGATTTTAAGGCATATAGTCTTCGATCTTTAAGACTCACACATCGAGATATATTTGATGCATACGCATCCGAGACCTTTATACCCTTCGACACCATACAGAACACTTCTTTCTTTATCTTCGACATTGAAAAAATAGCAGGCGGCAACCGATATTTCATATTCGGAAGTGCTTGGGGATGAAGCTCACGCCGAATTCCCATATGGACTAAATCAAGTCAACTCTGAATATTGTCTTTTGATTTTCCATCGACATTCAAAATAGTCCCGATGATGTTCTCATAGACATTTTTCTCAATGTGCATGACATCAAGATTATGTCATAAAATCTAATGCTCCCAATAAGGAAACTCAAAAAAAAACTTCTTTTTTTTCACAAGTCCGCCTCATTAGAATCATCCTCTTCATCAGATTCATCATCAGATTCATCCATTGATCTTCTATTTCTTTGCGTGTTGGTCGGCTGATTCATCTTCCCATAAATGAAATTCATATCTTTCAACATGAACAATATTTCAGATCTACTGGTCTGCGAAAGAGCTTCTCTGAACTCTTCAGTACCGTCAAACTGAGTACTCTGAAATCTAAATCTATGATTTTTCGGTAACCATCGACGATGCCCCATGTAAGTGAACTTCTTCCCGTTATATAACCATTGCAAACATGTTTGCGCAGCACAACAAGGACAAGCATAACGTCCCTTGGTACTCCAACCAGATAAATTGGCATAGCCGAGAAGTCATTAATAGTCCACATTAAAGCTGCAGGTAAATTAAAGTTCTCCTTTCTCAGTACATCGTATGTCTCAACACCAGCCCATAATTGTTTTAACTCTTCAATAAGTGGCTCCAAATTTATGTCAATATCATTCCCGAAACCTTTCTCTCCAGGGATAATCATAGATAAGATAAAGGATGATTGTTTCATGCAAACCCATGGAGGCAAATTGTAAGGAACAAGCACCACAGGCCAAGTACTATACGCAGTGCTCATGATTTTGTAAGGGTTAAATCCATCAGATGCTAGCCCAAGCCTCACATTCCGAGGATCGCTTGCAAAGTTTGAAAATTTAGAGTCAAATAATTTCCAAGCTAAAGAATCTACAGGATGCCTTAACAATCTATCATCGGTTCGTCCATCATGGTGCCACGTCATTGACTCGGCTGTCTTCAACGACATGAAAAGCCTTTGAAGCCTTGGTATTAGCGAAAAATACCGTAAAATCTTAACTGGCTGCTTCCTTTACTGTGCATCATTTTCATCCTCGTTACCATCTTCTGTATTTTTATTCATCCAACGGGATTGACCGCATACATGACAGCACTGTTGGTTTTTCCAGTCGCCCCAATACAACATGCAGTCATTTGGGCAACTATGAATTTTGTTGTAGCCAAGGCCCAAATCTTTTATCAGTTTCTTCATGTCTTTGGAAGATTGAGGGATTTTTGCAAACGGGAACATTTCTTGCAAAAACTCTAACAGCATTGCTAAAGAGTTTCCGGTCCACCCTCCCAAACATTTTAAGTGAAAAAGACGAATACAGAAAGACAGTTTTGAAAATTTTGATCCCTCATACAGTTCTTCATTCATTTCACCAAGTAACGTGTAGAACTTCGCCGCTTCTTCATTTGGTTGTTCATCAAGTACACTTCTTCCCCTTTCGGTGAAAGTATTTCCACCAAAATTATAATCATCGGTTGTACCCAAGTCAGGTGGAAATGATTGCAAACCATTACTGCGCATATTAAATGCATTCCTCAACATGCCTTCCATGTCATCTTCTCTAACATTCTGATTGTAAGCACTATGAGGATAAGCTAGATTCATCGATGACGAGGCTCCACTAGATGTACACTCTCCATGGAAAATCCATTTTATATACCACCGAACAAAGCCATCAACAATTAGATGTTCATAGACAACTTTATGATAATGCCAATTGATATTGCAACACTTCTTACACAGGCAAAGAATCATATTCTCTTGGCTTGAATTTTGAAATGAAAAATTTAGAAAAGTTTCTACTCCATTTCGATAGCCGTTGCTTACCCTTGACAAATTCATCCAAGTCCTATCCATTTCGTAGTTGTTGAAGTCTAAAGTTGAAAGTAAATTACACGGGTAAGTTGTTTATTTTTAATTTATGTAAGTAATGATATGATATACATTTATGTACTATGTAAGTTATGTAAATTATGTAAGTTATGAAGTTTGATCTTAAAATTATGTAAGTTATGAAGTTTGATCTTAAAATTATGTAAGTTATGTATTATGTAAGTTATGAAGTTTAATCTTAAAATTATGTAAGTTATGATATTTGATCTTAAAATTATGTAAGTTATGTATTATGTAAGTTATGAAGTTTAATCTTAAAATTATGTAAGTTATGATATTTGATCTTAAAATTATGTAAGTTATGTATTATGTAAGTTATGTATGTTATGTGAGTTATGTAAGTTATGTATGTTATGTGAGTTATGTTAATTATGTAAGTTATTTAAATAATGATCGTTATTATTTTATTGATAAAAAATTTATAAGTTTTAAAAACATTTAAAAATATTAAATATTAAAATAATGATCATTAATATAAAAAATTAGTAATTTGATTTTTATATTAAAATATATTTAAATAATGAAAAAAACATAAAAAAATAACTTAACAAAGTAATTAATGAGTAACAAAAATAAATTTTCATTTTAAAAAGTTAATAAATTACTTTTTTTAAAAAAGAATTTGATTTTTATATTAAAATATATTTAAATAATGGTCAATATTATTATATTGATTACAAAATATTTATAAGTTTGAAAAACAATCAAATATTAAAAATTAAAATGAAACATTATTAATATAAAAAATTAGTAATTTGATTTTTATATTAAAACATATTAAAATAATGATCAATATTATTATATTGATAACAAAATATTTATAAGTTTGAAAAACAATCAAATATTAAAAATTAAAATGAAACATTATTAATATAAAAAATTAGTAATTTGATTTTTATATTAAAACATATTAAAATAATGATCAATATTATTATATTGATAACAAAATATTTATAAGTTTGAAAAATAATTAAATATTAAAAATTAAAATGAAACATTATTAATATAAAAAATTAGTAATTTGACTTTTATATTAAAACATATTAAAATAATGATCAATATTATTATTATATTGATAACAAAATATTTATAATTTTGAAAAACAATCAAAATATTAAATATTAAAATCAAACATTATTAATATAAAAAATTAGTAATTTGATTTTTATATTAAAATATATTTAAATAATGATCAATATTATTATATTAATAACAAAATATTTGTAAGTTTAAAAAACAATCAAATATTAAAATTAAAATGAAACATTATTAATATAAAAAATTAGTAATTTGATTTTATATTAAAACATATTAAAATAATGATCAATATTATTATATTGATAAAAAATATTTATAATTTTGAAAAACAATCAAAATATTAAATATTAAAATCAAACATTATTAATATAAAAAATTAGTAATTTTCATTTTAAAAATTTATTAACACCCAAACCAAAATAAATTAATGAGTAAAAAAAAATAAATTTTCGTTTTAAAATTCTTTTAAATACTATTTTTTTAAAAAGAATTTGATTTTCATATTAAAATAAAACAGACTTTTAATTTATTTAAATTTCATAATATTATATTATTTTATACACAATTATGTACGACAAAACCTAAGTAACCTACCCTGCTTTCGATACCATTTATACTCCAATTTGCACGTTCCAATTTGCCATTCATTCCAACAAGTTTAAATAAAATCAAATCAGACAACATTAATTCACTGACTTTTTAGAAAAATAACTTACACTATGGCAGATAACACAAAAGTGAATGGGAGAAAACTAGACAAGCAGCAGAGGTCTGCCGATAGAGATACAGCAGAGTTAAACCAAAATTTTAGCGTTCCTTCAGTAGAACAATTTCTCAAAAATAAAACCCAATACAGTACAAATTAGATGATAAATAAAAAATTATTTAATGGTAAACAAAAATTTGATGAAAGCACAGTTTAAAAAAATAGAAATGAACACAAGTTATATTGCACTTACAAGTAAAACTGGCAACAAAAAGTGCAAACTACCAGAAAAATGGATCCATTAAGCTAACGATTAAAGATGTCATTTTATACCCGTTGAAACAGTATAATAAACAGCAATATAAAAAACAGGCTATATACCAGTTGAAACAATATAATAAACAACAATTTAGACAGCAATTTGGACAGAAATTTTTTATGATTCATCATACGTGGCTTTGTTACACCTGGGGAGGATCCATTATATCTTACAATGAGATATAAGGCAACCCGTTAAGTTTCCAGCCTTTATACTTTGAATTTTTATTTTTTTTGGACAGCAATATAATAAACAGCATATATACTAACCAAGCAGGATAATAAATAGCAATTTGGACAGAAATTTTTTAAGATTCATCATACATGGCATTGTTACACCTGGGGAGGATCCATTATATCTTACAATGAGATATAAGGCAACCCATTAGGCTTCCAGCCTATATACTTTGAATCTTTTTTTTTGGACAGTAATATAATAAACAACATATATACCAACCAAGTAGGATAATAAACAGCAATTTGGACAGAAATTTTTTAAGATTCATCATACGTGGCATTGTTACACCTGGGGAGGATCCATTATATCTTACAATGAGATATAAGGCAACCTGTTAGGTTTCCAGCCTATATACTTTGAATCTTTTTTTTTGGACAGCAATATAATAAACAGCATATATACCAACCAAGCAGGATGATAAATAGCAATTTGGACTGAAATTTTTTAAGAGTCATCATACGTGGCATTGTTACACCTAGGGAGGATCCATTATATCTTACAATGAGATATAAGGCAACCCGTTAGGTTTCCTGAAACACCCCACACCCGGCCCACGAGCCTGAACCGGATCTGGTATGTTCCTTAAGAAAATCGGTTTCAAAATTCTTGGTTACTTAGAGAAAGTTTGTGTAATTTTGAGAAAAATATTGGTTTGGGTTGGGCTTAGATTGAAAGCCCACTTGTCTTACTTAAAAAAAAATCATTTAATCAGGGTGACAAAATAATTTGGGGTTTACTAAAAAAAAAAATTTACTTAAACTTAAAATATAAAATGGTTCATAGCATAGTAGTTAAAGAAAATAAAAGTAACTAAATAAAACTATGGCCTTTTCGGCCTTATTACATCAATAATCCCCAAACTTAAAAACTTAAAATACTTAATAGAAATAAAGTCCTAAATATTAAAAATCCTTTCTTCTTTGTGCATGGCCACCTTTAGCTCCCCTGCCGACCCGGTTCATTATTGCTCATTACACGAAAAATAGTCCCACAAAGGGGTGAGTCAACAGACTCAATGTGTACACAAACTAACAATCAACAAATCAGGCATACATGTTCATATCAAAGACATATTCATATAAAAATGATGCAACCCAAACCCAAGCCTATTTGTCCATCCACTACACACCACCCGTGCACGCCAATCACACAGTGGGGACTACTAAGTCGACCCTCTATCCATTGACACCATCGAAGAGCGATCAGCTGCGATCGACGTGCTCATCGCCTATATAATTTGTGTCATTAGACACCATATTCAAATAATGTAACCGAAGTTACCAAATTCAGATAGTGTAACTGAAGTTACCATATTCAAATTATGTGACCGTAGTCACCATATTCCGTTGGTGAGACCGAAGTCAACACCTTCTTCCCCTTTCACATATAGCCCGAAATGCCCCAAATATTATTATATCATGCATAACATACTTATTTCTCATTCATGTTACTATTCATATGTTCAAAATATATCATATTCGTAATCCTATCAGAAGTAGGAAACGTACCTGGGTACTTTTTACCACATTTGTGGTACTTAGCCACATTCACATTCTTATACATATTCATATATTAAAATAATTATTGCCATAATATATTGAAAGTTAGTGTGAGTACACACCTGATTCGCTTAATAGGTTCCTTGAAATCCCGAAGAACGATCTACCGATCTAGATCTTTCACTCCTATATTCGGCCAATCATTAAAATATATTAACAAACCTATTTGGCTTAAAAACCAAATCCTAGTAGGATTTGTATTACTTACCTTGTTGCCGAATTGGATGATTATTCAGATCCTAGAATAGATCCTTGCTTCCTTGATGTTTGTCGAAAATCCTACAACCATATGTTAGATTTAATCTAACTCTAACACATAGAATATGGCCTTTGGCCGATTATACTGAGTTTCTTACCTTAAATCATTGAGTTCAGAAAATATTCCTTGTCTTGTATGTATGCGTTGAAAACCCTTAGATCCTTGATCCTTGTATTCAACAGATTGTAGAAACACGATAGACCCCTTGTAGATTCGGCCACCACACACAAAAGAGGATTAGTCTTTCTCTTTTATCAAATAGGAAGGAAAAGAACTTGAATATTGATAACCTTACCCTTAATGCTTAGTCGACTGCTTCCTTACTTAGTCTCTCAGGGATTCGACTATTGTAGACTTAGACAGAGAAGAGGTTTCGTCTTGACAGATGAAGAAAAGAGAAGAAGAAAAGGTGAAAAGAAATTTCGGCAGAGAGGGTGTTTGCTAGGGAATTTCGGCAACACTAGAAAAAAAATGAGAGAAAATCCTTTAATTCTCCTTCTTTGGCCGAAATTATCAATAGGAGAGTCCCTTGCTTGGCCACTACTCCTCTTATGTGATAATATTATCACCTTATTTAAAAATAAATAAAGAAAAATCCTTTTTATCTCTTCTAAATAATCCAAATTAAAAAGCTTTTATTTATCACCTTATTAAGCAATATTAATGGAAATAAAACACCTCCCTTTTCTAGAAACAAGTGCCGTCCACCCCTTAGCCTGGGAAGCAAAAATAAAACTTCATTTATTTGCTTCCCTTGTGACTCGAACCCAGGCCCATGCCTTTTGCACATGGCGCCATTTCCATAGGCCCTAAGTGCCATCTTCAGGCCACTTTTCCTAGCCCGTTTGTGTGTCAAATTTTACCAACTTTTTCTTTTAAGGCCATCTTGCCCTTATTTCCTATTTTAAACTTTAAAACTCATCATTTTGGGGTCATTTCCAAGTTTCCTAAAATTTTCGATCGGCTCTGTTTACTTGCCATTTTCTTACATTTCCAAGTTTCCTAAAATGTATACTTTCCATTTTTGGATCATTTTCATTTTCATTTCTTAGTTTCCAAAAATGTGTACTTTCCATTTTTGAACCATTTCCTTACATTTCTAGGTTTCCTAAAATGTTCATGTCCTAATGCATTTCCAAGTTTCCAAAAATATTCATTTCCATTCATTTTCATACATTTCTGAGTTTCCAAAAATTTCAAAAATTTATTCACAATGCTTAAGACTTGTTATTTCATACAATTAAACCGAAAATGCATAGGCCCTTTCCAGGATGTTACAGTTTTACCCCCCTTAAACAAAATTTCGTCCTCGAAATTTCCTAACTAAACATGTAACATCCTAAAAATGGGGCTATTTGTGATTGAATGATTTTCTTTGTGTTTGAATTGTTATGGTATTAATCATGGAATAATAAGGCTTAATTAGGGGCCTTGAGTTGGCTCGGAATAGTAGAAAATATTATTTATAAGTTTTAAAGGTAGATAGCCTTAGTAGTTAGGGGTTACAAGAATAAATAAGGGATCATTTGACACAAAATAAGCCTTGGAAAAGTGGCAAAAGGGAGGCCACTTAAGAGCTGGTATTGACGCCATCAAAGGAGAGCGGGGAGCTTGTGTTCGAGTCGCGGAGTCCCCTTTTTATTCTTTATTTTGGACGGCAACAGGGGGGAGAGTTTTTCTCAGTTTAAACTCTTTTTAATAAGGATAATATGAGGAAAATATTTGGTTTTTAAATGGATTTTTATTTTGATTAATCCATAATAAGTGGCAAGGAGGAAAAATAGGTATTTGAGTATTCAAATTATTTTGAATACTTTCAAAAGGAGTTGGCCAAATTTTAAACTCCTTTGAAAGGAGTGGACGGCAAGGTGATAGGGGGAGAGTGCCGAATTTCCATAAAAATACCTATCCATCTTTTATCTTTTACCTTTCTTCATTTGCAAGTAGCCGAAACTCTCTTTGATTTTTCTCTTCTCTTTCATTTTTTTTTCAAAACCGAAAAACTCTTCTTCTCTTCTTTGATCTTGGCCGAAATTCCTATACCTTAATCTCCCACCTACTTCTTTCTTTCTCTTCTCAAAACACTTAGCCGAAACTCCTTTTTGCACTTCTTCTCTTCCTCTTTTTCACTCAAAGACGAACCCCTTCTCCTTATTTGGTGTGGTTGTGGCCGAATAGCATAACAAAGGTAATCTCCTCGAGTTTTTCTCCAATCGGTTCATAAAGAGGGTAAGTGGTAAAAGCCAAATGCTTTATTTTGATCCCTTGTTCTTGCTTAGATTTTTAAGGAAATAAGAACCGATTTGGCACTTGTTGCTAGGATATTAACTTCCTACTACTCAAACCGATTCTCTGTCAGTGTGTCGGGATCTTGAAGTAATTGGTTCAAGTCTTTATTATTGTCAATCGGATTTGGGTAAGTGGTGGTAAGTGCCTACTTGTAATGGATTATTCTTCTAAGTGATTAAAAAACCGAGGGCTATTAAGTGGCTACTAATGGTTGCCGATTGCAGGGAAGCAAAACCACTTGGAGTGTGGTGGCGGGTATTTTAAGACATTTGGGTAAGATTTCGGGTTCACAAGGAACCCTTCTCAATTTGGTTTGGCCGAATAGGCCATAATACTAACCCTTGTATCTGGCCGAATATAGGAACAAGTAGATCTAGGGTGGCCGACTTCTCTTTTTGGGATTTAGACGATTCAGTGGTGACAGGTGTGTACATACACACCTTATAACTTATTAACTGTGCTAAATGTTGTGAATGCTAACTCTAATTTATGTAGCATTGGATTTAATACCATATCGGTATAAGTGACAATTCAGGTAAGTACCTGTTAATATGAGTTACTATTTGATGCTTTTGGGAAGCATGGCATGTTTATTATTTGTAACTTAAATATTTGATGACATGAAATCTGATATGGGTTGATGAGAGGAAGGGGAATTATTATCTGTGTCGACGGACACCAGTGTTTTGGTAATACATCGTGACTACGGTCACCAGAGGTTTGGTACCTCCAGAGGTTTGGCATCTCATAGCGTCTCGTCCCAGTGGCTTAGCACCACAGTGGGTTGGCCCCACAGATGATAATACGGGATTGACGCCAGTGATTTGGTATCACACGATGGGTTGGCCCCATCAACCGATTTGTGTCTTCGAACACCAGAGGTTTGGCACCTCCAGTGATTTGGCATCACATCTGTGACTATACGTCACCAGTGGTTTGGCACCACCAGTGGTTTGGTACCACAACGGGGTAGACAGAGGCGTTTGGTTGGCTAGGTTGGGTACATAACCTTATGCATGTTGATTGTTATAAAGTGTGTATGAAATTGCTTAAACCGGGGGAAGGGTTACATACTGAGTCTTGGTGACTCACCTTCTCCTTTAATTTTTCAGGTGACACGTAGATCGCGGATATGGAGCCGGAGGGACTCGAGGTGGCCATGCAGTGGACTTTATTTAAATGAACTTTAAACTTTAGTTATTTTTATTTTACTGTTGGTTAAATTTTATTTCGGATGTAATAAGGCCTCCTAATACTCTACTTTGTTACTTTACATATTTTGGATAATCTGTTTTAAACTATTTTATTAATATTAGATTTAATACACATGTTTTCCCAAATTAATACGGAAGGTGTTTTATCGTGCCATCGGGCATATTTGGAATTTTATGATAACTTGACTTAATTAATTGCCCAATTAAACACGAAGTATGGTTTTCACAAGACAATCAAATGAAAGGTTTTCGACAACTTAAATGGATTTAGAAAAAAATATTTTTTTCAAAAATATTTTCCACTGTGACAAACTAAATTCGGCCATAAAGTTTGGGCCGGGTTTGGGTTATTACAAAACAACTGAGGGTATTGCTGTCGCATTGTCTCTTCTGACTCCCACGACGCTTCTTCCGATCCATGGTTGCGCCATAACACCTTGACTAGAGGTACTGACTTCCTCCGTAGTACTTTCACATCACGTTCCAGGATCCGAATCGGCTCTTCCTCGTTGGATAAGTCCAGCCTTAGCTCCACTTCTTCAACAGGTACCACATGAGATGGATCCGATCGATAGCGACGTAGCATGGATACATGGAATACGTCATGCATCTACTGCAACTCTGGTGGCAACTCTAATTGGTATGCCACTGGCCCAACTCGCTTTAGTACTCGATAGGGCCCTATAAACCTTGGGCTTAACTTCCCTTTACGACCGAACCTCATTACCTTCTTCCAAGGTGAGACTTTCAAAAACACTTGATCTCCCACTTTAAACTCGATCTCCTTCCGCTTAAGGCCTGCGTACGACTTCTGCCTGTCAGAGGCTTCCTTCAACCTTGCCCGAATTAACTCAACTTTCTCTTCAGTTTCCGCCACTAACTCCGGGCCCAAAACTCGACGTTCTCCTAGCTCGGTCCAACAAGTAGGAGTTCCATACTTCCGACCATACAATGCTTCATATGGTGCCATCCGAATGCTTGCCTGATAGCTATTGTTGTAGGCAAACTCAGCTAAAGGCAAATAATCTTCCCAACTTCCTCGGAAATCCATCACACAGCCTCTCAGCATATCTTCCAACACTTGTATAACCCGTTCAGACTGCCCGTCTGATTGTGGATGAAACGCCGTAGTGAAATCCAACTTAGTGCCCAACGCTTGATGAAGTGCCTTCCAAAATCGTGACGTAAACCTTGGGTCTCTGTCGGAGATGATCGATGTTGGTACTCCGTGTAACCTTACGATCTACGCCACATATAACTTGGCTAACCAAGGGAATAGTCGATTCTCACCGGAATAAAATGTGCGGACTTGGTAAAACGGTCCACTATCACCCATACCGAGTCCTTCTTAGTGGGCGTAAGGGGAAGCCCACTAACGAAGTCCATGGTAATTCTTTCCCACTTCCATTGGGGAATCTCAATTGGTTGAAGTAATCCCGATGGAACTTGGTGTTCAGCCTTAACTTGCTGACACGTCAGACACTTTCCCACGAATTCAGTCACTTCCCGCTTAAGATCAGACCACCAAATTGTTCTCTTAGATCTCTATACAACTTGATGCCTCCGGGATGCATAGCATAAGGGCTACCATGCGCTTCCCGAAGAATCCTTTGTCTCAACTCCTTATCCTTCGGCATACAGACCTTTCCTTTGTAGCACAACACTCCTTCTTCATTGACGCCATAATCCCCTAATTCTCCGCTCCGTACTTGTTGAAACTTAGTACTTAGATCTTTATCAGCCATTTGTCCCTCTTTCACCTCATTCAGCCACGTGGGCTTGACTTGCAATTCTGCCAACAGGCTTCCATCATCATACAGACTCAAGTGAGCGAACAAAGCCCTTAGATCCGACACAACCTTCCTACTCAGGGCATCGGCTACCACATTCGCGTTGCCCGGATGATATTCTATCGAACAATCGTAGTCCTTCAACAACTCCACCCACCTTCGTTGCCTCAAGTTTAACTCTTTCTGAGTCAACAAATACTTAAGGCTCTTGTGGTCTGTGTAAATAACTGACCTTTCTCCATAAAGGTAGTGCCTCCAAACCTTAAGGGCAAAAACCACTGCTGCTAGTTCCAAGTCATGGGTTGGATAGTTAACCTCATGAGGCCTTAACTGCCGAGGCGCATAAGCGACCACTTTTCCATCTTGCATTAGCATACAGCCTAATCCCGTATGCGAAGCGTCACAGTACACCACAAAATCCTTGCCTGCCTCCGACTGAATTAACACCGGAGATTCCCTCAGCACCTTCTTAAGCTTTTCAAAGCTCTCCTGTTGCTTATCCGTCCACACAAATGGTATTTCCTTCCTTAGCAACTTTGTCAAAGGCGCGGCTATTGACGAGAACCCTTCCACGAACCTTCTGTAATAGCCTACCAACCCTAAGAAACTTCGGATTTCAGCCACGGACCTAGGTGGTTTCCAATCCAACACTGCTTCAATCTTCCTAGGATCCACTCTTATTCCTTCTGCGGATACCACATGTCCTAGGAATGCCACCTCCTTAAGCCAAAATTCACACTTGCTGAATTTGGCATAAAGCTTCTTTTCCCTTAACATTTGCAGCACAACTCGGAGTTGTTCATCATGCTCCTCTTCAGACTTAGAGTACATCAAAATATCGTCGATGAACACCACGACGAACCTATCCAGGTAGGGTTGGAAAACCCGATTCATCATGTCCATGAACGCGGCTGGAGCGTTCGTCAACCCAAACGGCATCACTACAAACTCAAAGTGACCATATCTTGTCCTAAAAGCCGTCTTGTGGATATCTGCCTCCTTCACCTTTAACTGATGATATCCCGACCTTAAGTCTATCTTCGAGAATACAGCTGCCCCTTTTAGCTGATCGAACAAGTCGTCTATCCTTGGCAAAGGATACTTGTTCTTGATGGTCAGTTTATTCAACTGACGATAGTCTATGCACATTCGCATAGTTCCATCCTTCTTCTTCACAAACAAGACCGGTGCTCCCCAAAGAGACACACTGGGTCGAATGAACCCACGATCCAACAGTTCTTGGATTTGAGCCTTGAGCTCCACTAACTCCTTTGGCGCCATTCGGTATGGAGCGATTGACACAGGAGCTGTTCCCGGTAGCAAGTCTATTCCAAATTCCACCTCCCTATCTGGGGGTATTCTTGGTAATTCATCTGGGAACACATCTACGAAGTCCCTTACCGTCCTAACTCCATTAACACCTTCATCTTTTTCTCCCAACGCACTTGCGAAGGCTAAGAACGCCTTACACCCCTTCTTAACCATCTTCTCGGCCTTCAGCGCCGAAACCACGTTAGACAAGTAGTTCCTCCTTTCTCCGATCATCACTACTACCCCATCCTCGGGGGTTCTTAGTTCCATACGTTTAGCCGTACAATCCAACACGGCTCGATGTTCTACTAGCCAATCCATTCCAAGTATAAGCTCAAACTCTCCGAAGGGTAACTCCATCAAGTCAGCCTGAAAATTCACTTCCTAAATCTCTAGGGGTACATTCCGAAAGATCTTATCTATTACTACAGTTTGGCCTAATGGGCTTACTACGATCATCGTCTCTATCGTAAAGTCTCGAGTCAGGCCTAGTGTTTCCACTACACTACATGCAACATAAGAATGGGTCGAGCCCACATCAATTAGAGCAAAATAGGGTTTGTCAAAAATAAAGAACGTACCGGTTATAACATCCGGCGCGTCTCCATCCTCCCTCCGGTGAATCGCATAAACCAAACCCGGTTGCCTTGCCTCAGCATTAGCAGCACCTCGGCCTTGTGCTCCACGGCCTCTGCCAAAGCACCATTACCTCTGTTGGCGAACCACAACCCCGTTGAGGAGGTTTTGTCGCCTCTACCACGACTAACATTCCGAGTGTCGGTCGGCTCTCATCGATTGCTTAGGACAATCCTTAAGCATATGGTCCTTGGACCCATACTTGAAGCATCCTCCGTCTTTCTCCAACATTCTCCCAAGTGCCTCTTTCCACAATGCTCACAAGTGGCGTCATCGCGGCCGTGCACCGGCTTGTTGATTCCGTGGCCCGTCAACTCTAGGCCTCTTATGACCCTCTTTTTTCCGGATGGCCCAAAACCTCTTTGGGCTTATTCTATCCACGGCGCTTGGTAGCATCCTTGATTCCTCGGCCACCTTGGCCTTTTCCACCAAAGCAGAGAATTCCCGCTCCACGATGCGGTGCTATCAACAATCTCGGATCGTCCCTCGGTCCGTCCTCAAAGCGGACACGGCGTTCATGCTCGGTTGCCACTACCCCCTTGAGCATAGCGGCTCAACCTCGAAATTCGCCTCATATTCTCGCGGCGGACTTACTCCTTGCACCAACCCCGGAAAAGCCTTTCTTTGTTCATCCGTATACTGGTTCCCACATATTTCTTTTTGGTACGCTTCCTTAACGCGTACTCCCGTGTCGAGATCCTCACCGTGGCACCATCTCGCACGATTAACCACCATTGATACGCTTCATCGCGTAACAGTGCCACCATCCCCTTTAACTTCTCCTCAGGGGTCAAGTCGAGCTTATCCATGATGCGTTCCATCGCTTCCAACCAGTACTCAGCTGTACTGGGTGCCACTCCCGACACTCCACGAAACATCTCGGCTCCATTAGCTCGGAGCCGTTCCGGCACAGATTTTCGGGTTCCCGAATTTCCACCCACACCAGCCACCAATTCCAAAACTCACAAAGATAGCTGCGACACAAAGATCTTCCCCATCCGAGCTTGTCGCTCAAAGACCCCTGCGGTGGAGGTGGTGGTGGCGGTGGTATTTCATTGTCAGAACCCTGACCCGATCTAACGGGTTCCGACACGGTCATCCTTCCTCTACCTCGTCCACGACGACCACGTCCTCTGGAGCTCATTCCTAGCGTCGAGATCTGATTAAGAAGTTTTATGAATTAGTCATTGTTCCACTTATTTACCCGCGTAGGAGTTTTATGTAAAGAGTTTTAGGAGTGGTTCTTTCGTATTCACACAAGCACACAGTCTTTCATTCATTCATCCATCTATCAAACAATTATGAACTTTCGTTCATTCAGAGAAACGTTGTAATTTTCATCGTTGTTATTTTTCCACTACCCAGGGGTATTTTCGTAATTTTGTCCTACAGGGGCATTTTCGTAATTTTTTTCAAAACAAAAAGTTCCTCGGTGATTTTGTCGAAAGTATTTTGGAAATTTTAAAGTCCCCGGGTAATTTTGGAGAAATTTTGAAATTTAGGGGTATTTCGGTAATTTTTGACCTCGGGGGTATTTTGGTAAATTTTCACAAATCAGGGTAAATTTGTAAAATTTAATAAATCAGGGATATTTCAAAAGTTGTAAAACTTTGTGGGTTCTTTTTGAGAATTGTTCCTTCCAAAATAGAGATGTTGCAAAAATTTTGGGAATCAGGGTCATTTTGGTAATTTTGTAAGTTAGGGCAATTTTGTAATTTTTCAAAATCATGGTATTTTGATAGTCTGCAAATCAGGGTTCGTGAACATTTATAAAATAATGAAGTTTTGGCAAAATCGTTGAGAAGTTTGACAATTTGTGAATCAAGGGCATTTTGGTAATTTTACCACTAAGGGTATTTTTGTAATTTTCACCAATCGAAATTTTTTTTTTGGAAAATTTTGTAAAGAGAGTTTCCATAAATCAAAAGAGTGATTTTAAAGGTTTTAAAACTAGGGTTTTGTTGCTTTTTTTTTTTTAAAAAAAAACATGGCTAGTTCCCTTTCGGGTTTTAGTCCTTAGGTTTAGCCTATGACCGAGCCCTCTTTGGTCAGGGTGAACCAAAGCTACGCACCAGGCAGGATTCGAATGGAGAGGAGGTGAGTCACGCGGACTGCTTAAATACCAAGCTCCCATCGAAACCATTCCTAGACATGCGCATTGAGAGGTTGCCACACCACCGAGCCTTCGAGTTAGGGTGAACCGAAGCTACGCACAGGTAGGATTCTGCGAAGGGAGGTGAGTCACTAGGATCGCTTAAATACTGTGCTCTTTGGGATCCAATCCCTAGACATGCGTACAAGGGTTACCACACCCGAGCTCGTGACTTAGCCATAGGTTTGTTTAGTGCATTAAGTCTTATGCGTTTGGTGTTTGAGTAAACTAGTCCTAGGGCTCCATATTCCTATCATACTATTCTACGTTCCATGCCTTTTCTACCCTTATTCAATTCATAAATCACATAATCACACATAGAGTTAGGGTACTTACCGGTGGATGCTGGTCGGAGACTTAGGTGCCATGCCGTAACACCTGCTTTATTTCAAAGAAAATCATTTGGGCTCGAATTAAAAATGTTTTGGGCGCCCACAGGCTGAGAGTTGAAAACTGGGCTCTGATACCAAACTGAAACACCCCACACCCAGCCCACGAGCCTGAACCGGATCTGGTATGTTCCTTAAGAAAATCGGTTTCAAAATTCTTGGTTACTTAGAGAAAGTTTGTGTAATTTTGAGAAAAATATTGGTTTGGGTTGGGCTTAGATTGAAAGCCCACTTGTCTTACTTAAAAAAAAATCATTTAATCAGGGTGACAAAATAATTTGGGGTTTACTAAAAAAAAATAATTTTACTTAAACTTAAAATATAAAATGGTTCATAGCATAGTAGTTAAAGAAAATAAAAGTAACTAAATAAAACTATGGCCTTTTCGGCCTTATTACATCAATACTCCCCAAACTTAAAAACTTAAAATACTTAATAGAAATAAAGTCCTAAATATTAAAAATCCTTTCTTGCTGTGCATGGCCACCTTTAGCTCCTGCCGACCCGGTCCATTATTGCTCATTACCTGAAAAATAGTCCCACAAAGGGGTGAGTCAACAGACTCAATGTGTACACAAACTAACAATCAACAAATCAGGCATACATGTTCATATCAAAGACATATTCATATAAAAATGATGCAACCCAAACCCAAGCCTATTTGTCCATCCGCTACACACCACCCGCATTCGCCAATCACACCGTGGGGACTACTAAGTCGACCCTCCATCCGCTACACACAATCGAAGCGCATGCCGCTGCGATCGACGTGCTCATCGCCTATATAATTTGTGTCATTAGACACCATATTCAAATAATGTAACCGAAGTTACCAAATTCGGATAATGTAACAAGAAGTTACCATATTCAAATTATGTGACCGTAGTCACCATATTCCGTTGGTGAGACGAAGTCAACACCTTCTTCCCCCTTTCACATATAGCCCGAAATGCCCCAAATATTATTATATCATGCATAACATACTTATTTCTCATTCATGTTACTATTCACATGTTCAAAATATATCATATTAAGTAATCCTATCGTAAGTAGGAAACGTGCACAGGTACTTTTACCACATTTGTGGTACTTAGCCACATTCACATTCTTATACATATTCATATATTAAAATAATTATTGCCATAATATATTGAAAGTTAGTGTGAGTACACACACGATTCGCTTAATAGGTTCCTTGAAATCCAGAAGAACGATCACAGATCTAGATCTTTCACTCCTATATTCGGCCAATCATTAAAATATATTAACAAACCTATTTGGCTTAAAAACCAAATCCTAGTAGGATTTGTATTACTTACCTTGTTGCCGAATTGGATGATTATTCGAGATCCTAGAATAGATCCTTGCTTCCTTGATGTTTGTCGAAAATCCTACAACCATATGTTAGATTTAATCTAACTCTAACACATAGAATATGGCCTTTGGCCGATTATCTGAGTTTCTTACCTTAAATCCTTGAGTTCTAAAATATTCCTTGTCTTGTATGTCCTGTCGAAAACCCTTAGATCCTTGATCCTTGTATTCAATGATTGTAGAAACCTGATAGACCCCTTGTAGATTCGGCCACCACACAACAGTAGGATTAGTCTTTCTCTTTTATCAAATAGGAAGGAAAAGAACTTGAATATTGATAACCTTACCCTTAATGCTTAGTCGATCGCTTTCCTTACTTAGTCTCTCGTGGATTCGACTATTGTAGACTTAGACAGAGAAGAGGTTTCGTCTTGTGGATGAAGAAAAGAGAAGAAGAAAAGGTGAAAAGAAATTTTCAGAGAGAGGGTGTTTGCTAGGGAATTTCGGCAACACACTAGAAAAAATGAGAGAAAATCCTTTAATTCTCCTTCTTGGCCGAAATTATCAATAGGAGAGTCCCTTGCTTGGCCACTACTCCTCTTATGTGATAATATTATCACCTTATTTAAAAATAAATAAAGAAAAATCCTTTTATCTCTTCTAAATAATCCAAATTAAAAGCTTTTATTTATCGCCTTATTAAGCAATATTAATGGAAATAAAACACCTCCCTTTTCTAGAAACAAGTGCCGTCCACCCCTTAGCCTGGGAAGCAAAAATAAAACTTCATTTATTTGCTTCCCTTGTGACTCGAACCCAGGCCCATGCCTTTTGCACATGGCGCCATTTCCATAGGCCCTAAGTGCCATCTTCAGGCCACTTTTCCTAGCCCGTTTGTGTGTCAAATTTTACCAACTTTTTCTTTTAAGGCCATCTTGCCCTTATTTCCTATTTTAAACTTTAAAACTCATCATTTTGGGATCATTTCCAAGTTTCCTAAAATTTTCGATCGGCTCTGTTTACTTGCCATTTTCTTACATTTCCAAGTTTCCTAAAATGTATACTTTCCATTTTTGGATCATTTTCATTTTCATTTCTTAGTTTCCAAAAATGTCACTTTTCCATTTTTGAACCATTTCCTTACATTTCTAGGTTTCCTAAAATGTTCATGTCCTAATGCATTTCCAGGTTTCCAAAAATATTCATTTCCATTCATTTTCATACATTTCTGAGTTTCCAAAAATTTCAAAAATTTATTCATAATGCTTAAGACTTGTCATTTCATACAATTAAACCGAAAATGCATAGGCCCTTTCCAGGATGTTACATTTCCTGCCTATATACTTTAAATCTTTTTTCTTTTGGACAGCAATATATTAAACAGCATATATACCAGTTCAAACAATATAATAAACAGCAATTTGGACAAATTCATCATGATATAATCATTCTATCGATCGAATTTTGAACTAAAACGTATCTTAATAATTTCAAGAAGTCTGGTCTACTCCACTCTCACCAAGAAAAGAAAGAGGTGAGTCGAAATACAAACAACATTAACTCACTAATACTTTAAATTAAAAATAAAAAACAGAAAATAAAAATAATATCAAACAACATTAATTTAAGTTAACATTTTACCAATGGAAGTATAAGTGCTGATATCTGCTGGAATTTTATCTACAAATATCAAGTAAGAGCTTTTGAACCTCAAGACCAGAAGCGTGGAACCTACAAATTGGGGGGACACACTTTACTAGAATAAAACAAAGTCAAAACAATTAAGATAAAAGGATCCAAAACAAAGTCTCATAAAAATTTAGCAAAGACAATAATCTATACCTATAGAAAATTCCAAGTACCAAAACAACAGTTACATCATGCAATTTGCAGCAGAATTATAGCAATGGAAGCCTGCAACCACGAGAAAGATAGACCAGATACAGAAAAGGGTTATGAAATAATGGTTGTAATTTTAATTAGAGAATAATCAAGATACATTCAATGATAGTTCAAGCTTGAAATAACATTGAGAGAACAAAAATGCAATAATTAAAAAAATAAGCCATTTAGGGTTTCGAAAAATCTTTGTTATGTGAATAAAGAAAGAAAGCTTCTAAATAATTTATCTCCCTTTCACAGGCAAAACTAACAAAAAGATATACTTAAAACCTCTTAAATATATTAGGATATTCTTTAAGTCATTTTTGCTAAATTGACATATGATTAAGATCCTGGCCACTGATGGATAATGTTATAAGAAATTTAATTGTGAAATGCTCTTCCAAGAGAAATTATTTTTGCTACTTAACCTACAAAAACCTCTTCAATAATAGACTCTGCTATCAAAACTGATGACTTGTTGTCATCATCAAAACCATGCAAGAGCATTTTAAATGATCCAAAAAGAAAGGAAATGATTTTTTTTTTCGAAAAGAGGAAATGAAATTTTCAAAAACAAAGAAGGAAACTGCTACAATGGAGTTCATTTACCAAAAACAGAGAGCCTCAAGAAAGTAACTAGATTTTATTAATGAAACAATGCTTGACAAAATAGGCAACTTTCATCCTGTTGTATTAGAAAACAATATATTGCATACAGTGGAAACTAAAGGGTTGATCATATAGGTAAAGAATTCAACATCAACCTATGGGTCAGTGTAATATCCCGAATTAGGGGTTGCGAGTCTGATAAATAGTTCGAGTGTTAGTGGGCCTCAGAGTGGTTTTAATGTGTTATTAAAGTTCCTAAAGCCCGAGGATAAAATGGGAGCATTTTGGAAATTTTGAAAATTTGGGGTTAAAAATGGAAATTTGGCTGAGGAGGCCTTAATAATAAATTTTGTAAAATTTTGGACATGAAAGTCCAGTAGTAAAGTGGCTTCCGTGTGCCACTTAAGAGTCAGCGCCAAAACACGTCAGTGGTTCGAGTCTTAGGCGCAGCAAAAGCATTTTTTTATTTTGTAAAAGGGCGCTGCATAAGGAGGCCTTAAAAAAAGAAATCGTGGTGAATTGAATCACAAAAAGGCGCCTGGCTGAGTGGTTAAAGACCTTGCTTGAGATCCGTGGATAAGGGAACTCGCGTTCGAGTCCCATTAGGGGCGCGCGGAAACTTTAATTTTTGCTTGGCGCTAGAGTAAAGGAGAACTAGCGAAGAATGGTTTAAAATAATTTTCGAAGCAATATTGGCATGAAAGTCTTATTAGCGGAAGTGGCTGGACGTTTGGGCATGTTGCTTCAGGTCTCGGGTTCGAGACGTTGGAAGCACACCTGCGGAATTTTATTTTGGTTCGGCGTGGGAGCTGTGTGGCCTGCATGGCCCATGCGCACGCATGCAGCCTTGGGAGGGTTGCTTCTCCTTTTTAATTATTTTGAAAGTATGGAATAAGTTTTGTTTGCTTGGTATTATTATTTTATGATAATTTTTATTAGTTTAAGCAAGCATGGGTCTTGGCTTTGGGGAAAGAAAGCATGTGCGGCATGGGTTGTTATTTTATTGTGTTTTAATAATCTTTTTATTATTTATAATGGATTATATTTTATTAGTTATTTTATGTTAATGATGGGTCTTTTGCTTGGAAAATGAACTCAATAGAAGCATGTTTTGGGAGAGTTGACCGGTATGGGGTTGGCAAGGATGCATGGCCGAATGTCATGCTTGGCCTTTCTTTGTTTCTAAATTTTTGTCTTGGCCGTTTGAATCTCTCTAGGAGCTATTTTGGTGGGTTTTTCAAGTTAGAGATGGGTGCCAAATTTCCTTGTTTTGTTTTCTATCTCCCCACATATTTTTCTTTTGCATGGCCGGCCTAGTGAATGCAAAGGCATAGCCGAATGACCTTGTTCCATTTTGGGGTGCATGGCCATTGTTTTTGCTTGATCTCTTCTTTTTTTTTTGTTCTTGATCGAGAGAGAGATTGAAAGAGCAAGTTGAAGCTTGGGTCTTGGAGGAGCTAGAGAACTTTTCGGCTAATAAAATGTTGCTTGCATGGCTTCCTCACTTTGATGTTAGCCGAATCCTTTAGTCACTATACCATGTTAAAATTTCCTTTCTCTTCCTCTTATGGTGCTTTAGCCGAAAATAGGAATTTCTAGGGTGATACATTTTTGGTTTTGGGAGCCGAAAATCGGCAATAGCGCATTATTCTTAGTTATAGCCGAACCCAATAGAGTGATTCAAGGAGTGTTCATTCGTGCTAAACCATTGGGCAGTGAGAGTATTAAAGAAGCCTATTGGTTTCGGCTATGCAAGGAGCTTTGGTAACTACCAAAGCAAGCAAACCTTTTGGGACTTTGAAAACTAGGTAAGCAAGTTATACCCTAACAATTGGTTTAGATTTCTTTCTATTAAGGTTCCCAAAATCAAAGGTTAAACCTTGAATTTTTTTGAAGAAGGCCGAATGTGCATTAAGTCCTTATAAGTGCTCTTTTGTGTGACAACTGTTAGGGCTCTTAAAAGGAACCTTTCGGGAGTTGAAGTGCTCAATGGACTTTGTCAAGCAAGGACTTTTGATGACTTCGGGAGATAATCGATTGGAATAAATGGTGTTTCGTGATAGAAATAAGCAAGCTAGTTTTAAAAAGCACAAATGACCATTTCGGGAATTAAAGTGCTCAAAGGGCAAATCGATAAATAACGAAGCTTGGGACTTTAGTTGATATTAGAATCGATAAATCGAATCTCGCTAAAGTCAAAAAGCGTAGTTATCGACTTTGTTTTTTTGTTGTTGTTATATGTGTTGTGTGTATTATTTCATGTAAAAGTATGTATATTGAGCATGTTAATCGAAATAAAAGCTATGATGATGGATACCCATGGTGGGTGATTGAATAATCAAAGTTAGTGGTTATTGTATTAATTCTTTTCGATTATAAATGATTATCGATGAGTGTAAAATAATGTGATGACATGTGATGTGTATTATTTTTGAATAGTATGTGCCATGGAATTATATATATGGATGTGTGAATATGGGCTTTGAAATTGTGTAATTATATATATGGACTATGTGAATATGGGCTTTGAAATTGTGTATTTATGTGTATGAACTATGTGAATATGGGTTTTGTAATTGTATATTTATGTGCATGGACTGTGTGGATATGGGTCAAGCCCATATGTGAGGACATGTGTATTAACTATGCACCTTTGAGTCTTGGTGACTCACTCTATTTCTCTTACACCTTTCGGTGGCGCAAAATGCTTGGACCGGGTTTGGAGCGGGTACAAAGGTGGCCATGCAAAAGTGGATTTTCATGCAAAGAAATCTCTTGTTTAATGAATTAAATATTTATATTTTTCGTATTTTGATTAAGTGTGTATTGTAATAAGGCCCACCAAAGTGTTTCAGTCCATTTATTAAGTATCGTTATTAATATGCCCTATTATGGAAGGATAATTTAAAGGTTGATTGCTAATGGCTTCTATTTTTCTCAAGTAAAGTTTAAATCCGATATTTTTATAATGAACTTCGATTTTTACTTAGAATATTACAAGTCACGAAAATGCTTTATTAAAGGAAACAAATTTTAAATGGTTTATTTCTTAAGTAAGAATGTTCTTCGAAAGTGTTCCGCAGTGGCATTCCAAATTCGGTCGGATTAAATGGGCCGGGTTTGGGGTGTTACAGTCAGTAACATCATGATAAAAGGGAGATGGACTATAAGACAATAGTGGAGGGTGTACTAATATTAGATATCAAATAAAAGAAGATGGAGATGAAACATATACCAACAAAGATGACATATTAATATCATATTTGGTATTTAATATCATATTTAGTGAAAAAGTAAAATAAATAGTTGAGAAGAAAGATAATAGTAAAAATGATATTTTTCGTCTATAAATATATATAAATAAATCAGAGAAAAATATATATTAAATTTCGAAATTGTATATCAGATTTGAACTAAAAAATTGTTCTGCCAAAAGGAAAAGGAGTATCTTAAGTCCTTTTTTTGCATGCAAAAATCCATTCATTTTTTAGTCAAAAACAAAGTAAACAATACTATTCTTGGATCATGCATTAATCTAATTAATATCTAATCAGTCATTTTATTATCCTTAACTGTCCCTTCATATTTATTTGCATATAAAAATCTAATTAATATCTAATCAGTGACTGATTACTTGAACTCATTACTTGAAATGTTCAAAACATTTAACAGATACAAAACAACAACAATGGCCTCAAAATTAAAAGGTAAAAAAACGTATTCTTACGTCTAACACGATGACACCTCGAAAATGCTTTTCCTCTTGCTTTTTAGTGTAGCCAAGCTGAGAAATAAAGAACAGTTCATAATCAATTCAGAAATAAAGAGAATGGCATAGGTGGAGGCAGATTACTCTACATAAATAGAAATTAGAACACCATTCCAAGTAGTGCATTCAACTGTCTAAGCAAAACCAAAATGTTAAATCTAGAATGTGATATGAACAGATTCAATCCCATGCTACCTCAAAATGATTTTTTACCTATCGTAAGCATACATAATATGCACAGCAGGACAAATATGGAAGCAGATAGATTTGAAACGGTTTTTTTTTTCCATTTCAGTTTTAAGTTAAAGATCATGACAATGCTTTTAAAGTGATTCGAGTGTAGTTGTAATGCAATGAGGAAGCAAAAAATTGGAGTGAAGAGGAAAAACATATATTAACCAACTCAGATTGCAACTTCATTTACCCAAACAAAAATAAAAATTTATATAACAGTATGAACAAAAACCATATTCAAATCTCAAACATGAAATATCTGAATAACCAAGTATCGAGACATGTAAAAAAAAAATATAATACCGACTACATAAATATATATTTATATAAAACAATCACTTCATGCAAATGAAAGTAACATGATTAGGAGTGTTAATACAACTTCAGAAACCAAATAACTGAATTATTCATTTGGATTGAACAAACCTTGGTGTTTGGAAGAACAAGGTCAACAATTCATATTTTAATTATTGAAACATTAAGATCCTATTCAATCCAGCCACACCCACCCCAAAAAACAAATAAATAAATAAAATTATCAAAATATCTTTAATTAGGTCAACAAACTGCATCAGAAGATTTGCTGCTATCCCGTGATCTAGAACCAAAGATTCATTAACACATTTCTACTCCCTAATAACTAGCTTATCTCCGATTGCAAAATCTCATATTAGTTTGTTGAGCTCAACTCTCATTCCTAGAAAAACAGCATGTAATCAAAGTTTCATCTTCAACTTGATTATTTAATAAGTGAAAACTTAGGTTAAAGGCAAATTCCATCTTTTAACTTAGAAAAGAAAGAAGTATAAAGCCTGCATTAGCACCTTGTTCGACCTTTGAACCATCAAATACTAAGGTACACCAAAGATTATATAACAAACTTATAAATAAACAAATAAGTAGACAAGTAGAGAGTGAAATAGATTGTACGTACAGAAGAAAGATGGCGTGTGGAAGCCCCAAGAAAAGTGATTGCACCTTTTCTTGCAAACTAGGAAAAAAGCAATTATGTCAAAGGACAACAAAAATAGTTTAAAGTACAGAAATGCAATAAAATCACTGAGAAAGAAGGAAGGGAAAAAACTTGTATTGAGCAAAAATTAGAACATGAAAAAGAAAATGTTGAATGGAAGAAGGGGGGAAATCAAGAGCATCACTACACCAAAAATGACTATATGAAGCAAGCATGTCACTATATTCTTTAAACCCAATTATCTGAAGCCCCTTCATAAATACCTACAAATCTCTAACCACCAAACCTTCTAAATAAATTTCTATTCTACGTGTGGGTTATTTAAGGGAAAGAAAAGGAAGATGGAGCCAGAGGGGGATGGGGATAGGGAATGAAGATTATAGCATTGAAAGTAAGAGAACTAAAAGAGGCTACGATTCTTTCAACTTCTTTAGCTTCTTTAAAATAAATAAATATTCTGGGAATTTTGGGCTTTGGCAGGGTTCCTTTTACTGTGAAATGAATTTGAGTTTTGGTAGGGTTCCATTAGCATTTCACTTAACTTAGCCCATTCTTTCAAGGCTTAAGCAATCTTAAGTCTTAACCTTAATAAAAAGTCACAGTACTACTTATTACAAAACAAAATAAAGAACATTAAAAACAATTACACAACTGCTATGCATCAAAGGTGTTACATGTTTTAAAACACATATTTTATCCATTGCACAGCAGGAGAAATCCAATATCCAGTTAATATACATGTCAAAATCTATATACTATTTTAAAACACATATCTGACACGAAAAAGAAAATAATAATATAGGTCGAACATACAAATGGTTTAAAAATGGTTACATTCAAATGGTTTAAAAATATCTCCATGACCCGAATATCCAGCGGCAGCGGCAGAGAGAAGATGCACCGACGGAGAGGAGAGACGAAGAACTTCCTTTTGAAGTGGCAGAGAGATGAGTCGAACAGTTTCCAGACACACGAGCGTAATTGGGGATTTAGGAAGTTTAATAGTTTTGATAATTTGTAGAGATTGAGGAAGAAGGTACTCAATTTTGGGAGATTGGGGAAGAAATTGGGGATTTTGGAATTGGGGATTTTGGAAGTTAGGAAATTAGGGGAAAGAAATCGGGATGTTTGAACTGGAGGAAAGAGGGTAAATGAAATGTAAAAACAAAGAATAAAAACGACACCGTCTTGCGAACAGTTATCAATATTTGCGACGTTTAAGCTAAAAACGCTGGTAATGTATAAACGTATTGCGGTGTTTCGGATAAAACGCCACAAATAACCAAGATAAAACGGCTACGTTTACGATATTAGTTTACAAATTTGCGGCGTTTTTCAGAAAACGCTGATAATTCATAACATTTTGTGACGTTTTCTCAAAAATGCCATTTACTCCACACAAGTGAAAACGCACTGTCTCACTGTTCACCATATTTTGTGGCGTTTTGTTTGAAAGTGCCACTAAAACGAAGCTGAAAACGTCATCGTTTTTTATACCCCGAAGCATTTTTGCGGCGTTTATAAGCAAAAACGCCACTAAAAGTACACATAAAACGGTAACATTTTTGCTGACTCTTTTGCGGCATTTTCATTAAAACGCCACTAAAATTGCTAAACTTCTCTATTTTTTAAATTTTAATATAAACCACTTCCTATATTTTAATTTTTAATATAAACAAAATATATATTTTATATACTTATATATTAAATAATATGGGTATAGTACAAATTAAATGGCATGAATCTTAGTAAATTCCAAATATTGCTTCAGTTATCAACAGTATATATACCTTAAAGCTCAAACCATAAACACTTCAGCTTTTAATAGTATACGTACCTTAAACCTCAAACCATAAACACACTCTCAACCCTAAGTATAGTTGAAACTTTAATTTTGATTTTATCACACATATTTTAAAAAATAAATACATCAATATATTTTTATATTGAATAAATATAAATATTTATGCATGCATATATAAATAATAATAAAATGGTGTTAATTATATCAATTTTAATTGCATATGTTAATATTTTACAATATCTGGATCAAATTAAAGTATACAATTGCACACTAAACTATTGTTCATGTATGCCTTTGGGATTTAACCCATTAATTTTGAGATATATATATTAAAAATAATAATTTATATTTATCTTATTTAGATTTATATTCTAAAAAATCCAAAATTAAACCCTTAATCGTATACATAAACATATTAACCCTAAACCACAAACACGAATCACCAACACTAAACCCTAGACTTTAAAACCCTAAACCATAACCCTGAGTTAAGTACCATAAATCCTAGACCATAAAACCCATAACTGGGCTAAACTCTAAACCGTATGTAAACCCTAAACCATAATCCTAGACCATATTTTTTGGAAATTCGTATTGCCAATGTTACTATAGTACAAAACATATATATATTATATGCTTATATTAAATAATATGGATATAGTACAAAATGGCATGAATCTTTGTAAAATCAATCCAATTACTGTTTTTCAGTCTAAACTGTATATATCCTTAAACCTTAACCCCAAACATAAATATATATGTGATTGAATTTCTAATTAAATAAAATAAGAGAATGTTTACAAGTTAAGTTAAACCAAAAATATATTAAATTAATACTATCTCTTTTACGATTATATAAGAGAAATTATTTAATATATAAATTAAAAAACAATCATCACATTTAAAACAACTTTAAAATTGTTTTAAATAATATTATTTTAAATTGTTCTATTAAATAATATCATGTAGTACAAAATATCATGAATCTCAGAAAAATCCAACTATTGTACATCCAATTCTCCAACAGTATCATTTCCTTGAACCATAAATTAAACGTAGCTAGCTAAACCTTAAATATAAATTTTATAAGGGACAAAAGTAATTAAAATAGAATGTTAATGCTTACTAGACCCTAAAATAAATTAATTTTTTATTAATAACTCTAACCCCTAAAGCCTAATAGCCAAACCCCTAAAATCACAACCCTTAAATTTATTTTTTTTTACGGCGTTTTACAAAAAAACACCGCTAATGAAGACTTTTTGCCGCGTTTAACAACAAACGCCACTAGTTCTCGATCTAGCCACTATAGCTCAACCACAAAATGTCGTCGTATTGCTTAACATTTTTGCGGCGTTTTTTGAGAAGCGCCACTAATGCTCTTCATATGGCGGCGTTTTTACGAAAGCGCCGCTAATGATCAGACATATAGCAGCGTTTCTATGAAAGCGCCGCTAATACTCATATCTATAGCGGCGTTTCTACTAAAGCGTCGCGAATGCTCAGACCTATAGCGGCGTTTCTACTAAAGCGCCGCTAATGCTTAGACCTATAGCGGTGTTTCTAACGCCGCTATTGCTCATTTTTAGCGGCGTTTTGGCCAAAAACGCCGCTATTGCCCAAATTTTTTGTGGCGTTTTCTTTCAAACTCCACTAATGTATAATATTTGCGGCTTTTTTTTTTAAAACGCCACTAAAAACGCTGCTAAAAGTCTGTTTTGGTGTAGTGTATGAATGCCAATGTTGGATTTGTGCTTATGGGTATGTGTATGTTAAGCTTGATATCATGGGCGAAACCAGGAAATTTTTTAGGAGGGCCAAAATTAAATTGTATATTTTCACAATAGTAAAAATGCAATTTTACCATTTTAATAGCCTATATTTTTTATAATTTTAAATGATTAAATCAAATTTTTATCATTTTTTGGAGGCCAAAGTGCAATTTTACTATTACAAATTTAAAATTTTAAGGGGCTTGATAGAAAGTTTCCATTTTAAAGGGGTTGGGGCCCCTACCAGCTTCCTAAGTTCGCCACTAGGTTGTGTGTGTCGTTTGAGAATTTGGTTTTAAAGGTCTCTTAAGCTATAATTGCATAATCGGCATGATATGATGAATTGGGAAGTTAGAATGAACATTTACTTGTTATGCTCACCATTATATGTCATATTATGTGATTGATAGGGTGAAACAAAAAAAGGATTGAACTTGTAGTAGATTGCTCTCAAGGTCGCAACACCACTTCATGGATGTCGTGACACCAACCCTTAATGTCGCAATGTTGCTCTGGCAACAAACGTGGCATCCCATAGCTTAGACGTGACAATCGAGTCGGGCAAGGGATGTTACACAAGTACTTTGAGAATTGAACCTAAAAATACCAATCCACATTATACAAACCTAATATGCATCTTGAACCTCCAATTGCCCTTTGACCTCGCATTTTTTATCTTCTCGATGCTATCTCCTTCTCTATCCTTTTCAACACTTCAAAAGTCGATAAACGTAATGTTCTTGATGGAACTTTCTTTCCTTACTTGGCCTACAACGGTGATCATTGTGTTTGTGTCTACCTCTATCCTTCTAAGCCAAACCACACTTTTTTAAAATCCTTCATTTCATCTACTATTATAGGCCACATGGGCGAGCAAAATCAGATTCGATTCGAAAAACTCGATAAAAAGTTCAAATTTTGAATTAAATAGTTTTAGTTTTTTTAGTTAATCGAGTTATTCGAATCAACTCGAATAAAAAATAAAGTTTTTCAGTTTAACTTGAATATAAATTACACAATTCGAGTTATCTGAAAATCCGAATAAGAAAAGGTAAAACTACGTCCTTTTGGTAAATGTTTACCTTTTCTAAAGTTAAAAATCAAAACCATTAAGTTAAAAGGTAAAACTACATTATTTTGATAAATGTTTACCCATTAAGTTAAAAGGCAAAACCATTATATTGTTTATGTAGTTAAATAATCTTTTACTTCATCTACTAGTTAAATAATCAGTACATGTAAATGTAATATTGAGTATAAATAATAGGATTCGTTAACTCAACTCGACTTGACTTGAAAATTTTTTACTCAATTAGATTCGATTCAATTCAATTCGAAAAAATTCAAATTGAGTTCGGTTGCTAAAATAATATTCGTCAACTCGACTAACTCGAAATTTTTTGACTTGATTCGACTCAACTCAATCGAATACTCACCCCTAGTAGCCCATCATCATAAGTTCATACCATTTTTTGAAATAGGCATATCAAAGCTTTTTAACGAGGTTGAAGCTCTAATTTCTACCAAAAAAGAAGCTTATTTTAACACCCTAAGCAATACCATGTCATTCAACTACATTTTTCACCTATTCTTTAGCAAAACCCTAATGAAACAAAGATAGGTTCTAAAGGACCGAAACTAGTTTACAAATGGTTATTGTTTCAGCTTGAACCATTAGGGTTATCACTTAAAATTCTAGGTTATTTCGAAGATATTTTATCCTTCCATTTAGTTTCCATTTTTTTTCTCGTTAAATATGATTACAAAATGTTGTACGATGTGTTTTATGAGTTCAGAAGCACAATGTTGGATGAAGTCGAAAATAAATTTGGGATTGAAAGAGACAAAGTTTGCCATAACATGATTTTCCTTGTTGGTTTAATGCTTATGGTGGCATGAAAGTCCTTTTCCCAAGGCTGATCAAGTGGGTTGCATTAGTCGGACAAAAGTTACACAAGAGACTAGCTGATGAACTTAGGGTCGTCGTTAAGGTTAAAGGCGGGGTCACTTTATTTGCCTTGAACAAGATGGTTTTGACCAAATTATTGGTTTATGAATACTTATGGATTAATCCACCAGTTCCTTTCCAATACAGTGAAGTCAAGGTTGATTTTGTTGTCCAAAGCCACGATGCAACAACCTTTGAGATCATGAAAGGCAAGATGCTATTTGGTTTCAATCATTTGCAAATAAAGATCCCAAGGTTTTTGAGAACCCTGAGGTGTTTTTCGCTAATAGATTTGTTAGGGAGGACAGAGAGAAGCTTTTGAAGTATGTTTATTAGTCGAATGAGTGTGAGACAGAGGATTCCACAACGGAGAACAAGGCTTGTGCTAGGAAAGATTCGGTGGTGTTATTGTGTAGAGTGTTGTTGGTAGAGCTTTTCCTTCATTTTTAGACGTTCGAGGTTGAGGCTGGGACATTTATGTTTGCTCCATCAGTGATGTTCAAGACTTTGACTAAAGCCTCATCAATTACTTGACTGTCCATGACTGATGATGAGAAAAATAGTTGTATTTAAAGGGTGTTTAATTTGATTACCATCTTGTTTTGTTTAGTTAATTTCATTTTAAAGAAGATTTTTTTATCTCGGATTTTTTCAAGCTCGAATCTTTTATGGGCTTGAATTCTTTTAAATTGGGCTCGGATTGAGCCAAGCGGCTGGCCTATTCAAATAACTTTAAATTTTATAAGTTATAAATATTTTATTTTCGAATGTAATAATTTATTTTACTTTTATACGATGACAACACAATTCAATTTTATCTTATAAAAAACATAAATTATATATATTTAATAAATATATTTTATATAAAACAATTAAAATGCTTGTTGTATGTAAAATTTATTATTCTATGATCTTATTTAAATTAACAAAAATATTTTTTATTGTTCATTATTATATTATATTGACAATTGACTAACATTGTATCATTCTTACTAAATTCATAAACTTAATACCCATATTCTAAAATATTTATTCCAAAATCAAAATATATTATACTAAGCCCAAACACAAATAACATACTCATTATTGCCCAAACTCAAAATAAACTAATTATAGCCCAAATTTCAAGTATAAATTTTTTTTAAAAAAAAAAAAACCAATACGCAATACCCAATTATAATTCTTAAAAGTTAAAGCCAACTCAAAATCTAATTTAATAAAAAAATATTTTAGTAAGATATTAAATTTTTAATTAAATTTTACGAATTGCTAATTATAATTATAAACATGTATTTAATAATATTTTATTAATGAGGGGAGGGGGAGGCGGTAGGGAGAGGAAGGGAAGGGAGAGGCACAGGGGAGGTTTGGGAAAGGGGTGGAATTTTTTATTTTATTTAATATTAATATAATTTTTTATTTAACATTGATATAAGCATTTGCATAAGTTTTTTATTTAATTAGATTTTAATGATATGTGTTTGAGTATTAAATGATAGAATTTGTAAATGTGGAAGGTTATATTTATTGATATTTAGAATTAGAGTCAAATTGATAGTATATGTAAGTATTGAAGACTAAATGTGTTATTATATTGGTTAGAAAAAGGCCACATCATCACATTTGTTTACTATTTAATGGAGTGTGACCCAAATAGAAACGATCTAAAATGTCAGTGACCAAAATAGAAATTATCTAAAATATTAGTGACTAAATTGAAAACTTTCATGGTTGAATGACCAAAATAGAAACATACTAATAGTTGGGTGACTAATTACATAGTTTACCCTAATTTTTATTATATATTATTGTTTATTATTAACTGGTTGAAATATGCTTTAAGTCTATATTTTTCATATATTTGAGAGTTAACCCTCCTATTATATTATATATAATATTATATCATTTAGTATATAATAAAGTAATTGTTATATATGTATTAATAGTTTTAGTAATATTTATAAACTATATTATTGTAGAAGGCAGTGGAGGGTGATCATTAAGAAAATTCCAAGAAAAGTTAATGTAGCTGCTCATATGTTGGCAGGGACAATGAAAATATACCCTTATATCCCGATAGTTTTCCAGGAACCCTGGAAGAGATTCTTAATCAATTAAGGACAAATAGTCGTTTTATGCATGATAATATTAGAATAATGTTGTAAATATTTTGAGTGTTGTCTATAAAAAAACAAAATTATATACTTCAAAAAAGAAAAACCCAGAAATTGTAACTCCCAAAATAATTAAAAAGAGAATGAAAGGCAATTAACAAATAATAATAATAATAATAATAAAGGCACAAAATGTAACTTTAAAAAAGTGAAACAAAGAAAATTAAATAATAAAAATACAAAATATAACTTTCAAAATTAAAAAAATGAAAACAATTAATAAAAAGTGACATTTTTTTAGAGTAATAAAAAATGGCTGTTGTAACCATTTTTGAAAACGGGTCGACTTTAGTTTTGAAAACGAAAATAAAACGAGAGTCGCCACCAATCCTTTTTGTTGAGGTGTGATCGGGTCATCTCGTAAAACGGTTGGTTTTAATAAATAATTCAATTTATCAAAACAATGATTTTGGTCTATGAAACTCAGAAAAACAAGTTTGGGAGTCGGTTACGCACGAGGAAGGGTTAGCACCCTCGATACGCCCAGAATTGGTACCTAGTTGATTAATCGATGTCTTAGTGTCGAAGATTTGAAAACTTGAAAGAATTAAAAATGCGATCCCTCTTTTATAGTGATGCTAAAAAATTGTTTTAAAAATTAAAAATGTGTGTCAAGGCAGTCTCATCTCAAGGTAAAATGTCATATCCAATACGTTAGGACACTACATCTCGACCTTCGAGGCTAAACTTGTCTTTTATTCAAAACTTATGTACTTAATTTTGAAAAGGATATTCTGTTACTTAGAATGAATGAAAAAATCGAAAACCCAATACATTAGGGCACGACTTCTCGAGTTTCTAAATACGGAACATTGCCTTGGTTTAGAAAATCTTATCTCGAACTAGCAAAACGTCACATCCAATGCGTTAGGACACGACGTCTCGTATTCTCAAGAATAAGCTTTTCGTCTAAAATTTATGTATTTATTTTAAAAAAAAAGGGTATTCGATTATTTAGATTAAACGAGAAAAATCGAAACCCAGTACGTTAGGGCACGATCTCTCGAATTTCTAAATGAAGAATACTACCTTTATGAAAAGAAACAATTTTGTATCGAAAAGAAATAATTTTGTATCGAGCAAAATGCAGTACGAATTCGTAAAAAATTGAAAAAAGTGAATTACGATGCTAGCAAGTATATAGAATAAACGCATTAAATACAAATGATAATAATAAAACGAGAGTAGAAACAGATGAATGGAACCAATAAACTAAAAGATAATAAATAGAAGAACAAAAGAATAAAGGGGAAAATGCAAGTTTTATGAGAGTAAAGGAAAAGAATAATGATAAGAGTAATAATGATAATAACAGTGATGAAGAAAATAATTTTGATATATAAATATAAATAGTAATATATGAAAATATGGTAATAATAGGAGTAAAAAAAGAAATATATATGAAATAATATAAGTATAAATATATGAACGAAAATTAAATAAATAATAATATTAAACTAAGAAAATAAATATAAATGTAAATATAGTAAATATAATAATACTAATAATAATAATAAATATCAAATAATAGTAATAATAATAATAATAGCATGGTTACAAAACAATATAATAATAGAAATGATAGTAATAATAAAGATAATAATGATAATAATAAGCAAAACAATAGTAAAAAAAACAAAAAATATAAAATAAGCAAATAAATACAATGGTGATAGTGATAATATAATAATAATAAATATATATAATATATATAAAGATAATGATGTAATAATAGTAATAACAATTATAATGAAAATAAAATAATAGTAGTGATAATAATTAAATAATAAAATAGAATAATGGTAATAACAATAAAAATAAGAATAGTAATACCAATAATAATAGTATAGTAATAATAAAATAATAATAATAATAAATAATTAATAGTAATAAAAATATTAAATAATAGTAATAATAAAAAAATTGCAAAATAATTAAAAACGGGCTAAATTGAATTTAAAAAGGAAGTTTTGGGGCTAATTCAAAATAAATAATAGAGAAAAGAACTAAATTGCACATGAAAATAGCCAGGAAGGACTAAAATGCCAATAACCCCTCTCTACAAAACGCGCAGTATCAGGGGGGAGCCAATTGAACTCGAAACGAAATTGCGGGGCAAAATTAAAAAATAACGAAAACCTGATTGCAGAACAAAACAAAGCGGAAGGGCTAAACACATAAATATCCCCTTTGCGAAAAACAAGCGGATCCTGGGAGCGGGTCGGGTCAGCGTACGGGTCATAGGAGCGAAACGACGTCGTTTTGGCCGTTTAAGGCCAGCCCTAAAACGACGTCGTTTTAGGAAGCTATTTAAGGCCCAACATCTTTAAAAAAATTTCATTTCACCAGCTTGTCAAAAAAAAAAAAACTAATCCCTTCCCTTTTTTTTCTCTGCAGGGGCTGGGATTCCGACAGAAATCCGGCCGCCGGACCATCGCGCCTCCGTTGCCGGCGCTGCCTCTGTTGATAATAATAGTATATTTTTTAAAATTTTTTTTATAATAATAGTATATATACATGTCGAAGAAAAGAAAAAGAAGAAAAAGAAAAGTGTTTCGAAAAATAATAGTAAAAAATCACCTCTTTGCCTCTGTTTTTTTTTATTTTTTGGTGGTTTCTTAGTGTTTTTTTTTATGCTTGTTAATCTCTGATTTGTTCTCCTGTGTGAATCTCTGTATTTGTTCGAAAATATTGTTCTTCTATTGAAAAAAGAAGTCCCTGTTACAATAGTTTGAATCGGCTTATATAGCCATCTTTTCTTGCTTTCTGTCACTTCCGTTTTATTGTTTGCAGGTCATGGGCGGTGGAGATGTGACGAGACGGTGGCCGGTGACTGCAGGGGCGTCAGAATGTCAGGGGTCAGAAGACCCTGCCGCACCTAGAGTTTTGGTTTTCCTTTGTTTTTTCTGTTTTGGGTTGGCCAATTGGGCTAGGTTTGGGCTGATTAATGGATGTGGGCTAGGGTTTGAGTAGATTAAGGTTGGGTTTGTTTAATGGGCCATTCGGGTTTGGAATGTAAAATGGGTTCTGTTTTGGGTTTGCTTGTATTTGGGTTGGGATTTAATGGGGCCCTGTTTTGGGTTTGCTAAAATGGGCCGGCAAAATGGGTTGTACAATGGCATTTAAAATAAAATAAAATAAATAATAAATGTAAAAAGGGGACAATATTAACTCCTTCATTTGGAGTAAAAGTTTATTTAATAGTGAATTTTTAAATAAATAAAAAATATAAGTTGCAGAATCAAAGTAAGATAGAAAGGTAAGATATAAAAGACATGAAGTCATATACATATATAAGGAAAGTAAAGAATATTTTTAATGTGATTTAACCTTAAGAGTAAATAGATTAAATAACAATTATTTAAAACATTATTCTAAAAGGCTTACAAAAATTTGGAAATATGTATTAAATAGATATATTAAATATAATAAAAATAAATGTTCTCCTTTACTACTTCAGTTTGTGTATATAAATCTATATATACTATAAAAAAAAAGAATTTTTGAAGGAGAAAAAAAAAAGAAATATTTTTTGAAGATATATTAAACAAATGAAAAGTGGTTAAGTTTCATAATAATTAAGGTGATTTAGAAATAACAGAAATACATTTATTTTTTGGTATTGTTAATTTTATAGTCCATGTCTGGTTCATAGTTACCCTTTCTAATTAAACTTACTCATGGGTTGGATTATCTGTCCAAGCTTGAGAGCCTGCCTGAAAAATAAAAAGATTTGAACAAAAATATGAGACTCGAAAAATGAGTTTGAGTAAAATTTAAAGCCCATGGCCTGGCCCAAATATATTATATTATAAAAATTATTATATTAATTATATATATTAAATAATAATTATATATTTTTATATTAAATCACTAACATAATAACAATTAAACCCATTATCCAAAACCTAAAAAAACCTTATCCGACTAAATTACAATTTAAATTTTTTAATAAAATATTTATTATATTTATTTGTGTCTTTTAATATAACAAAACATTTATTATATTTATGATAGTTTTTTAATATAAATATTTTTTTTAATGTGTTAGAAAATTTTTATTTTAGTGCATTTAATATATTATATTTTTTAAAAAATATATTTTTAAATGAAAACTGATATAAAAATAAATAAATGTGGGCGGGCAAAGTCGGGCAAAAAAAAAGCCCATTTTTCAAGCTTAGAAAATCAATCTAAATACATTGCATGAGTCCAACCCAATCAATGAACACCTCTACTCTCAACAATGACATCTTCAAAGTTTTGAACCTGCATTTTCCATTAAAAGTATGGTTAATAAAAATATAATTATTAAAATCTATTATATCTCTATTTTTTTGGTACATATCCATTTATTTTTATAGGCTTGAGGGTACAAAAAGCCCTTAAACTTGAAAAAAATAAAAAATTAAGCCTCTCCTTTTTTTTTTTTCCAATCAATTTAGCAATTGAACTTTCAAAATGTATCAAAAAGGCCTCAAACTTTTTCAAAAAAAGCAACTAAGCCCCTTTTTCTTTACTCAATTGGGTACTTGAACTTTCAAAATGCATCAAAAAGACCCTAAAAATTTTCAAAAAAGCAATTAAACCCCATGCTTTTATTAAAAATTAGAAAAAAAAAAGTATAAATAATAAATAATAAATTTTAGAAAATTTATTAAATTTTAATAAAAATTAAAAAAATTATTAAAAATTAGAATTTTTTTATAAAAATCATAAAAAATTAACGACCCCTAGGTTTTTTTTTTAATTAAAGTCATCATGTGTCGCAACACAATTGACATGTGGAAAAATATGATAAAAAATAAAAATCAATAAAAGTTATAGAAAAATTATAAAGTGCTTCTTTTGGTATAATAATTTTTACAATTTTTTTTACAAATTTTATATTTCTTTACATTTTGTATAATTTTCTTACGACTTTATAAAATTTTATAATTTTTTTTATATTTCTATATATTTTATAATTTTTTTACTATTTTTATAAAATTTTACAATTTTTTTGTATATTTTTAAGATTTTTATATTTTTTCTAATTTTTAATATTTTATTAAAATTTAATCATATTTATTGATTTTAATTTTTTATAAATATTTTTCTAATTTTTAATAAAAGCATGGCTTAATTGCTTTTTTTGAAAAAGTTTAAGGGTTTTTTTGATACATTTTGAAAGTTCAAGTACCCAATGGAGTGTAAAAAAAAGTAGGGGCTTAAATTTTTTTTTTTTAAGGTTTGAGGGCCTTTTTGATGTATTTGAAAGTTCAAGTATTCAAATGAGTACAAAAAAAAGGAGCTCAATCGTTTTTTTTTAACAAATTTGAGGACTTTTTACACGCTTAAACCATTTTTATATTTTTATATAAATTTAGAAATAGATTAAAATTATATTAAATAATTTACCTTATTTACTTAATTAAAAAACAACGTAATCCTATTCTTATTTTGTGCTTTTAAGTTTTAGATAATATATCTATTTTACCCCTATTTATTTCATAAGTCTCTTCAAAAGCTTGCTTTATATTAAAAACCAATGTAATCTTATTCTATTTTGTCCTTGAGTTTTAATTACTATACATATTTTATCCATATTTATTTCATAAAGCTCCTTAGGAGCTGGATTTATATATTATATATAGATGAGACATAGTTCTCCAAACTAATAATTTACCTGAGCTGATCAACAATGTCTTCTTCTTCTTCTTCTTCTTCTTTTTCTTCTTCTTCTTTGTTGTCGACACTGCAGCTACCATTGAAACCAATTCCTGGTGACTGCGGACATAGGTTTTTTGGTCCACTTCGAGATCGTTTAGCATACTTTTACAATGAAGGCAGAGACGAGTTCTTTGAGAACCGAATCCAAAAGCACAAATCCACAATCTTTAAAACTAATATGCCTCCTGGACCTTTAATTGCCTCTTGCCCTCGTGTTGTTTGTCTTCTGGATGCTGTCTCCTTTCCTGTCCTTTTCGACACTTCAAAAGTTGAAAAACGTGATGTTCTTGACGGTACTTTCTTGCCTTCCCTGGCCTACACTGGTGGCCATCGTGTTTGCGCCTACCTCGACCCTTCCGAGCCAAAGCACACTTCTTTGAAATCCTTCATTTTGTCTACTCTCTCAGCCCGACATCATAAGTTCATACCACTCTTTCAAACAGGCTTATCAGAGCTTTTTAATGAGCTTGAAGCTCAAATTTCTAGCAAAAAAGAAGCTTATTTTAATACCTTGAGCGATACCATGTCTTTTAACTACGTTTTTCGCCTCTTCTGTGACAAAAGCCCTAGTGAAACAAGGATAGGTTTTAAAGGACCAAAACTTGTTGACAAATGGTTATTGTTTCAGCTTGCACCACTTGGATCACTAGGGTTGTTACCAAATCTTCTATGTTATTTCGAAGATATTTTGTTGCGCACATTCACTTTCCCTTTTTTTCTCGTTAAATCTGATTATAGAAAACTGTACGATGTGTTTTATGAGTTCGGAAGCTCAGTGCTGGATGAAGCTGAAAGTAAGTTCGGGATTGAAAGAGATGAAGCTTGCCATAACCTAGTTTTCCTTTCTGGTTTTAATGCTTATGGTGGTATGAAAGTCCTCCTCCCTGGGCTGATTAAATGGGTTGCATTAGCGGGACAAAAGTTACACAAGAAATTAGCTGATGAAATCAGGACTATCGTCGAAGTGGAAGGTGGGGTTACTTTATCTGCCTTGAACAAAATGGTTTTGACCAAATCAGTGGTTTATGAATACCTAAGGATCGATCCTCCAGTTCCTTTCCAATATGGCAAAGCTAAGGTTGATTTTGTAATTCAAAGCCACGATGCAGCCTTTGAGATCAAGAAAGGAGAGATGATATTTGGGTATCAACCGTTTGCAACTAAAGATCCCAAGGTTTTTGAGAACCCTGAGGAATTTGTGGCTGATAGATTTGTTGGGGAAGGAGAGAAGCTGTTAAAGTATGTTTATTGGTCGAATGGGCGTGAGACGGAGGAGACGAGGGCGGGGAACAAGCATTGCGCTGGGAAAGATCTGGTGGTACTGTTGTGCAGAGTAATGGTGGTGGAGCTTTTCCTTCGTTATGAGACGTTTGAGGTTGAGAGTGGGACGTTTATGTTCGCCCCATCAGTGACGTTCAAGTCACTGACTAAAGTCTCGTCAAGTCCTTGACTGCCCATGATTCATAAATTAGTTGTATTCGAAGATTGGTTATACTGATTGTCATCTTTCATGTTAATTTCTTTAAGTCCAACATTTACAAATTACAGTCAAGTTTTCGTCTTTAGTTTTTAAATTTGTAAAAGGGATTAATTTATTTATCCTGCCACCAGGATGTCATTAATCTTTCATACATCTACATTCCAACTTTTATAAACATAATTCTACAAATCAGCCATGTTTATGGGGCTTTTTTTACCAGAAATAATTATGAAAATGAATGAAATAAAATATTAATTATGATTAAACTGTTCCAGCACCACTAACTCACTTTCCCCCAATCATCCCATCATCATTAGGTTTTTTTTAAAGTAGTTTCGGTTTCTTAAGAAATAGGAAGTCAATTAATTTAAAGTTACTTCGAAAATAAATGATTTAATTGATATCATTGTGAGGTATCACTATTGATTGATTGAGCATGTTTTTAAAAAAAAAGGCTGAAAATATTTTTTTTTAAAATTTTCATAATTATTGTAGGAATATAAATACTAATTTGAAATCGTAAATGATAGCAATAAAATTATGTATTTCCATTTTTAAAGTATTTAAAATATTAATTGCTTCGTATTTAAATCCAACATGCTTGGTAATGTAATTTTAATTCCATATGATTCCTAAAGTTATGTAATAAATGAAACTCTTGTTAACAATAATTCATATTTTTTATTTTTTATTTTTATTTTTATTTTGCTTTTTTAAAGAAATCATTTGAAATATAACTTCAAAAATTGTATCTTCAAAATTCATTTGAAACCATTTATTAAAATACAATTTAGGATAGGATAAAATTACTTGCACATTTAGCCCACCATCTTTTACCCTTAGTTGATTAAATTCTTGATTAAGTGTTTTAAATTGATTTTTTTACTCCAAAATTTTCGTTACATGCAAGTCAGTCCAAGGTTTTTTAATGTTATATTTTCATTATTTATTTATAAATTAGTTGTAAAAACACATTTTAAAGAATGTAAAATTATTCACAAAACTTCAAATAATTCAACATTGTTCATCTATTTTATTAAAAATTATAACTAATTTAATATAATAATAAATGAAATTATAACTCTCTTTAGTCTTTTCTGTCTGTAAGTATAGGCACATGAAGCTTTCCTTCAATTAATTAATTAAATATAAAATTAATCATAAACAAATAGTTACATGATTAATAAAAAAAATGGAAGAAAGAAGGGATAATTTTTGTTCCTAATAGAAAACAAATATGTCTTAAATATACTTCTACTATCTTTCATGTTTTCCAACTTCAACATCCACATTTTTTATTTAACATATATTTAGTACTCCTCCTGCGCCGTGCCCAATAATAAATAAAACAAAAATATAATTGATTAACTTCAACTTAATTGACTATCATTTTTTAATGAATCGAAGCTACTTTTAATTTTTTTGATTGGAAAATAATAAATAATTTTCAATTTAAAAGTTTTAAAGGTCTCTCTCTAACTGTACTATTCTATATTTTTATCAACCTTTTGTTCTCTCAAGGTGACAACAAAAAGCGAATACCCAAAGTTTTTAATTTTCTTTTCAACTCTAGCTCCTTTTTTGGGGTTATTTTTTTATTTTATTTTATTCTTTTTCATTTCCAATTAAATCTTTTTTATTTTTATTGGTCCTATCTGTCGATGACATCATTAAATTTTTTTTTTTATTTTTTGGTATACAGTAACGACACAAAAATACTAATGATGATTGCATGATTAGATAGGAAAAGTGGGGTGGTGTCATTGAGAGAAACGGTTCAATTTATTTATTTTCGTAATTAATTTTTTAGTCTCATTTTTGCAAATATTTATTTTTTAGTAAAAAAAAAGACTGTTTATGGCCAAGTGTCACTCACATGAGTGGTTGGTAGGGTATTAGGTTGATGCATGTGCCAAAATAAACTTTGTTTTTATAGATCCAATGAAAACAAAATATTTGCAGGATTGTGTTTCCGGTCTTATAATAATAGCGAGGGTTGGCTTTGGAAGCAACTAAGCAATGAAAAAAATTATGAGTTAAAAGGGAGTTGAGCCATTAAATGTTGACATTCTTAATTTGAGTTCATTTTGATTTTTAGCTCATTAATTTGAGGTTGAAATAAGGTTTATAGTGTTGAAAAACACACGAGTACAAGTATTTGGAGATATTAAGGGTGTATTTGATAAAATGGTTAGGATTTACTACGTGTATTTTTTTTATTCTAGTTTAAAAAATTATCATGTGTTTTTTAAATATTTATTTTTAATATTTTATTATATCTTTATAAGACACTTATCCACTTCCTGGCTTTAGTTGTGGCGTTAAAAACTCCATTAATAGTGTGTCAAATCTTTTTCCTTTGATAAATTATTGAAATTTTTTATTTTATTGAAAATGAAAATGTCTAACATTTGCTTATCAAAAACTTGTTTAAGATATAATTTTTTTAGGTAAAGTACAAAAATATCACTGAAATATTTACTTTATTCTATTTTGGTCACTCAACTATTAATTTTTCTGATCTAGTCACTAAAATTTTCGAAATCAAATATTTTGGTCACTTTCTCATTAGTTGTTGTTAGATGAGTGAAGAAAAGATGATGTAAGTTTTTTTATTGGTTAATTTACGCTAAAGTAACGACGTAATTAATAGGCGAAGAATTGAAACTTAATTATCTGTTAATTTAGTCCTAATTATATACATCCAATCGATCCCTCCATTAACTCAATATAATCTTTAACAAATTGTGTTTTACACAAAAACTTGCATGGAATCATAATGAGAAAGGGTCCACTAGATTTACTCATTGGAGTAATAGGTGTTTTCCTAGTTTAATGATTAGATTGATCTAGGATCAATTTAGTCACATTAGACATCTATTTAATTAGATATGAATCTCAATTGGAGCTAAAATAAGAGATTATGTTATCTAATTATTTAGAATGTAATCAAATTAATTAAATAAAATTACACATACACTTTAATATGGTAAAGTTATCATGACCTAAGCCAAATACAACTAGGACTTGTGTAAATTATTTAATTGGATAATTAATTTTAAAAAATTAAATAAAAGTAAAAAATACATATGTGGGTCTTAAGGGCGATTGTATTACTTGTCGCCTAATATAATTTACATTAATTAGACAAAGAGAATTGGTTGACTAGATTTACTCATCGGAGTAATAGGGATTTTCTCACTTTAATAATTCATATTAATTGCTTAAAAGGTATTTAAAATTAATATTTTATATATGGTAACATTAATGAATTTAAATATCATTTAAATTAATTTTTTTATTTTATAATGTTATGTCTAAATTAAATATTTTAATTTTCTTAACTCTTTTTTACAACAATATTAAATCTATGATTTAAAAAATAATATTTTACTATGATTTTTTAAAAGCAATGCTAAATTAATATCAATATTAATATAAAAGTAATTAATATAAAGTTATAAGGGTAATATGTTAACTTGATAATTAGAACCCTAAATCACAAGATAATCAAGATTTTATAATATATATATAAATTTATCAGGACGTGGGTAAAACAAAACTATATAATAGATATGTTTATAAAAAATTGATAAGTTTGGAATTGGAGATATTGAGGGATACAAAACCCAATATTTTAATGCATACAAACAATGAGAAAATACAATGGAGGAGATACGGATGGCGTCATTTGCGAAAGACAAAAGGGAAAATTACTGTAGAAGATACTGTGAGATATGTCGTATCTTTTTTGGGGTCATAAGTATATAATATAGCTATGGGTACCGACAGATGAGAAGAAACGCCATCCCCAATCCATTATTTTTTGAACTAACAAATATACATTATTTTTAGATCTATTTTTGGGAATTGGATATATATTTTTAAAAGAAATTTAAACTCATTCATGCATCATATAATCTGGAATATATATATAATGAAGGACAAATTTTATTAATACAAACATATATTTTAGCCTTAATAAGAATAAAACATTATAATATATTCATAATCATTTTTGTCACAACTTAAATACAACATATTTAAAAGACTTGTAAGTATCAAGGGAATTATCCCCAGAGAGTCCAAAGCGACAAGTAGAATCAATAAAAAAAAAAAAACTAAACATCTACCAAACTGAAAAGGATAACAACAAATCAATAGCTAACACTTGCATAAGCAAGAGTAATACTTGTACAAGATAAGGCAAAAACTTTAATGAGAATTATTAAACAAAGGAAAACAATACAAAAACACAAACTTAAAGCAACCTGAGTCCAAACCGGCTCGTAAAATTATTTATTATTTCAAAATAACTTGAAAACAAAAGGAGATCAATAAGCTGACGAAAAGCCACCATTCAAGGATCTACAACCAACCCACTTTTCAAGAATATTTTTTGATGGTTAGTGGAGGTTCAATAACAACAGGCACCGGTGTCTATCTATCACAGCCCATAAAGACAAACAAAAATATCACAAAATAGATAAACAAATTGAAGAGAGGGGAAGCACGTGAAATAAAAGGAAAGAAAAGAAACAACATGAAGATTGAAGGTGGTGGAAAGCAAGCGGTGCAACTTACTATCTAGACAACTATTCACGCGACACTAAAAAACTTTCTGTTCTTTTTTGTATTTTTTTATGTCCGTTTTATGATTTATGTTTGGGTCTGTGGCTACCCCTCTCGTTAATATCATCTCTAAGATTAGAACCTGCATCCTACTTTTGGTAATGTAATGTGTCTTATCATTGCACTCAATTGTTTGTTGATTAAAATATTCCATCTTTAAAACGAACGAGAGAGAAGAGAAAAAATTATTAAAATATGAAACAAAAGTATTTCAAAATTAGATATAATTTTAATAAATTATTAGTTCATATGATTTATGATCATGTATGCCATATTTTATCATATGAAAATTGATTATTTACAAATGAAACTAAACTTGATCATGGGTCGGGTTACCTGATTATAGTTGTAAACTAACTAAAAATCTGACTAAGACAAGTGCACCTATCAATTAATAGTATAGCTACGATGAGAAAAGATATCGTTCCCACGAAGACTAAAAGTACTAGTAATTACTATTCTTTTATTATTTAACTGACAAATTGGAGAGATTCATTAAAACTAAAATTAACTAAATTAATTAACTAAAGAACACGACAAAGAACGACTCAAGAAAACAAACAATTAACAACCAATAAGCGAAACGATACCCAAGAAAGAATCCACCTAGATTTCATCTGTCATTGTCAATCTAAATTAAACAATTTCTTCACTTAGTATCTTGATCCGTAGAAATTCCTAAATTATGCTTATATCTCTTTCGAGAGTAAGTCGATTAATTGAAATTTCTTTCTAATTAAAACCCCTATTATCGCATTAACTCGATCTATGGATTCCCCTATTAGATTTGACTCTAATCCGATAGATTTATGTTATTCTATTTCTACGATTGCATGCAACTCCACTCAATTATACTAGATCTACTCTTAAACAGGGACTTTTTCTCCTCTTATTTAAGCACATCAAACATGGATTAATAGCCCAGAAATATTAAACCAATAATTAAGCATACATAATTGAGAACAAGATTCAAATATTTATTGCATAAAATAGAACTCAAAAGACAAAATTCGTCATAGGGTTCATCTCCCTTAGGTATTTAGAAAATTAGTTCATAATAGCAAATAAAAATATATCAAAGACAGTATAATCATAAGAAACAAAGAAACTCATAATAAACTTCAAAGAAATCAAAAGAAGATCTTCAATATTGATGGAAATATACTTCAGAGTCGACTTCAATAGTGTTTTCTGAGTTGTTTTTTTGAGTATTCTATGACGGCTCACTCCCCTCTCCTTATCTTTGCCATATATAGGTCTTAGAATGCCCGAAAAACCTAAAAAAATGTATTTTTCTGCGTGTTTGGAGTGTAATTTGCGAAATTGACATGGTCTGGCACACGGCCGTGTGTCTAGCCCATGTGGCTCTTGAAACTTGCTTCGATTTTTCGATTCTCACTCGTTTTTCGTTCCTTTTGCTCCCAAATGCTCTCCTCAGTGTAGAAATATGAATTAAAAGATTAGAAGCATAAAATTCACTATTTTTTTATCTGGACCGGGTTTGAACAAAATTTTAAATCTATTTTTCAGGTCGGACCAAATCCAAACCTAGAAAACAACTAAAATTTTACATTGACCTGGTCCAAACTCGACCCAGGTCTAAATGAAACTTGTAAAATTGGATTTTTTTTTCTTGTAATTGGAAGTACTAAAAATTTGTGCTTATACTATTATATATAAAATGAAGGTGTGACAAATGCCGAATGTCAATTATTTTATATATATGAGAAGTTAATGGATAAATATTAATTCTAATCCGTTTACTTTTTTTTGAGATTATATAAGAATGATAAAATTTTTTATATTTTGCTCATTAGTTAGTCTAAATTTTTTATTCTAATTAAAATGGTGATATGAATTTTTAAAAATTATTAATCCAACTAAAATTTTCTATTAAATTTAGATCCATTACAATGTCTTTTTTTTTTGTTAGATGTATATTAAGTGAGGTTTTTTTTTTTTTAAATTTCAAAATGTCACACTAAAAAAATGTAATAGAAGAATTTTAACAATTTCAACTAATGGACCTAAATTTTTAAATTTGAAAAATAGAGAATTTAAATCCCTTAAAATAGAAGTATAGAAATTAAATTCTAAATACACAAAAAGTTGAACCTAAATTTTGACTCTATTATTTAATAAAAAATATAAATAATTACATCAAACATGAAGTATGGATAGGAATCATTCTAACAACTCAATGGAATATTGCAAGGCCTAATCATAAATTTTTTAAATTGAAATTCTATTAACATATTTTAAAATTTGGAAGCAAGTATAGGAGATTGAAGTTATGCATTATCAATTTATATTGTCATTAATAAAAGTAAAAAAAATTCAAAATTCTACAGGAAATATTAATAATAACAAGTGGTTCTCTAAAAAAGTGAATAAATGGTTACTTGCGCCATATTTGTCAGCCCATTAAGCCTAATTGCAGCCCAAGAAGACTTGAGTTTTATATTATTAACCCTAACTCAAGGCCTAATAAAATGACCATAAGGATAGAGTTCTTAAATAACACAAACTCTTCTCCTTCCTGTTATTGGATGGATGATTTTATTTTGAAATATTAAAATAAAATTTTGGTTGAGTACTAATGCAATTATTATAGGTTTAAATCTCATCGTGTACATATTTTTTTATTGTTTTTTAAAAAATAAAAAATTAAAGTATCTTTAAATAATATAAATTATTTTAAATTCGAAAGGATATTTTTGTAATTTTTCTAATCAAGTTGGTGTTCGGTTCACTCATGACACCAACTCAGTCAGGAGTTTAAATAATAGTAATGATACTAGAATAAAAATATATTAAAATAATAAAATAAAGCTTTGGTTGAGTGATTAATTTAAAATTTTGCTGATGCAATTGGCATGAGTTCAAATCCCACCATATACATATTTATTATTATTATTTTAAATAAAAAGATTATAGTATCCTCAAATAATATGACTTATTTTAAATTCAAAAAGGATATTTTTGTAATTTTCTAATCAATTTTGCCCCATTGACTTGTGACACCAACTTGGTAAAGGTTTAAATAATAATATACATACTAAAATAAAAATGTATTAAAATAACAAAATAAAGCTTTGATTGAAGGGTAAATTTAAAGTTTTACTTGCATTTAGCATGAGATCAAATCTCACTATGCGCATATTTTTATGTTTTTTTAAAATAAAAAAAACTAAAATACCCTAAAAAAATATAAATTATTTTAAATTCAAAAAGACATGTTTGTAGTTTTTCTAACCAAATTGATGCCTAATTGACTTGTGACACCAACCTAGTGTAAGACTACTTACCTAACCTATTAACATATTAAGGTAAGGAATGTCACATTAAAATTTCCAAATTCAATCTCTAAGTTTTGCTTGGTGCCACTACTAGAGAACTTAAACATCAACTTTAAGTTAACTGTTGTACATGTCATTTTCTAAATCCAAAATCATATATCAAAAGAGTATTGAAGCTTTGAGAGTAGATGTTATCTTCCTGAAGAAGTACTCTTTATACCTTTTATCTACTTTCTTTCACCTATGCATTAAGTTACGTGAATAATTTAGTAAGTACTTAATTTAATTTAAAAACTTACCATCCATTTATTCAAACATAATTATAATATTAAAATTAAATCAAAATAACAAGTTATTTATACTATCTATAATTTAGTTAACTCATGCATTTTTACTAAATAATATACAAATGATTAAACTAAATTTATTATTCATTTCTATCATTTAATCATATAGTTACCTTCATGTTCACATATATTACATGAATAATTAATAGATTGTGATTATAATCAGAATTTTGGTAACAAAACTCCTAAAGTCCTAAGTCAAAATAGAACTCCTAACCTTTAACAGAACTATGATAACAAACCTCCAAATTCCAACCAATACACCATATTCCAAAGAACATAAGCATAAATAGAATGTGAGCAAAACTCCTTCAACCTACCATTACCCCCGTTTCACCAACTCTATTCCCGATTTCGAATCAAATTAACCGATAACCAAATTTTAAAAAATTATTAACCGACCTCCGACCGAATTAAGTTTGGCCACCAACCAAATAACCGAATTAGATTGATTTGGTCGATTAATTCGGTTTTAACCGAAATTTGAATACCTCTAGTATTTGTGTCCGGCACCATTTTCTCAATAATATCATATCCCACGATATAGTGTAAGAAAACTTTTCCATCTACATAATTATAATCAACCTTATAATATTTGGATTCACAGTCTAAATTGTTTGTAGCTTTAATTACAAAAACTTATACAAACTCAATTTAGAAAAAGACTTATTCTAGATTATATCCCTTTTTATAATACATAAATTAAATAAAAATGATGTTAAATTTATAATATATAACCTTTATAAAAAAAGTTTTATAAATTGCCCAAAAATTTAATTTCTTATAAATAGCATAAATTTTTACCATAATTCTAGAAAATTATTTGTTTATAAATAAGCTATGATAAAAAAAAAAACTATAACATTTTGTTATGAATAAATATATTATATAGCATGGACACATAAATACATTATGTCCATAACTTTTTATAAATAAATATATTATAACATCTTTATAACATGTATATTAATTTTTATAATAAATTTTTTGTCATAATTTTAAAATTTTTTTAAGATTTTAATAATATAATTTTTTATAACTTCATAAAATACACAAATTATTTTTAAAATATAATTTTTAAGTATTCATAACATAATAAATATTTTTTCATAATCATCCCAAACATTCATACGTGTTCATACTTATAATATAATTTTATAACTTCTATAAAAATAATTTTTTAAAATTGGTTTTGGAAGTAATTATCTATGTAATTATTCCAATTCTCACCCTCCCCTAAGGAATGAAAAATGTAATTAGAGTGTTCCAATTACACCTGATTCGATGAGACCTACCAATTACAATGGTTAACCAAACATACCACCCTTGTATAATTATAAACAATTACACCTAAATCCAATTACTAGGTGGTTTTCTAAACACTACCTAAATGTTTTGCTAAGTTGGTGTCACCCATTAACGAAATCTCAACTCAATTGTGGAATTACCAAAACCCTTTTTATCTTTATAAATAACATATATTATTTCGAAGGTAGTGTCATCTTTTTATATTTTTAGTATTATAGAAAAAATATATATGCATGACGAGATTTGAACATGAGACCTCGTTATATTTATAAACGCAACTTTATCATTTCAACTAAGATCCTATTCCATTTTGGAAAATTATTTGATACATTATTTGTTGAGTTTTTTAGACTCAGTTGGTTTAAGGTTGTGGCAATATATTATAGAGTGTAGTAAAAAAAACTAAAAAATTAATTATATAAATAAATGGCTTAAAAGTGTAAGAAGCCCTTGATTAAGCCCTCATTCTTTTTTTTTTTTCACTCAATTGAATACTTGAACTGTCAAAATGTATCAAAAAGGTCATTTGACCGTTAAAGTTAACAACTTCCCTTTTTTTTTCAATTAAAGCCATCACATGTCACAACACAACATGACATGTGGTGAAAAATGATAAAAATAAAAATCAATAAAGATATAGAAAAATATTAAAAATTTATAAAAATAATTATAGAAAAATATTAAAAATTTATTAAAAATAGAAAAAATATAAAAATCACAAAAAATAGTAAAGAATTTATAAAAAAATTGTAATTTTTTTTATAAAAATGTAAAAAATTATAAAATGTATAGTAACATAAAAAACTATAATAGTAAAAATATAAAATTGTAAAAAATATTATAAAAAAATAAAATCAAGTAGAGGAAAGAGCTATACCATTGAATAAATTGATAGAACTTGATGAAGTGCTTTGCATCGGAATTGTTGTAAGAGTTGCTTCTATGTAGAGGTGCCCGGCCCGAAGGCCCAACCGAGATTTGGGAGGGTTTGGGCAAAAATATAAGCCCGAAAAATGGATTTGGACAAAAAAATAGGCCGGGCCTCGGGTAAGGTATTTTTGGCCCGGCCAGGCCCGAATTCACTAAATGACAAAAAAATCTGCTTTTTTTTAATGTTATTTTCTTGTTGTTTTCTCCCTATTTTGCTACCATATTACTATTATGTTGCTACTATTTTGTTGTTATTGATTGAATATTGTATAAAACTTATTTTATTGTTAATTTTATTATTAATTTAAAGGCATTTGTTAATTTTATTATTATTTTAGAGGTATTTGCTTGTTAAGTTACATCTATCTTAGTGTTATTTAAGTCTACATATTTTTTTAAAATTTATTTTCAATTTGTTGGGAAATATTTATTTTGATTTTTTTAGTATTTTTGATGTATTATATATATTTAAAAATTATATAAAATAATATAAAAATTTATCTGGTGAGGGTGGTTGGGTCCGGTTTTAGTATTTTTTATATGGGTCGGGTTTGGGAAAAAATTTAGGCCTATTTTTTGGACCCGACCCGACCCGAGCCAGATGAATGGGCCTAAATTTTTAGTTGAGCCCGGCCCATGAACACCTTTACTTCTATGGGGAGTGTTACATACATATATACTCACTATAGATCATTACAAACATATGAAATCGGAAAACTTTTGGATACACACATACACTACACATCATTACAAACACTGACAAGGAAACAACATAAGGAACCAAATAGTGCATGCTATGGTGTGACAAAATGTTGCAATAGCTACAAGGACACCCACATTTTCTAGTATTTCTAAAGTTCGGGTAGAAATTGGTTTGATAAACAAAGCCAGAAAAGATTGAATGTAAGTAGGAGGAGAAAGGTAAGCAAAACCAATGAAACATTGGGTTGATTATGATCTGTTTGAGTGTATTAGAGAGATACGATAATTTTTTTTTACGAATTTTATACTTTTTATATTTTTATAATTTTCTTATGACTCTATAAAAATTTATAAAATCTATATTTCCATATATTTTATATTTTTTTACGATTTTTATAAAATTTTACAATTCTTTAAAATTTTTTAATTTTTAATATATTTTTAATATATTATATAAAAATTAAAAATTTTATAATTTTATTTTCTATTAAAACAATAATTTTTATAACTTTTATCAGTTTTTATTCTTTATCATTTCTCGCCACATGTCGTGGTTGTGACACATGGTGATTTTAACTGAAAAAAAAAGAGTAGAGTCCATTAACTTTAACGATTAATCATTAATTTAACAGCCAAATGGTCTTTTTGATGCATATTGACAGTTCAAGTACCCAATTGAGTGCAAAAAAAGAAAAGAAAGAAAAGAGTAGGGACTTACTTGCTTTTTTGAAAAAAGTTTGAGGACATTTTATACCTTTAAGCTTAAATAAATATGACACTTGGCATGCCCTTAATCTACTTGTGGAATCTAAAAAACTCTACTGACGATGTATCAAATAATTACTATTCAATTTTTATTTTAAGTTTTTATAAATTTATTAGACAAAGTCTTTTTACCTACACATAGTGGATTTATAGAGGTGCTCATGGGCCGGGTTCAAGTCGGCCAATGCAAGGTATCTAAATCAAATCTCTAAGCTTGGGTCCAACCCAAAAAATGGGCTTACTTTTTTGCTCAAGCTTGACACAATTTAAGAAATGTAAACTCAGACAAGACCCGACTGACCCACATTTGGTTTTTTATATTAAATTTTATTTAATTTTTTTAAAAATATATATAATACACTAAATACACTAAAAAAATGCTAAATTAAAAATTTTCTCACATTAAAAATACATAAAAATATATTTATATTAAAAAAGCACTAACATAAATATAACAAGTGTTTTATTATATTAAAAAACACAAATAAATATAATAAATATTTTATTGTGTTAAATATAAATTTTAAAATTTTATATTTTGGTTGGGTTATTTAGTTGGAATTTTTTTTAAGTTTTGGGTAATGAATTTAATTGTTATTGGATTAGTGATTGAACATAAATATAATATATAATTAATATAATATTTTTGATAACAAAATATATCGGGCTTAGTTCGAGTAAAAAAAATCTTGTCAAGGCTCAACTTATATAAAAAAATGAACCTTAAATTTTATTTAAATCCATTTTTCGAGCCTCATATTTTTATCTAAACATTCTCATTTTTTTAATGAATCTTTAGGTCTGGATGGATGGTTCGATCTATGAATAAATCTATAAATGTGCTATATATATTTTACAAGTAAATATTAACAAATACTCTTTAATAAATAAATATTAATAAATAATTTATGACGTGAATTGAACTGATATTTTATATATTCTGAAAAACTGATGTTTTATAAAATATAATTAATAAACCAATTTTAAAAATAATATATTAAATAAAAGATATTTGTCAAAATTAATATAAACACAGTTCTAGAATTTCTTTTTGGTTTCAATAATTCTGTTGTCAACCGGGCCACGTAATGGACTTAACCAATTAAGGATAAGAGGAAGAAGAATAATGATAGAGGTGAGCTGGCATAGATGACGTGTAGATAGTGACCGGATGAACCCATAGATAATATCATCAACACGTGGCATATAGGAAATAATTATATCCGAAAAGAGTTATATTATTTAATCAGTAAGATGAAAAATATTTACAACCGACATATATTTAATGTTAGCATCTTAATCTACCTTATAATATTTAAAAATAAGTGACTAAATTATAGGTAAATTTTTATTTTGGCCATTTAATTAAAAATTTATAATTTAATTGTTAAATTATTTTAAATTTTTATTTAAGTAATTGAATTATTAAAATTCGTGATATATAATTGTCTATCTTTACATTATCTATACCAATTAAAAGTTCTATTTCTTCTTTCTTTTTACAGTTCAATTTAAAAAAAATAGTTTTAGATATTATGAATTTGTGAATTAAAATTTAAATAACTTTTTTCTTCGATCTACGACACTAACCATTAGATCAATTTGAATTTAAAATATGTTCATGATTATTGATCTACCATACTAGTTATTGAATTATTGCTTGAAGCTTGTTGGTAAATTTAAAAAAAAAACCCAATAATTTAAATAAAAAATTTTAAATAACTGAATTATAATTATTTTAGTTAAATAATTAAAAATAAAAAAATTTAATCACTAATAATATATTTTAATTTTAAAATTAAACCTCCAAAAGACTAGAGGAAGGACACGTATTTGGAGTGCAACTTTGATAAGTATCTCAGCGCAGTATATTCTTGCACGTGTCACAAAAATCCAAAAATATGGTTCCCAAAATTGACACTGGAGCCTTCCCATTGGTTACTACTTTCTAGGCTCCAAACCCACACAGTCAACTGTTCATCCGTGGCATTGTCTGCTTCCTGCTGTTTTCTCCCCCCAAAAAGTCTCTTTTATTTGGGCATTTTGCTAAACAATTAGTAATCAAGAAGCTGAAGAGAGGAGAGGAAAATAATGGTGGGAAAGAAGAGTTATTTGGCAATGAGGAGTGAGCGAGAAGCAACTGATCTCATCGCATCTGACTTCCAAGATCTAATCTTTGCTACTAAGAAGCTTGCTAACCATGCTATCAAATTGGGTTCTTGGGGATTTGGGACTACCCTTCTCGAATGGATCGCTTCCTTGGCTGCAATGTATGCCACCCTTTCTTTCTTCACCTCTTCATTTTCACATTTTTCACTAGCTTAACTAACCTATGTTGATCCAATTTATGAGTGAAGAGATTTGAATTTTTGATAGTATAATCGTTGAATTAGATTGAAATTTGAAGCCTTTCTTCTTTTTCCTATTAGAATGGTTACGGATATAAACTTTATATTTTTTTAGGATTCCATTCATTGGTTCTGCATGTTTTCCTTTTCTGATTCTTTATCATGACTCTGTTTCTCGTGAGTTCTTCCTTTTGTCTGAAAGGTTTCTTGTTTGATATAGACTATACTTAATAACTATAGTGTTATAGTATATAGTATATATGTTTCTTTATCATGAGTTTGGCAAGCAGTTGAAGAATTGGATTGCTTTACAATGTCCTACTACAACCTTGTGGTTGATGCAGTTATCTATTGATATTGGACCGAACAAACTGGAAAACCAATATTCTTACAGCACTGTTAATCCCATACATCTTCTTGAGTCTGCCTTCCTTCCTGTTCAACATCTTGAGGTAAATCCTTTCTGTGGGCATCACTTAAGCCATTCTTTTCCTTCCATTTTCTAAATACATATGGTTTGGTCCTCCTTCAGGGGAGAAGTTGGGAAATGGATTGCTTTTATTGCAGTCGTTTTGCGCTTGTTCTTCCCTACACGTTTCCCAGGTATAATTTTTAATCTGATAACCCCGCATAGCACTTATTTGTACATAAGTAATAAACCTACGAATCTTCAAATTGATTGAAAATATGAAGAAAAGTTGCAGTAACCCTTTGAAACCGGAACTGGTGCAGATTGGCTGGAACTTCCTGGAGCATTGATACTTCTAATAGTGGTGGCACCGAGCTTATTTTCAAGCACAATAAGGAACGACTGGATTGGTGTGGTGATATGCCTAGGCATAGCTTGTTATCTACTTCAGGAGCACATCAGAGCATCGGGTGGGTTTCGAAATTCATTCACCAAAGCCAATGGAATATCCAACACAATTGGCATAATTATTCTGTTGGTTTACCCTGCTTGGGCTGTGGTCACTGACATCCTCTAGATTCAGCTTAGCTTCTGGTTGTGTGTGTTTTAGTTTCGTCAAGTTCATGATTTGTTTTTTCTGCACCATTAATTTGTTGAGACGTACCAAAATTCATTGCTATTGTTGTTCCATAACACTGTTTTATGCTGCTTGCTTTTCTGAATTTGTAACCATACCTTATTTAAAAGACTTTGGAACAGTAATAAGTTATGTTACTATATTTTTAAAGATTTGTAAAAAAAATGTAATTATTAATTTCTTTTATGAGATTTTTTTATATTTTATATAAATTACGTAATACTGTAAAATTGAATAAGATGGGAAATTTACCTAAACAATCTCTGGTTTCAATCCCGTGGTGGAACAACATCCATTCTCCATTGTTGCAGGCAAGTAAAATGCTGGAACACCTTCATGCGACTATTGACTTACTAATCACGAGCAGGTATTCCAGCATTCCTCACATAAGAAATCATTCAACCAAAACAACAATGAGACATAAGAAGCTACCATGACGCTACGATTTATTGTTGACCAAAAGGGTATTGGATTCTTCACCAAATTCTACATTTCATGGAAAAGGGGTTTTCCTTTTAATGCAACAAAAGCATACAAACTAAAAAACCCAACTACTCTCTATCTCTTTGGTAGTGAATTAAGCTGATCGAGTAGGCTTATGACTGGGACATGCCTTAAGGGTCGTCTAGTGTTGCAAGTGGCTGAGAGATAACTCTATTCCCATACCACTTGGCTAGTTTTCAATAAGTTGTTATTGGAATGTTCATGGCAATAACCTAACAACAGTAAAGAATAAAATTCCTGAGCAAAAATTATAAATAATTGAGGAAGATAGAAATAGAAGCGCTCTCAAGTTTCAATAGATCACTTTAATATTCCCTCCGCCGAATAGGCTGTGAGAGAACAATGAAGAACATAGTTAATTGTCAACTTATTATTATCTTAATCATTAATTAGTCTAAGAATAAATTCCATAAAATCACTTGCCACATCAGTTTGCAAACAGATTCCAATCATAGCAATGGATATAAATTCTATTAAATAAGAAAAAGGTGCAGAAAAGCAGATATCATTGTCCTCCAAATCTTGAATTTCAAACAGAAATATTTTTTCAAGACCATGATTCTATGCCTTCTAGCATTAGATTATATGATATCCTGTTCATATCCATAAAAATAAAACAATAACTGGGTTTAGGATTGAAACATTCCTAGGTTACTTCCACACAATGCTGTTAGATGCTCTATCTTATGTTGGAGAGCTTAAAAATCCCGAAAATAATGCCTTGATGATAATGTTGCTTATGTCTTAAAATCATCTTTTTAAGATGCTAAAATTCTTTATTCCTTTATTGGATCCTTAGGTTTTCAGCAAGTATATGATCCCTCTAGATAAATCTTCCACTCAACCCCTTCATTACTTACCTAATTAATTCATACTTGTTATCTTTTTGCGTAACCATTTCAATAATGTTACTTGATTAAGTGGATCACATAAAAGTGAAAATTCCTCTTCTTTTGTGGGACATCACCAAAGATGCCTTATGTTTGCTCTTTCCCTTCTATCACTTACCACCATCTTCAAGCATTTAATTCCCTACTTAGCTTCAGTTTCAAGCCAAATTCACATAATCCTTATTAGAAACCTAACCGTAATTTCTTTAGAGACCACTGAAGAGGGAAAAAAAAAAAAAAAAAAAAAAAAAAGAACCATGAAATACAATGAGATTTCCCATTTCAGCCACCCCCAACACATTCTAAAATTTGAGTACACTGAAGTTCCATTCAAATGTGACGGGTGCAAAGAGGTTGGCATAGGCTCACGTTACCGTTGTTCCTTCTGCGATTTCGATCTCCACATGCACTGTGCCGTACCATCCCTTTCGATTTCTCACCCTTTCTACACAAAATGTTCCTTTCAGTTCCTCTCAAGGCCTCCTGGTGACACCCCTCGTTACTGCAATGCCTGCGAAAAGGACGTTACTGGCTTCGTTTATCACTGCAAAACATGTGGATTCGATCTACATCCATGTTGTGCAAAGCTACCAATGGTGTTAGATGATGGAGAAGTGAAACTATATCTGTATAGGAAGGTAAGTTCACCATGTCATAGATGTGGTCGAAAAGGGAGGAGTTGGAGTTACCAGTCAGCTTGCAAAAAGTATAACTTGCATGTGGCGTGTGTTAGGGAAATGTTAGTGGAGAATTGGCATGAATTATACTTCGGAGGTGGTAAAGGTTCCAGGAAATTGCAGAGCCAAATTCCGAGCTTGAAGAACACACTTCAAACCCCTCATAAAAGGAGTAAAGGTAAGGTTAAGAAATGTTGTGAAATGGCTGCTTTGGCTTTGCAATTTATAATCTCAGCTGTACTTGGTGATCCAACCGCTCTTATTGCTGGGGTTATTGGAACTTTGATGTCTAGAGCCTGAAAATATTGTCTGGTTGATGCACTATAATGTTGGTGCCTGTAAAACTAAAACCAAATGTAACATCCAGTGTTTACTTTTGGTTCTGCTGTCAATAAATTCTATTTTCTTCAATTTCTTTTCTTTTTTTTTTTTAGGTTCAAAGTCTTTATTATGTAAATAATTAAAGAATAAAAAGTTTGGCTTTGTCAAAACTCCAACCGTTTTTAACAATTACTTAATTTATTCTCTAACATTCCGATTTATTCTTTTGCACGTTAAAAAAATTAATTGAAATATCCAACGAATTATAATGATATCATCACTTGAAAAAATCTAAAAAAATATTTTAAAAAATATAAAAAATTATAAATATATAAATGTATGGATAAAATTATAAATATATATTTTAAAAATTATTTAAAAAGCTATAAAAATATATAAAATATTAGAAAGTGTAAAATATTGTAAAAAATATAGAAATTATCATAAGACCTATAAGATTGTAAAAAAAAAATCATCAAATTTAAAAACTAGTAAAAATTGTTGTATCTTGAAATAAAATATACATTCGTTCATCACATTTAAAATATTAAAATTTTTATATAAAAATTATACATCATAATTTGATCAACTTTTGTAAAAATTATATTTCCAAAATATTTTAATAAAAATTGAATAAATTATTATATCAAAATTGTAATATTTTAAAACACAGCAATTTTTAGTACTTTACTAGCCATACCGACAACATATTTATTTGACTCGGCTCCCTATTTAATTTTTGGAGTAAGTTTCCTTTTATCCATCATTGTGCACATGCTCTTTTTATTTTGTACCAAAGTTCTTTAGAATGGTTAAATATTCGACAATATGGTGTGAGTAAACAACTAATAGGTGCAAATAAAAGCTGCTAATACGATGTGGATAAACCACTAAACGGGGCAGAGGAGCTGCTAACACTTTCTCCGTACATATATTCACACCCTATACAATGCAATAAGGCAAACTCAAACAGATTAATACTGTAGTATTTAATTATGCTTTTAACAAAACAATACAGTAGCAATCAATATGCTTATAACAATTCAATACAGTAGCAATTAATATGCTTATAATAGTTCAACTCAGTAGCAAAAGTCATGCTTATTAAGTGTTTGGTTTAACGGTGTCATAAAGCATACTATACGTACAATCGCAAACACCGAAGCAATAGTCATATGTATTGTTTACAATTCATGCAATTATATAATCATCATATTAATATGATCAGTCAATTCATGGATTCTGACATAATTCATAGTATTAGGGACTTAATTGAATAATATATAAATAGTTCAGGAATCAAATAGGGACTAAACTGAAGAAATCATAAAATTCTAGGCAAAATTGTAAAATTTGTAAAGAAGGGGACAAAAATGTAAAATATAAAAAAGGGGCAAAACTATAAAATTTGAAAACTAATGGCATTGTAAAATCTAAAAAAGAGGGGCAAGCTATAAAATCTGAAAAGAAGGGGACATGATCGTATGAAGGGTCCTAGGCTGTGTGAGAATCGAAAAACCTAAGGTTTCAAGGGGACATGGCCGTGTGAGAGGTCATGTGGTCCACACGTGTGGCCCTCGCGCTCATGTGGTAGACCATGTGGCCCTATCCTAGGCACGATTTTGCCCTTGATTCACTTGTAAAAGGACACACACCTTTCACTGAGATTTCAAGCGACGTTCCTCACGTTCAAATCTGGTTTGATCATTTGCCAAAAATCTTAACTTTGTTGCTTTTTGTTGTTTACCTTGTTGTTAGTTTACTTGCTTTTACATTTCTCAAGTAAAAAATCCAATCTTTCATCTTTTTATTGAGTTTTATGTTAATGGCTTTCATGGTTGTTTCTTTCATATTTATTAGCTTTAATATGATAATGGGTAGCTAAACCTTTGGTGGTTGGTTGGGTATTGATGCCCCTAAGGGAATATCAAGACAAGTGAAACTGAGAGGTAATCTTATTAGGCACCAATTCATTAGTCCTGGGTTAGTTGGGTGAGGTCGAGAGATAAACCAGACTAATTTGTCTAATTTGGTAAAGTTGAGATTGAGAGGTAAAATGAAACCAATTTAGGAGTGTTAGAAATTTGGATATCTAATTCAAAGGTTATTAACAACTTGGAAATCAACCAACCACTCCCTGTTATCGTATTCGGTAGTTTTATATATTGCATTATTTACAATTTAGTCATTTTCTGTTATAGGTAGTTAATTAGTTTTAATCAATCTCATTTATGGCCTGTCGTAATATAGTGCTTAGCGAATAACTAGCTAGAATCCTTTCTTACATGCATTTTTCAATAGAAATCACTAAAGCACTGACTCTCTTACGTTTGATCCTTGGAATACTCCGGTGTTCCATTGTAACACTACAAATATTACAACTGACTTGTCACACATGCAGACACCGCACGTTAGTATTCTCTGATTATTTAAATGTTTTTGTATTGATTTCCCTCGTAGTACGTGAGAACGACAAGGGAACGATCACAAATTCATAAATGTCAGCTTGTGTGAGCAATCTTGATGACTGATAGCTTGTATGAACAATATAGTCTCATGTATCCAAGTTCAATTTGCTATAGTTTTCTCGGGTGAAACCTTAACTTAACTTAATAAAAAAGTTGAAATGACTTGAATTAAGATTGAATGATTTATGAATTCAAATTGAATGAAAGTACACGATTTCTTACTCACTGATTAAGAAATGCAAATGGACTAATATATATGGTTGTATTTGATGTTATGAAATAGTTACCTAAAAGTATGTTAAAGGATGCCATATTGAATACCAATGTGTTTTAAATTTTAGTTTGTTAAAATGTCAAGGTAAGTTAAGTAAATTTCATATGGACTTACTAAGCATTCAATATGCTTACTTCTTTACCTCCCTTTTTTCCTTGTAGATTGCCAACTTGCGAAACGTGTCTATCGAATTGTCGAGAAGCTCACACTATCCCGTTACTGATTTAGTAGCTTTTCAATCGTTTTAAAATCTAGTTTTGTGGCATGTACATAGGTGTTTGTATATGTTAATTTGAAATGATAATTTTTAGCTTGCAACCTTTATAATGCTTGATTTTGGTAAGTGTCGAAACCATTTTTTTTATCGATTTTTTAAAAACGTGAATTGACTTTTAAAAATATGGAGTCGCCACCAATCCTTTTTTTGTTTAGGTGTGATCGGGTCACCTATAAATAAATTTTGGTCTACGAGTTTCCAGAAGAAAATGGGTTCGGGAGTCGGTTACGTGCGAGGAAGGGTTAGCACCCTCACAACACCCAAAATTGGTACCAAATTGATTAATTGATGTCCTAATGTTGAAAAGTCTGAAATGATTTCGAAATTCTATTCTTTTTTTTTTTTTTTAAATAACTTGATTGAATATTGAGATTCCCTTGTTAGAAATGATAGAATATCACATCCAAAGACGATTGGACACGACAATGCAGGTCTTGAATTCAAGATCATCCCTAAAATTCTTCAAATACGTATATTGAAATTTTGAAAGGCCATTTGGTATTTGGACAAACAAGAAACCACACCCAAATTACGATTGGGCACGATTTCTTCGAATTTCCAAGCGCACAAATATTTCCTCATTTTGAAAGTATGGAAGAAATTTTAAAGGATATTCGTTTATTTGGTCAAACAAGAAATCACACCCAGCACTATTGGGCACGATTCCTTTGAATTTCCAAATGCACAAATATTACCTTATTTTGAAACTTTTAAATAAATAATTTTAAAATCGGCTCAAATCTCTTTATTTAATCATGAGAAACAATAATATAATACAAAAAAATGTGAATATAACAATAATAAAAATGAATGACAAGAATGTTAATATGAATATACAATTTAATATAACATCAATAATTTCACAACTCTTATTTTGTAAATCCTCGACATCATTAATCGAGTGACAATAAAAACTAAAATATAACCAACTGAAAACAAATTAAAATAAAATATTGCAAATTTTAAAGTAATAAATAAATAATATGTATTAATTTAAGTAATGTATACGTAAATAAAAAAAAAACTTGATGTAAAATAGTATATATATAAAATAATAAGGATATATAAAGGTGTATAGAACAAATAAACATATAATTTAGAATAGGGTCCTTGAAAGAAATATATTATATAATAGATGTATGTACAAAATAATATAAGATCAATAGCATATAGATATACATAAAATAATATAAGACCAATAGTATATACATAATAACAGATTTAAAGTATACATATGTATAAAAATAAAAACCTAAAAAATGAATAAAACTTCATGTAAAAGAGATCGAAACAAAAAAAATGATATACGTATATATAAGGAAAATAAAACAATCAAGGCAAGTTCGAAGATGGATAATATGCATATATATAATATAATAAGTAAATTATGTTTTTGAATAAATAATATGTAGAAAATTATTTTAAACAACTAGTAAAATAAACATTACATTAAAAAGGGTTAAAATACATAATATATATATACACAATTTAAATAGATAATGTATAAATACTATTTAAATATCATATGATAAAACAATTTAACACTAAATAAATTAATTAAGTAAGCTAAGGACGAAAATGGAAGTCAGAACAATGTTTTAAGGACAATCGGTAAATAAATAAAATATTAAGGCGAATTAGGGACTAAAATGAAGCGTGCGTAAACTAATAAGGGCTCTTTGGGAAATTATCTCGCTATTCAAAAGCGGCATCGTCTAACGTGGGCTAAAATGGGCGAGATGAAATCAAAGGCGAATTTAAAAATAAAAAAAGAATTTAAGAAAGGTAAAATCGCGGAAGGACCAAGAGGGCAATTAGCCCAATACATGAAAACGCGCGGATCCTCTGGCCGGGTCGGGTCACGCACGCGGGTCCTAGGCCAAACGACGTCGTTTTGGTGTTTAAAGGCAATGACCAAAACGACGCCGTTTTGTAATGTATATATAAGTAAAAAAAAAATAGGTCAAAATTTCATTTCTTAACAGATTTCAGAAAAACTTTTAACTCTTTCTTTTGTTTTCTCTGCAGGGGCAAGGGCTGAGGCGATTTTCGACGTTCGTCGCCGCTCCTCTGCCGCCGTCTGTCGCCGGCGACTTCCAGGTAAATTTTTATTTATTTATTTTAGTCTATATGTAAAACTAAAAAAAAATTCGAATATAGCAGATTTAAAAATAAAGAAAAAAAACACCTGTATGCGATATTAGATCTGCTCTCTGAGGGTTCAGATTCGAAATCGAGTATTTTTGTATTGATTGCTTTTTTTTTTTAAATCTCTCTGCTTCTCATTCCCTTCCAAAAAAATCCCCCTTTTACATTTGTTTCCTTCGATTTTTATAACCGAGATTGAAGAGAAGAAAAAAACAAAATAATAATAATGAGTATCCTTTTTTTCTGCTATTGTTGTCTCCTTGTCTTCGATGCATTTGCAGGTTTTGGGGAGTAAGTGGTGGCAGAAAATGGTGGTTGGAACTAGAGTGTGGCGCTGGTGGAGCAAAGGATCCTAGGGTTTTTTTGTGTTTTTTTTTATTTTCTGATTTGGGGCTAATTGGGCCAGGGCTTGGTTGTATTTGGGTTTGATGTTTGGTTAATATTTTAGTGGGCTTGAGTTTAATTTGTTTCAGGTTTTATGGGTTTAATTTGGGAAATGGGCCCCGGGCAAATTATGGGTATTACAGCTGCCCCTCTTTGCTCGTTGTCGTGTAACGGGAACAGAGTAAAGACTTTAAAAGGCCCAAATTTGCCCGGATCCACTGAGTCTGGATTCTTCAGTGCCCCTATTCTTCATGTGGCCTCATTCCAGTCCACTGCATCTTGTTGCTTCGGTTCACTTCACTGCAACTTGGATTGACTTCTATCTGCTTTTCTGTAACTTCGGGAATTTGTTGTCTTTAATCTGCCCTCTTGGGACTTCAAGGTGGTAAGAATTCAGAAAGAAGAGATTCGTAACTTTGATCTTCTCACTGAAACTTCTTGGAAAAGTTGATCCTCAATACACTCAGGGAGGAGGGATTAGTAGCTTTGTCCTGCTTCCTTGAGACTTCGAGGTGATAAGAATTCAGAAAGAAGAGATCCGTAATTTTAATCTTCTCACTGAAACTTCTCGGAAAGGTTGATCCTCAATACACTCAGGGAGGAGGGATTAGTAATTTTGTCCTGCCCCCTTGAGACTTCGAGTTGATAAGAATTCATAAAGTAGAGATCCATAATTTTGATCTTCTGACTGAAACTTCTCGAAAAAGGTTGATCCTCAATACACTCAGGGAGAAGGGATTAGTAGCTTTGTCCTGCCCCCTTGAGACTTCGAGGAAATGAATCTAAACTTTTCAATTTGCTTCCTTACTATCTTCAGGAAGACTTCGATCTTCAGCCTGCTCCATACCGTTCTTTAAGGAACCTGTCCTGTGGAATGTGCTTAAGCTTATGCAAATGATGAGGACGCTATGATCGGGATGACTCAAATGCTCCTAACTACATGTGCTATGAATGATGAATGATTAGGATGTAATGATCGTAATGAATCAAATGCTCCTAACTAGATGTGTCTTATGGATGACATGAGGATGGTCTTAAGGGTTTTTTTTAATGGATTTTTGCTTGCATCATGCTGTCCTTGTTTGGGCTGGAATTTTGACTCAAAACCCAAAAGAATCAATTGTACATTCCCTCTATTGTAACTTCTAGGTCTTCCTCCGATATTTGTCAAGCCTTTAGACCTGGTGAGTTCTAAACAATAGTCCTGTTTATGGCTCATGTATTATTTAGAAGCTTCTAGAGTAATATGCAGAACTTTTTTTATGAAAATATTATTAGTCCAATAACTGTTATTTCAATGCCAAAATGCTCGAAAAAGATCATGATGATGAAGCAGAAATTTATTGGGAGCATAGCTCGAGCCAAACAAGTTAATCAAAACTAGCAGATACGGTAAAGAAGAAAGTTTATTTAGACTGTATTTTCAAAAGACAAAGATAGCAAACCCAAAATGGGTAAAATGGAAATTAGGTGCCCCAGATATCACAGTTTGAGCTTCTTTGCCTGAGCGTCTGGAAGACTATTTCGAGTTCAACATGTGTTTAGGAGATCTTGAGTATTTTGTCGATGCACCAAGACGCAACCTACCTCTTCCTTGTCAATTCGCATAAAGCGGGATTCTTCCATCATGATTTGAGCCGCCTTTTTAGGTTTTCAACCCAAATCCCTTTTGATCTCAAAACGCCCATTGCGGTGTTTTTTTTTTGAAGATCTCAAAGCGCCCTTTGCGGGACTTTGACTTTGGCTTCTTTCCCTCTTCAAGTATAGTACTTTTTTAACAGAATCCGAATTTACAGGATTGGGCAAGTTTTTTCCATCCATTTCGGCCAAGATTAGTGCTCCTCCAGAGAAAGCCCTTTTCACCACATAAGGTCCTTCCCAATTCGGCATCCATTTCCCTCTGAAATACTTTTGTATAGGGAGAATCTTTTTCAAGACCAAGTCTCCCTCATGAAATTCTCTTGGGCCCACCTTTTTGTCATAAGCTCGCATCATTCTCTTTTGATACATCTGGCCATGATGAATAGCTCTTAACCTCTTCTCCTCAATCAAGTTCAGCTGATCGTAACGAGACTGGATCCATTCTGCTTCATCTAATTTTAGCTCTGACAAGACTCGAAGGAGGAATTTCAACCGAGAGGTATCTTGCTTCCATTAGTAAACTAATGAAAAAGGAGTTGCCCCGGTGGATGTCCTGACTGATGTTCGATAAGCGTAAAGTGCAAAGGGTAATTTTTTATGCCAATCTTTATAGGTTTCGGCCATCTTCCCCACAATCCTCTTAATGTTCTTATTGGCTGCTTCCACTGCACCATTCATCTTTGGACGGTACGGTGATGAATTGTAGTGTTTAATCTTGAATTGATTGCAGACCTCCACGATTGCGCTGTTACTTATGTTTAAGGCATTGTCAGAAATGATTCTCTCAGGCATTTCGTATCGACAAATGATTTCCTTTTTCAAGAATCTACTGACCGCCGACTTGGTAACACTGGTATATGAAGCAGCCTCTACCCATTTGGTGAAGTAATCAATGACCACAAAGATGAATCGATGCCCGTTCGAAGCTTTTGGCGAAATCGGTCTGATGACATCCATGCCCTACATGGAGAAAGGCCAAGGGGAGGTCATAACATGCAATGGTGAGGGAGGTACGTGAATTTTTTCCCCGTATATCTGGCATTTGTGACATGTTTTAGCATACTTGATGCAATCCCCTTCCATAGTAGACCAGTAGTATCCGAATCTCATGATCTGTCTAGCCATTGTGAAACCATTAGCATGCGTTCTGCAAACACCCTCGTGGACTTCCTCCAAAATCTTCTTAGCTTCAACTGCGTCGACACATCTCAACAGTACTTGATCCTTCCTTCTTTTGTATAGGACCTCCCCGTCCAGGACATAATCACAGGCTAACCTTCTTAATATCTTTTTTTCATTCTCGGTCACTTGTTTGGGGTATTCGCGATTTCTCACATATCACAATATATCTTGGTATCAGGGGTGATCATCCCTTTCTTCTTCATCTATGTTGCAACAATAAGCTGGGGCCTCATAAATACTCATTTGAATAGGCTTTACATCTTCTTTCTTACTCACCTTAATCATGGAAGCCAAAGGAGCCAAAGCATCCGTCATCTGGTTTTCTTCTCATGGGAGATAACTAAAAGTGATATCATCGAACCCTTCAATTAGCTCCAAGACTATCCTTTGATAATTGATCAATTTGGGGTCTCTTGTCTCCCATTCACCTTTTAGTTGGTAGATCACTAGTGCAGAATCTCCATATACTTCTAGCGCCCTAATTCTGCGTTCTATGGCAGCACGGAGTCTCATGATACATGCTTCGTATTCTGCCATATTATTTGTACAATCAAAATCCAGCTTGCATGTGAACGGGTAGTGATCTCCATTTGGGGGACACCAAGACTGCCCCAATCCTATTTCCAACAGCATTTGATGCTCCGTCGAAATTTAATTTCCAAAGGCAATCTTTTGCAGTATCTTTTTCAGTAGCTGCCACGTACATTAGATCCTCATTGGGGAAATCAAAGTGTAACAGACCGAATTTGACCCTAATCGGAACGGTGGTTTCGGGACCACGAATCTGAGTCCGAGAAATATTTTAATATTATATTTTGAGTCTATTATATGTGAATTAATGTGTGTGAAAGTTTCGTAGAAAATTTTTATCGTTTGAGTGCTTAATTTGATAAAAAGGACCTAATCGCGTAAAGTGAAAAAGTGGCAGACTAAAGTGAAATGTGCTTAATTGATCATGGCTTTATATTATAAAGTATATAATGGGTAAATAACCCATTTTAGATGTTAGTGGCCGGCCATGGACAAGTTTGTCCTTAAGTTAAAATGTTTAGTTATTTTTAATTATAAGGTTAGTTTAGTAATTTGGTATTTATTTATTATATGTTAAAATAACCAAGAAAAGAAAGCCATCATCTTTTCACTCATCCATGGCCGAATGTGGAGGAAGAAATAAGCTTTTGATTCTTTGAAATTTCGGCACTTTGAAGCTAAAATTCAAGGTGAGTTTTTAGTTAGTTTTCGATAAATTTTACGTTTTTGAGATCGTTGCTTCGAATTGTAGTTGACCCATGTTAGAATTTTTGAAAATGAGCATGTATGAGATTTGGCCATTGCTAGGTTCTTGTGATTTTTGGTGATTTATGATTTGAGGTAAATGATATGTTAAAGATTAGTATATTTTGCATTGAAAATTTTAGTAAATTTGAGTATTTTGGGCTAATTTGTAAAAATAAAAATTTGAGAGGGCTATAATGCAAAATAAATGAAAGAAATGGACTTGTATAGTCCCTATACATATTCGGCCCTTAAGGAATATGGAGAAATTTGGTGTATTTTGTGTTTTATGTAAATAGGACTAAATTGTAAAAATTTAAAATAGTAGGGATAAAATGGTAATTTGCCTATTTATGTGCTTAGGGACTAAATTGAGATGAAATGTACTTGAATGAGCTAAATTTTAATGTGTTTTAGATCAAGAGTAAAGAAAAACGGAATTAGATCGGGGAAAGACGAAGGTTCTCGAATAGCCGATTTGCACGGTCTATCGACAACCGAGGTAAGTCCTTAAGCACTTATATGTTAAAGAGTTAGTATAAACATGTTAAAGAACAAAATTTAATAATGTTGACTATGAAATTTTGAGTTAGTCGAATGTAAAGTGCTAAATTAGATTAAATATATTTTGTTAATGCGATATGAACAAGTACATGTTCTTGATATGATACGTGGATACAATATGATGTATATGGTTTGGTTGTGATGTTAGCATTTATAAATATGTATTGAAGGTTTAATTATGTTGTTACTCGGGCATTGAGCCTAGCGGGCCTTGTCTTGGGTGAGTTATTCGGGCGCGCGCGTCGCGAGCTTTGTCTTAGGTGAAATAGTTCGGGCTTTTAGCCTAGCGTGGCCATGTGTGCGGTGAAACGATTCGGGCTTATTGCCTAGCGGGCTTAATGCCGGTGATATACCGGACCTTAAGTCCAGCGGGCCTAGTCTTGGTGAATGTGTTCGAGCTCTAAGCGCATAAAAATCAAGTTATGAACATATCAAGAAATTTCTATTTAGAAACATGATTCGTATAAATTCGACAGAGAGAGGTATGTATTTTACGATCGTGTTACTCAATAAAATGACAAACAAGTATTTGAGTAAGTAAAGGTTTTATACATTAACTTGTTTGAGATGAATGAATATGTATATGCAAGATATATTGTGTGATAGTAATTATTTGAAAGCATGAACGTATTTAGTTGAAGGGATAAGCATATGATATGTACATATGTACGTGATATCTTGAATGATTGGTGTATGTGAATAAGAAAGATAAAGCTTTAGTATCAAGTGCATTCAATGATATTTAGTTGTTTTGACTTTATAAATAAAAGAGGTTATGTATTAATTATGTTGGATTAGTGATAGAAGATATTGACTTGAATGGTTGTATGTATGTTACTTATATAAGTACATGTTTACTTAAGGCTTACTAAGCTAGCAAGCTTTACCGTGTGTGTGTGCTTTTATCTACCTCTGTTTTATAGATCTTTGATTCAAGCTACGGACTAGGAGGATCATCCAAGAAGTCAATCGCACTATCAAACTTTTGGTATACTTATCTTAGTTTTATTCGAAAGGCATGTATAGGCTAGACTTAAGTGTTAATTAATAGATTTTGGGTGATTGTACATAACTATAATATGAGGCTTGCGAAAAAGGCTTATTTCATTTGGTTAACTTAAGCTTTTATGCTATATGACCTAATGGTTGGAATTCAAAAGTTAAGCTTAGTTATATGTGTGAATGGTGGATGCTAAATGTGTTTGGTTCATGGCAAATTTATACGACTAATTGTTCATGCATATCTAGGTTGATGTATGTTATATAGAGGGTATGATTGCGGATAAGATGATTGTATGTGTTTTGGGTTTACTATATACAGGATGAATAATGTTCATGTTTGAAATTTGAGTTCGTTTTATAAGTAATATGGCCATTCGAATATGGCTTTTCTCTTGTGCTAGTTTGAAGTTGAGACATATGAATTGTATTGATCGAATGTTGTATATGTTTATGTTACTAGGATTTAATGATTATATAGATGTTGATATACAGTCATAGCTAACTTATATATCGAAGATGAGTGGGTATTGGATTTTTATATCAATTGAAAATTTGGTATGTTCGTTAACTTTAATTATTTTATGAAACATGAAACATGTTATACAATATTCATGTGAGTTCGGCTAAGCTAAAAAGGAATATTTAATTGTAACTTATGTGCTAGATGAACTAGTTAATTAAGTTTATATTTTGAATATGACAAATGAGTCGGCATATAAGGTACATATACATACGTCTATCTATATATGTTCTTAACTGTAGGTAAATGTTGATTTGATTGAGTATTGGTTCTATTTGAGTTAATACTAGTTATGTCATGTTCATGAAATTCTTATGTATATGTTCTTGTATATTCGGCTAAGCCATTAATTGCGTTTATGATAATGTAATGAATTTATGCATCTTGACTATGTAGCGTAAAGTTTTGATTATCGAGTTGTTTTCATTAGTAAATAAAAATGAATTGACTTTTGAAATGGTTTACTTGTTTATAAATTTCACATATTATGATCAACTTGTCGAATGTGGTATATGGAATTGGTATTGCTAGGTGACATTGTCGTATCGTATGTTTCAAGGTTATTTTGTGTTCGTTGATAATTACATTGTATATGATTTGGGTTAAAGTATTAAGCATATATTATACGTGTGTGATTAGTCTGTTTATAAATGAATTATTTGATAAAGATGTTTAGATAAGATTTAATCGTTTGAGCAGAAGTTATAATGTATCCGATAATGCCCGTAACCCTAATCTGGCGACGGATACGAGTTAAGAGTGTTACATTTTATTGGTATCAGAGCTTATGGTTTAGTTTATTCTAGGACTACCGTAGCGCGTGTGAGTCTAGCTATACATGCCTTTGTTATATATTGATAGTGTGGTGACTTCTGACATTCTGTACTATGTTTTATATAGTAAATGGGCGGTGATCTGAAAAAGAGCGTGAGCAGATGATGTAGAGAGTAATAGCGCTGGACCGTGCCACGAGAATCGATCTGCGTAGACTCTCGACCAGTTTCGGGTAGCCACGAGGGGGAGGCTAAACAAGCCTTCTACCAGATGATGAATGAGTGGTTTACCCAGTTTATTCAGACTAACCCAGCTGTACCCCAACCTCCACCCCCGAATAATCCAACTCCGATACCTTCAAAGACTTCGATGATAGATCCGATGAGATCTAGTAGGCCTCAGTTGATAAAATCGGGAAATATGGGTAGAAGAATTCAGAGGCCAATGATGACAACGACGCTTGAGCGAGCCGAAATGTGGCTTAATAACACTATTCGGGTACTTGATGAGCTATCTTGTACTCCGGACGAATGCGAAGTGTCTTTATATCTTTACGGGACCTTTGCATATATCATTGGTGGAAGACACTAGTATCGGTGGTTAGAAAAAAAAAAGTGACGTGGGATTTCTTCCATAATGAATTTCGCAAGAAATATATCAGCCAGAGGTTCATCAACCAGAAACGTAAAGAATTTCTTGAATCGAAAATGGGGGAGAATGGACCGTGATGAGAATATGAGCGGAAATTTGTCGGGCTCAGCAGATATGCTAGAGAGTGTGTTTCTCTCTGAAGCTATTATGTGCAAAAGGTTTGAAGACGGTCTGAATGAAGATATAAAGTTGCTTGTTGGCATTCTTGAAATTCAAGAGTTTGTGACACTAGTTGAGCGAGTTTGCAAAGCTGAAGAGCTCGGGAAAGAGAAAAGAAAGGCTGAGACAGAAGCTAGAGACATTCGTAAGAGATCTTTGGGTAAGACCTTCCATCCCACATCCAAGAAGTTCAGAGATGACTTCAGCCGACATAAAGCTACTTCAGATTTACCTAGACATGGTCGACCTCCAGTGGGCTCCCGAGCTACCTCGATGGCCAGTGTTGGAAACGCTCCACAGAATCGAGTTGAATGCAAGCACTGTGGGAAATGGCATTCCGGGAGCTGTAGATTCCATGATCGGTCTTGCTTTAAATGTGGATTGTCAGATCATTTTATTAGGGAATGTCTGATGTTAGTTGAAGCGAATCTGATTCGAGAACATTAAGTCGAGCAACACGTCAGTTCGAGGTAGGCCACCCAGACATTTAGGCAATGTAGGTGGTAGTCAGAGAGGAACGAAGAACACTGCAGTTCGATCTGAGGCTAGAGCTCCAGCTAGAGCTTATGCTACGCGAGCCCGAGAGGATGCTTCCTCCCCCGATGTCATTACCGGTACTTTCACCCTTTATGATACTACTGTGATTGCATTGATTGATCCTGGTTTGACTCATTCTTATGTGTGTGAAACTCTAGCATCCGGTAAGACTCTGCCAGTTGAGTCTACTGAGTTTGTGATTCGTGTGTCCAACCCTTTGGGTAGATGTGTGCTTGTTAATACAGTGAGTAGAGGTTGCCTGTTGATGATTCGGGATTCTTGCTTCCTAGCTGATTTAATGTTGTTGCCCTTCGATGAGTTCGATATAATTTTGGGAATGGACTGGTTAACTTCACATGATGCAGTGGTGAATTGCAAAAGAAAGCTTATTGATTTGAGATGTCGAGCGGGGAGATCATCGAATTGAATCCGGTGATTTAAGTGGGTTTCCTCTGATAATATCTTCGATGTTAGCGGAAGTATGTGAGAAAAGGTGTGCGAAGCTTATTTGGCTTATGTCTTTGGATAATAAATTGTGCGAAAGCAGATTGAATCAGTATCGGTTGTATGTGAATACCCGGATGTGTTTCTGAAGAACTACGGGTTTACCACCAAGATGAGAGATTGAGTTCGGCATTGAATTAGTATGCAGGAGCGACTACGATTTCGATAGCTCGTATCGGATGACACCTACTAAGTTAAAAGAGTTGAAAGCGCGAGATTGCAAGAGTTGTGAGATAGGGGCTTTGCGGCCGAGCTTATCTCTTTGGGGTGCACCAGTTCTGTTTGTGAAAAAGAAAGATGGAACGATGCGAATGTGTATTGATTATCGGTAACTGAATAAGGTAACTATAAAGAATAAGTACCCGTTACCTCGGATTGATGACTTGTTTAATCAGTTAAAAGGGGCTTCAGTATTTTCAAAAATAGATTTGAGATCAGGCTATTATCAGTTGCGAGTCAGAGATACTGATGTGTCAAAGACTGCATTCCGGACGAGGTACGGACATTTTGAGTTTCTGGTTTTGCCTTTTAGACTCACTAATGCACCTGCTGTTTTTATGGATCTAATGAATCGAGTCTTCAGACAGTTTTTGGATCGGTTTGTAGTAGTGTTTATTGATGATATACTGATCTACTCCAAAGATGAAACCGAGCATGCCGAGCATTTGAGATTAGTGCTACAAACTTTGCGAGATCAACAACTATATGCAAAGTTTAGTAAGTGTGAGTTCTGGATGAATGAAGTCAGTTTCTTGGGTCATGTTGTTTCAGCATCAGGTATTCGGGTGGATCCAAACAAAATAGCAGCTATACTTGATTGGAAATCACCAAAGAATGTTTCCGAGATCCGAAGCTTCTTAGGCCTTGCGGGATACTACAGACGGTTTGTGAAAGGTTTTTTTGTGATAACTACACCTTTGACAAAGCTACTACAGAAAGATGTCAAGTTTGAGTGGTCAGAAAAGTGTCAGAAAAGTTTCGAGCAGTTGAAAGCCCTTCTGACCGAAGCTCCAGTGTTAGCTCAGCCTGAATCGGGTAAAGAATTTGTTGTTTTTAGTGATGCTTCTTTGAATGGGTTGGGTTGCGTTTTGATGCAGGAAGGCAAAGTTATAGCCTACGCTTCGAGACAATTGAAGCCACATGAAAGAAATTATCCGACTCACGATCTGGAATTAGCAGCCATTGTTTTTGCATTGAAAATTTGGCGTCACTACTTATTCGGCGAGAAATGTCACGTTTATTCGGATCATAAAAGTCTAAAGTATTTGATGACTCAGAAAGATCTGAACTTGAGACAACACAGGTGGTTAGAATTGTTGAAAGACTACGAGTTGGTGATTGACTACCATCCGGGGAAAGCTAACGTTGTTGCAGATGCGTTAAGTCGAAAATCATTATTTGCTCTTCGTGCAATGAACGCACAGATGGCTATGTCTAGTGATGGTTTGATCATAGCCGAGTTACAAGCAAGACCGATGTTTATTCAAAGCAAATTAGTGATGCTGCAGAAAGTTGACAAAGATATGACTTCTAGACGAGCACAATGTGAAAATGATCAGTCGAATTTGAGTTGATAAAAATAATCATTTGATCTATAAAGGCCGATTATGTGTATGCGAGAAATCGACTTGATTCGGATGGTATTGGATGAAGCTCATAATAGTCAAATGTCGATACATCCGGGTAGCACAAAGATGTACAATGATTTGAAAGCAGATTCTATTGGTGGGTAGGGCATGAAGCAGGATATATCTGAATATGTTTCGAAATACTTAGTTTGTCGACAAGTAAAAGTGAGCATCAAGTGCCATCCGGACTACTTGACCAATCATGATACGAATGGAAATGTGATAGAATTACAATAGATTTTGTATCCGGTCTTCCTATGACACCGAGTAAGAAAGATGATGCCGTCGGGTTATAGTTGATAGATCGACTAAATCGGCTCATGTTGTGCCGAGACGCATGCAGACTATTCACTTGATAAACTTGCTGAGTTGTATGTATCGCAGATTGTAAGGTTGCATGGTGTACCAAGTTCCATTGTTTCAGACAGAGACCCGAGATTCACATCACGATTTTGGAAGAAGTTGCAAGATGCTTTAGGTACTAAACTTCATTTTAGTATAGCCTTTCATCCGCAAACAGACGGTCAGTCTGAGCGAACTATTCGAGATACTTGAGGACATGTTGAGATGTTGCGTTCTCGAATTTGAAGGTACGTGGGAACGATACCTACCTTTGATTGAATTTGCTTACAATAATAGCTTTCAATCTAGTATCAAAATGGCGCCTTATGAAGCGTTATGCAGGCGAAAATGTCGAACACCATTATCTTGAGTGCGAGCTCGGTGAGAATAAGATACACGGGGTTGATTTGATTAAAGAAAGCGAGAATAGAAGGTAGCTATTATTAGAGGCAATTTGAAAAGCCGCCGGATCGTCAAAAGTCCTATCTTGATTTGAAAGCGTAAAGACATTGAATTTCGGTCGGAGATCGTGTATTCTTAAAAGTTTCTCCGTGGAAGAAAGTACTCCGATTTGGTCGGAAAGGCAAGTTGAGTCCGAGATTTATCGGACCGTATGAAATCATCGAGCGTATTGGGCACATTGCTTATAGATTGAAGTTGCCTCTCGAGTTAGAAAAGATACATGGCGTATTTCACGTGTCGATGCTTCGTAAGTACATATCGATCCGTCTCATGTGATCACACCGTCGAGATTGAAATCCAATCCGACTTGACATATGATAAAGAACCGATCCGTATCTTAGCTCGGGAAATAAAAGAGTTGAGAAATAAGAGAATTCCATTAGTGAAGGTATTATGGAATCGTCACGGAGTTGAAGAGGCTACGTGGGAGCCTGAGGATTTAATGAGGCAACAACATCCGACTTTGTTTTAGTGATAAGATTTTAGGGGACGAAAATCCTAAAGAGGAGAGAGTTGTGCAGACCGAATTTGACCCTAATCGGAACGGTGGTTTTGGGACCACGAATCTGAGTCCGAGAAATATTTTAATATTATATTTTGAGTCTATTATATGTGAATTAATGTGTGTGAAAGTTTCGTAGAAAATTTTTATCGTTTGAGTGCTTAATTTGATAAAAAGGACCTAATCGCGTAAAGTGAAAAAGTGGCAGACTAAAGTGAAATGTGCTTAATTGATCATGGCTTTATATTATGAAGTATATAATGGGTAAATAACCCATTTTAGATGTTAGTGGCCGGCCATGGACAAGTTTGTCCTTAAGTTAAAATGTTTAGTTATTTTTAATTATAAGGTTAGTTTAGTAATTTGGTATTTATTTATTATATGTTAAAATAACCAAGAAAAGAAAGCCATCATCTTTTCACTCATCCATGGCCGAATGTGGAGGAAGAAATAAGCTTTTGATTCTTTGAAATTTCGGCACTTTGAAGCTAAAATTCAAGGTGAGTTTTTAGTTAGTTTTCGATAAATTTTACGCTTTTGAGATCGTTGCTTTGAACTGTAGTTGACCCATGTTAGAATTTTTGAAAATGAGCATGTATGAGATTCAGACATTGCTAGGTTCTTGTGATTTTTGGTGATTTATGATTTGAGGTAAATGATATGTTAAAGATTAGTATATTTTGCATTGGAAATTTTAGTAAATTTGAGTATTTTGGGCTAATTTGTAAAAATAAAAATTTGAGAGGGCTATAATGCAAAATAAATGAAAGAAATGGACTTGTATAGTCCCTATACATATTCGGCCCTTAAGGAGTATGGAGAAATTTGGTGTATTTTGTGTTTTATGCAAATAGGACTAAATTGTAAAAATTTGAAATAGTAGAGGTAAAATGGTAATTTGCCTATTTATGTGCTTAGGGACTAAATTGAGATGAAATGTACTTGAATGAGCTAAATTTTAATATGTTTTAGATCAAGAGTAAAGAAAAACGGAATTAGATCGGGGAAAGCGAAGGTTCTCGAATAGCAGATTTTGCACGATCTATCGACAACCGAGGTAAGTCCTAAGCACTTATATGTTAAAGAGTTAGTATAAACATGTTAAAGAACAAAATTTAATAATGTTGACTATGAAATTTTGAGTTAGCCGAATGTAAAGTGCTAAATTAGATTAAATATATTTTGTTAATGTGATATGAACAAGTACATGTTCTTGATATGATACGTGGATACAATATGATGTATATGGCTTGGTTGTGATGTTAGCATTTATAAATATGTATTGAAGGTTTAGTTATGTTATTACTCGGGCTTTGAGCCTAGCAGGCCTTGTGCCGGTGAGTTATTCGGGCTTCGCGCGTCGCAAGCTTTGTGCCGGTGAAATAGTTCGGGCTTTTAGCCTAGCAGGCCATGTGCCTTTGAAACGATTCGGGCTTATTGCCTAGCCGGCTTAATGCCAGTGATATACTTCGGACCTTAAGTCCAGCAGGCCTAGTGCCGGTGAATGTGTTCGAGCTCTAAGCGCATAAAAATCAAGTTATGAGTTTCTGTTTAGAAACATGATTCGTATAAATTCGACAGAGAGGTATGTATTTTACAGTCGTGTTACTCAATAAAATGACAAACAAGTATTTGAGTAAGTAAAGGTTTTATACATTAACTTGTTTGAGATGAATGAATATGTATATGCAAGATATATTGTGTGATAGTAATTATTTGAAAGCATGAAGCGTATTTAGTTGAAGGGATAAGCATATGATATGTACATATGTCCGTGATATCTTGAATGATTGGTGTATGTGAATAAGAAAGATAAAGCTTTAGTATCAAGTGCATTCAATGATATTTAGTTGTTTTGGCTTTATAAATAAAAAGAGGTTATGTATTAATTATGTTCGGATTAGTGATAGAAGATATTGACTTGAATGGTTGTATGTATGTTACTTATATAAGTACATGTTTACTTAAGGCTTACTAAGCTAGCAAGCTTACCGTGTGTGTGTGCTTTTATCTACCTCTGTTTTATAGATCTTTGATTCAAGCTACGGACTCGGAGGATCATCCAAGAAGTCAATCGCACTATCAAACTTTTGGTATACTTATCTTAGTTTTATTCGAAAGGCATGTATAGGCTAGACTTAAGTGTTAATTAATAGATTTTGGGTGATTGTACATAACTATAATATAGGCTTGCGAAAAAGGCTTATTTCATTTGGTTAACTTAAGCTTTTATGCTATATGACCTAATGGTTGGAATTCAAAAGTTAAGCTTAGTTATATGTGTGAATGGTCGGATGCTAAATGTGTTTGGTTCATGGCAAATTTATACCTGACCTGTTCATGCATATCTAGGTTGATGTATGTTATATAGAGGGTATGATTGCGGATAAGATGATTGTATGTGTTTTGGGTTTACTATGTACAGGATGAATAATGTTCATGTTTGAGCTGAGTTCGTTTTATAAGTAATATGGCCATTCGAATATGGCTTTTCTCTTGTGCTAGTTTGAAGTTGAGACATATGAATTGTATTGATCGAATGTTGTATATGTTTATGTTACTAGGATTTAATGATTATATAGATGTTGATATACGGTCATAGCTAACTTATGTATCGAAGATGAGTGGGTATTGGATTTTTATATCAATTGAAAATTTGGTATGTTCGTTAACTTTAATTATTTTATGAAACATGAAACATGTTATACAATATTCATGTGAGTTCGGCTAAGCTAAAAAGGAATATTTAATTGTAACTTATGTGCTAGATGAACTAGTTAATTAAGTTTATATTTTGAATATGACAAATGAGTCGGCATATAAGGTACATATACATATGTCTATCTATATATGTTCTTAACTGTAGGTAAATGTTGATTTGATTGAGTATTGGTTCTATTTGAGTTAATACTAGTTATGTCATGTTCATGAAATTCTTATGTATATGTTCTTGTATATTCGGCTAAGCCATTAATTGCGTTTATGATAATGTAATGAATTTATGCATCTTGACTATATAGCATAAAGTTTTGATTATCGAGTTGTTTTCATTAGTAAATAAAAATGAATTGACTTTTGAAATGGTTTACTTGTTTATAAATTTCACATATTATGATCAACTTGTCGAATGTGGTATATGGAATTGGTATTGCTAGGTGACATTGTCATATCGTATGTTTCAAGGTTATTTTATGTTCGTTGATAATTACATTTTATATGATTTGGGTTAAAGTATTAAGCATATATTATACGTGTGTGATTAGTCTATTTATAAATGAATTATTTGATAAAGATGTTTAGATAAGATTTAATCGTTTGAGCAGAAGTTATAATGTATCCGGTAATGCCCGTAACCCTAATCTGGCGACGGATACGGGTTAAGAGTGTTACACAAAGTTTAACGGCTCATAATCTTCTAAAGCTCTGCTAGCTAGGAAGTCGGCTATTGTGCTCCCTTTTACAGCTTTCTGACTCACATAGACGATATCAAATTCGAGACAACAGAAATTTGCCATCTAGCCATCCTTCCATTCAAGGCGGTTGTCTCCATCATATACTTTTAGAGGTCTAATTTCGAGATCAACGTGTCGTGTGATACGGTATGTATTGTCTCAATCTCCGAAGTCGTCCAAATCAACGCACAACACAGTTTCTCAATTGGCGAATATCTCATTTCGCTTTTCGGTGAATTTCTTCTTGAGATAGTATATTGCCTTCTCTTTCTTTCCTTCTGAATCATCAAGTCGACCTAGCACACATCCCATAGAGTGATTAAGCGCCGTCGAGATATAGGATTAATGGCTTATCGGGCGTGGGGTGGTAAAGATCTTGGAGGGTTGGACAAGTATTGTTTGACCCTATCGAAAGCTTTCGACATTCATCATTCCATACGCTGGATTATGTTTCTTCAAAAGGCGAAATATGGGATCACATTTCTCGATTAAGCGTGAAATAAACCGAAGAGCAATGTAATTTAGTCTTCCAAGGAAACCTCGAACTTCTTTTTGAGTGCACGGCAGTGAGGCAATTCTTGTATAGCCGGACCTTGTCCGAGTCAATCTCGATCCTTTTCTGGCTGACTGTGAAGCCCAACAATTTGCCAGATCTAGCTCCAAAAGTACATTTCGTAGGATTGAGTCTCAGTTGGAATTTCCTCAACCTCGAGAGCAGTTTCTTCAAAACTCGGATATGTTCTTCTTTACATTTCTAGACTTTGCAATCATATCATCCACATAAACCTCAATCTCTTTATGCATCATATCATGGAACAAGGTCACCATGGCCCTTTGGTATGTAGCTCCTGCGTTTTTCAACCCGAACGGCATTACTTTGTAATAGAACGTACCCCACAATGTTATGAAGGTAGTCTTTCCCATATCTTCAGGATGCATTTTTATCTGATTGTACCCGGAGAAACCATCCATGAAGGAAAATAATGAAAAGCCTGCTGTATTGTCTACTAGAGTATCAATATGAGGCAAAGGAAAGTTATCCTTTGGGCTAGCCTTATTTAGGTCTCTATAATCTACACACATTCGTACTTTCCCATCTTTTTTAGGGATAGGCACGATGTTGGCCACCCATTCTGAATATTTGATCTCTTGCAAGAATCTAGCGTCAAACTGCCTTTGGACCTCTTCCTTTATTTTCAGCACGATATCTGGTCTCATCCTTCGGAGCTTCTGCTGAACTGGCTTGTAATCCCTTCTTATGGGTAAGCGATGTACTGCAATGTCAGTACTTAAACCAGGCATATCCTCATATGACCATGCAAAGACATCTTTGAATTCCTGCAACAACTTAATAAGATTCTGCCTTGTTCCTTCGGCTATACATGTTCCAATATTTACCGCTTTCCCTTCCTCCAGCATCACAGTCTCTACCGTTTCCTTATGAGGTCGAATTTGTTTCTCCTCTTGCTCTACCATTCTTAACAAGTCGGGAGATAAGTCACCGTCTGTGTCATCTTCAAAATCCTATAATTTTTCTAAACATATGTCTTGCTCAAAAGGATACTTTGAGTTTATGGCAGCGTCGCTCAAGTCATTGATATCCAAGGACCTGTTGCAGTTCAAGAGAATACGGACAGAATGAATTCGTGAATAGATATTTGTATGCATGATAATGATGAAAGAAGGATCAGAAAATAAAGAAAAGAATGAAAGAAGGTTTGTTTCAAATGATGGTGAAAATGCACTTTATTAATATAATAATGTTTGAACATGCGCCCATTTCATAAAAGAAATCTTGTTGCTTTTGGGCTTAAAGCAATAAGTGCGTTCTGGACATTACTCTGAATAAGCTTTAAATACTACAGGAATCTCCTCCGCAGTCCAATTATTTAGAACGCTTCCTGGTTTATAAGGCTGAATATTTGATAGGATTCCCTCTTCAACTGCCTCTTCAGATATAGCGTTAATGCAGACATTACCCATCATTGCTACGATATCCTTTCCCTTCCATGTCTTTGGTTCAGAGTGAATTACCCCTCCTGACACAAAAGTTTTGGATATGTGTGGGATTATCATGGGCTCCCACTGGATTTCCTCTCCATTCAAACGAGCGCGTCTTCTTTCTTGCCTCTTCTCCAACTATTTCCTTTTTTGTTTCGCGTCTGGCCTAAATCCTAAACCACAGCGATCTTGTTTTTCTCTCAATATTGGGGTCACAACTATTCCCTGAAGACGCTCTCCAAGTCCTCTTCCCGGTAAACGCCTCTCCCCACGGTCATTTTCAATCCCATTTTTGTAGTTTTGGAGATTCTTGGTTTTGGGATTTTGTTTCCTTCCATAATGGAAGTCGCATTCACGAACTCGAGAGGTCGGAAGGAGCATTCAGTTGTTTCATCGTTTATCTCCAGGTATGGCATATCACTAGTTAAAACTGCAATAATGTCCTCCTCAGCTTTTATCGTTATCAGTCGACCATCTACCACCAACTTCACCTTCTGATGTAATGATGAAGGCACTGCCCCAGACGAATGTATCCATGGTCTCCCTAATAAGCAGCTATAGGAGGGTCCGATGTCTATCACCAAAAAATCTACCTCGTAAGTAGCTGGGCCAATTAGTAAAGGTATCTCAATCCTCCTCATGACTCTTCTTTGGGTGCCATCAAACGCCTTTACTATGCTCTGGCACTCCTTCATGTGTGAACTGTCCACTGGTAATCTGTTTAGAGTGGACAAGGGCAATACATTTAGCGCAGACCCGTTGTCTATCAAGACCCCTGGTAGTATGTGTCCTTTGCATCTAGCGGTAACGTGCAAAGCTTTGGTGGATCCTCTACCACCTGGTGGTATCTCATCATCATTAAAATAAATGAAGTTGTCTGCACTTATGTTGTCGATCAATCGATCTAATTTATTAACCGAGATGTCACTGGTGACGTAGGTCTCGGTTAAAACTTTCATCAGCGCATTCCTGTGTACTTCTAAGCTCTGAAGCAAAGCCAACACAGATATGCGCGCCGGTTGTTTATGTAGCTGTTCTACCACACAATATTCACTGTGTTTCAGAAATTTGAGGAACTCTTTAGCTTCTTCCTCAGTCACTGGTTCCTTGATTCTCGGCTCAGGCTCAACTGGCTTTTCTTTCTCCTGTTCCACCATTGGAGCTTTCCCCTTTATTAAGTCGTAGTGTCTCCCGCTTCGAGTATGGAAACCTTCACCTAGATCTTCCTTCGAAGTATTAGCCGAATTCTCTTTCCTTGAGACTGTTACATTACATTCATAATTCCAAGGAACCTCATTGCTGTCTTTATAAGCAAAGGCAGTGGGCCTTCGTATTATCACTTTCGGCGCTACTCGTATCCCAGCCTCATCACTAGCCGAATTCTCCTTTCTGGGGACTGCTATATTACACTCATGGTTCCGAAGAATCTCCCTACTATCTTTATGAGTAAAGGTAGGGGGCCTCCGTATTACAATTTTCGACGCTATCTGTATCCACGCCTCATCATTTTCGGGACGCGAAATAATGATCATCGGAAGGTTGACTTTCGAACTCTTTACCATTGACTCTGACGCGCATATGCTCCTTTCTTCTATGCCTTCATCATAAAATTCAACTTCTTTGTTGTTTATTAAATTTTGTACCAGAGTTTTAAATTCCCCACAATTCTGAATTTCATGCCCCAACTCCTGATGGTACTCACAATAATTTGTCAGCTTTTCCTAACCCTTTTCCGCAACAATTAATCCATGTTTGACCATTTCTCTCCAGACTAATCTCAAAAGAGTTTTAACCTCTGCGACACTTGCTTTGATTCTCTTCTCTGAACTTTCGCTAATTATGTTGACTCCGCGATTAGCATGATTGGGTAAAGGATTTGTTTTGCTTGGTATGTCATCTAACTCCACCACACCCATGTTTATAAATTTTTCCACCAATTTCTTAAAAGCAAGGCAATTCTCTATTGAGTGCCCCGTGATTCCCGCATGATATTCACACTGTGCATTCGGGTCATACCACTTAGGATACGGAGGCTGCATTGGTTTTAGATGATAAGGGGACACAATATGCGCGTCGAATAGGGTTTGGTACATCTCCTTGTATGTCATTGGAATCGGTGTGAATTGGAGTTTCTCATTATTTTGTCTTATGGTGCCAGGTTCTTTCTTGGGTGACCCCTGCTGCCCGTGGCCATTGCTTTCGGCTGATTAATGGTGATTGACTTCGGGTACCCTATGCTCGCGTTATTCACCTCACTTTCTTTCTTCCTAGGGGGTATTCTTTTGGCACTTTCCCCCGTCTCAATCCCTCTACTTTTTATAATATTCTCGATCATCTCTCCAGTCGTTACGATGTCCGAAAAACTCTGGGTTGCACTTCCTAACATATGCATGAGAAAGAGGGATTTCAGTGTGTGGATGAAGAGCATTGTGGTTTCTTTCTCCAGAAGTGGTGGCTAGACTTGGATGGCAACCTCCCTCCATCTCTGTGCATATTGCCTAAAGCTTTTGTTTCCTTTTTTCTCCATGTTCTGAAGAGTGATCCTATCAGGGGTCATATCTGTTACGTGACTGTACTATTCCAGAAATGCTTGAGCCAAATCTTTCCATGAACCGATTCTGGCGTGACTCAATTGATTATACCATCTGGCAGCAGCCCCCACTAGGCTATCTTGAAAGCAATGAATTAGCAGCGGATCGTTATTAGTGTATCCCGTCATCCTTCTACAAAACATAGTAATGTGGGCCTCTGGGCAACTTGTCCCATTGTATTTCTCGAACTCAGGCATATTAAAATTATAGGGGAGCACCAGGTCAGGGACCAAACTTAAATCATTGGCATCGATTCCATGACGTTTACCAGTATTTTCCATAGCTTTAAGTTTCTCCTCTAACCATTTATATTTATTTTCCAACTATTTTGGTAATTCCATTTTCGCTTTTTCAGCAATCTCATCCAAATCAGGAACATTGGGATTGATTGGATTATGGCCAGGGTTAGAACTTGAGCCGTCTTGGAAATTCATTGGTATCGATGCTACGGCTAAAATTTGTTGCGGTCTGATAGTGACAGATGGCCTTTGTAGGCTTATCTCTGGCGGTACGTGTGTATGGGTAGGAGTAGAGCCAGAAGGAAGTTGATTACTTTCAGCAGTATTATCCATAGGGTTTTTTTCTTTGTTGGCCAGCAATTGAGTCAATCGGGACATCATATTCTCTTGTGATTCCATCATTCGATCCATCATATCCTGTTGGACCTTAGCTAACTGCTCCTGCATTTGCAATTGAAGTTTTTCTTGCATCTCCCTTTGAAGTTGTTCAAGCTTTTCTATTCTTTGATCCATATCTCTGGTTTTCTTTCTTGTACCGTAAGGATGTGACTCTGATGGGGTTTGGTTGGTTTCCAGGTTGTTCTGTAATAAATTTTTCTTTATTATTAGCACCTTTTAATGATCTCTAATGTATATACATGGAATGGAGAGGAATGCATGAATGCAGAAAAGATGTCGATTCCGATTCAATTTTATTTAGAAAGCTTTACTGGAGAACAAAGCCCTTTACATAGAACCGAATTACAAATAAGGCTTGGCCATAGCACCTAAGATCTTAATTTTCTCGAGTAGCGCAGCTAATTCCTGTCCGCGATCTGACCGCGTTTCAAACTGCATACTCAATATATCAGCTTGTATGGCCAAAGTCCGTAAACAATCAGCTATCTCTCGTATCTGAGTTATAGCTTCTCCTATAAGGTGATCCCTATCTCTGACTTGATTTTGAAAATAGTGAAGTTCCTGTTCCCTCCGTCCTTCATCCACCTTTAAAGACTCGATATAAATTCGGCAATTCTGCAAGGCCATTTCTAATTCTTCAATCTTCCTCTTCATTTCTTCGATTTGGCTCAATCTGGCCTTTAATTCTTTCACAGAGTTACGGCTTCGATGATGGTGAAGATATCTCTCGAGTTCTGCGACTCTAGCCTTTAACTCGTTTTGTTCACTACGGCTTTCTGAGAGGCTCTTTTCCACAGATTCACTTTGTGTTTGCGCTTCTCGGAACTTCTTCTCCCATTGGTTGGCCTTAGTTCTTTCATTTTGAACTTCCTGATGCCATTGTTCTGGAGTTTTTCCTAAACCGGTGGTCCTCATCGCTAGACGTATCTTCTTATAATCAGTTTTTAAGCTGCTGAGATCCTCTTCAACTCGATTTTTCTCTTTTTTGCATTTCTCAACCTCAGTCTTCTGTATTTCCACGTCTAATCTTAAATGCATTTTCTCCTCTTCTAGCTGTTCGATCTTTTTCCCAAACTCGAGACTCTTCCTTTCACAGTCTTGCCGTGTAATCTCTAGTTCGGACGGGATAACTTGCAAACATTCCTCTATTGATCGAGCACCTTCTAAATTCGGTCCAGGTGCATTGTCGTTAATCCTTCGACAGAACCAATCATTATACTCGGGTGTCGTCATAGAACCCACGGCCAATCTCTTCATTCAGCGAATCTGCTTCCAAGTGTCATGCATCTCTCGCACTCTTTTCTTATAATTGTCCCCCTGATATGAAAACTCAGATTGAGCCAGCCCATAAGTCACCGGTATAAATTGCCTTGACTCGTATTGTCTTAGTGCAAGCCCAAACCTCAATCAATGGCACATAGTCAAAACTTCCACAACGATAGAGGATCTCGTTAGGGACCATCCAAAAAGCTTTCCACGCTACATCCTCCTCTTTGAGATTTTGAAGGATTTCCATCCACTTTTCTTCTAAAATGTTGTTTCTCCTTTGTGTAGTTCCTTTAGTGGAGAGTAATTTTTGTAGAAAACCCGACAAGAGACCTTGTCCCTCTTCCAAAAGTGTCCGTGAAACCAGGTTAATAACAATTGTGCGCATCCAATAAATCTACCTTCACCTGCCCTCCGACATGAACTCAAAGATCTGAATGTCTCGGCTAGTATTGCAGGTACCGGTGTGATTCCTTTATCCAGACGATCGAATAGGTCAGTGACTGCTTCATCTATGTGCCTTAAAGCCTTAGGAAAGATCACCATGCCGTAAATGCTCAAGGCAAATATATCCATCCTCTTTTTCGCATCCGGATGTGCTAAGATCAAATCTCTGATAGTCACCCAAGGAATACACTTACTATCACCTTTCTGCTGAATTCGAGCTGTAACCCAAGGCTCATTCATCCCAGTAATACTCATTAATTTCTTTGCGAAAGTTGGGGCGTTAGCGACTTTGGCGTAAGTTTTGTCAACTAAGATGTTTGAACAACGGAGCAATGACGTATACTCCTCTATGGTAGGCACCAAATCTACTCTTCCGAAAGTGAAACAATTATACGCAGGATTCCAAAACTTGGTCATAGGCCGAAACAACTGTTTATCTACTTTAATATCTAGCAAATAGGGGATATCACCATGATTTTGGTGGAACATCTGCTTAGTTCCGTCATCCCAACGGGCCCATATATCTCTCAACTTTGTTGCTCATTTTGTATCACACTGACGCGAGTAAAGTCCCACAGCTCCGATATATATCCCTTAGCCAAACTGTCCCCTTTCTCTAATTGTAACTTTTCTGACCATGTGCGGACGGCCGCATTATCTTCGACTCTATCAAGGAATTCACTCTCCATATTAAACCTTCTATCTTAGTAACCGAACAAGAATCGACACCTTTTTAATGCGCAATAACATGCAAATAACAAACAAATCAAAGCAAGTCAGTATCGCATATCCAACACTTATCCAAGTGACCCATTAAAGGTTGGCATTCTATCTAGGGTGGACTCTTAGGGTTTATTATATGTGGTTTGGCTCTAAAGAGAGGGTACCTGAACCAGCAGATTCCTCAATCCTCACCCATTATAGGCTCATATGGGTCGAGTTTAGTTCAAGGGAACACATTTCCCTATGGCCATGCGGAGGTGAAAACCTCACGAAGCACATAGGTACAGATGTGTCCCGGAAGCAGTCTACTAGCCCATGCGGAGGTGAAAACCTCACGAAAGCATAGCATCTCGCTCCCACTTAAAGGTGTGACCACAACGGTCATGCAATGCAATGCCAAAGTATTTCATGAGACCCAACCTTAGCACAAACAAATGCATCAAAAGAAACATGATTTTTTTTTTAAATAATTTTCCAAATTTTCGACAAAAGGACAAAGAATAATCAATTTTACGGCCTGACTCTCTAGCAAATCCCCAGTGGAGTCGCCAAGCTGTCGAAACCATTTTTTTATCGATTTTTTAAAAACGTGAATCGACTTTTAAAAATATGGAGTCGCCACCAATCCTTTTTTTGTTTAGGTGTGATCGGGTCACCTATAAATAAATTTTGGTCTACGAGTTTCCAGAAGAAAATAGGTTCGGGAGTCGGTTACGTGCGAGGAAGGGTTAGCACCCCCACAACGCCCAAAATTGGTACCAAATTGATTAATTGATGTCCTAATGTTGAAAAGTCTGAAATGATTTCGAAATTCTATTCTTTTTTTTTTATTTTAAATAACTTGATTGAATATTGAGATTCCCTTGTTCCGAAATGATAGAATATCACATCCAGCACGATTGGACACGATCTGGGTCTTCGAATTCAAGATCATCCCTAAAATTCTTCAAATACGTATATTGAAATTTTGAAAGGCCATTTGGTATTTGGACAAACAAGAAACCACACCCAGCACGATTGGGCACGATTTCTTCGAATTTCCAAACGCACAAATATTTCCTCATTTTGAAAGTATGGAAGAAATTTTAAAGGATATTCGTTTATTTGGTCAAACAAGAAATCACACCCAGCACGATTGGGCACGATTCCTTTGAATTTCCAAATGCACAAATATTACCTTATTTTGAAACTTTTAAATAAATAATTTTAAAATCGGCTCGAAATCTCTTTATTTAATCATGAGAAACAATAATATAATACAAAAAAAAATGTGAATATAACAATAATAAAAATGAATGACAAGAATGTTAATATGAATATACAATTTAATATAACATCAATAATTTCACAACTCTTATTTTGTAAATCCTCGACATCATTAATCGAGTGACAATAAAAACTAAAATATAACCAACTGAAAACAAATTAAAATAAAATATTGCAAATTTTAAAGTAATAAATAAATAATATGTATTAATTTAAGTAATGTATACGTAAATAAAAAAAAAACTTGATGTAAAATAGTATATATATAAAATAATAAGGATATATAAAGGTGTATAGAACAAATAAACATATAATTTAGAATAGGGTCCTTGAAAGAAATATATTATATAATAGATGTATGTACAAAATAATATAAGATCAATAGCATATAGATATACATAAAATAATATAAGACCAATAGTATATACATAATAATGATTTAAAGTATACATATGTATAAAAATAAAAACCTAAAAATGAATAAAACTTCATGTAAAAGAGATCGAAACAAAAAAAATGATATACGTATATATAAGGAAAATAAAACAATCAAGGCAAGTTCGAAGATGGATAATATGCATATATATAATATAATAAGTAAATTATGTTTTTGAATAAATAATATGTAGAAAATTATTTTAAACAACTAGTAAAATAAACATTACATTAAAAAGGGTTAAAATACATAATATATATATACACAATTTAAATAGATAATGTATAAATACTATTTAAATATCATATGATAAAACAATTTAACACTAAATAAATTAATTAAGTAAGCTAAGGACGAAAATGGAAGTCAGAACAATGTTTTAAGGACAATCAGTAAATAAATAAAATATTAAGGCCGAATTAGGGACTAAAATGAAGCGTGCGTAAACTAATAAGGGCTCACTGGGAAATTATCTCGCTATTCAAAACGGCATCGTCTAACGTGGGCTAAAATGGAACTGAGATGAAATCAAAGGGGCGAATTTAAAAATAAAAAAAAGAATTTAAGAAAGGTAAAATCGCGGAAGGACCAAGAGGGCAATTAGCCCAGTACATGAAAACGAGCGGATCCTCTGGCCGGGTCGGGTCACGCACGCGGGTCCTAGGCCAAACGACGTCGTTTTGGTGTTTAAAGGCAATGACCAAAACGACGCCGTTTTGTAATGTATATATAAGTAAAAAAAATAGGTCAAAATTTCATTTCTTAACAGATTTTTAGAAAAACTTTTAACTCTTTCTTTTGTTTTCTCTGCAGGGGCAGGGGCTGAGGCGATTTCTGGCGTTCGTCATTTGTTCCTCCGCTGCGCCGTCGTCGTCGGCGATCGCGTCTTGTGGCGACTTCAGTAAAAACTTTTATTTATTTATTTTAGTCTATATGTAAAACTAAAAAAAAATTCGAATATAGCAGATTTAAAAATAAAGAAAAAAAACACCTGTATGTGATATTAGATCTGCTCTCTGAGGGTTCAGATTCGAAATCGAGTATTTTTGTATTGATTGCTTTTTTTTTTTTAAATCTCTCTGCTTCTCATTCCCTTCTAAAAAAATCCCCCTTTTACATTTGTTTCCTTTGATTTTTATAACCGAGATTGAAGAGAAGAAAAAAACAAAATAATAATAATGAGTATCCTTTTTTTCTGCTATTGTTGTCTCCTTGTCTTCAATGCATTTGCAGGTTTTGGGAGCAAGTGGTGGCAGACAATGGTGGTTGGAACTAGAGTGTGGCGCTGGTGGAGCAAAGGATCCTAGGGTTTTTTTGTGTTTTATTTTTATTTTCTGATTTGGGGCTAATTGGGCCAGGGCTTGGTTGTATTTGGGTTTGATGTTTGGTTAATATTTTAGTGGGCTTGAGTTTAATTTGTTTCGGGTTTTAGGGGTTTAATTTAGGAAATGGGCCCCGGGCAAATTATGGGTATTACAGTAAGGGTAAAGCCTACATGAAATGGTATGTTTTTAATAATGTGATTAAGTTGTGTATGCCACTTAAATTAGCATGGTTGAACATAAGTTGCAAAGATGAGAAGTTGATTGTTGAATAGTTAGTTAGTTAGATGAAAGTTTATAGTTGAACAATTTAAAATGGTATAATTTGCACTAAAATGAAGCTATAATGCATTGGTTGATTAAAAATGATTTAATGGTTTGTTTTGGCATGTTTTTGGTATGGTTGATTCAAGTTAAAATGGTGAATTATTAAGTTAAATGTGTAGGTTTGAAGAAAACTTTGAAATAGGTACCAAATGATATTTTACCTAAAACAGGGACTTAATGGATTGTTTTCAATATTGCGATACCACACCTTGGATATCGCAATATTGGCCCTGAATTGTTTTGTAAACTTTGCAGTTTGATCATCATGTTGGGAAGTTTGGCTACTGTCTTTGATAACATGTTAATTTGCATGATTTCTTGTGTTTAATTCCATTCATTTCTGAATCAATCCCTGCTAAATTAGTGTTTTTATGATTTAAATCTTGTCAGAGATGCAATTGGTCAAAAGCAAGCTAAAAAGGGCCAAATTGAAAGACAATCATTGAAATGAGGCCAAATCAAAAAGATGGAGGAAGTCAATGACACATCAAATATTTTGACTTTGTAAAAGCCAAATATAGGAAAATCTTATTTTAGTTTATATTTTTATTTTTATATTAAATTAGTTTAGGGTATTTTTAGTAAACTCCATGTATATAAATAGGGCCTTTTTGTTCTTAGGAAATCATCAATTAATTCTTTTCCTACTTCAATTTGGAGTTGAATTATCCTCTTTGTCTTTTCTACTTCAATTTGGAATAGAATTAATTTCTCTTTTCTTTCCAATTTGCCATTTTCATTTGCATTTGCTAGCTTTTATAAAATTGGGCTAATTGCCTTCCAAGATCCTTCATTCCCCAATTTCCTCCATTATCATCAACCTACATTTCAAAACATACAAAGCATGATTAAATCCATGCTTCACTAAATTCTATCTTAGCCTTAGGTCGGTACTCTATTCGGTCGGGAATCGTAAGATTCGTATTCGCGCAAATAATCCTTCCAATCGGTATTCACCTTTTTCCTAAGTATCGGGATAGCACAAATCATCCCTTTAGGTTGAATTCGATTTCAAGTTAAAGTGCACATTGGGTTGGGATCGTGTTTGTCGACAGTTGGAGATTCGAGTCTGTCGTGCTGTATTCGGGTTTCCGAGAACAAATCAATGAAGAAGTGATCGGGTTTAAACGACCCGCGCAGTTGAAGCCGTTGATTTGAGTTGGGTTCTTCAGAACGCAAGGCTACCGGAATCTTCAGTCGGGAACACTCGTATCTCGGTTAGATAATCAGTAAGGGTTGGTTTGCAGGTCGTACCGGAACCAGCTACGAGAGTAGGAATTGGTGGTTAGGGCGTTCTTAATCGCTATAACCAGCTTATCGTTTGGAGGAGAAGATTAATTTTTGAGGATCGATTCTTAACACGAAATTTACAGAGTCTAAGGCTAAGGCTTATTTACTTTGATTACAAAATCCGAATTTAATTTTCAATTTTATTTCTAATTTATTTAATTATTTATTTATGCTGTTTCAATTATTTAGTTTTTAAACATTTTTGTAACCCATCTAATTTGTTTATTTTCCCGCAGGTTCGTTTGGAGTCGTGGGCACGACCTTTGCCATGACCTTTGATACGACAAACGTTCTGTTCATGAGATAAACGCAGAAGTTGATAATAACATCCAATCCCTGTGGATTCGACCCTACTACCAGTCTTACTACTATTTAGAGTTACTTGTAGGAATTATTTTTGGTGGTTTTGATGCCCACCAGTCTTCGAGATTGTGATACCAAGTCCTAGATATTGCGATACCCATCGAACATATTTTGATGTTTGGCTACTATCTTCGGGATCACGATAACAAGCCTTAGATATCGCAATACCCTCTTATCATATTTTGAAATTTTTTAGTTTAGTCCTAATTAGACCTCAGGTTGGTATTGAGCTTTCTAAGGCTCAATTAAGGGCCCGTTCGTTATTTCGTTTTTGATGAGCTTTTGCTCAAAAAATTACTTTTGCTGTAGAAGCAATAGAGAACAAACAGCTTCTTAGCTGATATTTCTAGCTTAAGAAAAGTGCTTTTGCACAAATCGAGATGGAGAAATTTCTGGCTTTTTTCAGCCAAAAGTGCTTCTTCGCTGATAATTTACCATTTTATCCCTGTTTTTTCTAGATGTTAAAAGAATTTTTTCCCCTTTTCTTGTCTGAACTTTACTTTTCTTCTCTGGTTTGTTCCTAAGAGCCACCACCGGTTTGTTCATACTTATTACTGTTATAGTAATTCTTTTCTGGTTTGTTCCTAAGAGCCACCACCGGTTTGTTCATACTTATTACTGTTATAGTAATTCTTTTATGGTTTGTTCCAAGCCTTTTACATTTTTTCTTTTTCCTGAAAATATTAACTGAAGCTAGTTATCTCAAGGACTACCATCCATCCTTGAGGTAAAAACTAAAAACCCAGCTCTATTTTCTCTTTATCCTTTCTGTTAAACATGTATGTTTAAGGTTATATTTCATTTTTCGGCAATGTAAATTTCTAGTGGTGTTCATGTTCCTTTAATTCCTTCATCAGAAAAGATTCTTTCTAAATGTGTTTAAGAGTGAGTAGGTTTTGCTTTATGTTAACAATTATATCTGTCTCTCTTGTTCTTCATACCCTTTTTTTTGGGGGGTGTTTTCTTTGTTGTGATTGTTTCAATGGAGTTTTAATTCAATTTGGTTGATTTGTGGAAATGTTTTTAAACTTATTCGGTATTCATTTCATGATCTGGTTTTTTGCACGATTTGATTTTCTTTTTTTGGTTCTGTTATTATGTTATGGTGATTTAATAAGTTTTTTTTAACTAGAATCAAGTTTAAGCTTTCTTTAAGCGTAATAAAATGTGATTTTAGGCAATTTATTAAAGGTTGAGTTGTTCTAGAATTAAGAATCTTTTTTCACTGTTGCTTGTGGTTAGATTTAGAAATTGAGGGTTTTCTTATTTATAGCTTGTTTCTTTTTTGGCACTTGGCAGTTCAGGATTCTAAGAATTGTCTTTGTTGATGAAACAGTGTTTATCAACATATATGGATTCTTTGTTATTATATTCGCTATACCTTATTTACCCAGCAAACATATATGGTTTCTTCTTTAAGTTCATCTACTCCTTCATTTTGCATTAGTCATTTAATTCTTTCTTCCATGTTTTACTTTCAAAGTTATCAAGCAAAATTTGGGGAAGATAAACAAGATTTTTCATGGAGTTATATAGCTTTTTGGTCTTAAATTTGCAGGAGAAAATGGAAATATAGGAAAAAGTAGTTTTATTGGATTGGTTGTTTGAATCAGGTAAATATATTGTATGTAACTGTATTGAAGCTGTCGAGGGTGTGTGGATTAGCAGCTAGGGGATTGTTTGGTATGATGTTTTAAAAGTTGATGTATTTGATGTTTGCTGTTTATTGCTGCATTTTAATCTTTTATGCTTGCCTATTACATTTTTCGCATAAGAAATACATGGTGGGTGCTCACATTGCTTGTTATTGGAGATAGCCACTGCGCCATTTGGAGGAACTTCTGGATGAGCTAATTGCAATAGCTGTAAGTTTTTTTTCCATCATTGATGTGAATGGTTATGTTATACTGTTCCGGTATTTGCATGGTAATTTTTTTTCTTGAGTAATTTGAATTGTTTACAAGAAACTGATATTAAGATAGAACAGCTATGGATAGCTTGAAGTTGTGGTGGGGATGTCCTTCCCAAGCTGGTTAATGAGTATTTTCTTAAAAATAAAATAGCGATTTTCAATCAAATCAACTCAAGTAAAAAAATGGCATTATAGGATCACTTCATTGATCAAATGTAACACCTTCGCTTTATTAGTCAAAACTTCTAGATGAGTCATAAGTGTTACATAGCAGGAAAAACTAATATGCCGAAACACAAATAATACTGATGTTATTTTACACTTTCTGTAGTATTTATGTTCAAAAAGTTACCTTTAGCAAAATACCAAATTGAAACGAATATAAACATTTTGATACACATGTTAATAAATATACGTATGTGACATTTGATTTTCTTGATTGCTTGGTTGAAACGAATCTGTTTGTATACACAATAGATGAGTACTTCGGCGATTGAAGTTAGTGGTGAAAAAGTGAAAGCAATGTGGGATAAGAGATTGACAGAAATATTTTGTGATATTTGTATTAAAGAGATATTGAAAGGCAATAGGCCTGGTACTCATAATAATGACCAACTTTGAGAAAGAAACGGGTAAGAGTTTTTCACAAAGACAACATAAAAATAGGTGGGATGCCCTAAAAAAAAATGGAAAGCTTGGAAAAAACTTAAAGGCGAAGATACTGGTCTAGGGTGGAATCCTATAAAAAGAACTGTTGATGCATCGGATGATTGGTGGGAGAGTAGGCTAAAGGTACATTAATAATTCTGAATATTTTTGTTTTTTTTCTTTTCAATGATGTTATTAATAATTACTGTTATTAAACTATCATTTTATATGTAGGTTGTGCCTGAAGCTCAAAAATTTAAAACATCGGGCATTGATCCTGAATTCGAAGAGAAGTTGGACCAAATGTTCATGGGGATAGTTGCAACAGGTGATAAAGCATGGGCACCTTCTTCTGGTACACTCCGTACTAATTTTTTTTTTTGAGGATGTTAATAATGAAATACCTGAAGAGAATGAAGAAGAGAACGTGAGAAACGATGTTCGCATTTTAAATGATGTTCACATTTCAAATGATGTTCACATTTCAAATGATGTTCAAATTGATGGAAACGGGCAAAAAGTAAAAATCCTGAGATATCAAGTTCACATTTTAAACATGGAAGAAAGAAATCCTCAAAGCAAATTGGAGGGGCTGCAAGATTGTCCAATCAAATAGAAAAATTATGCAATGTAGCTGACAATATGAGTCAAGTCACAGCTAGTTTGACTCTTGTTATGGATTCATATGGTATTCCAGAAGCAGTCAAAGTGCTCGACAGCATGTCAGAAGAAGTTCCAGAAGCTAGTCCGCTATACTTTTTCGCACTTAGGTTATTGCTCAATAAGGACAAGCGAATTATGTTTTTATCAATCAATCCCAAGATTAGAGCTTTGTGGCTTAAGACGGAAATGGAGGATAGTTGAAAATTTTCTGATCTTCTAGTGTTTAGAGATATCTATTATGTGACTAAAAAAAAATGCTAAACTAGTTTTATCAATAATTATTTATATTTGGTTTTTGGATATTGAATTTATGTTTTATCAATGGCTGTTTATGTTTGGTTTTTGGATATTTAATTTATGTTCTAATTATTTATGTGTAATCTACTTTTATTAATAGTTGTCTATATTTGGTCTTTGGATATTGAATTTATGTTCTACTTATTTATACTAAATTAGTTTTATCAATAGTTGTTTATATATAATTTTGGATGTTCAATTTTTTTTCACAGGTGATGAGTATAGTTGAGAATTACAGCGGTGATGAAAGTGATGATGAACGGGAAAAGAAAGAGATTTTACAATGCGTGGAATGTTTTAACCGATTATTTGTTGTTGCATCTTCTTCCGTGCAATTATATCACGAGAAGTATATATTGAAGCAACCATGCATGAATTCAAAACAGTCAGGTGAGACATGGATCCGAGAGATCCTTGACGATCACGAATCACGTTGTATGATTAATTTTAAGATTTCTAAAATGGTATTCACAAGTTTGTTGAGAGTTTTGGAGATAAGGTACAACTTGCAAACTTCAAGAAACATATCTTCTACTGAAATGTTGGGAATTGTTTTATACATCTTGGGCACCGGTGCAAAAGTTTCCCAATGTCGAGAAAGATTTCAGAGGTCTGAATCAACAATAAGTCGATACTTTGCAATTGTGCTTGAGAAAGTTTCAAGGATGGCCACTGATCTAATTGCACCCGAAGATCCTTTTTTTAGCTCAATGCCCGAACAAATACGTAATGATTCTAGATATATGCCGCATTTTAAGGTTAAAATTTAATTTTATCTTATTATATTTTTAATATTTTTGGTCGACTAAAAATATGCACGAGACTAATATGATTATTTGTTCAGGATTGCATAGGTGCAATTGATGGTACTCATATTGCCGCTATTCTTCCACCAAATGAACAAATTCCCTATATTGGAAGAAAATGTATCCCTACTCAAAATGTTATGGCAGTATGTGATTTTAATATGTGTTTCACCTTTGTCATGGCTGGATGGGAAGGATCGGCACATGACACTAGAATATTTCTTGATGCAATTCGAGATCCAAAATACAAATTTCCGCACCCACCAAATGGTTAGATATTTTATTTATATGTGATTTTTTTAAAAATAAAGTATAAGCTCTTTAATTGATAATTTTTATTATAAAAATTATTGAACTAATTGTTTGTTATATTATGACATGTAGGAAAATATTATCTTGTTGATTCTGGATATCCTCAAATGAAAGGTTATCTTGGACCATATAGAGGTCAGCGATATCATTTACCTGACTTTCGTAGAGGTAGACCAGTATCTAGTAAAGAAGAGATATTCAATCATTCACATTCATCATTACGTAGTGTGATTGAACGAACTTTTGGTGTTTTGAAAAAAAATGGGCCATTTTAAGGGATATGCCAAGTTATAGTTTTGAAAAGCAAACGATGATCGTTGTTGCTACAATGACGATACACAATTTTATCCGAAAACATGTCGGTCGAAATGATGCAGATTTTATGAAATACGAAGATATTAACTGGCATATGAGAATACTATTGATTCAGAAAATATGCATGGTCGAGAAAGTGATGATGATGACGACGACGACGACGATGGTGGTGATGATGACGGTGAATCAAGCAATTTAAGTGGTTCTGAAATGGAAATAACAAGAGATGCTATAGCTTCTAGTTTAATGAATTCACTTTAAATTGTAAATGCTATTGTAAAATTTTTTGTATTTATATTTGGTATATAAATATTATCCCTTTTTGAAACTTTAATCCAAATATATGTAATATTTTAATTTCATACGTTTATGTTTTCTATGTTATGTTAATATCTAATATGAGTTTTACAATGCGTTAAAAGCATTAAAAATAAATATTTTTTTTTAAAATAATACAATTGTGTCAATATCTAATTACAAATATCTAATTATTATATTTAAATATTTAAATATAGTTTATATATTCTAATTAAATTTAATTAATAATTAATATTAATTACTTAGAAATATTTAAAATTAATATTATTTATTAAAATATTAACAATAAATTATAATAAATTATTTTTTATATTTTTTGCTAAAATATCATAATATTAACTAATTTGAACATTATTTAAATACATATTTGTTACTTTATAATATCATGTCTAAAATAGACATTTTACTTCTCAAAAGCACTTTTTGACAGTAATGCCAAACACTTAAATTTTTCAAAAGCACTTCTCAAAAGCATTGCCAAACTGGCCCTAAGACCCAAAAATGATTGTTTAACATGTTTTGAATTTGATTAACACTTGATCATATGTATAAATGCTTGTATATTGTTTGATTGATTGTAGTTGCTCTAGCAACGAATGTGACATCTTGTCGCTCAAACCAGACGATAGGGTCGGGCGAGGGGTGTTACAGATTAAGAGAGTTTTATGTTATCTTTTTATAATTTTAAAAATATTTGCTGCTTTATTTTTCAATTTAGTCCCTAGATGCATTTTTCGGTTTGTTCAATTTAGTCAATGAGTGTGTTTTCTAAGTCATTAATTAGTCCCCTCGAGGCATTTTCTAATCTGCTCAATTTAGTCCTTGGTCACATTTTTCGAGTTATTCAATTAAATCTCTAGATAATTTTTTTTTTTTGATCTATTCAATTTGCTCTCTGCTGTTGACTTGATTAATTTGACTATATTTGATATATGTTTGAGTATTAAAATTTTTTATTAACCGAAAATAAAAGGAAAAACTATATTAATTTAATTTTAAAATCAACTTTTAATCATTTATATAATAAGTAACTGTATATTCATACATAAAATTTTATAAATAATACATTTATATCCAACAACTCTTATTTTATAATAAATTTAATTATCCACAACTTTTATTTATTAAATTTATTGATCACTAAAAAAATAAAGGAGGAAGAATATTACTTTATAATGCATCAATTTTTTAGAATTGTACAAGTATTTTAATTATGATAGGTAAATCTTTTATTATGGTAATATTTGAGTTATTAAAATATCTAATATATTTCAATTACACTTATTATTTAAAAAATATTTGTAATAAGAATTGATTAGATACTAAATGCGTAAAATGATATGTAAGATATGTAATTTTAGAAGCTAGTTGTTTAAATTTAATAAATTTTTAAAATTCGAGATATTGTTTATAAATTTTTTTCTAATAAAAGATTTTCAATAACTAAAAGAAATTCCTTATCAAAATTTAAATAAATTGTACAAGTTTAAAGATTTTTTTTTAATTATGACTATTAAATATTTTAAATTTTTATTTAAATAATAATAAACTATATAAATGGTCACTAGATTATTATAAATTTTCTTTTTAAGGTCACTTAACTTTTAAAAGTTATAAAATGATTGCTCAATTTATTATTTTATTTTTTTAAGTCCAAAATAATTAAATACTTAACATATGATTTTTAATTTGGTGACAAATTATTTTAATACACATTATTTCCATGTGATATAATAATTAACAAGAATTATTAACGTAAATCAACCCACCCGTCCCCTCTCCCTCTCCTAACTTTGAACTTTACACACATATTGCACTCATACAGATTCCTGCTCTTCTTTGCCTCTTTCAATTTGAAATGAACTGCGCTGAAGCTTGTATGTTGATGGAGATGTTTGAAAACTGCACTACTCTAATACTGTTAATTTTGCTTTTTAAAGCGATTTCCATGTGTAGAAACCCAGAGGCGATACTGAAGAATTTATGCGCTTGTCATTTTGCTGCTATTGTCTCTTTCTTTTAAAACAAGGAAAAGTGTAAACCTATAATTTGTCTTTTCAATTAGAAACAGACTAGGAACAAAAGAGAGAGAGAGAGATTGATGGATATCGATGCCAAATTAGCAATGCTACTTCAAGTCAGGCCATTCTTTTTACCTGCCATATTTCTGGTTTTTAATGCAAGATGTGTGGCCATGTAGGGTTGGGGGGAGCCGGGATAGGGTGATTTGGGTTAATATTCTTTTTAATATTATATGACAGGATAATTTGTCATCAAGTTAACAGCCACATTAACTAATTGTGAACTTTAAAAATAAAAAATAAAAAATGAGTCAAATAATTATTTTGTAATCTTTTAACGCGGGGTGATGAGATAAAATAAAAATAATTAGATGGCCATTTATATAATTTATCTTTTAAATAATAACAACTTTATAAAATGCTGGAGCAACCCGCAAACTGCACATATAAAAAAATAAGCTAATTTTAAAATATAAAATTTAATTGGGAAGATGAGTATGAAAAGGAGATGTTTAAAGTTTTGAGTTTATGTATATTTTTGTCACTTTCGTACATATATTTTTAATCAGTTATTTCTTATTTTGAATGATGTGAAATTCCAAGGTTAAAGAAGACCCAATTTATGATGTAAAAGGATTTCGTCAATAAAATAATTTTGGATAGTTTAAACATGGCAAGTACGGAAAATGGGGGAAGAATCTCACTTAATGATGTGAACCAAGCAAAAAGACAAAGCATGTATGCATCTCGTGGAATTTATTATTATTCTTTTAATGGCCATGAAAATTTATATAATTAAAAAACTTGACTAAAACTGTAAAACTGTATTAATTTTGCCAGTGAAACCCAAATCTCAACTTCTCTTAAAAAGCCAAATGGGCATATGCCACTCAATTTCATCAGTTTTAACAGCAAAGCTAATCCTCCAAGACGGCAGCCTTCAAGAATTCTCAAACCCGGTTAGGGTTTCACATGTATTACAGAGAAACCCTAACTGTTTCGTGTGCAGTTCAGATGATATGGACTTTGATACCACCCTTTGCGCCATTGACGCCGATGATCAGCTTCAACCAGGTGAGCTCTACTTTGTTTTGCCTTTGCGTTTGTTAAATAGCCCTCTTCGAACCCTGGAGATGAGAGCCTTGGCTGTCAAGGCAACTCAAGCTCTTAACCTAGGTCACGCTACTGGTATTGCAAACAACTTGTGCGGGTGTGGGATTAATAAAAAGATTGATCCTCCCTTGCTTCTTAACAACAACCTCCAAAAGTCTAGTTTCTTGGTGACCCACGGCGGTGGAGGTGGAGGTGAAGGTTTCCGAGTGAGAAGAAAAACAAGAATTGCAAAGAGTAGTTTTAACTCAAAGTTGACTGTTATTCTGGAAGAGCAATTTGATTGATTACTGGCCTTAATTAGTGCTAGTTTTAGGCTATCTTCACAACACTAAATTATGGTTATTTTAGATGACTACTCTTTTGTTTATCTATATTATTATAATGTGCTTGGATTGACAGCACCTGTTGATTGGGTTTCAGAATACATTTTTAAGTTAATTTTAGCATTTTAATTAAAAGTCTAATTTAATTTTTTATAAATTTGTTATATAATGTTCTAATGCGGATATTATACCATTGGTATGGAAAAGAGCAGCCATTATCTCTTGAGCAACCTTACAGATTTTTTCTCCAGTCAATGAATATGGGATTAAGAAATTAAGATGTGGAAGCCCCTATCAAAATTTGAAATTTTGAGCTATGAATCAAGTTTGCCATTGGTTGAAATTGTGTGTATGCAGCTACCGTTGACTAAGTTATCCACGACTCCCAAATAGTATTATTCAAAACGAAAAGAAAAAAATAAAATGACTGGTTTGATGCCCATTCCTCTAATCCCTGCGAGAAAAAGGGAAGTACAAGCACAAAAGTCTCCGCTCTTTCTTTCATGGATTATACGTATGGTGCAAAAATGGAGGTCCTAGCAATTACTTGATAATCCATTACCAAATATTTCTACCACTTAATGTGATTCCAAATATCCATAATTTGTCAACCATATTCATTACTTCTTCCATTTTTTCCGATCAATTTGCTTGGTTGTCACTTTGAGACATAATACTAATTAGAATCATTTATAATAATGTTACTATACTAATAAATGTAAAGTTGAAACCAATTACTTATTTTTAGGTAAATGGATATAAACTCTGGTTGACTTACCAAAAATATATTAGAATTTCCTTTTTCAATATTACAAAATTAAATTCTCAAAACTACAATATTTACAACCTACCCAATCATAAATTAATACCAAAAATTACATTATAATGATATCTCCTAACTTCAAATTTTTTTTTATTTGATAAACTAAAAAAAATTGAATGTTGAATTTCATTTATTTTTTTATGATATTAGAGGTTGGAGATGGAGTAACACAGTTCGAATCCATGTCAAATATATGTCTAACAAGAGTTTTGATTATCACTCCATTCAAGTCAAGGCATTGAATTTATAATAGAAAGTTGTTTGGTATATTAACAAAAGTTAAATCAACAACTCCCATTTTGGGGCCTACTTTTTGTTATCCAAGTTAATCTAAGCTTGATAGCAATACCTCTTTGTGCATGGTTTCACATTTCGGTTTTTTAGTTTGGTGAGTTCTTGAATAATCGTTTTAATATTGGTTTGATACAAAATTTTAAATTTTTCATGTAATCGAAAATTCGGACATCATGAAAAATTTGGATTTTGAAAGAAAAAAAAGTTCAAAAATTAAGGGATCTAAAATCTCTATTTATTTTTTGTAAACTTTCGATTTGTGATGAAAAAAAGTTTTGATGGACATTAGATATGATGAATTATCTAGAAAAGTTAAGATGAATTTGAAACTACAAAATTTGTCATGCTTACCATAGTTATGTCTTATTTTGACATTTAACAAATTGATCATAGTTGTTTTAACTTTTCCAACTAGTGAGAACCATGAACATCTTCAAGACAAAACTACAAATAAGATTAGAAGATGAGTTTGTTGCAAATAACATAATCTGGTAAGACACTTACATTAAATTACAATATTACAATATTGATCTAAGGGTGCGTTGCCATCAATATTGTAATTTGTTAATGGAACTATAAGGACCCTTAGATCAATCGATATATGTATAACTATATTTGTAATATATTGTTTTGGACAATTATATTGTAATTAACAACCAAGTTATTTGCATATAGATGGTTATACATGCTAGATTATGGCATATTGAAAATTTTATGTAACAATTAAATAGAAAAAGGAGTAAAACAATCTATGGTTTATTGAGATTAGTGATGGTCAAGCTTTATTCAAATGATACTTGATCATGCACAAGCACATACATGCAAATCAATTTTATATTAGATCTCACTCTTGATGTTTACTTGTATAGAGACATATCGAAATTTGCAAAGGTATTGACAGAGAGAAAATCCTCGAATATTAAAGCTTTTAATTTTGTATTTTTAGCACTTTCCATGGTCTCTTCTAAAAGGATTGCATCCCACCTGAGTATAGGGAAAACCAGTTTACTGAATTTCTATTGACAAAATCCAAGTTTCAGAAACTAAAATATTGTACAGTGCAAAGATGTATGCCTTGGTGTTATCAACTTTGACACCAAAACTGGAGGTGCATAATAGTTTTCCGGTATCACTCTAACAACATTTAATTAATTACTCAAGAAGGAACTGGAAGCTTGTACCATATAAAGATGGTGAAGCAGCTCTGCTGGTGATAGCATTGTGAAACATAACTGATCTAGCCTGTTAAAGTTGTCTAGCAGAATAAGATTAGTATCTGAGAATTACCACCACAACTGTGTCCAAGTTGAACCTATGTATGGTTGTGAGATTGGTGGTTCGTCACATATTCACTAGCTTCTCCAAACAAAAAGGAAAATTATCTCTATATGGATCAAATACTGCCATGAAAAGCCAACGTACTTTAACAAATGAATTTTTCAACATCACTGACTTGGAACAAGGTTAAATTCAAAAGAATGAAAAATTAGTGTGGAAATAATTAACGTTAACAATAGCACAATTAGTGAGGGATTTCAAAATGCCATTAACTCCATGTCTAGATAATAGGGTAGAAACTTGAGTGAAAACGGATTTTAACTTAGCCATGCATTTCTTATTTCCTTTTCGAAACTGATTCAGGATACCATCACTTTCAACCATGAATTTAAAAGAAGGAAAAAAAAAATGAACTAGGAAATGTAGGTGTCTTCTTGTCTGGTGACTCAGGCCCTACAATATAGTATGAAAATAAATGGGAGTGGCAAAAAAAAAAAAAAGTGATTGAGGGTATCCATCATCCATATTTACAATTGCAGCAGCAGTTTCATCCATTAGCATTAATAGAGAAAATCGTAAAGCTAAATTAGTACAAAATTGGTCATTAAAAAAAAAAAAAAAAAAACTCACTGGAAGAGCTAAATCAATGGCAGCAACACATCACAAACGCTTTCAAAAGTAGAAAAAGTGGAGAACTCCACTACTGAGTAAGGAAAAAAAAAAACTGAAAGCAAATACTAAAAAGTTAAGGATTTGATTAATTTTAAATTTGAGAATGACAATAAAGTAGCTGATTGCCTACAGAAAATTAATTTTCAATAGGTAGAGTTGTTTGATTTGAATCTCGTTCAATTCGGCCTAAAATGTTTAAGTGTAACTCATTTGTTAAAAAAATAAAATAGAGGTGCAAAATTGAAGATCTATGACACTCACAGTATGGACCTTGCGGCACAAGTTGAACTTATTAGGCGTTGATTATAAAAAGCTTGTTTAACCCTTAAAATGTGTGCAGTCGAAACTTTATTGTATTTATTATCTTTTAACATTAGTGAAAATTTTCTTCTCTATCCATAATTTTTTCTTGATACAAGTTTTCTAGGTAAAATATATATATTCTTATTTTTCTCTCTTATTACTTTGTGATTGGTTAAATGATTGTAAGGTGACAAAAAAAAAAAAATCAACCTCTCAGTCAAAGAGACAAATTTACGCTTTTTTTTTTTTAAAGAAATTTCTATTGGACTAAAATCAAAGAGAGAATGTTGAGGCATTTGATTAATTTCGGTTGGGCTGTTTATTTTGGATCATTGTGGGCTGAAACTTTTATTAAACCAAAATTCCATTAAAACTTGAGACAATTTATTTTGTGTCTTAAAAAAATAAATAAAATATAGAAGGGAAATACTGCCACTTTCATAAACCCTCATGAAAATAGTGTTGGTAAACTTAATTTATGTTGCATTGTCATTTGCAAAATTTTTTCAAATATTTATTATTTTTTTGTAAAAATAAGAAGTTTTTGGTAAAACTTTTGATTGAGTTGAGATTCGATTGAAGAGTGACATCAATTCCGTAAAAATTTTAAATATTAATTAGTATACCATACACATACACATGTCGATGTGTGAAAACCATATATTTAGAATACAGGTGTGTGTTTGAATATAAGATACACAATAAATAATTAAAACGTAAGGTTTGAAATTAATTAATAATAACACATACAATATCTATCGTATTAAATTGAAAAAAAATAGATTAAATCAAAATAAATCTTCGGTTGAGAGGTAAGTTTAAGGTATTTCCAATGTAATTGGCATAGATTAAAATCCCATCATTTGCATACTTATTATTATGTTTAAATAAAAAAAGACTAAAGTACCCTCAAATATAACTTATTTTAAATACAAAAATACCCTCAAATATAACTTATTTTAAATACAAAAAGATATTTTTGTAATTTTTCTAACCGAGTTAGTGATTGGTTGACTCATGACATTAACTCAGTGAAAATTTTTATTAATAGTATATATTAAAATAAAGCCTTAATTAGTTTAGTGTAGCTTGTTGTTTTGGTTTATTGCAATGCATGGTTAATTTTTTCCCACAAGTTGGTCTTGTAGAATCAATTATGATTATAGGATGTATGGGAGACATCATTATAACGAAATTATAATAGCAAATGATAAGATATTCATTCCTTATTTATTATTTGCCATTCAGTAGGCAAATCAGTACATATATATAGCATTGTTATTGCAGATAAATAAGTTTTCATTTGGGAGGGCTTTAAGCAAATTAAGGAAGGTTTTTAGTAAGGTTTTTGACCGACGAAATTGCCTGGAGGAGAATAGTTGCAACCAATGAAAGTACCGCCATTGTTGCACTTCACCTTAGCACAACCAAGATGGACAGAGTCGCGCCAAACCACTTGAGTATAATGCCTGCATTCCTTACCTGCAGCGCAACTGTTAGAGTTGTAATCGTAGTCGGCCTTCTCTTTAACCCACATATTTACAGCATCGGTTCCCGATAGGTCAGCACTGCCCCCAGCAAGGTTCTCACCATAAGGTCCACCGGAGTGCACAAGGTTGCAATCAGCCATGCGCTGCTTAGCATAGTTCTCTGCATAGGCAGCTACGGTGTCGTCCCAAGTCATGGGACCAACGCCGACAGCTCTTCGAGCTGTGTTGTGAGCGTTGAGGTAGTCTTGATGTGAGTCTTGAGCATGGGAGGGAAGGACCAAGACTAACCCCACGAGACAAGTGAGAGCTAGGGTAGAAACTTTTGAAAACTCCATGTCAGGTTTGATTCTGCTAAGAATATTGCAATGAAAATATAAGCTGAGAAATTGTAAGTATGAGTGGTGAAAATAGGTGTTTTGAGGGCGGTATTTATGGACAATTATTAGTTTGGCATGCAGTTGAATGTTCAAACCATACGCTTACTTTTCATGAATCAAACTAATAATTGTATTATGAATCCAAAAAAACCAAAACTGTAATATCAATTTATTTTAAATTGTATTGTTAGGTTTTTCTATATTTAAAAAAAAAAATTCAAAATAATTGTTATGTAATGGTTTCAAATTTTGTTAATATTTTGAGAGGAATTTAGTTAAATAATATGATAGTAATCTAAAATCTGACACTTAGATAATTGGATTTAAGCTAATTTAGTTTTTTTTTTTTTACCGTATTCACAAAGGTGGTACTAGTTTGAAATGAGCACAATTCGAATGGTGTTAAATACTTTTTTTTGTTCGGTGGGTTGTGGAGGTATATTTAATGAATATTAAAAAAATATTTTTTTAAAGTATTTTTTTTGAAACTTTTAGAATTAGAACTAAATTGGAAAAAAATTTTGAATGATGAGGGCTAGACGAATTCAAAATAAAGTAACAAAATATTCTAATAATTGAGGGCTAAATTTGTTAATTTCTTTAGATTTAAGGTCAAATTGATAAAATATGTAAATATTGGAAAGCTAAATTTATTACTAGGCCAATAAAAAGGCCCATATCAGTTTTTCATCCCTCGTCTAATGGCAACTAATAAGAGAGTGACTAAAATTTTTACTTTTAAAAAATTGAATGGCTAAATTAAAAAAATTAATAATTAAACGACAAAAATATAACTAAAACTAGTTGGGGCTATTATTGTAATTTTTTAAAATCACATTGCAAACAGGATGTACATTCCCGGCTTCTTCACAACATAAATCAAATACGAAATTGTCAAGTTTGAAAAATAAACCAGTAAAAATAATAATAAAAGCAATATACGAATAAATGATAGTATGAAGTAGCGATATTATTTAAATCTTGATTGAGTTAGTATCACAAGTAAATCGAGTATCAATATTATTAGTGAAATTACGAAAATGTCTTTCTGTATTCTGTAATTAAAATAAGTTATATTATTTAAGAATATTTTAGTCTTTTTATTTTTTAAACCCTCCAAAAAAAAATGAAGATAGATTTGGACCCATGCTATTTACAACAATAAAACTTAAATTCTACGCTAAACCTGTATGTTTTAATTGTATTATGCATATTTTATTACCTCCGACAGTTATATGTACTGATAGTGTTATTAATCGAATCGATGTCACAAGTCAACTTGACATTAACTTATGATTGATAATAACATCATAATAAGTTATTGTAATGCATTTAGTATTCTTAATATGATGTATTTATGTGTTTAAATTTCATTTTACTCATATTTTAATTTTTTTATTTTAATATCATACATATTTAATGTGTTATTATGATTATTTGGTTTGAAACCATATATTTTATTATTTATTGCATGTTATTATTAAACAGATATCTATACTTTAAATATGTAGCCGATTGAATATTAACTCAGTTAGTATCGATATTATTGCAAGTGTAAGAGGATCCAAACGTGGGTTCGAGCGTGATGGAACACATTTATCTTCTTATTTAAAAGTTGATAAAGTATTATGAGTAATTTTAACATTATATAAAAAGAACAAATATCATCTCCACATACATGCACGTTATCAAAAATTTGTTTTTACTGTACCGAAAAAACGAAGAAAAAAAGAGGCCCGAAAAGAGTATGGAAAATGAGATATTCTCGCTTACTTGGCATAATTAAATTGTTATTTTATGGTATGATGCCATTCCTTGACAAAAGTCGAGTGTTTCTAATCAATTCAATCCCGCTGATTGAGCAAATCACTCCCTCTTTTTTTAAAGTTAAAATCTTCACAAATTCAACCCTCTTGGTGTAATTTTCTCATACGTTGCCAATCAAAAACGTTTGGCACGTAATAAGGTGTTCTTTTCTAAAATAAAAATATAGTTGTAGCTACATCAATCTTAGTATTAATAAACCATATATAAATTATACATTTTATCTGCTATACTAAAACTCTGTTAGTTGAAATATTTCTTTTTCTTTTCTTTTGAGTACACACATACTATCATTGGGATTATTTTAGGATGGATTTAGATGGACGTTTGAGTGCAGTGTGGTGTATTTAGCTTACTTTTTGTCTTATGCTACAGTATCTAATCTCATCACTAATAGAAACAAGAAATAGAGAAGAAATTATCTTTGATTCATAACGTTGTAGGTACAATGAGAGTGCTTTTATACACTAATTGCAATATCAAGAGAATAACTAACTAATAGAAGATAACTGATAAGCTATAAAAGTAACGTATTTTAATCTAATTCTTAATGCGTTTTTGGATGATTAATTATGCAAATTAGTGAATTTGATGCTCCTAATACTTAAAATCCATGTTTCTGTACTTAAAAGGACATTTAGGAGCAAAAGGAGCTAAAAACGAGCCAAAATAGGACAAATAGAGCTATTTTTAGAAGCCACACGGCCTGACCATTTCCACATGGGCTGGACACACGCTAGTGTGAGCCACACGGGTTGGGCACACGCCCATGTGCCAGCCGGTGCCGATTTCGCACCTTGCTTCCCAAACACGCGGAAAAACACAATTTTTAGGCTTTTTGAGCATCCTAAAGTCTATAAATACCCATTAGAAAAAGACATAAGAGAGCCATCAGAGAAGATCGAAGAAAACACTCAAAGAACACCATCGAAATCAACTCGGAAACGGATCTCCATCAAGATCGAAGACCTCTTTTTAATTTCTTCTAAAGTTTTTATGAGTTTCTTTGTTTCTTGTGGTTTTTCTGCTTTTGAGATGTTTATTTACGATTATGAACTAATTCCCTAGATACTTAGGGAAGATGAAACTTATGATGAATCTTATTATTTGATTTCTAATTTTCATGATAAATACTTGATTCTTGTTCTCAATTATATGTACTAATTTCTTGTTTTAATACTTCTGAGATATTAATTCATGTTTAATGTGTTTAATTCAGTGGAGCAAAAGTCCCTATTTAAAAGTAGATCTAGCATAATTGAGTGGAGTTGCATGTAATCCTAGAAATAGGACGATATAAATCTACCGGATTAAAGTTAAATCTAATAGGGGAATCCATAGATCGAGTTAATGCGACGATAGGGGTTTTAATTAGAAAGATATTTCAATTAATCAACCTAGAGTTAGTTGTTCTTACTCTCGAAAGAGATATTAACATAATTTAAGGATTTCTACGGATCAAGACAGCAAGTGAATAAATCGTTTAATTTAGATTCATAATAATAGGTGAAATATAAGTGGATTCTTTCCTGCATATTGTCTCTCTCATTGGTTAATATTCTATTGTTTCCTTGATTTATTCTTTGTTGCATTCTTAGTTAAATTAGTTTAGTAATTTTAGATTAAAACACATTACTCCAAATTGTCAGCTAGATAAAAAGAAAATGGTAATTACTAATACTTTTAGTCTTTGTGGATACGATATCTTTACTCACCGTGGCTATACTACTGTTTGATAGGTGCGCTTGTCTTTGTCGTATTTATAGTTAGTTTAATGACCATCAATAACTAACTAACAAAAGATAACTAATTAACAAAAGAATGAACTGATTAACTGAGAGTAGTTAATCTGTTTAAGCAGTAACTGTTGATATTCTCCATGTGTTTCCCTGCTGAAAATCTTCAAAAGAAACAACATTAAATCTGTAGCGAAACCGAGAAAAAGCACCAATGGTTAGTGGTTTTGTTAACACATCAGCCACCTGATCATTTCAGGACATGATTTACCTGAAGCTTCCCACTTAATACCTTATCTCGAAAAAAAAATGTAAATCAAGCTCCACATGCTTGACCCAGGCATGCATTATTGGATTTGCAATAAGTGAAACAGTGCTTAAGTTATCACACCAAATAACTGGAACACACTGCAATGGTACCCTTATTTCATTGAGCAACAATTGGAACCATGTAACCTCTACAGTGGCATTCTCCAAACTCCTGTACTCAGCCTCTGTTATTGATTAAGAAACAACCCTTTGTTTATTTTATGACCAACCAACCAAGTTGTTAACAAAATAGACACAAAAACCAGATGTTGACTTCTGATATTCAAGAGAACTTGCCCAGTCAGCGTCAGAAAACCCGGTCAAAGTGACCATTGATGGTTGAAATATTAATCCATGATCCAGTGTCCCTCGTATATATCTCAGAATTCGTTTTACTGTTGTCTAGTGCACATCATGTGGCAACTGCATGTATTGACTCACCTTATTAACAACAAAAGATATGTTTGGTCTCGTCAAACACAAGTATTGAAGCCCTCCAACTATTTGTTGATATCAAGTGCCATCTTAAAGAGGTGAACCAACTAGAGAAGATAAAGTAGGTGAGCTTACCATAGGCGTGGCCGTTGACTTTGCTTGTCCCATTGTTGCCTTGTCTAACAGATCTCATACATACTTGTGTTGAGAAATATGCACATTATCACCATGTCGTGTTACTTTTAGACCGAGAAAATAACTAAGATCTCCTAGGTCCTTTAGTGAAAACTAATTATATAAAGATTGAAAGACTGCTTCGATGTCCGTGTTGGAATCTCCTTTGAGAATAATATTACCCACATACATAAGTAGAAACACATTGTTACCAAAAGGGGCCTGTTTAAAAAATGAAGAGGAATATGCTTTGGATGACTAGAAAAGTAATTATTGAATTAAGAAGTCATGGAGCTTCTGGAACTAAGCTCTAGGAGCTTGTTTAAGGCCATAGAGTGCCTTTTTGAGTTTGCAAGCCAGTAAATTACCCTTTTCATCAACAGCTTCAAACCTAAGAGGCTGTGAGATCCCCATTTAAGAAGGCATTGTTGACATCCACCTGTCGAAGCCGACATTTTTTTGTATACAACCAAAGCTAGAATTGTTTGGACAGTGTTTGCTTTTACGAATAGGCTAAATGTTTCATGATAGTCCATACCTACAGCTTGAGAAACCTTGAGCTACAAGACGTACCTTGTTTCAAGCTACACTACCATCTGGATTCTTTTTGTTCTTGAAAATCCATTTACACCCAACAAGTGACCTATTATAAGGGGGACATTAAGTCCCATATGCCATTACGAGCTAAGGCATACAATTCATCATACACTACATTCTTCGAAGATGGAATACTCATGGCATCATGGATGTTGAAGGGTTCAATGGGACTAACGGTGGTAGTTACAATGTATGCTTTCGGTTTAAATATGCCAGCCTTGCTCTTGGTAACCATAGGGTGAAAGTTGTTAGGAGGAGTGCTTGAAGAAGCTGAGCACGAGGAGCTCTCAGTGCGAGGTTGCGGTCAGGGTTGACTAGCAGCACACATGTTTGAAGGAATTATTGATGTTGGTGGGACAACTGACACAATAGGAGACAGTAGCATAACGACGGGTAGGAAAGAGACTGGTGCTTTATCAGTTGTTAACGAAAAAAGACTACTTGTATCCTGAGAGGAGTATTTGGCATAAGGGAACACACCTGCATCAAATTGCACATGCCTTGAGATGTAAACACAACCGTTCTTTGTAAGACACTTATAACCTTTTTAATTTGTTGCATAACCAAGAAATATACATGGTGTAGATCTGAACTGGAGTTTATGACGGTTGTAAGATCGTGTGAGAGGGTAACATAAACACCCAAAAACTTTGAGAAACTTGTAATATGGTTTCTGATTGAATAATTTCTCCACGGGTGATAGGCCATCCAGGGACTTAGTAGGTAAATCATTCATTAGATAAACTACTAAAGTAAAAGCATCAATCCAGAATGACAATGGTAATGACGTCTGAGCAAGCAACATCAATCTGGTCTCTACTATCTGTCTATGACGACATTCCACTATACCATTTTGTTCAAAAGTATGAGGACATGATTAGTGATGCCTGATGCCAAATTTTTGAAGAATTGGATCAAAACTTCGAAATTCACCACCCCCATCATTTTGAAGTTATTTAATTTGAAATTCACCACCCCCATCATTTTGAAGTTATTTAATTTTAGTCTCTAACTATAACTCGACATGTTGTTTGAAGGATAAAAATGCAAACAAGGCATCAACTTTATTTTTTAGAAAATATATCCAAGAATGTCATGAGTAGGCATCGACAAATGAGATATAATGCTGAAATCCAGTTGAAAAACAAGGAGCAGGGCCCATAGATCAGTAATAACAAGGTCAAGTGGAGCAGAATATACAAATGTGGTTGAAGAGAATGACAATTTGTGACTCTTTTCAAGAGAGCACGCATTACAAATAGAAGTAAACTCATTAGTACGAGGCACACTAATATTACAAGACCGTAACATCCATAATAGAAACAAGAAATAGAGAAGAAATAATCTTTGATTCATAACATTGTAGGTACAATGAGAATGATTTTATACACTAATTACAATATCAAGAGAATAGCTAACTAATAGAAGATAACTAACTAACCGAATAATGAATTGATTAACTTAGAGTAGTTAATTTGTTTAAGTAGTAACTGCTGATAACCATCACTACTTTTTACACTAACAGTAGGTAAACGCACTGCCCATTCAAATCCACCTTTAATTTTATTTAACTCTAAGAGTCTTTCCAAAATGGCAAATAAATAAAACAAAGACATTTCTTTGCACGCCAAAAAATGTTGTAGAAAAGTTAAGGTTGGGTTTTTCAGGATTTATTTTAATACATTTATTCAAATTTTGTGTGATTTTTTTTTTGGTGAATACATCAAGACACTAAGAATCCTCCTAGGTGGGTCCCTAAGGATTTCCAAACCTTCTTCTCTATCAAAGGCCATTTTAGCTAAACAATCAACATCGTTATTATTTTCTTTAGGAATATATAGTAGAGATCGATTTCCAACCTCCTTCAACATTTTTCGTATTCGCCTGATCAACGCAGAATTCGAGGATGACATGAAACAATCATTAATAGCCTTTGTTGCTTCCATACTATCAATCTGAATCAAAACATTCTCAAAGTTCCTACTCAATATAATATCTAAACCATCTAGAATTCTCTATAGTTCAACATAAAAAATTGAACACTTACCCAAACATCTATTATAACTAGAAATCCATTTCCCAGTTTGAGTTTGTTATTTAACACTAATGTACGCTTAAACAACATGAGTAACTATGATTAATTCAATAATTTAATTTTTTACTCGATCAAAGTCTCATTTGTTATTTATATTTTTTTTATAAATATAGTTTATAAATTTTTTAAATTTATTCAAATTTAAAAAAAAATTAAGCAAAGTTAACGTGGTGTATAATGTAAGAAAAGTAATATGAAAAAGAAATGAATGTGATGTGGTAGAGACCGAGACCAAGACCAAGACCCAAAGCCATTGGTTTGAAAGGTAAAATGACTTGGCTCCTTCATTTTTAGTCATTGGCTAGCAACTTACACGTTTCTTCCACTCGAATGATTTTTTCATTTATAGTCATTGGTTAGCAACTTACACGTTTCTTCCCCTTGGTTTTAACTTTTTCCTTCTAAAACCAGAATATTTTTAAAGCTCCTGGGGCTAAATCACCAATAGTTTACCCCACGCTTTTTAATATACATTTTCGTAAGTTTTTAAATAGAACAAAATTTATAATCCCATATTTCTATAAGTTTTCAAAATTTTTATTAAGATACAAATTTTTTTTACTAAATATCAATAATTCTAACCACATAAATTTTGGAATACTAAAACCTAGATTTCCACAACCATTGCAAAAAAAGACCGTTGCCCGCCACCATCAAGTGTCAGAGAAATTGATCACCGATCAACACCAAAAATCCACCTTAACATTATTCGTCTCCTTTTTTTTTTTTTTTTTTTTTTTTTTCCAAATCTTTGCCAAATTAAGCCTTGATTTTCTTAGATCTACAACCAAAATTTCAAACTCTCCCTCTCCTATCTCCATTTTCAGTCGTCAAATCAGCCTAAGATTTAAGGATGTCCTAAACTATCATCTTATTGTGTAGATATATCAAAAGTGACCCAAAGTTTAGATGAGAAGTAAACAACTCTCTCATTCTTCAAGAAAAGAGAAAACTCATTGTTTATTTTACCTTTTGTTATTGAACATCAACTCCTCAACTTCTCAAAAAAAAAAAAAAAAAAAAAAACTTTAATTTTTTTCTTTATTATAATCAAAACTGATCTCGTTCGAGTGTTAAAAACATCGAAAGCTTTATTTTAAAAAATTATTTTTAATGCTATTTTTTAAAGTTTAGACTCTAGATTTGATAAGATGGAAAAAGAGATTGTTGTAAAAAAAAATTCGAGATTCCAATTACGAAATCTAGAAATTTTGATTTTTCTAATAAAAGATTTTAAGTCGTGGGATTGAAATTTGGATACATTATACCAAAATATCAATCCGTTTTCATTGGTAGTGGATCCTTTTTTTTGGGGGCCGGGAGGCAGCTGAATCACGGATGCATACAGTGAAGTCAAATTTTGTTTCCTAGGAATAAAAATGCACTCAAATTTAACTACATTTTATGAATGTAAGAAAAGTTGAAAGTCATCCTCATTTTTATTCCTTTATTCCACCTCATCTATTATTTATATCAATTTTTCATAATTATATAATTTCCTTTGCCACCTAAATTTATAATTTACTTATTTTATTCCTTCTCTAAGTTTATTCAAATTTAAATATTTAAAATAAAATTAAGTTGACGTAGAAGAAACATTAAGCTGTATGATGTAGGAATAGTAATATGAAAATGAAAAAAAACAAGTAACGAGGCACAAAAACTACACACCTACACCTAAACTCCATTGGTTTTAAAGTTAAAATGATTTTTGGGTAAAGTACTGAAATGGTCACTAAATTATTGTTTGCATTCTATTTTGGTCATTCAATTTTTATTTTTTTTTACTTAATTATTAAACTATTCGAAATCAAATTTTTTGGTTATTGAAATTTGATGAAAATGCCGAGGTGAGTCTATTTAATATTTACACGTTCTATCAATTTGATCCTAAATTCAATAAATTTAGCCATCTAATATATAATTCAAAAATGAGGAAATTTATGACAATCATATACTCGTATCTGGCCCTCATGCAAAGTTCAAATAGCATAAGTTAAAGAATGGAAGAAAATTTTGGTATGTAAAATGAAACAAATAAAAAACAAGAGGACCTTGCTAAATGGCAACATTTTTGCATAATTGGTTCATCTAAATCAAAAGATTATCCATAGACTTAGGATCCAAATAGGAGAAACTTTCAACGAAACAAATCATTTTTTTCCCAACTAAAACTGTTTCCTTCAAAATTAAACAAACCCACAAATATTATATATATACATCAATACCTATATTAATTTACAATTTTGCTTCTTTAAAGGTGAATATAAAACTATGAATTATAATTCAATTATCAAAAATTAAATTATTTTTTATAAAAATAATAAATTAATCTTAATTTTTTAAAATTTTAATTAAATACATATTTTCTTAAAATGCGCAACTAACTAAATCAAATTCAACCGTGACCGTCGGAAGTTTATTTATTTATTTATTTATTTATTGAATTCATATTTTTTTGTGGGGTTGATCAAAGAAGGAAATCATAAAATGTTAAAATATGCTTATAGTCTTTCTACATTTTGAAATTTAGGAATTTAGTCTGTGTATTTGTATTTCAAGAAATTTAGACTCTCTACTTTTCAGATTTCAAAATTTAAGTTCAACTGTTAATATTATTAAAAAAAATTGTTCAGTTCAAGTTAAATACAATATCATTTTTTAATTACATGACTATCAAGTGAGTATTTTTTTTTTTGTTTCAAAATGCCATAACAACAAATTTAACACAAAAAAATGCAGTTTTAACAGTTGGACCTGAATTTTGAAATCTAGAAAGTAGGACTAAATTCCTAAAAATACAAGTACATGGACTAAATTCATAATTTTTAAAAAGTACAGAGACTATAGGCACATTTTAACCATGTTAAAATAATTACAAATTTCATTAAAATTTCGAAATTATATTATTAAAAAAAAGGAAGGTATTGTCTTTAACTTTGAAGAAGTGAGAACAAGTGGAGATATTGGAGGTGACATCGGTGATGGAGGTCATCTGGGCGATGACAACTCAAGATGAGTTGGATGTTGCCATGGTTGACTCAACGCTTGACCATAATGTTGAAGAGTTAATGTGGCTTGATCTGATTAGAAAAAAAGGGAACAAATTATATAATTCTTAAAACATCAAAAACAAAAACATATTGTCCCCAATGTGTTCCCAACTAAATATAATCGTTTAGGAGTCCCTTGTTTTTCCATGAAGTGATGTGAGGTAGATTGAAGTGGTCCTTCTCTACGTTAAAGCTCGAATATGTTGTGCAATCCTCGAATGGGTGACCTACATAAAAAACAAACACACTCAAACAAAAACATATACAAATAATAATAATAATAAAAAAACCAAAAACCAACTCAAAATTTAATAGTATCAAATTTTAAGTTACATTCCCAAAACGTAAAAGAAATGCAACTTTCAATCATCTTCGGAGTCCAACTCCGTCTCGACAATCATTTGCCCCTTGTCCTTTCGTGTAGTAACTTGTTTGTATACTCTCTAGATCAAGCAATCACGTTCGTCTTCATTCGTGCTATGAATAACTACCCCCTTAGTTGGAGGTCACACTTGAATGAATCCCCCGTCTAAGTCATTTAACTAGCTAAACTTGTACTATATAAAAGTTAAGTGGTTTTATACTTTTTTATAATTTTTTTTACAATTAATATTTTAACAATCTAATAATTGAATTTATCAAGATATTTTTATTTGTCATATATGTAAATTTTTGAATTGGCCCGATACGCTATTATATTGATCTAAAATACTATCTATATTAATATGTATTTAATGGTTGAAAGTTTTTTTAACATAAAATAAGTAGTTAAAATTTTTTAATTTATATCAAACTTAACATGCATGATCTGTATGATATATAATAATTGTACTGGTAAAATATTAATTATACAGAAAATTTATAAAAAGATATAAAACTACATAAATTTTACACCAGTGTAATGAATCCCTTTCCATTTAATACATACTTAAAACATTTAAAATACCTCTTAAAATTCCAAATACTCTAAGAAAAGAAAACATTGGATATTGAGTGTAACATTAACAAATTTTGAAATAAAAAAAAAATATCAAGCTTAGAATTTAATGATTTGATAAAATCAGCAGAAGCTCTCCATCAATCATGCACACAATTAATTTGTACAATAAAATCAAAAGCCATCGGCTGTAAAAAAGACCTGAATGTTTTTCAACAGGTGCATGAACCTAAAAAGATTATTTTGTTAGCGTAAATAAATGCAGTAACAATGGCGTCCCAAGTCAAGGTTGGAAACGATTTATGCATTTTACTTATTTAGATTCAAATCATCACAAAACTTACAATTTAGTTATTGAACTATTTAAAAAAGTTTCATATAAGTCACTAGACTGTTAAAGTTAATGTTTTTCTATTCGCACTATCTGCACCAATCAAAAACTCTCTTTCCCCATTCTCTTCTTTAGTTCATTTTTTTTTCGTGAATTAACTTTATGTATCACGAATCTGCGAACAAAAATTCAAATAACTTTTTTTTCGATCTCCAACACTGCTCTTTTGATCAATTTGAATCTAAGGCATGTTCTTCACTCATCTATGGGTAGAATAGTTCAAAGACCAATTTGTAATTTTTTTTAGTTAAGTGACCAAAAAAACTTACCCATAGTTTAGTAACTAATGGTGCAGTTTGCCCTAATTTTGATCATATTGATCTAGAATATTATCTTTATCAATATATTTTACGGTTGATTTTTTAATTCAAAGAAATAGTTAGACATTTTTAGGTTTTATTTTGAATTTCATCTTTTTGCTTTACAGAAATTAAGAAGTTAGTCTCTCTACTTTAATTTGTTAAAATGTGGTTCTCATACTTTGCAAACGCTGAGAAATTAACCCAATTGGATAACACTATCGAACCTTCTCATAAAGTAGAAGGATTAAATTCATAGTTAAATCAATATTTTTAATTTATGCAAAATTTGTAGTGTATGATCTATGTAAAAGGAGTACGAAATATGACAGTCTAATTATAAAAATATTTAGCAAAAAGTTCAATTAAACTCCTTTGCAAAAAACGCACCCAATTAAACCTCAAACCCTCAAATTGCATCAATTAAACTCTTTGGCTAATATTTTCTTCTTTGACCGTTACATCACTGATATGGTAGTTCCCGTCAACAAAAGATGAAAAAAATTCAAAAGTTTGAAAGAATTATTTAAAATTTTTTATTTTTGGCTCTTGAATTTTTTTTAAATGGCGAAATAGAAATAATAGTTTAAATAAGAAAAAAAGGTAATAGGAAATAGAAATATAGGTATATTTTAATGGCCACAAAAATATAAATAGGAGACGAGAGAATAGGGGGTTGAGGCCCCCCGCTCGTTCTCCCACCTCCCTATACGTGATTGATGTGGGGATCCTATGCTGTTTGTTGTAAATCAAAAGCAAAATTGACAAAACTTTCAGTAGGATAATTAAAGACATGAAGATTGATTATGAATTTGTTGGGAAGCAGCCCAGCTATACTATATTAAAGAGGCGAGTTGTTTGTTTAATGGTTTTAAATTTGGTTGTATGTAAGTATTTTTTAGATTTCATTTGATTTAGTTTAGAAGTATTATAATTAGTTATTCGCTTGAAATTGTAATAAATAATTGCTTCAAAATATTTATAATGTAAGAACCATTATACCATAATTTCCATAGTTTAATTTAATTGTAAATTGTTTTTTCTTTAAATTTACCGATTAAGGGATAAACCTCTTTCCCAAAATAAAATTACTAGGTGGATTATTGTTTGTGCATCACCCTTTCTTAATCTTAATTATAGAATTAACAATTTTTTACTATCAATATACCAAATAACTATATGACACCTGTATGTTGATTGAATTTAAAAAATTTTAAATACCAAAATGTTATTGAAATTATTCAATAAATTATTATTTGCACTATTAATGAAAATGCTTGAATTTCATCTTCATTCTATATTTAAAAAACAATTATAATCAATACAAATATGGCATGGCAATAATAATTAAAATAAGGGTTTGTTTGTTTGCCAGTAAAATGTTTTTCGGAAAATGATTTCTGAAAAATAATTTACTTTTCTGGAAAATGATTTACTGAAAATATTTTCTGGTGTTTGGATGAATCTGTGTAAAACATTTTCTGTTGTTTGGCAGATTTCCTAAAAATATTTTCCGGAAAAGTTGTTTTTACATATATTAATAAATTTATATACATATTAATAAATTTTTATATTTTAAATTGTTTTTACATATATTGCAATGATTTATTTATAAATAAATAAATTAAATTAAATATATAATAATACTCAATTATTATGCTACATTATTAACCGTATTAAATTGAAAACAACCAAAGTCAAATAAATTATTTGTAATTGTGTTAAAAAATAAAAAAAACAAGGATTGAATAATTATAAATAAGCTTCCAAACCACAATTAGTACTAGAAATTAATAATATTATCCAAATGCATAATTAGTTGTACACCACATAATAACAACAACATTGTTCAAGTGCATAACTAATATTACACCACATAAAAGTATCAATATCTTCAACCTTGAGAAAATTTTTGAAACCAAATTTTTTTATGCTTCTTACTTTTAACTAAAAAAGCTTTGGCCTCGGATTCATGACTCACTAGATAATCAAACACAGAACACAAGAAGTCATCATCAAATCCTTCTTCCTCCATCGACATCACTTGTTTGTAAAGCTGTGGTGTCTTATCCGCAGTAAATTGTTCCAAAGCATTAGCAATTTTGCCAAGTTGTTCACCCACAAATTTAATTTGTTCATCAACGACACTTTCTTGAACATTTTTTCTTTTACGTTTGGATGTGCCAGATGAAAATACATTTGTTCTTATCTCTTCAGCCTCTTCATTGTCCCAGTCTAGAGGCACTGAATTTTGGTTACCATCATCCAAATCTATGTCAACAAATGTTCTGGCAAAACTCCCTATTGCCATATCTTTGCCAACAACCAAAGCCATTTTATCATAATGATCAATGCTTTTATTCAAAAATGGTTCATACTTCTTGTGTGCCTGTTGGATATTATACACAATTAGAATAACAAGTAAAAAATAATTGAAATATACTTAACATATATATACATATATTACTATCACTGCTGCATCATATGTCGCTCTATCACATGTGATCATTTTCATGTTATCGTCCCATCCAAAACCACTTTCACCTCGAATTTTGCATATGATCTGCCATTGGTTTTTTACAGTCCTCAAATGATTTTCCACATGCTTCGCATTGCATTGGGCTTGTAATCTTTCAGAAATAGCTTCGACAACTCGATTAATAGAAATTGCTTTGAATGTATTAGAAGGCTTATTTCCTTTCTGGGCCTCCTCTGCTAGAATTTCAAGAAAAACATGTTCCATCGGTTTTGTCCAGCTAAATTGCTTGGAGGCCCCTTCTTTGTTGCCCTTACCCATTCTACATTAATAATTGTCATTGTCAATCATTTCAATATCCAACAAGCTTAAAACATAATAAATTCAATATATAACAAGCTTAAAACATAACCAATATCTAACAAATTCAAGACATAATAATTTCAAAATCCAACAAACTAAAATTTCAATATCATTATCTAACCAACATTAACAACAAAAAAAAATAATTTTAATACTAAAACATACATAACATAGTAACAATAACCCTAAGCCCTAAACCTACCTATTATTTCTAGCCATATAATCAGTCCACATAGTTTGTGCAATTTCGTCTCTCTTAGCAGACCATTCTCTTGCTTCTTCTCTTTCTTCTCGTTCCGTAAGAGTTGGTATTATCAAATTAGACTCAGACTCCTCGTATAATCCTTGATTAAGTAAATCATTAGGATCAACTCCCATTATATGATTATGAATGATACAATAAACCAAAACTATATCTATTTGAGTTTGAAAATTCCAAACTGGTTCAGCATCTAATACACGAAATCGTTTCTTCAAAATCCCAAAAACACGTTCAATAGTGATTTGCAATGATGAATGTCGAAGATTAAAGAGTTCTTTTGCATTTACAGGCCCCTGAGCACTAAACTCTTTTAAATGATATCGGACACCACGATATGGGGTAGTATATCCATTTCGGATGCCATATCCAGCATCAACAAGATAATATTTACCTACAATTTTACAAAACATAATTAATACTAATAAATTATGAGTTTACTAGAACTATTTGGTATTTAATGATAATTATTACCTTCCGGAATTCTTAATCCTCTTGGGCGTGAAAGTGCATCACTTAAAATAATAGAATCATGTGCACTACCTTCCCAACCAGCTAGAACATAGGAAAATTTCAAATCAAATGTAATGGTAGCCAATACATTTAGTGTCGTCCCCCCTTTACGGCTACGAAATCTTCCTTGAATGCTAAGTGGAACGGATGCACGAACATGAGTTCCATCTAATGCTCCAATACAATCTTTAAAATACGGATAAAACCTTGGATTGTTTCTAATTTCACTAGAAGTTGACTCATCAGGTGATCTAGTAACTAGTCTATACAATTTCAAAATAGCTCTCAATACAACCCTAAAGTAGCGGTGAACTGTCTCGGTTGATCTATAATATCTAGATCCAATCACTCGAAACCTTACATTATAACCAATTATATGTAAAAATATCACTACTTGCTTCCTAATATTCACAGATTTAGTTGATTGTAACAAATTATTCCTACTAAGAATATCACACAAATTAAAAAAGGCAATCGATTTCATCTTTATCATATTAATACAATGTTGGTCACCACTATATAAAATACTATTAATATAATTTTCTCTTTCATAATCTCGATTCACATGAGGGTGAGAAGTAATTTCTTTCTTAGTTTTTAATTTTTTAATCCAAAGAGCCCCAAAAGCTAAAACTAAAGCCACGACTCCGAAAATTGCATTTTGATCTTGACTACGATCCACTACACAAAACAATGCCACACAAATTTTTGATCACTACAAAAAAGGTGCAAGATTTTCATAAGATCACATATATGAATAAAGCTACCATGACTAAAGTACATACATACATATATGAAAATTGATATCTAATACACTAATAGCTCATGAAAATATCTAATATTCATTTATAATTAATTAAAATACACCCTTTTTTATATGGCCTGTAATCACCAATTTCTGCCTGGCTCGTTATTAGAACCAAGGCCCATCAGATAAATAAAGTCCAAACAAAAAATAAACTAATAAAACAAAAGCCGTTAAGAATAATAAAAGAAATCCAATGAATCCAACAGTTCATTAATAAAGTCCAAAGTCCCTTGCAAAAACAGAGTCCAACTACAGAGACCAAATATGGGCCCAAATTTAATACAAACCAACAACCCAAACAATCCAAATTAAACCAGTCCCTAACCCAATTTTACAGTGGCCCAACAGCCCACGAGACCTTAAAATTTTTAGAACCCTAGCCCCTAGTTGCCCCAGCCGCCAGCACCACCGGCCCTTGGCCTCCCCGCAGACACCACGCACGCCATTTCAGCTCTGCATGCTTCCCCATAAGCGCGTCTACTCATTTCCCGAGCCACGCGCGTCTCCCTTCTCCACGCCTCATGCGCCTCGGCCCCCGACTCCACCAGCCCATCATGCCTCGGTCACCACTAGCTTCGCCCATCACCTGCAAACAACACCAAAAACAAGAACGGAGACAACAAAAGCAGAGAAATATGGGAGAAATAGTTTGAATAATAAAAAAGAATATCATATTTGGCTATAAGGCCATTAAAGATTGATGTAATGGGGGTTCACTCGCAAGCGGTAAAAAAAAAATAGAAGAAAATAAAAAAAAAGATTTCAGGAGAAAATAAGATCTTGTAAAATCAAATAGAAGAAAAAACCGAAGAAAATCTTGTACTGGAGGTCTTCTAGAGACACTGAAAAATCTTTATCAGCATCAGAAATACGAAAAGAGAAGTCAAAGGTTGATTTTTTATTTCGATTCTTCACTTATTGCCCTTATTCTTTATCTTCGTTATGCATGCTCTTTGTTTCTGTAAGTTTCATAAGCAAAAAAAGCAGTAGTAACGAAAGGCAGAAAACGAACTCTCGCCTTCTAAAACGCCGTCGAAATCGGGGTTAAGAGGAAATCTTAAAGGCTGAAAGATCGTTCGTCAAGGCTCGAGTACGTTAGTCGGTGTCCACAGGAGGTAGATCGGTGCTGGAAAGGGGAGAAATCCGATTTGGCCTCTGAAGCGGCTGAGAGCGAAACGAACACGGGGTCGAACCCCCCTCTCCACGCACCGTTGGCCGTTGGTTATGAGCGTGGCGCGTCAATCGGCCTGTGAAATTCAATCGACGGACGTGAGGAGGGGAGCCCGATCGTTGCGATTAAAAGAGAGGAAGAAAAAGATGGTGGCTGCTTTTTTAGAAATTCTAGGGTTAAGAAACCTGACTTTTTGCTGCAGATAATGATGGTTTTATAACCATTAAACAAAACGGCGCTGTTTGCTTTCAAAACTAACTGCGCAGATCTCTTCAATGGGATATTTACGCAATAACCCCCTCTCCCTTTTCGTCGCCCTGATTTCAGCCCGGTTTAGCATTTTGTTATTTTTAAAATCAGACCCTATAATTTCTATTTCATTTTAATCCGATCCCTGCCCCTTTTTTCACTCGGTCTATTTGCCATCTTGGTCCTCACTTTTTATTCTGAGTCCCATTTGTTTTTTAACCTGTTTTAAAGAGATTGTTCGTTTATCTTTCTTCCAAGTTTTATTATTATTATTATTATTATTATTATTATTAGTATGTGTCTTAAGTTTTCATGTACTCTTTTTTTACTTTTTATATATATTATTTATTTTAAGATTTTCATATACATTATTCCTTTCAAAATCTTCCCTATATTGTTTATTACAATTGATTTATTAGTCATTTTAAGTTTCTTTCACGTTATTTTTTTTTTTTGTACTTTATATGTAGATATATATGTATTATGTATATATATGGACCATCTTGTTTGAAGTTTTTTTACACATCACCTTTAAAAATCATTTCGTATATCATCGATTTTAAAACCTTTTACATTATTTATTTTTAAACTAATTTATCATCGTTTCAAAGTGCATGTGTTTTGTAATTTATTCGTCTTTGATTATTGATGTTTTAAGTTGTTTAAATAACGTAAGCTATGTGATTACTGTTCTTGCATGCATTATAATCTGCTTATTCGTATTTTCATATTATTTGTTCATATTATTGTTCCATTATCGTCATTGTTACTCATGCGTGTATACTTTAGATTAGAGATTCCCGCGTTGGGTGCTGTATGTATTATATTATTGTTACTCCCAATTTCATGTTACATAATCATTATTCGGCGAGCATGACCCTATTCACGTTTTGAATAATGTTTCTTTAAAACATAATCTAAAATTTCTATCAATTTCATCCAAAAACCAAAATTTTCAAAATAAGGCAATATTCGATATTCAAAAATTCGAGAGATCGTACCCTATGTGTTGGGTTTCGGTTCTTTCGTTTGGCTAAATATTTGAATAGCCTGTTGATATTTTTTTTTCAAAGCATGAGTCTCGGGAATTAGGTGATGATCTTGAATTCGAAGATTAAAATCGTTGTGTCCTATGTACTGGATGTGATATTTTATTCTCTCGGAACGAGAAAATCATAATATTCAATTCGAGAAAATTCAGATATTTTTAAAAGAGATTAAATTTTTAGATTCTTTTCAAAATTTTCAACTTTCGACATTGGGACATTAATTAATCAATTTGGTACCAATTTTGGGCGCGCCGAGGGCGCTAATCCTTCCTCGCACGTAACCGACTCCCGAACCCGTTTTCTCAAATTTCGTAGATCAAGGCCGTTGTTTTAGTAAACTAAAATGTTTTATTTAAACAGGGTGATCCGATCACACCCCAATAAAGGTCGGTGGCGACTCCCTATTTTTTAAAGGTCGATTCCCGTTTTGTTAAAAAATAGTTACGACAGCTTGGCGACTCCACTGGGGACCTGAGAGTCAGGCCATAAATTGATTGATTTTTGTCCCTTTGTCGAAAATTTGGAAAATTGTTTTGAAAAATCGTGTTTTTCTTTGATGCATTTGCTTGTGCTACAGCGTCGAGTCTCGTGAAATACTTTTGCATTGCATTGCAGGACTATTGCGGTTACACCCTTAAGTGGGAGTGAGAAGCTACTCTTTCGTGAGGTTTTTACCTCCGTGCAAGATAGTGGATCACTTTCGGGATATATCCGTACCTATGTCTTCGTGAGATTTTTATCTCCGTGCAGCCATAGGGAAATGTATTCCCCTGAACTGAACTCGGTCTATATGAGCCTATAATGGGTGAAGATCGAGGAATCTGCTGGTTCAGGTACCCTTGCTTTAGAACCGAACCACATATAAAGAGACCTAAGAGCCCGTTGTGGGTAGAGCCGTGTAAATCCTAGTTGCTACCTTAAATAGGAGTTTTGATTATTTCCTGTTTATTTTAAGTTCTTTTTGTACCTGATACTAACCTGTTGTGTTTTGCTTTCATCGCATGTCATTTCACCATAAAAAGGGTGTTGATCCACATTCGGTTACTAGATAGAAAAGCTTAACATGGAAAAGGGGTTTCTCGATAGAGTGGAGGATAATGCGGCCGTCTAGGTATGGTCCGAGAGGGCACAGCAAGAAAAAGGAGATAGTCTGGCAGTGGGGTATGAATCAGAGTTATGGGATTTCACCCGTATTAGTGCGGCTCAAAATGACCTGCGAGAATTGAAGGAAATATGGAACTCGTGGAGGAATGAGGACAAACAACTGTTCCACTATAATTACGGTGATTTGCACTATCTGCTGGATATCAAGGTAGAGGAGTACCTACTCCGAGCTATTACCCAGTTTTGGAACCCGCCTACAGTTGCTTCACTTTCGGAGAGGTGGATTTGGTCCCTACCATAGAGGAGTACACCGCTTTGCTTCGATGCCCGAGAATTCAAATTGATAAGGCGTATTCAAGGTTTGCAAATGTACCAGCGTTCTCAAAGAGGCTAATGAACATTACAGGAATGAGCGAGCAATGGATTACGGCCCGGATCAAGCAAAAGGGAGATTGTAAGTGCATTCCTTGGAAACACTTGAGGGATTTGATCTTGGCGCATCCGGATAAGAAGAAGAGGGTCGACGTCTTCGATCTAAGCATCTACGGTTTGGTCATCTTTCCCAAGGCGTTAGGGCATATAGAAGATGCGGTTTCAGACCTATTTGATAAACTTGATAAGGGAGTCACGCCTGTCCCCGCAATTTTAGTCAAAACCTTCAGGTCATTGAACGCTTGCCGAAGGACGGGTGAAGGGAGATTCGTGGGTTGTGCACAGTTGTTGTTATCTTGGTTTCATTGCCATTTCTGGAAGAGAGAAAAGGTCTCATGCAAAGTCTTTTTTGAGAATTACTCTTCTCTAGAGGAATTAGCGAGTACACCAAGGCGGGACGATCTATCTGGAGAGAAATGGATGGCGATTCTCCAAAATCTGCAAGTCAAGAATGTAGAATGGAAGGCTCCATGGATGATCACTGACGAGATCTTGTATCGGTGTGGAAGGTTCGACTAGGTTCCTTTACTCGGAATATGGGGAGCTGTGGGGTATACCCCGTTACTAGTGATGAGGCAGTATCGATCAAGGCAGTTCATACCGGCAACACATGGATTAGCCCAATGTGAATTTTCATACAAGGATGACAACTATAAGAAGAGAGTTCGCGAGATATCAGATGTATGGACCCAAACCCGAAAAATGAAGAAACTCGCCATGGGGCCAATAACGACCCCCGAGTATGACCGATGGCGGGGCAAAAGAATCAACGACAATGTCCCAAGGCCAAGCCAAGAAAGTGCTCGACTAATAGAAGAGCAGCTGCAAGTAATCCCATCTGAATTAGAAATTATCAAGCAAGATTTCGAGATGAAGAGCCGGGAATTGGGTAAAAGAATAGAGTAACTAGAAGAGGAAAAGATGCAGTTGGGGTTAGATGTCGACGTCCACAAGTTCGAGGCTGAGAAATTGAAAAAAAGGAAAGAATAAAGCCGAAGAGGATTTGGATAGCTTAAAAACAGACTATAAGAAGCTACGCATGTCCATCAGAACTGCTGGTTTGGGCAAAACGTCAGAGCAATGGCGACAGGAAGTTAAAGAAGAAAAGTCCAGAGCCGATCAGTGGGAGAGGAAATTTCAGGATACTCAAGTAGAGAGGATGCTTTGAAAAAGAACCTGTTAGAAAGCCAAAGCGAAAAAGAGAGGTTGCGCGCCCAAGTAGCAGAATTAGAAAAATCGCTGCGTCTGCACCGTAGTCATAACTCAGTAGTCGAATTAAGAGCCAGTCAGAACAAGATCGAGGAGATGAGAGGAAGGATAGGGGAGCTCGAGACTGCATTACAAGATAGCAAAAACCGAGTTGGGCTCCTTGAAGCAAACAATGAACATTGGAAAGAGCAGCTCCACCATTCCCAAGGACAGATCAGAAACAGAGACTATGTAATGGGCGAAGCTGTGGTTCAAATCCAAGAGGTGGCCGATCATTTGCAAGCCTTGGCGGTTCGGGCTGATGCGTTAAGCCTGATGTACGAGTCAAGATCGGAACGAGGCCAAAGTCTAGCTTGGCTTCTTAGGAAAGTTAAGGATTTAGGCATTAGGGCAAAGTCGTATATGTAATCGTCCGCTCTATGAAAGGAAATTTGTTTCCCAGTAAAGTTTATCTAATGGAATTGAATTAAATCAACACCTTTTTGCATTCATACCATGCATTTGCATTACATTGCATACATTAAACATCGCATCGCCATAATCATTTACTAAAGTCGAAATCGTATAATCCGCAGTTACGTCACTGCGAATCTGGAATCGCATCATCCCTATAGGACACGTCTAAGAACTAGAGCTATGGACGCCGAACTCAATGAGAGGATCGAAAGAATGGAAATAATCCAGCAAGAACTGTTAGCCAGGTCGTAGCAAGAAGCAAGGGACCTGATGATGAGATCCCGCGAGGAATCACTAGAGCATAAGGATCAAATGGCAAAAATGATGGAGATGTTGACGGCTCTGGCCAAAGGGAAAGGAATCACACAGAGTCCTGATATTACAGAACCCCATTCGAGAGTTAATCAAGATCCACTCTATCCCCCAGGATTCACGCCACCCCATGCTCATGCAACGCAAAGAGGATATCCTCAAGGGAACCCAGTAGGCCTAGAACAACGACCCATCCCACCTACCCATCTGGGGCAAGGTGTATACGTATCAAACTCCAGAGATAATTCTGCTAATCCGATTGTTCGGATTTGGATGATCCAAAGAGAAATAGCTAGGCTAAAGAGGGACGATCATGATCTTTGAGGAAAAGTATAGGATATTGGAAGAAAGACTCAAGGTGGTGGGAAGGTACCGAGTCTTCTCTCGCACTAGACGCCAAAGAGCTCGACCGTGCCCGATCCGTTCTCGCCTCCAAAGTTTAAAACACTAGATTTGAAAAGTATGAGGAACGAGATGTCCAAGGCACATCTTATCATATTCGTCGAAAGATGGTGGACACTGAACGAGGACAAGTCGTTAATACATCTTTGTTTCGTGAAAGCTTGATCGGATCAGCCCTCCGGTGGTATGATCAACTTAGCACAGAAAGGATCCGGTCATGGAAGGACCTAGCAACTGTGTTCTGTGAACAATATAAGCACGTTTCTGATGTGGCTCCCGATCGGTTGACGCTACAAATGTTGGAAAAGAAGCCAACGGAGACCTTCAGACAATACGCTCAGAGATGGAGGGACCTCTCAGTCCAAGTCGAGCCCCCACTAACTAAAAGTGAGGTAACGGTCCTCTTTATCAATACCTTGAAGGCGCCATTCTACGAAAAACTGGTGGGAAATGCCACAAAAGACTTCACCGACATCGTAATATCTGGCGAACTCATCAAAAATGGCATCAAGAGCGGAAGGATGGAAGGTCCTGAAAGTTCGAAAAGGCCAACACCTGTAAAGAAAAAAGATCCTGAAACCCATATGGTGGGAACCGGGAGCCACTACACTCCTAATCCATATTCAACCCAACCACGACCTCAGTTTCGCCCACCGCCAAACTTCTATTTTCCTTCACAAAATCCTTACTATTAAACACCTCCCCTTTACCCCGTCTATGCCGCTGATAACCAAAGACCATTCACTATATTCCCGCCAAATACCACACCTGCCCAAAGTCAACCCAAAAGCGAACCAAGACCAACAAAACCCAATCCTGAAAGACTTCAGTTCACCCCTATCCCTGTGACATATGGAGAGTTATGCCCGAAATTACTAGAAAAACAACTGATATCCCCATACTACATGGCACCCTTGAAACCTCCATACCCAAAATAGTGTGATCCTAATACCCGTTGTATGTACCATGCTGGAAACCAAGGGCATTCTACGAAAAATTGTCTAGCATTCAAGAAAAGGGTTCAAGGTCTTATTGACGCGGGCATTTTACGATTTGATGGTATTAGTAATATGGCAGGAAATCCACTCCCCAGCCATGCCGAAGGGAATGTGAGTGCGGTGACATTGCAAGACCGACAGCGAGCCAAAAGCTGTGTCTCTGAGATAAAGACACCTCTAAGCAAAGTATGGGAAATAATGACCGAGAAAGGCCTGTTCGAGAAAAGTTCCAAGAAGGAAAGAGAGGGTCAGAATTATTGTGTCTTCCATGGCATAGAAGGGCACAACATCCAGTTTTGTGGGAAGTTCAAAGAGTTACTTCAGAACATGATGAACAGCAAGGAGGTCCAAATCTTTGATAAAACAGATGAGGCCGAGGAAAAAGAAGTATGCGCCTCCGATGATCAACCACCAGCCATCCCTTATAGCATCGATCGGCCTCTGGTGATATATTTTGAGGTCAAGAAGAAGGAGGCCGAACCAAAGATGATAATCAAAGTACCGGCTCCTTTCCCTTACAAGGATGACAAAGCAGTACCATGGAAATACGGTGTCAACATCATCACACCCGAAGCTACAACTGGAAACGTCAGCGAGGTGGGGTATTTTACCCGTAGTGGGAGGTGCTATTCCCCTGATATGGTTGAGACAAAGAAGAAAGCCGATGGCACGAGTCAGAAAGGGAAGGCACCAATATACGAGGCTGAGGGTGGGGTTGAAATACAATCTGAACAAGAAGCCAAGAGGTCCATGAATGAGGATGAAGCGCAGGAATTCTTAAAGTTTATTAAGCACAGCGAATATAATATCGTGGAGCAACTAAACAAACAACCGGCAAGAATCTCAGTATTATCTCTGTTGCTGAACTCAAAGCCACATCGAAATGCTTTACTGAAAGTGTTAAATCAAGCATATGTGCCAAGCGATGTACCCGTTGAGAAACTTGACAGGTGGGTGAACCATTTAAATGCAGATAATTTCATCTCCTTCAGTGATGATGAAATACCGCCAAACGGTAGGGGCTCTGTTAAAGCATTGCACATTACAACCGGTTGCAAAGGCTATATAATACCGCATGTGCTTATTGACAACGGTTCGGCGCTCAATGTCATGCCGTTAGCTACACTGTCCAGGATGCCAGTCGACATGTCTTACCTGAGACCTTGTCATTCCGCGGTAAGGGCATTTGATGGAACACGGCGGGAAGTCATGGGAAAGATCGAGATTCCTCTGGAGGTGCACCCGTGCACATATAATGTCGAGTTCCAGGTCATAGACATTGCATCTTCATATAATTGCCTCTTAGGAAGGCCTTGGATCCATTCCGCTGGTGCAATCCCTTCATCTCTCCATCAGAAAATAAAATTTATTATGGATAACGCTTGATCACGATCGCTGGTGAGGAAGACATCGTCGCATCACTCTCTTCCGATGCACCCTACATCGAGGAAAACAAAGATGCGCCAGAATGCTCCTTTCATTCCTTTGAATTCATCAACGCAACATTTGTCGTCAAAGGAGACAGGGCCCCCACACCCAAACTGTCAAGAAACACCAAGATGGGAATCAAGTTGACTGTAGGAAAAGGCGCCCGGGCAGGGAAATGTTTAGGAAGACACCAACAAGGGATAGCTAGAGCTCTAAACCCGATACGCCACAAGGCTCAATACGGCTTAGGGTTCAAACCTGACGGATAGCAAAGAAGGAAACAGTTGCAGAAAGATCAGAGGAAGAGGTTTGCAAGAGCCTCAGGTTAGGAAGTAGAATGGGAGCCCATGACATACCCACCATTGTCGGAAACTTTTACGTTCGCAGGATTAGTGTACCCAGAGAGAGATGATTCACGTAACGCCCTGTTATTGGTTGAAAGGGATTTCCGGAACTTCAACATAAACATCATTGACAAAGCGGGTGATACGATGGAAAGCATATAAAAAATACGCCCTGGTCCTCCTGGATTTGTTTTGAACAATTGGACCGCTGAGGACCTCCTTGTAGTTTCTAAGGCCCTTCAAAGTAATCCTCAATGACAACTTCCTGTATACCCCTAAGTTGTAGGGAAATCTGTTATAAGAGTTTGTGTTGGCTGTTTAGCATTTAAATGAACGATCAATGAAGATGCATTTTGTCACTGTCTCTCATTCTCATTGGCCTCATATTTATTCCCTCTTCTCATAGCCTATCTTTATATATATTTCATGTCATGCCATAGAATCATCATTTGTAGGTTCCAGTACCTCGATGTTCCTCTATAGTTTTTTTTCCATTTACCTTTCAGGTGCTCAGATATCGACGACATGAACAACCCCGTTACTGACCCTAAAATCGATTTTGAGCAAGCAGTTTGTTTAGGAGAATCCGAAGCTGACGAGAATGCTGAAGATTATGTCTCCACCCCTAACTTGCTAAGGATGATAGAACAGGAAGATAAACAGATACTCCCCCACCAAGAACCTGTTGAGACGGTGAACCTGGGAAACGAAGAAAAGAGACAAGAAGTGAAAATTAGGACCTCCATCTCAGAGTACACCAAACATAAATTGATCACCCTGCTTCACGAATACAAAGATGTATTTGCATGGTCGTATCAGGACATGCCAGGATTGAGCGAAGATGTAATGGTCCATAGGCTCCCACTGAAGCCAGAATGCAAGACTATCCAGCAGAAGCTAAGACGAATGAGAGCCGAAATGCTCTTAAAGATAAAAGAAGAAGTCAAAAAACAATTCGATGCCGGCTTCTTACAAGTCTCTAAATATCCGGAATGGATAGCTAATATAGTCCCAGTACCAAAGAAAGATGGCAAGGTGCGAATGTGTGTGGACTATCGCGATTTGAATCGAGCAAGCCCCAAGGATAACTTTCCCTTGCCGCACATCGATACATTGGTGGATAACACGGTAAAACATTCACTATTTTCTTTCATGGATAGATTTTCGGGTTATAACCAAATAAAGATGGCCCCTGAGGACATGGAAAAAACTACATTCGTGACGATGTGGGGAACCTTCTGCTACAAGGTGATGCCATTCGGCTTAAAAAAATGCTGGGGCAACGTATCAGAGGGCGATAGTGATGCTGTTCCATGACATGATGCACAAAGAGATAGAAGTCTATGTCGACGATATGATTGCTAAGTCTCGAGGGGAAAGAGAGCATGTTGGAAACCTCTGCAAATTGTTCGAAAGACTGAGAAAATTCCAGCTGAAGCTTAATCCAGCTAAGTGCACATTTGGGGCAACCTCAGGGAAGTTACTGGGCTTCATCGTCAGCGAGAGAGGTATCGAAGTTGATCCAGACAAGATAAAGGCTATACAAGAATTACCACCTCCACGGACACAAAAGGAAGTCAGAGGGTTTCTAGAAAGATTAAACTACATCGCTCGGTTTATTGCTCAGCTTACCAACCAATGCGACCCAATTTTTCGACTCCTGCGAAAACACAATCCTGGGGAATGGAACGAAGAATGCCAAGCTGCTTTCGACAAGATAAAACAATATTTGTCTAACCCCCCGGTGCTAGTACCGCCAGCTCCCGGGAGACCGCTAATATTGTACCTGACTGTGTTCGAAAATTAAATGGGTTGTGTACTGGGGCAACATGATGAGTCGGGAAGAAGAGAGAAGGCGATCTATTACCTCAGCAAGAAGTTCACAGAGTATGAAGCAAAATATCCGTCAATCGAAAAATTCTATTGTGCTCTGGTCTGGGCAGCTCGAAGGCTCAGACAATATATGTTGTATCATACGACGTGGCTAATCTCAAAGCTAGACCCAATAAAGTACATGATGGAATCACCTGCACTCTTAGGAAGAATGGCACGATGGCAGATCTTGCTATCAGAGTACGAGATCATTTATGTGAGCCAGAAGTCGATAAAAGGGAGCGCGATAGCTGACTTCCTAGCAGCCCGAACTACAGAAGAATACGAGCCATTAAGATTTGACTTCCCGGATGAAGACTTGATGTGCGTCACAGAAACAGAATGTGAATCGTCAAAACAGGAGTCATGGAAGATGAGCTTTGATGGGGCATCAAATGCATTGGGGCATGGGATTGGAGCAGTCTTAGTGTCACCTGAAGGGAATCACTATCCATTCACTGCCAGATTAAATTTCTTCTGCACCAATAACATAGCGGAATACGAGGCTTGCATCATGGGACTTCGCGCAGCTATCGAACGAGATATCAAAATCTTGATGGTATCCGGGGATTCGGCATTGGTGATTTACCAAATTCGTGGAGATTGGGAAGTAAGAGTGTAACAGACCAATATTGACCCTAATCGGAACGGTGGTTTCGGGACCACGAATCTGAGCCCGAGAAATATTTTAATATTTTATTCTGTGTTCATTATAGGTGAATTAAAATGTGTGAAAGTTTCATAGAAAAATTTTATTGTTTAAGTGCTTAATTTGATAAAAAGGATTTAATCGAGAAAAGCGTAAGAGTTGCATGCTAAAAAGAAAGGTACTAAATTGATTGTGGCTTTTTAAGTGGATGTACTAAAAGGGCAATTAGCCCATATACAACAAGGAGAAACGGCAATGGGCCTTTCTAATTTCAAATTATATGTTAGTTAATTTATTATAAAGTTATATTAGTGTATTAAGAAAATATGTTAATATATGTGTGAAATACAACATTAAATAATAAAAACAAGTGGGAAGAAAGAGAACATTACCTTGTTCATCTTCTTGGCCGAATATTGGAGGAAGAAAACTCCATTGTTGAAGCTTGAAGTTTCGGCAACTTGGAGCTTGATTTGGGGTAGGTATTTTGCTTAGTTTTTGATAATTTTTACATTTTTGGAATGGTTGCTTCGAATGCTATACAACCCATGTGGAAATTTTTGAGATTTTGGCACATTGAAATTCGGCTATGGTTGTAAATGCATGGCATGAAATGTTTGATAGTAGATTTCAATTAGTATGTGTTAGACCATCATCTTTAGAGTTAGAAGTTTTGATGGAATTGGATGTTAGGGATTTATTTGAAAAAAAATAAAATTCTTGAAGGACTAAAACATGAAATAAATGAAATGCATGGACACATATGGCTATGGGGACCATTCGGCCTAGCTATAGTATTGAGAAATTTTGTATATTTTGTGTTTAGTGTAAATAGGACCAAATTGTAAAAAGGGGAAATATTAGGGGCAAAATGGTAAATTGCCCATTTGTGTGTTTTGGGACTAAATTGAAGTGAAATGAAATGAAATGAGCTAAACATTAATATGTTTTAGATCAAGAGCAAAGAAAAACGGAATTAGATCGGGGAAAGACGAAGGTTCTCGAATAATGATTCAGCACGGACTATCGACAACCGAGGTAAGTCCTTTAGCTAAAATATGTCAACGATTTAATTATGACTATATTAAATAGTATGAATTGCTGAATTTTTGTACCTATTTATATTATGGCGAATGTATAGAGGTATACTAGATTGAAGATTAAAATTGGTTATGTGAAATGAATTGTTGGATTGCAAAATGATATAGTGATTTTATTGGTTTAATGTAAACGAGCCCAATTGAATTGGACATATGTATATAGTAGTTATGACGAGTGTGTTGGGAATGTTTGACTACATTGATATTTACATATCGGGCTTTTATGCCTAGTGAGCTTTATGCAAAGTGTTACTTATCGGGCTTTACGCCTAAAGAGCTTTGTGCTGGCAGTGTTACTTATCGGGCTTTTATGCCTAGCAGCTTGATGCGGTGATGCGTTCACAAAAGAGAAACCGAACTCTTGGTCAAGGCAAATTAAAGTTAAATTATTGTGTTAGTGACGGTAAGCATGTAAGGTAGGAATTTATTTCTTACTTATTTTAGAATAAAGTACACAAGCAATTCGATTACTTATTACAAATTGTATGTGTTATAAATGAAATTTATATATATATATGTGGTTATAGTATGTGTTCTCGATTTTTATTAATAAATGATATGAATATTGTGACTTTGGTCTTGAATATGTGGATACAAGACTAGGTATATTCGGCCACATGGATGGTTGTGTATTTGATGCTATATTACAATAATTGAAAGCTTGAAAGTAAACGTGAGTACAAAGCGCAAGTTGGACTATTGCATTTTTTATGTTTATTATTTGAATGTTATATTATTATGAATTGGGGATTTACTAAACTCGTAAGCTTATTTGTGTGAAATGTTCTCCTTTGTTTTATAGATTTTGGTTACGTTACGGGCTCGAGAAGGATCTTCAAGAAAGTCAACCACACTATCGTCTTCTTTTGGTATTTTAAATTTTGGCTATGATTTAGAAGGCATGTATAGGCTAGATGAAGTTTTTGAAACATACGATGTTTGATCTTGTACATGAATATAGCCATGCGAAAATGGCTATTTCCTTTGGTTATGTATCGTTTCTATGTTTGAATTTTATAACTTGCTCGTTTGTAATTGGATGTTTTAAATTTGATCATGGCCTAAATTACATATGGGATTTGTTTTTGGTATATATATATGTATGTATGGTTAAGGTATAGAGTTTAAATAAAATTGAGTAAGGAGGTTATAAACTAGTTAATCATATTTTTTTATGAAATAGTTTTTAGTTAGCAGCAGTGATGTGATTTTGAAAAATTACCAAAAATAGGATAAATTGAATTAGAAAGTGAATAGATATAGGATTAAAGCTTATTGTGTCTATTTTGATATGAAAGAAACAGAGTAGGCAAAGGAATTTCATATTATGAGATATTTAAATTTTAGTGAGACTTGTTCTGAATGAATTTGTGATTTCCTGTTCTGTCTTGGATAAATTGTTAAAAATTGTACAAAAATAATCATGGAGCATAGTTTATATGCTTAGAATCCTTAATGAGTCTATTTTTGATTGGAATAAACAAGAACATTATTGAAATTTTGTACAATTAGATAACTGAGTGTTTGTAGAGATAGGTTAGAATCATCAAATAGTGAAATAGGGGTAACTTTGATGAATAAACTGTATTAATTGGCCACATGAAAAATTCTGGAAAAAGTATGGTAAAAATTTATATGAGTCTAGTTTCAAGGAAAATTTACGGATCTAAATTTCGAGTTTTGTAACTCAAGTTATGGTCAATTTAGTCAGCATGATGCAGTTGGATAGCTTTAAATTTTTATGCTCCGAATTAGTAGTCAAGTCTAGTAATGCCACATACTCGACTCCGGCAAAGGTTTCGGGTAAGGGGTGTTTCAAAGAGACTCGAAGCTGGTCAAATATCACGATCTTGTTGTGGATTTGGTCAAAGAATTCCAGGAAGTGACCTTTAATTACTTCCCACGAGAAGAAAACCAATTGGCTGATACTCTGGCCACTTTGGCTTCGATGTTCAAAGCAAACCGAGAAGCGGAAATAATGCCTCTCCAGATGAGCATATACGAAGCCTCGACGCATTGTTTTAGCATTGAAAAAGAAACGGGTGGACTGCCGTGGTTCCATGATGTCCTGGAATATGTCAAGAACCAAAGATATCCCGAGCAAGCAAATGAGAATGACAAAAGAACAATCAGAAGAATGGCAGCGGGATTTGTTCTTGATGGAGACATCCTATATAAAAGAGGAAAAGATCAAGTGCTTCTGAGGTGCGTGGATGATATTAAAGCCAGAAAGGTACTTGAAGAGGTCCATGAAGGAATTTGTAGAACGCATGCTAACGGTTTCACTATGGCTAGGAAAATCATGAGACTCAGTTATTACTGGTCGACGATGGAAAGCGACTGCATCAGTTATACACGAAAGTGTCACAAATGTCAAATTTACGGTGATAAAATTTATGCAGCACCTTCGTCCCTTCATGTTATGACTTCTCCATGGCCTTTTTCCATGTGAGGCATGGATGTTATAGGACCAATTTCCCCAAAAGCTTCTAATGGACATCGATTCATTTTTGTGGTCATAGACTATTTCATGAAATGGGTAGAAGCCGCTTCGTTTGCTAATGTGACAAAGGCTACAGTTTGCAAGTTCTTAAAAAAGGAGATCATATGTCGATATGGTTTGCCTGATAAAATCATCTCAGATAATGCCTTGAATCTGAACAACAAGATGATGAAGGAAGTATGCGAACAATTTCAAATAAAGCATCATAATTCCTCACCCTATCGCCCAAAGATGAATGGAGCAGTAGAAGCTGCCAACAAAAACATTAAGAGGATTATTGGAAAGATGACCGAGACATATAAAGACTGGCACGGGAAGCTCCCGTTTGCCCTTTATGCATATCGCACATGTGTGCGGACCTCCATAGGGGCAACTCCTTTCTCCCTAGTCTATGGGATGGAAGCTGTGCTACCTGTTGAGGTCGAGATCCCCTCTTTGCGAGTCTTAATGGAGTCAAAACTAGAAGAATCAGAATGGGTGCAAGCTCGATATGACCAACTAAACTTGATCGAAGAAAAACGCTTGAAAGCAATCTGTCATGGACAGATGTACCAGAAGAGAATGATCACGGCCCATGACAAGAAGGTACGACCAAGGGAATTTCACGAAGGAGAGCTCGTGCTGAGAAAGATTCTCCCAATACAAAAAGACTTCCGAGGAAAATGGGCACCGAATTGGGAAGAGCCATATGTTGTAAAGAAGGCCTTCTCGGGTGGAGCTTTGATTCTCACCGAGATGGATGGTAAAGAGGTCCCAAATCCAGTGAACTCTGACGCCGTGAAGAAGTACTATGCCTGAAAAAAAAAGGGGGGGAAGATCAAGATGAAAACCTGAAAAGGCGTCTTGAAAAAAAAAAGAAAAAAAAAGAGAGAAGAAGAAGAAGAAAAATCAGGATGAAAACCCGAAAAGGGCGCATTGATAAACAAAACTGGGATGAAAACCTGAAAATGCGTCCTAATGAAGAGATTCGGACATAAACGGCAAGATTCGAATAGGAAGTCAAATGGCGAGATTATAATATTTGAAGCAGACTCAGAAGCTCAGAATTTTCTGTACAAAAAGCTTCACTCGAAAAAGATTCAGGATGAAGGAACATGGAGAAGTTCACGCGTTGGATATCTAGAGCATTCGTGACCATCGAACCTGCTTTCCTTTTTATAATGTTTTCCTTGTCAAATCATTCTTTGTCAATTTTCTTTGCTTGATCACTTTGAAATAAATACAAACGTAAGGTATTTCTTTCGTACCCACTTGGCCATTCTCATGCATCTCGTGTTTGGTTCATTTAAATGGTAAATAGTGAAATTACATACTCTAAACAAAAGGAACATTGAGCATTGCCTGGATGAGAACCTGGTAAGTACAAGAGCCTCAAAGCAAGGACAAAAGTTCAACAAGGGGGCAAAATGGGTGATATATGAGAAGTGCAGACTATTCGTAAAACTTGAGGACGAGAACAAAACCTGAAAGAAAAGTCAAGAATCGAAGCAATGAATACAATTCATCATGAAAGTCATAACGAGAGATACATGACAAACAAGCCCAGAGCGCATGGCATAATCACGTAGGCATAAGAGCATTTAAGACAAACACATGCATATCATGATAACATCACGCATAACACATACAGGTACACCAATAAAGCAAGAAATTCTGATGATAGTTGTACCAAATCGAGGAAAAAGAAAACATCCGAGTCCTACCAAATGATATGTTTTGAAATTCCAATTACAAAAATCAACTCATAATACGAGAGGTGAGTTGGGCCTCGGGGCACGCCGAGGTATCTAATTTCTGTCTTTAAATTTCTGTCTTAAAAATCAACTCATAATACGAGAGGTGAGTTGGGCCTCGGGACACGCCGAGGTATTTAATTTCTATCTTTCAATTTCTGTTTAAAAATCAACTCATAATACGAGAGGTGAGTTGGGTCTCGGGGCACGCCGAGGTATCTAATTTCTGTCTTTAAATTTCTGTCTTAAAAATCAACTCATAATACGAGAGGTGAGTTGGGCCTCGGGACACGCCGAGGTATTTAATTTCTGTCTTTCAATTTCTGTTCAAAAATCAACTCATAATACGAGAGGTGAGTTGGGCCTCGGGACAGGCCGAGGTATTTAATTTCTGCCTTTAAATTTCTGTTCAAAAATCAACTCATAATACGAGAGGTGAGTTGGGCCTCGGGACACACCGAGGTATTTAATTCTGTCTTTCAATTTACTGCTCAAAAATCAACTCATAATCTGAGAGGTGAGTTGAGCCTCAGACACACCGAGGTATTTAATTTACGCCTTTAAATTTTCGTTTCAAAAATCAACTCATAATACATGAGGTGAGTTGAGCCTCGGGGCACGCCGAGGTATTTAATTTCTACCTTTAAATTTCTGTTCAAAAAAATCAACTCATAATACGAGAGGTGAGTTGGGCCTCGGGACACGCCAAGGTATTTAAATTCTGTCTTTAAATTTCTGTTCAAAAATCAACTCATAATACGAGAGGTGAGTTGGGCCTCGGGACACGCCGAGGTATTTAATTTCTGTCTTTCAATTTCTGTGTAAAAATCAACTCATAATACGAGAGGTGAGTTGGGCCTCGGGGCACGCCGAGGTATCTAATTTCTGTCTTTAAATTTCTGTCTTAAAAATCAACTCATAATACGAGAGGTGAGTTGGGCCTCGGGACACGCCGAGGTATTTAATTTCTGTCTTTCAATTTCTGTTCAAAAATCAACTCATAATACGAGAGGTGAGTTGAGCCTCGGGACACGCCGAGGTATTTAATTTCTGCCTTTAAATTTCTGTTCAAAAATCGACTCATAATACGAGAGGTGAGTTGGGCCTCAGGACACGCTGAGGTATTTAATTTCTGTCTTTCAATTTCTGTTCAAAAATCAACTCATAATACGAGAGGTGAGTTGGGCCTCAGGACACGCTGAGGTATTTAATTTCTGTCTTTCAATTTCTATTCAAAAATCAACTCATAATACGAGAGGTGAGTTGAGCCTCGGGACACGCCGAGGTATTTAATTTTTGCCTTTAAATATCTGTTCAAAAATCAACTCATAATACGTGAGGTGAGTTGAGCCTCGGGGCACGCCGAGGTATTTAATTTCTGTCTTTAAATTTCTGTTCAAAAAAATCAACTCATAATACGAGAGGTGAGTTGGGCCTCGGGACACGTCGAGGTATTTAAATTCTGTCTTTAAATTTCTGTTCAAAAATCAACTCATAATACGTGAGGTGAGTTGAGCCTCGGGGCACGCCGAGGTATTTAATTTCTGTCTTTAAATTTCTGTTCAAAAAAATCAACTCATAATACGAGAGGTGAGTTGGGCCTCGGGACACGCCGAGGTATTTAAATTTTGTCTTTAAATTTCTGTTCAAAAATCAACTCATAATACGAGAGGTGAGTTGGGCCTCGGGACATGCCAAGGTATTTAATTTCTGTCTTTCAATTTCTGTTCAAAAATCAACTCATAATACGAGAGGTGAGTTGGGCCTCGGGACACGCCGAGGTATTTAATTTCTGTTTTTCAATTTCCGTTCGAAAATCAACTCATATCGCGAGAGGTGAGTTGGGCCTCGGGTAACGTACGCCGGGGCACTCTCAATTCCCGTTTCCTTTTTCAGAAATTAACCCATGTTGCGAGGACAAAGAAGCAGTCCGAAGAGTTCGAATCCCAGTGGAGCGATGAGTAGACCAAAGATACAAACCTCTTCGTGTCCCGAAGTCTTGGAGCAAGATAGATAATAAACAAGATTGAGGAAAAGTGAATTGAAGCTAGGGGTCGCGCTTCACGGAAGTAGTGGCAGAATGGATCAAAACAGCGTGTAGAGTTTAAATATGTGCGGGGAAGACCAAGACCAGTAAGTCAAGGTTTGGCCAAGACCGGAAAAATTGGTTCTTCTTTTGTCTTTGCTCTATTCTCGTTTCACGACAATGAGCAAAGAGGGGCAGCTGTAATCACCAATTTCTGCCTGGCTCGTTATTAGAACCAAGGCCCATCAGATAAATAAAGTTTAAACAAAAAATAAACTAATAAAACAAAAGCCGTTAAAAATAATAAAAGAAATCCAATGAATCCAACAGTCCATTAATAAAGTCCAAAGTCCCTTGCAAAAACAAAGTCCAACTACAGAGACCAAATATGGGCCCAAATTTAATACAAACCAATAGCCCAAACAATCCAAATTAAACCAGTCCCTAACCCAATTTTACAGTGGCCCAACAGCCCACGAGACCTTAAAATTTTCAGAACCCTAGCCCCTAGTTGCCCCAGCCGCCAGCACCACCGGCCCTTGGCCTCTCCGCAGACACCACGCACGTCGTTTTAGCTCCACGCGCTTCCCCATAAGTGCGTCTACTCGTTCCCCGAGCCACACGCGTCTCCCTTCTCCACGCCTCATGCGCCTCGGCCCTCGACTCCACTAGCCCATCATGCCTCGGTCACCACCAGCTTCGCCCATCACCTGCAAACAACACCAAAAACAAGAACGGAGACAACAAAAGCAGAGAAATATGGGAGAAATAGTTTGAATAATAAAAAAGAATATCGTATTTGGCTATAAGGCCATTAAAGATTGCTGTAATGGGGGTTCCCTCGCAAGCGGTAAAAAAAACAGAAGAAAATAAAAAAAAGATTTCAGGAGAAAATAAGATCTTGTAAAATCAAATAGAAGAAAAAACCGAAGAAAATCTTGTACTGGAGGTCTTCTAGAGACACTGAAAAATCTTTATCAGCATCAGAAATACGAAAAGAGAAGTCAAAGGTTGATTTTTTATTTCGATTCTTCACTTATTGCCCTTATTCTTTATCTTCGTTATGCATGCTCTTTGTTTCTGTAAGTTTCATAAGCAAAAAAAGCAGTAGTAACGAAAGGCAGAAAACGAACTCTCGCCTTCTGAAACGCCATCAAAATCAGGGTTAAGAGGAAATCTTAAAGGCTGAAAGATCGTTCGTCAAGGCTCGAGTACATTAGTCGGTGTCCACAGGAGGCAGATCGGCGCTGGAAAGGGGAGAAATCCGATTTGGCCTCTGAAGCGGCTGAGAGCGAAACGAACGCGGGGTCAAACCCCCTCTCCACGCACCGTTGGCTGTTGGTTATGAGCATGGCGCGTCAATCGGCCTGTGAAATTCAATCGACGGACGTGAGGAGGGGAGCCCGATCGTTGCGATTAAAAGAGAGGAAGAAAAAGATGGTGGCTGCTTTTTTAGAAATTCTAGGGTTAAGAAACCTGACTTTTTGCTGCAGATAATGATGGTTTTATAACCATTAAACAAAACGGCGCCGTTTGCTTTCAAAACTGACTGCGCAAATCTCTTTAATGGGATATTTACGCAATAACCCCCTCTCCCTTTTCGTCGCCCTGATTTCAGCCCGGTTTAGCGTTTTGTTATTTTTAAAATCAGACCCTATAATTTCTATTTCATTTTAATCTGATCCCTGCCCCTTTTTCACTCGGTCTATTTGCCATCTTGGTCCTCACTTTTTATTCTGAGTCCCATTTGTTTTTTAACCTGTTTTAAAGAGATTATTCATTTATCTTTCTTCCAAGTTTTACTATTATTATTATTATTATTATTATTATTATTATTATTATTATTATGTGTCTTAAGTTTTCATGTACTCTTTTTTTACTTTTTATATATATTATTTATTTTAAGATTTTCATATACATTATTCCTTTCAAAATCTTCCCTATATTGTTTATTACAATTGATTTATTAGTCATTTTAAGTTTCTTTCACGTTATTTTTTTTTTGTGCTTTATATGTAGATATATATGTATTATGTATATATATGGACCATCTTGTTTGAAGTTTTTTTACACATCACCTTTAAAAATCATTTCGTATATCATCGATTTTAAAACCTTTTACATTATTTATTTTTAAACTAATTTATTATCGTTTCAAAGTGCATGTGTTTTGTAATTTATTCGTCTTTGATTATTGATGTTTTAAGTTGTTTAAACAACGTAAGCTATGTGATTACTGTTCTTGCATGCATTATAATCTGCTTATTCGTATTTTCATATTATCTGTTCATATTATTGTTCCATTATCGTCATTGTTACTCATGCGTGTATACTTTAGATTAGAGATTCCCGCGTTGGGTGCTGTATGTATTATATTATTGTTACTCCCAATTTCGTGTTACATAATCATTATTCGGCGAGCATGACCCTATTCACGTTTTGAATAATGTTTCTTTAAAACATAACCTAAAATTTCTATCAATTTCATCCAAAAACCAAAATTTTCAAAATAAGGCAATATTCGATATTCAGAAATTCGAGAGATCGTACCCTATGTGTTGGGTTTCGGTTCTTTCGTTTGGCTAAATATTTGAATATCCTGTTGATGTTTTTTTTCAAAGCATGAGTCTCGGGAATTAGATGATGATCTTGAATTCGAAGATTAAAATCGTTGTGTCCTATGTACTGGATGTGATATTTTATTCTCTCGGAACGAAAAAATCATAATATTCAATTCGAGAAAATTCAGATATTTTTAAAAGAGATTAAATTTTTAGATTCTTTTCAAAATTTTCAACTTTCGACATTGGGACATTAATTAATCAATTTGGTACCAATTTTGGGCGCGCCGAGGGTGCTAATCCTTCCTCGCACGTAACCGACTCCCGAACCCGTTTTCTCAAATTTCGTAGATCAAGGCCGTTGTTTTAGTAAACTAAAATGTTTTATTTAAACAGGGTGATCCGATCACACCCCAATAAAGGTCGGTGGCGACTCCCTATTTTTTAAAGGTCGATTCCCGTTTTGTTAAAAAATAGTTACGACATGGCTTTTTAAATTTATTTAATAATAATTATAGGTAGAATAGTAAAAAAAAATACATATAAATTTTAAAATATGTGTTTAATCCTTGGATATATGATTTTTAATTTTAATAGGATTACTAAACCCCATTTCCCAATTGGCATCAATATATGTATTGTCTAATGTATCTCTAATCTGTATCTCTATTATAATAGATAATCTGTCATTCCCACGAGCCCATTTGGAATTTTTGGAGGGAGTTAGGGAATAATAATTAGTCTATTTGTGTGATTTACCATACCCAAATTTTCATACAGCCCATTATTCTAGCCAATCCAATCTATATGCTACTAGAATGCTTTGCCGACCATGCACTATTTTAATTGTATTAAATAATAATTGTTTATTTAAATAGTTATGAAAAATTCTGATATAAGTTGCTGAATTCAAGTGATTTTGATATTTTCTTTACTAGTTTTTTAAAGTGATTTTTTAAAAAAAAAAAGAAAAAGAAAAAAAGTGTACCAAAAGTTCATTGATGTTCACTTGCAAGATATTCATTCAATTGCAACGGTGTGAAATAATTTATAAAATTAAAAAAAATAGATATAATCAATTTGTTTAGGGAGTTTTGAATTTTTTTATGTTTATGGGATATTGTTTAAAAATAAGAGTAATCTGACTCATTTATCAAGTTGTGATTTCACTCCTATACTATACTACTCTCCCTTTAAAACATTGCCCCTTATGGTTTATGCACACAAAAGTAATTCTTAATTGAATAAATAAAGTGTTATATCTCTCATATTCAGTTATAATCAATATCCATAATTAATTTCATTAAAATACACCATTAAAAAGTATATTTTCAGCAAAGGTTTTTCATAAGCAAGGAAAAGCCAGAGCCTCAACCTGTTTCGATGAAGGATTAGCATCCATTAGACAGAATAAGCAACCAAAGGAGTATTGTAACTCTTCTAAAAAAAGGTAGAGATAAACTACACAACAAACAGATACAAGGATGGTCAGCTAATTCAAATTCCATCCCACAAGCAAGAAAACAAGACAAAAGGAAATAAAAAATAGACACCATTACTAATTCCCTACAGCTTTAATACATAAAAAGTTGAAAAAACAGCAGCAAATAGACACCATTACTAATTCTCTCCCTACAGCTTTAATACATAAAAAGTTGAAAAAACAGCAGCAAATAGACACCATTACTAATTCTCTGCAGCTTTAATACATAAAAAGTTGAAAAAACAGCAGCAAATAGGTAGAATTTGGACTGAAAAATGTGTATAATGAAGTTGGAACTCTAGAAAACTCAGGGTTATGGAAAACCTCTAGATTCCTTTATTAATTTCATAAGTAATAATCAGGAAGTTATGATTGTAAATATGCTAAATTGTGGAAAAACAATTTACTGCACCATATCTAATTCATAAGAAGTGTTCTTATGAAGGTTATCCTTCTTTTATCTTTTTTTACTTGCAAACCAATTTTAATTTGTTACTGTTACTCATACATGGGACACTAGTTTCTTTTATTTTCATTTTACTGCACTGTTCATTGTCTGTTGCTTTCTCTTGGATTTACTGCACCGTATTTAGCCTTAGAAATGTTTCCATTCATGCATTACACCATATCTAATTATAACTCACACTCAAAATTCTTCCCTCTTAAGTTTTTGAACAAAATCTTAGAAATATATCAAGCAAAAACAACAGACTCAACACTCTTCTTTAATCCATGCATTTTTAATTGTGAATTCCGGAAATCATTAAGGTGTCAAAATACCCTTAATAGAAAACAAGCTGTCAAAACAAACTTCATGTTCAACAAAAATAACTATCTTCTTTAGTAAAGAAAAAAATCCATGAGCAGAGTCATAATGCAGAGTCATAAAATGCAGCAATATGGGGGTCTTCCCAAGTTTATACATTGCAGTCATAAAATCCCTAATCAAGCTCTGTTACATACAATACCTCTACCTGATTCAGAAGTCTATGCTAAAGCTATTTTGCCTTTTTTTTTTTGGGAATATTTGGCTAATAAGCAAAGATAAACAAAGAAAATTTCACAGTAATTTGATTCACAGCACATACCATCGAATCGGCAGCAGAAAAATCTAACAAAAATTCGATTCAAAAACAGAAGAATTTCCTGAAACAACAACAAAATCTTGACGAACCGCAACAAGAAGGTGAATCTGAAGAGAGATCAAAAGAAAAAAAATGGGTTAAAATTTCAGTCGGCTAAAGAACAAGAAGAAAAAAAAAACAAACAGAAGAAAAAAATGTAGACAAGAAGAAAGGCATAAAGTTTCAAGCTTAAAATCTGTTAAAATGTGGACAAGTAAAGAACAAGAAGAAAAAAAAAGCTTTACCTTCAGCCAAGACCCAAAAAAAGAGCTTTATGTAGGAACCAGAAAATGCCTGCAAAAGAGAGAGAGAGAGAGAGATTGCATGAGAAAGAGAGAAAGAGAGGGAGAAAGGAAATGAAATACCAACCTGAGAAAAGAAGATATGCGACTGATGAGTAGAAGATGAAGAATGAAAATTGAACAGTAGCAAGAGAATGGGCCTTACCTGGATGAAGGAGAAGCACAGGAAAATGTCTTACAAAACTTGAAACGGTAAGACATTTTCCCCAAAATGCAAGGGATTTTACGCGTGATTTGGAAAATGTTTTCCAAATGGAAAAGGTTTTCAGGCTACCAAACACTGGAAAAGAGGAAAATATTTTCCAGAAAATCAACTATAACCAAACAAACGCACCCTAAGATATGACATGAGAAAAACGATAACGAAAATACCAATGTCTAGAAACCTATGTAATAAAAAATTATTATTAGGGACCTAGATAGGGAAAATTAGCAGAAAAAGTCAATTTTAAAACGTTATTAAAAAATTAGGTTGATTTTTTTAATTTTAGAGAAACAGGTGGATTTTGGAACTAACAAACGATGGTTGGTTGACATTGATGTGGTTCACTAATCCTTAAATTAAGGATCCAAATCGCTTAAACTCCCAAACTGACTCCATTTTATCTCTCGGTCTTCATTTTATCAAGTTAGACAAATTAATCTAGATTATCTCTCGATCTCATTGGTTAACCTGGTATTAATGAATTGGTGCCCAACAAGATCTTCTCTCGTCCTCATTTGCCTAAATGTTCCCTTGGGGTTGGTCAATCTTAAGTTTTTAAGTTCATTCAAATTAGTCCAATTTATTACGATTTGACCCTTCATCAAAAAATCAGCTCACCACATCTCTATCAACCAACCCCTTAAAGGTTTAGCTACTCATGCTGGAAATAAAACTAACAACAATGAAGATGAAAAACAAAGAAACCATTAAAGCAAAGCTTGAGAAAAATATAAAAGTTGAGATTTTTATGCAAAAAAACTTAAATGGCAAGTAAAGAGAATCATTTAACTAGAAAATCTAAAGTAATAAAAATAAAAGGAACAAACTTTAACAAATGTAAAGTAAAAGAAACTGAAATACATTAAACTAAATCTAAAAATGTATTACAACCAAGGAACATGGACTAAAGGTGCAAATAAACCTAAGCTACAATGATAACTAACTTAACTAACACTAAGAACAATAAAACTAGAAGGAAAATTGTTGGGAAATGTAAAATCTATAGCTAAGGAAATGAAAAAAGAAGACCTAGAAAAAGAGGAAGAAAAGTTGAGAAAACCTAAGGAAAACTAAGCCTAAACTAAGGTAATGTCGCCCCCTTTCTCTCTCAACCAAATTTTTGATGATATAGCAGTTATTCTGACCTAATTTATGTGCCCCTCACGATATCAGTATCGCAATACCTCGAACAATTCCGAACTTTGAGGTTTTCTTGAAGGGTGGATTGTTATAGTGTGTCGAAAGACCAATCATGAGATGATTGTAATTACATGTTTTACCTTGTTTATTGATAAACCGTAAAAGTAACATATTTTTAGCCTACATTTAGTATGCTTTGGGATGATTTATCCCTTGATTTATGTAAAAAGGTGCTCTTAATCCTTTTTTTTCATGTCTTATACCCAGGAAAGCACCTGAGGATGAAAAGAACGTAAAACGAGCCCAAAACAGAGTAAATGGGCCATATCACAAAATTGACACGGCCTGGCCCAAATCCAACACGGCCGTGCCTCGTCGATCACCTAGAGCACAGTCTCAACCCCGACTTACACGGCTCTGCCTCAAAGTAGAAATCCGAACACGGCTTGAAGTCGAGCCACACAGGCGTGTGCCATGGCCGTGCCTCTGTCACTGGAATGAGCAATTTTAGTCGGAAAAGAATACTTAGGGAGAAAGAATCGCATTCCAAAGAGCCTATATATATCCCCTACATACCACCTTTGAGAGGTCGTGGAGCTAGGCCAAGGAGCCAAGCTCGACAGGTCAGAATTGTGGGAACCGCTTGAAGTTAGCCAGTTGATCCATCCCAAGAAGCCCGAATTATACTCAAAACGGCGGAATTCTCCTTCAATTCTTTCAGGGAGTTTTAGGAATTTCTTAGGTTTTGTTTTATCTTTTCTCTTGAGATGTTTTCTTTATTCATTATGAACTAAACCCCTCAGATACGTGAAAGGGATGAAACCTAGATGAATCTTGTATTTGATTTTTTGAATTATATGATAAGTACTTAGTTTGTTTTTAATTATGCATGCTTCATCTAAATCTGATATGCTTAGGTGGAGAAGGAACAGACCCTGCTTAAGAGTAGATCTAGCGTAATTAAGCAGAGTTGATCGAACGCCTAGAGATAGGGTTACGAGATTTTACCGGATTAGGGTGAAACCTAATATGGGAATCCATAGATCGATTTACTGCTATTCTGGGGGGTTATTATAAGAGAACGAGAGTTCCACTAATTAACCTAGGGTTAGATGTTATTCACCTCGAGAGAGGGTTTAATATACGTTAGGGAGTCCTACGGATCAAGCTAAGTAAATAAATCATATGATTCAGGGTTAGATAACAAGTGAAGTCTAGGTGGATTCTTTCTGAGGGTATCGTTGTGATCAATTGAGTTTTTCTTCAAGTTATTTCCCAATTCGTTCTTTTTCACTTTGTCCTTAGCTTAGTCGTCATTAAATTTAGATTAAAACAACTTCACTTTATTTTTAAGGCTAAATAATAAAAAGAAAGTTAGTATTAATACTTTTAGTTCCTTTTGGTTCGAAAATTTGGTCTTGCCTAAGTTATACTACTGTTCGATAAGTACACTTGCCTTTAATCGTTGTTAGAGTTAGTTTCCAGGTTCGATCATTCTCTTTTATAAATTTTAAAGCTCTAATTTCAGCGATCAAGTTTTTGGCACTGTTACCGGGGAGCTAAAATATTACTAAAACTCTAATTTTATTACTTTAGCCATTATTTTATTTTTAGTAATTTATTTTTGTTTTTAGGTTAATTTTTAATGTTACTAATTTTTCTTTCTTTTCTTTCCAGGTACCTCTAGTTTATGACTAGAAGGAACCCGAGAGGACCTTTAGTATACGACAGTGATATTGAAGCAACCGCTCGTAGGAATCGCCGAGAAATCAGGTGAGCCCTAAATTACACAGAGGAAAATCAAGAAGTCAGATCCAATCCCACTGAAGGGATGGATGAGATTAATCCACCACCACACGATGTGGGGGAACGCAATGCTCCACGTACTATGTTTGATTATGCTAAACCACATCTAACAGGAGCAGAATCAAGTATTGTTAGGCTCGCTATAGCTGCTAATAATTTTGAATTAAAGCCTAACACAATACAAATGATTCAACAGTTTGTTCAATTTGATGGTTTGCAGGACGAAGATCCAAATACTCATATAGCTAACTTTTTAGAGTTCTATGATACCTTCAAAATAAATGGTGTTTCTGACGATGCCATACGTCTTCGGTTATTTCCCTTTTCATTAAGGAATAAAGCCAAACAGTGGTTAAACTCGTTACCACGAGGGTCAATCACTACATGGGAGCAAATGACCGAAAAGTTTTTATTAAAATATTTCCCACCAGCCAAAACAGCCAAATTAAGGAATGATATCTCTTCTTTTGTGCAGATGGATTTAGAGACATTATACGACGCATGGGAGAGATACAAGGATCTCTTGAGAAGGTGTCCACACCATGGTTTACCCTTGTGGCTACAAGTCCAAACATTCTATAATGGTGTAAACCCCTCAACGAGACAACTAATCGACTCAGTCGCCGATGGAACCCTGACCAACAAAACTCCTGCAGCAGCGTACGAGTTCATTGAAGAGATGTCACTGAATAATTATCAGTGGCAAGTTACAAGGACGAAGCCGACAAAATCAGCCGGAGCTTTCAACATAGACACAGTGACCATGCTATCAACACAAATGGAGATAATGAATAAAAAGCTCGATAATTTGTGTTCTTCACAGGTACATCCAGTAATGCAATGTGACGCAAGTGGAACTGTGGCGAATCCTGAGTAGCCACCTTACCAACCGGAAGCAGAAAGCGAACAGATGAACTATATAGGTAATAATTTCAGATCCAATAATAATTCATATAGTAATACGTACAATCCAGGTTGGAGGAACCACCCAAATTTTTCATGGGGAGGTCAAGGAAGTCAAGGAAATCAAAGGCAACAACCTCATCAAAACTTACAAAATCAGCCCTATCCACAAGAGAAGAAATCAATCCTCGAGGAGATGCTGAAAAGTTCTCAGCAGACACAGAAAAACATCTCCAGGAAACTGAGAGAACAATCAAAAGCAACGAGAGCCGAATCGGGGAAATCACTAAGTTAGTGAAAGAAGTTACTAATGCAGTCGAACAACTCGCAAAGCTGATGTCAGAACAACCGCAAGGACGTCTACCAAGTAACACCGAGATTAACCCTAAGGAGCAAATTCAAGCCATAGCAGCTCAGGAAAATGCAGAAATAGACGAACCTATCTCACAACAAGAAAATAAGGTAGACAAAGGTAAAATCGAGGTAACGTAAGAAAATCTGAAACCGATAATCAAGGAATACCAACCTCGCATTCCTTATCCAGAAGCATTAAAAAGAAACGATTCAGAAGAACAGTTCAGTAAGTTTCTTAAACTTTTAAAGAAACTACATATTAACTTACCCCTTCTTGAAGCTCTTTTTCAGATGCCAGACTCGAGGAAATTTTGAAGACAGCTCTTGACAAACAAACGCAAGTTAGACAAAGAGCCACACGTGGAACTCACGCAAAGTGCTCAGCAATTCTCCAAAATAGACTACCCCAGAAATTAAAAGATCCAGGGAGTTTTACAATTCCATGTTTAATTGGTAGTCTAACTATTGATAATGCGTTAGCTGATTTAGGGGCAAGCATAAATGTCATGCCTTATTCATTGTTTAAACGACTAGATCTAGGGAAACCCAAACAAACTAGGATGAGTATTCAATTAGCTGATAAAACTGTTAGAATTCCTAGGGGTATTATCAAAGATATTCTTGTCAAAATCGATAAATTCGTTTTCCAAGTAGACTTTGTTGTCTTAGACATGGAGGAGGACAATTCGATCCCTTTAATTTTAGGAAGACCTTTTCTAGCAACTGCCAAGACTAAAATTGATGTTGCGACAGGAGAACTGATAACACTCTAGAATGTCATGTTTTTACGTGCTAATTGCATATTAATTTTGAATATGATTCTACTAATTTGGGCTATTTATGGACTTTTATCTCGAAGGGACTAAATTGGAAACCAAAGCAAAATTGAGGGCCAAAACTGTGAAATTAAAGATAAAAATGGACCAATGTGCAACAAAGGGAAAAGATGGTGCCAAAAGTGCAAACATGGAGGACAAAAGGATTGAAATGCAAAAAGAAGAGACTTTGCTTTATCAAACTCTATTTTTATTATATTAGGATAATTAATATTAGGATAATTACTTAGGATTTTTTAATTTCTTTATTTATCTCTATTTATCTTTAATTAAATTGTAATTATCTTTGGGAGTTTGAGTAGGACTAGTCCATCTACCTTAGCACTATAAATTGGGGATGAAATGACTCATTTTGGTTGTTCATCTTTTTCTGTACACTCTTCTCCCATAAGTCTTTTGTGCTTCTTTTATTTTTCTTTCAATAAAAATTTCCTTTTCCATACTTATATATTTATTTACTTTTCCACCACAATTATGAGCCACTAAAATCCATCTAGTCGAAAGTTGTCGAATTCCCCAAAAAGGTTCTTGAGGTTTAGAACCCGCACTTAACTTTCTCACCTAGGTATTCATCGTTTCTCCGCATTACGGGGCTGACGCTTTCGTCCAGGTCCCTTTAAAAGTAACCCTTTCAACGTATGCAAAGGCGGCCGCTTTGTGTGTTTTGGGAGGATTGCACCGTCGGTTCGTGAGCTTACTGCATCAGAGGTTAGTGAGCCCAAGAGACAAAATGGCGTGGGATTCGCCATTGAGAAGCGTTGATCTAGCATAAATGACTCCACAAAAGCAATGGCAGGCTAGAGTCAGGCTCCCTAAATTCGTAAGTTATAACTTTTGGAGTTGGTGGTTATAGGCGTCCTCTTCCACTATAACTGGCTTACTTGGGCAGAGAAGGGTCATCCAAAAGCCGAAGATTGAACCCAAGGAGGAACGAGACAACCGGAGGCTAGAATCTCGCCGAATAAGAAACTCACTCTTCTTTAAACTCTCTTATTTTCCTTTTTATTTTCGCAATTTACTTTCATGATTTCAATTCGTTTTATATTCTATTTTTATTCCAAATCGAAATTATTAATTCTATTTTTTTATTTTTCTAGGAACGCAGGTTTTCTTGGGCACGATTCTACCCAGGATTTCGAGAAACAGGCATTTGTATAATCCGATCCCTATGGATTCGACCCTACTTGCCCTTTACTGTTATTTTCGTTATTTTGCAGGGAGTAGGATATATTTGGTGCATTCAACGACGCATCAAGAACTCATACTTTGTATAGGCAATGAGGCAGTCATTCTTCAAGCTCTCGATTCCGCCAGGACATCGAATGACCAAGGTAAGAAATAAAAATCCATTGATAACCATTCGATTAACCCTTCTTTTCAGGAAGCACCAGAAAAGGGCACGATTAAACCGAATCTTGAATACAGTGCCAACAAAGGAATAGATCATGAGGAACAAAAGGTTCAACCCAATGAATTAGACGAGTGGAAAACGTACTTCAAGGAAAAATTAGGGATACAAAAAACAGAGTCAAAACCACTCTACGAGATAGGCAAGTCCAAAAGCGAAGATCAGGTATTATTAGACCTACGACTATCTCCTCCGGACCCTGACACAAACAAAGAAATCCTTTTTAAGGTAATCAATGCTCTACCACACAAGACAGTCGAGGTAAGCAATCCTAATTTTGATACTCTTAAAATAATTGCTACACGACCTGAACCACACAATGAACATAAAACGGATAATATGAGAGAAGATATTCAAACCTTTAAACCTCCCTGAATTTTTCAAACACAAGGGAAGTCTAGCTTAAGACTATAAATGAGCGCTTCTCGGGAGGCAACCCGAGCACTAACCTTACTGAATTTTGCATTTATTTTTATTTTACATTATTTTTCCTTTTTCTTTTCTCTTTTAAACTAACCAGGAGCTCATATTTCCAGGCCACACGGCCTTACACACGGCCGTGTCTGTGGCCGTGTGGACCACCGGAATCTTCGTACTAACATAGCAGAGGCCGTGCGAACCAGTTCAACCACCTTACGACGTCACGAATCCAACCACTCTCCCCTACGGGCATCGATAGAATGGCACGGCCGTGCCTCTCGGCCCTGTGAAGCTACTGACTTACATAGACGACCAACACACACCCATGGCTCCCAACCATGCTTACATACTGACTTATTGAGCACGGGCGTGGATGGCTGAAGCACGGGAATGGGGTAACAACACACTCCAACACACGACCGTGTTAAGCAGCTGTGCAAATCGACACGCCCCTGGTCCACGGGCGTGGGAGCATGCCAGATTTCAAACTCTATTTAAACCCCACAAGCCCTCCCCCCTCTCCCCATCTTCAGTTTTCCTTCTTTTCCTTTCAAAATTTTTTCCCTTTTCCTTAGAAAAGGTGTCCAGACTCTTAAGCCACGCCAGAACCATGCCGAAGAAGTGAAAGCAACCCAGCATAGTCTCCTTAACGGAGACCGTACACATAAGTTCATGCTGGCCGCTTCATCCAAACAACGAGCCGTGGGTCTTGGACCAATTAGTTTCTATTTTTCGTTTCTCTTTCCTTTCATTCTCCTTTTCTTTAATAATCTTATGCTTAATTTAGTTTAACTTAATTTAGTTTCTTAGTGTCAGGTTTGCCAGGCTGCTTGGGAATCATGCTGACCACCACGATAACCACGCCACTTCCACCACCGCCAGCACCTCCCCGGCCTTAGAGGTCACACCCACCTCGCGAACCATTCAACAATAAGGACTCTTTGGTCTATTTATATTTTATTTTCATTTCGTTTACATTTTTTTCCCTCTTTCTTTATCTTTTTTATTTTAATTAGATATTTAGTTTTTTTTTTTAAGTAGGTCTTAATAATTCCTGGCTACTTCTTAAAGCGCTACCCAATTTCTTCATCTAGCGTAGGTCCGTCATCCAGACCGACCACCACCACCACCAAAGACACTCCTCTAAGAAAACATCCAAAATTCAGGGAGTAATTCGTTCCCCTTCTCTTTTGATTTATCCCTTAAAAGTCATATCTATCTTTGTACATTGAGGACAATGTACATATTAAGTGTGGGGGGTGAATAATTATTTTGAGAAAATGCCTAACTTTCTGCATTGTTCTCAAGCCCTAAGGATAAAAATGCCTAACTTTTTGCATGATTCTCAAATCCCTAAATTTAGTCTTGCTTTTAAGTAATTTCCTCATATTACTAATTAGGATGAAATTTCTGAGGATTTATGATTTTTATTGACATGTTTTTGAATAAGTCATAGTTAATTGTGCATTGATGATTAAATTTGAAGAATACTAGAGAATCAAGCATGATAAGTCTAATTTTTAAAAATTTAAAATTTTAGGTTGTTAACCTGAATTTGAATGTTATCTTGAAGTTTGAAATTTATAAAATTGATGTCAAAAATACCCATAATTTTTGTGAGATTTTGAACCTTATAGAACATAATTCTTTTTCGTGCTCAATTCTTTTGATTATGAATGTGTCAACTATGAACTGTTATTCTGGAACTTGCCTCGTTTATACATGTTGAGACCACATTCATGATTTGATACACAGAGATGATAAAGGCACCTAGGTTTTAACCCACTTACACCAGTAAAAAGCCTACCCTCATAATTAACCCCTAGTGAATCCCGTTTAATCCTAACAACCCTTTTCATTGATTCACCCACTAATAGACCAAAACCTTTTATATTTGTTATCACCCTTCCTTTTGACTACCCTTTAATCGAGATATGATTTGACTAAGTTTTTATTATAAGTTGAAATTGTCTTTATTTAGTTTGTTCTAAAAAAAATCAAAGTATAGTCAGTATTAGTATTATGAAGAGTGAGCTTATACAAGTTAAAGCCTAATTATCAAAAGAAAAAGCTCGTATTAGTAGGTTTATTATTATTTTCAATTGATGTAATCATTATCTCAGAAATTTTTAGGTAGATAACTTATCAATTCAATCTCGATTCTAACATTCTAATTTCAGCCTTTATCCACACCTTTAACCTTAGCTCCGTTACAACCCTAACAAAGACCTTTTGATCTGTTTATCATATCATTTTACAATGATGGAGATTTGATTTTCAAGCTAGCCTATGGGATTAACTTTTCAGGTTTTACTTATTGAGTGCATAATTTTGAACCTTAAACACTTTTTGAGTGATTTGAGTGAATCTTTTGTGAGGATGTCGATCCTTGTAGATTTTGAATTAAAGGTTGTAACACCCCTAACCCGTATCCGTCGTCGGACTAAAGTTATGAGGCATTACCGATCTAGACTCGGATCATCGTATGCATTTATTGTAATTTATACATTTATCAGATCTCAAAATCGTATACTCAATTTTTTCAATATCCAACTAATAATTCGTTTTGCATGCATATAAAAGAATCTGAGATGTTTATACGGTACATACATCGCATACCTATATGATCATATAATACATTTGTGATCAAAAAGAACAGTTTTTAACATACTAGTTTCGTTTGCTTTAAGAACAAATCATCATACATATACCATTTTATTTCATTACCAGATTATCATATAGTCTATAATCATTTTAAACATTTTGAACATAAGTAACAAATACAATTACACATAATTCGAATAACCAAATAGAATAGTAAAAAAAAAATTCGTACCTTGAACTAAATAATAACTACTCATTCGGTTACCTTCATTATTTCTAACCAAATTTAATCATATAAATTTCCTATATATAAATCTAAACCAAAAGTTCTACATTTACCAATTTCAAGTGTTATTGCACATTTTTACCAAAGTGAGATTAAAAGCTCATTTAAACAAGCTTGAATTCCAATCGTAAACATAACAAACATATCATCCTTATATCCATTGACTAATTTCATAATAATAAGACATTAATATCAATAAATGGTGTCATCACTCGCAAGACCAAATTGTATCTATTACAAATACCTAGATCATGTCCGAATATAAAGTAAGCAATTCCTTCCTACTTTTGCATCGCAATGACATAACCATACACATCATCTAACCATCAAAAAGAAAATCATATATATATACTCATTATAACACAAAATAAAAGCCATGTTTAAATGACTATAATACATATGACCAAACTGTATATCCATTTATAAACATATAGGACTTAAAGAACATGAAATCATTTTAACCGCAAACATATTCTCTGTGTATCATACACCGACCTAGATTAGTATATAACAAGTCAAGAATAAGTTTGCCAAGCACTGAACACATCAAGCATTCAACCATTCATACTTATATCCAACTAATATATCAAAGAACACAATAACTAGAATTAATCAAAAGGAATAAGCCTTTTTTGCAAGGCTAAGTTAGGCTTATAAACAAAACCAAAGTTCATAGATTTAATAACTTAGTCTAACCTATACATGCCTTTTAAATTCAAAAACCACATATATAAATACCAAAAAAAGGAGTTGATAGTGTGGATGACTCTTCTGACGATTCTTTGAGCACGTAGCTTGATCGAAATCTATAAAACAAAGGAAAACATATCACACCAGTAAGCTCACTAGCTTAGTAAGTCTCAAGCATTTACAATTTAGTAATTAAGCATTCGAACATAATTAACATATATATATATCAATTTGTCTATGATATTAAAATACAATAGTTTAACCCATAGTTCTATTATAGCCGAATTGTTGTCTCTTTAATTTAGCATCCATTATTTTCTTATCAAAAGCATACCACTCTCCAAAGCACTTAAAACCTTAAATATTCGCATATTCCTTAACTAATAAGTGTAAAATATATCCCAATCACATGCAAATAGACATACAAATATGTAAGCATTTTTGATGATTTTCACCTTTGACATTTGCACAAATAACCGAATCTCAAGATATTACCAAGCTGATATTTCAATATACATATCATATTCTTAAATGAATAGATCAATTGCTCATATCATATAAATTCATTACTGGCAATCTTGACCATTTCACCACTTATCTAATTCGGAAGGAAAGATAATAACTTACCTCGTTCCTTGCATCTATAAATATTTATACTTACCCGAGCATTTTGTTTATTGAAGTAATTACATTCCATCTCGTAGATGATTCATGAATTCTCTACTCATAATACATCACCGGCATCTAGCACTGCTAGGCATTAAGCCCGATACATTCACAGGCACACAAGGCACCGCTAGGCTCAAGCTCAATTAATATTACTTCCATCTTGTTCACATTTTCAAACCAGCAGAGTTATACAAATCATACTTAATTCATATCACATGAACTTATCAATTCTAATAAGAATTTGACAACACTTCATGCTAAAACATTTATCCATATTCGGCTATCATATATATGTATCCCCAAAGTATTTAAATTTCCTCATTCATTAAGTCACATAAATAATTTTCGACATTTATTTGCTTAAAGACTTACCTCAATTGTCAATAGACCGTGTAAATCGGCTATTCGAGAACCTTCGTCTTTCCCCGATCCAATTCCGCTTTTCTTTGCTCTTGATCTAAAACACATTAAATTCAGCTCATTCAAGTACATTTCAATTCAATTTAGTCCCAAATCACATAATTAGACAATTTACCATATTACCCCTAATATTTCACAACTTTGAAATTTAGTCCTATTTGCATAACACACAAAATACACCAAATTAGCTAGGACTATACAAGGGCCGAATATTCCTAGGGACTTTACAAGTCATCACATTTCATTTATTTTGCAAATAGGCCCCTCTAAAATTTTATTTTTACAATTTAGCCCTAAATACTCAATTTCATCAAAACTTCCAATACAAAACATACTAATCTTTTACATATCTTTCATCTAAAATCATCAAATATCAAAAATCACATGAACACAACCATGGCCGAACATCAAGCATGCTTAGAATTAAAAATTTTAACATGGGTCGGTTTATGTTGAAGCAACGATCTCAAAAACGTAAAAATTATCAAGAATCGAAATCAACTAACCTTGAATTTGTGATTGAAGTTCTTAGAAATTCAAAGGAAACAAAACCCCATTTCTTTTCTCAACATTCGCCAAGCAAATAAAGGATGATAATGGCCATTTTTTTATGTTTTATTTAACATATATTTAACAATTATTCATTTACCTTTATAACCTTATTATAAATAATTATACAATATAAAAATTAACGTTAAACATGTCACATGTCACCCACTAACTTAAAAATGGGTTATTTACCCATTTAATGCTTCATATTAAGAAGCCATCATCAATCTAACACTTTACACTATAGCATGCAACTTTTACGCTTTACGCGATTTAATCCTTTTTATCAAATTAAGCACTCAAACAATAAAATTTTTCTACGAAACTTTCACACACATTAATTCACATATAAATAACATAAAATATAATACATTAAAATTTATCGGACTCGGATTCGTGGTCCCGAAACCACCATTCTGATTAGGGTCAAATTCAGACTGTTACAAAGGTAATTATTTAGATGAAGGGAAACACCTCTGTTTTCGTGCTACAAATGTATGACTTATCTTGTTTGAATCTTTAGGACTCTTTGAATTGAATTATCCATGTATAAATTATCTATGAATTAGGATAAGGCATTGTTGATAGGAATTATGAATTATGGAAAGTTCATTTTAATTGTAAGTTAAGAATTTTGCTTGAGGACAAGCAAAAGCTTAAGTGTGGGGGTATTTGATAAACCGTAAAAGTAACATATTTTTAGCCCACATTTAATATGCTTTTGGATGTTTTATCCCTTGATTTATGTAAAAAGGTGCTCTTAATCCTTTCTTTTCATGTCTTATACCTAGGAAAGCACCCGAGGATGAAAAGAACGTAAAACGGGCCCAAAATAGAGTAAATGGGCCATATCACGAAATCGACACGGCCTGCCCCAAATCCCACACGGCCGTGCCTCGCCGATCACCTAGAGCACAGCCTCAACCCTGACTTACATGGCTGTGCCTCACAGTAGAAATTCGAACACGGCTTAAAGTCGAGCCACACGGGCGTGTGCCATGGCCGTGCCTCTGTCACTGGAATGAGCAATTTCAGTCGAAAAAGGATACTTAGGGAGAAAGAATCGCATTCCAAAGAGCCTATATATATCCTCTACGTACCACCTTTAAGAGGTCGTGGAGCTAGGCCAAGGAGCGAAGCCGGAAAGGTCAGAATTGTGGGAACTGCTTAAAGTTAGCCAGTTGATCAATCCCAAGAAGCCGGAATTATACTCAAAACGGTGGAATTCTCCTTCAATTCTTTCAGGGAGTTTTAGGAATTTCTTATGTTTTGTTTTATCTTTTCTCTTGAGATGTTTTCTTTATTCATTATGAACTAAACCCCTCAGATACCTGAAGGGGATGAAACCTAGATGAATCTTGTTATTTGATTTTTTGTTCTTAATTATGCATGCTTAATCCAAATCTGATGTGCTTAGGTGGAGGAGGAATAGACCCTGCTTAAGAGTAGATCTAGCGTAATTAAGCGAAGTTGATCGAACGCCTAGAGATAGGGTTACGAGATTTTACCGGATTAGGGTGAAACCTAATATGGGAATCCATAGATCGATTTACTGCTATTCTAGGGGGTTATTATAAGAGAACGAGAGTTCCACTAATTAACCTAGGGTTAGATGTTATTCGCCTCGAGAGAGGGTTTAATATACGTTACGGAGTCCTACGGATCAAGCTAAGTAAATAAATCATATGATTCAAGGTTAGATAACAAGTGAAGTCTAGGTGGATTCTTCCTGAGGGTATCGTCGTGATCAATTGAGTTTTTCTTCAAGTTATTTTCCAATTCGTTCTTTTTGTCTTTGTCCTTAGCTTAGTCGTCGTTAAATTTAGACTAAAACAACTTCACTTTATTTTTAAGGCTAAATAAAAAAATAAAGTTAGTATTAATAATTTTAGTTCATTTGGGTTCGGCAAGCCGATCTTACCTAAGCTATACTATTGTTTGATAGGTACACTTGCCTTTAATCGTTGTCAAAGTTAGTTTCCAGGTTCGATCATTCTCTTTTATAAATTTTAAAGCTCTGATTTCAGCGATCATTTATTAATATAATGCATTGCTATTATTATTTCAGTTTCTTTTTCTGTGTATATAAATAAACTAAATTGTAATAAAGTCCTACGAAAATATGATCATTCTTAAAAGATCCTTAGTTAAGTATTATTGTGGGTTTGGATAATAATAATGCATTGTGACTAATGTGTAGTTAATTGATGACAAAGTGTTGTCATTGACATAGGGATGTCAAAATCAATACATTAGTATGTGTTAGAGAACAACATATTAGAATAACCTGCTATGAGTACGTTTCTTGGATTATTATGTAATAGTCACAACATTACTCAAAGTGATAACTATGTATATGATCCTCAGACTTGATATCATCATCGTCCCAACGTCGTGAGTCGTATATTTTGATACATTCAAACTTCTATCGTAACATGTTGTACTATAAAGACTGATGTTGGATATACCACAACCCATGTAGCGAGATATGGTTGATTAAAATAAGATTTATCCCTCCTACATAATAGGAGCAATAACTTAGGCCTTTTGATGGAGTGAGACTAGAAATGCATGGCCATGCGCAAAAAAGTTGATATGAGATATCACACTTATTTGTTTATTGTAGTCCACACAGAAAATCAAGAAATATGAGATTGGACTATACAAGTGTGACTATTCCATGACTTGTGTCCAATCTAGATATATTCACATGTATTTACACACAACATTTCCATGTATTAGTCAATTAATGATAGTCTGGCAACTTAGAAACATGAAACATACAAGTGAGCTCTATCACCACACATTGGATACAAGGATATCTATCACACCAATGACTCAAAGAGTCTAACATATCTCATAAGTGTAGCTTAAAGCTAAACTCTCTCCAACACACCAACATATCCCAATGAATGGAGCTTATCTCGACATTCCCTTATCTCTCTTATTTGTCTATAACACCTCAAAACCCAACCTAGAAGTTGAGACAAAATCTGGAGGTGTTACACCAACACATTGAAAAAAAATTGATTTTTAGTAAGTATTCGGAAAATCTTCAAAAAAAATTACTTGATTAGGAGCGAAAAATCTTTTTGGAGTTTTAATTTTTAAAAACCAAAATCCCTTTTTTCAACTTGAGTGATTTTGCAGTTTCACGGTTGAGAATATCTGTTACCGACGAATTAATAACAACCCAAAAACGAGTTCAGAAACAGATTATAAACCCAAAGTTCAAACAAAAATAATAACAAAAATCATCATATTTTCATATTTGTGAAAAGAATTCAAGCTCTCACACATCATCCAGTCCTAAGTCAGAGGATTACCTGAACAATCGAGAACAAATAAAAGGGTGAGCTATAACACCCAGTGAATAACCCAAATCAATGTACAAATCAGAGTGACGCAAGTAATTCAAAACGATCATTTAACCAGAGCAAAACAAAACAGAAAATCACAGAGAATAATAGAATAGAGGATGTATCAGTATGCCAATGCAGTATTCTTCAGAAAAACAGAATGCAAATTTTTTAGAAAACATCCTACCCAACTCCCCTACACACCAAAGTATAGTTTCCCCTGAACTCATCCAACCAAAACACACTTCGGGTTGCCTGACAACGATGACCCGCCATCTCTGGTTGCCCGTCAACGATGGCGTATCACATTGCAGTTCAACTGCCAAATTAGATACAAATTTGGTCAAGCCACTATGTTGCAGTCGAGCTACCAGAATAGATATTGTGGATAACCCACCAATTAGTGCAGATAATTAAACTACCAGAACTACCTTCTTTCACATTATCCCAAACACCATGTAATGTGTCATGGCATGCAAATACAGAACCAGAATGATAAGCCTGTAGGTCATGCTATCATACAATAACAGAATCAGAAAGCATGGGAGTCTATGCCTTGTACTACAAATTTATCAAACCTCAATAGACCATATCAGATTTGCCATGAAGTCACATGCATGGCTATAAATAAGAATCAATACCAAACAATTCAACATATTCGAATATCACATTCTCTTAATCAACAGAGTAACGCAGAGGCGTACCATCAAACTTAACAAAATGCGGATCATACCTAGATAAATCGTATACCTTAAACAAGAGCATATTACACACTAACATATCATACTTGGGTTAAAACATATCAAACATACGTATTTAGCAAGATTTTTTTCCCTAAAAATATCAACTAAAAATTAGATTTAAACTATTTATAGAATTTTGACAATTTCAAAAAAAAGCTGATTTTAACTAGTTAACCACTAATTCTTCAATTCTTCAATTTGGCCCCCCTCTTTGCTTTTCGTTCCAATTTAGCCCATTTTGTTTGACTTTGAATTTTTGCACTCCAAATTCGTCCCTAATAAAAAAAAACACAAGTTTAGTAGCATCTTATTCAAAAATTAGCCAAAGTAAATAAATTAAAAGCACAAAATTAACTTACTATCATTTACACTCAAAACTCAAGATAGAGGTTTAGGCCACTCCTAAGCTCCTAATTAATACTATGAATAGTATCTACTAGCAGCGATTCCAAACACTTACTGTTCATGCTTTCGCCTAGTCGCCTAAAGCTTAAACTAGTTTTCCTTGCCTTTCGCCTTACTTAAGGAAGGTCCTAATGACTCTGAAACTTTACCAAAGTAAATCACACAATAAACACAATTAATTAGTAACCATAACACACCTTAAACAAACAAAACCACAAGTCTAAGGCTAGTTCCTCTGGAATTGAAATTTTTGACTAACAAACTTGAAACTCAAATACCTTAATTTTTACTCACTCCCATTTGCCTATAATTGATTCCAATCATCTATTCATACATATAAGAATAATTCTCAACCTTCAAACCGTACAAAATTACACAGATTCATGGTTCCAAAATTCTGACATAAAATAGCCATTTTTCATGAAAACTTATTAAAACATTAGATTCTCTAAATGAGACTTTAAGAAAAATTTAGAAACCTTCTAATCTCATCAAAATAAATTAAAAAACACGTTGAAACATCGATTTTATACAAAATCTCGAATTTCACGATTAACGACCCAAATTTTGGCATTTATTCAAAACTTTTGATTCAATAGAAAAAAACTATATTTAAAAGACTAGATATCATCAAAAACTAATAGGAAATCAAATCGTTACCTTCAATGGAAGAAAATTAAATGTTTGGCTAAAAATTCAAAAAACCCATAAGTGGGGCAATGGTGAAATCAATGATGTTTTTAAAGCTTTTTATGGAATTCTAGGGAAGTTTAATGGTTGGGAGATGATAGAAATCAAAGGAATTGATGTTTGAAAAATAAAATAAGTGAAGGGTGATTGGGAAAATCAAGGGATAGTAACAAAAAGGGTAAAGGAAGAAACTATTGTGCGTTTAATGTAGATGGAGGGGAAAATAGGGTATTTTTTAAGCTTTAGTATAATTGCTTTAAAACCACTCCTAATTTAAACCCTTTTAGAAAACAATCCTCTTTTCCAAATTGAAGATCTTTCCTACCTTATTTTCAAAAATTGATTTGATTTTCAAAAAGCTATAGTAAAAAATAATTTCGAGTTACCATATTTCAATATTTCCGAACATATTCCAAGCTAAAATCCCTAAATTACCGTCAAAACTACTAAGCCCAATTTTGGGGTGTGACAAAACCCCAATGCAACATTATGGCAAGTTATCGATGACAATAGTTGTAACATCCTGAAAAGGGCCTATGCATTTCCGGTTTAATTGTACGAAATGACATGTCTTATGTGTTATGAATGGATTTTGAATATTTTTGGAAACCTGGAAATGTATGGAAATGTTAAGTTTAAAGTGGACATTTTTGGAAACTAGGAAATGTAAGGAAATGATTTAGAAATGATTCAAAAGAGGAAAGCAAACATTTTTGGAAACTTGGAAATGTAAGGAAATGTCAAGTTTAAAGAGGGAAACGAAAATTTTTGGAAACTTGGAAATGTAAGGAAATGACTTAGAAAATGTTGAGTTTTAAAGTCTAAAAGAGGGAACTAAGGCGAGGTGGCCTTAAGAGAAAATGTATGTGAAATATGACACACAAACGGGCTTGGAAAAGTGGCTTGAAGATGCCACTTAGGGCCTCAGGAAATGGCGCCACATACTGGGGTATTGGGCCAAGGTTCGAGCTGCAGGGGAAGCAAAATAAAAGTTTTATTTTTGCAAGAGAGTAGCAAAGACAAGGGACGGCACAAGGCTATAATTTAGGAGCCTTTATTCTTTTATTTTTAAGAGATAAATAGTGGATAAATAAGGGATAAATAAGGGATTAATTTTAGATTATTTTCAAGAGATAAATGAGGAATTATTCTTTAATTAGGAAAATAAGGGAGAAGTGATGGCCAAGTAAGGGACTTTGAGTTTAATAATTTCGGCTAAGTAAGGATAGTTGCTGAATTATCTTTTATTTTAGGAGATAATTAAAGAGATAAAGCTATCAAAATAGAAGAGTGATGGCCAAGTAAGGGATTCTAAGTTAGTAAATTCGGCTATATAAGGAAAAGAGGGCCATTCATCATTCTTTCTCTCAACCCTTCTCTCTGCCGAATTTCCTAGAGCATTTGTTCTTCTTCTTTTTGTTAGCCAAACCCGAAAATTCAAGATATCACCATTAGCCAATTTCTTTTCTTTCCAATCCATCAAAAGCCGAATCTTTGAGGTGCTTCAAGCATAGGTGCTGTCGATTTCTTCAAGAAAGGGTAAGAACAAGTTTTGATTTCTATTCTTTTCTTTTAGATTTGTCGAAATCTAGGACTAATCCCATCAATATTCTTATTTGCCAAAATTTGGAAGGATTCTTTCGGGATTTAAGATCCTTAAGGTAAGTGACTATGAATATTCGGCCAAGGCCTATTTTAGTAGTTAGATCTATTTTTATGTGTTTTAAGCCGAAAACTAACCGATTCAAGGGATCTAGTGATTAGCCGATTTCAAAGAGGAAGAATACAAGTTTCCGGGATTTGATTAATTATCAAATTGGCAGCAAGGTAAGAAAGTGGATACGATAATCCTTCGGGATTTGATTAAATTAGCCGAATAGGCTTTTTCCTAAAATACTAAATGTGGCCAAATGTAGGGATTTAGGATCTAAAGCGATAGATCGGTTTTTCGGGATTTCAAGGAATTCGTTAAGCTAATCAGGTGTGTACCCCACACTATCTTTTGATACGATTTATGGCAATATTTAATATAAGTATGTATAAGAATGTGAATATGGCTAAGGTACCATATTGTGGTACAAAGTACTCAGGTACGTTTCCTACTCCTACTAGGATTATGAAATATGTTATATTTAACATGTGATAAGTAATAAGAATGTGAAATTTGGCATGTTAATGCATAATATATGATATGGGGCATATGGGTTATTGAAAGGGGAAGTGAATGTGGTGACCTAAGACCACGAACACAGTGACCTAAGACCGTGATATCTGAATGTGGTGACCTAAGACCACGAACACGGTGACCTAAGACCGTGGTATCTGAATGTGGTGACCTAAGACCACAGTAATCTGAATGCGGTGACCTAAGACCGCGATATCTGAAAGTGGTGACCTAAAACCACAAACACGGTGACCTAAGACCGTGGTATCTCGAATGTGGTGACCTAAGACCACGATGTCCGAATGCGGTGACCTAAGACCGCGATATCCGAATGTAGTGACCTAAGACCACAAATGCGGTGACCTAAGACCGCGATATGGAGTGTAGCGGAAGGAGGGTCGACTTAGTAGTCCCCACGGTATGCGAGGTTGGTACGGGGAGTGTAGCGGATGGCTTATTAGGTTTGGGTTTGGGGATGCATCATAATATGTATGCTATGATATGAATGTGTAATATTTGTTATGCCCGATTCTATTATGATTTAGTGTTGTGTACACATTGAGTCAGGTTGACTCTCTGGTTGGGGAATATTTTTTCAAGTGATGATCGGTGATGGACCGGGTGCAGAAGCTTAGGGGTGGCCATGCGAAAATTCAGATTTTATTTTATTAGGACTTTCTTTTATTTCTAAGTACCTTGAATTTTATTTTGGGTTTTAATTTGATGTAATAAGGCCATAGTGCACTATTTTATTATTTTTTTTATTTATTATGTTACTGAAACTTTATTTATTAAAGATTAAGTTAATTTCATTTAAAATAAACTCCAAATGTTTTGCCACCTGAAATAAATGGGTTTCCAATATAAAACAAGCTTGTTTTCAACTCGAGCCCAACCCACAAACAAACTTTCTTCAAAACACACAGTTTTTCCAAAGTAACAAAAGAGTTTTGAATCGGTTTACTTCGGGGAACATACCAAATCCGGTTAAGGCTCGTGGGCCGGGTCTGGGGTGTTTCAGTTTGGTATCAGAGCCCAGTTTTAAACTCTCGGCCTTGGGTTTAAGGCCCAAAACGTTTTCGAATTGAGCGCAAATAAGTTTTACAAAAATATTTTATGAAATCAGCAGGTTTTTTTTTTTTTTGGCATGGCACCTAAGTCTCCGACCCGCAGTCCACCAAGTAAGTACCCCTATCCATTGTGTGATTTATTGTATGATCTGTATGATCTGTAGAAGGGTAGGAATGGAACGTAGAAATAGTATGATAGGTACTTGAACCCTAGGACTAGTTTTCCCCAACACTTACATAAGACTTAAGTGCCTAATTAAACAAACCTGTGGTTAAGTCGCCGAGTTAGGGTGTGGCAACCATGGTGCGCATGTCTAGGATTGGATCCGGAAGAGCCTGGTACTTAAGCAGTCCTAGTGACTCACCTCCTCTTCGCTGGAATCCTACCTGGTGCGTAGCTTCGGTTCACCCTAACCATGAGGACTTATTCATGGGCTAAACGTAATAACTAAAACCCGAAAGGGAACTAGCCGTGTTTTTTTTTTTTATAAAAACCCTAGTTTTAAAACTCTTAAAATTACCTTTTTAATTTGTGAGAACTATTTTTACAAAATTTTTCGAAAAATTTTTGATTTATGAAATTACAAAAATACCCCTAGTGGTAAAATTACAAAAATGCCCTTGGTTTATGAAATTCCCAAAATACCCACAGTTCTTATCGAAATTTCCTTACTTCATAACAAGCATTTGAAAAATATCAAAATATCTTGATTTTGGAAAATTACAAAATTGCCCCTAACCTACAAATTACCAAAATGACCCTAATTTCCAAAATTTTTGCAACATCACCGTTGTGGAAAACAAATTCTCAAAAGTAACCCTAAAGTTTTGTAAAATCTGCAATTTCGATTTATTGAGCTTTACAAATTTACCACTGGTTTATTACCAAAATACCCCTGAGTTTCAAAATTACCGAAATGCCCTCGGATTTCAAAATTTCCAAAAATACCCCGGGAATGCAAAATTATCGAAATACCCTTATTGACAAAATCACCAAGGAATCTTATTTTGAAAAATTAGGAACATACCTCAGCAGGACAAATTACGAAAATACCCCTAGGTAGTGGAAAAAAACAACAATGAAAACTACAACATTTCTCTGAATGAACGAAAGTTCATAATTGGTTGATGAATGTTAACGTGACTTTCTGAATAGTGAACTTGAGCTGAGAACTTTGTTTGATCGAAAGAACCACTTTTAAACATCTCTTTTCATAAAAGCATTCATGGTTAATCAGTGAAACAAAAGTACTAATGTATAAAACTCTTAAATCAGATTAAATCGCGACGTTAGAAAATGAGTTCTAGGGGATGTGGTCATCGTGGACGGGATAAGAGGAGTTTTGGACCGTCAGAATCGTCTAAGAGTCTTCAAAAAAGACCGAAGGTTGAGAATTCTACTCGTGTTTTTAAGCCAACTACTAAAAATCCAGACCGTCCGTGTGCTCAGTGTGGAAGGTATCATGTTGGCGAGTGTTGGAACCGAGATCGGGAATGTTTTAGATGTAAGTCTAAGGCTCATTTGGTTAAGAATTGCCCTCAGGCAATGAAGGTTTGTGGTTTAAACCATGGAGGAAATGGTCATGGAACACCCAGTAGAGGTGCTGAAGGTTCAGAGGTGAGACAACCAAGGATATGATAGCGGTTAAGTTCCTTGTTTTTGGAGTACTATTTATTGTTTTAGAGATAGTTCATTATTGTGTTACAAGTGAACTGTTTGAAACTTTGGATGTGAACTTAGAGACTGTGCCTAGAAGGTAAGATAGTTCTTTAAGATCAGAGTGCGCAGCAATAGCGTAGTGGGGTGAGTTAGACCGTACGATGGTTCGTTAGTAAGTAATTTCGAGGATGAAATTATTTTAAGGGGGTAGAACTGTAACATCCTGAAAAGGGCCTATGCATTTTCGGTTTAATTGTACGAAATGACATGTCTTATGTGTTATGAATGGATTTTGAATATTTTTGGAAACCTGGAAATGTATGGAAATGTTAAGTTTAAAGTGGACATTTTTGGAAACTAGGAAATGTAAGGAAATGATTTAGAAATGATTCAAAAGAGGAAAGCGAACATTTTTGGAAACTTGGAAATGTAAGGAAATGTCAAGTTTAAAGAGGGAAACGAAAATTTTTGGAAACTTGGAAATGTAAGGAAATGACTTGGAAAATGTTGAGTTTTAAAGTCTAAAAGAGGGAACTAAGGCTAGGTGGCCTTAAGAGAAAATGTATGTGAAATATGACACACAAACGGGCTTGGAAAAGTGGCTTGAAGATGCCACTTAGGGCCTCAGGAAATGGCGCCACATACTAGGGTATTAGGCCAAGGTTCGAGCTGCAGGGGAAGCAAAATAAAAAGTTTTATTTTGCAGCAGAGAGTAGCAGCAAGGGACGGCACAAGGCTATAATTTAGGAGCCTTTATTCTTTTATTTTTAAGAGATAAATAATGGATAAATAAGGGATAAATAATGGATTAATTTTAGATTATTTTCAAGAGATAAATTAGGAATTATTCTTTAATTAGGAAAATAAGGGAGAAGTGATGGCCAAGTAAGGGACTTTGAGTTTAATAATTCGGCTAAGTAAGGATAGTTGCTGAATTACCTTTTATTTTAGGAGATAATTAAAGAGATAAAGCTATCAAAATAGAAGAGTGATGGCCAAGGATCGTACTCAAGGGTTTCTGGAATGTCAAAAATATTGGGCCATTTGGGCCCATTGGGTTATAAGTGGGTCAGGGGTTTAGTTTGGGTCTGTGGGTATTTGGGGCTTGTTTTGGGTTTGTAAATCGGGTAGAGGCTAGTGTGGGTTTTAGGCTAGTCGGGCCTGTGTGATTGTTTTTTAATTGAGCTGCTATGATGGACATTTAAAATACTGTTAATTTTGGATTTTTAATTAGTTATGGCATGGGCCCGGGCACATTTTGGGCCCTACAGCTACTCCTCTTTGCTCATTGTCGTGTTGATGAAAATAGAGCAGAGACTTTGAAAGGGCCATATTTTCCCGGTCTGGTCGAATCTTGACTTTATTCAGTGCTTTTCCTCTTTGAGTAGCTTCATTCCATTCCACTGCATCTTTAGGGGCATAGGAACTAGTGCTTCAACCCGCTCCAATGTAATTTCAGGGAGAAGAGATTTGCAACTTCAATCTTTTCCACTGGAACTTCAAGGAGATAAGAATTTAGAGAGAAGAGATTTGTAACTTCGATCTTCTTACTGAAACTTTTCAAAAATATAGGTTGATCCTCGATAACCTCAGGGAGAAGGGATTTGTAGCTTCGACCTGCTCCACTGGGATTTTGAGTGATAAGAATCCAGAGAGAAGAGATTTGTAGTTTTGGTCTTCTCACTGAAACTTCTCGGAAATAAAGGTTGATCCTCAATAACCTCAGGGAAAAGGGATTTGTAGCTTCAACCTGCTCCACTGGGACTTCAATGTGATAAGAATCCAGAGAGAAGAGATTTGTAGTTTCGATCTTCTCACTGAAACTTCTCAGAAATAAAGGCTGATCCTCAATAACTTAAGGGAGGAAGGATTTGTAGCTTCGACCTGCTCCACTGGGACTTCGAGGTGATAAGAATCCAGAGAGAAGAGATTTGTAGTTTCAATCTTCTCACTGAAACTTCTCGGAAATAAAGGTTAATCCTCAATAACCTCAGGGAGAAGGGATTTGTAGCTTCGACCTGCTCTGCTGGGACTTCAAGTTGATAAGAATCCAGAGAGAAGAGATTTGTAACTTCGATCTTTTCGCTGAAACTTCTCAGAAATAAAGATTGACCTCAATAACCTCAGGGAGAAGGGATTTGTAGCTACGACCTGCTTTGCTGGGACTTCGAGGTGATAAGATTTGTATCTTCGATCCGCTTCGCTCAGGAAGGCAAGATCCTCTATCTTCAATCTGCTCCACTACAAACTTAGGGACGCAGACTGGTAACTTCGATCCGCTTCGCTAGGAAAAGCAAGATCTTCGAATTCACCAATATTGTGACACCGTCCTCTGGGAGACCTATCTTTTAAAATCAGTTTTGTGTTTATGCTTATGCAAAATAGTTAGGATGTAATGATCGGAATAAATCTAATGCTCCTAACTAAATGTATGAGAATGATTTTTTTACAATGATTAGGATGCAGTGATAAGAATGAATCGAATGCTTCTAATTGAATGCATCTTACATGAATGCAGAGTTTCATGAGAATGATCCTTTTCAAATGTTTAAGGGCATCCTTGCTCGCATCCTGTTGTCCTCATTTGGCTGGTATTTTGTCCCAAAACCCTAAGGAACAATTATACTTTGCTCAACTAATTTGTCCTAGTTGTAACTTCACTGTCCATTCCATTATACTTCGAAAGTGCAATGTTTGTATTATTGACTCAAGTGTATAGGCTCCAGAATAATCTCTGCCGTGGTACTTTAAAAATGAAGAGATTATTACTATTTGGACACCTCATTCTCAAATATTATTCAGCCTTTAGACCTAGAGAGTTCTAAACAATAGTCCCGTTTTAGGTTCTTGTGTTATTTAGAAACCTCTAGAGTAATACGTAGAACTTCTTTTATAAAAGCATTATTAGTTCATCCATCATTATTTCAATGCAACTACTTGTATAGAGGTAATAACAATAGATGAGAATAAAATTTGTGTGAAGTAAAGCTTAAGATTAACAAAAGAAATTAATAAAAAATGTACATCTTGAAAAGAACAAAGTATTCAAAGATAGCACATTTAATGTGAATAAAAATGAATACTATGCGCCCTCTAGATATCGCAGCCTGAGCTTCTCTGCCCGAGCCTCTAGAAGACTGTTTTGAGTTCGACACGTGTTTAGGAGATCTTGAGTACTTTGTTAATGCACCAAGATGTAACTTACCCCTTCCTTGTTAATTCGAGTATAGCAGGGTCATCTCCTATCATAATTTGAGCCGCATTTTTCAGGTTTTCAACTCAAATTCTTTTGTTTCAAAGCGCCCTTTGCGGGTTTTCGCCCTGGCATCTCCTTTTTCTTTCTTCTTTTGGTTGAATTTCTTTTTAAGGCTCAAAGTACCCTTTACGGGTTTTCACCTTGGCCTTTTCCTCTTTCACATGTAGTACTTCTTAACTGCATCTGAATTTACTAGATTGGGCAAGTTTTTCCCATCCATTTCGGCTAAAATTAGTGCTCCTCTAGAGAAAGCCTTCTTTACCACGTAAGGTTCTTCCCAATTTGGCATCCATTTTCCCTTGAAATCTCTTTATATAGGGAGAATCTTTTTCAATACCAAGTCTCCTTCATAAAATTCCCTCGGGCAGACCTTTTCATCATAGGCTCGCATCATTCACTTTTGGTACATCTGACCATGACGGGTAGCCTTTAGCCTTTTTTCCTCAATCAAGTTCAACTGATCGTATCGAGACTGGATCCATTCGGCTTTATCTATCTTTAGTTCTGACAAAACACGAAGGAAAGGAATTTCAACTTTGATGGGTAACACTGCCTCCTTTCCGTAAACTAATGAGAAAGGAGTTGCCCCGGTAGAGGTCCTGTCTGATGTTCGATAAGCATAGAGAGCGAATGATAACTTATCGTGCCAATCTTTATATGTTTCAGCAATTTTCCCCACAATCTTCTTAATGTTTTTCTTGGCTGCTTCTACTGCACCATTCATTTTTGAACGATAAGGTGACGAGTTGTGGTGTCTGATCTTAAATTGACTGCAGACCTCCGCAATCGTGCTGTTGATCAAGTTTAACGCATTGTCTGATATAATTCTTTCTAGCATTCCATATCGACATATGATTTCCTTTTTTAGGAACCTGTTGACTGTTGACTTGGTAACGTTGGCGTATGAAGCAGCCTTTACCCATTTGGTGAAGTAATCAATGACCACAAAAATAAACCAATGCCCATTCGAAGCTTTTGGAGAGATTGGCCCAATGACATCCATGCTCCACATAGAGAAGGGTCACGGGGAAGTCATGACATGCAAAGGTCAAGGAGGTACATGAATTTTATCTCCATATATCTGGCATTTATGACATGTTTTAGCATAATTGATGCAATCTCCTTCCATGGTAGACCAATAGTATCCAAATCTCATGATTTATCTGGCCATTGTAAAGCCGTTAGTGTGGGTCCCACAGTCACCCTCATAGACTTCTTCTAGAATTTTCTTAGCTTCAATAGCATTCATATATCTCAAAAGTACTTGATCCTTTCTTCTTTTGTATAAGACCTCCCCGTCTAAGACATAATCGCAGGCTAACCTTCTTAATGTCCTTTTGTCATTTTCTGTTGCTTGATCAGAGTATTCACGGTTCTTCACATATCGCATAATGTCAAGATACCAAGAATGATCATCTCTTCTCTCCTCTTCATCAACATTACAGCAGTGAGCCAGAGCCTTACAAATACTCATATGGATGGGCTTCATACCTTCCTGCTCATTTACTCTGATCATAGAAGCTAATGTGGCCAAGGCGTCAGCCATCTGGTTTTCATCACGCGGGAGGTAAAAGAATGTTATATCATCAAACTCCTTAATTAACTCCAAAATTAATTTTCGGTAACTGTTCAATTTGGGATCCCTCGTTTCCCATTCTCCTTTGAGCTAATAGATCACCAATGCGAAATCTCCATATACTTCTAGCACCTTAACTTTGCGGTCTATGGCTGTTCGAATTCCCATGATACAACCTTTGTATTTTTCCATATTATTTGTGCAATCGAAATCCAACTTACAAGTGAATGGGTAATGATCTCCATTTAGGGATATCAGGACTGCCCTAACTCCATTACCAACGGCATTTGATGCTCTGTCTAAGTTCAATTTCCAAGGGCAATCTTCTAGGGTATCTTCCTCCTTAACTGCTACAAATATCAGATTTTCATTGGGAAAATTGAAGTTCAAGGGTTCGTAATCGTCTAGCGCTCTACTGTCTAGAAAATCTGCTATTGCTCTCCCCTTCACAACCTTCTGGCTCACATAGACTATGTCAAATTCAGAGAGCAAAACTTGCCATCGGGCCATTCTTCCATTCAAGGCGGTTGACTCTATCATGTACTTAAGGGGATCTAGTTTCAAAATTAACTAGGTCGTATCGTACAACATGTACTGCCTCAACCTCCAAGTAGCCTAGATCAAGGCACAACACAATTTCTCAATTGGCGAATATCTCATCTCACACTCAGTGAATTTCTTGCTGAGGTAATATATCGCATTTTTTTTCTCCTCGAGTCATCATGCTGACCCAGTACACACCCTATAAAGTAATCAAACACTGTCAAGTACAGGATTAGTGGCCTATCTGAACAAGGGGGTGACAGGACTGAATGATTTGACAAATACTGTTTGACCCTATCAAAAGCTTTCTGGCATTCATCGTCCCACACACCTGGATTATGTTTCTTCAAAAGGTGAAATATGGGGTCACATTTTTCGGTTCACTGTGAAATAAATCGAGCAATGTAATTTAACCTTCCAAGGAAACCTCGAACTTCTTTTTGACAGAATGGTGGAGGCAATTCTTGTATAGCCCTAACTTTATCTGAGTCAATCTCAATTCCCTTCTCACTGACTATGAAGCATAACAATTTTCCCGATCTAGCTCCAAAAGTGCATTTTGTGGGATTGAACTTTAACTAGAATTTCCTCAGTCTCAAGAACAATTTTCTCAAAACTTGGATATGTTCAACCTCTGTTCGGGATTTTGCAATCATATCATCGACGTAGACCTCGATCTCCTTGTGCATCATATCATGGAACAATGCCACTATAGCTCTTTGGTATGTTGCTCCTACGTTCTTCAATCCGAACGGCATCACTTTATAACAGAACGTTCCCCATAATGTTATGAAAGTAGTCTTTTCCATATCTTCAGAATGCATTTTTATCTGATTGTACCCCGAGAACCCATCCATGAATGAAAACAACGAGTAACCTACCGTGTTATCCACTAGAGTATCGATGTGGGGTAGCGAAAAATTATCTTTTGGGCTAGCTTTATTTAGGTTTCTATAATCTACACACATTCGCACCTTCCCATCTTTCTTAAGGACGGGCACGATGTTGGCTACCCATTCCGAATTTTTGATCTCACGCAGGAATCCAGCATCAAATTGTCTTTTGACTTCCTCCTTTATTTTTAGCACAATATCCAGTATCATCCTTCGGAGCTTCTGTTGAACTGGCTTGTAATCCCCTTTTATGGGCAGGCAGTGTACCATAATGTCGGTGCTTAGACCAGGCATATCCTTGTATGACCATGCGAAGGCATCCTTGAATTCTCGTAGCAACTTGACAAGATCCCGCCTTGTTTCTTTGGCTATGCACGTTCCAATACTTACTACTTTCCCTTCCTCCAGTGTCACATTCTCTACTGTTTCCTTATGAGGTAGAATTTGTTTCTTTTCCTGTTCTACCATTCTTAACAAGTGAGGAGATAAGTCGCAGTCCGTGTTATCTTCAAAGTCCTATGATCATTCTAAACACATGTCTTGCTGAAAAGGATATTCTGAGTTCCTAGCAGCGTTGCTCACGTTATTAATATCCGGAGACCTATTGTAAGTTCAAAAGAATATGGAAAGAATGAATGAATTTATGATTGATTATTTGTATTATGAATAATTATGAGAGAACGATTTGAGGAAATCGTAAAATAAAGAATGAAAGAAAGGAAGAATGTTTGCTTCAAATAATAGAAAAGATGTATTTCATTAATATAATAATGTTTGAACATGAGCCTATTTCACAAAAGAAATCTTATCGCTTCTAGGCTTAAAGCAATAAGTGCATTTTGAACATTACTCTGAATAAACTTTAAATACTACAGGAATTTCCTCTGCAGTCCAATTGTCCAAAACGCTTCATGGTTCATAAAGTCAAATATCCAATAACGTTCCCTCTTCAACTGCCTCTTCAGATGTGGCATTAATGTAGATATTACCCAACATTGCTACGATGTTCTCTCCCTTCGGCGCCTTCGGCTCAGCATGAATTACCCCTCCCGATACAAAGGTTTTGGATATGTACAGAATTACCATGGGTTCCCACTTGGTTTCCTCACCACTCAAACGAGCACGTCTTCTTTCTTACCTTTTTTCTAATTCTTTTCTTTTTTTTTGTTTTACATCTGGCCTAAACCCTAAAGCAAAGCTAACACAGATATGCGCACTGACAGCTTATGCAGCTGTTCTACTACACAATATTCACTGTGTTTCAAAAATTTTAAGAACTCCTTAGCTTCTTCCTCTTTCACTGGTTCCTTGATAGGCGACTTAAGCTTGACTGATTTTTCTTTCTCCTGCTCTACCATTGGGGCTTTCCCTTTTGTCAAATCATAGCGTTTCCCGCTACGAGTATGAGAACCTACATCTAGATCCTCCTTTGAAGCACTAGCCGCATTCTCATTCCCAGGGATTGCCACATTACACTCATAGTTCTAGGGAACCTTCTTACTATCCTTATAAGCGAAGGCTGTGGGCCTCTGTATTATCACTCTCGATGTTGCCTGTATTCCAACTCCATTGCTTTTGGGTCGTGAAATAACGATTATTGGAAAGTTAACTTTTGAGCTCTCCGCTGTTGATTCTGACGCGCATATGCTCTTCTCTTCTGCTCCTTCTTTGCAAAACTCAATTTCTTTATTGTTCATCAAATTCTGTAGCAAAACTCTAAATTCCTTCCAATTCTGAATCTCATGTCCCATTTCATGGTGGTACTCACAATAATTCACCAACTTCACCTGACTCTATTCTGCAACAACTAGTATCTGTTTAACCATTTCTTCTCAGACCACTCTTAAAGGAGTCTTAGTCTCTTCAACACTTGCTTTGATCCTTCTCTCTAAACTTTCACTAATTGCATTGACCCCGTTATTAGTATGACTGGGTAATGGATTTTCTGCGTTTGGCGCGTTATCTAACTTCACATCACCCGTATTGATGAATCTTTCTACCAATTTCTTAAAGGCAAGGCAATTTTCTATTGAATGCCCTGTGATCGCTGCATGGTACTCACACTGCGCATTCGAATCATACCATTTGGGATACGGAGGCTACATTGGTTTTAGATAGTGAAGAGACACAACATGCGTGTCGAATAAGTTTTGATACATCTCCTTGTACGTTAAGGGGATCGGCGTAAATTGGAGTTTCCAATTGCTTTGTCTTGTGGTGCCAGATTCTTTCCTGGATGAACCCTGATGCCCTGTGGTCACTGCTTTTGGCTAATTAACGGTGACCGACTTCGAGTACCCTATGCTCGCGTTATTCACTTCGCTTTCTTTCTTCCTTGTAGCCATTCTCTTGTACCTTCTCCTGCCTTGATCTTTCCACTTGTTATGGCATTTTCAATCATTTCTCCGGTCATTACAATGTCCGAGAAACTCCTTGTAGCACTTCCTAGCATATGCGTGACAAATAGGGCCTTCAATGTGTTGATAAAGAGTATTGTGGTCTCTTTCTCCAGAAGTGGTGGCTGGACTTAGATGGAAACCTCCCTCTACCTCTATGCGTATTGTGTAAAGCTCTCATTTCCCTTTTTTCCATGTTTTGAAGAGTAATCTTACAAGAAGTCATGTCTGTCACATGGCTGTACTGCTTCATAAACGCTTGAGCCAAATCTCTCCATGAGCTAATTCTGGCACAACTCAACTGGTTATACCATTTAGCTGCGGCTCCCACCAGGCTATCTTGGAAGCAATGAATCAACAGTTGGTCATTATTAATGTATCCCTTCATCTTCCTACAAAATGTAGTGATATGGGCCTCAGGGCAACTTGTCCCATTATATTTCTCGAATTCAGGCATCTTGAATTTGTATGGAAGCACCAAGTCGGGGACAAAGCTTAAATCCTTGGCATCGATTCTATAACAGCTATCGGTATTCTCTATTGCTTTAAACATCTCCTCCAACCATTTACATCTATCCTCTAGCTGCTTTGGTAATTCCACTTTTTCCCTCTCTTCTTCAGCTACTTCATCCAAATTAGGGACATTGGGATTGAGTGGACTATGGCTAGGGTTAGAGCCTGAGCAGTCCTAGAAATTCGTCGGTAGCAGGGCTCCGGCTGGAATCTGTTGTGGTCTGATGGAGACAACTGGCCCTTGTGGACTTATCTCTGGTGGTGCATGTACACGCGTTGGAGTAAATCCAAGAGGGTATTGATTACTTTCCGTCATAGGGCTTTTCCCTTTGTCTATTCCTCCTGCCATTAATTGAGTCAGCTGGGACATCATAGTCTTTTGTGATTCCAACATTCGATCCATCATGTCCTGCTAGATCTTAGCAAGCTGCTCCTGCATCTCCTTTTGGAGCTGTTCGAGTTTCTCTAATCTCTGATCCATATCTTTCATCTTGGTTCGGGTACCGTAGGGATGTTTGGTCTTACCGGTGTCCAGGTTAATGCTGAAACAATTTTTTATTTAATCAGAATCTTTTAATAACTTTTAATGCATATGAAACAGAAACAAATGCCAATGCATGAAATGCAAAAGAAGTTGATTCTGATTCAATTCCATTTAGAAAACTTTATTAGAAAACAAAGCTCTTTACATAAAGTGGATTAAAAATAAGGCCTTGCCCTAGCACCTAAAACTTTAATTTTCCATAGTAGTAAAGCTAACTCCTGCCCACGATCTGATCGTGTCTCAAACTGTACACTCAATATATCAGCTTGTACGGCTAAAGTCTGCAAGTAAGCCGCTATCTCTCGCATCTGGGTTATGGCTTCCCCCATGATGTAATCCCTATCTCTGACTTGATTCTGAGAGTAGTGAAGCTCCTCTTTCCATTGTTCTTCATTCGCCTATACGATTTTGACAATCCAGCAATACCATTTCTAATTCTTCAATCTTCTTCTTCATTTCTTCAATTTGGCTCAAACTTACTCTCAATTCTTTCATAGAGTTACGGCTTCGATGATGATGAAGAGATCTTTCGTGTTCCGCGACTTTAGCCTTCAGCTCGCTTTGTTCACTTCGGCTTTCTGAGAGGTTCTTTTCCACAGATTCATTTCGTGCTTGTGCCTCTAAAAACTTCTCCTCCCATTGGTCAGCCTTAGTCCTTTCGTCTTGAACCCCTTGACACCATTGTTCTGAAGTCTTTCCTAAACCAGCGGTCCTCATGGATAGACGCATCTTCTTATAGTCAGTCTTCAAGCTATCTAGATCCTCTTCAACTCGGTTTTTTTCCTTTTTTAAATTTCTCAGCCTCAGCCTTCTGCACTTTCACGTCTAATCTTAAGTGCATTTTCTCCTCCTCTAGCTGCTCGATCCTTTTCCCAAACTTGAGACTCTTCTTTTTGAAGTCCTACCTTATAATCTCTATCTCTGACGGGACAACCTGTAAGCATTCTTCTATTGTTCAAGAACCTTCTAAACTCGGCCCTGGTATATTATCATTGATCCTTCGGCCAAAGCAATCATTATATTCGGGGGTAGTTATTGATCCTACCATCAATTTTTTCATCCGACGAGTTTGCTTCCAAGCATCAGTAACTTCTCGAATCCTTTTTTTTTTTTTGTAATTTTCTCCTCTATAGGGAAATTCACTTTGAGCTAACCCATGTGTCACCAGCACAAACTGTCTGGACTTATATTGTATTGCTGCAAGCAAAAGAGCATATCCAACAGCTCCCCAAATTCCAGGTAAAGGGACCCAATCAAAGCTTCCACATCTATAGAGTATCTCATCAGGCACCATCCATAGAGCTCTCCACTCGACATCCTCCTCTCGGAGATTCTAAAAAATCTTCGCGCCTTGACGTAGCCACTTCTTCTTTTAAAGGTGAATAATTCCTACAGAAAGGTCGGTAAGAGACTTTATTTACCTTCTAGAAGTGACCGTGCAACCAAACTAATAACAGCTGAGCGCACCCTATGAACCTGCCCTCTCCGAATCTTCTACATGCATTCAATGACCTAAACGTCTTGGCCAAGATTGCAGAAACTGGCATGACCCCTCTACTAAGTCGGTCGAAGAGATCTGTGACTGTTTCGTCTACGTACCCTAAAGCCCTAGGGAATAGCATCAATCCGTAGATGCTTAAAGAAAAGACATTAATTTTCTTCTTCATGCCAAGATGAGCTAAAATCAAATCCCTCAAGTTCATTCATAGGGATGCACTTACACTCCCCCTTTTGCTTAATCCTGGCTGTTATCCACTGCTCGCTCATTCCCGTAACGCTCATTAACTTCTTCCAGAAGGCTGGGACATAAGCGGCTCTCACATAGACTTTGTCATTCTGAACCCTCAGACAATGCAGTAGAGCGGTGTATTCTTCCACGGTGGGTAACAAATCCACTCTCCCCAGAGTAAAGCAACTATATGTGGGGTTATTGTACTGAGCAAGGGCTCGAAATAACTGTTCATCTACTTTGACATCAAGTAAGTACGGTAAATCCCCATAATCCTGGTAAAACAACCTCTTAGTCTCATCGTTCCACTGATCCTATATCATTTTCAACTCTTGGAGATTATTCTGTGTGACGCTAATGCGGGTGTAGTCCCATAATTTCGACACATGCCCCACAGCTAGGCTATCCCCTTTTTCTAATTGTGTTGCTTCTGACCAAGCTCGGACAATTGCGTTATCCTCCACTTTATCAAGAAAGTTATTTTTCATGTCGAGCTCTCTAATTTAGCAATCGAACCCGAATTGACACCCTTCTCTAATGTGAAAATGCATGCAAAGTAACAAAGATACAACACAAAAAGTCAGTATAGTATATAGGAATAAAAAATCAAAGCATATAAAACATTCAAGCACCTATCTGGGTGACCACTAAGGTTTATCGCAGCTCTACCTAGGGTGGGTTCTTAGGGCTTTCTATATGCGGTTTGGTTCTAAAGAGAGGTACCCGAACTAGTAGATTCCTCAATCCTTACCCATTATAGGCTCATACGGACCGAGTTCGGTTCAGGGGAACACATTTCCCTATGGCTACACGGAGATGAAAATCTCACGAAGACATATGTACGGATGTATCCCGAAAGCGATCCACTATCTTGCACGGAGGTGAAGACCTCACGAAAGAGTAGCTTCTCACTCCCACTTAAAAGGGTGTGACCCGACGGTCATGCAATATGATGCAAAAGTATTATACAAGACTCGAACCACAACAATTAAATAAGATGACACAAGCGAATGCAATAAGGGGATCGTAATTTTTCAAATCAAATTTTCAATTTTCGACAAAAGGATAGAAATTAACCACTTTTACAGCTTAACTCTCTTAGAGCTCCCCAGTGCAGTTGCCAAGATGTCGAAACCATTTTTTTCAAAGGTTTTAAAAAGGGATCGACTTTAAAAAATGGAAATGGAGTCGCCACCGATCCTTTATTTGAGGTGTGATCGGATCACCTTGAGATAGGTTATTTTAATAAAACATTTTGATTTATTAAAACAATAATTTTGGTCTACGAAATCTAAGAAAACAGGTTTGGGAGTCGGTTACGTACGAGGAAGGATTAGCACCCTTGCAACGCCCAAAATTGGTACCAAATTGATTAATTAATGTCCTAACGTCGAGAATTTGAAAGATTTTAAAATTACGACCTTCTTTGACCCATTTGAAGATACTCGAGTTTGAATATTAAGATTTTCTGGTTTCGAAGGAATAAAATATCACATCCAGCACGTTAGGATGCAACAATTTAAGTCTTTGAATTCTAGATTATCCCAAAGTTCTCAAAACTCATGCATTGAGGTTTTGAAAGGGTATTTCATTATTTGATGTCGTAACCATTTTTTAAAAAAACGGGAATCGACTTTTAAAATAGGGAGTCGCCACCGATCTTTTATTCGAGGCGTGATCAGATCACCTTGTTTTAATAAAAACGTTTTGGTTTATTAAAACAAGGCTTTTGGTCTACTGGTGTTCGAGAAAACAGGTTCGGGAGTCGGTTACGTGCGAGGAAGGATTAGCACCCTTGCAATGCCCAAAATCGGTACCAAATTGATTGATCAATGTCCTAATGCTGAAAACTTGAAAACATTTAGGGTAAAAACTAAAAAACAGAATTTGTTAAATTGGGATTGAATCTCAGGATCATCTCGTTTCAAAAGAATAAAAGTATCATACCCAGCGCGTTAGGATATAATGCCTTTATCCTCTAACACCGAGGTCGTCTTTGATTTTCAAAACATGTAAAAGAACTAGGGCATTTGAGTACTTAGTCGAACGAAAAAATCGACACCCAGCACGTTAGGATGTAATCTTCCGTTCTTCTAAATGTACAAATATTGCCATGTTTTTTTTATTTTATTTTATATGCAATCTTAAAATCGGCTCAACATTTGTTTTCAATGTATTCAAATCTTTGGAGAGGTTTGAATATGCTGAAGTTTGAAACACGATTCAAGGATAACATGCATATAGATTAAAAATCTAAATGCCAATAGATTGCAAATAAATATCATATAATGTGCAAATAACAACGACAACCTATAATACGTGGCATAAAAAATTAGTATTAATAATTTATATAAAGATAATAATATATAAGGGCCCTTGAAATGAACAATAACGAATAAAATTTTAAAGAAAATAAAAATAATACATATCAATAGATTTAGAAGAAAATGTATGTACTCGTATAAAGGTGAATTAAAAGAATAACAACTAAAATAGTGTAAAAATAATGTATACAATATGATATAACTAATATATATATACATATATTAAAATAGATAATGAATTTTATAAAAATATTTAAATAAATAAAAGAAAATAAGAAACTCAAATGAAATAAAAACAACATCAGCAATATGATTTAGACAACTAAAACTATCAAAAAGATTTAGGATCGAAATAAGACACTTATAAATGGACAAGGATTAAAAGGAAAATATTCCAAGTTTTAAAAAACGCTCCGTTTGGATATGGACTGATTTGAAATGACGCTTAAAATCTTAGGGCCAAAATAACGATAAATAAAAAAACAGAAAAAGGGATACAATCGAATCACCGCGAGATCGGGAGGGATCAATGCGGTGAATACCCCCCTTTTAAGCAAAACACACGAACCCGCCGGGTTGTCGGATCGGATCGGATCAGAGCTATGGACCATGGTCTATGCGGCATCGTTTTAGAGCCAGTGAAATAGGCCCTAAACGGCGCCGTTTCATTTACCTCTATAAAAATAAAAACCTAATTAATTCATTCGGCCACTTTAGGATACAAAACAAAACCTAATCCTACTTTCCTTAATCTGCTGTCTCTCCGCCCATTTGAACGGACGTCCCTTGCGCCACCATGAACGGCGACTGAAGGAGTCGTTTGACTTTAAGAGTCGAATCCCCTTTGCTTCGATTGCAACGAAGAAGGCGAATCGACTCTAGGTAAGTTTCCCTTTCTTTATTCTGCTCTTTATTTCTGCTATTGGTGTCCGTAATACAAAAGAGTGCCCCCCCAAAACAAAATCAAAAGCCCCGACTCCGATCTGCGGCGACGGAACGAGTTCTCCACGACGCGTCTCGATTCAGGTAAGGTTCCTTTCGCTTTCCATTTGTTTTTATTATTTAAAAGATTCGAAATAAAAGAAAAATGTATAAATAACAGTAGATAATAATGGAGAATAACAAGAAATCAACCTTTCAAATATTGTCCATTAATTGCTGATAACGCGAAAGAAAAGAGAAAATCTTTAATCTTTTGGTTTCTGATTGTTCGTAAAAGAATGGGACCGAACCCTTTTACAGTGTTTCTCAAGTGGCTTTATAGCCAAAGAATACAGACTATTTTTTATTCCATTGCTTTTCTCCATATTCCTCTGCTCTTTTTGTTTTTGTTTTTGTTTCCTGTCTTGCAGGTATGGGCGAGGAGAAGGCGGAGAAAGGAGAGCGGCAGACGAGGTGCTTGGGGGAACTTGAGTCGTCAGGGCGCATGGGCGCGTGGCGGCGGCGCAAGAGCGTCAAGGACGGTTCACTGAGGCATGGGGAGGGTCTTTGGCAGTGGAGAGCGTCGGGCGAGGCACTTGGTGGCTAAAGACCTTTGATGTTGTGGGCTTAGGGTTTTTTAGTGGGCTAGGATAAGTGGGTTTTAAATGTTGGGCTGACTCTGTTTTTGTTTAGTTTTGTTCGGGCTTTGGTGGGTTTAGGCAAAAGGTTGGGATTTGGATCTGTTTTGGCTATTATTTTTATTTTTTTGATTTGGGCCTGACATTTGGTTTTGTAATCGGGCCCTGGGTTTGTTCTATAAATGGGTTGGACCTTTTATTTACTCGGCTTAATTTCAGGCTTGTAATTAGGCATTTTGTTTATTCCTATTAAATCTGGGCCTGGTATCGTTTAGTGGCTTTGGGTCTTTTGTAAGTGGACATTCAAAAAGGACTGTTACATTTATTATCTTTGGGTTTATTTTTGCTTTTTATATTGGTATGGGTTTTCAATGGGCCTCGGTCGCTTCTTACGGGCCCGGGCATAAATTGGTTATTACAGCTGCCCCTCGTTGCTTATTGTCGTGAAACGAGAATAGAGCAAAGACAATAAAAAGAACCAATTTTGCCCGGTCTTGGCCAAGCCTTGACTTATTGGTCCTCGTCTTCTTCGAGCATCTTCAAACTCCATTGTGAGCTGTTGCTTTTGAGCCACTCCACCGCTGCTTCCAAGAGATAGGACTCGTAGCTTAAATTTGCTTTTTCCTTATTCTTGTTTATTCTTCCAACTTGCTCTAACACGACTTTGGGACACGAAGAGATCTGTATCTTTGATCTACTCATTGCTCCACTAAGACTTTGAGGAAACAAATCTGAACTCTTCGGACTGCTTCCTTATTCCCGTAATATGAATTGACTTTCTTCTCTCTCTCTCTCTCTCTCTCTCTCTTTTTTTGAGAAACAGAAATTGAAAAACAGAAATTGGAAATAGAAAATTGAAAATACATCAGCGTGCGTGACCTGAGGCCCAACTCACCTTTCGCATTATGAGTTGATTTTAACAGAAATTGAAAGACAGAAATTAAAAATACCTCGGCGTGTCCCAAGGTTCAACTCACCTCTCGTATTGTGAGTTGATCTTTGAACAGAAATTAAAAGATAGAAATTAAAAATACCCTAGAGTGCGTAACCCGAGGCCCAACTCACTTCTCATGTTATGAGTTGATTTTTGAACAGAAATGGAAAAACACCTCAGCATGTGACCTGAGGCTCAACTCACCTCTCGTATTATGAGTTGATTTTTGAACAGAAATTTAAAGACAGAAAATAAAAATACCTCGGCGTGGCCCGAGGCTCAACTCACCTCTCGTGTTATGAGTTGATTTTTGAATAGAAATGGAAAAACACCTCAGCATGTAACCTGAGGCTCAACTCACCTCTCGTATTATGAGTTGATTTTTGAACAGAAATTTAAAGACAGAAAATAAAAATACCTTGGCGTGCGTGGCGAGGCTCAACTCACCTCTCGTGTTATGAGTTGATTTTTGAATAGAAATGGAAAAACACCTCAGCATGTAACCTGAGGCTCAACTCACCTCTCGTATTATGAGTTGATTTTTGAACAGAAATTTGAAGACAGAAAATAAAGACCTCGGCGTGTCCCGAGGCTCAACTCACCTATCGTATTATGAGTTGATTTTGGAACAGAAATTGAAAAACAGAAATTAAAAATACCTCAGCGTGCGTAACCCGAGGCCCAACTCACTTTTCGCATTATGAGTTAATTTTAACGGAAATTGAAAAGCAGAAATTAAAAATACCTCAGCGTGCATAACCCGAGGCCCAACTCATTTCTCGCATTATGAGTTGATTTTTGAACAGAAATTGAAAAATAGAAATTAAAAATACCTTGGCGTGCCCCGAGGCTCAACTCACCTCTTGTATTATGAGTTGATTTTTGGCAGAAATTTAAAGACAGAAATTAAATACCTCGGTGTGCCCTGAAGCTCAACTCACCTCTCGTATTATGAGTTGATTTTTGAACAGAAATTTAAAGACAGAAATTAAATACCTCGGCGTACCCCGAGGCTCAACTCACCTCTCGTATTATGAGTTGATTTTTGAACAAAAATTAAAGAACACCTCAGGGTGTGACCTGTGGCTCAACTCACCTCTCGTACTATGAGTTGATTTTTTTGCAATCAGAATTTCAAAACATATCATCCGGTGGGACTCGGATGTCTTCTTTTTCCTCAATTTGGTGCAACTATCATCAGGGTTTCTCGCTTTATGGGTGTACCTGTATGTGTTATGTGTGATGTTATCATGATATGCACGTGTTGGCCTTAAATGCTTTTATGCCTACATAGTTGTGCCATGCGCCCTGGGCTCGTTTGTCATGTATCTCTCGTTACGACTTTCATGATGACTTGTATTCATTGCTTCGATTCTTGACTTTTCTTTTAGGTTTTGTACCCGTCCTCAAGTTTTACGAGTAATCTGCGTTTCTCGTATATCACCCTTTTGCCCCCTGTTGAACTTTGTCCTTGCTTTGAAGCTCTTGTACTTACCAGATCCTCATCCAGGTAATGCTCAACATTTCTTTTGTTTAGAGTAGATCATTTCACTATTTATCATTTAAATGAACCAATCATGAGACGTATGAAAATGGCCAAATGGGTATGAAAGGGATACCTCATATCTATATTTATTTTAAAGGCAACAGGTAAAGAGAATGGACAAGGAATAATTCAACATAGGAAGCAACATAACAAAGGAAAGCAGGGTTCAATTGTCACAAATGCTCTAGATACTCGATGCATGAACTTCTCCCTGTTCCTTCATCCTGGATCTTTTCGAGCGAAGCTTCTTGTGTAGAAGATTTTGAGCCTCTGAGTCTGCTTCAAATATTATAATCTCGCCATTTAACTCTCTGTTCAAATCACCTTTGCTCTTTAGGCCCTGATCTACTTCCTTAGAATACCCTTCCGGGTTTACATCCTAAACCTTCTTGTTTATCAAGACGCTCTTTTCAGGTTTTCATCTTGATCTCCCCCCTTCTTTTTTTAGGCGTAATACTTCTTCACTGCATCTAAGTTCACTGGATTTGGTACCTCCTTTCTATCCATCTCAGCGAGAATTAGAGCTTCGCCCGATAAGGCCTTCTTTACGACATATGGCCCTTCCCAATTTGGTGCCCATTTTCCTCGGAAGTCTTTTTGTATAGGGAGAATCTTCCTCAACACGAGTTCTCCTTCGCGAAATTCCGTTGGTTGCACCTTCTTGTCATGGGCTGTGATCATTCTCTTCTGGTACATCTGCCCGTGACAGATTGCTTTCAAGCGTTTTTCTTCGATCAGATTCAGTTGGTCGACGTAGCTTGAACCCATTCTGATTCTTCTAGTTTTGACTCCATTAAGACTCGTAAAGAGGGGATTTCCACCTCGATGGGCAGTACAGCTTCCATTCCATATACCAGAGTGAAGGGAGTTGCCCCGTGGAGGTCCGTACACATGTGCGATATGCGTATAGGGCAAATGGTAGCTTCTCATGCCAGTCTTTATATGTCTCGGTCATTTTCCCAATAATCTTTTTAATATTTTTGTTAGCAGCTTCTACTGCTCCATTCATCTTTGGGCGATAGGGTGAGGAATTGTGATGCCTTATTTGAAATTGTTCGCACACCTCCTTCATCATCTTGTTATTCAGATTCAAAGCATTATCTGAAATGATTCTCTCAGGTAATCCGTATCGACATATGATCTCCTTTTTCAAGAACTTGCAAACCGCGGTCTTTGTCATATTAGCAAACGAAGTGGCTTCTACCCATTTTGTGAAATAATCTATGACCACGAAAATAAATCGATGTCCGTTAGAAGCTTTCGGGGAAATTGGCCCTATAACATCCATGCCCCACATAGAAAAAGGCCATGGAGAAGTCATGACATGAAGTGGCGAAGGTGCTGCATGAATCTTATCGCTGTAAACTTGACATTTATGACACTTCCGTGCATAACCAATGCAGTCGCTTTCCATCGTCAGCCAATAATAACCGAGTCTCATAATCTTCCTAGCCATAGTGAAACCATTGGCATGCGTTCCACAAATTCCTTCATGGACCCCTTCAAGTATCTTTCTGGCTTCAATATCATCCACGCATCTCAGAAGCACTTGATCTTTTCCTCTTTTGTATAGGATGTCCCCATAAAGAACAAATCCCGCTACCATTCTTCTGATTGTTCTTTTGTTGTTCTCATTTGCTTGCTCAGGATATCTTTGACTCTTGACATATTCTAAGATATCATGGAACCATGGCTGTCCATCCGCCTCTTTTTCAATGCTAAAACAATGCGTCGAGGCCTCATATATGCTCATTTGGAGAGGCATCATTTCCGTTTCTCGGTTCGCTTTGAACATTGAAGCCAAGGTGGCCAGAGCATCAGTTAATTGGTTTTCTTCTCGTGAGAAGTAATTAAAGTCACTTCCTCGAATTCTTTGACCAATTCCGCAACAAGATCGCGATATTTGACCAAGTTTGAGTCTCTCACTTCCCAATCTCCACGAATTTGGTAAATCACCAATGCCGAATCCTTGGATACCTTTAAGCTTTTGATGTCTCGTTCAATAGCTGCGCGAAATCCCATAATGCAAGCCTCGTATTTCACTATGTTATTGGTACAGAAGAAATTTAATCTAGCAGTGAATGGATAATGATTCCTTTCTGGTGACACTAAGACTGCTCCAATCCCATGCCCCAATACATTTGATGCGCCATCGAAGCTCATCTTCCATGATTTCTCTTTTGACGATTCACATTCTTTTTCTGTAATGCACATCAAGTCTTCATCTGGGAAATTAAATCTTAATGGCTCGTATTCCTCTGTCGTTCGAGTTGCTAAGAAGTTAGCTATTGTGCTCCCTTTTATCGACTTTTGGCTCACATAGATGATATCGTACTCCGACAATAGGATCTGCCATCGTGCCATTCTTCTTGAGAATACAGGTGATTCCATCATGTACTTTATTGGGTCCAGCTTTGAGATCAACCACGTCGTATGATACAGCATATATTGTCTAAGCCTTCGAGCTGCCCAGACCAAAGCACAACAGAATTTTTCAATTGACGGATATTTTGCTTCATATTCTGTGAACTTCTTGCTGAGGTAATAGATCGCCTTTTCTCTTCTCCCTAACTCATCGTGTTGCCCCAGTACACAACCCATTGAATTTTCGAACACAATCAGATACAATATTAATGGTCTGCCGAGAGTTGGCGGTACAACACCGGAGGGCTAGACAAATATTGTTTTATCTTGTCGAAAGCAGCTTGGCACTCTTCATTCCATTCCCCAGGATTGTGTTTTCGAAGGAGTCGAAAAATCGGGTCGCATTGGTTGGTAAGCTGAGCAATGAACCGAGCGATGTAGTTCAACCTTCCTAGAAATTCTCTGACTTCTTTTTGTGTCCGTGGAGGTGGTAATTCTTGTATGGCTTTTATCTTGTCCGGATCAACTTCAATGCCTCTCTCGCTGAGGACGAAGCCTAGCAATTTCCCTGAGGTTGCTCCAAAAGTGCACTTGGCTGGATTAAGCTTCAGCTGGAACTTTCTCAGTCTTTCGAACAATTTCCTGAGGTTTCCAACATGCTCTCTTTCCCCCGAGATTTGGCAATCATATCGTTGACATAAACTTCTATTTCCTTGTGCATCATGTCATGAAACAGCATCACCATTGCCCTCTGATATGTTGCTCCAGCATTTTTTAATCTGAACGACATCACCTTGTAGCAGAATGTCCCCCACATCGTCACGAATGTAGTCTTCTCCATATCCTCAGGAGCCATCTTTATCTGGTTATAACCCGAAAATCTATTCATGAAAGAGAACAATGAATGTTTTGCCGTGTTATCCACCAATGTATCGATGTGCGGCAAGGGAAAATTATCCTTAAGGCTTGCTCGATTTAGATCGCAATAGTCCACACACATTCGCACCTTACCGTCTTTCTTTGGCACCGAGACTATATTAGCTACCCATTCCCGATATTTAGAGACTTGTAAGAAGCCGGCATCGAATTGTTTTTTGACTTCTTCTTTTATTTTTAAGAGCATTTTGGGTTTCATTCGTCTTAGCTTCTGCTGGATAGGCTTGCATTCTGGCTTCAGTGGGAGCCTATGGACCACTACATCCTCGCTCAATCCTGGTATGTCTTGATATGACCATGCAAATACGTCTTTGTACTGATGAAGCAAGGTGACCAAGTCGTGTTTGGTGTTCTCTGAAATGGTGGTCCTGATCTTCACTTCTTGCCTCATTTCTTCACTTTCCAAGTTCACCGTCTCAACAGATTCTTGATGGGGGAGTATCTGTTTGTCTTCTTGTTCTATCATCCTTAGTAAGTCGGGGGACGAGACATAATCTTCAGTGTTTTCCTCAGCTTCAAATTCTCCTAAACAAATAACTTGCTCGAAACAGATTTTAGGACTTGTAACGGGATCGTTCATGTCATCGATATCTGAACACCTGAAAGGTAAATGGAAAAGAAACTATAGAGGAGCATCGAGGTATTGGAACCTACAAACGTGATACTATGGCATGATATGAGATATATATATATAAAGACAGGCTATGAGAAGAGGGAATGAATATGAGGCCAATGAGAATGAGAGACCATGACAAAATGCATCTTCATTGATGTTCATTTAAAAGCTAAATAGCTGACATAAACTCTTATAACAGATTCCCCTATAACTTAGGGGTATGCAGAGAGTTAACATTGAGAATTACTTTGGAGGGGCCCTAGAAACTACAAGAAGATCCTCAGCGGTCCAATTGCTCAAAACAAATCCAGGGGGATTAGGGCGTATCTTTGAAATGTCTTCCATCGTATCATCCGCTTTGTCAATAACGTTTATATTGAAATTCTGAAAATCCCTTTCAACCAATAACAACGTGTTCCGTGAATTATCTCCTTCTGGGTACATCATTCCTGCAGATGTAAAAGTTTTCGACAAGAGCGGATACACTATGGGCTCCCATTCTACTTCCTGACCTAAGGCTCTTGCAATCCTCTTTTCCTGATCTTTCTACAGCTATTTCCTTCTTTGCCGTACATCCGGTTTGAACCCTAACCCATATTGAGCCTTGTGATGTACCGGTTTTAGCGCTCTAGCTATCCCTTGCTGGTATCTTCCTAAGCTTTTCTTTGCTCGGGCTCCTTTTCCCACAGTCAGCTTGATTCCCATCTTGGTGTTTCTTGACAGTTTGGGCGTGGGGGCCCTATCCCCTTCAGCAACAAATGTAGCGTTGATGAATTCGAAGGAACAGAAGGAGCATTCTCCCGCATCTTTGTTTGCCTCGAAATAGGGTGCGTCAGCCGAGAGTGATGCGACAATGTCTTCTTCACCAGCGATCATGATCAAACGGTTATCCATGATAAACTTTATTTTTTTATGGAGAGATGAAGGGATTGCTCCAGCAGAATGGATCCAGGGCCTTCCTAAAAGGTAATTATATGAAGGTGCGATGTCTATGACCTGGAACTCGACATTATATGTGCACGGGCCCACCTCCAGGGGAACCTCAATCTTTCTCATGACCTCTCGTCGTGTTCCATCAAATGCCCTTACTGCGGAATGACAAGGTCTCAGATAAGACATGTCAACCGGCATCCTAGACAGTGTAGCCAACGGCATGACATTGAGCACAGACCCGTTGTTAATAAGCACATGCGGTATTATATAGCCTTTGCAACCGGTTGTAATGTGTAATGCTTTAACAGAGCCCCTACCATTTGGTGGTATTTCATCATCACTGAAAGAGATGAAATTATCTGCATTTAAATTGTTCACCCACCTATCAAGTTTTTCAACGAGTACATTACTTGGCACATATGCTTGGTTTAACACTTTCAGTAAAGCGTTTCAATGTGGCTCTGAGTTCAACAATAGAGATAATACCGAGATTCTCGCCGGTTGTGTTCAGCTGCTCCACGATGTTATATTCGCTGTGCTTAATAAACTTTAAGAATTCCTGTGTTTCATCCTCATTCACTGGTTTCTTAGTTGCTTGTTCAGATTGTATCTCAACATTGACTTTGGTATCATGTATCGGTACCTTTTCTTTCTGGCTTGTGCCAACGGCTTTCTTCTTTGTCTCAACCGCTTCAGGGGGATAGCACCTCCCACTACAGGTAAAATGTCCCACCTCACTGACGTTTCCAGTTGTAGCTTCGGGTATGGTGATGTTGACCTCATATTTTCATGGTACTGCTTTGTCATCCTTGTAAGGGAAAGGAGCTGGTGCTTTGATTATCATCTTTGGTTTGGCTTCCTTCTTCTTAACCTCATAATAGATCACTAGAAGTCGATCGACACTATAAAGGATGGCTGGTGGTTGACCACCGGAGGCGCATACTTCCTTTTCCTCGGTCTCGTCTGTTTTATCAAAGACCTGGACCTCTTTGTTGTTCATCATGTCTTGAAGTAACTCTTTGAATTTCCCACAAGACTGGATGTTGCGCCCTTCTGTGCCATGAAAGACACAAAAATTTCGACCCCTTATACTTTCCTCTTTGGAACTTTTCTTGAACAAGCCCTTCTCAGTCATTATTTCCCATACTTTGCATAAAGGTGTCTTTATCTCGGAGACACAGCTTTTGGCTCACCATCTGTCTTGTTGTGTCACCGCACTCGCATTCCCTTCGGCATGGCTAGGGAGCGGATTTCCTGCCATATTACTAACACCATCAAATCGTAAGATACCTGCGTTAATAAGACCTTGAACCCTTTTCTTGAAGGCTAGACAATTTTCTGTAGAATGCCCTTGGTTTCCAGCATGGTACATACAACAGGCATTAGGATCGTACCATTTTGGGTATGGAGGTTTCAAGGGTACCATGTAATATGGGGATATTAGTTGTTTCTCTAGTAATTCCGGGCATAGCTCTCCACACGACACAAGAATAGGGGTGAATTAAAGTCTTTCAGGGTTGGGTTTTGTTAATCTTGGTTCGTTTTCAGGCTGACTTTGGGCAGGCGTAGTATTTGCCAGGAATATAGTGAACGGCCTTTGGTTATCAGTGGCATAGACGGGGTAAGGAGGAGGTGCATGATAGTAAGGGTTTTGTGGAGGAAAATAGAAATTCGGCGGTGGGTGAAACTGAGGTCGTGTTTGGGTTGGGTACGGATTAGCAGCATAGTGGCTCCCGGTCCCCACCATATGGGTTTCAGGATCTCTTTTCTTTACAGGTACTGGCCTTTTCGAACTCTCAGGACCCTCCATCCTTCCGCTCTTGATGCCATTTTCAATGAGTTCCCCAGACATTACTATATCAGCGAAGTCTTTTGTGGCATTCCCTACCAGTTTGTCATAAAATGGCACCTTCAATGTGTTGATAAAAAGTACCGTTAACTCTGTTTTAGTCAGTGGGGGTTCTACTTGGGCTGAAGCATCCCTCCACCTTTAAGCGTACTGTCTGAAAGTCTCTATTAGCTTCTTCTCTATCATTTACAGTGTTAGTCGATCAGGCACCATATCGGAGACATGCTTGTATTGTTCGCAAAATACTGACGCTAGATCTTTCCATGATCGGATCCTCTCTCTGCTGAGTTGATTATACCACCGGAGGGCTGATCCGATCAAGCTATCCTGGAAACAGTGTATTAACAACTTGTCTTCATTCACATGACCAGCCATCTTTCGACAGAACATGATAAGATGTGCCTTCGGACATCTTGTTCCATCATATTTTTCGAAATCTGGTGCTTTAAACTTTAGAGGCAGAACCAAATCGGGCACCAGACTGAGCTCTTTGGCGCTCAGTGCAGAGAAGACTCCAGTACCCTCCACCACCTTGAGTCTTTCTTCCAAGATCCTGTACTTCTCCTCAACATCATAATCGTCTCTTTTTAACCTAGCTATTTCTACCGAATTATCCAAATCCGAAACAATCGGATTAGCAGAATTATCTCCGGAGTTTGATACGAATACACCTTGCCCCAGATGAGTAGGTGGTATGGGTCGTCGTTCTAGGCCTACCGGGTTCCCTTGAGGATATCCTCTTTGCGTTGCATGAGCATAGGGTGGCATGAATCCTGGGGGATAGAGCGGATCCTGATTAACTCTCGAATGGGGTTCTGTAATATCAGGACTCTGCGCGAGTCCTTTTCCTTTGGCCAGAGCCGCCAACATCTCCATCATTTTAGCCATTTGATCCTTCTGCTCTAGTGATTCCTCTCGGGATCTTACCATCAGATCCCTTGCTTCTTGCTGCGACTTGGCTAACTGTTCTTGCAGCTCTTTCTAGATTCTTTCCATTCTTTCGATCCTCTCATTGAGTTCAGCATCCATAGCTCTAGTTCTTAGATGTGTCCTTTAGGGATGACGTGATTCCAGATTCGTAATGTCGTAGCTGCGGATCATACGATTTTAGCCTTAGCAAATAACTAAGGTGCTATGATACTAATGTATGTAATGCAATGCAAATGCATGGTATGAATGCAAAAAGGTGTCAACTCTGATTCAATTCCCCATAGAAAACTTCCTTAGAAAACAAAGCTCTTTACATAAAACAGATTACAGGAACAGCCTTGCTCTAACACCTAAGGCTTTAATTTTCGTTAGTAGGGAAGCTAATTCTCGTCCACGATCCGATTGTGTCTCGAACTGTACGCTCAATGTGTCAGCTTGTATAGCTAGAGTCTGCAAATACTCGGTTATCTCTCGTATCTCGGTTATAGCCTCCCCCATGAAGTAATCTCTATCTTTGACTTGATTCTGGGAATGGTACAGCTCCACTTCTCTTCGTTCTTCGTTCTCTTTTAAATATCCAACATGATTCTAACAGTTCTGCAGCTCCATTTCTAACTCTTCGGTCTTCTTCTTCATTTCTTCGATTCCACTCAAACTTACCTTTAATTCTCTTACCGAGTTATGGTCTCGATAATATTCGAGGGACCTTTCTAACTCTACCACCCTCGTCTTCAATTTATTTCTTCCGTTTTGGCCTTCTGACACTTGCTTTTCTAGGATCTCTTTCTGAGCTTTCATTTCTTGAAACTTCTTTTCCCGTTGCTCGGCTTTAGCTCTTTCTTCTTGTAACTCTTGCCGCCATTGACTCGAAGTTTTTTCTAGTCCGACAGTTCTCATTGAGAGACGCATCTTCTTGTAGTCCCCCTTTAGGCTATCCAACTCTTCCTCAGTTTTGCTCTTCCCCTTTTTTATCTTTTCTGCTTCTGATTTCTGTATCTTTACATCTAATTTCAAAAACATCTCCTCCTCCTCCAACTGCTCAATTCTCATTTCAAGCTCTGAACTCCGCTGTACGAAATCTTGCTTTATAATTTCTAATTCTATTGGTATCGTTCGCAACCGTTCCTCCAAAGACTGAGCATTATCTGAACTTGGTCCTGGGACATTATCGTTGATTCTCTTGTTTAGCCACACTTTGTACTCAAAAGTCGCCGTTTCGCCTGCAGCTAACCTCTTCATCCGATGAGTTTGCTTCCAAGCATTTGCCACTTCCTTAATCTTCTTCTTATAATTTTCTCCTGTATAAGAGAATTCACTTCGATTCAACCCATGTGTTGCTGGCACGAATTGTCTAGACTGGTATTGTCTTGCTGCTAGTAGAGGGGCGTATCCAATGACTCCCTAAATTCCGGGTAGAGGGACCCAATTAAAGTCTCCGCATCTATAAAGGATCTCTCCAGGCACCATCCACGGAGCTCTCCACTCGATGTCTTCCTCCTGAAGATTCTGAAGAATTGTCCTCCATCCTTCTTTCTTTATGTCTTCCCGTCTTGACACGGCCACTTCCTCTTTTATCGGTGAATAATCCTTATAAAAGGGATGATAAGAGACTTTACCCATCTTCCAAAAATGTCCATAGAACCATACCATCAATAGTTGTGCGCATCCGATAAACCTTCCTTCTCCTGCTCTTCTGCATGTATTTAATAATCTGAGAGTCTCGGCTAGAATTGCTAGGACAGGTGTGACTTGTTTATCCAAACGGTCGAATAGATCCATTACTGCCTCATCTATGTGTCTTAGGGCTTTTAGGAAAATGACTAATCCGTAGAGGCTTAAGGCGAAGATATCAACTTTCCTTTTCACATCAGGGTGCGTCAAAATCAGATCCCTTAGGTTTACCCAAGGAATACACCTCCCTTCACCTTTCTGTTAAATCTTGGTCAAGATCCACTGTTCACTCATTCCCGTAATCTTCACCAATTTCTTTGCAAGAGGAGGGACATAGGCAGGCCTAATATAAACCTTGTCAGCTTGTGTCCCGGGAATACGAAGTAAAGTGGTATACTCTTCTATTGTCGGCACCAAGTCCACTTTCCCAAAAGTGAAGCAACTGTATGCGGAATTCCAAAACTGGATCATAGCCTGAAACAGGTGTTTATCTATCTTAACATCCAATAAGTGAGAGATATCAGCATAACGGTGGTAGAACATCTGTTTAGCCTCATCTTCCCAATGGGTCCAGATATTTCGCAACTCTTGAAGCTCATTTTGTGTCACGCTAACACGGGTGAAGTCCCTCAGCTCTGACGTATGACCTTCAACTAAGCTATCTCCTTTTTTCAACAGCAACTTTTCTAACCATGTGCGCACAGCCGCATTGTCCTCTACTTTATCAAGAAAGTCGTTTTCCATAGCAAACTTCCTATTTCAGCAACCCAACAGAAATTGACACCTCTACTACATGGAATGTCATGCAAATCAAACAAACCAACACAAGTTAGTATTGCATAATAAAAACAAGTAAAATATCATTAAACACTTATCTAGATAACTATTTCGCCATTCTACCTAGGGTAGGCTCTAGGGTTTCTATATGGGGCTCGGTCTTAAAGAAGGATACCTGAACCAGCAAATTCCTCGATCCCCACCCATTATAGGCTCATACGGACCGAGTTCAGTTCAGGGGGATACATTTCCCTATGGCCATGCAAAGGTGAAAACCTCACGAAGCACATAGGTACGGATGTATCCCGGAAGCAATCCACTAGCCCATGCGGAGGTGAAAACCTCACGAAAGCTTAGTTTCTTGCTCCCACTTAAAGGTGCGACCACAACGGTCATGCAATGCGATGCCAAAGTATTTCACGAGACTCGACCCTATAGCACATGCAAATGCATAAAAAGGACACACCATTTTTCAAGGCAATTTTCCAAATATTCAATCAAAAGGACAAAGATCAATCAATTTTACGGCCTAACTCTCGATAAATCCCCAGTGGAGTCGCCAAGTTGTCGTAACCATTTTTTGAAAAAACAGGAATCGACTTTTAAAATAGGGAGTCGCCACCGATCTTTTATTCGAGGCGTGATCTGATCACCTTGTTTTAATAAAAACGTTTTGGTTTATTAAAACAAGGCTTTTGGTCTACGGGTGTTCGAGAAAACAGGTTCGGGAGTCGGTTACGTGCGAAGAAGGATTAGCACCCTCGCAACGCCCAAAATCGGTACCAAATTGATTGATCAATGTCCTAATGCTGAAAACTTGAAAACATTTAGGGTAAAAACTAAAAAATAGAATTTGTTAAATTGGGATTGAATCTCAGGATCATCTCGTTTCAAAAGAATAAAAGTATCATACCTAGCGCGTTAGGATATAATGCCTTTATCCTCTAACACCGAGGTCTACTTTGATTTTCAAAACATGTAAAAGAACTAGGGCATTTGAGTACTTAGTCGAACGAAAAAATCGACACCCAGCACGTTAGGATGTAATCTTCCGTTCTTCTAAATGTACAAATATTGCCATGTTTTTTTTTATTTTATTTTATATGCAATCTTAAAATCGGCTCAACATTTATTTTCAATGTATTCAAATGTTTGGAGAGGTTTGAATATGCTGAAGTTTGAAACACGATTCAAGGATAACATGCATATAGATTAAAAATCTAAATGCCAATAGATTGCAAATAAATATCATATAATGTGCAAATAACAACAACAACCTATAATACGTGGCATAAAAAATTAGTATTAATAATTTATATAAAGATAATAATATATAAGGGCCCTTGAAATGAACAATAACGAATAAAACTTTAAAGAAAATAAAAATAATACATATCAATAGATTTAGAAGAACATGTATGTACTCATAATTAAAAGAATAACAACTAAAATAGTGTAAAAATAATGTATACAATATGATCTAACTAATATATATACATATATTAAAATAGATAATGAATTTTATAAAAATATTTAAATAAATAAAAGAAAATAAGAAACTCAAATGAAATAAAACAACATCAGCAATATGATTTAGACAACTAAAACTATCAAAAAGATTTAAGATCAAAATAAGACACTTATAAATGGACAGGGATTAAAAGGAAAATATTCCAAGTTTTAAAAAACGCTCCGTTTGGATATGGACTGATTTGAAATGACGCTTAAAATCTCAGGGCCAAAATAACGATAAATAAAAAAAACAGAAAAAGGGATACAATCGAATCACCATGAGATCGGGAGGGATCAATGCGGTGAATACCCCCTTTTAAGCAAAACACGCGAACCCGCCGGGTTGTCGGATCGGATCGGATCAGAGCTATGGACCATGGTCTATGCGGCGTCGTTTTAGAGCCAGTGAAATAAGCCCTAAACGGCACCGTTTCATTTATCTCTATAAAAATAAAAACCTAATTAATTCATTCGGCCACTTTAGGATACAAAACAAAACCTAATCCTACTTTCCTTAATCTGCTGTCTCTCCGCCCATTTGAACGGACGTCCCTTGCGCCACCATGAACGGCGACTGAATGAGTCCTTTGACTTTAAGAGTCGAATCCCCTTTGCTTCGATTGCAACGAAGAAGGCGAATCAACTCCAGGTAAGTTTCCCTTTCTTTATTCTGCTCTTTATTTCTGCTATCGGTGTCCGTAATACAAAAGAGTGCCCCCCAAAAACAAAAACAAAAGCCCCGACTCCGATCTGCGGCGACGAAACGAGTTCTCCGCGACGCGTCTCGATTCAGGTAAGGTTCCTTTTGCTTTCCATTTGTTTTTATTATTTAAAAGATTCGAAATAAAAGAAAAATGTATAAATAACAGTAGATAATAATGGAGAATAACAAGAAATCAACCTTTCAAATATTGTCTATTGATTGCTGATAACGCGAAAGAAAAGAGAAAATCTTTAATCTTTTGGTTTCTGATTGCTCGTAAAAGGACGGGACCGAACCCTTTTACAGTGTTTCTCAAGTGGCTTTATAGCCGAAGAATACAGACTATTTTTATTCCATTTCTTTTCTCCATATTCCTCTGCTTTTTTTGTTTTTGTTTTTGTTTCCTGTCTTGCAGGTATGGGTGAAGAGAAGGCAGAGAAAGGAGAGCGGCAGACGAGGTGCCTGGGGGAACTCGAGTCGTCAGGGCGCATGGGCGCATGGCAGACGCAGCGCAAGAGCGCGTGCGGACGGTTGCCGAGGCATGGGGAGGGGTGCTGGCAGGTGGAGCGTCGGGCGAGGCACTTGGTGGCTGAAGACCTTTGATGTTGTGGGCTTAGGGTTTTTTAGTGGGTTGGGATAAGTGGGTTTTAAATGTTGGGCTGACTCTGTTTTTGTTTAGTTTTGTTCGGGCTTTGGTGGGTTTGGGCAAAAGGTTGGGATTTGGATCTGTTTTGGCTATTATTTTTATTTTTTTGATTTGGGCCTAACATTTGGTTTTGTAATCGGGCCCTGGGTTTGTTCTATAAATGGATTGGACCTTTTATTTACTCGGCTTAATTTCAGGCTTATAATTGGGCATTTTGTTTATTCCTATTAAATCTGGGCCTGGTATTGTTTAGTGGCTTTGGGTCTTTTTGTAAGTGGACATTTAAAAAGGACTGTTACATTTATTATCTTTGGGTTTATTTTTGCTTTTTATATAGGTATGGGTTTTCAATGGGCCTCGGTCGCTTCATACGGGCCCGGGTATAAATTGGTTATTACATTTGGGATCAAACAGAAAATCGAAACCCAGCCCGTTAGAGCACGATCTCGTGGATTTCCAAACATGAAACATTGCCTCGTTTTAAAGTTGAGAAAAACATGAATGAAATCTTAAAAGGAAAAACCGAAACCCAGCACGTTAGGGCACGATCTCTCGGATTTCCAAACGCGAAACATTGCCTCGTTTTAAAGTTGAGAAAAATATGAATGGGTTATTTGGTTAAACAAAAAATCGAAACCTAGCACGTTAGGGCACGATCTCTCGGATTTCCAAACACGAAACATTGCCTCGTTTTGAAGTTGAGAAAAACATGAAGTCTTGAAAAGATATTTGGCTATTTGGTCAAACGAAAAATCGAAACCCTGCACGTTAGGGCACGACCTCTCGGATTTCCTAACGTGAAACATTGCCTCGTTTTAAAATTGAGAAAAACATGAATGAAGTCTTAAAAGGATATTTGGTTATTTGGTTAAACGAAAAACCGAAAACCAACACGTTAGGGCACGATCTCTCGGATTTCCAAACACGAAACATTGCCTCGTTTTGAAGTTGAGAAAAACATGAATGAAGTCTTAAAAGGATATTTGGTTATTTGGTCAAACGAAAAACTGAAACCCTGCACGTTAGGGCACGATCTCTCGGATTTCCAAACACGAAACCAGGGGCGAAGCCAGGGGGCTGGCATGAGCCCCGACCCCCCTAAAAAGTAAAATTGCTATTGGGGCCCTTGAAATTTTTTAAAATTTTAAATTAGTAAAGGTAAAATTGCATTTTGGCCCCCCTAAAATTATAAAAATTCGATTTAATCCTTTACAAATTAGAAAGATATAAACTATAAAAAATTAAAATTTCATCCGTCCCCCCCCTAAAAAATTATCCTGGCTTCACCCCTGCACGAAACATTGCCTTGTTTTAAATTTTGAGTAAAATGATTTTAAAACTTAAATGGTGTTAAAATAAAATGCGATGGCATATTAACATGCAATACGGAGAAATTATTTACTAATGAAATACAACACAATTAAATCGCAAATAGCAAATAAATATAAAATGAGAATTAAACATTCATGATAGCAATAATCAATAAACATTGAATCAATGGCAAGGAAAATAAATTAATTAGAAAAAAAAATAAAACACATACAAGTATAATATATATGTAACATAATGGGAATAAACACATCTAATTTTAAACATGTTTTAATACAAAAAAAATTTTAAGGATCATCGAAAAATATAAAAATATGCATGGATTAGTAATATATATATAGAAGAATATTTAATTTAAATATTACACAAAATATTAAGACAAAGAGACGTATAAAGGAAATAATTTGAAATCAAACACATGTATGACGAATAAAAATATATACAAATGAAAGTTTAACACAAATTAAAACATCATAAAATCAATAGAAGAGTTCCAAATGATTTGTTAAAACGATTTCATAAATAAATGACGAACACATTTTATAAACTAAAAAAACTTAGCTGAAAATAGGATAAAATTAACAGGTTATTTTATAAAAATCAAAACAGAATTAAGGACTAGAACAGAATGCGTTCAAATGATCAGGGGTTAAAATAGAAAATATTTTAACAATCAAGACGCAGTGTATAGGCTGGACTAAATCGAAACAGTGTGCAAATTATAGAGGCCAATTAAGAATTACAAGAAATACATAGTGGATTTAATCGAAAAACGATGCAACAAAGGGGGACTAAATACAGAAATAACCCATTATTGCATGAGCACGCGGATCCTTAGGAGACCAAATCAGGTCGGGCCGGAGCTTGCCTTATACGGCATCGTATTGAGGCTATTACGATGAGCCCCAAACGACGCCGTTTTCTTAATAGCCTATAACCCCCTTTAAACTGAAATAAAACTAATAGACTCTCCCTTTTTATCGAAACCCTAAGATCCATTTTTTTCTCAGCCCTCAGCCGCAACTAAGGGTGCCCTCTCCGTTTAACCACCAGAGTGTCATTGTAAACGGTGCTTGGTGGTACACGAAGATCCAAAGGGTGCCCTCTCGCACCGGCCTTGAAGCTTCACCCCTTGGTTTATGCCCATATCTGAACTCTGATTGCGACGGAGGAGACACGGACAGAATCTCACGAAGGTAGCCACTCTCCTTTTTTGTTAATGTATCGAAATAAAAAAGAAATGCTTGAAAAATATATTCGAAAAGAGGAAATGAACAATAGAATAAGCAATCGAAAAAAAGAGAAACCTTTTTGTTTCTGATCTCTGTTGATATATTCTGTATGCGTAATACCATGTGTGTGTCCTTACAATTTTTTTCTTTGACTTTTTATAGTCGAATGTTGAATAAAATGAAGAGAAAATTGAAAAATATAGCAGTTTATCCTTTTTTCTACGTTTTGCCTTGCTGTTGTTTCTCTGCTATTGGTTTGCAGGTACGAAAGGCGGACATGGAGTACGGAGGCGCGTGGGGCATGTGGGAATACATGCGATCGCGCACGTCAGGGAAGGTGCAGCGCTGGCAGATTCCAAAACCCTTTAGGGTTTCTGGAATATCAAAAATATTGGGCCATTTGGGCCCGTTGGGTTATAAGTGGGTCAGGGGTTTAGTTTGGTTCTGTGGGTATTTAGGGCTTGTTTTGGGTTTCTAAATCGGGTAGAGGCTAGTTTGGGTTTTGGGCTAGTCGAGCCTGTGTGATTGTTTTCTAATTGGGCTGCTGTAATGGACATTTAAAAGACTGTTAATTTTGGATTTTTATTACTTGGTTTTTTAATTAGTTATGGCATGGGCTCGAGCACATTTTGGGCCCTACAGTAACAACAGTAGAAATACCAACTAGTGGCATGCAAACAATAACAGTTTAATATTTCAACAATGACAACAGGCATGTGACTACAGTATCTCATGCATGCAACAGCGATTACTTAACCAACCAGTAGAGACCAACATAGAATCACAAATTATCCATGTTACAACACATATTCATATAGATGACAGGCTTCAGAGCAAAAATGGTATCATATCACAACATACATTACTGCACACAATTGTGGTTCCAACAGTATCGAATTTTTGGACTTTCAAAATCCTGAAAAAAGTCGTTACCTTAACAGATTTGGTGTTCTAAGCCAAAAGCAAATGTATTAAGATCATTTAATCAGCTTCATACACACATGATTTGAGGACCTACACATTCGACCGATGTATAACACACACAATTTTGACACTACATCACATGTAAAAACACATACCTTCACCCACACGCTCATGCGACACTTCTTCAGATAAGATCTGATCTGGTTCACCTAGATGTGGCCCTTCAAACGACATACCCACATGAAACACACAACATTAGAATCAGTGGCAAAGATTTCAGATGGATCTAAAGGAAACCGATTAATAAGAAAGAGAAAAGTAACTCGTAACTCAATTGCGAACCAGATAACAGAGTCTTAACCAACACAAGAGATTTCACTTGTCGAACTACAACAAATGGGTACTAAAACTATCGTCGACAGTCCTACACGCCAATGGGGTTCGAATGAATAGATTATGATTCGACAAAGAAGATGAGATTGAAAACTTAAAGGTGGTGAAGTATAAGAAGAAAATAAATAAGTAATACAAGATTGTAGGTTCGGTGGCAGGAAAGAAAAGGAAAGAGAAAAGAGAAAATAGTGTTAGGGAGGAAAAGAGAAGAGAAAGAAGAGATGCGGCATAGAAAAAGAAGAAGTGAGGATTCATAAAACCAAGGTTAGGAGCGGCAATAGAAACAAGGGAAGTGGAAAAGTGAAAGAGGGGGTCGACCAAGCAAAAGTGTTTTTAAATACCTAGGGTTTGAGGAGCACAATAGGAGCATACGACACAACTAAGGTCTACAGCACAGGAACATGCGACATACTAGGGTTTACAATACAAAAATATATGACACACTAAGGAAGAGATGAAGAGAGAATTTGGGTTTTGGATTTAAGGTTTTTCAAAAGCTCTTAACAATCCAATCCCAGATAGAGGCCCAATTGCACCCTCAAATAGGAAATAAAACAAATTTGACAATTACATATATAACCCAAAAAATTTAACCCACATTTCAGGGTGTGACACCTGGGATGACGACAGAATACTTTGCATGAACTCGAACAATAGTGTATCAATAAATTAGATTCGTGCATCTATACCGTTGCAAAAACTATCAATGGCACATTGGCATGTCAGATATTGCGATTCGCCAAAAATTCGACCGAGATGCATTATTGAATTCTTGGATCAGAGAATGACATCTATTCAAACTACAGTATGAAATTGTAAATTTTATTACCTACCTAATATTAAATTTCAAATCCTTACATAAATATTATATATTTGAAAATTTCAAAAATTAACCTCAATTTCTAATTGTTGATCTAACAATGATTGAATATCTTCGAGCTCGTCCAGCATACTCACATGACTCGTATCATTATTCTACCTTTTCAAATAATATGTTATTTCAAAAACATAATAATGAAAAAAAAATGATAACTACATTATTAAATAAATTTTACCTTATTACGAGTGGGAATCCAAAATGAGCGTTTAGTCAGGGACATAAAAATGGTAGGTGGTACCATACCCATGACTAAAGAAGGAGTATACAACCACCGATTTTAATTTTTTATGTTTTCAATGCCTAACACATATCTCGGTATAATGTTGCTAACATAGTTGATCCCCAACTGAGTCGTCCCACTTCTTTTAAGTCGACTAGTTGTAGGAGCCACATTAAATGTACCAGATTTTGGGATTTATTTGACATTAGAATACCATCATTTAACCTCAGGATGAATGCTTACGCGTATTTTTGTCTTTCAATGGCACTAGTACAGTTGTCGATATATGAGAAATTGTCTTTTAACCATTTCATCTCTATCTGGCTACTACTAAACTTATCTGACACTTTGCCTAATAGTTCTCATAAATTGCGCTCCAATCGCCAACGCCCACTACCCCCATAATGATTGTCCCATCAACTGGTAAACCGAGTTGTAATGCTACATCCTTGAGTGTAATTATACACCCACCTCACGGAAGATGGAATATGTGTGTTTCGTGTCTCCATCTTTCCACCAAAGCGCAGATAAGTGTGGGATCCAATTTAGTCCCCTGAGCATACGAGACACGTATAGGAATCCCACCTCTTTCAAGTGTTGTTCAATAACATGCGGTGTTCTTGCACTTAAATTGTATATATACGTCTTGATAATTCAATCTTCAGTATGATTATATAAACATAAATAAATTATAAAATTAATAATGTTAACAACTTAATAACTATTTTAACTAAAATAAAAATAATATTTTCTTACCATTTGCTGTTAGATGCCGGAAATGTGTTTGTCATGTAAATGAATAAGAGCATTGACAATTTTTAAAATTATAAAAATCAAATAAAATCAAAGAAATTACTAAATATAAAATTAAGACAACAAGAATTTGAGAGAAATTGAATGAAAAATCGAGAATAAAATAGTTGAGAGAATACGATTTGAATACAAAAGAAAGAAAATGAGTGGAGTATATATAGCAAATAAAGTAGCTATAAAAAAAACATTTAGCCTTTTGAAAAAAAAAACCATTGAATTTTTTTAACTGTTGTAAAAAGTTACCTTTGAACGAAAACGCGTCTTGTTTATCTTTTCAAAATTAACTAATTTCTCTAAATTTGGAGAAAAATAACCTAATTTCCTAATTAATTTTTAAAAGCAGCGTTTTCGTCTAATTAACCCCTGGATAGAGACACGCAATGGTCTTAGCTTCCTCCAAATATGGTAAAAAAATTCTGATTTATTAATATATTAAAATTTATGTAAATATAAAATACCTTAAATACCACTCTAATATAATAAAATAATATATATACATATATATGATATAAATGCATGTATTGTCAAGCTATTTTTATTTTCAAGATTATTTGGTTCTTAGAAAGTAGCCCTCTCTAAGATAAATGTAATCGATAAATTGGCTGGCTATGCCTACTTCTAATATAAATAGCGTACTTTTTATTTCACCCTTTCTTTAATATAGCTTATTATTTTTAACAAAAAATTCTACCCCAATCCCACAAGCCTTTATTACATTATTTTTCCCTTAGTAAATATTACTTTTCATAATAATTTTATTTTTAGGAATTTAATTTATTTACATTCAAAATATTAATTTTTTTATTAATTTCATTAATGTGATATATTGAAATTGAAAACAAATACTAATCCAGTGGTCATATAGCCAAAAAAATAATATTATAATAGGCTTGAACTTAACGGAAAATTTTATCGTGTTAAAATTTCTTAAAAAATTCATTTTAATATTTTAATTAAAATAAAATGTTGAGTTTAAATTGTGTTAAAATAATCCCGAAAACTCACTTTTTAGGCATTTAATAAAAACGTATCACTTTATTTTAAAAAATAATAATTAATATCATCAATAACACTAGATCAATTTTCCATAACAATATTTTAACCTTAAGTAGTGTTTGATTAAATAAATAAAATTAACAAATAATAATAGCTCAAGGTTTATAACTTGTTTTTTTTGTTTAATTTGTTTTATGGTTTATAACATGGTTTTAGAAATTTAAGATTTATGATTTTAGGGAAAGGGTTCGATTAGGATTTAGGGTCGAGATTAAGGTTTAAAGTTGAGTAAAATTTAGGATTTAATATTTAGAGTTTAGGGGCAACAAACCCTTTAAGTAATTGATTTTATTGGTTTGTTTACTAGAGTTAAAAAATAGTAATAAGAGTTAACTTAAAAATGATTATTTAAAATCATTTTAATTTAAGTGAAATTTTTAAGTATTTAAACTAATTAATAAAATCATAAATATTGAAGTATCATATTGTATACATAAAAATTAAAATTTAATCACCACTATGTAATATGTCAGAAAAGGAATGCCGGAAACATTTTTTGTTTATATATCTAGCATATAGAATTGATGAATAAATAATTTTGAATTTAGTTATAAATATATCTAAATATAATTTTGTTGTCTTACTAAAAACGAAAAGTTCAAGTCATGCAATCATCTTTGTTGAAGATTATTGAATAGGATCAACAGTGTTAAATTTAGTTATTATTATCTAATTCCATGTATTGATATGGTTGCTTTATTTTCCCCCCCAACATCTAGCATTCATAAATGAAAGAGATAAGGTAGAAAAAAAGCCTACAAAACTAGAACAAAAAGTCAAAAGCTTAGGACGTAGCCACGAGCAAATAAAAAAAACCCCTAGCTATCAACACATTTGAGCATCATCACTGGAGGATAGTGCCAGGGGAGGTCAGAAGCCCTGTAATCTATCACCGACTTGTAATGCCTCCCACAGGAAGCACCTTCGACCACTGTGGGTTGGAGAAGAGCCGACAACATGTACTGTTTTGGAGTAGCGTTTTTCGATCTCCGTCACACTTCAAACCAGGGAGGTCAAGTTGGAAGAGGTTCTGCCCAATAACACCGAGGAGGCTAGAGGAAGCCAAATGGTCCAAGCCCGATGTCGCGAAAAAGGGGGGAGGAGCCACCAAAAGCTGTTGGAGAAAGGCCTCTCATGTCCCTGGACTAAGACCGACGAAAGAGAAGAGGCAAGGTGCGGACTTTATTTTGGTAAAAGAGTAGGAAAAAAAGAAGAAACCTAAAGCAAAGGAAAGAAGGCAGACGACAGTGAGTACGAAGTTGGTGGCTGCAAAGAGAAATAGGGAGAGGCAGTATTGAGAGAAGTTAAACATTCTGGTTTTCCATAAGTTAGTGAGGTAATTTGTGAGGGCACCTTGACCTAGTGCCAGCTTACAAGTTGCAACAATTTGAGGTGTGCAAAGTCAAAGTAACTATACCTATGAGTAAAAGAAATGGTCAAAAAATATATATTTGCTTCACATTAATTTATACAAATTTTTATCTCTTTGGTTTTCAAGGACAATAAGGGTGTCCTTTAAAGAAAGAAACAAGAGAAAGAAGGAAAGATTTTTTCTTCTTTAAAAAAAATGTGTTTAAAGTATTCTACTTTTATATAATTTTTTTCATTTATTAATAATTTAGTTTATATATATTTTGACATGTGACTTTTTATTTATATATGAATTCGTTTAGTGTTTGAGCAATTTTATCATTGTGATTACATTTAGAAAAAGATTTGTATTTGTTTTCCTATTGTTATTGTAGTTCACCATAGAATGGTTTAGTTAAGATATTCAAATATTAAAAGCGGACTAAATTACTTAAAAAGGCCCATTTCCAAGTATATTTATAGAAATAGACCGATTACACCATTATTTACCAGAAATGACTACCTTTTGCAAAACACGCTTACGTGGCCGCGTTTAAGGGGAAAATTGCCAGCAAAGCGCGCCCCCAAAGGAGCATTTTTTGCCACGTCAGCAAAACGCTTCCACGTCAACGCGTTTTGCTGACATGGAAAAAATGCTTCCTTGAGGGCGCTTGCTCCGTTTTTTTATATGTTAAGGATATTTGCATGTTTGGTCCATAGGTTTTTTTAGGGTTAGGGTTTTGTCAAAATAAGTTAGGGTTTAGTGTTTAGGTTTTTGTTAAAATAAGTTAGGGTTTAGAGTTTTAGTAAATTTTAAAAATAAATCAGGATTTAGTGTTATTTTATAAAAATTATTTAAACTAGGGGTTTAAGGTTTTAAATAAATTAAGTTAGGGTTTTAAATAAATTAGGTTTTATGGTTTATGGTTTTTAAATAAATTAAGTAAGTTAGGGTTTAAGGTTTAAAATAAATTAGTGTTTAGTGTATTAAATAAATTAATTTAGGGTTTATGATTTTTAAATAAATTAAGTAAATATTAGGGTTTTAAATAAATTAAATTAGGGTTTATGATTTTAAATAAATTAAGAAAATTAGGGTTCTAGGGTTTTAAATAAATTAAATTAGGGTTATAGTTAAATTTAATTAAATTAGGGTTTAGTTTTTTAAAAATGACATTGTGTTTATTTTTTTAAAACAAAATTGACTATTTTGTACCCTAAAAAAATAATTTTGAAAAGACGTTTATGAACAAATAGTGTCAAAAACGCTTCAAGCAGGATGCACTGTCAGCAAAAATATAAAAAAAAGCTCACACATGACGCTCTTTTTCTACAGTAGTTCCTGAAAAAATAATTTTGAAAAGACGTTTCTGAACAAATAGTGTCAAAAACGCTTCAAGAATGATGCACTTTCAGCAAAATTACAGAAAAAAGCTACCACGTGTACACTCTTTTTCTACAGTATTTCCTGAAAAAATAATTTTGAGAAGATGTTTCTAAACAAATAGTGTCAAAAACGCTTCAAGCAAGATGCAATGTCAGCAAAATTTCTGAAAAAAGCTCCCACGTGGACTTTTTTTTTCTATAGTAGTTTATGATTGGCCTTAGGCTATAAACGAGGCAAATTTCATTCTCAGGATGCATAAGTTACAACAAGTAAAATTAGAGAGGCTAAGCAGAATAGAAATTGAAGATGAGTGAACGTATTAGTGTTGTTATTTACTATGATGGTTAGTTCCGTGACACCGAGAACGACGCTATTTTTTTATTAGAGAACACAGTGTGAATGGTTTTTAACCAGAGTATAGATTTTACAGAATTTCGTAAAAAAATTATGAGCAAAATATTCGGAACGACGCCAAATAGGGTTTCTTCTATTAAGTATCTATTTTGTGCTTCGATTGATCCCGTGAGATATGGCTCATTTGATATCAAAGGTGTTCGTAGCTTTGAGGTGATGGTGCAGACTCATCTCGCTAGTGGATCACCTTATCTTGAGTTATATGTTTAATTTTCATCGCCAAATGAAACATTTGTGACTTCAACATCAATTGCTGTTCAAGAGAAATACAGACCCCTAGCCGACACTCCGTTAGTGGGAGGTAGAACACAGAAGCACCCGTGTTTGGTGGCAGTATGGAAAACACAACTGCTGCATGACACTCGGTTAGTGGATAAGACATGCACACCGGTGGGTTAATGTTTGATGCTGAAAATACGTATTAGGGAATGACATCAACTTCTAGTGGTTGGCAATCCACATCTGATTGGGGACATTATGAAACGTCCAGAAGAAGGGATGATGTACTCCCTACGACGTCCACCGGCAAGGGGACCTCGTACGTTACAAATAATGGTGGGTTAGATGATAAGTCCAATGTGGACCATCCTGAGAGCCCGGCCTCGATGGTGCAGAAGTTGCATTATTTTCTGAACCGAAACATGTTCCATCCGAACCTGAAGACGTTGAAGGGGGTTCAGATGAAGAAGAAGAAGATCTGTGATTCAGGGCGTACTCACCTCCAGCCCACATGCATAGTGTCGATATATCGGCAGATGATGTGTTGGAGTTTCCAGATCTACCACACAGAACGCATGACCGTACAGGTTCGACATTGGATTCGGGTGATTTGGAAGTTGGTAAGCAGTTTTCCAGTAACGATAGTTTTATTGGTGCTTTGAAACAACATAGCATCAATCACGGGGTTAACTACAATGTGGTTAAATCCAAATTCGAGAAGTTCGAGGCCAAGTGTGCAGTGCAAGACAATACATGTTCATGGAAAATCATGGCTTCTTTTAGGAAAAAAGACAGGCTTGTGGGAGATAAAAAAGTACAAAGGTCCACATACCTGCGTTGCCGGTACAGTATCACTAGGTGTTTAGGGTTTTGAATAATAATGTTATTACTTAATGTTGCATTATTCAACGTACTTCGTTGACAAGTGTTTCACAAGATCATCCCAAGATGGATTCATGCATGATAGCTAGCTTAATACTACTGATGTTGAAGGCAGATCCCAAGACTTCTGTGTCATGCATAATTCCCAATATTCATAGCCAATTGAGGTACACGCCCTCTCACTGCAAGGCTTGGATAGCTAAGCAAAAGGCGTTGGAAAATATGCATAGTGGGTGGGGCGATTCATATAATGAGGTTTGGCAGTGGTGTCAGGTGTTGGAGAGGTACGTCCTAAGTTGCATAACAGACCTTGAACGGTCCCTGCGTATTACAACGACCGATTGCTCTGTGGATGTCTAGTGTTCAAACGTCTGTTCTGGAACTTTAAGCAATGTCAAGACGCATTTGTGCACTGCAAGCCATTGGCACAAATTGAAGGTACCTTTATGTATGGTAGATATACCCATCGGCTATTGCTAGCTGTGGTATAAGATGGCGGTGGGAGAATCCTTCCAATTGCGTTTGCAATAATACCGAGGGAGTCAATTGATGATTGAGATTTTTTTTTTCTAGGTTAAAGAGGCATGTATGCCCCCAACCTGATATTTGTGTTATACCAGATCCGGGTACTGGAATACTAACCGTAATTGAGCGACATGGAATCCTATGGGATTGCACACACCATCGGTATTGTCTAAGGCACATTGCGTTCAACTACTACAGGCAATATCGGTCTACGACTGAACAAAAGCAAGTGACCAACATGAGTATTTAATCTCTATTAATATACTTTCGGTTGTAATATTCTATTTATTCTGAATGAAATATTGGTATGTAATTTTTGCTATTAACTTATATTGGCAGGGTACAAGATTAATATAATAAGGACCGTTTTCATGAGATGTTGGGGAATTTGCGTTCAGTTAACGATCAAGGTGAAGACTACATCTGTAACATACCTTTCGAACAGTGGACACAAGTATACGACGGCGGCCTACGATATGGTCATATGACCACAAACCTGACTGAATTCATAAATTCTGTTCTAAAAAGAATGCGTCATTTGCGGATAACCTCAGTTGTGTGAGAGATATATTTTTATTTTGCGGCACTATTTCCAAAGCGAGCAGCGAATTATAAAGGACAAATATAGAGAGGCCATGTATGGTTACAGAAAGTATTGGAAGAAATTAACAAGGCGAAGGCGCGGGCCAAAACGATGAACACTGTGTGTCACGATCGCGACAAACTATGGTTTCGTGTGATGGAGTTTGACAGACCGAGCCAATGAATTACTGGCGGGCTATATCGTGTACACCTGATAAATAGGACTTGTGACTGTGGGATGTTTGATGCACTTTGTTATCCATGCGCTCATGCAATTGCACTTGTCAGAATCTCCGTTTAGATCCCATGAGATATGTCAACGAACTGTACAAAATAGAATACATGTACAATGTGTGGAGACACGTATTCCCATCGGTCCTAGATGAACGTAAGTGGCCGTCTGTATCATTTTCTCCGTTTAAGTTGTTACAGGATAGAGAATTGCATCGCAAACCAAAAGGTCGACCTTGCTCTAGTAGAATACGTAATAATATAGATATCCGGGAAAGAACGAACCAACAAAAGTTGTGTGGATGGTATAGGAACCCAAGTCATACAATTTGATCATGTCCAAACCGAAATAGTTGATAATTACTGCTATGAAACGATGTTGCATTATTTCTATTCAGCCTTATTCAAAAGAACTTATATTTTATTCAAAATATAAAATTAATTTACTATTAAAATATTAAAAACAACTTATTTTCTATTAAATGAAACAATATAGAAACAGCTTCTACAAATATATTAAAAAAATCAATGTATATGCTGGTCGGAATCAGTGCCACATGGGGGTGGATGACGATTACGTGCTGGATTCCTCCTTGGTTGCTCCAGTAGGGGTTGTGGCTGCTCCGGCGGGGGTTGTGGTTGCTCTGGTTGTGAGTGTTGGGAGGATGACTCACCTTGGTAGAATAAAGAATGTAGAGGTGTTTGCATCATCCATGGCGGAGGTGTTTGAATCCCATAAGGAGATGGGGAATGGTAATGAGATGAGCTCAGCGACGGTGCCTCGTGCGATCCCTACGGTGATGATGGCCTATATATCAACGGTTGAGTCGAAGTCATCGGGAAATGAGATGCATCAGGCCATGCATTCCAACCTGGCATAAAATTGGGAAAATGAAACATATAAGGGTTAGGATACATATAAGGGTTACGCATCTGGCATAATCTGAAGGGGCTGTGATGTGGGTGTCGTCGGTTGAGCCATTGGGCCCGGTGATTGTGTGGGTGCTGTTTATGGGCCCGTGCTGTCATCCCTTCTCGTTGGATTTAAAGGCCCCCCCCCGTTTCATTTCCATTCGAATTTGGCGACGCCTCTGCTCTTTCGACGGCTGCCATAGATTCTAAACCATGGCATGTAAGCCGGGGTGCACGCTAACTCTAGGACAATGATCGGTTCGCGATCAGGTATATGATCATATCGGTTTTCCAAAATATCGATATATTCCGACTAGAATACCGGCCAATTCGTATTCGTTTTCCATAAGTCGATTTTGTGCTGGTCATCGAGCACCTCAGGTTCCTCAGGAATCGGCTGTGTTGTCAGAATCCAAATTGTCGTAACACTCTATCCGTCTATACATCTCAATAGTAGCATAGTTGACCAATGGGACCTTAACATGCCAAATGTTCGAATTTTGAAAGAATTCTTCCGGAATTACAGCTTGTATTACCAGATCCTCGTATGGTGTCCATTGAAACTATATGAACAGGATAAAAATATTAGTTATATACATAATACTAAATACTAAATATGAAACGACTATTTTATGTATATATATTTTATTTAATACTTACTTGCACTTCCGACCGTTGGTCTAATAGAAGCTGTAAATCTTCAAAAGCGGTAAGTATTCTAACATAACTCACCAGATGGTTCCACCTAATTAAACAAATTTTTAACATACAATTTTATTTTAAATCTATGGAATAATTGTAAAATCAAATAAAAATTTACCTCGTTATGAGTGGGAATATATATGGGTGGTTCACTCGAGGACGTAAAAATGGAAAGCGAAACTGAACCCATGATTGTAGTAATTATAGGCAACCTCCAATTTTGGCTTTATTTGGTGGCGTCGCCCCGTACATCTCCCGGTACAATGTTGCCAACACGGAAGACCCCCAACTAAGTTCGCCAGCTGCTCTAAAATCAACGAGTTTCAACAGCCACCTCAGATGTACGAGGTTTCATGACAAGTCCGGTATCAGATAACCTCCAATCATCTCAAAGATGTATGTCCGAGCATATCGTATTCTTTCTACTTCAGTCGAATCATTCCCCGGATCCGAGAATGTGCCTCATAACCAACCCATCTTGATCTGACCTTCGTAGATATTATCCGGAATCGCACCCAAAAGATCGTAGCATATGGCTCCCCAATCAGCAGATTGAACGGACTAGGTGAGTGCGGCCCCATCCACCGGCAATCCTAATTGTAACTGGACGTCCTCCAATGTAATAGTACACTCTCCGCATAGAAGATGGAATGTGTGCATCTCCGGTCTCCACCTCTCTATTAACGCGCTAATGAGTTTCGGGTCCAACTTGCACCCCCAGCCTATAATTGTCACGTGCAAAAAACCCGCTTCCCTCAAGTAATTTTCTATCAATGGTGATGGTGGACCAGACATATTATGAATATAACATTGTAACACCCGATCTACAGACTGTTATAAAAAATTATAAAATACAAATTAATTAAAATTACATAATGAAAAAAATATTAAAAACAATTCAAATTTTAAAATAAATGAAAAAAATATTAAATAATATTCAAAATTTAAAATAAATCGTTACCATTTTCATTTGTTCGACAGAGATATGTTTATGATCGAGACGAATTAATCCCCTGGTCATTGCTAACTCGATCAAATATTTTTGAAATTATAAAAAATAATACTAATGTAGAAAAAAAAGTAAAGTAAATAACTAATTATAAAGAGTTTTGAGAAATTTAATGAGAAATTTGAGAGTTTTAAGGAGAAATTGTAAAATTTTTTTGCTAAATTATAAGGAAAATATGTGTGAAATAATAAGGGAATTATATATATATTTTTACCATCATACCCTCAACTGTAAAAAAAAAATAGCCATTGAAATTTAAAATTTATCAACAAAGGGCGCCCGCAAAGGAGTGATTTTTCCACGTTAGTAAAACGCACCACCGCATAAAATAGACACCGCAGATTAGAGTTTCGTAATTCCAGCTCCAGTCCAAAAGCGCAAAGCTATTACCCCACACGTCACTCACCAACTGTATATATCCGTGGTTTTACCGGCAAAACCAAAAACTATTAAGCTCTTGCAATTTTGGGTTTAACAATGGAGGAGGGTTTTGGCCTCTGTTCATCGTTTCTCTAACAAAACCTCAAGGGTCTTTTTATAATATTGAATTTGGAAGGTTGTTTGGGGAGGGGGAGTGAAATTGAATGGCGGTGGAGTACAAATGTTGCGGAACGGATTTCTTTATTCATATATTGGTAATAGTATTGTTGGTGGTGTTCGCGGGTTTGATGTCGGGTCTTACTTTGGGCCTTATGTCCATGAGTCTTGTTGACCTTGAGGTTCTTGCTATGTCTGGTACTCCCAACGATCGAAGACATGCTGGTAATTTCTTCATTTCCTCTTCTTCTTCTTTTTTAATTAAGGTAACCAAATTAAAGAATCAAAAAGTTGATAATGTATCCTTGGGTTGGCAATGGTAATTAATAAATGACGTAATCTGTACTTGAAAAGTTGTAATCTTTGCTTTGATTTGATTCACCAGAACATATGGACTGGAATCATGAATTAAATGTTAGAATATTTTACTTTTTGAGCGAGATTGATGTGAAGTTTTCAGTTTTTCTTCATTGAAATTTATGATTCAAGTGGATGAAAAAAAATGAAATGCCGAAAGTCAGTGAAGTTTGAAGGGTAGACTTACAGATTACATTTAGCTGATGAAATTATTGTCATATATTGCTATGGATACTGCATATTGAACTTAAATATTCAGATTAAATGCTAGCCGTGCTAACTTATTCCCTTGCTGGAACAGCAAAGATATTGCCTGTTGTCAGAAAACAGCACTTGTTGCTTTGTACACTACTTCTATGCAATGCTGCTGCAATGGAGGTATATGTTCAATGCTGTGATCTGTTTCTAGTATTCCTGAATGTTAGTTGATATTTTATAAAAAATTTTGTTACCTTTATCAGGCACTTCCCATTTTCCTTGATAGCTTGGTTACTGCTTGGGGTGCTATCCTGATATCGGTGACCTTGATTCTTCTATTTGGTGAGGTTAGACCATCTTACATGATTTGAATTGAAAGTGCCCTTGAATTTGGCGCAAGTAACAATCCTTGTTGAAACGCTGAACATGATATTCTGTTATATGTTTAACTTTTGTGCGTGATACTCAGATACCATTTGCTATAATTTTGATTGAGCAAGTTTTGCCACTTAGTTTTCCAACCATTCTGGCTTAAGAGTTGCTCTTGGAAAATGAAAGTACATGTAACTGCGGTAAAAAGGAAGCAAGCTCTATGCATGCTCTAATTGCTATTTAATTGTATGTGCAGATAATACCACAATCTGTTTGTTCTAGATATGGTTTGGCAATTGGTGCAACAGTGGCTCCATTTGTTCAAGTTCTTGTTTGGGTCTGTTTTCCTATTGCCTATCCAATAAGTAAGGTGATGTATGTTACAATAAGAATTCAACCATTTTTGCTTTTTTAACAGTGAGAAAAGCAATCAAACTTGTAAGTTCCTGCAAATAGCTCTTATCAATTATTTTCTGTGATTTTCAGCTGTTAGACTTGCTACTGGGCCATGGACATGTAGCACTTTTTCAAAGAGCTGAGTTGAAAACCCTAGTAAATTTGCATGGCAACGAGGTATGCTTAACAGCTTCTTTATATTTTGAGACATATTGTATAAAAGCTTCTACTTTCCCTATAAGTTGTGTATACCATGGTATGCAGTTACTAAGTCGTAATTAACTTGGCTGTCGCCATTTATCGAATCAATGTTTGTTTTTGATAATTTATTTCACCTGCCATTCCACTAGCTTATTACGGTAGTTAGTTTCTGTATATGCTTAAACTGCCTCTGTAAATTTATTCGAGTGTTTTTGCTCTTTGAATCACAATGCCTCACTTCAGAAATCTGCTTCTTTCATTATAACTTTCTGCTTTTGTGATCCTTTTGATGGACCTCTAATTAGGCTGGAAAAGGTGGAGAATTGACACACAATGAAACGACAATTATAGCTGGAGCACTTGAGCTCGGTGCCAAAACAGCTAAAGATGCCATGACTCCTATATCTGAAGCGTTTGCAGTTGATATTAATGCCAAACTTGACAGGTTTTACTTTCTGTAAATTACAAAGAAAGATGATAGCATTTGCATCTGTTTTCATTTTCCATTACGAAAACTACCATTATGGACAGGGACTTGATGAATTTAGTTTTGGAGAAAGGGCATAGCAGAGTGCCAGTTTACTACGAGCAGACTACAAACATTATCGGACTCATTTTGGTAACCATTTTCCTTTGGCTACAACGCAGTTTGTCGAGCGCTATCTTTACTTATTTTCAGCTAATCTTTTCTCTCTCCAAAATGTTCCCTTTAACTATTTGGCATGAGATTTTGGAACTGGATGATGCTCTGTGATATGCTGGGCTTTCTAGTTTATGACGTTGATAGGCTTAACTTAGTAATGCTTTTAAGAAACACTTTTGAGACAAAACACGCTTTTGAAAAAACTTAAAATTTTCTGCTTTTGAAAAACACTTCTTTCAAGCACTTTTGGGGCTTTTTTCTACTTCTGAAAAGTGTTTTTTTTTTTTTTCCCTCAAAAACGTCTTGTTTAGGAGTACTTTCATCTCGAAAGCACTTTTTGTCTCAAGGCATTGCTAAACTAAGCTATAGTTGCATGAATTCGTAACAAATCCATTAGCCGATGCAGCCTCCTTTTCTAAATAAGTTTTCCCTTATATTTAATATGGTTCCATTCCGAATATTAGTACCTGTACTCATTTTCTTATTCCTTGGGCTTTTTTTTATTCTTTTTAAGTTTCTGGGTGTTTTTTTCTTTCTTTCTTTACTTCTTTTAATCTTAAAGGTAAATAATTTATTGACAATTCACCCTGAAGATGAAGTACCCGTGAAAAGTGTTACTATACGAAGGATTCCAAGGTATCTTATAGTAAATCAATGAAATTCTTTCAAAAAAAAAAAATGGACTGATTGTATTTGTGTCATTCACTCTTTACCTCTTTGATCATTGGTTGCTCCTATATATTTATTTTTGCATGTTACAGGGTTCAAGAAGAATTGCCATTATATGATATATTAAATGAATTTCAGAAAGGCCATAGCCACATGGCCGTCGTTGTAAGACGGTGCAACAGGACAGATGAATATCCTACTAGTAACCGTGATGGGAGTAAGTATCCACCTCTCAATCAATAAATTCAGTTCTCCCCAAATTTCCTTCCGCTTATACCTCGACTTTGCTGCGTAGGAACTAATATATGCAAGGCTTCCATTTTGGTATTTATTGCTCTAATCTCTCTCTATCTGTTCGCTTAAAAACAGGGCCCCTGCCAGAAGTGAGAGTCGACATGGATGCTGACAAACATCCAAAAGAAAAAGTTTTAAGACGTAAACATTCACTCAAGTGGAAGAGCTTTCCGGCTACAGGAAGATCTTTTAAAGGTGGTTCTCGGAGCAAAAAATGGACAAAAGGTACTGATTCAGACATCCTACATCTAAATGACAATCCACTCCCAACGCTCACAGAAGAAGAGGCTATTGGCATAATAACAATGCAAGATGTGATTGAAGAGCTTTTACAGGTACCTCTGACCCTATTTAACAAGTTTCTAATATCAATTTTCTCAACACTTGACTCTTATATGTGAGCTTGAGCAGGAGGAGATCTTTGACGAGACGGATCATCATTACGAGGACTCATGATATTTATTTTCCTAGTTTTAGATAATGATGAAAATATATATACAGTAATACAAACTCTCTGTGAAAAGGTGATATTGTTTTTTATTTCCAGGTTTATTTCTCTCGTGTCCTACATTTTTCTCAATATATGCACGTATACCTATATAAGCACATGGATTCAACAGTTCTAAGTTTAAACCAAATTCTCTTCAATTGATTATCAAACTGCTTGTGTTTATGAGGCAAATCGACATGTAGACTTAGCTTTCGAATTTCAAGGTTTGTTCTTCTTGGCAAGGCTTTTCAGCTTCTCGTTTGCAGCCACAAGTTCAGCAGCTATTCCTGGTTCGTTGGCTGAATGCCCCGCATTTGGAACAACCTGTGATAATAAAGTGTTTTTTTTCATTATGCAAAACAGTTATAAGAAGTCGTAAATTAGTCTCCATGGTTGAGTGATTGCATGCAAATGCAGACTGAACAAGATAAACCAAAAGCATCAAATCTTGATGTGATTAGAGGCCGCAGCATCATATTCAACAGATAATTTAGATCTTACCTTAAAATCCGCCTCTGGAAATGCTTTGTGGAGATCCCAAGCAGACATCATGGGACAGCAAACATCATATCTTCCCTGTTCAAAATGGTTCAAGGGGTACCAGATTACACATGTTCATAAACTTTTAGAATGCAATATATTTGTAAGACTTATGTTAAAATGTCTTATGAAGAAGCAGAAAGGTGGCCTCCATTGTCTGGGAGGTAAACGTTTACATACCTGTACAATTGTAGTGTTAATATGCCTTATTTTGTCAACATTGTCCAACAAGAACGAATCAGAAGGAAAGAATCCTTTATTCACAAAGTAGTGGTTCTCAATCCTTGCAAAAGCCTAGACACAAACAACGAAGAGACAAATTTATCAAATTTGCAGTAAAACTTCAGCATCTTGTTTAGACTATTCTATAATTTCCAGCTCTATGTCGAACTGTAGGTCTTCTCGGGCATAAAACTCACCAGTGAAAAATAATCATCATCCCCTCTCTTGATGTTTTCATCATTTGGTAGAAGATGGGCAGTCATCATTTCCCATTTGGTCCATGCCCTAGCAGCTGCATACTAAGAAGTTAACCAGAGAGTTAACAGAAAAAACATTTAACCATTTTTTACACATAATAGAAAAAAAAAAAAAAAAAACCACCGCAAGCTCACAAGTCGTAGGTTCAATAAACAAGAAGGGTAGAGGAAGGAAAGCAGTGTATCCAAAACCGGATGATTCCTCTTACTTGTATTTCCAAATCCTCAGAATTCAGTCTCCTGTGGTAAGCAGTAACAAAACTCTCCCTCTCCTTTTCTGGAATAAGATCTCTAAACGGTTCCCAAGCTGCATATTTTGAAGAAATGTTTGCACATCTTGATCAGCATTCATAAGTAAACCCACTAAAATGTTACAAATCAAACATCTTTTCATGCATCTTGAAATCAAAACATAATGGGAAAAATAAGAACTTATCTTACAGCATTAGAACGGAAGTATGGAACACATACCATCAGGATAAATAGCAGCAGCACCACCTTCATAAAACCAATCGATCTCTTTCTTCCGCAAAAGGAATATCCCTCTTAGGACCAAGCCAGTAACCTTAAAAATAAACGAGACAGGCCATCAATTCAAACTAAAAGGGGGGAATTATGGGAAGTGCTGATGACCTGATTGTATGTATGAGGAGTTTCAACCAGCAAAATGATGCACCTTGTCAGGATGTGATTCACTGTAAGCAAGAGCAAGTGTACTTCCCCAAGAGCCACCAAAGACCTGAATAAGCAGAAAGCAGATAAAACAATGTACTTAACTTGCCTATAACTGCCAATAAACCTGACATTGGTTAAGCAACTAAAAAAAAGATATCAGTACCTGCCATTCTGAAATTTTCAAGTGCTCTCTTAGCTTTTCAATGTCATCAATAAGATCCCAAGTGGTGTTATTTTCCAAGCAAGCATGGGGAGTACTCTTTCCAGCACCACGCTGGAGCAGAACTCATATCTTATTAGTGGTTAAAATATGAAACTTTTTTAGAGATTTGAACATTAAGGAACAAAGAGTTACCTGATCAAATAAAATGATCCTATAAAATTCAGGATCAAAGAACCTTCGGTTACTTGGTGATGTTCCTCCTCCAGGTCCCCCATGAAGAAACACGACTGGCTGCAAAATATGAACAGAACAGATAACAAAAACAAGATACCAAAAATAGAAAATCCCCATTCCATCCTAAATGATTGAGACAGGGAATGGGTACTCACATGGCCATCTGGGTTTCCTGACTGCTCCCAGTAGATTGTGTGAACATCAGAAACCTTGAGAAAACCTGTGCTATAAGGCTCAATAGGTGGATAAAGATTCCTGATAAGTTGTTCAGTTGGGTTCCCTGACTCCATTTTATCACTTAACTGAGTCTCAGTCTTATATCCGACCCCTTGCACCCACAAAGATAACTTATTTTTCCCTGGAGAGAGTCAAAGCAAACAAACTTCAGCATACCTATATCCACAAATGAATGAAAAAAGAGAAGTTACCTATTTTCATTAAAAAAAGTTTATAAAAGAGAGCAAAGAGGGGACCTGAGAAAGTGAAATTTTTGGAAAGGGAAGGGAAGTAGGGAAGGGTAGAAGGAAATGCGGGTGGTAGCGAGGAATGAGTGAAGAAAGTGTTCGATTTTGAGGCAAATTGAAACCCTAATCTCATTCTTACTTTAGTGATAGTGGTGGCATAATTAGGATGCTTCTTAGGCTTAACTGATAAGCATCGCATTGGGCCTTGGAATTAGATTCCTAGGCAGATAAAATTGACCAATTTGGAATATTAGGTTTTTGTCTTTATCTGATTTGTGCTAAACTAGAATCCTAAAATTCTTGCATTTTGAAATAATAGCTCCATTTTATCAAAATGAGGGAACAATCGTGTTTTAGGCCTAAATTACATCCATTGACAATCCCATGGTAGTTTAGAAGTCTATGAAAGCAGATTCAACTACTTTTAAACAAATTTTTTATGAGAAAAACTGCATAAATATATTAAAAATCAAAATAAGGCTGGATATAAAGTATGATTATAGACATCAGATTTCATTAAAGTCTCAATACAATCATGAGGATCTCTACAAATACACAAAAGATTGCAGTTAGAAAGGGTGCCAGAAAAATCCTGTTGAAAGCTGCTCCCCAAGCGAGCTAGTTTATCTGCATTTTGGTTCCCTTCCTTGAAAGTAAGATTAAGAGTGACCACGGCATAGTTAAGCAAGAGGCACCTGCAATCATTAACAAGAATAGAAAGAGCAATATTATTAGCATTTTCATTTTCAATAAGTTTAAGGGCAATTTCAGAATCACTTTCAATAACAATGTTATTAAAGTTTAGTTGCCATGCGAGGAACAGTCCAATCTTTAATAGCCCATAACTTCGTTTTAACATTAGTAACCAAGGCCAAGGGGATGTCTAGGAATGGCAACGAGTCGAATATCTACAATTTTTGGATTATCTGAATCTAAATTTGAATCCGTAAATCTGTTTAAAGATTTAAATTAGCAAATTATTCGAGTATTATTATCTAAATCTGAATTCAAATTAAATATCATTATCCGTCAAATATTTGAATCCGCAAAAAAAATCCATATTTTATATTTTCAATCATACGTCTGATATCTAAATTCACAAAAATTCGAATCCGAATCCACGAAATAATATATTGAAATTTACACCTACTCCAAATGTTGCAATATTGTTGCAGCCGAGTCATCCTGACAGATTGAAAATTCAGCAACAACTATTTCCTCAACGATTTCAGAAGTAGAAGCAAGATACTCAATTTAAGAAGTTTTTGGGTGTATTGAAACAGCTGCATATCAACATTCCATTTGTGGAAGCCCTTGAGAAAATGCCCAACTATGTGAAATTTAAAAAGGATATTCTTTCTAAGAGAAGGTTAGGGGAATTTGAAATCATAGCTCTAACTAAATGGTGCAACTCATTTTTGCAGGACAAGTTGCCACCTAAGATGAAAGATCCAAAGAGTTTCACCATTCCATGCAATATTGAAGATACTTATTGTAGGATAGCCTTGTGTGATTTGGGTGCTAGTACAAAATTGATGCTAAAGTCAATTTTCAAGCAATTGGGGTTTGGTGAAGTCAGACCTACTACAGTTACTCTTCAATTGGCGGACAGATCTCTTGCTCATCCTGATGGGAAGATTGAAGATGTGTTGGTCCGGGTTGATAAGTTCATATTTCCTGTTGATTTTATTGTGTTAGATTATGAAGCAGATTGAAAGGTGCCTATTATTTTAGGAAGGTCGTTCCTTGCAATTTGTAAAACCTTGATTGACATGCAAAAAGGTGAACTCGCCATGAGGGTCCATGATGACAAGGTAACTTTTAATGTCTTCAAGGTTATGAAATTCCCTAATGAGGTTGAAGAATGCTCTACTATTTTAATGGTAGATTATTTGGTTTCTACAGAGTTAGAACATAATTCTCTTTATGATCCTTTGGAACATCTCTTGTTATTTGATTCTCTACATAAAGATGATGAAAATGAGTATCTAGCTTGGTTGGAAGCCAATTTGAAGGGATTCAGAACAATAGCTTTGTTTGATTAATTAGAGTTGTCATCTTGAGAGTTTAAGGCACCAAAAGCATCAGTTGAAGAACCATCCGAATTAGAATTGAAGGTTTTGCCTTCTCATTTGAGATATGCATATTTGGGTTCATCTTCTACTTTACCTGTCATTATTTCAGTAGAGTTGACAGAAGTGTTGGGAAATGTGCCCATATTGTAATAAACATATAATTGCTTTTTATATGATTGAACGATGAATAAATAAATAAAGTTAATTTCACTATTATTTCTTTTGCGTTTCTTTTTTTTATATTTTGAATGCATAACGAAATTGTGACAAACAAATATTAGCTCATTGATTGTCTAAGTTCAAACTGATGATAAGTGGCACTGTAAAAACGTTTACATTGCAAGAAAGACGACTTACATCAACAGATAACCTAAACGAGTCTGTAATCCCATAAAAGAATCAAAGTAAGCATTTGATTCAAATACTTAGAAGGATTATTATGTCGTCTACAATTCCAATTAGGGAGATGACTAGTCTTGGTTATCAAAATAGTTGACTCCACAAGTAGAGACATAGATGTATTCATTAGAATAATTGTAACAGCCCGTTTTTCAGTGGTGTCGTGTAACATCCCGAATTAATGGGCTTATGCGTTTAATGTGTAGACATGTTTAATGTGTTAATTTGAGAATTAGAGGTCCAGATTGGACTCAAGGATTGGGCCGAGGCTTTGACTAAATATTCTGTTTAGACATTCTAGGGCTTAAAATATAGTAGTTATTGTTTAAGTTAGCAAATTGGGCTTGTGTGTAACACCCTGGTTTAGGGGCTAGGTAATTCGGGTATAATTTAAGTGTTGGAAGGGTTTTGGGTGTTTTTGGATGTGTTTTAGAGGTTTAGGAATGCTTGGATGGAAAAGGAAGGGCTTTGGAAAATTTTTATTTTTTTAGTGTAAAAGGGGAAATGGAAGTACGAAGGCCTTAAAATATTTTTCTGGAGTTTAGGACGCAAGGAAGGAGGTGGCAAAGTGGCATAGAGGCTCTACTTAAGGCTTTGGAAGGTGGCGCCTAAGGGGCTTGGGTTCGAGTCCAAGCGGCAGCAATTTTTGTTTTATTTTTGCGTCAAGGGGACTGGGCTATGTAGGCCTTAATATAAAAGGCGGGGTTTGATGGACATGGAAGTCCAGTGGCGAGTGGCTCTTAGGCGCTACTTAGGCTGGAGGAGGAGAGCCTTGGTTCGAGGGGTTGGAGCTGCATTTGAGCGTTTTTATTTTGCTTTTTGGTGATGGGTGAAGAAGGTAGGTGTTAAGAATAATTGTTGGGGTTTTTAGCATAAAATCAAGGTGGCCCAAGTGGCCTGGGCGCTACTTGGCAGCTGGGTTCCCCCAGGTCCTATGTTCGAATCCTGGGGGCTGTAGGTGGAATGGTTTCTCTTTTTGCTGCCGATTTGGGGTATTGGACGGCACATGGGGGGGTTTCAAATGGGATAAGAGTAGGATTAATTTTTGTTTTTAATTCGGCTGAAGGAGATAAGTATTAGATTATTCTTTTGTTTTTTTTTATTATTAAATAGTGGTAGGATAATTGTAGGATAGTTATTATTATTTTATTTTATTTATTTATGAGGATAAGTGGGATAACGGTGGAACAATTCAAATTGTTTTTGAATTGAACTAATTCAATTAGCTTGAATTAGTAGGAGTTGGCCGAATCTTGAGTTCTCCATTCGGTTAGTAGCCGAATATTATTTAAGGGTGTGTGCTCTCCTTTTCCAAATTTTAGTTCCCTCTTTTAGATCCTACTTCCTTAAATTCCTTTTTATATTTTTTTCTAGTTGACCGAACCTCCAAGTGATCTTTATTTCTTTTTGTGCTTTGAAATTGAAATCCTCCCAAACACCATTAATCCCTGCCGATTTCTCCTTTGGCTTTCTATCGAATATTTCCTTTTATTTCTTTTAAATCCCTTGGCAAGCCGAATCTTCTCTTTTACTTTGGCCGAATATTGGTGTGGTGTGGATCTCTTCGGTTTCTTCTCCTCAATCGTTGGTAGTCAAGATTCGGTAAGTGGTGGTAAAGATCCATGTTGTATTTATTCTTTTATTATTCGAAAGCCGAAGGCTAGTAAGGCTAATCATTTATGCGTTTAGGGTGTAGTCGATTGCAAAAAGGACCATTCCGTAGTCCTGAGATTTGATTGGAAATCAAATCAGCCTTGAGAAGCAAGGATATTTAAGGACATAGATCAATTCTCCGGGATTCAAGATATTTTGGTAAGTAATATTTGGTAAAGGTTCAACATTTAGTTTATGACTTGGAGGTTTAACCCGTTTATCTGATTAAGCTTTTGATGGAGGCCAATACGGTCAAGAGGGAAAGGGAAGGTCCCTATTCAAGTTTAAGAAAAGAGCCGTCTCGGCAGTTCGGGATTGGCCACCGGGGTGTGGACGTGCAGCAGAAAACGTTAGGCAAATAGCTGTAGTCTCGCTAAACGATAGCGTCGGAATCGAGGGTTTAGAACTTGAGTTATAAGGTGTGTAACTAACCCACTTGTTTTAGGGTTTTATGTGTTATATGTTTTACTAACAAGTGCGATAATAAGTGTGCCATGTATATCCTAAAGGGTATAGCGATGATCAAAGTTAGTATCGGACTGTTGCAATGTGATTATTTGTTTGTATATGAGTATGTTTATGAATATTAATAAGCATGTGCATGCATTATCATGATTATATTTTATGTGGCATGTGCATGGGTGGGTTATGAAAAGAAGGTACGGGTGTACTTCGAGTACGTGGTTGATGTCAGCTTTGTGCTACATCGTGGATTGGCGCTGACCGAGGTCGCGTTGTGGATCTTTGCGATTTAGTTCGCGTGGTTACCTTGATTGATATCGGCTTGATGCCATATCGTGGCTTGATGGATTGCTATGTGCTCCATCGTGGATGGCATTGGTTGCCTTTTTGGAGGAAAAGGAGAGGGTGACTCAATAGTCCCCTGGTGTGTGTGGTAATTTGGATCGGGGTGTGTAGCGGATGGACCCTAGGTTTGGGTTGGGTATCATGTTGCATTATTTTTGTAATAATATGGAAATGGGCCAAGCCCAATATGACATGTGGATAGGTATGTTTTGGGAACATACGTGGAAATGGGCCTAGCCCCGTATTTGAATGTGAATTGAATGTGGGCCAAGCCCAGATTGTGGTAATTGTTAAGATGAATATATATTACTTGTTGCCTTTAATAATTGGGTTGATTGTGGCTAATATGTGGGTGGATATCAGTGGCTAAATTACACTTGAGTCTGTATGACTCACCCAACTTTTAAAACATCGCGGTGACATGATGATCGGATCGGGTTGGAGTGGATACAAAGGTGGCCATGCAGAGGATGATTACGTGCATCAAATTGTTTCCTTATTTAATAGAATTTATCACTTTCAAGATACTTTAAGTATTTGAATAAGTTTTATTGTAATAAGGCCCAATTAATTATTTGAGTATTTATATTATGTTAAATCAAAATGACGATTAAATTATTGTTTTGAAATCGAGTTTATTTTTAAGCAACTATATCTTAAATCATATAATAAAGTTTTAATTCGGATATTTTATATCAAGTTTATATTATTTATTAATTTTTAAAAGGACATGATTTTCAGAGTTAACAAATTTTCACGTTTTAAACTAAAGTCAAAGATTTTCCACCGCTCTCAAGTATGATGTAATCAGGATCCGGTCTAGACTCGTGGGCCGGGTTTGGGGATGTTACATTGTGGCCCAGTAACAAGGGGCACAGAAAAGGGGGGAGCTTTAAGTGACGTTTTGGGCAGGTGAGGAGGCCCAAGTGTGGCCGCATGGGGCCCAAGAAATTGGGCCAATTTCAGCACTTAAAAGGGAGCAAGGGAGGGGACGGCAACAAGGCTAAAATTTAGGGATTTTTAATGTTTTATTTGAGTGGATAATGAGCAGAAAAAAAGGGAAGGAGTGGTGTGATGTAGGACTCTTTTGGATGTGAGTTCTGATAAGGATAAGGGAAAAGATGAGAGGCTATTCAGAAGGCTAGAGGTGGCCGAAATTTGGACTGTGTGTGTAAAGGGGACTGACTAGTTAGGGAGTAAATGCCGAAATTTTGTGAGTTTTTCTCAAAGCTTTCTCTCGATTTTTTCTCTCACACAAATCTGTTTCCATTCTTTTTCTTCCTAGCAGAAATCTCCAAGCCTCTTTCTTGTTCTCTTTTTCTGCCAGAAACTGAAACTCCTCACTCAATTCTTCTAAAAGCCGAAAAACACATTAGCTTTCTCTTGTTCATCTTTTCGGGATTTTCTTAAAAGCCAAAATTTCCTAGATCTCTAACCTTCTATGCTTTGATCTTCTTCTGTGATTGCTGAATCCTTCTGCAAGGGGTAGCCGAAACTTTCAGGTAAGTGTTGATTCGTGTGATTTCAATCTTTTTTCCAGCTTTTGGAGACCATAGCCGAATGGCTACATGGTGGACTGATCTTGTTTTTTCTTTTTTTTTTTACGGCATTCCGGGATTTGAAGGAGAGCTAATCGCTTAGGTTCCTAAATTAGTAGCACTCGAATCACCCTACTTCCATGATCTAATCGATTTAGGGAAAGTTTTATCTTCGCGTTCTTCTAGCTTTTGAGCAAAGTTGTAGACAAAGAGCAGTAGATCCGATTAGCGAGGGTATCGACATAGAGAGTAGTACTACGTGTTATCAGGTGTGTAACTTCTCGCACCATTTAGATGGTCTGTTAGTATGTGTATATAAATCTATTTATATTCTATTAAATGCCAAAATCCCGTCATAACGATTGAAAACCCGAGGAGGGTAAAGACGAATCACCAGGTTAGTGATTTCTATCATTCATAAGTGAATGTTTCTATTGAGATGATATGTTTTATATGTATGCCGATTTCTATGTATGCACGGGGTTGGGTGATTGATGAAAGGGGAAGTGTTCTGTTGTAGTGGCTTTGCCACGATCTGTTCTGGTGGCTATGTCACAAATCTGACGATGAGCAGCTAACTGCAGCATGACTGCCATCAGTGGTGTGTAGCGGTGAGGGTGATTGTAGAAATCCCCAATGGTGTGATTGGCAGGTAAGGGTACTGGTGTGTAGCGGATGGAAACCTAGGATTGGGTTAGGCTTTGCATAAATTCTGTTATATGATATTCGTTATTCGATGACGTGGGGCTAAGGCCCAATCGATGGTGCACGAGGGTTGCACAAGACCGAGTCTCTTGACTCACCCCACTGTTTAACATTTTTCAGGTAACACTTAGGGCATCGGACCGGACTGGAGAGGAGCGCAAGGTGGCCCTGCAGAAGTTTATTTGATTTAGAAAAAGGGCTTGTTAAAATTATTTATTCTTAATATTTTTAGTTACATTGGTTCATTATTTCATTGTAATAAGGCCATGGGCCATTAGCTTTATACTTTCGGTTTTTGGGCTTTACTTTCAGACACTTGAATTATCTGATAAAATTGAAACCAGGGCATGTACTAAGTTTCAGTTTTTAATTCATAAAGGCATCATATAAAATTTATATCTTATATAAATTATCAAATTATTAAGTTTTCCGGTATAAATGTTTAGACTCAACCAACATTTTTTTTCCAAAAATGCGACATGTTTTACTAAATCTTGTTAGTGACATGCCAGATCCGGTCGTGGTGTTTGGGCCGGGTTTGGGGTGTTACATGTCGGAAACAGTGATTTTGGGACCACCAAATCTGACGAGTAAGTTCGTAAATGTTATTATTTAATATTTACGAGCCAAATGTGATTTTTTTAAAAAAAAGTTTTTGATTTGATAATTTATGTTATATAAGTGATTTATTAAGTTCAATTGGTTTTAGAAAATAAGGTATCGGGACCTTGTTTTTATAAACTGAGCCGTAAATATTTTTATATATATTTACGAAGTGTCATTAAGGTGGTATTAAAGTTTCGTTAAGAAATTTTAACGTTTCGATGGTTAATTAATTAAAAAGGATCAAATTAAAAAAAGTGCATTCATGGGACTCCGTTCCCGTTGCGTAGTTAATTAGGTTTTGTTTAGGTGAATTTGCATAAATTAAGAGTAATTAGGTATAAGGATTAAATTACATATAGGATGAAAGTTGAATTATAGATTAAAGAAAAACTAAAAGAGACTAAATAAGCAATTATGCCATTGTTCTTTAGGTGAGGCGGCTTAAGTTAAATATATGTGAATTTAATATAAATATATATTATATTAAAATAAGTTTACTTAATATATAAGTATATATATTATATATTATAATAATAATAAAACAAACAAAAGAAAGAAAGAAAGAAAGAAAGAAAGAAAAATAGAAAGGTAGAAACGAAATAGAGAAGCAAAACGAAAAAAACGAAAAAGGAGAAAGAAACAGACGAAGGCCCTAGGGTTTCAAAAGTTCTAAATTTAATTGGTTAGTCAATTTAATCCCTTTTTCTTGTAATTTTTATGTTTTTGGAATCCCGATGTTAAATACTACCCCGACCCATGTCAAAGTTTTAGAAATTATTGAGTTTTTAAGTGTTGTCTATGTTGAATAATTTTCGTATTAGGGATTAAATTGATAGATTTTTAAGCTAGAAATGAAAAAGAATTAAATTGTAGAACAAATTGTAAATTTTGAGTAATAGGGACTAAATTGTGAAAATTTTAAAATTTAGGGATTTAAGTGAAATTAGAGAGTTAAATCTAGTTTAAAGTGGAAATTGAATAAAAATATAGAATTGATTGTGAAGAAATAAAATTAGTCTCGGTTTAGGGACTAAATTGGAATTTAGACAAATGTTGAGTAAAAAGTTGAAATATTCAATATGAAATTTAAATTGTATTGTATTGATAAATTTTAATTGTTTTAGTTCCGTAGCTAACGTCGTACCAGAACCCTCGACTAAAAAGGGGAAAGATAAAGTCGACGAGGAATAGCTCAGAATTTTTGGTTTTTATTTCTATAATCCGAAACTAGTTATTAATTGTTGATTTTTATTTATTGTTTATGGTAAGTAGTTGAGGTTAGTATATGACATTTTGATATTGAATTGAATTGAATTTATTGTATATGTGGTTTTATAGAAAATATATATTTGATATTTGATATTTGATATTGATTGTTATTGAATTGTGAAATTGAAACCCTATTAACTGTATCGGGCTGAGTCGGATATAGATTGCATGCCATAGGATTGGAAGAGTTTAAGGATTTCTTCGACTTCGAGTCGATGAGACACTGGGTGTCAAATTATTACTTCGGATTAATTCGATGAGGCACTGGGTGCCAATCTACTTCGGTTTAGCTTATAAGACACTAGGTGTCAAATTATTACATTGAATTATCCGATGAGGCACTAGGTGCCAAACTGGTGTGTTTTGGTTGGATTCGTGTATCCGTCCAATTCCGAGTCATGTTAATAGGAGTAATTAAATGAAATGACACTATAATCGATGTTGGATGATATTATATGTGAAATGAAAATGGGATTGTGAATTGAAATATGGATTAAGACACATGAATTGTGTTCATGAATTGGACATAAAATGAACATTATTGTTGTTTAAGTGAAATGTGTATTGTATTGTGAGAAGCTATTTTATGGCAAATAATGAGAATTGAGTAAAATGATGTATTTATGATTTGAGTATTGAATGGTTAATGCTATTGTATAAGTAAATGTGAATTTTAAATATTCAATTGTGCTTAATGCTATTGTATAAATAAATGTGAATTTTAAATATTCAATTGTGCTTAGTATTTAATTGTGTCTATTATATTATTTTGTCTTTAAATATTCGAATTATAGAAATACCACTGAGTTTTACTTAGCGTACGGTTTTGTTTTCTATGCACCGGTTAGGTACTTAACTTTTGATCACCGATTCAGCATTCAACAACGATCCCGAACTCAAATGTGGTGATGTTTATCTTTTGTTTCGGCATGTACCTAGGGTGTCTAAATAATAGTTATTTTGTGGTTTGATTGTAAATGAGGTTATAAATTTAATTTTGGTTTGTTTTATACATATAAATATGTATTTGTTTTTGAAAGCCATATTATGGCATGGTAAATTGAACTAAATCTAGATAGGTGCATGTTAATTTAATTTTATGTTTAAGTGCTCATGAACTAGGCAAATTGATTTGGATTTGGTATGTTTATTGTCGAAACCATTTTTATGAAAACGAGAATCGACTTTGGTTTTGAAAACGAAAATAAAATGGGAGTCGCCACCGATCTTTATTAGGTGCCATCGGATCACCTTTGTTTTAATAAAACGTTTTGGTTTACTAAAATGGTGTTTTTGGTCTATGAAATTCGAGAAAACGGGTTCGGGAGTTGGTTACGTGCGAGGAAGGATTAGCACCCTCGTCACGCCCAAAATTGGTACCGAATTGATTAATTAATGTCTTAATGTCAAAAATTTGAAAAGATTTTAAAATATGACTTCTTTTAAAATATTTGAATTTTCTCGAATTAGATATTAAGATTCTCTCGCTCCGAAGGAATAAAATATCACATCCAGCACGTTAGGACACGAAAATTTAAATCCTCGAATCCAAGATCATCTCATGATTCCCGAGACTCATGCATTGAAAATATCAAAAGGATATTCGATTATTTGGCCAAGCGAAAAACCGAAACCCAGCACGTTAGGGCACGATTTCTCGGATTTCCAAACACAGAATATTACCTTATTTTGAAAGCTTTTATTAAGCGATTACAGAATGGACTCAAAAATATATTTGTTTATCTTGTTAAAAGATAATCAATATCGGGCGAAAGTGGGAATTTGACTCATGATGTAATAACAAACAAAAAAAAATGTAGTTACAAACATGAATAGTGATACATGACAATAATATTATACGAATGAATAACTATAATACAAAAAATACGAAATAAATGAATTAAAATTCACACAATGGCAATAATCTCACAATATGCACCATTCAAATATCAACATCAATAATCAAAGACAAATTAATTAAATAATAATATATATAATTTCAAAATGAATAGTAAAAAGAAAACTAACATAAAACAATTGTAAAGCAAATTTTAAAATGATAATAAATAAATTTAGAATAAATAACGTAAAAAAAAAAAAGAAAGTCAAAATCAACAATATACAACAATCTAAAAATAAATAATATATATATCTATAAAAGTTTACGAATAAACAGAGTACATGAAAAATCTTAAATAATAAAACCATTCAAAAACAAAATATATAAAAGAGTTTTAAAATACATAAATAAGGTAATGCAAAATAAATAAGTTATAAAATAATTTTAAAACAATATATATTAAAACAGTTTAGGGTGAATATTATACAAATTAATTTAATATGTAAAATAACTTAAAATGAATGATATATAAACAATAAAATAAACATATAAAAGGTGTAAAATAAATAAGATATATATTGAAGAAAAATCTGAAATAAAAAAACTATTTTTTTTAAAAAAAGATTAAGGGCTGAACTGCGATCAAAGTAAAATGCGAGGTGTAAATAATAAATAATAAAAGATGCGCTAAGGACCATAATGTCATGCGCGTAAACTTATGGGGACCAAATGGGTGAATAACCCAGCTCCTGATGCGCAGCGTTTCAATTGGCCAAGGCACGGATCAAATTGGAAATGAGATAAAATAACAAGGCAAAATTGCAAAAAAGAAAAATGCAAAATGGGGCTTGATCAAATGGCACAGCAAAAGGGAGGGGCCCAACGCGCAAATATCCCTTTTGAAGGGATATGCGTAGTTACCCTTGAAGCAAAACGGCGCCGTTTTGCTAAATGTATATAAAGCCTAACATTTCCCAAAAAATCAAATTTTAACCCTAAAATTTTCTTAAAGAAACCAGCAGCCACAACCCTCTCTCTTTCTCATTTCGCCTGATGATTGGGCTTCTTCTAGCGTTCTGTCGCACCACCACTGCATCCGGTGGCCGACGGCGCAGGGAGACGGGCCATAGTATCTCGTTTGCAGCCCCCTTCGAAGGTTGGACCCTCAGTGCCCCAAAACTGAGGGAAAGGGTCTTCAACCCCTCTCCTCAAGCCGAGTTCCGTCAACGGAGAAGGCAGACTCCGATGCTGCGACCGAAGGAGTTGCGGGTAAGTTCTTTTCTCCTTTATTATTATTATTATTAGTCAAAATTTTTAAAAATAAATAAAAAATAGAAAAGAAAAGAAAAGAAAAATGAAAACAGAGAGATTTAATCAACCTTTGAATTTTTTTTGCTTTCGATTTCTGATCGTTCGTAAAAAAAGACTACAAAATGGCTTGTTTTGGTTTTTATAACCGATTTTATAGATTCTGTTTTTGTTTTCTTTCATTTTGTTTTTCTGTTGCTTTTGTCGTTTTCTTTTTGTTGTTGCGTGTTTTCCTTGTTGTTGGTGTCAGAGGTGCGTGTGGAGGGGTCTGCTGGCGGCGGCGATAGCAGAGGCGTGGTGGCAGAGGAGGCTGCGGTGCTAAGGCCAAGCTAGGGTTTCAGCTTTTCTGAAACCTTAGTTTGGCTATTGGGTCAAGTGGTCTTGGGGTAGGTTTAGGTTTGGGTTCGAAATTGGGCTTAAGTTTGGGCCATTTGGGTTTTAATATGGGCTGATGGACTGTAAACTGGACTTTTGGTTTTTTAAATTTCTGTTTGCTTTTTTTTTTGTTTGGGTTTTATTTTTGTTTGGTTAATTGGTTTGGGTTTTAGTTGTTTGGGATTGGTTTAGTAATTGGGTAGGGTTAGGCTTATGGGCCCCGGGCTAAATTGGGCTTGTACAACTGCCCCTCTTTGCTCATTGTCGTGTAACGGGAATGGAGCAAATACTTTTAAGAAAGACCAATTTTGCCTGGTCTCGTCAAATTTCGATTTTTTGGTGCTCCTCTTCTTCAGGTAGCCTTGTTTCAGTCCATTACATCTCGTTGCTTCGATCCACTCCACCGCCACTTTAAAAAGATAAGACTTTGTAGCTTCAATCCACTCCGCTACAACCTTGGGAGATGAGATTTGTAGTTATAGTAGGTTTAATCCCACCTACTGCAACTTCAGAGGTATAGGGTTTGTCGCTTTAATCCGCTCCACTGCAACTTCAGGGAGATAAGACTAGTAGCTTCAATCTGCTCTACTGCAACTTCAGGGAGATAAGACTTGTGGCTTTAATTTGCTCCACTGCAACTTCAGGGAGATAAGATTCACCATGATAAATTTGATCTGACTTACTGCAACTTCAGAGGTATAGGATTCATCGTTCTAATCCGCTCCACTGCAACTTCAGAGAGATAGGATAACTATCTTCAGTCTGCTCCACTGCAACTTCAGAGAGATAAGACTTGTGATTTCAACTTGCTCCACTGTAACTTTAGGTAGATAAGGTTTATTTTTTATCTGCTCCACTGCAACTTTAGAGAGATAAAATCCATGATTTATAGCTTGAATCTGTTCCACTGTAACTTCAGGGAAATGAGATTTGCCATCTTTAGTCTGCTCCACTGTAACTTTAGGGAGATAAGGTTTATTTTGATTTACTCTACTGCAACTTCAGAGAGATAAGATCTGTGATTTTATTTGCTCCAATGTAATTTCAGAGTGAAGAGATTTGTAGCTTCAATCTACTCCGCTGGAACTTCAAAGAAGTAAGAATTGTGGCTCCAATGTAATCTCAGGGGGAAGGGATTTGTAGCTTCGACCTACTCCGCTGGAACTTCAAGGAGATGAGAATTGATTCTCAATGTAATTTCAGGGAAAAGGGATTTGTAGCTTCGATCTACTTTATTGGAACCTCAAAGGGATAAGAATTCAGAAAAAGATTTGTAGCTTCGATCTTCTCTACTGAAACTTAAAGGAAATGAGGATTTCAGGCAGAAGGGATTTGTAGCTTCGACCTACCCCGTTGGAACCTCAAAGGGATAAGAATTTAGGGAGAAGAGATTTGTGACTTCGATATTCTCTACTGAAACTTTTAAGGATATGAGGATTTCAGGGAGAAGGGATTTGTAGCTTTGATCTTCTCTACTGAAACTTTAAGGAAATGAGGATTTCAGGAAGAAGGGATTTGTAGCTTCGACCTGCTCCGTTGGAACCTCAAAGGGATAAGAATTCAGGGAGAAGAGATTTATAGCTTCGATCTCCTCTTCTGAAACTTTCAAGGATATAAAGATTTCAGGGAGAAGGGATTTGTAGCTTCGACCTACTCCGTTGGAACCTCAAAGGGATAAGAATTCAGGGAGAAGGGATTTGTAGCTTCGATCTTCTTTATTGAAACTTCAAGGAAATGAGGATTTCAGGGAAAAGGGATTTGTAGCTTCGACCTACTCCGTTGGAACCTCAAAGGGATAAGAATTCAGGGAGAAGAGATTTGTAGCTTTGATCTTCTCTACTGAAACTTTCAAGGATATGAGGATTTCAAAGATAAGGGATTTGTAGCTTCGACCTACTCCGTTGGAATCTCAAAGGGATAAGAATTCAGGGAAAAGAGATTTGTAGCTTTGATCTTCTTTACTAAAACTTTCAAGGATATAAGAATTCAGGGAAAAGAGATTTGTAGTTTCGATCTTCTCTACTGAAACTATAAGGAGATGAAAATTGGTAACTTCAACCTGCTCCGCTGTATCTTCAAGGAGACGAGGTTGGTGGCTTAAATCAACTCCGCTACTTCATGGAGATAAGATTTGCCGTCTTCGATATGCTCCACTACTGCTTAGGGAGACAAGATCTGTAATATTCAGTCTACTCCACTACCGCTTCAGGAAGATAAGGCTGATGCTTAGATCTACTACGCTGCTTGATGGAGATGAGATTCACCGTCTTTGATCTGCTTCACTACTGCTTAGGGAGAGAAGATCTATAATCTTCAATGTTGCTACACTGTCCTCTGGGGACTTGTCCTGTAGACTCGATTTCATATGCTTATGTTTATGCCAAATGATCAGGATGCTATGATCAGAATGAATCAAACGCTCCTAATTGAGTGTGTTATGAATGATGAATACAGAAATGAGAATGATCTTTTTTAAATGCTTAAGGGTTATCATTGCTCGATGTTCGTCCAGGCTGTATCACTTTACGTAATATCCTGTCTTCTTGCTTGGGTGGTAATTTGACTGAAAACCCGAAGAAACAGTCGTATTTTGCTAACCGATTTGCCCCACTGTAACTTCAGTGTCCCTTCCATTGTACCTTGGGGACAAAAAATTTGTACCATCTTTAAACCATCCTACTGCACTTATGGCTATAGGATCTGTATCAACTTCAACCCATCCCATTACAACTCAAGGGTATAGGATCTGTAACTTGTTCGATCAACTGATCACTCCCTGAGTGACCTAACCAAATGTGTATGCATGATATTTGCGTGGATGCAGAATATCATTTTTCTTTTCCCGAGAATGATCCCCTTGTACACTTGGGTTGACATTGCTCGTTATTTTTCGAGGCTGTATCACCAACGCAATATCTTGTCTTTTTATCCAACTGATACTTTTGACAAAAAATCTTAACAGGTAGTCTCAAATTAGATCCTTTCCAACCCTTAGTTTTGGTGAGTTCTGAACAATAGTCCTGTTTCAGGTTCTTGTATTATTCAGAAGCTTCCAAAGTAATATGAGAAACTCCTTTTATGAAAGTATTATTAGTCCACTAATCATTATTTCAATGCAAAATGCTTGAAAAAGATCATAACAATGGACCGGAAGGAAATTAATTGAGAGCAAAGCTCAAAATGAATAAATTAATTAAGATATCAAATTTTGAAAAAACACAAAATGAGAATGAATTAATCAAGATAACAAATGAAATTTATTGGGAGCGTATCTTGAAAAGAATAAAGTAATCAAAGATAGCAAATTCAATATGGGTAAGATGAAAACTAGGTGCCCCAGATATCGCAGCCTGAGCTTCTCTGTACAAACCTCTTGAGGACCATTTTGAGCTCCATATGTGTTTAGGGGATCTATAGTACTCTGTTGATGCCCCAAGACATAACATCTCTCCTTCTTGTTAATTTAGAGAAAGCGAGACCACCGCATACCTCATTTTCGATCAAAATTTGAACTGCCCTTTTCGGGTTTTTCAACTCAAATCCCTTTTGGTCTCAAAGAGCCCTTTGCGGATTTTCGCATTGGCCTCTCCTTTTTCTTTTTTCTTTCTTTTCTTTTCTTTTCTTTTTATCTTCTTCTTCTTTATTTTTTTTTTCCTTTTTTTAGTGAAATATTTCCTAATTTGAACTCAGAGGATTAGGCAAGTCCTTGTTATCCCTCTCGATCAACATCAACGCTTTTCTAGAGAAGGTCTTCTTTATCACATAAGGTCCTTCCCAAATTTGCATCCACTTTTCTCAGAAGTCCTTCTGTAGGAAAGATCATTTTCAAAACTAGGTCTCTTTCATGGAATTCTTCAGGGCAAACCTTCTTGTTATAGGCCTGCATTATTCGCTTTCGGTACAATTGACCATGAGGATAGCCCTTAGCCTCTCTTCTTCGATCAAGTTCAGCTAATCATATTGGGATTTGATCCATTCTATTTCTATCCGACTTCAACTCTGATAAAACTCAGGGAGAAGGAATCCTGACTTCAATGGGCAAAATCGTCTTTATTCCATAAATCGATGAGAAATGTGTTGCCCCGGTGAGGGTTCTAACAGACGTTTGACAAGCACAAATGCCAATCTTCACGAGTCTCAATATTTTTCCCAGCATTTTTTTTACCGTTCGTTTTGGTCGATACAATGTTTACTCTTGAACAAACTAAGGACTTTTGACGTCGTGCTGTTGTTCAAATTTAATGCACCGTCAGATATGATCCCTTTTTGGGATTCTATACTGTCATAAAATTTATTGACTGTCGACTTTGTGACATCGGCATATGAAGTAGCATCCGCCCACTTGGTGAAGTAATCGACGACCATAGAGGTGAGTCAATACCTGTCAGAAGATAGCAAGATTGACCTACTGCGATCCATGCCCCATATAGAGAAAGTCGTAGATTCTACTTATTCTTTGTAATGTGGGATCTGTTTTTCATATTATTCTACCATCTTTAACAGATTAGGAAATGATCTACAGTCTCGGTCGTCTTCAAAGTCTTGAGATCCTCTAGACACATATCTTGTTCAAAAGGAGATTCTGGGTCAGTAGCAACGTCGCTCTTGTCGTTGATATCTGGGTACCTATTGTAAGTACGAAGAAAGATTTAAATGAATCTAAGAATGATTACTTGTATAGTATGATCATGGATGAAGAATAAAAGAATATTTGATAGAGAGCTCAAAGAATAAAAGAATTCATAGTATGAAATGAAAAAATTGAATATTTGCTCAAAAGATGCATCTTATTGAAATAAAGATTTTGGACACAAGCCTATTTCACAAAAGGACTCTTATTGCCTCTAGGCTTAAGACGACAAGCGTGTTTTGAATACTACTCTAAATTAATTCTAAAAACACTGGGATCTCTTCCACAGTCCCATTGTTTAAAACTCTCCCAAGTATGTAAGGGTTTGGAAACTTTTATTCTCCAGTTCTCTCATCGGATATGTCATTCAGATTCCCCGATATTCCTTCCGGGTATCGCAACTCTTTTGCCCCCCGCTTTCAACTATCGCATTTATTGCTTTGTCAGAGTAATTAGGTTCTGAAGAATTGTCGAACTTCACAATTCCCGTTTCAATGAGCCTTTCGACCAACTTCTTAAAAGTAAGGCAGTTTTCTATTTAATACCCTGTAATCCCTGTATGATACTCACATTGAGCTTTTGCGTCATACCATTTGGGGTATGGGGGCTGCATTGGTTTTGGGTAGTAAGGAGATACCACATGCGCATCAAATAGATTTTGATAAGGCTCCTTGTATGTCATCGAGATGGGTGTGAATTGGAGCCTTTCTGTATTTGGCATTGAGTTGGATTCTTGCCTTGAAGAGCCTTGATAGCTAGTGGTTACAGCTCTCGGTTGGCCTACAGTGACCGATTTAGAATACACGCTCAGGATACTTATTTCATTTTCCTTGTTTCTCGAGGCTGACCTTTTGGTGCTTTCTCCTGCTTCAATCCTCTCGCATCTTATCACGTTTTCTATCATCTCACCAGTCATCACTATGTCCGCAAAACTTTGTGTGGCACTTCCCAGCATGTGAGTGATGAATGGGGCCTTTAAAGTGTTGATAAAAAGTATTGTGGTTTCTTTTTCTAGGATGGGTGGTTGGACTTGCGTCGCTATCTCCCTCCATCGTTGGGCATACTGCCTGAAGCTCTCACTTGGCTTCTTTTCCATGTTTTGCAGTGTGATTCTGTCAGGTGCTATGTCTGTCATGTGGCCATATTGTTTCATGAAAGCTTGTGCCAAGTCCTTCCACGAACAGATTTGGGCACGGCTTAACTGGTTATACCATTTGGCCGCGGACCCGATCAGACTTGTCTTAGAAATAGTGTATTAATAGCTGATCATTGTTGACGTATCCTGTCATTCTTCGACAGAAAATTGTGATGTGAGCTTTAGAGCAGCTAGCCCCGTTGTACTTTTCAAATTCTGGAGCTTTGAATTTCGGTGGGAGCACCAGATCCGGGACCAAACTTAGGTCTTTAGCATCAATCTCGCAATGGTAGTCATCACTCTCCATTGCCTTAAACTTCTCTTCCAACCATCTACAGCGTTCTTCAAGTTGTTTTGGCAGATCCACTCCTATTTTCTCCATTTTTGCCACTTCATCAAGATCCGAGACAATAGGATTAGTTGGATTATCCCCCGGGTTAGAACCCGAGCCTGTTGGAAAATTCATCGGTGCTGATGCACCAGCCTGGTACTGGGACCTGATGGTGACAGGTACCCTTTTCGGGTATGCATCCGGTTGCGTTTGGGTGTTCCTTGGGGTAAAACCCGGAGGATAGGGAGGTTCTTCATTGTCATCACCAGGATTGGTCACAGGGCTCTTTCCTTTGTCGGGTCCTTCGGCCAATAGCTGGGCCAGTTGGTTCATCATATTTCTTTGAGATTCCAACATCCGATCCCTCGTGTCTTGTTGTATTTTGGCTAATTGCTCTTGCATTTGATCCTGCATATCATTTTGCATATGTTCTAATCTTTCTAGTCTCTGATCTATTGCTTTCGTTTTGCGGCGGGTATTGTAGCGATATTTAGTCGGTGGATTTTGGTTGGTTTCCAGGGTAACTGTCATAATTTTAATTAATTAGAGTCTTTCTACAAATTTTAATGCATATGATGTGATGCAATGCAAATGCATGAAATGCATGAAATGCAATGCAAATGCATAGAATGAATGCAAAAAGAAAGAGAGGCGTTGATTCTGAATTCAATTCCATTAGAAGAACTTTTCTAAAAAATAAATTCCTTTACATAAAACGGATTACAGATGCAGCTTCGTCCTCACAGTCCAGGTGAAGACACGAATCCTTTCTTTTGTAATCGGATGTTATGGTCGTGTCTCGTGAACTTTCTCAATAGATGCCTCTTCTAGCTCCTTGTTGCTTGATCCAGGCTGTGACTCTTCACTCACTTATCCTTCGCGATGCTCATAAGCTTCTTTAAGAAAATTGAGACGTGATGACTCTCGAATAATCCTTGTTAGCTTGAATCCACAGGAAACGAGGCAAAGTCATATACTATCAATCTTTTCTCGTTATGTTTACTTGGACTATATGTGGACAAACGTATTATAACCCACTTTATCAAAAAATCCATTTCCCTATGAAAAACTCTTCTATTTAGCAATCGAATATGAATCAACACCTCTTTTCTATGATGATGATGCAATGCAATCAAAACAAAAGAAAACATGTTAGCACAGGAGAAATAAACAAAATAGAGTATCTATCCAGGTGACCACTAGGGGTTCGAAGTGGCTCTACCTAGGGTGGGTTCTTAAGGCTTGCTATATGGGGTTTGGTTCTAAAGAAAGGGTACCTGAACCAGCAGATTCCTCAATCTTCACCCATTATAGGCTCATATAGATTGAGTTCAGTTCAAGGGAATACATTTCCCTATAGCTGCACGGAGATGAAAATCTCACGAAGACATAGGTACGGATGTATCCCGAAAGTGATCCACTATCTTGCACGGAGGTGAAAACCTCACTAAGGAGTAGCTTCTCACTCCCACTTAAAAGGGTAAGACCAAAAAGTCATTACACAACATGATGCGAAAATATTATACGAGACTCAAACCACATCAATCATATGAAACAATACGAACAAATGCAATAATGGGATCGTAATTTTTCTAATTAGATTTTCAATTTTTGACAACAAGACAGGAAAAAAAAAATCAATTTTACGACTTGACTCTCTTATATGTCCTTAGTGGAGTCGCCAAGCTGTCGAAACCATTTTTTTGAAAACGGGAATCGACTTTGGTTTTGAAAATGAAAATAAAACGGGAGTTGCCACTGATCCTTATTAGGTGTGATCGAATCACCTTTGTTTTAATAAAACGTTTTGATTTACTAAAACGGTGTTTTTGGTCTATGAAATTCGAGAAAACGGGTTCAGCAGTCGGTTACGTGCGAGGAAGGATTAGCACCATCGTCACGCCCAAAATTGGTACCGAATTGATTAATTAACGTCTTAATGTCGAAAAATTGAAAAGATTTTAAAATATGACTTCTTTTAAAACATTTGAATTTTCTCGAATTGGATATTAAGATTCTCCCTCTCCGAAGGAATAAAATATCACATTCAGCACATTAGGACACGACAATTTAAATCTTCGAATCCAAGATCATCTCATGATTCCCGAGACTCATGCATTGAAAATATCAAAAGGATAATCTCACAATATGCACCATTCGAATATCAAAATCAATAATCAAAGACAAATTAATTAAATAATAATATATAATTTCAAAATGAATAGTAAAAAGAAAACTAACATAAAACAATTGTAAAGCAAATTTTAAAATGATAATAAATAAATTTAGAATAAATAACGTAAAAAAGAAGAAGAAAGAAAGTCAAAATCAACAATATACAACAATCTAAAAATAAATAATATATATCTATAAAAGTTTACGAATAAACAGAGTACATGAAAAATCTTAAATAATAAAACCATTCGAAAACAAAATATATAAAAGAGTTTTAAAATACATAAATAAGGTAATGCAAAATAAATAAGGTATAAAATAATTTTAAAACAATATATATTAAAACAGTTTAGGGTGAATATTATACAAATTAATTTAATATGTAAAATAACTTAAAATGAATGATATATAAACAATAAAATAAACATATAAAAGGTGTAAAATAGATAAGATATATATTTAAGAAAAATCTAAAATAAAAAAAAATATATTTTTTTAAAAAAGATTAAGGGCTGAACTGCGATCAAAGTAAAATGCGAGGTGTAAATATAAATAATAAAAGATGCGCCAAGGACCATAATGTCATGCGCGTAAACTTATAGGGACCAAATGGGTGAATAACCCAGCCCTGATGCGCAGCGTTTCAATTGGACAAGGCACGGATCAAATTGGAAATGAGATAAAATAACAGGGCAAAATTGCAAAAAAGAAAAATGCAAAATGGGGCTTGATCAAATGGCGCTGCAAAAGGGAGGGGCCCAATGCGCAAATATCCCTTTTGAAGGGATATCCGCAGTTACCCTTGAAGCAAAACGGCGCCGTTTTGCTAAATGTATATAAAGCCCAACATTTCCCAAAAAATCAGATTTTAACCCTAAAATTTTCTTAAAGAACCCAGCAGCCACAACCTTCTCTCTCTCTCTCTCTCATTTCGCCCGACGATTGGGCTTCTTCTGGCGTTTCGTCGCCCCACCACTGCATCTGGTGGCCGACGGCGCACGGAGACGGGCCATAGTGTCTCGTTTGCAGCCCCCTTCGAAGGCTGGACCCTCGGTGCCCCAAAACTGAGGGAAAGGGTCCTCGACCCCTCTCCTCAAGTCCAAGTTCCGTCAATGGAGAAGGCGGACTCCGACGTTGCGACCGAGGGGGTTGTGGGTAAGTTCCTTTCTCCTTTATTATTATTATTATTATTATTATTATTATTAGTCAAAATTTTTGAAAATAAATAAAAAATAGAAAATAAAAGAAAAGAAAAATTAAAACAGAGAGATTTAATCAACCTTTGAATTTTTTTTTTGCTTTCGGTTTCTGATCGTTCGTAAAAAAAAACTACAAAATGGCTCGTTTCGATTTTTGTAACCGATTTTACAGATTCGGTGTTTGCAACACCCCAAACTCGGCCCATGCGTTATGAGCGAATTTGGCATGTAACACGAGCAAAACATGTTAAACCCTTTTTATTCGTACTAAAAAAAATATTGCTTTGTTAAAATCAAGAAAACAAGTTTGATTTGATAAAATACTACTAACCTCGAAGATTTGATTGATAAATCAATAAAATTTGAACTAATGATCTTACAAAACCGTGACTTTTGAAAACGACGTTGAAAATTCGAAAGAGAATCCGAGTCTTTTGAAAATAGCTTTAATAGTTCGAGAGAAAATATCCGTGTTAAAAATATTTGTAAAAGTTTATTTTGAAAATTCATTTGTTATTCGATTTTGGAAACCATTATTTAAGTTTTCAGAAAATTCCCTTTTTAAACAATTGAAGAAAAATAATAAAAACATCCCAACCATAAAGCAAAATAAAAATAGTCCAGAGGCCTTATTACAACATTTAACCCAAAATAGTAAAGTAATAAAATAAACGAGAACGATGTCTAAAGTCCAAATAAACCATTTTTGAAGTGTGGCCTCTATCGAGTCATCCATAGCCCAAGTCCATATCATCAAGCATTACCTACAAGGGTTAAGAGAAAGGGGGGTGAGTTACAAGAACTCAGTGTGAAATCCCCTTACCGTTATCCATTGGGCCGGAACCCATTTAGTAATACTTTGGGACTAAGCCCATTTACAATAATAATAATGTATCAAATATAACATGTGTATGAAATGCAATTCCCAAACCAATCCTAATAATCCATCTGCTACACACCACCCGTACCAACCAACACACCTGTGGGTGATCATCAGTCAACCCACCCCACCAACACACCAAACACAGGCATTAAGCCATTTATAGCAAATTAGTTGTAGACAAGCCACCAGAGTAACAGAATTTACGTGGCATTGCCACTATACAAATTTGTGGCAGAGCCACCAAAATATGAGGCAGAGCCACCAGAACTTCTCTTCAATATTATCCCATCCCATGCAAAATCATGCATATAATGCATAACAAATCACAATATAACAACAGTAATTTATTCGGATATTTATTACAAAATTATGGCCCATTATCTCAATTAATCAAAAAGGCCCATTAAGCAAAATATCAGATTTGGCCCATTTAGCAAAATATCAGTTTGGCCCATTTAGCAAAATATCAGATTGGCCCACTTAGCAAAATATCAGATTGGCCCATTAATCAATATGTCCATTTGGCCCATAAGCAATTTCGTATTTCGGCCCTTTAGGGGCATTTCCATAATTCGACCCATAAGGGCAATTTTGTAATTCGGTAATTTACCCACTAAGGGTAATTCGGTAATTTCGCAATCCAGACTTAACTACTAATTTGGGCATAACAATTTAAAACTGTCCATCTGCGTCGTACTGACTCAATTGACTATAACTTGGGTTAGGAATCTCAAAATCTAAATCCGTAAATTTTCCTTGAAACTAGACTCATATATCTTTTTACTATAACTTTTCTAGAATTTTTGACTAAACCAATTAGTACAGTTTATTCCTTAAAGTTTCCTTGTTTCACTATCCAACGATTCTGACCTCTCTTACCAAAAATTCAAATATCTCACTGTACAGTTTTCATATGTTGCTCCCACTTGTTTTTAATGAAAATAGGCTCACTAAGGAATCTATACATATAAATTATAACCCATAATTCACTTTGTACAATTTAATACGATTTTACTAAGATAGATCAGGGAACCATGAAATCATTCAGAACCAGTCTCACTAAAATTAACATATCTCAGAATATAAAATTCCTTTTCCTTCTCCGTTTCTTCCTTATCAAAATAGACACAGTAATATTTTATTCAATATCTCATTCACTTTCTAATTCCTTTTCTACTATTATTCGTGATTTTTGAAATACATGTCACTATTTCGAACCGAAACTGTTTTATTACAAAATATGATTACCACTACGATCATACACACGCCCGAGTGATTACGGATGCCGGTTTCTAGTTTTTTTTGGTATTTTGACCGAATTACAGAACATATCATACAAACTTTCAGAGAAATGTGAGATTACACACCATTTCAAACATGTATTCGGAAAGTACAAGATTACACACCTTGATTAGGATTCCCTAAAGAACCACTCTTCGTTGACCCACTATATCTGAAGGATTTGCAAATAGAATATATCTAGTGATTTCGTCCCTAAAACATAATCGATTAGTTGAAACTTCAATCCGATTTGCAACATATCCAAATAGAGATATAGCGAAAAATCCAAAATGAACCCCCTTACCTTATCGATATTGGATTCAATTTTCACCGTTTGACTTCGGCTAGAACAATACACGGTCTCCCACTTAAAGCACTACGAAAAGAGGGTGATTAAGACATGAAGAAGTGGAAGATAACACCATTTTCAGTTACGATCACGATTTACAACCGAATAGTGATAAATACTTATTCGACTAAAGAGAAAAGAATATGATCATAGAAAAGAATTCACTTATCGATTTAATCGAAGAAGGAATGTCACCTCAAACGAGAAAAAAATTATGAAGGAGTGATTGTGGATTGTGAGCTTCAGCTATAGAAGAAAATGAACAAGAATAGTTTAGGTTATGAGGAATGATCAAACAAGAATATGTAATTTAATGGTGGTGTCGGTTTAGAGAAGAGAAAAGATGAGAGGAATGGTTAAAAGGAAAAGGATGGGAGGTTGGATGGATGCTAGGTGATTCGGCTATCAAAGGGAGATGAACAAGAGATGAAGGTCTTGACCAAACAAAAGAGGAGGAAAATGCACAAATGTGCTAGGAGAATTCGGCAAAGAGAAAAGAATAGAAGAAAAACTAAAACTCACAAAGAGTAGCAAATTTTGAGAAAATGTCACAATTGATACCAAAGGTATTTTTGACCAAAACAACCACTATAGTCTCACCAAAACATCAAGCAAAACTCTGCTATCACCCCCTTTAGCCCAAAAACTGTCCACATTCATGTCCCTAATAGTCAAAAATTTGCCAACCACCCTTTCCATAACACATCCCTTGAGAAAGGCCACATGTTCCCCCTACTTTCCCCTTTCTCTTGATTTCTTTCCTCACATTCATCCTTTCCTATTTTCCTTAGCCATCTTGCCAAAAATAAAAAGTCCACCTTGCCTTATTTACATGCTTGGTCGACACTTAAGGAAATAGTACAAAAATAATAGTTAAAGTTTGCACACAATGGGATTTGAACCTCTTCCCTCAAAGTCCATCACTTGATGCCATAACCTCTTTACCAATAGCTCATTTATGCAAGCACATTACTCATTTATTTCTATAAGTCTTGAAGCTACTTACCATCTCTCCTTAAAGTGCTAAAATACCAAATTTTTCCTAAGGCCCAATTAAACCCGAGACTTCATAGAAACCTCTTAACCTTCCAAATTCACTTAACTAATAAGTCCAATTTGCAATAATGCCATTCTCTTGTTCTCAAAATTATAAACACTCCTACGCTCAAGGCCCATTGGGCCCAATCCTACTAGGCCCAATTTTGGGATGTTACAGTGTTTGTTTTCTTTCGTTTTGTTTTTCTGTTGCTTTTGTCATTTTCTTTTTGTTTTTGTGTGTTTTCCTTATTGTTGCAGGTGACGGAAGCGTGTCAGAGGCGCGTACGGAGGGATCTGCTGGCGGTAGCGGTAGCAGGGGCCTAGTGGTAGAGGAGGCTGCGGCGCTAAGGGCAAGCTAGGGTTTCAGCTTTTCTGAAACCCTAGTTTGTCTATTGGGTCAAGTGGGCTTGGGGTAGGTTTATGTTTGGGTTCGAAATTGGGCTTAAGTTTGGGCCATTCGGGTTTTAATATGGGCTGATGGACTGTAAACTGGACTTTTGGTTTTTTAAATTTCTGTTTGCTTTTTATATTTGGGTTTTATTTTTGTTTGGTTAATTGGTTTGGGTTTTAGTTGTTTGGGTTGGTTTAGTAATTAGGTAGGGTTAGGCTTATGGGCCCTGGGCTAAATTGGGCTTGTACATTTATAATTTGGATTAAAATGATGCTTTGATGACTTGTTTTGATGATATGAAATGTTTGAAATTTTTGTCTGTTTAATCTGTAAACTCTGGTAATGCTCCATAACCCGGTTCCGGCGTTGGGGGTGTTACAATAATGATACGTTGGACTGGACCCATGATGAATTAATTTTGAATCCGTTTGTGAATTAGTTCACTTGTGACATTCAATGTGTGATTTACCTAAATCCTGAGTTAGTTGTAAGAGCCCAATTTTGACCGGGCTTTGAAATAAACCAAATAAATAAAAACAGTGTTTTTAAATTGTCCCATTACAGACCTCAAATAATAATGCTCACTTACACCCTTAAGCCCAATTATAGAATACCCAACCTAACCCAAACCTTTGACCCAAAATAAAACCCAATTACCCTATTGGCCCAATGGCCCAAACCTAAACAGAAACTAAGGGTTTCTGGAACCCTTAGGAGCCCTCGCGCCTCAAGCGCCTCAGCAACCCTTCAATCACTCCGCCAGCGCCGCAACCACTAGCCTCTTATCGTGCCGCGATTCGCGCGCGGATAACGCCCCATCGCCGCCGCATTCTTCTCGTCTCCCTATAAGAAAAGGAAAGAATCAACAAGCAAAATGGCAAAAATCCCTCTATTTCCTTTTTTAATTTATTTTTGTGTTTATATAAACCTCAAAAACATGTAAACGATCGACATGGACACACGGAGAAAAATACGAAAAATATTCAGAATACAATACAAAAAAAGATCAAAGAAAGAACAAGGTTTCTTTTTTCTTTCTAATCTTCTTTTCCCCGAATCTATTTTTTATTTATTATTTATTATTAGTTTTTTTCATATATAATAGTTTAAAATATATTTAAAAAAAGAAAGGAAAAGAAAAAAAACATACTTTTTTGAATTTCTGCCATCGTCTACAGTGGCTGGCGACGGCGACAGACGGCGGTCGGAGTTCCCTGGGGCATCACCAGAAATCATCCAGCGAGAGCAAATAGAGGGGCTCTCTCTCTGATTTTTTTTTAAGAATGAGTGAAAATGATTTTTTTGAATTTTTTTTTAACTTATATCAAAGCGACGTCGTTTTGACTTAAGGCAATAAGCATCAAAACGGCGCCGTTTGGCTTTTATTTATATTGCTTTATATATTTTATTTGTCCATGGAATGCCCTTTTATTTATTTATTATTTTATGATTACTTTAGTGTAGTTATTTTTAGTTGTATTTTATATTAGTATTTCTTTTATTGTATATGTTAATATGAAATGTTAGTGAATTATAATTGCTTTTAATATTTTTGTTCAATAGTTTATAAATACAATATTGTCACATGGGTTATTGTTTAAAATAAAAATTCATTTTTCTTGCAAAATTACTATATTTTATCTAAAGGTTTTTAAAATAAAGCAATGTTTTGTATTTAGAAATTTGGGAAATAGTGCCCAATCGTGCTGGGTTGCGATTTTCCGTTTGGCTAAATAACTAAATATCCTTTTAACAAGTTTTGTAAATCATGAGATAATTTTGATTACGAAGGTTTTAAAATATCGTGTCATATTGTACTGGATGTGATGTTTATTGTAACACCCCAAATCCGGCCTATGCGTTAAGACCAGATTTGACATCTTTTTAAGTAAAAACAGATTTCAAATTTTGACGAAGTATTTATCGAGTAAAAGATTTGATTGATAAATCGATAAATTGAGATGTAAGATCTTATAAATCGTAACTTTGATCATATCGTTAACAGTTCGAGAAAATTTTAAAAGTAATTTAAAGAAAATATTTTTCGTAAAGAATTGATAAAAATTATTAAGAGTAAATTTCCGAGTTAAAAATATGAAAATTTCTATGAAATCCTTTTTGTATATTCAATTTCGAATAAAACATTTATTTAAGGTTTTAGAAAACATAAAATCTCAATTAGAATTACTTAAAGCAGTTTATAAAATCATCAAACATTAAACAAAACAAAAATTAATCCAGAGGCCTTATTACAACCTTAATTCAAAATAGCAAAGTAATTAAAAATACTGAAAGAAATCCAAAATCCAAATTTAACCGTTTACGAAGTATGGCCTCCACTGAGTTGTCCATGGCCCAAGTCTCCATCATTGATCATTACCTAAAACGGATAAGGAAAATGGGGGTGAGTTACTAGAACTCAGTGTGCAATCCGCTTACCATTGTCCACCGGGCCAAAATCCAATTAAACATTTATTTGGGCCAAAGCCCATTTACAATTATAAATATCATACATAATATGCATGTGATATGAAATTCCCAACCCAAACCTAGTTTTCCATCCGCTACACACCACCCGTACCAACCAGCACACCTGTGGGGGGCTTTAGTCACCCACCCCGCCATCACACCAAAGTAGGCATTAAGTCGTATATATCAAATTTGTGGACAAGCCACCAGATTAATAGAATTTACATGGCATTGCCATTTTTTCAGATTTGTGGCAGAGCCACCAGAATTATGTAGAAGAGCTACCAGAACTTCTCTTCGTCATTTTCCCACCCCATGCAATTTATGTATTTAATGCATATCCATTCACAACAATTCATTCAAATATTTCTTACGAACATTTTGGCCCATTATAACAATTTATCAAATTGGCCATTTAAGCAAAATCATTTTGGCTCATTTCTTAATTTATCACAAATCGGCCCATATAACAATATCAAACTGCCCATATATCAAATATATCAATTTGGCCCATATAGCAAATATCAAACGGCCCATATATCAAATATCTCAATTTGGCCCATATAGCAAATATCCAATGGCCTAATATCAAATATCTCAATTTGGCCCATATAGCAAATATCAAACGGCCATATCTCAAATATTTCAATTTGGCCCATATAGCAAATATCAAACGGCCCATATATCAAATGTCTCAATTTGACCCATATAACAAATATTTCAATTGGCCCATATAACAACATTTATCGATTTGGCCTAATGGGGATATTTTCGAAATTTTCACAGTCTTAATACCACTTTCATAATTTTACCAAAATAGTGATAACTATACCATTTTACCCGAGTTCACTAAGATGTGATTAAACCAAGCGATTTACCATTAACACGTTTTAAAATATCTAACCCATGAAATACGGTGTGAGATTACACACCTGATTACGGTAAGCACTACGCTCTCTCGATCGTCGACACCTAAAGTTTTATAACGCCCGATTAGTAAACGTACGTGATTTAATAAATCAACTTTAAAACAAACGATCTAAAATTTTACCCTCGGAATCGTGAACTACTACAATTTGTCAGTTTTTCCCGGTTGACGGTCCACAACCTGGTGGAAAATCTCAAATTGCTGATGCCTCGGAATAGCGAACGACCTTGAATAATTGATTCTCACTGGATAAGGGTCCACAACCCGGAGGAAAGTCACGTATTGCCGATATAGCCCTTCGCTTGAATTTAGGAGTAGGGATTGTTAATCCACTCCTTTTTCGATCACCAATCACTACCAATTTTTATTTGATATTGTTTGCCTCTATTGAACACAAATATTAGTCCAAACTAATATTACGTTATTATGGACGATTGATCTTATAAGTGAGGTCAGCTTACCACAATAATCCGTATGATCTCAAGATGAAAGATTGAGCGATAGAGTCCCTATAATAATATCGATTAATCATTACTATCTTAACGAATAATATTAATAAAAAAGATTATAGAATCCTCGAAGAATCCTTACCTTTGAGATTTTTGGACCGAATTCTAGTGATTAAACGATGACTTTGAAAACTCCAAGTTTTGGCCTTCTACTATATTTCTATGGCAAAGAAAAGTGATTTCGAATGAGAGAAAGTATGGTGATGGTTTCGATCAATATGGCCATCCCACACCAAGGTATAGATTCGGCATTAAGAGAAAGAATAAAATAAAGAAAAACGTTGAAACGGATCACTTACCGATTGATCAAAGTATGAGTGACAACTGGAATGGAAAAGAGAGTTCAATGAAAGGATGGAAATTTCGGCTATGGTGAGAATACTAGAGGGGAAGTGATGTTTGAAAAGAAGAAGAAAAAGAAGTAGAAGATATGGTGTTTAAGTTTCGGTTTTCAAGGATGAAAAATGAACAAGGAAATGGTCTCCAAGTTTGTATGCATTCGGCAAAGAGAAAGAAAAGAAAAGAATTATGCCTCTTCAAGGTTGCATGGTGTCGGCACAAAGAATAAAAGAGTTTGGGGAGAAAAGAAAATGATACCAAATTGGTCAAAAAGAAATGGCCAAAACAACCAAAAATTTACGTATTGCTATTGACCACATTCGGCTAGGGGAAAAGAGTTTTGGAGAAAAATGATACACTAATTGCTAATGGAATTGACCAAAACTAGCACCTAAGCCTTACCAAAATGCTAATAAAATTCGGCCATCCCCCTTAGCCCCAAAAACCGTCCATATACATAGCCAAATGGTCAAAAGTTTGGCCACCCAAACTTTCCAAAACATCACCCATGGAATAAGCCTCATGCTCCCCTTACATGCCATTTTCATTTGATTCCTTTCCCTAACTTCAATATTTCCTTAATCCCTTAGCCATCTTGCCATAAAAATAAAAGTCCAACTTACCATAATTAGTTCTTGGCCGACACTATAAGGATGGAAAGCAAAAAAAAAAAAAAAAAAAAAAATCACAAATGCACACAAAGGGATTCGAACTCCTTCCCTCAAGGTAACACATATGGCGCCATCTCCTCTTCACTAATAACTCAATTATGCTAGCTATTTACCAATTTATTTCCTTAAGCTTTAAGGTCACTTACTCCATTTCCTTAAAGTGGTAATTGCCAAAAGTTTTTACTAGATCCAAATAAATCCCGAGCCATCTCAGGACTACCTAAACACACACAATTGATAGTCTAACAAGCTCAGCACCAAAATAATGCAACATATAAAATTCAAATTCTAGGATGTTACATTTATATTCCTTCGGAACAAAGAAATCTCAATTTTTAACTTAAATTGCTCGAAGTTTTTTAAATACTTTTAAATTTCAAACATTTGGACATGATTTTATCGATTAGGTACCAATTTTTGGGCGTTATGAGGGTGCTAAATCTTCCTCATATATAACCGACTCCCGAACCCGTTTTCTTGTTTTTCGTGGATCAAAATCAAATGTTTTAAAATAAAACGTTTTTTAGGTGATCCAATCACACCTAAGTAAAAAGGGATTGGTGGCGACTCCCATTTGTGTTTTTAAAAGTCGACCTCGTTTTCAAAAAAATTTAAAATGGTTTCGACATTAGTCACTAACCATGCTTATGTAACTTATGTGCTTTGATATAAGTGGAGGCATAACTCTAAAAATGATCGAGCCCATAGCCGATATGTTAGGTACATGATTTGTGTATGACATGGATTTACTAAAAATAATGGAATTCATAGCTTGATTAAAGAGTTAACGATATCCTCTCATTGGCATTGTGTAAATTGATAAATATAGAACGTGGTCACAGGTTGCTTGTTCTCAAACAAGAAATTTATCACATTCATTTGTTGACAGTGATCATATTAATTATTAAGAAGACACAATGATGACAATGAGATAAAATAGGATTGTATTGAGTGAACGAATTTAACTCATATGAATCAATGATATCATATGAGGGTAACACACACATAACAAGGTCATTTGACAAAGTAGTTGGATGAATTGCTTTTGTAAAAAGTATACAATAAGGAGTTTCCAATCGTTGTACTTCTTATGGACTGACTTCATGATTAAGTAAATTGCTAATTATCGAAACGATGCTTCTAGACATAATTGCAATTGCTCGAGCCTAATTGTATATGTCTGATTGGTCACTCCACTCGCTCAACAAAAGCTCGATCGAACAGCATTTGAATCAGAAGAAAATTCTATGACTTTAGAAATAATTTAATTGAGTCGATTTATTTAATGTGAAATTAAATTAGACTGTTGTGGGAATTGTTCAACTAGAGAATTTGATTAAAGAATTTTCTTGAAAAATTAATTTGGACAATCTTAATAATTTTTGAGAAAATTAATTTTGATCAAGTAAAATTAAATTAATAAAAATTAATTAAAATTAATATGATATTTTTAAAAATTAATTTCAAGTTAGACAGTCGGCCTAATGGGTATTTAACTTGAAAATTGGACCTAAGGTCGAAAATTGGGTCCGAGAACCCAAAAATTGGTCAAATCGGGCCTAGTATGTAAAACTGGAATGACGGTCCAATCGATGGCAGGGCTAGACCGGTTAAACCGTCACTGGCTTGGGCCGAGCTGGCAACAATCGAATCAGCTCTGGGTGTCGTGAAGGTGTCGCACCTACGATGGCACCACATGACACAATGGTGCCAACAGCGACGATGACATTCCGGTGGCAGGCGGGTGGTCCTTCAGTGGTTGAGCAATGGAGGAATCACTCTTCTACTGGGACTCTACCGAATAATTTGATTTTAGATTAACTATTTCAAAAATAATATTATTTTAATAGATTTAATATTAAATTAAATTTAATACTTATTTTGATAGTATTTTATTAATTTAATTTAATATTAAATCTGGTCAAATCGGGCTTGATATGTGAAACCGGGTCAACGGTCCACCCAATGGAAGGACCGAATCGGTCGAGCCATCATTGGCCTGAACCAAATTGGCAATAGCCAATCGGCTCGGGGTGCCATGAGGGTGTCACACCTGCGATGGCACCACCGGGCACAATGATGCCGGCGACATTCCGGTGGTCAACAGGTGGTCCTTGGGCGATTAAACAGTAGAGGAATCACACTCATACTGGGACTCTATCGTATAATTTGGTTTTAGATTAATTATTCCAAAAATAGTATTATTTTAATAGATTTAATATTTAATTTAATTTAATATTTATCTTATAGATCAATATTCTATTAATTTAATAGATTTAATATTAGATTTAATATAATACTTATATTAATATTAAAATGATTAAGTTTAATCATAGTTGAACTTTCTAAAATCTCCCTATATAAAGAGAGTCACGGGTCATTATTTTTCACACACTTGAATTCAAGAGAAAGTTGTAGAGAGAAAATTCTCTATATAAATTATTTCAGAATATTTCTAGAGATATTTTTCTTATTTACAATTTCGCTTAGAAGTTTAGAGAAATTGCAAAATTGCCCCACTAGTAATATTTGTGAAAATTTTTTCTGATTCGAAGCGAGCCCACACTCAGTAGACGTAAGCTTGAGGATTGTGGAGAAAACTACTCGGTCAAAGTATTCATCCTAGAGGAATTGAAAAGGTAAAATTTTGATTAAATGCATATTACTTTAGATATCACAACGAAGTTCTTATTTTTGGAAAAAAATTAAAACTCTGGTTTTTCCCTTAAACTTATTTTCCACTGTGTTTTCCAAACTCGATTTTCCAACAAGAAGACCAAGAAGCAAAATTACTTGCGAATTTGAAAAGGTTGAAGAAGGCTATCGGGTGGACTATTGCATATATTCGAGGTATTAATCCTTCTTTGTAACACCCCAAACCCGACCCATACGTTTCGACCGGATCTGGTATGCTACGGGTTGTACATTGAAAATTTTTGCTTTGTACATTGAAAATTTTTGCTAAGTTGGCTTTAGAAAATCACAAGTTAAGTAGACAAAATTTGAATAAACAAGTGACTTTTGAAAAGAAAACCTTGTATTATTATTATTTCGTATATTTAAACCTTTTACATAGTTTCATAAGCTGCAAATATTAAAAACTACTAGATGAAGATAAACCATGGGGCCTTATTACATAAATATTCCCAAAATAAAAAAAACTTAAAGAAATCCGAAAATAATCTATAGAAGTAAAACTTGATGGTCCCTCGAGTCCGTCTCGCCTCCCATGTCCACGACCTACTGCTCATCTGCAAGAGTAGAGGAAAATGAAAGGGTGAGTCACCAAGACTCAGAGTGTAAATCCCGAAACACAATGACCTGAGGCCTACAAACACATTATGAGCCCTGGCCCATACATAAAGGCAACAATCATAACCACATGATAAATAATAAATGATGCATAGCCCAGCCCAACCTAGAATTCCATCCTCTACACACCAACCCGTACCAACCATCACACCTTGGGGATTTCTACAATCAACCCTCCATCCGCTACACACCATAACGACAGCCGTATTGCCTATTCCTATTATTCAGGAATCATTAAACGTGGCATAGCCACCGATCACTATGTGACCTCATAATATAACGTGGCTCAGCCGCCGATCACTATTGTGACCTAATTTTAGATTTTGTGGTTTAACCACTGATCACCAAGTGACCTATCATGCACTTCCCCTTCATTATCATAATCCTACCCCATGCATACATACTTAAAAAAAAAAACAAGAAAATAGGTTTTCACATATATCGATACTCATAGAGTGGTTTCTATGATTACGTACCTGGCATCCTTTGTAAACCCTTTTTCGGGTAATACGACTGTTCATACAGCCTCTTTTTTGATTTTTATCCCATAACATATATATTGCAGTTAACTAGTGTGTTAGAAATCTACACACCTGATTATAGTCAAGACGAGACCCTCTATGTCGACACTATCAGAAGCCGATACGACTGCTAGCTGTCTAAGATTTTGTTCTGACGTTGGTCCACAACCTGGTGGCCAATCCCGAACTGCTGACACTGCTCGTTTCTTAAACTTAGGGATTGGTTTAACAGATCCAATCCCCTACTTCGCCTGATCGATATTTGATTCCATCAAAAGACCTTGTCAATTGCTACCATCATATCATATAGTTAAGATCACAATTACGATAGCGAATCTAACGATAATCTAAAGAGAACCCCTTACCTTGAAATCTCAAAAAGAGAGATATGAGGTTTAGAGACTAGTGGTTTCCGACTTTTAGATCTAGATGATCTACTTCGATTCCTGATGTCGCCCAACACGTAAACACAAGAAACCAACAATCCATTAGCCTTTCGACTTTGTCTTCTAAAAACCGAAAGAGAAAATAGATTAGAAGAAATCGGGACCTACCTTTATAGAGAATTCGATAACTCCTAGAAGATTTTGGCTTTTGAGAAGATCAAAAGGATAAGATGATAGGAAGAAATCTATGTATATTTGGCTTTTAATGAAGAGATCGGCAAAAGAGAATAGGAGGTATTTGGCTATGGAGATGAGAAGAAAGTTCAGAGTTTCGGCTTTTGAAGGGAAAGATGCTTAGAAGAATTGGGTGGTTTCGGCTTTTAGAAAGAACTAATCGAGAGAAGAAGAGTAATATCAAACGTAAAGAAGTGATAGGAACGGTATAAGAAAAAGAAGGATTTCGATAAGGTTAGGGCAGATTCGGCTATGGCAGACAAATGTGAAAATAAAAAATGCTTAAGGGAGTTTTCGGCTTTTATTCAGAAAAGAAGGAATAGAGAGAAGATAAGAACCCTAAATGTCGAAAATAAAAAAGAGAAACCCTCACTTAAACATAATTTCGGCACCTACTACCTAAATCCTGAAAATGCCCCTTTCTAGAACTAAAACTAAGCTACTAATTAAGGGAAATTTCAGCACCCCTTGCCCATACCAAAACTGATTCCCCCTCCCCCTTGGAGTTTGAAATTCGGCCACCACTGTGACCAACAGATAAATCCTAAATTTTCTCCCTTATCTTCATCTGATCACTCATCCTTAAGTGACATGGATAACACCACCTCTTCCTTCCTTTATCTGCCACATTATTAGCCCTATTATCCTCATTATCCAAACAAATAAATCCTATTTTAAAGCATCCTAGCTGACTCCAACTCTGCTCATTTAAATGCCGAAAATTACCTAACTTTAATTAAAATAATTGAGCTTCATGCAACTCGAACTTGAGCCCCCTCAATTGACGCCACCTCCCTGCTCTCTAAGTGGCGCCACTTTGCCAGTGGGCCACAAGCCCATTTGTAACTTAAAACACAGCTAATATCTTTAAAGCCCTATCTTATTAGGCTTTCTACTAGAGTGTCTAAACAGAAAATCCAATTAAGGCCTCGGCCCAACCCTGAGCCCATTCTGGACCCCTAACACTCACATTAAACATAACCACACATTAAACGCAAAGGCTCATTAATTCAGGATGTTACAGTTCTACCCCCTTAAAGAAATTTCGTCCTCAAAGTTTCCAACTATAGGAACAGTCATCCAACCTAACCTACAACACTACGCTCACGCTGCGCATTCTGATTCCAATAACCCTCTATCCAGCAACTCCTAAATCTGCGCTTTCAATTCCACCAACTCCTTTGGCACATCCTATACGGAGCAATAAATACTGGCGCTGTTCCCGGAAGAAGATCGATACCAAACTCCACTTCACGATCTGGGGGTAATCCCGGAAGCTCTTCTGCGAAAACATCAGGAAATTCCTTCACCGTCCTAACGTCCCCAATAGTTAGTTTTTTTGGCTTCCAGAGCTCGAACAAACATTAGAATTGCCTCGCATCCTTTTCTCACCATCCTTTCTGCTCTTAAGGCAGACACCACATTTGACGACCAGTTCCTTCTTTCACCTATCACCAACACTTAGCCTCCTTTGGGAGTTTTTAATACCATACGCTTGGCTGCACAATCCAAGTTTGCTTGATACTTCACTAACCAATAAGATCAAATCGAACTCCCCAAATGGCAGTTCCATCAGATCAGCACAAAAAGCTACCCCTTGAACTCATTCTACCGATTCACGTTTATCTGATTAGAAATTTTATGAATTACTAATTTCTTTCACTAATTAACCACGAAAAATCTTATGATCAGTAGTTTTAAGAGTAGTTCTTTCGAATTCGAAATTATATCTACAGGTTTCAGTCTCAAGTTTGTCTCCTAATTCCAGGAACCACATACATTCAACCATCATACATCAACATACACGTAGCATCCATGAATTCACATTCATCACATAAGGGTATTTTCGTCATTTCACTACCCAGGGGTATTTTCGTAATTTTATCCTACAAGGCATTTTCGTAATTTCCCAAAATAGAATATATTGGTGGGTTTTTTCGAAATAGAGATTTTTTTCTTTTTTTTTAAAATAGGGGTATTTTGGAAAATCTAATTTTTTCCAAATTGAGAGTCTTTGGGTAATTTCACAAATTCTGTTAATTTTGTAAGCCGAGTACTTTCATAAATCTAGAGGTTTTCGGGTATTTTGCAAAACATAGGTATTTTAGAAAATCACAATGTTTTAGAAATTTTCACAAACCAATGGTATTTTGGAAATTTTGCCAACCGGGGTGTTTCGGTAATTCCACAAATTTTGGTAGTCTTACAATTCTGGGGTATTCTGGGAAATTTTCACGAATCAAACATATTTTGGAAATTTTCAAAACTTGGGGTATCTTGGTTACGAAATAGGGTGGCTGGTCCCTTTCGGGTTTTAATTATAAATTTTGGCCCGTCAACAAGTCCTCATGGCTAAGGTGAACAGTCACTATGCACCAGGTAGGATTCCAACGAAGAGGAGGTGAGTCACTAGGACTGCTTAAGTACCAAGCTCTCCCTGAACCCAATCCTAGACATGCGTATGCCTGTCGCCACACCCTAACCCAGCGATTTGTTCACGGGTTTGTTTGGATAGTTTAAGTCTTATGAATTTAAAGAGTTGTTCGAACTAAGCCTAAAGTCCATCAATGCCTAACATACTAGTCTACGTCCATCAAGCCCAATCATGCATATCATATCAAAAGTTAGAATACTTACCTGCGTGAATCGGGTGCCGGTAGACTCGAAGGCCATATCTTCATCCAAGACATTTTTCTTAAATTCACATTAACTTTTCAAAACACTACTAGACCCATTTCACAGCCCGAGTTTTGAACTGGGCTCTGATACCAAAATGTAACACCCCAAATCCGACCCATCCGTTTCGACCGGATCTGGTATGCTATGGGTTGTACATTGAAAACTTTTGCTAAGTTGGCTTTAGAAAATCACAAGTTAAGTAGACAAAATTTGAATAAACAAGTGACTTTTGAAAAGAAAACCTTGTATTATTATTATTTCGTATATTTAAACCTTTGACATAGTTTCATAAGTTGCAAATATTAAAAATTACTAGATGAAGATAAACTATGGGGCCTTATTACATAAATATTCCCAAAATAAAAAACACTTAAAGAAATCCGAAAATAATCTATAGAAGTAAAACTTGATGGCCCCTCGAGTCCGTCTCGGCTCCCATGTCCACGACCTACTGCTCATCTGAAAGAGTAGAGGAAAATGAAAGGGTGAGTCACCAAGACTCAGTGTGTAAATCCCGATGACCTGAGGCCCACAAACACATTATGAGCCCTGGCCCATACATAAAGGTAACAATCATAACCACATGATAAACAATAAATGATGCATAGCCCAGCCCAACCTAGAATTCCATCCTCTACACACCAGCCCGTACCAACCATCACACCTTGGGGATTTCTACAATCAACCCTTCATCTGCTACACACCATAACGACAGCCGTACTGCCTATTCCTATTATTTAGGAATCATTAAACGTGGCATAGCCACCGATCACTATGTGACCTCATAATATAACGTGGCTCAGCCACCGATCACTATTGTGACCTAATTTTAGATTTTATGGTTTAACCACCGATCACCAAGTGACCTATCATGCACTTTCCCTTCATTATCATAATCCCACCCCATGCATACATACTTAAAAAAAAAAACAAAAAAATAGGTTTTCACATATATCGATACTCATAGAGTGGTTTCTATGATTACGTACCTGGTATCCTTTGTAAACCCTTTTTCAGGTAATAAGACTGTTCATACAGCCTCTTTCTGGATTTTTAGCCCATAACATATATATTGCAATTAACTAGTGTGTTAGAGATCTACACACCTGATTACAATCAAGATGAGACCCTCTATGTCGACACTATCGGAAGCCGATACGACTGCTAACTGTCTAAGATTTTGTTCTGATGTCGGTCCACAACCTGGTGGCCAATCCCGAACTGCTGACACCGCTCGTTTCTTAAACTTAGGGATTGGTTTAACAGATCCAATCCCCTACTTCGCCTGATCGATATTTGATTCCATCAAAAGACCTTGTCAGTTGCTACCATTATATCATATATTTAAGATCACAATTACGATAGTGAATCTAACGATAATCTAAAGAGAACCCCTTACCTTGAAATCTTGAAAAGAGAGATATGAGGTTTAGAGACTAGCGATTTTCGGCTTTTAGATCTAGACGATCTACTTTGATTCCCGATGTCGCCCAACACGTAAACACAAGAAACCAACAATCCATTAGCCTTTCGGCTTTGTCTTCTAAAAACCGAAAGAGAAAAAGAATAGATTAGAAGAAATCGGTACCTACCTTTATAGAGAATTTGGCAACTCCTAGAAGATTTTGGCTTTTGAGAAGATCAAAAAGAGAAGATGATAGGAAGAAATCTATGTATATTCGGCTTTTAGTGAAGAGATCGGCAAAAGAGAATAGGAGGTATTCGGCTATGGAGATGAGAAGAAAGTTCAGAGTTTCGGCTTTTGAAGGGAAAGATGCTTAGAAGAATTGGGTGGTTTTGGCTTTTAGAAAGAATTAATCGAGAGAAGAAGAGTAATATCAAACGTAAAGAAGTGATAGGAACGGTATAAGAAAAAGAAGGATTTCGGCAAGGCTAGGGCAGATTCGGCTATGGCAGACAAATGTGAAAAGAAAGAATTCTTAAGGGAGTTTTCAGTTTTTATTCAGAAAAGAAGGAATAGAGAGAAGATGAGAACCCTAAATGCCGAAAATAAAGAAGAGAAACCCTCACTTAAACATAATCTTGGCACCTACTACCTAAATCTCGAAAATGCCCATTTTTAAATTTAACACCCTTAAACCTGGTCTAAACACTAGAACCGAGTCTGTCGTGCTACAAGGAAGAAAATACTTTGAAAATCGATTTGTCAATTTTATTGGTGGAGAAAACTTTTGGATAATTTTTAGAGAAAACGAATTTGAATCTGGTGAAGTTTAAAACGTGTTAAAACTTGTTTTAGAAAATTTGCCTTATTGTTATTCTATATCATTTACTTAATCAGTGAACATTTCGAAAAACACGTACTTATCGAGGTTTTGAAAAATAACCAATTCATATCTATCAGGTATGCTTACCAAAAGTTATAGAAACAACCAAATAAAACATCCCAAAAATAAAAGTTAGGCGGCCTTATTACAACGATGTAAACCCAAAATTTAAATAAAACAGCTAAGTCCAAACAGAAAACTTTGTTATAAAATAAATGCTGAGCATGGCCACCTCGAGTCCACTCCGGTTCCATATCCACGATCTAAGTCTGATCTGCAAAATGTAAAGGAAGGGGTGAGTCACCGAGACTCAATGTATAAATCCCCATCCCAAGAGAAATTATGCTCTTACACAGATTCATACAATGATATGCAAGTCATGCAACCCATCCAACCTAAGTATCCATCCGGGTCTCCCAAATCTACCCCTTGTGGTACCAAACCACTGGTGGTGCCAAACCACTGGTAACTGAAGTTACAAAATAACATATGTGGTACCAAACCACTGATGGTGCCAAACCACTGAGACTTAGTCACAATTTTCACAATATATGTGGGGCCAACCGACTGTGTGATACCAAATCACTGGTGACAGTCTGATAGATCATACTCCCCCTCCTCTCATCACCTATGGCATATACTTATGCAATCAATATCAGTATGATCATACTTAACATATAAAACTACGTTTACAGAATAACATGCTTTCATAGATCACAATCAATACGAGCAGTAATAACAACTTACCCGGCATCCTCGCTTTTACCCACAAGGGTATTTTAGTAACCTTTGCCGTCATTCCAGCTTTTACAACACACAACATTAACATATCAAGTATAGGAAAGTGTGTAAGAGTTACACACCTGGTTCTCGTACTAACGCTTTTACTGTTTCTACACTACTGTCACTCGAGACCACGACTACCAGCCTACGATTTACTTCCGATGTTGGCCCGTACCCCGATGGCCAATCTTGCACTCCTGACACAGATCTCTTCTTGTATTTTGGCGTTGGGTCTACAGATCCAACCCCTCCTACTGCTTGACTGCTATTCGAGTCCATAATAATCCTTGATCACTAAACCAATCAAATCGATGAGATCTAATCAATACTCATAGTGTTTAAACGAAACCTTTACCTAGTTGTCGAATCCCGAAAATCTTTACGAGCACGCCACCACAATACCTACATTCGGCCATCACTGAAGTATTAAACCAAACCCTTAATCGTAACCAATCGAGTACCACATACCATTTGGCCAAAGAGAAAAGAACAAAAAAGGCCATTCGGCCGAACCTACCAACCTTCCTTCGGCTTTCCACAAATAGGCAATACAGGGCACAGCAAGACATGATTCGGCTTCTAGGGGCAGAGAGTGAAACTGATAGGGCCTTAGAACAAATGATTCGGGTTAGAACTTAATGAAAAATAGAGAAATCGCAAAAAAGAGAAATCCTGAAAACTTACCAATCTCTCTTGAAGACTATTCGGCTATGGTGCACCTTCGGGAAAACGAAACCACCCTTGTAGATTTGGCTATGGGAGAGGAAGATGAAGACCAGGGTATTCGGCTTTGGAAGAAAAGAATGAAAAGAAGAATGTGTTGGAGAGTTGCAACAAAGAAAAGAATTTGAGAGAATAGGAGAAGAAGAGAATTTTCGGCTAGAAGAGTAAGTGAGAAAGAAATAAAAGAAAACGAATGGAAAAGATGGACACTAGACTTCAAAATTCGGCTACACATGCACACACCTCAAAGTTGGAGTTTCGGCCAACTCTCTCCCTCCTAATAGCCTTTATCTTACCTGATAACCCAATCATTATCTTATCTTTAGAAGAGCCCACCTTAAAACCAACTCTTCCCTCTTAATTATCAGCATTTTTTTTACTAAAATAAAAGAAATTAAACTCCTAAAGTGTAGCCACTATGCCATCCACCCCTTCCCCCTTGAAGTGCCGAATTTTGACCCATTAATTTGGGCCCCAAGAGGCCAACTAGGCCCAAACTCCTCCCCCCTTGTGACGCCACTTTAATGCCCACTTAAAGCACCTCCAAAATTTGGGCCACAAGCCCAACTTGCCATTAAACATTATAATTTAAATTAAGATACCACTAGCACTATTTTTAATCAATTTTACCCAGATTTAAGCCCAAACCTGAGCCCAATACACACCTCAAAGCCTTTAACCTACTAATTTATCCGTGCAACGTACCAAAACGCACAGACCCACAAAATTAGGATATTACATTAAAACTAAAACTAAGCTACTAATTAAGGGAAATTTCGGCACCCCTTGCCCATACCAAAACTGATTCCCCCTCCCCTTTGGAGTTTGAAATTCGGCCACCACTGTGACCAACAGATAAATCCTAAATTTTCTCCCTTATCTTCATCTGATTCACTTATCCTTAAGTGACATGGATAACACCACCTCTTCCTTTCTTTATCTGCCACATTATCAGCCATATTATCCTCATTATCCAAACAAATAAATCCTATTTTAAAGCATCCTAGCCGACTCCAACTCTGCTCATTTAAATGCTGAAAATTACCTAACTTTAATTAAAATAATTGAGCTTCATGCGACTCGAACTTGAGGCCCCTCAGTTGACGCCACCTCCCTGCTCTCTAAGTGGCGCCACTTTGCCACTAGGCTACAAGCCCATTTGTAACTTAAAACACAGCTAATATCTTTAAAGCCCTATCTTATCAGGCTTTCCACTAGAGTGTCTAAATAGAAAATTCAATTAAGGCCTCGGCCCAACCCTGAGCCTATTCTGGACCCCTAACACCCATATTAAACATAACCACACATTAAACGCAAAGGCCCATTAATTCAGGATGTTACATTCTTTATATATGCACAAGATATTGCTAGAAGACAATGAAAAGGGGTCTATCGAGGGGTAGAGGAGATTGAATCCGATCATGAAGGAGGTGGTAAAGAAAGTGATCATTAAATGGTTAAATGTTGAAATCATTTATCCCGTCTCTGATAGTTCTTGGGTGAGCCCTGTTCAGTGTGTATCGAAAAATGATGGAATTACAGTAATACAAAATGATGACAATATGTTGATTCCTACTAGAACTGTCATGAATTGGAGGATTTGTATGAACTACAGGAAGTTAAATAAGGCCACTAGAAAAGATCATTTCCTATTTCCTTTCATTGTTCAAATGTTGGACAGACTTGTTGAGGGAGAGTATTATTGCTTCTTAGATGGGTATTATAGGTTTGATAGATGGCCCTTTGTTTTCTTACCTCACTTTCTGAAGCATATACTTGAACCATGGAGCCCTACTACTAGAGAAGAGCCCGACACCAACACCAACAACAATAGTCATCAATAAAAGTGGAAGTTGTTTTCTTTTTCTTTTTCATTATTTCTAGTTCTTTCATTGTTTTTATTTAGTATTGGTTTGTTGTTTTTTTTTTAAATATTTCTTTTACTAATTTTGATTTTTGTAACAATTAGGATTTTTTTCCTTTAAGTTTTGTTGGGGAGTATGTTTAAGTTGCTATTTTATGTTTTAATCTTACTTATTTTCTTAGGTCTAGGATGTTCTTTTTAAGATTATTATGTTTACATAGCGTCTAGGTTTTAATGTAATAGCCTTTTTACTTTGGTTTTGTTTCAGCGAGGGAGCTTAATGATAAAATAAAATTGCATAATAATAATTACTCTTGTGTAGGAGTGAGCCTTTAGTACTGGAAGTTTTTTATGCTAACGAATGGTGGTGCGAATGTGAACCTCAGTAAATGCACATAGTTCAACCATGAAATTTTAATTTCCTAGAGAGTGATAACTTTTGAAAAGAGTTATATTTCATGCCTTTAGACCTAACTAATTGCTTGTACTTAGGTACATTTAGTTGCATTTTAGGACATTTCATTCGTATTTTCATCATTTCATTAGGAGCTTGGACTGTGTTTAAATATTAGGTACTTTTAATTGCTTGTGGTAAGGTTGTGTTTGGTGGTTTGACAAGTGCAGGTTGAGGAACAAGAAATAAAAAAGTGAAGGTTTGTCGGGGCAAAAGGTTGGACATTTTTTTAGCACGAATGTCGTGGCAATTCCAGGAAACCGAGTCAACATTTAATGCATACCAGTTTCAGCCCAACTATACTTGTACTAAAAAAATTTTCCTAAAAAAAAGAAAAAGATAATCTTGGGTTGTTGAAAAAAGAATTTAAAAAGAGGAGATGATAATCTTGGGTTGTTAACAAAAGAATTTAAAAAGAGAAGAAGATAAACATGGGTTGTTGGATTTACTAAGGAAAAACATATAACAGCCAAAGAAGGAAACCCTAAACGGTGAATAAGAAGGAGAGTCTTAGGCAAAGATAAAGGGTAACGACTGAGTAGAAATAGAAAGAGGAAGACGAAAGCAGTCCTTCTTAGCCATCGTAGGACATTGTGCTGCTGGAGTGTGAACTAGACACACGAAAGCTGTCTTCCTGAAGTCTTCCATATTTCTAACTTTTTTCTTCTGTGAATTTAATGATGAAAATGGTGTTGGATGTTATTTTGGTTTTGAATTTTATGTGCCAACCCATGAGCTAAATCTTATCGGGTTGGGATTACATGATGAAACTTTTATTTTCTTTAATGGTTGAAGCATAGATCAGAAACAATTTACTGTTTCATTCAATTGTTTTATTTCTAAATTGTATGCGTGCAATCCTTAGATATAGATGACTGTTCAGCATGCCCATAAACTAAATCTAATTCTGAAAAGGTTGGATTAGATGGATCGATATTGAATGATATGAGCAAGTACTTGACTGAAACTTACAATAAACTCTAGACATAGACCAACATTCATACAAAAGGAAAACAATACAGGGTACCATATTAAGGCATATAAACACGGGTAAGGTAACTTGAGGTTTTTGCTCTCGAAAGAAGCAGACCATTTTAGAACTCTTCTGAGCAGTAAATTGAGTATGATTCTGTTAAGTATGATTCTATCGAGGCATTATTGACAGTAAGGGTAGGTTCGTAGTAATCTCGACCTTCCAAATCAACATCATATATCCTTTATTCTTTGCCGTTGTATCTTTACCATATCATTCTTAGTTATTTATTTGTTCATTTACATAATATTCCTGTAGTAATTCTCATAATTGCCATTACATTTCTACTCTCGCTTTGCTATAGCATTTCCAAGTATTCATTAATTCCACATATTGCATACATCACTATTCCTTTAATTTCCACTGTATATTTACCATAGCTTTACCATAGTATTAATTGCATTTTATTATAATAACTTGACCACTTTTGTGCCTCCATCCGATCCTCGTGGAAACGACACTCACTCATCATTATATTACTTGATTCGATGTGTATACTTGCACAATTCACATATCATTTCACACATGACAGAGAGATCTAAGCATGCATAAAGGTTTAAGTATTTAGTTGGCTTGATAATCCCCTTGAAGTAAAATCCTAGGAGGCTTAGTGATTTTCAGTATCGATACTGTTTTGGCACTTTGCCATTTTTTAAAATTTGAATACAAGTCAATTTGTATCGATATCTTCATATGGTATTGATCCTTGAGAATAAGTATCGATACTTTATACCGGTATCAGTACCAAATCTTCATTTTGTCATTTTTAAAACATGACAATTTGGTAAAGTACCAATACCTTAGTCTATGGTATCAATACCTTTTTTCCAGAAGGTTAAGAATAATGCACTTTGGTATCCTTTTCATGCTCAAAACAAATTCAATCCAAATGGTGCTTATAGGCACTCATAAAACCTGCAAATAACCAACTTTAAAACATACCAACAACCACAGTTCGACCAAAACCAATCAACTATAACAACCCATTTTTAGTCAAATCGGAACAGTGATTTTGGGACCATAAATCTGAGGTTGAAAAATTATTTTTAATATTATTTTAAGTGTTTACAACATGATATCATGTATTTGTAAAAGTTTTGTGAAGTAATTTGATCGTTTGAATGCTTAATTCGGTAAAAAGGACTAAATCGCGTAAAGTGTAAAAGTACAGTTCTATAAGCTAAATGTACTTATTAGCTATGGTTTTTAAAGTGGGGGTCCTAAAATGGTAATTAAACTATTTTAAATTTGAGTGGGCATTTATGGGCTTTATTTATGCATGTTTTAATGGTTTTATTATAAGGTTAATATAGTAATTCATTAAATTAAGGTTAAATAATTAAAACAAAAGAAAAAAAATTTCATTCATCTTTCTTCCAACCGAAATTAAGAAAGAAAAGAATCCATGGATGAGCTTTGAAGGTTCGGCTAATGCATGCTTCAATTGTAAGTGATTTTTGACCCGGTTCTTAGTTATTTTAATGTTTTTGAGTTCGTTGTAGCTTAATCTATCTAGCCTGTACCTTCAATTTCAAAACTGTTAACATTTTTGAGAGTTTCCATTGATTTATATATGTGTTCTATGATGATTTATGATGAATTATGAATGCTTGTTGATAGATATACAAGTTTAGTTAAGTGATTTTTAGTGAAAATGCAAAATAGGGATTAAATTGAGAAATGTGTAAAGTTAGTGGTTAAAAAATGTGAAATAAATGAAAAATATGGGTTGCTAGGGGCATAATAGTAATTCGGTTATTATGGGAATACTTGGAACTTCATTAATTTGTGATTTTTATGAAATAAGGACTAAATTGTGAAAAATGTGAAAGTTTAGGGAAAAATGTGTAAAATAGCCCTAAAGTATATTTTGGATTGAATTGAACAAATAGATGATTAAATAAGTCAATTTTGAATAAACTTAGATCAAGAAAGGAGAAATACGAACTTAGACCGGGGAAAGAATAAAGTTGCAGAATAGTTGACTCGATTCGCCGTTTTAGCAGCCGAGGTAAGTTCGTATGTTATAATTTCATTTCAAATGTATTCTATATGCTTTGATATAGCATAAATTGTGATCATGTGACTACAGACAAGTTTGAAAATGATTTGATAATGATTCGGCAGTTGGAATCTCGGTTGAACCTTAGGAATAGTTTAGGATACTAGTGACATGTCATTAGGGGATACAGTGAGTTGGCTTCGGGCCATGATATAACACTTTGTGTGTGAGATAAACCAATTTGGCTCCGGGCCATGCATATCGGCTGATTTGGCTTTGGGCCATGATATTAGTACTTCAGATAAGTTACCTTGATTTGGCTCCGGGCCATGGTATAAGTACTTATCGTGTGAGACCCTCGAGTATCCAACTTCTATTTTGAATGGTTCAACGAGTAAATGAAAGACGAGAATGTGTATGAGATTTGTACAAGATGGTACAGGTATGTACGAAATTGAAGTGACTATTGAAACTATGGAATTGATGAGTTCATTGGTAAGTTATGTGGATGATCATTGATAGCTTTGTAATTTAATAGAATTGTTGTATATTGCTTTCTATTATTTGAATGATTAATGAATAGTGATATTTGCTCATTGTTAACATATGAGCTTACTAAGCTATATAGCTTACTTTGTTGCTTCTCCATGTTTTATATTGATTTCAAAGCTAGCTCGGATTCGAGGATCGTCAGAGACTTCATCACACTATCCGCTGACACTTTGGTACTTTTGAAACTATGTTTTGGGTCATATGGCATGTATAGGGACTTTGAGTGAATTTTGATAAATGATGTAGCCATTTGAGTTGGCTTATAGATATCTATGTTTGGTTTGTATATAGCTAAGGAAGTTGGCATATTTTGGTTGATTTGGATGTGTTTATAAACGTGCTAATAGTTTTATTTTAGGTTTGGTAATTAATCTATCTTGTGAGATTGAGGTTGGATTTATGATGTTTAATGATATTAGGTATTTTGAATGTTAAAGGGTTGATAATTGGAAAGCTATGTGCTTGTGAATTGGTACATGATAATACATGTTTGGAAGAGTTTAGTTAATTGAATTGTATATGTGAATTAGGTATGAAATTAGATGTAAATTGTGCTATATTTGTGATTTGTATTGATGGTAAATAAATGGTCTGATTTGAACAATTGTTGATAGTATTTGGCTGTATATTTGTGTCTTGAATTGGTACCATTTGGATTGTTTAGGTACATACAAAATTGGGTGGCAAAATGGCTTGGTAAATAGCCTATTTTTGTCCACATAGGCAGAGACACGAGCGTGTGTCTCAGCCGTGTGTGACACACGATTATATTATACGACCGTGTGTCCCCTGGTGTAGTTTTAAAAATCAAGTCAGTATGCTCCACACGGCCTCACACACAGGCATGTGAATTGGCCGTGTGGCATAAGTCAGTATACCCTATAAGTTTAACACAACCTAGTACACGGCCTGGTACACAGGCGTGTATGGCCATTGCTAAGGCACACGGGCTAGTCATACGAGTGTGTGTGTTGGCTGTGTAACCCAAGTCAGAGAGTTACATGGGGTCCGACACGGGCTGTTACACGGCCATGTGCTTCCATTTCAAATGTCCATACGACCTGTGACATGGGTGTGTCTGGTGGCCGTGTGAGACACACTGCCTGGCCACACGGGCGTGTGTCCCCTGTTTTGAGAAAAATTTTCAAAGTTTCGTGAAAGTTACTTGAGTTATTGGTTTAGTCTTGAACCACTCCCAAAGCATGTTTAGGGCCTCGTAGGCTCATAATAGGGACCATGTGATTGAAATTGATGGATGATTGCTTGTAATGTGAAAATTTATGCAGAGTTGAATGTTTAATTATTTTATAAGTTTGGTAATACTCTGTAACCCTATTTCAGCGTTGAATACGGGTGAGAGGTGTTACATTTGTTGGTATCAGAGCTACAATTTAATCGATTCTCGGACTAACGTAGTGTATGTGGGTCTAAATGTACATGCCATATATAACATGTGATAGTGTGATCTCTCCTGGCATTGATGAGATTTGTTTTACTTAAACAGGGATGTTTCTAACCGTGCTAGTTCCAATGATACTGGAAATGATATTCAAGCATTGGAGTAAAAATGTGTTTATGATGAGTTGAAACTCATAAAGGTATGAATAAAAGTTCCTAATATGGTGTTGATGATAAATGTTGTATTATATGTGTGTATATATGAGAGTCAAATTTTGAGGCTTTACAATCTTCACCCCTCAACAGTATAGTGTTATACAATGAAATTTACAAAATTTAGATTGGATAAGCTCACAAGTGTGAAACTAAAGAGTTCAGTGGTGGAATACTTATTAATGTGGGCAGAGGTGAGAAAGGGTTAGCAAGTAAAGATAGTTCCAGAAGAGATATCAGCTTGTTACGAAAGTCATTCGAATTACGTGATGATGCTGTTAAAGAAGAAGTTAATCTCGACTAATCGACTTATTCAGGTATAATGTATAAAGAATGTATTAACTGGAAGTTCTTCTAAATTGATTTTCGTTAGTGAATGGAATAAGGTGGGATTAGTGGTGACTGTAATAGTCAGTGGAATTATGTTTGAATTGTAAAGATATCCGATTTCAGTGGTTATAGTTGAGTAGATTATGACGAACTCTTCTGGGTATTCTATATGTTCATTCATTCTCAGAAATATATGTAGCTATTCATTTTTGGATGAGACTCTTGTCTTATGAGAACGCTAACTAACCATATTGTTAGATGAAAGCATTGTGGGTTTAGTTGATTTATGATGCTGAAATCAGAGCTTTAAAATTTATAAAAGAATGATCGAACCTGGAAACTAACTCTGACAACGATTAAAGGCAAGTGTACCTATCGAACAGTAGTATAGCTTAGGCAAGACCGGATTGTCGAACCCAGGGAACTAAAAGTATTAATACTAACTTTCTTTTTATTATTTAACTTTGAAAATAAAGTGAGGTTGTTTTAATCTAAATCAACGACGACTGAACTAAGGACAAAGACAAAAAGAACGAATTGGGAAATAACTTGAAGAAAAACTCAATTGATCACGACGATACCCTCAAGAAGAATCCACCTAGACTTCACTTGTTATCTAACCCTGAATCATATGTTTTATTTACTTAGCTTGATCTGTAGGACTCCCTAACGTATATTAAACCCTCTCTCGAGGCGAATAACATCAACCCTAGGTTAATTAGTGGAACTCTCGTTCTCTTATAATAACCCCCTAGAATAGCAGTAAATCAATCTATGGATTCCCATATTAGGTTTCACCCTAATCTGGCAAAATCTCGTCACCCTATCTCTAGGCATGCGTTCAACTCCGCTTAATTATGCTAGATCTACTCTTAAGCAGGGTCTATTCCTCCTCCATCTAAGCACATCAGATTCGGATTAAGCATGCATAATTAAGAACAAACTAAGTATTTATCATATAATTCAAAAATCAAATAATGAGATTCATCTAGGTTTCATCCCCTTCAGGTATCTGAAGGGTTTAGTTCATAATGAATAAAGAAAACATCTCAAGAGAAAAGATAAAACAAAACATAAGAAATCCCTAAAACTCCCTGAAGGAATTGAAGGAGAATTCCACCGTCTTGAGTATAAATCCAGCTTCTTGGGATGGATCAATTGGCTAACTTCGAGCGGTTCCCACAATTCTGACCTTTCCAGCTTGGCTCCTTGGCCTAGCTCGACACCCCGACAGAGGGCTTCTGCCGATTTCCCCCTTCAAGTTGCCTCCTTGGGTGTTTATATAGATTTTGAAATGCTTTACTTGGCCCCTAAGTATATTAATTTAAGTAGAATTCCTACTAGGGTGTTTGAATAGGCTTTGGAGTGTGTTTCTTTGCCTCCAAGTATCCTTTCTCGAATGAAATTACTCTTTCCAGTGACAGGGACACGGCCATGGCACATGCCCGTGCGAATCGTGGCCAGGCCGTGTTCGGACTTTTAATGAGACCCGGCCGTGTGGTCTTTGGGCCAGGCAGTGTCGATTTCTTTCTTGGCCCAATTTGGTCCGTTTTAAGCCCGTTTCTCATTCTTTTCATCCTTGGGTGCTTTCCTGAGTATAAAACATGAAAAGAAAGGATTAAGAGCACCTTTTTACATAAATCAAGGGATAAATCATCCAAAAGCATACTAAATGTGGGCTTAAAATATGATACTTTTACGGTTTATCAAATACCCCCACACTTAAGCTTTTGGTTGTCTTCAAGCAAAATTCTCAACTTACAATGAAAACAAACTTTCCATGATTCATAATTCTTGTCAACAATGTCTCGTCATATTTCATAGATAATTTATACATGGATAATTCAACTTAAAGAGTCCTAAAGATTCAAACAATCAAAGTCGTATATTTGTAGCATGAAAACATAGGTGTCTCCCTTTATCTGAATAATTACCTTTAATTCAAAACTGACAAGGATTGACATCCTCACAAAAGATTCACCCAAATCACTCAAAAAGTGTTTAAGTTTCAAAATTAAGCACTCAATAAGTCGAACATGAAAAGTTAATCCCATAAGCTTGCATGAAAATCAAATCTCCACCACTGTAAAATGAAATGATGCACAAATCAAAAGGTCTTTAACAGGGTTGTAACGGGGCTTAGGTTAAGGGTATGGATAAAGGCTGAATTAGAAGGTTAGAATCGAGATTGACCTGACAAATTACCTAACTAAAAATACGAACTAATGATAAGTAATTGCATCAAATGAAAATTTGTAATACTAATACTGTAATATGAGCTTTTTCTTCAAGACTTGAAATTTACATGCATAAGCTCACCTAACATAGAACTAATAATGAATATACTTCGTTTTTTATAAGAACAAACTATCATAATAATAAGAAAAAAATTTTACAACTGAAATATAAAACATAGTTAGGAAACTTGTTTAAAATCAAGTCTCGACAAAAAGGGTAGTTAAAAGAATGGTGGTAAAAAATACAAAGGGTTTTTGGGTTAATATTAGTAGGTGAGTCAATAAAAAGGGTTGTTGGGCTCAACGGGGTTCACTAGGGGTTAATTATGAAGGTAGGCTTCTTAGTGGAGTAAGTGGGTTAAAACGTAAGTGCCTTTATCATCTCTGTATATCAAATAAAAGGTGTGGTCTCGACATGTATAATCGATGCAAGTTCTAGAATAACAAATCAATGTTGACACACTCATAATAAAAAAGTGAGCATGAAAAGAATGTATGCTCTATAAAGCTCAAAATCTCACAAAAATTATGGTTATTTTGATGTCAACCTCGTAAATTCAAACTTCAAGATAATATTCAAATTCAGGTAGACAACCTAAAATTTTTTTCAAAAAAAAAAATATAAACTTATCATGCTTGATTCTCTAGTATCCTTCAAATTTAATCATCAATGCACAATTATCAATGACTTACTCTAAAACATATCAATAAAAATCATAAATCAAAGGAATTTTCATTCTAATCATAATATGAGAGACTTTCTTTAGAATAAGGCATAATTCAGGGATTTTCAAATGATACTATAGTTAACCCCCCCACACTTAAGATGTACATTGCCCTCAATGTACAAAGATAGATAATATGACAATATAGTGAGACAATCAAAAGATAGGGAGAGATGTGAAACTTCCTGAATTTTGGATGGAGTTAATGAAAAGAAACCGGATAGGATTGGAGGTAAACGTGGGGAAGCGTCTCGAACCGTTTGAAATTGAATCCTCGAAGCAGCCGGTCGAATTTTATTGTAACCTAAGCTAAATCTAAATGACATAAATAATAAAAAGAAAATAATAAAGGAAATAAAAATAAATAAATAAAAATAAAAATAAAAATAAAAATAAAAATAAATAAAATATAAATAAAATAAAATAAAAGTAAATAGTGATACGGTCCATGCCCATGTGCCTACCCGTGGTGTCCACACGGCCACGGCCACGGCCGTGTGGTATGGAAATCGTGTTTTACTTATTTGGTTAGTTTGTAGTTAGATGCTGAAAAAAATATGAAAGTAAAAATTAAAATAAAATATGAAAATTTAAATGAGGTTAGTGCTCGGGTTGCCTTCCGAGAAGCGCTCGTTTATAGTCTTAAGCTAGACTTTACCTCTTATTCGTATGTTCATGGTGGTTTGAGGAGGTGAAAATCCTTTCTCATGCGATCAACTCTATTTTTGATATAAAGTTTAAGTCGGGTAATATTTACCTCAAAAGTGCTGAATTTAGGATTGCTTACCTCGACTGTCCCGTATAGGAAGATATTAAGTACCTCAAAAGTGATTTCTTCGTTTGTCTTTAGGTCTGAATTGGCGATTCGAGGGTCTTCCTTATTCATCAATATTTGATCCCCTATTTTGAAGTGATTTGTTATTCCTATCGGCTTGTCTGGGGGTTCCTTCGGTTTTTCTTCGTGCGGTTTCAGTTTCTCTTTAAAATGTGTCTTCCACCCTTCTAGTTTATTGACCTTAAGGCTTTGTTCCTCATATAATTCTTCTTTAATGGCATGAGGTCTATGATTCGGCGTCAGGTTTGTGGCTTCGTGGTATTTCCTGTGATGAAGGTTGAACAAATTTGTTATCAACTGAATTTACTTTCTTACCTTCATCAGTCGATGTTCTAGCCGAGTCAAGAGCTTGTAGACTGATTGATTCGTCACCTATACGAAGAATGAGTTCTCCTGTACCAACATCAATTTTAGTCCTGGCATTTGCTAGAAAGGGTCTTCCTAAAATTAAAAGAATCGAATTGTCCTTATCTATGTCTAAAACGGCAAAGTTTACTGGGAATACAAATTTATCAATTTTGATTAGAACATTTTCTATTATACCCCTAGGAATTCTGATAGTTTTATCAGTTAATTGAATGCTCATCCTAGTTTGCCTAGGTTTCTCTAGACCTAGTTGTTTAAACATTTTATAAGGCATAACATTGACGCTTTCCCCTAAATAAGCTAAAGCATTATCAATAGATAAACTACCAATTAAACATGGAATTGTAAAACTCCCTGGATCTTTTAGTTTCTGTGGCAGTTTATTTTGTAGAATTGCTGAGCACATTGCGTTTAGCTCCACATGCGATGCCGCGTCTAGCTTCCGTTTGTTTGTCAACAGCTCTTTTAAAAATTTTCTATAATCGAGTATCTACGAAAGAGCTTCGAGAAACGGAAAGTTAATATGTAATTTTTTTAAAAGTTTAAGAAACTTACCAAACTGTTCCTCTATGTTGTCTTTCTTCATTGCTTCAGAATATGGTATACGAGGTTGGCACTCTGTAATCACTGATTTTGGTATTTCATGGCTCACCTCAACCTTACCCTCACCTACCACAGGCTCTTGCCTTGGATCAGATTCCACTAACCTTTCACTATCATGAGTTGTTACAGCTTGAATTTGCTCTTTTGGGTTAGTTTCAGTGTTGCTTGGTGAACTTTCTTGTGGTAGTTCGAAAATCTCTGATCGAATTTCAGAAACTATCTTAGTAAGTTGTCCAACTGGCTTAGTAAGTTCCCCAACTTGGTTCTCAGTCCTTCAAATCGATGCTTCTTGATCTTCGAGTGCTAGTTCAGTGTTTTTGAAACTAGTTTCTTTCACCGCTATAAATTTTGTCAGCATGAAACACCCAAACCCGGCCCACGAGCCTTGACCGGATCTGTTATGTTCCTCGATGAAAACCGGTTCAAATTCTTTTGTTACTTAGGAAAAAACTTGTGTGTTTTGAAAGAAGGATTGTGTCGGGTTGGGCTCGAGTTGAAAACAAGTTTATTTCATTATTAAAATCCTTTACTTTAGGTGACAAAACGTTTAGGCTTTGTTTTAAAAGAAATCTACTTAAACTTTAATTGATAAAAATTTGTAAACATAATAAATAAAATAAATGTAAAATAGTTCAACTATGGCCTTATTACATCAAATAAACCCAAATAATTTAAAAGACTTAAATAAAAATAAAATGTCCAAATAAAATTCCTTCTTGAGCATGGCCACCTTTAAGCTCCTACCGAGGCAGGTCCATTACGATCATCACACGAAAAATATTCCCACAACGGGGTGAGTCAAATGAGACTCAATATGTACACAAACACTAAGTCCAAATAAATTCAGGCATTTCATATCATATATATTCATATATCATTAAATTAAAAATGATGCAACCCGAACCCAAACCTAGATGCCATCCGCTACACATCACCCGTACCATCCACGCTGCAGTGGGGACTACTAAGTCAACCCTCCATCCGCTACACACCATCGAGGCGATCATTTGCAATCGACGTGCTCATCGCCCTTATGAGTATTCGTGGTCTTAGGTCACCACACTCAGATATCATGGTCTTAGGTCACCACATTCAGATATCGTGGTCTTAGGTCACCACATTCAGATCTCGTGGTCTTAGGTCACCACATTCACTTCCCCTTTTCAATAACCCATATGCCCCATATCATACATATTATGCATTAACATGCCAAATTTCACATTCTTATCACATATCACATGTTAAATATAACATATTTCATAATCCTAGTAGGAGTAGGAAACGTACCTGAGTACTTTGTACCATATCATGGTACCTTAGCCACATTCTTACACTTTCATATAAACACATATATCAAGTTTAAGCCATAAATCTATTAAGATTAGTGTGGGGTACACACCTGATTAACTTAGTAACTTCACTTCAAATCCCGGAAATCTGATCTAAAGCCTTAGATCCTTAGTCCCTACATTCGGCCATTACTTAAAAATTTAATGAAGACCATTCGGCCATAAAACCAAATCCTATTAGGATTGTTGTAACCCAAAACTTACCTTGGTGCCAATTTCACTATAAATCAAATCCAGAAAACTTTGTGCTACTCCTCCCCTTCAATCGGCCAATGCTAGATCATTTAACTTGATTAGTTTGGCTTTTAAACAAATAAAGAATAGATCTAATTACCAAAATAGACCTTGGCCGATTGTACTTATGCACTCACCTTGCGATTTCAAATCCCGAAAGTATCCCTTGTCTTAATTATCTATCGAAATACCTATACACATATGTTAGATTCGATTCTAACATGAAATCATCATAGATGGCCCTTGGCCGAATGCTATAGACACTTACTTTGTGGATTTTAAATCCTGAAACTCACTTAGAATAACTAGGAACACGCGACCTATCTTTGTACCTTCGGAAAAGAACTTCTCCTTCCTTGTAGTCGACACTTAGTAAATCTCGAAAGACCTCTTCAAAGTTTCGGCAACAAGATATTAATGGGGTTAGTCCTAGATTTTGGCAAATCTTAAAAGAAAAAGGATGAAACCGAATGAGATCTTACCCTTACTTTAGGAATCGACAATCCTTGCTTGAACCTTTAACAATATTCGGCTATGTAGGCTAGAAGGGTCTTGATTTCGGCTTTTTGTTTGGTAGAAAGAGAAGAGAAAGAAGAATAAAGATGGAGGATTCAGCTAGAGCACAAGGTATTTTGGCTTGGCAAAAATAAAAGAGAAGAGAGGAGTTATTTGCTAGAGAGAATTCGGCAGAGAGAGAGTTGAAAGAAAGAATGAATGGCCCTCTTTTCCTTTAGTAGCCAAAATTACTAACTTAGAATCCCTTACTTGGCCATCACTCTTCTATTTTGATAGCTTTATCTCTTTAATTATCAATATATTCAAATTAAAAGAATGTAATCCATCAATTATCTCTTATCTCTTAATAAAAATAATACTAATAATAACCCATCATTATCTATCTATTTGCCGAATTTTAAAGAGAATAAAACTCCTCTTTTAAGAGCCTTAATGCCGATCACCTCTCTCTGCTCCTTGTAGCAAAAATAAAATTCTTTATTTGCTTCCCATGCGACTCGATCCTTGGCCCATTTGCCTATGTATGTGGCGTCACTTGCTAGGCCCTTAAGTGGTGCCTTGTAGCCATTTTACCAAGGCTATTTGTATGTCATATTTCACATACATTTTCTCTTAAGACTACCTTGCTTTATGTCCCTCTTTTAATACTTTAAAACTTAACATTTCTAAGGCATTTCCTTACATTTCCAAGACATTTCCTTACATTTCAAAGACAAGACATTTCCTTACATTTCCAAGACATTTTCTTACATTTCCAAGACAAGACATTTCCTTACATTTCCAAGTCATTTCCTTACATTTCCAAGACATTTCCTTGCATTTCCAAGACAAGACATTTCCTTACATTTCCAAGTCATTTCCTTACATTTCCAAGTTTCCAAAAATGTTCACCATACATTCATAACACATAAGACATGCCATTTCGTATAATTAAATCAAAAATGCATAGGCCTATTTCCAGGATGTTACAGTTCTACCCTCCTTAAAAATAATTTCGTCCTCGAAATTACTTACTAACGAATAATCGTACATCTTAGCTCACCGCACTACGCTTATGCTGCGCACTCTGATCTTAATTGAACCATCATACTTCCTAGGCATAATCTCTAAGTTCACGTCCCCTAGAACTCATTTCTATCGCCGCGATTTAATCTGATTAAAAAGTTTTATGCATCAGAATTTTGTTCCACTTATTAACCGCAAACAATTTTAAAGATATTTAGAAGTAGTTCTTTCGATCACACAAAGGTTCAGTTCAAGTTCACTACTCTAATTCAGAGAGTCACATTCACGTTCATAAACAGAGACACATTCGTTCACTACATTTCTATGGTCATTCCATCCATTTCCCTACCCAGGGGTAATCTTGTCATTTTCCCTACAGGGGTATTTTGGTAATAAATAGGGGTCAATTCGAAAATATTTTTCAAATTAAAGGTATTTTAGAATTTACAAAATCTCTGGGTTATTTTGTTTTCCAAAATAGAGGTGTTCCAAAAATTTCAGAAATCGAGGTTATTTCGGTAATTTTGGAACTCGGGGGTATTTTGGTAATAAACCAGGGTAAATTTGTAAAGCTCAATAAATCAGGGGTATTGAAAATTTTACAAAACTTGAGGGTTATCTTTGAGAATTCATTTTTTTCCAAATCGATGATGTTGCAAAAATTTTGGAAATTAGGGTCATTTTGGTAATTTTGTACGTTAGGGGCAATTTCGTAATTTCCAAAATCAAGATATTTTGATATTTTATAATTTAGAATTTTTGGTCATTTTATAAAGTAGGGAAAATTTCATTGAAATCGGGGTAGTACGGTAATTTTAGAAACTAGGGGCATTTTTGTAATTTCCCCACTAGGGGTATTTAGGTAATTTTTTTTATAAATCGGAAATTTTTCGAAAAATTTTGTAAAAATAGTTCTCACAAATTGAAAGGGTAATTTTAAGAGTTTTACAACTAGGGTTTTCATAAAAATACGGCTAGTTCCCTTTCGGGTTTTAGTTATTGGGTTTAGCCTGTGACTGAGTCCTCTTGGTTAGGGTGAACCGAAGCTACGCACCAGGTAGGATTCTTGCGAAGAGGAGGTGAGTCACTAGGACTGTTAAGTACCAGGCTCTTCCGGATCCAATCCTAGACATGCGCACAGGGGTTACCACACCCTAACTCGGCGACTTAGCCATAGGGTTGTTTAGTTAGGCACTTAAGTCTTATGTAAGTGTTGGGGAAAAGTAATCCTAGGGTTCAAGTACTTATCATGCTAATCTACGTTCCATTCCATTTCTACCCTTCTACAGATCATTCAATAAATCACACAAATGGATAGAAGTACTTACTTGGTGGATCATGGTCGGAGACTTAGGTGCCATGCCAGAAAAACCTGAAAATTTCCACAAATTTCTTTTGGGCTAGATTTTGAAAATGTTTTGGGCCTTAAACCACAGGCCGAGAGTTTGAAACTGGGCTTTGATACCAAATAGAAACACCCCAAACCCGGCCCACGAGCCTTGACCGGATCTGGTATGTTCCTCGATGAAAACCGGTTCAAATTCTTTTGTTACTTAGGAAAAAACTTGTGTGTTTTGAAAGAAGGATTGTGTCGGGTTGGGCTCGAGTTGAAAACAAGTTTACTTCATTATTAAAATCCTTTACTTTAGGTGACAAAACGTTTAGGCTTTGTTTTAAAAGAAATCTACTTAAACTTTAATTGATAAAAATTTGTAAACATAATAAATAAAATAAATGTAAAATAGTTCAACTATGGCCTTATTACATCAAATAAACCCAAATAATTTAAAAGACTTAAATAAAAATAAAATGTCCAAATAAAATTCCTTGCTGAGCATGGCCACCTTTAAGCTCCTACCGACCCGGTCCATTACTGATCATCACCTGAAAAATATTCCCACAACGGGGTGAGTCAACAGACTCAATATGTACACAAACACTAAGTCCAAATAAATTCAGGCATTTCATATCATATATATTCATATATCATTAAATTAAAAATGATGCAACCCGAACCCAAACCTAGATGCCATCCGCTACACATCACCCGTACCATCCTGCACACCGTGGGGACTACTAAGTCAACCCTCCATCCGCTACACACCATCGAAGGCAGTCGCTGCAGTTGACGTGCTCATCGCCCTTATGAGTATTCGTGGTCTTAGGTCACCACACTCAGATATCGTGGTCTTAGGTCACCACATTCAGATATCGTGGTCTTAGGTCACCACATTCAGATCTCGTGGTCTTAGGTCACCACATTCAAATATCGTGGTCTTAGGTCACCATATTCACTTCCCCTTTTCAATAACCCATATGCCCCATATCATACATATTATGCATTAACATGCCAAATTTCACATTCTTATCACATATCACATGTTAAATATAACATATTTCATAATCCTAGTAGGAGTAGGAAACATACCTGAGTACTTTGTACCATATCATGGTACCTTAGCCACATTCTACACTTTCATATAAACACATATATCAAGTTTAAGCCATAAATCTATTAAGATTAGTGTGAGGTACACACCTGATTAACTTAGCAACTTCACTTCAAATCCCGGAAATCCGATCTAAAGCCTTAGATCCTTAGTCCCTACATTCGGCCATTACTTAAAAATTTAATGAAGACCATTCACCCATAAAACCAAATCCTATTAGGATTGTTGTAACCCAAAACTTACCTTGGTGTCGATTTCACTATAAATCAAATCCCAAAAACTTTGTGCTACTCCTCCCTTCAATCGGTCAATGCTAGATCATTTAACTTGATTAGATTCGGCTTTTTAAACCAATAAAGAATGGATCTAATTACCAAAATAGACCTTGGCCGATTGTACTTATGCACTTACCTTGCGATTTCAAATCCCGAAAGTATCCCTTGTCTTAATTAACTGTTGAAATACCTATACACATATGTTAGATTCGATTCTAACATTAAATCATCATAGATGGCCCTTGGCCGAATGTTATAGACACTTACCTTGGGGATTTTAAATCCCGAAACTCACTGAATAACTAGGGAACACGCGTCCTATGGTGTACCTTCGGGAAAAGAACTTCTCATTCCTTGTAGTCGACACTTAGTAAATCCCGAAAGATCTCTTCAAAGTTTCGGCAACAAGATATTAATGGGGTTAGTCCTAGATTTTGGCAAATCTTAAAAGAAAAAGGATGAAACCGAATGAGATCTTACCTTTACTTTAGGAATCGGCAATCCTTGCTTGAACCTTTAACAATATTCGGCTATGTAGGCTAGAAGGATCTTGATTTCGGCTTTTTGATTGGTAGAAAGAGAAGAGAAAGAAGAATAAAGATGGAGGATTCGGCTAGAGCATAAGGTATTTCGGCTTGGCAAAAATAAAAGAGAAGAGAGGAGTTATTTGCTAGAGAGAATTCGACAGAGAGAGAGTTGAAAGAAAGAATGAATGGCCCTCTTTTCCTTTAGTAGCCGAAATTACTAACTTAGAATCCCTTACTTGGCCATCACTCTTCTATTTTGATAGCTTTATCTCTTTAATTATCAATATATTCAAATTAAAAGAATTTAATCCATCAATTATCTCTTATCTCTTAATAAAAATAATACTAATAATAACCCATCATTATCTATCTATTTGCCGAATTTTAAAGAGAATAAAACTCCTCTTTTAAGAACCTTACTGCCGTCCACCTCTCTGCTCCTTGAAGCAAAAATAAAATTCTTTATTTGCTTCCCATGCGACTCGATCCTTGGCCTATTTGCCTATGTATGTGGCATCACTTGCTAGGCCCTTAAGTGGCGCCTTGTAGCCATTTTACCAAGGCTATTTGTATGTCATATTTCACATACATTTTCTCTTAAGACTACCTTTCTTTGTGTCCCTCTTTTAATACTTTAAAACTTAACATTTCTAAGGCATTTCCTTACATTTCCAAGACATTTCCTTACATTACATTTCCAAGACATTTCCTTACATTTCCAAGACAAGACATTTCCTTACATTTCCAAGTCATTTCCTTACATTTCCAAGACATTTCCTTACATTTCCAAGATAAGACATTTCCTTACATTTCTAAGTTTCCAAAAATGTTCACCATACATTCATAACACATAAGACATGTCATTTCGTATAATTAAATCAAAAATGCATAGGCCCATTTCCAGGATGTTACACAGCATCTCCTCAAGGTTTGACTCTTCTTCCTGTTGGTGAGGTGGTTGTTGAAAATTGGGAGGAAGTTCCTGCCTTTGGCTACTTTGATCATCCCACAAGAAATTGGGATGGTACCTCCACCCTGCATTATAAGTGTCATTATAAAAATTATTTTGAGGTCGAGAATAGTTACCCATATAGTGTACTTGTTCGTTCTCCATGCCATATCCGTAGGGTGGGTACTCAGGATTCGCCACGCCTCGTGGATTTGAATCATATTGCATTACTGGGTGTAGCTGCGTAGAACCATACCAACCGTCAAATTTTTTATTTAAAAGCTCTACCTGGTTATATAACATGGTGACCACATCGAGGTTGAAAACATCGGCTACTTTTGTTGGCGTTGTCCTCATAACTTGCCACTGATAGTCATTTAGTGCCATCTCCTCTATAAACTATAATTATCTGCCAAAAACAAATAAAAGAAAAATTAACAAAGTAAAAATAAAAATAAAAATAAAATAAATAAAATAATTTGCAATAAAAAAATGGCTAAAGTAATAAAAATTAAGCTTTCTTAATATTTTAGTTCCCCGGCAACAGCGCCAAAAACTTAATTGCTGAAATCAGAGCTTTAAAATTTATAAAAGAATGATCGAACCTGGAAACTAACTCTAACAATGATTAAAGGCAAGTGTACCTATCGAACAGTAGTATAGCTTAGGCAAGAGATTGTCGAACCCAAAGGAACTAAAAGTATTAATACTAACTTTCTTTTTATTATTTAGCTTTAAAAATAAAGTGAAGTTGTTTTAATCTAAATTAACGACGACTAAGCTAAGGATGAGGATAAAAAGAACGAATTGGGAAATAACTTGAAGAAAAACTCAATTGATCACGACGATACCCTCATGAAGAATCCACCTAGACTTCACTTGTTATCTAACCCTGAATCATATGTTTTATTTACTTAGCTTGATCCGTAGGACTCCCTAACGTATATTAAACCCTCTCTTGAGGTGAATAACGTCTAACCCTAGGTTAATTAGTGGAACTCTCGTTCTCTTATAATAACCCCCTAGAATCGCAATAAACTGATCTATGGATTCCCATATTAGGTTTCACCCTAATCCGGAAAAATCTCGTCACCCTATCTCTAGGCGTGCTATCAACTCTGCTTAATTACGCTAGATCTACTCTTAAGCAGGGTCTATTCCTCCTCCACCTAAGCACATCAGATTCGGATTAAGCATGCATAATTAAGAATAAACTAAGTATTTAACATATAATTCAAAAATCAAATAATAAGATTCATCTAGGTTTCATCCCCTTTAGGTATCTGAGGGGTTTAGTTCATAATGAATAAAGAAAACATCTCAAGAGAAAAGATAAAACAAAACATAAGAAATACCTAAAAATCCCTGAAGGAATGGAATGAGAATTCCGCCGTCTTGAGTATAAATCCGGCTTCTTGGGATGGATCAACTGGCTAACTTCGAGCGATTCCCACAATTCTGACCTTTCCGGCTTGGCTTCTTGGCCTAGCTCGACTCCCCGACAGAGGGCTTCTGCCGAACTCCCCCCTTCAAGTTGCCTCATTGGGTGTTTATATAGACTTTGAGATGCCTTACTTGGCCCCTAAGTATCTTAATTTAAGTAGAATTCCTACTTGGGTGTTTGAATAGGATTTGGAGTGTGTTTTTTTTACCTCCAAGTATCCTTTCCCGAATGAAATTGCTCTTTCCAGTGACAGGGACACGGCCATGGCACACGCCCGTGTGAATCGTGGCCAGGCCGTGTTCAGACTTTTAATGAGACACGGCCGTGTGGTCTTTGGGCCAGGCCGTGTCGATTTCTTTCTTGGCCCAATTTGGTCTGTTTTAAGCTCGTTTCTCGTTCTTTTCATCCTTGGGTGCTTTCCTGAGTATAAAACATGAAAAGAAACGATTAAGAGCACCTTTTTACATAAACCAAGGGATAAATCATCCAAAAGCATACTAAATGTGGGCTTAAAATATGTTACTTTTACGGTTTATCAGCTAGTATTCTGTTTCTACTGGTTGTTGCTCTACTTTATATATATATATATATATATGGAAATTATATTACTTCTATCACAATTGATTCCAGATCTTATGAGTGGTGTTTTTCTTCTGGATTTTTTGGGATTTCATTGAGATCTTTATCGTCCAATATGGGTTGTATTCTCGAAAATTCAGTATAGCTTTACATCTTGGATTTCATTATCTCGATTTTCTTGTCATTCTTACTGTTTAATGTATCAAATATGGCTCATCTATAAAAGATATTCAGTGATAGAAAATAATTATATTTATTATAGTTATAATTTCTAGTATGATCATGGGAGTATGGTGATGCTGATATCAGGTTTTTCTAGTTTTTGGAAAGGGGTTGACATCGGCAAAAGTATAAACAGTGGAAGTTCAAGCCCAAATTTGTATACTGGTTTTCTTTTCTCAGGTAAGATTGATTAAGGTCATTGAGTTAAATCGGGATACTATGATTCGTTGAACTGATGCAGTTTGTAAAGATCTTTGACTAATATGTTGAGAGAATTATGAAAGATTATATGTTTGAGTTGTTCTAACAACATGAAGAAGAGATTACTTTGAAATTTTATTATATGATAGATAAGGTCGATTCAGTTTTTTTAAATCTGAGCGGGTTAATTAGTTGAAGAATAATTTAAATTACATGCATTTAAGTTTATCCTCAGGTATGGAAATAGTTTTGTGCATCCACAGGTAAATAGACTGACAGTTTGAATAAAGAATTCATGTTCTAGAAAACATGATACAAGAATATATCTATTAGATTTGTTTTAATTGAAAGATGTTATTCTGAGTTAAAGTTGTTCTGATTGATAAAGTTATCGTGCTTGTGAAGTTTGAATGGTTTGATACTTGTTAACAAAGTTTTAAACGGTTGAAAGCATTGTTAACCGAAACACTAGTTCTGATTCAACCTGAATCGGGTAAAAAATCTGTGATTTTCAGTGATGTGCCATTGAGCAGATAGGGATATGTTTTAGTACAAGAACGTAAAGTGGTAGTTTATGCTTCTAGATGGTTAAAGTCATATTAAAGAATTATTCGACACGCGACTTAGAGTTGGCTGCTGTTGTGTTTGCATTGAAAATTTGACGACATCACTTGTTCAACGAAAAATGTCACATACTTACTGATCACGAGAGTTTAAAGTAGATGATATCACAAAAACATTTGAATCTGAGACAGTGTTGATGGCTCGAGCTATTGAAAGATTGTGAGTTAGTTATTGATTAACATTTGGGAAAAACAAATATAGTTGCCGATGTTTGAATGGAAAATTTTTGTTTACTTTGTGAACAATGGTTACATGATTGACCTTGAAATGATGCTACAATATTAGCTAAGTTAAAAGCTAAACCGATGTCTTCATTGCAAATCTGAGAAGCTCAAAAATATGGTACTGAATTGCAAGCGAAACGATTACAGTGTGAATAGACTTCTAATTTTGAATTTCAGGTCGGACCTGATGACTATTATTATTCTGAGATAGAATTTGTGTACTTAAGAATTCAAAGCTTATACAGAAATTTTGCACGAGGTTTACGGTGGTAGCTTGTCTATTCATCAAGGGAGTAATAATATGTACAGTGATTTGAGGTAGAAGGACTGATGGTCGGGTATGAAAAGCGATATTTCTGATTTTGTGTTCAGATGTTTGATTTTCTCAACAAGTTAAAGCCGAATATCAAGTGCATTCAGGACTATTATAGCCAATGATGATACTAAAGTGGAAAATGAGATAGAGTTATGATAGACTTCGTATCGAGATTACCCTAATTTCTAAAAAGAAAGATTCTATCTGGGTTGTTATTGACTGGTTAATGAAATTTGTATATTTATTCAGTATGTATAGATTTCTCACGTGGCAGAATTGCTGAGTTATGTGTTTTTGAGATTGTCAGGTTATACAGAGTGCCAGTCTGCATTATTCTGAATAGAGATTCGAGGTCTATATCACGGTTATGGAGAAAGCTACAAGAAGCTCTGAGTACGCGATTGTATTTTTGCACTACAATTCATCCTCAGATCGATGATAAGTATGCGAGAGTGATTAAATTGTTGATGATATGCTTCATTACTATGTTTTAGGATTCAAAGGTAACTGGGAAAAAATGATTACTATTGGTCGAATTGACGTATAATAATATTCAATCAAGTATAAGATGGTACTATATGAAATTTTATGTGGTTGAAAATGACGAACTCTGTTATATTGGACGGAGCTCAGTGAGAAAGAGATATACGGGGTTGAATTGATTTATTCTTCTGGGGAAAAAGTGAAAGTGATTCGTGAAAGTTGAAAGCAGCTTCAGATTGACATAAATGGTATGTAGATTTGAAACGTAAAGATATTGGATTTCAGATCGACGACAGAGTGTTTCTGAGAGTATCACCCTCGAAGAGGATTCTTCGTTGTGGTCGCAAAGAGAAGTCGATTCTATAATTTACTTAGTTGTATTAGTTTATTAAGAGAAAGAGGGCCAGTGACATACTGACTTGAATTACCATCAAAGTTAGAATAGATTTATAATGTATTTCAGTTATCTATGTTGTGATTAGACCATTCGTATATAATTTCTCTGACAGATGTTAAGATTTAGTCATCATGTCAGATAACAAGGAATCGATCATAATTTTAGTTCAAGAGTTTAGAAAGTTGAGAAACAGTACCCTAACCTATTCACTGGTAAAATTTTCGGGGACGAAAATCCCTAAGGGGGGAGAGTTGTAACAACCCATTTTTAGTCAAATCAAAACAGTCGTTTCGGGACCACAAATGTGAGGTTGAAAATTTATTTTTAATATTATTTTAAGTGTTTACAGCATGATAGCATGTATGTGTGAAAGTTTCGTGAAGTAATTTTATCGTTTGAATGCTTAATTCTGTAAAAAGGACTAAATCGCGTAAAGTGTAAAAGTATAATTCTATAAGCTAAAAGTGTTTATTAGCTACGGTTTTTAAAGTGGGGGTCCTCAAATGGTTTAAACAATTTGAAATGTGAGTGGACATTTATGGGCATTATTTGTGCATGTTTTAATGGTTTTATTATAAGATTAATATAGTAATTCATGAAATTAAGGTTAAATAATTAAAACAAAAGACAAAATTTGTAACACCCCTAACCCGTAACCGTCGCCGAAATAGGGTTAAGAAGCATTATCGAACATTTCAGAACTTTTACGATCATTTCACAATCATAAGATATTTTATCATCATATCATAGCTAATCTTATTCATAAAGTCCCTTAAATAGGTCTACGAGACCTTAAACATGCATTAGGAAGGGGTCGGGACTAAACCGAACACATACAAAATTTTCTAAAAATCAAACATTTTTTAAAGTTACAGAGGTCACACGCCAGTGTGGGCAGGCCGTGTGCCTCACACAGCCTCAGACACACCTATGTGTCCAAGCCGTCGCAAAACAGGGCATACATACTGACTTGTCCACACGGCCAAAGGCACGGTCGTGTGCTTAACCAGTGGTCGACACTGACTTATTTCACACGGTCAGTCACACGCCCGTGTGTCCACCCCTTGTGTGAGCCTGACTTGTCTCAATTTGTAAACTTAAGAGACACAGTCGAGCCACTCGCCCGTGTGCTCAACTGTGTGGGCAAATATAGGCCATTTGCAAGGCCAATTTGCCACCCACACTTTGGGTCACACCTACAAGCATCAACCATTCCAAAATCATACCTCCAATGCATTCAAGATACCAAAATATGCATATTTTACCTCTTATCAGCATCATTCAATTCATACACAAAACCTAACTCAGTCATACTAATTCAGAAACACCAACTTCACAATAAAGACGTATAAATCATTCATCACGTAACACCCCAAACCCGGCCCAAATGCTACTACCAGATCTGGCGTGCTACGGGGTTTAACGTTAAAAACTTCACTTGGATAATTTTTGAAATTCAGTTTGCTTATTTAGGTATTCGCTAAAATAAGTGATATTTGAAGAAAACCTTTTCTTTTCTTTGAACATGTTTGAAAATCCCGTATTATTACTTCTTATAAATAAGTCTTTGAACATAAAAATATAAATTTTAAAACAAAATAGAATAAAGACATTAACAATTATAATTTAAACCAAAGCTATGGAGCCTTATTACATGAATAGTCCCAAAATTAAAAACTTAAAGGAAAAGTGCAAATAATTTATGAAAAAAAAAAGAACTTGATGGCCCTTCGAGTCCGCCTCGGCTCCCATGTCCACGATCTACTGCTCATCTGAAAAGTCAGGGAAAATAAGGGGTGAGTCACCAAGACTCAGTGTGCAAATCCCGAAAACACATAAGAGGCTTGAGGCCCACAAACACATTATAGGCCTTGGCCCATACACAATGGCAACAGAATATTTACATGCAACATGGACCAACCCAACCTAAAAGTTCATCCTCTACACACCAGCCCGTACCAGCCATCACACCTCGGGGATTTCTACAATCAACCCACCAACTGCTACACACCATATTGACAGTCATGCTGTCAGTTAAAATACCAATCACCATGTGACCTTATAATCAAGTGTGGCAGAGCCACCGATCACTATTGTGACTACATATCATGGTTTAACCACCGATCACTAAGTGACCTTTTAGCATGCTCTTCTCCTTCATCATATCAATCCCATCCCATGCATACATCCATGCAAAAGCAAAACATTATACTACCTAATTTTATCACATACTTCGATACACATAGAGAAGTTTCTATGATTACGTACCTGGCAACCCTTGCCTACCCTTTTCGGGTAATACGACTGTCCATATAGCCTTTTTCCGGCTTTTAGCCCATAACATATAACATATGTAGTATAGATTAATTAGTGTGTTAGAGATCTACACACCTGATTACGGTCAAGACGAGACCTTCTATGTCGACACTATCAGAAGCCGATACGATTGCTAACTATCTAAGATTTTATTCTGACATCGGTCCACAACCCGGTGGCCAATCCCGAACCGCCGACACTGCTCGTTTCTTAAACTTAGGGATTGGGTTTACAGATCCAATCCCCTCTTTCGCCTGATCGACATTTGATTCCATTAAAAGGCCTTATCAGTTGCTACCATCACAACATATGGTTGTTAATCCATAACATATGGTTAAGATCACAAATACAATAACCGATCCTAACGAAAATCTAAAGAGAACCCATTACCTTGAAATCCCAAAAAGAGAGATATGAGGTTCAGAGACTAGCGGTTTCGGCTTTTGGATCTAAGCGATCTACTTCAATTCTCAAATGTCGCCCAACACGTAAACATAAGAAACCATCAATCCATTAGCCTTTCGGCTTTGTCTTCTAAAAACCGAAAGAGAAAAAGAATAGATCAGAAGAAATCAGCACTTACCTTTACATAGAATTCAGCAACTCCTAGAAGATTTCGGCTCTTGAGAAGATAAAAAAAAAGAAGATGATAGGAAGAAATCTATGTAGATTCGGCTTTTAGTGAAGAGATTGGCAAAAGGGAATAGGAAGTATTCGGCTATAGAGATGAGAAGAAAGTTCAGGGTTTTGGCTTTTGAAGGGAAATATGCTGAGAAGAATTGGGTGGTTTCGCCTTTGTAGAAGAAAACAGAAAAGGAATAATGGACTTTCGGCTTTTGCATAGAAGTGAAGATGAGAGAATAGAAAAAGAAAATAGGATCCAAATGCCGGAATTGAAGAGATATCCCCTTTATTTAATCAATATTTCGGCAACTACCTCTCAAAAACTGAAAATGCCCCTTTTGATAACTTAAAATTGATCAACTAATAAGGGAAATTTTGGCACCCCCATAGTATAACAAAACCGATTTCTCCCCCTCCAAGAGATGGAAATTCGGCCACCACTACTGATCAGCAGATAACTCCTAAATTTTCTCCCTTATCTTCATCTGATCACTCATCCTCAAGTGGCATGGATAACACCACCTCTTCCTCCCTTTTATCAGTCACTTCATCAGCCACATTATCCATTCTATTAATCTCCTAATTTCATGCATCCTAGCCGCCCCCAACTCTCCTCTCCATTGATGCCAAAAACATTTAAAAATAAGTGGGTAATGCGACTCAAACCTTGGACCTCCCCAGCTGACGCCACCTCCCTGCTTTCTAAGTGGCGCCACTTTGCCACTGGGCCACAAGCCCATTTGTGTCTTAAAACACAGATAACATCTTTTAAGCCCTATCCTAACTGGCTTTACACTAGAGTGCCCAAGCAGTGACTAAGGCCTCGGCCCAATCCCTGAGCCCAATCTGAACCTCTTAAACACTCTAATTACAAATTAGAGATAACATAAACATCACAGCACATTAAATGCAAAGGACCATTAATATAGGATGTCACAGTTCTACCCCCTTAAAGAAATTTCAGCCTCGAAATTACCTGATCCGAATAGATGCGGGTACTGTTGCCGCATTACTTCCTCTGGTTCTCAAGTAGCCTTCTCAGAACCATGATTCCGCCATTGAACTTTAACCAACGGAACCATCTTCCTTCGCAACACTTTGACATCACGATCCAAGATTTCCACTGGTTCCTCTTCAAAGGATAGGTCGGGTCTTACTTCGATTTTTTCCACTGGCACTACATGAGATGGATCCGAACGATATCGTCTCAACATAGAAACATGGAACACATTGTGAATCTGGCTTAGCTCAGAGGGTAGCTCTAACTGATAGGCTACCGGTCCCATTCGTTTCAATACCCGATAAGGTTCGATAAATCTAGGACTTAATTTACCTTTTCGTCCAAACCTAAGCACTTTCTTCCATGGCGACACCTTCAAGAACACCTTGTCACCCACTGCAAATTCTATGTCCTTACGCTTCAGGTCAGCATAGGACTTCTATCGGTCTGACGCTTCCTTTAGTCGAGCCCGAATTAACTCAACCTTCTCCTCGGTCTCAATAACCAACTCCGGACCCAACATCCGACGTTCCCCTAATTCCGTCCAACAGGTAGGTGTACGACACCTCCACCCGTACAATGCTTCATAGGGCGCCATTTGAATACTTGACTGGTAGCTATTGTTGTAAGCAAACTCCGCTAATGGTATAAATTCTTCCCAACTACCCCTGAAATCAATGCCGCAACCTCTCAGCATGTCCTCCGAGATCTGAATTACCTGCTCAGACTGTCCATCGGTCTGAGGATGAAACGCTGTACTAAAATCCAACTTCGTACCCAACGCTTGATGCAACGCCTTCCAAAATTGTGAGGTGAACCTAGGGTCCCTGTCCGATATGATTGATACTGGTACTCCATGTAACCTCACTACCTCCGCTATGTACAGCTTAGCCAACTTCTGCAAAGAGTAATCGACATGTACTGGTATGAAATGAGCAGACTTCGTCAAGCGATCAACAATCACCCAGACCGAATCTTTCTTAGTAGGCGTGAGGGGTAGCCCACTAACAAAGTCCATCGTGATCCTTTCCACTTCCATTATGGAATCTTCACTAGCTGCAACAACCCTGATGGTAACTGACGTTCTGCCTTTACCTGCTGACAGGTCAAACACTTCCCCACAAATTCGATCACCTATCTTTTAGGCCCGGCCACCAAAACTGTTCTCGCAAATCCCGATACATCTTACTCCCTCTAAGTGTATAGTGTATGGACTACCATGCGCTTCTTACAAAATCCTATGCCTCAACTCAGGATCTTTCAGCATGCACACTCTCCCTTGAAAACATAATAGCCCTTCCTTATTCACACTAAATTCTGTTGATCCTTTACTTGATCCTACCAGAAACTTCCCCTTTAGCAACTCATCAGTCAGCTGCTTCTCCTTAACCTGACTAACCCAAAAAGGGTTTCACTTGAAGTTCAGCTAATAAAATCCCATTATCATATAAACTAAGGTGAGTAAACATTGCTCTCAAATCAGAAATTACTTTACGACTCAGAGCATCCGCCACCACGTTGGCTTTACCGGGATGGTACTCGATCGAGCAGTCATAATCCTTTAACAACTCGATCCACCTCCTTTGCCTTAGATTCAACTCCTTCTGGGTCAAAAGGTATTTTAAGCTCTTATGATCGGTATAAATGACAGATTTCTCTCCGTACAGATAATGCCTCCAGATCTTTAAAGCAAAAACCACCGCCGCCAATTCCAAATCATGGGTGGGATAATTTGCTTCATGTGGTCTTAACTGCTGAGATGCATACGCAACAACCTTTCGATCTTGTATCAACACACATCCTAGTCCCGTGTGTAAAGTATCACAGTAAATTACGAATTCCTTCCCAGCCTCCGGCTAAATCAATACCGGAGCCTCCGTTAAAATCCTTTTTAACTTCTCAAAACTCTCTTGCTGCTTATTTGACCAAACAAGCGAGACCCCTTTCCGCAACAACTTAGTCAACGGAGCCGCAATCAAGGAAAATCCTTCAACAAACATTCTGTAATATCCGGCCAAACCAAGAAAACTCTGAATTTCTGTTATCGACTTAGGAAGCTTCCACTCCAACACAGCTTCAATTTTTCGAGGGTCAACCCTAATCCCCTCTGTCGACACAACGTGACCTAGAAAAGTAACTTCCCTTAGCCAAAATTCGCACTTACTGAATTTGGCATAGAGCTGCTTCTCCCTTAGAATCTGCAGAACCACCCGCAGGTGTGAATCATGCTCCTCTTCCGATTTCAAATAAACCAAGATATCATCTATAAACACCACGACAAACCGATTCAAGTAGGGTTGGAATACTCTGTTCATCATATCCATAAACGCCGCTGGCGCATTAGTCAATCCAAATGGCATCACCATGTATTCATAGTGACCATAGCGAGTCCTAAAAGCTATCTTATGAATATCCGCCTCATTGAGCTTAAGCTGATGGTACCCTGACCTCAAATCTATCTATGAAAAGACTGAGGCCCCTTCAACTAATCGAACAAGTCATCGATCCTCGGCAACGGGTATTTGTTCTTGATTGTTAACTTATTCAACTGACGATAGTCAATGCATATATGCATTGATCCATCCTTCTTCTTAACGAATAACACCGGCGCTCCCCAAGGCGACATACTTGGTCGAATAAACCCTCTATCCAGCAACTCTTGAATCTGCACTTTCAATTCCACCAACTCCTTCGGTGCCATCCTATACAGAGCAATAGATACCGGCGCTGTTCCCGGAAGAAGATCGATACCAAACTCCACTTCACGATCCGGGGGTAATCCCGAAAGCTCTTCTGGGAAAACATCAGGAAATTCCTTCACCATCCTAACGTCCCCAACAGTTAGTTCCTTGGCTTCCAGAGCCTGAACAACCATTAGAATTGCCTCACATCCTTTCCTCACCATCCTTTCTGCTCTTAAGGTAGACACCACATTTGACAAACAGTTTCCCCTTTCACCTATCACCATCACTTCACCACCCTCAGGAGTTTTTAACACCATACGCTTGGCTGCACAGTCCAAATGTGCTTGATATTTTACTAACCAATCCATTCCTAAGATCAAATCAAACTCCCTAAACGGCAGTTCCATCAGATCAGCCCGAAAAGCCACCCCTTAAACTTCCAGGGGTACATCCTTATACAGTTTGTTCACCACTACAGTTTGTCCTAGAGGGCTCACTACAGTCATCTCCCTAGAAGAAGTCTCATAATCTAAGTTCAAAGTTCCCGCTATAGCACTAGCAACATAAGAGTGCGTCGACCCAATGTCAATTAATGCAGTGTAAGGCAAGCCAAAAATTAAAAACGTACCGGTTATGACATCCGGTGCGTCAGCCTCCTCTCGACGTCTGGCAGCATAGACTAACCCCGGCTGTTTCGCCTCAGTGTTTCCTGCCCCTTGGCCTAGTGCTACAAGACCTCGACCGGAACTATTACCACCTCTGGCTGGACCACAACCTCTCTGTGGCTGCTGACCGCCTCTTCCCGGTTGTGCATTCCCTTGACCAGAGGGCCCTTCACTGCCCCATTGCTGCGGACAGTTCCTAACTTGTTGATCCATAGATCCACACCTATAGCACTTCCCACTGCCCGCCCAACACTCACCTACATGGAATTTACCACGTCGGGCACACTTCTGTGTCTGAGTAGCAGCAGCAGGTCTTTCATCCCGTCTCAGCACGTCTGACCTAGGCCTTTTCTAAGTACGACCAGCTGCCCCTGATGATCCAAAATTCCTCTTACTTCCACCCCTATCTCTATTCCGATTTAGTTTCTCTATTCGCTTCACCTCCTCAGCTATCTTAGCTTTTTCCACAAGCACAGCAAATTCCCTCTCCTGCTGTGGAGCTATCAATACACGTAAATCATCCCTCAGACCATCTTCAAATCGAACACAATGTTCATGGTCTGTGGCCACCATTCTACGAGCATAACGGCTAAGGCGCAAGAATTCCGCTTCGTACACAGCCACCGACCTACTTCCTTGCACCAGAATCAGAAATGCTCTATGTTGCGCATCCACATAACTTGTCCCAATGTATTTGCTCTGAAACACCATTTTAAAGAAATCCCAGGTGACACAGTCAGCCATTGTACCATCCTTAACTGTAAGCCACCATTGATAAGTTTCATCCCACGGGAGAGATACAACCCCTTTCAGTTTTTCCTCTTCCGTGAAATCCAGATCATCCATTATACGCTCAACCGCCTCCAACCAATACTCAGCTGTACTTGAGGCTATACGAAAATTCCCCTAAACATCTCTGCCACATTGGCTCTAAGCCGCTCCGACACAGATTTCCGGGCTCCTGTGCCCATGCCTGCCCCAGCAACCCTCTCTAAAACCCTTAACATCGCCTGAGATACTGCATCATCTCTGACCGTCTGATCTTGAAATTTTGCCTCCGCAGCTGGTGGAATTGGCATCTCGTTTCCAGACTCATGGCTAGATCCTACTGGTTCCGACACAGCTATCCTACCCCTACCACGACCACGCGGCGGACGTCCACGACCCCTTGTATTCATTCTATCGATTCGTATTTATCTGATTAGAAATTTTATAAATTATTAATTTCTTCCACTGATTAACCACGAACAATCTTATGGACAAAGATTTTCAAGAGTAGTTCTTTCGAATTCGAAACTACATCTACGGGTTTCAGTCTCAAGTTTGTATCTCCTAGTTCTCGGAACCACATATATTCAACCATCATACATCAACACACAAGTAGCATCCCTAAACCCACATTCATCACATAAGGGTATTTTCGTCATTCCACTACCTAGGGGTATTTTCGTAGTTCTTTCCTACAGGGTATTTTTCGTAATTTCACAAAATAGAGTATCTTGGTGATTTTTCGAAATAGAGATATTTTGGTGTATATATATATTATAAAGCAGGGGTATTTTGAAAAAAATTAATTTAATTTTTTTCCAAATCGAGGGTGTTTTGGTAATTTCCCAAATTTTGATAATTTTGTAAACCGGATGCTTTTGTAAATCTAGGGGTTTTCGGGTAAATTTTTAAAACATAGGTATTTGGGTAATTTTGCTAACTGGGGGTGTTTCGGTAATTTCACGAATTTTGGTAGTTTTACAAATCCAGGGTATTTTGGGAAATTTTCACAAATCAAGGGTATTTCAGAAATTTTACGAAACCAGGGGAAATATTTTAGTAATTTTGCGAAATAGGGTGGCTGGTCCCTTTCGGGTTTTAGTAAATTTTGGCCCGTCAACTAGTCCTCGTGGCTAAGGTGAGCAGTCACTACGCACCAGGTAGGATTCCAGCGAAGAGGAGGTGGGTCGCTAGGATCGCTTAAATACCAAGCTCTCCCTGAATCCAATCCTAGACATGCGCATGCCCGTTGCCACACCCTAACCCAGTGACTGGTTTACGGACATGTTTAGTTAGATTAAGTTTTATGAATTCACAGAGTTGTTTAAACTAGTCCTAGAGTCCATTAATTCCTAACATGCTAGTCTATGTCTACAAAGCCAATCAACCCAACATGCATATCACATCAAGAGTTAAAATACTTACCTGCGTGAATCGGGTGCCGGTAGACTCGAAGGCCACATCTCAACCCCAGCATTTTTACCAATTTATAAACTACTACTGAACCCATTTCACAGTTCGAGTTTTGTAACCGGGCTCTGATACCAAAATTGTAACACCCCAAACCCAGCCCAAACGCTACTACCAGATTTGGCATGCTACGGGGTTTAACGTTAAAAACTTCACTTGGATAATTTGGGAAATTCAGTTTGCTTATTTAGGTATTCGCTAAAATAAGTGATATTTGAAGAAAACCTTTGCTTTTCTTTGAACAAGTTTGAAAATCCTATATTATTACTTCTTATAAATAAGTCTTTGAACATAAAAATTTAAATTTTAAAACAAAATAGAATTGTAACATCCTGAAATTGGGCTAGTAGAATTGGGCCCAATGGGCCATAAGCGTAGTAGCTTTTAAATTTTTGGAGAACAAGAGATCGGCATAAATGCAAGTTGGACCTATTAGGTAAGTGATTTTGGAAGGTTAGGGGGCTTCTATGAAGTCTCGGGATCAAACTTTAGCTTTATGGAAATTTTGGTTTTAGGCGGAAAAAACCCTGGGAGTTAGTAGGTAGGCTTTAAGAATAAAATATGGAGAAAAATGACACAAGTGGAGTGTGTGGTGTAGTGGCAATGTGACGCCACTTAGGAAGCAAGGGGAGTGACGCCACAAGGAATGAAGGAGGTCCAAGGTTCAAGTCTTGGCTCTTGCATTTTGGTTTTCTTTTTAAATGGACTTTAGAATTTGGCATTAGATTTATATTTAGTTGCGCATGGTTTAAGACACAAGAGGAGCTTGTGGCCAAGTGGTTAGTAACATGGATTATGTTACAAGGGAGCCTGGGTTTGAATCTCATGACAAGCAAAAGAGTATTTATTTTGCGAATTGGACGGAAAGAGTTTGAGTTGGTTTTAAACTCTGCTGATGGAAGGATCCCACATCGGAAAGATACAAAGAAGGAAGGTGAGAAGCTAGCTATATATATAGCATTCTAGGAGGAGGATGAATACATCTTGGAGGGCGTTTAGGCACAGGAGTGGTCGGAGCGCGGATTAGCACCAGATTCCTATCAGGTGTGTAACTCTCTCTACTCTAGCTGTAGAACGGCAAACGCCGAAGTGTCAGTCACGGCAATAGTAGCCACTCGAGTGTGCGAGCGCACGTGTAGGGCTTCGACGTGATAGTTGAGGCCATCAGTAATATTCTTGTGGGTTGAGGCTGCTTGGGCCACGATAGGCTAAAGTGGGCCCAATGGGCCCGTGGGCCCAATTGAATAAAATTGTATGATGGTGTAGTATATAGTGAACTAGACTAGGTGAATCTCACATATGTGGCTAGATTTGTGTTAGGTGGGCCACACGAGCGTGTGGGCCCGAATGGGCCAAAATCTTGTTTTAGGCCCAATAGTCTGGTACGACCGGAAATGGTAGTTGAGTCGCTCGAGGTGACATTAGGCCTTCGGAAAGGCCATTGCAGGTACGAAATTACTGAAATACCCTCGATAGGTAAATTACAAAAATACCCTTGGTAGGTAAAATTACTATTATACCCTTAGAGGTTGATTAGCTTAATTACGTTGTATTTGTTATTCTGATTATGATGGTAATCCGTTTCATATGTTATATTTGATATATGATTTGCATACATGTCATACTGCATACACGAATTATTATGTCACGACATATTGCATGGGCTTGTGATATGATGAAAGGGGAAGCCTGCCACGATCTGTTGTAGTGGCTCTGCCATGATCTGTTCTGATGACTATGTCACGAATCTGACGATGAGCAGCTAACTGCAGCATGTCTGCCATCGATGGTGTGTAGCGGTGAGGGTTGATTGTAGAAATCCCCATTGGTGTGATTGGCAGGTACGGGTGGTGTGTAGCAGATGGAAATTTAGGCTGGGTTGGGTTTTGCATCATCTTGCATATGCTATCTATTATTCTGTACTGTAGGGCTAAGGCCCAGTTGGTATTTGAATGGGCTCGGGCCCAGCTATGGTTGGTGTGGAGTAATTGCACACTGAGTCTTCTTGACTCACCCCTTCTGCTTAAATTTTTACAGGTAATTCATAGATTGCGGGTTTTGGAGCGGGGGCGGACTCGAGGTGGCCATACGTTATGATTACTTCTTTCGTAAACTCCATTTTAATTTGAACTTATTTTAATTTGGGATTTTATTTTGTAATAATGCCACTATTACTTTAAATTTGGTATTTTATTTGGTTTAGCTTTTAATTTGATTACTGCCTATTATTATTAAATGTTCAATACAGGAATTTTCTAAACCCTTAATAATCGTTTTCCAAAATGTTAAATAAAGGATTACCAGCGAATAAATAATTAAACTCAAAATTTTTAACAAACGCGCAGTTTTAAACAACCCTTTTATGTGACATGCCAGATCCGGTCGTAACGTCTAGGCCGGGTTTAGGGTGTTACAATTATGGTATCAGAGCCAGTTGTAAAGCTCGACTGTGGAATGGGTTTGACAACGTTTTCCAAAAATTGGTTTTAAATATTGGTTAAGAAATATATGTTTTACTGGAAGTATGGCACCCGAGTCTCTGGCACCAAATTTGTAAGTTCTCTTTTTACTATATTCTATTATATGCTGAATGATTGTATTTTTTCTGCGATGTGTGGATGTGATGCTTGAATATAGTAATTGTATGTATGTGTGGAAAATATCTGTTTACTTTGGTGTGAGATAGTTGGTTGTGTGAAAGGGTTCCAAGATTAAGTTAGAAAGGGTAATAGTGTTATTAGATCAGAGTGCGCAGCGAGAGCATAGTGGTGTGACTTGTGCGACTATTAGATAGTTGGAAATTTCGAGGATGAAATTTCTTTAAGGGGGTAGATTTGTAACATCCCGAAATTGGGCTAGTAGAATTGGGCCCAATGGGCCTTGAGCGTAGTAGCTTTTAAATTTTTGGAGAACAAGAGATCGGCTTAAATGCAAGTTGGACCTATTAGGTAAGTTATTTTGGAAGGTTAGAGGGCTTCTATGAAGTCTTGGGATCAAACTTTAGCTTTATGGAAATTTTGGTTTTAAGCGGAAAAAACCCTGGGAGTTAGTAGGTAGGCTTTAAGAATAAAATATTAAGAAAAATGACACAAGTGGAGTGTGTGGAGTAGTGGCAAAGTGACGCCATTTAGGAAGCAAGGGGAGTGACGCCGCAAGGAAGGAAGGAGGTCCGAGGTTCAAGTCTTGGCTCTTGCATTTTGGTTTTCTTTTTAAATGGACTTTAGAATTTGGCATTAGATTTATATTTAGTTACGCATGGTTTAAGACACAAGAGGAGCTTGTGGCCAAGTGGTTAGCAACGTGGATTATGTTACAAGGGAGCCTGGGTTCGAATCTCATGACAAGCAAAGGAGTATTTATTTTGCGAATTGGACGGGAAGAGTTTGAGTTGGTTTTAAACTTTGCTGACGGAAGGATCCCACATCGGAAAGATACAAAGAAGGAAGGTGAGAAGCTAGCTATATATATAGCATTCTAGGAGAAGGATGAATACACCTTGGAGGGCGTTTAGGCACAGGAGTGGTCGGAGCGCGGATTAGCACCATATTCCTATCAGGTGTGTAACTCTCTCTACTCTAGCTGTAAAACGGCAAACGCCGAAGTATCGGTCACGGCAATAGTAGCCACTCGAGTGTGCGAGCGCACGTGTGGGGCTTCGACGCGATAGTTGAGGCCATCAGTAGTATTCTTGTGGGTTGAGGCTGCTTGGGTCACGATGGGCCAAAGTGGGCCCAATGGGCCAAAGTGGGCCCAATTGAATAAAATTGTATGATGGTGTAGTATATAGTGAACTAGACTAGGTGAATCTCATATACGTGGCTAGATTTGTGTTAGGTGGGCCACGAGCGTGTGGGCCCGAATGGGCCGAAATATGGTTTTAGGCCCAATTGTCTAGTACGATCGAAAATGGAAGTTGAGTCGCTCAAGGTGACATTAGGCCTCCGGAAAGGCCATTGCAGGTGCAAAATTACTGAAATACCCTCGATAGGTAAATTACGAAAATACCCTTGGTAGGTAAAATTACTATTATACCCTTAGAGGTTGATTAGCTTGATTATGTTGTATTTGTTATTCTGATTATGATGGTAATCCGTTTCATATGTTATATTTGATATATGATTTGCATACATGTCATACTGCATATACGAATTATTATGTCACGACATGTTGCATGGGCTTGGGATATGATGAAAGGGGAAGCGTTCTGGTGGCTCTGCCACGATCTGTTGTAGTGGCTCTGCCATGATCTGTTCTGGTGACTATGTCACGAATCTGATGATGAGTAGCTAACTGCAGCATGTCTGCCATCGATGGTGTGTAGCGATGAGGGTTGATTGTAGAAATCCCCATTGGTGTGATTGGCAGGTACGGGTGGTGTGTAGCGGATGGAAATTTAGGCTGGGTTGGGTTTTGCATCATCTTGCATATGCTATCTGTTATTCTGTACTGTAGGGCTAAGGCCCAGTTGGTATTTGAATGGGCTCGGGCCCAGCTATGGTTGGTGTGGAGTGATTGCACACTGAGTCTTCTTGACTCACCCCTTCTTGACTCACCGAGCCGGGGCGGACTCGAGGTGGGCATGCGTTACGATTACTTCTTTCGTAAACTCCGTTTTAATTTAAACTTATTTTAATTTGGGATTTTATTTTGTAATAATGCCACTATTACTTTAAATTTGGTATTTTATTTAGTTTAGCTTTTAATTTGATTACTGCATATTATTATTAAATGTTCAATAAAGGAATTTTCTAAACCCTTAATAATCGTTTTCCAAAATGTTAAATAAAGGATTACCAGCGAATAAATAATTAAACTCGAAATTTTTAACAAACGCGCAGTTTTAAACAACCCTTTTATGTGACATGCCAGATCCTGTCGTAACGTCTAGGTCGGGTTTGGGGTGTTACAAGAATAAAGACATTAACAATTATAATTTAAACCTAAGCTATGGAGCCTTATTACATGAATAGTCCCAAAATTAAAAACTTAAAGGAAAACTAAAAATAGTTTATGAAAATAAAAGAACTTGATGGCCCTTCGAGTCCGCCTCGGCTCCCATGTCCACGATCTACTACTCATCTGAAAAGTCAGGGAAAATAAGGGGTGAGTCACCAAGACTTAATGTGCAAATCCCGAAAACACATAAAAGGCTTGAGGCCCACAAACACATTATGGGCCTTGGCCCATACACAATGGCAACAGAATATTTACATGCAACATGGCCCAACCCAACCTAAAAGTTCATCCTCTACACACCAGCCCGTACCAGCCATCACACCTCGGGGATTTCTACAATCAACCCACCAACCGCTACACACCATATCGACAGTCATGCTGTCAGTTAAAATGTCGATCACCATGTGACCTTATTCTCCACTGTGGTAGAGCCACCGATTACTGTGTGACCTTATAATCAAGTGTGGCAGAGCCATCGATCACTATTGTGACCTAATTGTACATATCATGGTTTAACCACCGATCACTAAGTGACCTTTTAGCATGCTCTTCCCCTTCATCATATCAATCTCATCCCATGCATACATCCATGCAAAAGCAAAACATTATACTACCTAAAAGATCACAATTTATCACATACTTCGATACACATAGAGAAGTTTCTATGATTACGTACTTGGCATCCCTTGCCTACCCTTTTCGGGTAATACGACTGTCTATACAGCCTTTTTCCGGCTTTTAACCCATAACATATAACATATATAGTACATATTAATTAGTGTGTTAAAGATCTATACATCTGATTACGCTCAAGATGAGACCTTCTATGTCGACACTATCAGAAGTCGATACGACTGCTAACTGTCTAAGATTTTTTTCTGACGCTGGTCCACAACCCGGTGGCCAATTTCGAACCGCCGACACTGCTCGTTTCTTTAACTTAGGGATTGGGTTTACAGATCCAATCCCCTCCTTCGCCTGGTCGACATTTGATTACATTAAAAGCCCTTATCAGTTGCTACCATCACAACATATGGTTGTTAATCCATAACATATGGTTAAGATCACAAATACAATAACCGATCCTAACGAAAATCTAAAGAGAACCCATTACCTTGAAATCCCGAAAAGAGAGATATGAGGTTCAGAGACTAGCGGTTCTGGCTTTTAGATCTAAGCGATCTACTTCAATTCCCGAATGTCGCCTAACACGTAAACACAAGAAACCATCAATCCATTAGCATTTCGGCTTTGTCTTCTAAAAACCGGAAGAGAAAAAGAATAGATCAGAAGAAATCGGTACCTACCTTTATAGAGAATTCGGTAACTCCTAGAAGATTTCAGCTTTTGAGAAGATAAAAAAAAGAAGATGATAGGAAGAAATCTATGTAGATTCGGCTTTTAGTGAAGAGATCGGCAAAAGGGAATAGGAAGTATTCAGCTATAGAGATGAGAAGAAAGTTCAGAGTTTCGGCTTTTGAAGGGAAAGATGTTGAGAAGAATTGGGTGGTTTTGGCTTTGTAGAAGAAAACAGAAAAAGAATAATGGACTTTCGGCTTTTGCATAGAAGTGAAGATGAGAGAATAGAAAAAAAAATAGGATCCAAATGCCGGAATTGAAGAGATATCCCCCTTATTTAATCAAAATTTCGGCAACTACCTCTCAAAAATCGAAAATGCCCCTTTTGATAACTTAAAATTGACCAACTAATAAGGGAAATTTCGGCACCCCCATAGTATAACAAAACTGATTTCTCCCCCTCCAAGAGATGGAAATTCGGCCACCACTGCTGATTAGCAGATAACTCCTAAATTTTCTCCCTTATCTTCATCTGATCACTCATCCTCAAGTGGCATGGATAACACCACCTCTTCCTCCCTTTTATCAGCCACATTATCCATTCTATTAATCTCCTAATTTCAAGCATCCTAGCCGCCCCCAACTCTCTTCTCCTTTGACGCCAAAAACATTTAAAAATAAGTGGGTAATGCGACTCGAACCTTGGACCTCCTCAGCAGACGCCACCTCCCTGCTTTCTAAGTGGCGCCACTTTGCCACTGGGCCACAAGCCCATTTGTGTCTTAAAATAGAGATAACATCTTTTAATCCCTATCCTAACTGGCTTTCCACTAGAGTGTCCAAGCAGAAAATTTGACTAAGGCCTCAGCCCAATCCCTGAGCCCAATCTGAACTTCTTCAACACTCTAATTACACATTAGAGATAACATAAACATCACAGCACATTAAACGCAAAGGCCCATTAATTTAGGATGTTACACATCATTTTAATCCAATTCAATTCATAGCAATTCTTATCACATCAACTCCCAAATTAACTATAAAACTTACCATAATTTGACCATTTCATTAGACCAACCATGAACTCACCATACCAAATTATGCATCATATAGCATAAACTACTCATTCATAAACATATTCATTATCAAGCCATATCACATGACTATATTTACACATTTCAAAACATCAACCTAAAACTCTAGCCTATACATGCGATACTTTAATATATACAACTTCAACAGGTACCAAAAGGTAGTTCAATAGTGTGGTGATTATCCTTGACGATCCCCGAGCTTCTCGTAGCTTTAATGATCTATAAAACAATAAAACAATCACACACACAAAGTAAGCTTTCATAACTTAGTAAGTCATAAGCAAATAAAGAACAAATAAACATTTGCATTTAAATCAACTAACCAAAATCACATATACATTAACCAATTACACAATTAATATGTTTACAACTCAAATATTATCACATTTACAATATCCATATAACATCAACTTTCAAACTCACATATATTCATAAGCACATATAAATTTATCTTTTACCATTTCCAATTCATGTATCCATCATAATCATATACATACCTTGTTCTCATATACATATTACAAGCACATACCTGAATCTTTTAGTTCGTTTTCACATCTGATCTCATCTCGATAATGCCTGTTGAACCATTTAGAATTAATAAGGATACTCGGATAGTCGGAAAGCTCATACAATGCCAACGTCCCAGACATGGTCTTACATGTAATCACATATCGATGCTACTGTCCCAGACAGGGTCTTACACGAATCAAATACGATGCCAATGTCCCAGACATGGTTTTACACGTAAACACAAGTCGATGCCAACGTCCCAGACGTGGTCTTACACGAAAACACAGAGGAAATCCTATGTCATGACATATGTATCCTAACTATCCCTAAGGTTCGTACGGGGCTTTCAGACGTTGTAACTCGATCTATTCAAGCTCGTAAACAATTCTTCCACACTTTTACCAATTCAGCAATCACACATATATATATATATATACACACAAGTAATAATTCAATTTGGTACAAATAAAATATATACAATCGAATTTAACGACATTTATTTACTTATGAACTTACCTCGGATATTGACGGATGAAATCAACTACTCGATACTTTCGACTTCCCCCGATCTAATTCTGATTTCTTTCGTTCTTGATCTAAATAAATTAAAATTTAACTAATTTAATCACACATTCATTCAATTTAATCCACAAACACACATTTAGGCCTTTTTACACCTTAGCCCTTATAATTACACACTTTTACAATTTAGTCCTTATTTCACAAAACACAAAACATTCAATATTTAACCACACAATAGCTTGGTCGAATATTCATGTAGCTCATATAAGTCCAAACATTCCATTTATTTCACATTTTAGTCCCTAAAAATATTATTTTCATAATTTAACACAAATTACTCAATTTCATAAAAAATCCAAAGACAAAACATATTAATCTATCACATAACTTTTATTTTCCATCATCAAACAATAAAAATTACAAGTTATCATCAATGTCAAAACACAAAATTATCATCAAATTCAAAAATTAAAACATGGGCTTTGTAGTATTCGAAGCAACGATCACAAAAACATAAAAATTATCAAAAATCGATCAAAAACGGACCTTTAATCAAGCTTGGAAGTAGCCGAATATCAAAACATATGAGCCCTAGCTTTTCTTTCTTTAATTTCGGCAATAATGGATGAATATAATGACCATTTTCATGTTTTGTTTTAATTATAATAGCTTTACTAATTCATTTACCAAATTAACCTTTAATAAACATATAAAACATATATAATCAAGGCCATTAATGTCTATTAACCATATTAATGGTTCATTTACATAATAAGGACTTCATAATTAATAAGCCATGTCAATTTGACATATAACTAATTAGAACACAACTTTGACCTTTTATGCAATTAAGTCCTTTTTACAAATTAAACACACAAACAATCAAATTAAATCACGAAAATTTCACACATATCAATTCACCTACTATAAGCACATAAAATAATATAAAAATATTTTTCTGACTCGGATTTTTGGTCCCGAAACCACTATTCTGACTAGGGTCTAAATTGGACTGTTACAAAATTTTTCATTCATCTTTCTTCCAATCAAAATTAAGAAATAAAAGAAGATATGGATGAGCTTTAAAGGTTCGGCTAATGCATGCTTCAATTGTAAGTGATTTTTAACCCGGTTTTTAGTGATTTTTATGTTTTTGACTTTGTTATAGCTTAATCTATCTAGCCCATACCTTTAATTTCAAAACTGTTAACATTTTTTAGAGTTGCCATTGATTTATATATGTGTTCTATGATGATTTATGATGAATTATGAATGCTTGTTGATAGATATACAAGTTTAGTTAAGTGATTTTTCGTGAAAATGTAAAATAGGGATTAAATTGAGAAATGTGTAAAGTTAGTGGTTAAAATGTGTAATAAATGAAAAATATGGGCTACTAGGGGCAGAATAGTAATTCGGCTAGCATGGGTATTGTAACAGCCTGATTTAGGGTCTAGTCAGATTAGTGGTTTTGAGACCACAAATCCAAAGTAGAAATATTTATTTTATGATTTTTTTAAGGTTCATGATATGATTGCTTGATTATGTGAACGTTTCGTTGAGAAATTTTATCGGTAAAGTGTCCAATTTGAATTTTAGGACCAAATTGCAAAAGTTGCAAAATGTGTGTTCTAGAAGCTTTAAGTATGAAATAGTTATGGATTTTTAATTAGAGGTCTTTCAATAGCAATTTGACCAATTTCTATTTTTATGGACAAAAATGGACATGTTTAGGAAAAATTTCAAAGAAAGGCTTTAGGGGCATTTTGGTCATTTGGTTAATAAAAGAATAAGAAGGGAAAAAAAGCTAAAATTGACTCATCTTTCTTCTACCTTGGCCGAATTTCATAAGAGCTCCATAGCTAGGGTTTGCCACTTTTCAAGCTTGATGGTAAGTGCATCCTAGCCTTGTTTTTAATGCTATTTACATTTTTGAAGTCCTCAACCCGGTTTACCTATTTCTACCATTATTTTGAAGTAGGGTTCATGTTTAAAAATTTACCCAAGTGTGACTTACATGTATTTCGATGTTTGATGGAAGATATTGATTGTTTAAGGTGTGATAAACAACTTTTACTAAGTGATTTTTAGTGAAAATGCCTAAAAGGACTTGTTTGTAAAAGTTATAAAATATGTAATAAAAGTGAGTTTTAATGGAAATTATGGGTTGCTATAGTTATGAAAATGGTTCGGGTAGGCTTTTTTATTCATGCTTTGTTATTTATGCATAGTTATGACATTATGGGTTGCTATAGTTATAAAAGGTAAGTTCGTATGTAAATAATGCATTGTTATTTATGCTTTAAATTGATTTATTATTATGAATTGTGATTTACTCTTGAATGAAATCAACAAAGTTTGAAAAACGAGAAATCTCGGTTGAACCTTAGGAATAGGTAGGATACAAATGTCATGACATTAGGGTCACTGAGATTACGTGTAAGACCATATATAGGATATGGCATCGATATAAGATTTCGTGTAAGACCATATCTGGGATATGGCATTAATATGAGAGTTCGTGTAAGACCATAGTTGGGCTATTGGCATTGATACGAGATTACATGTAAGATCATATCTGGGATATGGCATTGGTACGGTACTATATGAACGAGATTCTCGAGTATCCTTTAGTATTCCAAATGGTTCAACGGGAAATTCAACGGGTATATCAAAGAAGAGATAAAGTAATTGAGTATCACGAATTGGTACAGGTATGTACATAAAGTTTATAAGCATTGACTTCATGAAATTGTGTGTTCATGATTTCTATGAGAATGATTTTATGAAAACCTTGTGACTATAAGTCTATACTTGTGATGTATGAAATACTTAGTAAATTCGATTGACGATTTTGTGATTGGCTTTCGAGCTAGATTGAGTCATGACATAGAATGTTATATTCATATAAATTATGATTTATCGGATATGAGATAAAGGAAAGATTGAAAAAATTGCCTATTAAAATGATTATGGAAGCATGGAAAGATAAAAGTTTTTAGGTAATTAAAATATGTAAGAGTATATGCTTGAAATATAAATGCTCATAATTAATGTGTATGTTTTATGGAAGGCTTGAAATGGTTTGTTGATCGTGGAAAATGATATGTTATTTTTATGACTGAGCAAGATGTGCTCATTAAGTGTAATGTCATTTATTTTGACTTAAGTTATGTTATTCATATGATTGAGTAAGTTATGCTCATGAAGTTTAATGACATTTATGTTAATATATGTCATGTTATTCATATGAAAATGTATAATTAATGTTGATTATTATTTGCATATGAACTTACTAAGCTTTAAAACTTACTCCTCTTTTCTTTCCCATGTCTTATAAGGATAATAAGCTAGCTCGAGTTGGAGATCGCTAGAGATTCTATCACGCAATCAAGCTACCATTTTGGGTATATATATAACTCAAGTATTTTGAGTTATGGCATGTATAGGGACTAAGTAAATTGGTTGTATGTGTCGCCAATATATTGGCTTGTAATCGTCAAAGGCTTGTTTGTTATTTGGCCATGAAAGTTGGCTTATGTTGGCAACATGGTTGAAAGACTAAGTATATTCATATAAGTGTCAATGTCTATGGTGATATGATCATGGTATGCTTGGTGAATGTCAAATATTTGGAAATGTGGGAATTGTGATGTGGGAATTGTGACCTATTAATAAGATGAGGGATTTGAGTATAATTTGGTAACTAGATAGAAATTGAATGGAGCCTAATAAATGTGGGATTTGTATGTTTGATTTAGGGCTTAATAAATGTAGTACGTATGTTAGATAAACATATAAAGTTGATATGTTTCAACCATGAGTGTGGATGCTTTGGTTGCCTAATTATGTAATGTTATGTGCCTTTGAATTGATGTGAGTGTATGTGTGAATAAGGGTGACAAATGGTTTGGTAATTAGCCTTTTTATTGGCCACACGAGTAGACACACGGGTGTGTGCCTAGGCCGTGTGTGAAACACGGTCTGCTCTACGGGCATGTGATCCGGCCGGGTGTCCCTTGCACTGTAACACCCCTCACCCACATTCACGATCAGAATAGAGTTACAAGGTATTACCGATCAATAGGGTTACGAGGTATTACCGATCAATCAACATCATTTAACATACATAATTCACAAATTTATGCATTCATACTCAAATGCCATTCAATCATATTCATATTGTCCCTTATGAGGCCCTACGAGGATTTAAACATGCTTTAAAAGTGGTTTGGGACTAAACCGATAACATATAAAATTCTTAGAAAACTTAAAAACTTTTCAAAAATTTAAGGGTCACCCGCACGTGTGAACAGTCGTGTGCCTCACACGGTTCTGGACACGCCCGTGTCCCAGGCCATGTGAAAGTAGGGCATACATATTGACTTGGGTCACACGGTCGACCACACGCCCATATGTCTAGCCAGTGTGCCCTTCGAAGTGGCCACACATGCCCGTGTGCCAGGCCGTGTACTAGGCCGTGCCAATCCTGTAGGGTATACTGACTTGTGCCACACGGCCAGTCACACGCTCGTGTGTGAGACCGTGTGGAGCATACTAACTTCGCTTCAATATCAACACCAGGGGACACACGACCGTGTAGTATGACCGGTGTGTCGCACACGGTTTAGACACATGCCCGTGTGAACAAAAATAGGCCATTTGCAAAGCTAATTTGCCACCCTTTTTGCACATACCTGCACAAGCTCAAATGGCATCATTTTAAGACACAAATATGCAGCCAAAAGTTCATCAACCAATACATAATCATACCATATTCATTTCAACTAAAATTCAATACTCAATTCCATACCATTTACCTATTCAATTACAAATCAATTTATCTTTCTTTCTAAGCAGAATTCACATATATAATTCATCTAACTAAACCAATTCACATATACATAAACATTTCAACTCTATTCATTCAATATAGGATAAACACTTCAACTCCATTCTTTCAATATAGGTCTATTACCAAACATTAAAAGTAGAACTATTTGCATATTCATAAACATCATCAAGTTCATCATTTTTATGCCAACACAAATGGCCAAAATACACATCCATCAAATAGACCATTTTGACACAAGCCTATACATGCCATATACCATATATACATAGCTTCAAAAATACCAAAATGGATGATCGATAGTGCGATGAAGTCTCTGACGATTCCAGGATCCAAGCTAGCTTCGTAGAACTATAACATCGAAACAAATACACACAGTAAGCTATAAGCTTAGTAAGTTCGTATGTGAACATAAAATAATCATAACATTCATTAGCAATTCAAAATGGATTGTATCATAAACAATTAAAACATCAATTCATGAGCTATCATAAAATTTATCCATATCATCATTCATAAGTTCTCAACTCCATCTAACTTGATACTTGAATAATTTTCTGTACATACATGTATCGATACATATCTATTTCTCATTAATACTCTTATCAACCGATCCGGTTTATAAGTGCTTTAGATACAAATTTGTCGATTTTTCCGATGCCATAGTCCAACTATGGTCTTTCACATACATTGCTAAGGCCCTGCCGTGGTCTTTCATTCACATGCCATAACCCGGTTATGGTCTTATTATTCGATTGCCATAGCCCTGCTATGGTCTTATTCGGAAACTTGCCTTACTCAATTCGTACATTTCATTTAATACCACAACATTTATTCAATAGAATAATTACTATCTCAATTTCATCCATCAAATAGATAAGTACACATTTAATTCAATTTTATGAACTTACCTCGTATTCGGAATTGACGAATCAGATCGACTACTCGTTAACTTTGCTTTTCCCCTGATCTGAATCTGAATTCTTTCTTTCTTGATCTATATGAATTCTAAATTAACCCATTTAATCACCTACTCATTCAATTTAGTCCAAAAATACACATTTGGGCATTTTTGCATATTAGCCCCTAAACTTTCACATTTACTCAATTTAATCCCTATTTCACAAACACACAAAATTCACAAATTTTCATTAAATCCAAGCTTGACCGAATTTCCTATAGGCCCCTAGAAGCCCATAACTTTCATTTATTTTACATTTAAACCCCTCAATTTTCACATTTCACAATTTAATCCCTATTCGACATTTTGTCAAAAATCACTTTGCAAAACATGTAAAACTATCATCAAGCTTTCATTATCTATCATCAATCATCAATTTACTCAAGTATTCAATAATAGAAACATGTTAAATCTTTAACAATTTCAAAATTAAAGGTACGAGTTAGCTAGAACACGAAGCAACGATCACAAAAACATAGAAATCATCAAAAACGGATCAAAACTGTACCTTAATCGCTTGAATTTGTCTAGCCGAATGAAGAACCCTAGTTCTTCTTGTTCTTCTTTTTATTTTTGGTTATAAGATGATAAAATGAACAAAAGTTTTCTTTTTGTTTTACTAATATTAACATGATTTAATAAATACCAAAATTAACCATAACTTATAACATATATAAGCATATAATGGATGGCCATAATTGTCCACTTACACTACCAATGGTCTAATATCATCATAAGGATCTTTGGTTTAATAAATCATAGCAATTAAACGCTTTTAACAAATAGAATGCAACTTTTTTATTTTACGCGATTTAATCATTTTTCTCAAATTGAGCTATTAAACGATAAAATTAGCTCACAAAATTTTCACACATAACAAATAACATCCTATAAATACCAAAAATAATGTTAAATCCAAAACCACTGTTCTCATAGCATCCTCAGGTTCTGAAACACCCCACACCCAGCCCATAAGCTTGGACTAGATCTGGTATGTTCCTTGATTAAACCGGTTCAAAATTCTTTTGATCCTTAGGAAAAACTTGTGCGATTCTCAAAAAAATGTTGTTTGGGTTGGGCTCTTTTTGAAAACCAATTTATCTTGTGTTGAAATCCATTTATTTAAGGTGACAAAATATTTAAAGTTTATTTTAACGTAAATTTACTAAATTTTTAATAAGTAAAAATGTCGTAACAAAGCAAATAGAACAGAAAACAACATAGTTCAGTGGAGGCCTTATTACATCAATTAAAAACCCAAAATAGAATAATGAAATACTTAAATGAAATAAATTGTCCAAATCAGATAAAACTTCAAAGTTTGAGTATGGCCACCACAAGTTCCATAGTCAGGTCCATCCATTGCTCGTCACCTGAAACATGTTCCCACAACGGGGTGAGTCAACAGACTCAATGTGTAACCAACACTAAAATTTAATAAATCAGGCATACCATATTGTACCACAGGCATATTCATATACAAACAGAAATATGATGCAACCCGAACCCAAACCTAGATGCCATCCGCTACACATCCCCGCACTCAACTGCGCGCACCGTGTGGGACTACTAAGTCAACCCTCCATCCGCTACACACCATCGAAGGCGATCGCGCAATGACGATCGGCGTGCTCATCGCCCATATAAATTCGTGGCATAGCCACCAGATAATTGTGTCATGAGACACCACATTCAGATAATGTAACCGAAGTTACAACATTCAGATAATGTAACCAAAGTTACCATATTCAGATAATGTGACTGAAGTCACCACATTTAGATAGTGAGACCGAAGTCATCACATTCACTTCCCCTTTTTCATATCACCCGAATGCCCCATATTATTCCTATCATGCATATCATACTTAAATTCATATTCTTATCATATTTTACATGTTAAATATAACATATTTCGTAATCCTAATAGGAGTAGGAAACGTACCTGAGTACTTTGTACCATATTATGGTACCTTAGCCACATTCTTATAAACATGCATATATTACATATTACCATAAATCTTAATAAAAGTTAGTGTGGGGTACACACCTGGTTTGCTTAACGAATTCCTTGAAATCTCGAAAACCAATCTATTGCTTTAGATCCGTTATCCCCTATATTCGGCCAATCATTTAAACATATTAAAAACCTATTCGGCCACAATCCAAATCCTAGTAGGATTTATACACTTAAAACTTACTTTTGATGCCGATTTGATGACTTTTCAAAGCCCAAAATTCCAAAATCTCTCTTCCTTGAATCTGGCTAGCACTAAATTTTTGAGTTGGTTAGTTTTGGTTTTTGAATGAATCTTAATTATGAAATAGACCTTTGGCCGAATGTACATATATGTAGTTACCTTTCTTTTTAAATCCCGAAAATAATCTCTTGGTTATGGAGATGTCGACAATGACAGAGATCCCGGAGAACCCTTCAAATTTCAGCCCAAAATTCATTAATGGGATTAATACCTTGATTTCGACAAGCCCAAAAATAAAAGAATAAAAATCGATAACCACTTACCTTACCCTTGACCTTGTAACCGACGGCTCCCTTGCTTGAGTCCTTAAGAATTTGGTCTTGAGGCTTAGAAAGAATCGATACTAACTAAATTTTTGGAAGAAGTTTCGGCTAGAACATGGAGTATTTTGGCTTGGCAAAAAGAGAAGAGAAGGGACGAGAAGAGAGCACTAAGAATTTCAGCAGAGAGAAGAGGAGGAAGAAAAATTGATGAGTAGCCCTATTTTCTTCCTTTTATAGCCAAAATTACTACTCAGAATCCTTTACTTGGCCACCACTCTTCTTTATTTGATAACTTTATCCTTTGAATTACCACTCTGTTTAATAATAATAATCCTTCAATTATCTCTTCTTTTATCCATAAAAAAAATAAAATAAAAGGAATTAATCCACAATTATCTCTTGAAAATAATCCAAATTAAATCTTTTATTTATCCCCTAATTAGCCAAATTTTAAAGAGGATAAAACTCCTCTTTTGCAAGCCTTGTGCCGTCCACCTCTAGCTTCTAGAAGCAAAAATAAAACTTCTTTTATTTGCTTCCCATGTGACTCGAACCTTGGCCCAATACCCCAGTATGTGGCGCCATTTCCTGAGGCCCTAAGTGGCATCTTCAAGCCACTTTTCCAAGCCCGTTTGTGTGTCATATTTCACATACATTTTCTCTTAAGGCCACCTCGCCTTAGTTCCCTCTTTTAGACTTTAAAACTCAACATTTTCTAAGTCATTTCCTTACATTTCCAAGTTTCCAAAAATTTTCGTTTCCCTCTTTAAACTTGACATTTCCTTACATTTCCAAGTTTCCAAAAATGTTTGCTTTCCTCTTTTGAATCATTTCTAAATCATTTCCTTACATTTCCTAGTTTCCAAAAATGTCCACTTTAAACTTAACATTTCCATACATTTCCAGGTTTCCAAAAATATTCAAAATCCTTGCATAACACATAAGACATGTCATTTCGTACAATTAAACCGAAAATGCATAGGCCCTTTTCAGGATGTTACAGTTCTACCCCCCTTAAAATAATTTCGTCCTCGAAATTACTTACTAACGAACCATCGTACGGTCTAACTCACCCCACTACGCTATTGCTGCGCTCTCTGATCTTAAAGAACTATCTTACTTGCTAGGCACAGTCTCTAAGTTCATATCCAAAGTTTCATACTGTTCACTTGTAACACAAGAATGAACTATCTCTAAAACAATAAATAGTACTCCAAAAACAAGGAACTTAACCGCTATCATATCCTTGGTTGTCTCACATCTCGAACCTTCAAAGACACTCTACGGGTGTTCCATGACCATTTCCTCCATGGTTTAAACCACAAACCTTTCGTTGTTCGAGGCAATTCTTAACCAAATGAGCCTTAGACTTACATCTAAAACATTCCCGATCTCAGTTCCAACACTCGCCAACATGATACCTTCCACACTGAGCACACGGACGGTCCGAATTTTTAGTAGTTGGCTTAAAAACACGAGAAGAATTCTCAACCTTAGGTCTTTTCTGAAGACTCTTAGACGATTCTGACGGTCCAAGACTCCTCTTATCCCGTCCACGACAACCACGTCCCCTAGAACTCATTTTCTAACGTCACGATTTAATCTGATTTAAGAGTTTTATACATTAGTACTTTTGTTTCACTGATTAACCGCGAACAGTTTTATGAAAAGAGATGTTTAAAAGTGGTTCCTTCGATCAAACAAAGTTCTTAGCTCAAGTTCACTATTCAGAAAGTCACGTTCACATTCATCAACCAATTATGAACTTTCGTTCATTCAGAGAAATGTTGTAGTTTTCATTGTTGTTGTTTTTTTCCACTACCCAGGGGTATTTTCGTAATTTGTCCTACAAGGGTATTTTCGTAATTTGTCCAAATAAGGTTCCTTGGTGATTTTGTCAATACGGGTATTTTGGTAATTTTGAAATCCCGGGGCCTTTCGAAAATTTTGAAATTCCAGGGGTATTTCGGTAATTTTTCACAAACCAGAGTAAATTTGTAAAGTTTAATAATTCAGGGGTATTTCAAAATTTGCAAAACTTTGAGGGTTCTTTTTGTGAATTTGCTTTCTATTTTGGTGATATTGCAAAAATTTTGGAAGTTAGGGTCATTTTGGTAATTTTGTAAGTTAGGGGGTAATTTAGTAATTTTCTAAATCGGGGTATCTTAACATTTTGCAAAAATAGAATTTTCGATATTTTTATAAAGTAAGAATATTTTAAAAGTCGAGGTAATATTGGAATTTTAGAAACCAAGGGCATTTTAGTAATTTTACAAACTGGGGCATTTTTGTAATTTTGTAAATCGGAGATATTTTGGAAAAATTTTCACAATAATCTTTTACTACAATTAAAAGGGTAATTTAGGGATTTTAAAACTAGGAGTTTTATAAAAGCGCATGGCTAGTCCCTTTTGGGTTTTAATTATCGGGTTTAGCAGTGAATAAGTCCTCTTGGTTAGGGTAAACCGTAGCTACGCACTGTAGGATTCGAGTAAAGAGGAGGTGAGTCGCTAGGATCGCATAAATACCAAGCTCTTCTTGAATCCACTCCTAGACATGCGCACTGTGATTTGCCACACACCCTAGCTCGGCGACTTAGTCACAGGTTTGTTTAGTGATCCTTAAGTCTTATGTAAATGTTGGGGAAAACTAGTCCTAGGGTTCAAGTACTTATCATGCTAATCTACGTTCCATTCCATTTCTACCCTTCTATAGATCATTCAATAAATCAAACAAATGGATAGAAGTACTTACCTAGTGGACCGCGGGTCGGAGACTTGGGTGCCATGCCAGAAACCTGCTTATTTCAAAAATATTTTCATAAAACTCATTTGGGCTCGCTTTGAAAACGTTTTGGGCCTTAAACCCCTAGGCTGAGAGTTTGAAACTGGGCTCTGATACCAAACTGAAACACCCCACACCCGGCCCATAAGCCTGGACCGGATCTGGTATGTTCCTTGATTAAACCGGTTCAAAATTCTTTTGATCCTTAGGAAAAGCTTGTGCGATTCTCAAAAAATTGTTGTTTGGGTTGGGCTCGTTTTGAAAACCAATTTATCTTGTGTTGAAATCCATTTATTTAAGGTGACAAAATATTTAAAGTTTATTTTAACGTAAATTTACTAAATTTTTAATCAGTAAAAATGTCGTAACAAAGCAAATAGAACAGAAAACAACATAGTTCAGTGGAGGCCTTATTACATCAATTAAAAACCCAAAATAGAATAATGAAATACTTAAATGAAATAAATTGTCCAAATTAGATAAAACTTCAAGCTGAGCAAGGCCACCACAAGTTCTGCCGTCCCGGTCCATCACTGCTCGTCACCTGAAACATGTTCCCACAACGGGGTGAGTCAACAGACTCAATGTGTAACCAACACTAAAATTTAATAAATCAGGCATACCATATTGTACCACAGGCATATTCATATACAAACAGAAATATGATGCAACCCGAACCCAAACCTAGATGCCATCCGCTACACATCCCCGTACCAACCTGCACACCGTGGGGACTACTAAGTCAACCCTCCATCCGCTACACACCATCGAAGGTAGTCGCTGCAGTCGACGTGCTCATCGCCCATATAAATTCGTGGCATAGCCACCAGATAATTGTGTCATGAGACACCACATTCAGATAATGTAACCGAAGTTACCATATTTAGATAATGTGACCGAAGTCACCACATTCAGATAGTGAGATCGAAGTCATCACATTCACTTCCCCTTTTTCATATCACCCGAATGGCCCATATTATTCCTATCATGCATATCATACTTAAATTCACATTCTTATCATATTTTACATGTTAAATATAACATATTTCGTAATCCTAATAGGAGTAGAAAACGTACCTGAGTACTTTGTACCATATTATGGTACCTTAGCCACATTCTTATAAACATGCATATATTACATATTACCATAAATCTTATTAAAAGTTAGTGTGGGGTACACACCTGATTTGCTTAACGAATTCCTTGAAATCCTGAAAACCAATCTATTGCTTTAGATCCGTTATCCCCTATATTCGACCAATCATTTAAACATATTAAAAACCTATTCGGCCACAATCCAAATCCTAGTAGGATTTACACACTTAAAACTTACCTTTGATGCCGATTTGATGACTTTTCAAAGCCCGAAATTTTGAAATATCTCTTCCTTGAATCCGACTAGCACTAAATTTCTGAGTTGGTTAGTTTCAATTTTTGAATGAATCATAATTATGAAATAGACCTTTGGCCGAATGTACATATATGTACTTATCTTGCTTTTTAAATCCCGAAAACAATCTCTTAGTTATGGAGATGTCGACAATGACAGAGATCGCGGAGAACCCTTCAAATTTTGGCCCAAAATTCATTAATGGGATTAATACCTTGATTTCGACAAGCCCAAAAATAAAAGAATAAAAATCGATAACCACTTACCTTACCCTTGACCTTGTAATCGACGGCTCCCTTGCTTGAGTCTTTAAGAATTCGGTCTTGAGGCTTAGAAAGAATCGATACTAACTAAATTTTTGGAAGAAGTTTCGGCTAGAACATGGAGTATTTTGGCTTGGCAAAAAGAGAAGAGAAGAGAAGAGAAGAGAGCACTAAGAATTTCGGCAGAGAGAAGAGGAGGAAGAAAAATTGATGAGTAGCCCTATTTTCTTCCTTTTATAGCCGAAATTACTACTCAGAATCCCTTACTTGGCCACCACTCTTCTTTATTTGATAACTTTATCCTTTGAATTACCATTCTGTTTAATAATAATAATCCTTCTATTATCTCTTCTTTTATCCATAAAAAAAATAAAATAAAAGGAATTAATCCACAATTATCTCTTGAAAATAATCCAAATTAAATCCTTTATTTATCCCCTAATTAGCCGAATTTTAAAGAGGATAAAACTCCTCTTTTGCAAGCCTTGTGCCGTCCACCTCTGGCTTCTAGAAGCAAAAATAAAACTTCTTTTATTTGCTTCCCATGTGACTCGAACCTTGGCCCAATACCCCAGTATGTGGCGCCATTTCCTGAGGCCTAAGTGGCATCTTCAAGCCACTTTTCCAAGCCCGTTTGTGTGTCATATTTCACATACATTTTCTCTTAAGGCCACCTCGCCTAAGTTCCCTCTTTTAGACTTTAAAACATAACATTTTCTAAGTCATTTCCTTACATTTCCAAGTTTCCAAAAATTTTCGTTTCCCTCTTTAAACTTGACATTTCCTTACATTTCCAAGTTTCCAAAAATGTTCGCTTTCCTCTTTTGAATCATTTCTAAATCATTTCCTTACATTTCCTAGTTTCCAAAAATGTCCACTTTAAACTTAACATTTCCATACATTTCCAGGTTTCCAAAAATATTCAAAATCCATTCATAACACATAAGACATGTCATTTCGTACAATTAAACCGGAAATGCATAGGCCCTTTTCAGGATGTTACAGGTTCCCATGTAGCTTTTTCGACCCTGTATCGATGCCATAATACTTTTACTAATGCGATTCTCTTATTTCTCAGCTCTTTGATCTCACGAGCTAAAATTCAAATCAGTTCTTCGGCATATGACATATCAGATTGAATTTCAACCTCAATCGGGGAAATGACATGTGATGGGTTAGATCGGTATCGTCGAAGCATCGATACATGAATCACATTATGTATTTTCTCTAACTCAGATGGTAAAGATAATCAATAAGCATCTGGCCCGACTCGCTCAATAATCTCATATGGCCCAATGAATCGCGGACTCAATTTCCCTTTTCGACCAAACCGCAATATCTTTTTCCACGGTGACACTTTCAGAAACACTTTATCCCCGATCTGGAACTCAATATCTTTTTGTTTTATGTCTACATACGATTTCTGTCGATTTGAAGCTGCTTTCAAACTATCACAAATAACTTTCACTTTTTCTTATGTTTCTCTGATCAGATCAACCCCGTGAATCTTATTCTCACTAAGCTTAGTCTAGTACAATAGTGTTCGACATTTATGACCGTATAGAGCTTCGTATGGTGCCATCTTTATACTTAACTGAAAACTATTATTGTAAGTAAATTCAATCAACGGTAGATATTTTTCCCAGCTACCTTCAAACTCAAGAATGCGACAACGTAACATATCCTCAAGTATCTGAATAACTCGCTCGGATTGTCTATCCATTTGCGGGTGAAATGTAGTGCTAAAATGGAGCTTTGTAGCTAAAGCTTCTTGTAATTTCTTCCAAAATCGCAATGTGAACCTCAGATTTCTATTTGAAACAATAGATAGTGGCACTCCGTACAATCGAACAATCTCTAAAATATACAACTCAGCCAATTTATCAAATGAATAATCTGTATGTACATGAATGAAATGAGTCGATTTCGTCAATCTATCAACAGCAACCCAAATCACATCTTTCTTTCCCAGAGATAAAGGTAATCTCGATACAAAATCCATTGTTACTCTGTCCTACTTCCATTCCGGAATCATAATAGGCTGTAAACCGAACGGCACTTGATGCTCAACTTTGACTTGCAGACAAATCAAACATTTCAAAACAAATTCTGAGATATCTCTTTTCATGCCATGTCACCAATAAAACTATTTTAAATCATTATACATTTTCGTACTTCCCGAATGTATTGATAAACGACTACTGTGTGCTTCATTTAGAATTTTTCGAATGAGCTCAGGATTTCTTGGTACACATATTCTATCACGAAACATCAAACAATCATCAGGCCCTATTCGAAATTCTGAATCAGAAGTCGACTCACACTAAATTCGTTTTGCTTGCAATTCATTATCAAACTTTTGAGCTTCACAAATTTGCTGTAGAAATAACAATCTTACTTTTAACTCAGCTATTAACAAACCATCATCAGACAAAGCTAATTGTGTGTTCAAAGCTCGTAAAGCGAAGAAAGACTTTCAGCTTAAAGCATCAGCAACTACGTTTGCTTTTCCCGGATGATCGTCAATTACTAATTCATAGTCTTTTAACAATTCTACCCATCTCCTCTGTCGTAAATTCAAGTCTTTCTGAGTCATCAGATATTTCAAGCTTTTGTGGCAAGTATAAATATGGCATTTCTCACCAAACAAGTAATGGCACCAAATTTTCAATGCCACTATGGCAGCTAATTTAAGATTGTGTGTCAGATAATTCGTTTCGTCCTGCTTCAATTGTCTCGAAGCGTAAGCTAGAAATTTGCCCTCCAACATCAAAACACAACCCATACCATTTAACGATCATCACTAAAAACTAAAAATTCTTTACCTGAATCAAGTTGAACTAAAACTGGTGCCTCTGTAAATAATGCTTTCAACTGTTCGAAGCTTTGCTGACACTTTTCTAACCATTCAAATTTAACATCTTTTTGAAGAAATCTTGTCATTGGAGTCGCAAATATTGAAAAAAAACTTTCACAAATCGTCTATAATAGTCGGCTAGTCCCAGAAAACTACGGACTTTAGATGCATTTCTCAGAGGTTTCCAATCAATAACAGCAGAAACTTTGCTCGGGTCAACTCGGATACCTACGGCTAAAACTATAAGTCCCATAAAACCAACTTCTTGTAACCAAAACTCACATTTGTTGAACTTTGCAAATAATTGTTTATCTCTCAAAGTTTGTAATATAATTCTCAAATGCTCGGCATGAAAATTTAGTTCATCAAATTCATAAAACCAGCAGGTGTATTTGTCAGTCCGAAAGGCATAACAAGAAATTTGTAGTGTCCGTATCTTGTTCTAAATGTAGTCTTTGGCACATCGGAGTCTATAACTCGTAGTTGGTAATAACCCAATCTCAAATTGATTTTCAAAAACATTTTTGCCCCTTTCAACTGATCAAACAAATCATCTATTCGTGGCAAAGGATATTTGTTCTTTATAGTCACTTTATTCAGCTATCTCAATACACATTCTCATCGTGCCATATTTCTTTTTCATAAACAACACCGGTGCACCCCAGGGAGAGAAACTCGGTCTAGCAAAACCTCCATTCGTCAATTCTTGAAACTGAGCTTTCAATTCTTTTAACTCTGTCAGTGCTATTCTGTACGAAGCTATCCATATCGGCGCAGTTCCTGGTACTAATTCAATACCAAGCTCAACCTCTCTGATAGGTGGTAAACTCGATAGTTCTTTAGGAAACTCATCTGGATACTCGCACACAACTGGTATTGATTCAATCTTTCTTTTTGTCACTTTCATATCAAGAACATAAGCACTTGGCAAGCCATTCAGATCATTAGATTCAATTCTAATAGTCTCATTGTTCTGGCATTTCAGTTCTATTATCTTTTGTCTACAATTCACTATTGTATCATGCATTGTTAGCCAATCCATACCCAGAATCACATCAAATTCATCGAACGACAACATTAGATTAGTTGGAAAACAAAAATCTCGATGCATCAACAGACAATTCTTACAGACTTTGTCAACCAAAACACATTTGCCTAAGGGGTTCGATACTCTAATCACAAATTCAGTAGACTCTACAGGCAAAGTCTTACTAAATACTAAATTCATGCATATATAAGAATGAGTTAATCCTGGACCTATCAATGCAATCACATTAGTATCATTGAGAGTGAAAGTACCGATGATAAAATCTAGAGATGACGCTTCTTCGCGAGTGCGAATAGCGTAGGCTCTGGCAGATGCTCTAGCATCTGATCTCACAGCAGTGTCTCGAGTTGCACCTCTATCGCTACTCACATTTCCAACATTACGGAATGATCTTCCTCTCATAGAAGGGTTACTTGATCTTAAATTCTAAGACTTATCTTTCTCATCTAGCTCAGGACAATCCCGAATGAAATGTTCATGCTAACCACATCTAAAATAGGCTTTATCATTTAATCTGCACTCTCCAAAATATCATTTTCCACGTCATCCACATTCAGGTTTATTTGGTCTAACATTACCCACACTAGCCATTGACATAGCTGGAGCTTTATCATGAGTATTCCACTGGTGCACTTGATTGACTATACAAATCTCGAGATTTCTTTGATGAAGAAGTGATACGACTTACTCATTGATCTTTTTCTTGAATCTCTAGCTTCTGAATCTGCTTTTCTCTTTTCTTTGCTAAGATCTTCGGCTTCGCAAGCCCTTTCAACCAGTTCGACAAATTCTTTCAATTCAAGAATTTTGACTAATAATTTTATATCTTCATTCAACCCGTCAATGAATTGTTTACACATAATCTCCTCAGTTGAGACATACTCTCGAGCATACTTGCTTAACCGTACGAACTCCCTTTCATACTCAGTGATAGTCAGGCGACCTTGTTTTAAATCTAAGAACTCTTTATGCTTTTGATCAGGGAATCATTGACTTATGTATTTCTTTCAAAACTCCGTCTGAAAGAATTCCCAAGTCACTTGTTCTTTCAGTACCACCGATACCAACGTGTTCTACCATTGATACGCAGTGTGTTTCAGTAAAGATACAACACATTTAATACATTCATCAAGAGTACAAGACAATTCATCAAATACTCGAATCGTATTTTCGAGCCAAAACTCAGCTCTCTCTGCATCATTGTCAACAGTAGCCTGGAACTCTTCAGCCCCATATTTACGAATTTTATCCACTGGCAGCTTGTTCAACCTTATCAGATCTACAGCTTGAGGAAAAACAGGGATTTGTTGAGGTATAAGTGGGGGTGGATGTTGTTGAGCAGCCGGATTCGTTCGAACTCCGTGAACCACTCACTCATCATCTGGAAAAAGGCTTGTTTAGCATCTCCGTCATGATTACTCGATACAGGCCTAGGATCAGATGGCGCTGCCCCTTGAGCATGAGCGAGCGCATTACTCTCTACATCATCAACTACAGCTCTTTCAAGATCCATTACTATATGAAAACACAATTTAAGCTGTTAGGAATCATCAGAGTATATATATGACATGTGTAGCTAGACTCTCATATATGCTACGTTAGTCCTAGAATCGACTAAACTGTAACTCTGATACCAATAAATGTAACACCCCTCACCCGTATTCATGATCAGAATAGGGTTACGAGGTATTACAAATCAATCAACATCATTTAACATACATAATTCATACATTTATGCATTCATACTCAAAGGCCATTCAATCGTATTCATATTGACCCTTATGAGGGCCTACGAGGCCTTAAAAATGATTTAGAAGTGGTTCGGGACTAAACTGATAACATATAAAATTCTTGAAAAACTTAGAAATTTGCAAACATATAAGGGTCACATGCCCGTGAGAACAGGCCGTGTGAAAAAAAGGCATGCATACTGACTTGGGTCACGGCCGATCACACACCCGTGTGTCTAGCCAGTGTGCCCTTCAAAGTGGCCACACACGCCCGTGTGCTAGGCCGTGCCAATCCTGTAGGGTATACTGACTTGTGCCACACGGGCAGTCCCACGCTCGTGTGTGAAACTGTGTAGAGCATACTGACTTCAATTAAATATCAACACCAGGGGACACACGATCGTGTAGTATGACCATGTGTCGCACACGGCTGAGACACACGCCCGTGTGGTCAAAAATAGGCCATTTGCAGAGCCAATTTGCCACCCTTTTTGCATATACCTACACAAGCTCAAATGGCATCATTTTAAGACACAAATATGTAGCCAAAAGTTCATCAACCAATACATAGTCATACCATATTCATTTCAACTGAATTCAATACTCAATTCCATACGATTTACCTATTCAATTACAAATCAATTTATCTTGCTTTCTAAGCATAATTCACATATATAATTCATCTAACTAAACCAATTTACATATACATGAACACTTCAACTCCATTCATTCAATATAGGTCTATTACCAAACATTAAAAGTAGAACTATTTGCATATCCATAAACATCATCAAGTTCATCATTTTTATGCCAACACAAATGGCCAAAATACATATCCATCAAATAGACCATTTTGACACAAGCCAATACATGTCATATACCGTATATACATAGCTTCAAATATACCAAAATGGATGATCGATAGTGTGATGAAGTCTTTGACGATTCCAGGATCCGAGCTAGCTTCGTAGAACTATAACATCGAAATAAATACACATAGTAAGCTATAAGCTTAGTAAGTTCGTATGCGAACATAAAATAATTACAACATTCATTAGCAATTCAAAATGGATTATATCATTAACATTTAAAGCATTAATTCTTGAGCTATCATAATATTTATCCATATCATCATTCATAAGTGTCGAAACTATTTTTTTTTGAAAAATGAGTCGACTGTTGTTTTTGAAAATAAAAAACAGGAGTCGCCACCAATCCTTTTTGATGAGGTGTGATCAGATCACCTCGTAATTCAATCATTATAATAAAATTTTAAATATACTAAAACGACGATTTTTGGTCAACAAAATCCAGAAAACAGGTTCGGGATTCGGTTACTCACGAGAAAGGATTAGCACCCTCGATAGGCCCAAAATTGGTACCTAGTTGATTAATTGATGTCTTTAATGTCGAAACTTAAAAATTTGAAAAAAAATTTAAAATATGATCCTTTATTAGAAAATTGAAAATTTTCGAGAATAGGGCATTAGTTTATGTTAATCGAGTAAAAGAATTATGTCCCGTAAGTTAGGACACAATGTCTTAAATTCCCGATATGAGAATAAACGCTGAAAAATTTGTTTTGGGAGATGTTTGATTATCTCGGTTTCAGAAAGAAATCATATTCGTAAGTTAGAACACGATCTTTTCATAATTCTCGAGATTATTTTAAAATTTTTAAAATATTCGTTTGTTCGGATTTATCGAGAAAGTCGAAACCTCGTAAGTTAGGGAGCTACTTTTCAAAATTCAAAATACGATATATTGCTCGTTTTTAACAAAAAAAATTTATGTATCGGATAAAGATTAAAGTAACGTAAATTGGTAGTAAAATGAAAAAATAATGGTACAAATATGCATGATGAAAGAATAATAAATATATTAATGTGAATAAAAATAATAAGGACGAAAATAAAATAAAATAAAATAAACAAATCAAAAACGAAAAAAGAAGAAAAAATTAATAATAATAATAAGTAATGAATATAAAGAGAAAATATAATTATAATAGTAGTAATAATAAAAATAATAGCAGTAATATTAGTAAAGAAAATAATAATGATAATAATAATAGTAACAAAAATAATAATAGTAACGATGATGATGATGATGATGATAATGATGATGATAATAATAATAATAATAAATAGTAATAATAATAAACAAATAATAATAGTAAAAAAAAAGTAATGAATACAAATAGAAAATATAATTATCACTACAACAAAACAGCCCTACGGCGACACTTTTTTTGACCTAAGACGACGCAAAAAGTGTTGGCATAGGTTTGGCGACGCTTTGTCCGACGCTTCCAAAATAGTCGTCTTTAGTGCAGTTGGGATAGGCATGGCGACACTTTTGTAAAAGCGTCGCCATAAGTCAACATAAGCCGACCCTTATTGAAGAGTTGGGAAAAGCTTAGTCAATGCCGACTTTTAAAAAGAGTTGGGAAAGACCTAGTCAAGGCCAACTTTTGAAAAATGTTGTGATAGACATGTTTAAGGCAACCTTAAAAAGGTTGCTAAAGTTCTTGTCTAAAGTAACTTTTAAAAACGGTTGGGATAGAGCTGTCTAAGGCAACCTTAAAAAGGTTGAGATAGACCTTGTCTAAGACAACCTATAAAAAAAAGGTTGGGATAGACATATCTAAGGCAACCTTAAAGCAGTTGGGATAGACCATGTCCAAGGCAACTTTTAAAAAAGTTGGAATAGACCCGTTTAAGGTAACCTTAAAAAAGTTGAGATAGACCATGTCTAAGGCAACCTTTAAAAAAAATTGGGATAAACCCGTCTAAAGCAACCTTAAAATGGTTGGGATAGACCTTATCTAAGGCAACTTTTAAAAAAGGTTGGATAAACTCGTTTAAAGCAACCTTAAAAGATTGAGATAAATCTTGTCTAAGGCAACTTTTTAAAAAGGTTAGGATAGACAGATATAATGTAATTTTTTTATTTTTATTATTTCAATATTAATATATTTTTATAAATATTTACAATGAATAATGCTAGGAATTTTGCTTTAAATACAACTAAAAAAATATAAAATATAAAATTAAAATTAAAATTAAAATTAAAATAAAGATTGAATATTCACTACAAAAATTGATCCAACAATCGAATACACTAACACTTAGCTAAAATGTATACCACTAACATTCAACTCAATGTACAAAAGTAAACAAATAAAAAAGTACCTAAGGCGATGGACATTGATATTGATGTTGTACTACAAAAAGCTAATACAATTTGAAACAAACAACTTTAATTCCAAGAAACTCTGTTGATCTCTTATTTCTACAAAGGTAGCCCCAAGTAGTGAAATATATCCAAATCCAAACAATCCATTTTGTTTACTACCTACTTGTCACATGCAGTTTTCTCTCTTTTCACCTTTATTGCTTCTTGACTCTTTGCTATATTTAGCGTTATCCTCGAGCCCCAACCTTGTTGTAAGCCAATTGCGAACCTCATTCATCCCTCTAGGGATTGTGTAATGACCAATCCTGCACAAATCGGATCAAAAGCGTAACAAAATGCTTAGAGTAATGTAATAATATATCTTTCATTGGGCCGATTTATTACTTACACGTGAAACCAAATAATCATCACATGTTTATTTCCACAATTAGACATGTAATTTTCTTAAATATTAACCTTCTTTTAGGTTGGTTAATATTAATGTAGTTTAAGTTACCTGCATACAACCTTTTATATTTTAAAACAAAATAAATTCAATAACAAAGATCACTTTAGCAACTTATTATTTCAATTAAGTTATTTTAAATATATATATAAATAAATATACAAGTATTCAAATTTAAAATTTTCATAATAGTCAAAGGTCAGAACTGGAATGTCTAATTGTGTCGAATTTCCTGAAATAAACCAAAATAAGACTGCTTTTGCTCTAAAACTATATATGTCAAAACTAAACAGAAATAATATAATGAATTAAGGGTAAATAATTAATAAGCACATGTATTCATAATTTTGACATAGACAAAACACCAATGCAATTCACGCATATACGTAACAATTCGTAAAATTTACCCAATCACCCCATAAAATCTAGAATATAAGTTGAATTTCATTCAATTAAACCTTAACCTCATTGTTCCTAAACAAAGCAAGCTGGAAACAAATTTATCCTCTGATTTACCTTTAAACAACCCAATCAAAGAAACACAACAAATTTGTTCAAACAGTTTGAGAGAATAGTGAAGAGACTAGTTTTTTATTAACAAATAAAAGGAATTAATAATTTAAATATCAAATTTAGAATTTATTGATACTCAAAACATCAAAGAAACAAACGACTTAATCTAAAATTTGAGAAGCTCCTTAACGTTTAAATGAAACATCATATTTGTTTCGATGGCGAGAGATAAATCTTTCTTGTCGATTTCAAAATAATCTTATTTAACTTAACAAATCAACCCATCTTAACAACAATGTAGTGAGTAAGAGTTAAAGGAAGTTTATGTAAACCAAGACAACAAATGCGAGAAAATTAGTTTTCATCTTCTTTCTTATGTTTCCATGAATAAATAAATTCAATCAAAACAATCAAGATAGAACATATCGCATGTGTACACATGGGAAAAAAACAGAGGCGCAAAACATGCATATCAAAATAAACTAACCTCAAAAGGGCACATCAATTTCTGTACCGGAGTTCCAAGGGGCTTGTCCTTCGATAGAAGCTTATACATATAGAATGCTACCACCGCACTTGCTGCATATATAAAAACCAAGTTGTTAGACAACTTTCTTTATGCCTTCACAAACTAAAGATATACCGCCCACTAATGAACATTAACACATGCGGCAAAGCTAATTATGTTCTACAAAGCTGAAGGGATGGAAACTTATAGTCATCAACATCAACATCAAAATTTGCATAACTTTTGACTTTTTCTAAGTTTCTTCTATGAAAAAGTTGCATGTTATTTGCAAAATTTTGAACCACTTATTCCTTCATATACGACATATTTTGCAGACATGCTAATTTCGGATTTTGCGGGATAATGCATCCAAAGACATTTTTAACATTAAACTTTACCCATTGTCTACCGGCCGGTGTAACATTCCTGCAGATTATACCTTTGTCGCAGAAAAGACGAGAAAAAAAGTGTATCAGTCGAATCAAGCGAGGATTGTATCTTCCAAGTACTCCAAGCAGAAAGTGTCAATAATAACCTCCCCATCTTTGTATGCACATACCTTAAGATAAAAATTGAAAATATTACGAGAATCATTTGTTTTTAAACTACGACCAATGCTTTATGGTTGTAAACTAGCTTGATTAAAATACCAAAAGCGCTCTTAATTCTATAATGGAACAAAATAAGTATGATGTCTACTATTGCAAAGCATATTACACAAAATTTCCCTTATTTCTTTCTTTTATTAAATCTAAAATGTTCATCCAAGAAGGAATTCTAATAGATTCTAAGGTTGCGTTTGGTAAATAGGTAGGAACAAAGATTTCAAATTTAATATAAATTGTGTGATAAAGCACATGTAAATATGATTATTTCAAATTATTCATGGATTTATTAAATTCCTATTTAGTGGTGATTTGGCAAGATCTATGGGAACTTGTGAATTTAAAATTCATCTTATTGTATCCTTTCAAAAATATAAATGATTCAAGTGTACGTATTCCATTATTACATTTATAGTGTATTCCAAACCATATACAAATCCACTCTCACATTCATCTTTGCAAACAAAGAATAAATGCATTAAAAACAACTCAATCCCAAATGCTTTTCCAGGAAGACATGGGCTAAAGAGGGTTAAATCTATACATTAGATGTATCAACATATTTTGAGACCTGGACAAAGCATGCTAATGTGCTCTCAAAGATACTTATAAAGGTTTATGTAATCCTCTTGCCATTGCATGAAATAGAAATACTATGGGGTTTCAAATGCTTGTTTAAAAGCAGTCTCAACTATTGAAGCAATTTCAAGGCACAAATAATCTGGGTTGAATAAATCACTAGATAAGGAAGAAGAGTGGAAAAGAAGAGGGAGAGTCTTTGGATGCATTAGCAGAATAAAGGCATATATTAATAAAGGCCAGTCATCAAGCTTGATTAAAAAAAAAAAAAAAAGAGGTGCAGACCTGAATACCTAGTATTTTATCATTATTTCCCAACTCAACTAAGAGTCGCCTCGGCTTGGCCTCCACATCGAATGTACACTGTGTGTTGTAGATCGGCTTTTCCTTCCAATCTCTTCTTATCCTTCTTCTTCCCCATTTCATTTCAGTTAGTGTGTGTGCTGAGGCTGCTGAAAGCAGTGACACGAACCCCGCGTTCGAAAAAAAGACTTTGGGGGAAAATTGGGGGGGAATAAAAGTGGTATACATGAACCAAGAGTGGGAAATTGGGGGAAAATAAAAGAAGAAGAGATTTCAGGTGGATTTATGGGGTGGGGGAATCAATTTTGGGGAAAAGAGGGAAAGAAAGAAGAGATTTCATTTGAAATTTTGGATAAAAATACCTAATTACAAAAGCGACACTTTGTTTTGCAAAAAAAAAAAAAAAATTATACTATTTAAACTAATTAAATAAATCTAAATTGTATTAGAATTAACATTTGTAATATAAAAAATATTTTTTTCAATTTCAATTCAATTAAAAAAACAAAAATTCCATTTACAAAACTATAAAAAAAATATTATTATTTTAAATAGTAAATGTTAATTCTATTTTAATTTAAATTTATTTCATAACACAATGAATAAATAGATCCATTTAATAATACAAAGACTAAAATAGAAATTTGTTAGACTTTCACCTTATTTGATAAGGTAATTCTTTTTTATTGAGCGAGGATAAATATAAAAATAAACATTAAAAACATGATTCAATCATGACTTTTCTAGACCATAATAACATTGGACGAAACCGACATATTGAAAGATCTAAACTAAATATAAATCTCAATATTTATCCAAAATTAGGGGCTTAAAGCTGAGCATTCTGTCCCAGACATCAATTTTTATCAAGAATGCTTAGTGATATGTATTTTAATTTGGACGTGACTGTGTGGTTGATTTTTAGGTTTTTTTTTTTTAATTTCTAAATCGAATAACTAAACAAACCAACACTAATGTTTTTTTAAACTGAACCAGTTCAACCACCAATTCACTAATCCGACCGATTCGATTAAAAAAATCGTTAAAAATTAAAAATAAAAACCTCAATTCAATCATCGGTTTAATCGGTCCATGCCGATTACTAGTCTAACCGAATCAAAGCCATTCTTGGACTAGTAACCCCGCTAGCTCCCAATCGACCAGCTAATATTGTCCGGTTCAAACATCATTGGCCAACACTTAAATAGTAAATTGATTTCTAGAATGGTATCATTATCCAGCCTAACAATGAATGAGAAACCAAAAAACCTGGTCAAACCGAACTGATTAATTCTAACTAGATTAGTTCGATTTCTAACACGAGCACGAACATATGACATTCTAAGAACCTTACAAATAAGAGTGAAAAAGGCTTGATTAAAAATAGCTCGGTTCAATTGACATCGATTAAGCGATTTCTGGATCAAACCGTTTTTAGTAGCATTGGCCTCTCATTCACTCACGTCTTCATTTGATCTACCTAAACCCTAAACCTTATAATTCTAAACCTCGAATTCTAAAACACTCACTCTGAACCATAAACCATAACCCTTAAATATTGAAACCATAAACTCAAAACCATATCCCATAAACTACAAACCCTTAAACCCTTAACTCCAAACTTTAAACCCTAAATTAATAGATAAATTTTAATATTATATATTCTTTCAATATTTTTTAATTTTAATTTTGTTTCCATAAATTAATTTTGTTTCAAATTATGTTAAATCAATAATTGTGTTAATATTTACAAGAACTGGATCAAATTAAAGTTCATATATTCAATTGCACATTAAACCATTGTTCATTTCTGCTTTTGGGATTTATCCCATTTTGATATTTTATTATTTGAAAAATAATAATTTATATTTATCTTATTTATGATTAAAATTTTTAAATATATATAACATAAATTTTGAACATTTATATTAAATAAACCCTAAATCTTAAACCACAAACCCATAATCACAAAATCCTAAAATCATAAACCCCAAACCCATAAACACAAAACCGTAAAACCTTAAACAATAAATTACTATAATCCCTAAACCCTAAACCCTAAACACTAAATCTTAAACCCTAAACTAAATTGATTTTTTGGGACATTTTTATTAAAACCTTATTCACACTCGAAATTATTAAGTTATTTTTAATTTGAATATATATAATTATTCACAAACTGATGATGTAAAATTTTAAGAATATTCGTATTTTAAATCCATTTTTTTGTGCTACACATTTAAAAAAAGCCTGAATTAAGGAAATTTGGGACGGTACACCTTTATACAAAGAGTTAGCCAGAGCGTATGTTGACAAGTCTATCCCAACACTTAAGAAAGTGTCGCCCCAAAACTGTCGTCTTAAAACTAGACAAAAGCCAACTCTTTTTCAAGTGTTGCCTTAAGCATACATATCCTAACCCTTATACAAAGAGTTGGCCAAAGCATAGTCTATCCCAACACTCAGGAAAGTGTCGCCACAAAAGTGTCATCTTAGGACTACACAAAAGCCAACTTTTATTCAAGTGTTGCCTTAGGCATACATATCCCAACCCTTATACAAAGAGTTGGCCAAAGCATAGTCTATCCCAACACTTAGGAAAGTGTCGCCACAAAAGTGTCATCTTAGGACTACACAAAAGCCAACTTTTATTCAAGTGTTGCCTTAGGCATACATATCCCAACTCTTATACAAATCGTTGGCAAAAGTATAGTCTATCCCAACACTTAGGAAAGTGTCACCCCAAAACTGTCGTCTTAGGACTACACAAAAGCCAACCCTTACTCAAGCGTTGCCTTAGGCATACATATCACAACCCTTGTACAAAGAGTTGGCTAAAGCATATGTTGGCAAGTCTATCCCAACACTTAGGAAAGTGTCGCCCCAAAACTGTCGTCTTAGGACTAGACAAAGCCAACTCTTATTTAAGCGTTGCCTTAGGCGTGCATATCCCAACCCTTATAAAAGAGTTGGCTAAAGCATATGTTGGTCAGTCTATCCCAACACTTACGAAAGTGTCGCCCCATAAGTGTCGCTATAGGCCTTTTTTGTTGTAGTGTATAATGGTAATAATAATAAAAATAATAGCAATAATAATAGTAAAGAAAATAATAATAATAATATTAACAAAAATAATAATAGTAATAATAATAAATGGTAATAATAATAAACAAATAATAATTGTAAAATAAAAAAATAAAAAAATTATAGTAATAATAATAATAATATTAATATTAATAATAATAATAAAATTGCAAAAATAACAAAAGAAGGGCTAAATTGAACTTAAAATGGAATTTTGGGGCAAATCTAAAAATAAATACAAAAGAAAAGGACCATAACTAAAAGGCGCAAAATTCCAGATGACCAAATAGGCAATAAATCCATTTCTTAGACACGCGTCCCTTCCCTAGAGGATCGGCGAACCAGGGACTAAATTGAAAAGTTAAACAAATTCTATGGTCAAATTTAAAAACTAAAAAGAGGTATTAAAAGGACTAAATTAAAACAAATAAAAAGGCGGAAGGACCGGGAAAATAAATACCCTATTAAACAAAAACGCGAGGATCCCCTCTCGAGTAGGTCGGGTCGTGCGCGAGTGGCCCTATACAGCGCCGTTTTGAGGCCACTGCAACTGGCCCTAAACGACACTGTTTCACATCTTTATAAAAGGCATTTTTTTTTCTTTTTCTCTCATTTCTGCTATTGTTCTTAAAAAAACACAAAGAGGCCTTCCCCTTTTTCTCTGCTAGGGTTTAAGACCCATCCTTGGTGCCTCCACCGGTCCGCCACTCCACCGCCGTAGCCTGCCGCCGTCGACCACCGTGCACAGCAGCCGAAGCTCCAAAAGGTAAGCTTTTTTTTTTGTTTTTTTCAAGACTATATATCACTACATGTATATAGTTAAAAAATAAAAATCCTTATATACATAAACAAACAGTTTTGAGAAGAATGAAAAAGAGAGAGAGAAAAAAAAAGGAGAACCTTTACATTTTTGAACTGCTTTGTGATTGATTTTTTTTGATTTTGTATTGATTGTCTCTAAAATAAATACAACTTGTGTGTGTTGGCTTTTTATAGCCAAAAAAGAAAATAAAAGAATTACATTTCGTTCCCAATTTTTTTGTTTTTGCTACAATTTCCTTTTTTTTGCCTCTGTGTCTGTTGTGCTTGTTTGTCTTCTCTGCAGGTACGAGGCGAGGACGTGGAGGCACGAGGGGCAGTGTACAGAGATGTGCAGCGGCTGAAGAGGAAACCCTAGGGTTTCTTTTTCTATTTTTGGTGTTTAAGCTATTGGGTTTTGTTGGGCTGTAATATTGGTTGGTTTGGGTTGGGTTGGATGTAATTTTGGGCTGTTTTTTTATTGGGATTGTAATAAAAAAACTGGACTATCTTTTTTAAAAAAAAAAAGATTGGACTTTATATTTTATTTTGGTTTTGTATTTTTGGCTAATTTTGGATTAATTGGGTTAATTGGGCCCGGGCAAAATTTGTGCCTTACAGTAGCCCCTCTTTGCTCATTGCTGTGTAACGAGAATGAAGCAAAGACTTTAAAAGGGCCAATTTTGCCGGGTCTTGTCGAGTCTTGACTTCTTTTGGTGCTCCTCTTCCTCGAGTAGCCTCATTCCATCCCACTGCATCTTCAGGGGCATAGGAATTTGTGTTTTGATCTACTTTAGGGAGATTAAACTTGTAGCTTCAATCTGCTCCACTGCAACTTCAGGGAGATAAGATTTGCCATGATAGATTTGATCCGACCTACTGCAACTTCAGAGGTATAGGACTTGCAACTCATAGCTTTAATCTATTCCATTGCAACTTCAGAGAAATAAGATTCGCTATCTTCAGTCTGCTCCACCGCAACTTCTGGGAGATAAGACTTGTAACTTCGACCTGCTCCACTGCAACTTCAGAGAGATAAGGTTTGCCATGATAGATTTGATCCGACCTACTACAACTTCAGAGGTATAGGACTTGTAACTCATAGCTTTAATCTGTCCCACTGCAACTTTAGGGAAATAAGATTTGCTATCTTCAGTCTGATCCACTGCAACTTCAGGGAGAAAAGACTTGTAACTTCGACCTATTCCGCTGTAACTTCAGGGAGATAAGATTTTCCATGATAGATTTGATCCGACCTACTGTAACTTCAGAGGTATAGGACTTGTAACTCATAGCTTTAATCTGTTCCACCGCAACTTCAGGGAAATAAGATTCGCTATCTTCAGTCTGCTCTACTGCAACTTCAGAGAGATAGGATCTGTACTTTATTGCTTCAATCTATTCCACTACAACTTCAGGGAAATAAGATGCGCTATCTTCAGTCTGCTCCACTGGAACTTCAGAGAGATAAGACTTATAACTTCATTGGTCTATTGCACCATTCTCTAGGTAACACGACCTGTAAAATTCATTTCATTGGCCTATCTTTGTGGCAAATGATTAGGAAGTCATGATCAGAATGAATCAAATGCTCCTATTTGGATGTGTATGTAACACCCCAAACCCGGTCAAAACGCTACGATCGAATCCGGCATGTCACAGGAAAGAGAAATTTTGAAAATCAAGTTATTGACATGAGTTGGGAAAAATCTTTGATTTTATAAATTGAGTTTGTATTGAGTGATCCGTTGAAACCATTTCGAGACTTAGTTTGAAAAGTAGAATTGCCATGTTATTAATACCCGTATATTAATTACCCGATTGTGAAATCTTGAAAATCTCGAAATTTGGTTAAGTTTTGAAAAACATCCGTTTTCATAATTTATTAGGCATGCCTTAATGGTCAAAGCAAAATTTAAGGAATTTAACAAAATAAATAAACCCAAGATAAAATTTAGGTGGCCTTATTACATAACCCAAAAATAAACCAAACTTAAAGCAAAATAAATCTGGAGTAGCTATGTAAAATAAAAACCGTAATATTGTGCATGGCCACCTCGAGTCCACCTCGGCTCCATGTCCTCGATCTAGGAATTATCTGCAAAAATTAACGGAAGGGGTGAGTTACCGAGACTTAGTGTATAAATCCCCATCCAATAGATTTTAAGCTCTTAGACAGATTCATATGCAAGTATGCATGCCATGCAACTCATCCAACCTAGATATCCATCCGTGTCTCCTGAGTTTACCCAAATCTTGTGGCACCTAGCCACTGGTGGTACCTAACCACTGGTGGTTCCAAACCACTGGTGACAAAAGTCATAATTAATCATATGTCAATATGTGGGGCCAACCCACTGTGGTACCTAACCACTGGTGACAATCCCTTATGTCAATATGTGGGGCCAACCCACTGTGGTACCAAACCACTGGGACGAGTCATAGAAATAAGCATATGTGGTACCTAACCACTGGTGGTTCCAAACCACTAAGACTTAGTCACAGAATACTGATATGTGGGGCCAACCCACTTGTGGTACCTAACCACTGGTGATAGTCTGAAAAATCATACCTTCCCCTTCCTCTCATCATACCCATTTTTATGTACATGCTTTGCAATATAGTATAATAATGCTTAACGTTTAAAATAACATGACACATGCAGATTCCAATATATGCAATTAACGTTAGCAACCAAGACAGACTTACCCGGAGTCCTCGCTTTTACCACAAGGGTAACTTAGTGATCCCTACCATCACTTCGGCTTTTGGCAACACACAAACAAAAACATACTCAACATATGAAGTGTGTAAAAGTTACACACCTGATTATGCGTAACACGATACTTTCTGTAATATCCTGAAATAGGGGGTAAAATTTTATTAAATTATTTTGCATAAGTGTGGTCATCATGGTGTTAATTGTGGTATTTTAGGTGCTAGTGATAAGCTAGGGGAAGGCTCGAGCTATAGGAGAATTTTTTTTTTTAAGTGTAAAAGGGGAAGTGGGCTAAGGAGGCCTTAAGAATAATTTTTGGCATTTTTGGACACAAGGAACGCCTTGGTAAAGTGGCTTCCATACGCCACTTAAGGGCTTTGGGGGACGCCTTGAGCATGGGGGTTCGAATCATGGGGGCTGCAAAGGGTGCATTTTATTTTTGGGTGTTGGCGTTAAAAAGGAAGGGGCTGAGTTAAGGAGGGTTTAAAGAATTTTGTGGGCATTGGAGGACAAGAAAGACGGGTTGGTGGAGTGGCTTGGGACGCCACTTAAAGGTCTTGGCGAAGGGACTCAAGTTCGAGCCATGAGGGAAGCGCCTGGTGTGTTTTATTTTTGTTTTGGCGTTAAGGCAAGGGAGCTAACGAAGGAGGCCTTAAAAGAAGTTGGGGCGAGTCTATGACACAAAGGGTGCCTTGGCAGAGTGGCCTGGGGGCATGACTTGCAGCTTGCTGGAACAGGGCCTATGTTCGAACCATGGGGGCAGCAGGTTGGGTGATTTATTTTTATTTTTATTTTGCAGCATATTGGAAAGGCAGTGGACGGCACATGGGATCTCCAAACAGATAAGGATAAGCTTGGTGTTTAGCTTTTGAATTCGGCTGGGGGAGTGAATTATTATTATTTTATTTTGTATTTTATTTGAAAAGATGATAATGGATAAAGGGTGGTTGTTAGTTTATTTATTTTGAATGATTGATAAGAGATAAACAAGGCTTATTTTATTTAGTTCAAATGAGTGGATTAAGAGATAAAATAGGAGAGGAATTTGGAATATGATTAAAAAGGAATTAGTGGCAGGCCAAAGATCTTTTGGTGGTGTTATTTTTGGTCATGAAGGTTAGGGGGGAGTAGCCGAATATTATAAAAGGATGGTGAGTTTTCTTTTGCCGAATTTTAGCCTTTTCTTCTACACCTTCACTCTTTCCTTCTCATACATTACCCACACCAAAAACACCTCTTTTCTTCACTTGTTCACCTGGCCGAAACTTCAAGAAGACCATTGAAGCCACATTCCCTTCCATTTTTCTTCTTCACTTCACCGAAATCTCTCTCCATTTCTTGTTGCCGTAGCACCTCTTTAAGCCCCATCGACGTTCTTTTTCTTCTCTTATTTTCGTCAAAACCGAAAGCACTCTTAGCCGAAACCTTTCTCTTGTCTTGCCATTTTGCTAAAGCCGATTCTTGAGACTGCCAACTACTCTCCCTTAGTCTTTTTGATAGTAAGTAATCTCTACTTTAGTAGTTGGTTTGCTTCTTTCTATTTAGGTGCCGAAACAAAGTGTTGGGTATTGGTTTTTATTGGATAACTGAGGGTGTTTAAGGCCATAACCTTATGTTTCTTTTGTGTATAGCTAACGGGGAGGAGCATTAAAGGGGACTCTTAGGTTCGATCACTCAAGGTAAGGGTAGGTTCGGCCAAAGGCCACTTTTTGATGCTTTTTGGGTATAAAGGCCGAAACTAATATGGTTTCCTTTAGTGATTTCGGCAGACTTCTGGGTACAACGTGTGACTTCGAGATTTAGTTGATTGCACCAATCAGGTGCGTAGTTATCGCACTGTCCTTTGATTGTTTTAAATATGTTAAAATTTATATGTGCTATGTTGTGAATGATAGCTGAGATAAGGGCTAAAATGGTGGATACCCCTGATGGGTAAACGATTAACAAGGTCAGCATTTTATGTTATTAAATGATTACTGTTAAATATATGAAATGGAGATGAGCATGTTATATATGTATTTTATTAAATGATGTTTTATCATATATATGTGCATGAGGGCTTGGGATATGAATATTGGAGGGACGGAGGTGTACATATTTATGTACGTGGTCTAATGTTAGCCTTGTGCTACATTAGCGCTTGATGTTAGCTAGGTGCTACGTCAAGGGAGGTGTTGGCTAGGTGCCCATCTCGGCGGTTGATAGCTGTGTGCATCACCGTGGATTGATTGATGTGTGGGAGTCCTACGGGATCGGTGGCTCAGCCACGGCCTTGAGCAGCAAGTCTGCCAAGGTAGGGTATGTGGATCACGATGTGATCGGTGGTGGATTAGCCACGGCCTTGGGCAGGGAGTCTGCTAAGGTAGGTGTAATGGATGGACTTAGGTTGGGTTGGGCTTCATAATTGCATATTTATGTGTATGGATTGTGTGGATATGGGCTAAGCCCATATGTATGGAGACATGTGAAATGACTATGCACTGAGTCGGTTTGACTCACCCAATATTTTTGTTAAACCTTACAGGTGACGCTTGAAGCTCGGACCGGGTTGGAGTGGATACAAGGTGGCCCATGCAGCAGATATTTTAATTGATTACGTATATATATTTCTTTTCAGAAATTCTAAGTATTTATTTATTGTACTAAGGGCCATTTGAGATATTTATGAATTTTGCTATGTTTTAAATTGGATTGTCGATTAAACTATTATTCGGGAAATGTTTTTAATTTCGGTCACTTATATATTAAAAGTATATAATAAAGTTTTAATTCGGATATTTTGTAACATCAAAGTTTTACATATAATTTTTAAATGGACATGGTTTTCAAAAGACCACAAATTTTAATGTTTTATCTTAAGTCAAAAATATTTTCAAACATTTTCGCAGTGGCATTTCAAATTCGTTCGTAACGAATGGGCCGGGTTTGGGGTGTTACACTTTCTATATCGACACTATCGTTGACAGGCACTACCACTATCTGCCTACTACTCCGCTCAGATGCCGGCCCACAACCTGGTGGCCAATCCTGAACTGCTGACACCGCTCGCTTCTTAAACTTAGGGGCTGGATTTACGGGTCCAACCCCCTCCTTAGAGTCGCTGGCATTCGAGTCCATGGTACAAATCTTGGTTAGAAGACCGAGTTAACACCTAGGGTAAATGTGAATAAATTAACACATTAGCAGGAAAGATCTCCTTACCTAGATCGATAAAAACCGAGGCTTCAGACTTGATCCTCAAGTCACGCGAATCCCGAGAGTCTCCAAAGGAATGCGACACCTCCCTTCCACCTACATTCGGCCAAGCCCCCACACATTAGACCAATTAGCCATTCGGCTTTGGCTCTATAAAAATGGAAAGAGAAGATACAGATCTAGAAGAAATCGTCACTAACCTTAACTTAGGAGATCCAGTTATCAACTAAGAGGATTCGACACTAGCACAGTAGAAAAGAAGATTCGGCAAACAGGGAAGAAGATGAAGGAGGTGAAAGAGAACTACCAAGGGACCTAGGAGTTTTCGGTTTTAGAAGTGATCAAACGAAAGGATTAAGAAGAGAAGATCATGAAGATTCGGTTTGTAGAGAGAAATCAGAGAAGAGAACTTTGGATGAGGATATTCGGCTATTGCACAGAGATTGAAGATGAGAATGGAGTTAGGGGTTTTCGGCTTTGAAATAGAAAAAGGAGAAAAAAGAAGAGATGAACAATAGATGCGATTATGGTACCAAAGGGAAAACGAAGAAAAGGAAAGAAAAGGTTTCGACTTTCAAAGAGAACAAGAAGAAGAAGAAAGAAGAATTAGGGAGGGTGTGAACTAAGAGAATTTCGGCAATAGTGAGAGTTTTGTGTTCCATAGAAAAGAAAATAAAAAGAGAACAAAACTCAAACCAAGAAAAAGGAACCCACATGAACACCTTATGCACTTTCGGCACAAAGTAAAGCAACCCACATTCGGCACCTACCTCTCAAACCCGAAATTTGCACAAAAGAAATGACACTACAAGGTCCTATGACTAATGTAAGTTTCGGCACACTCCAACATAGGCCAAACCGATCTCCCTCCTACACCAAGCATTTGAATTTCGGCTACCACTTACACCCCTTGCTCGATCCCTTGTTTTTCTCCTCAATTTTCTCCTGATCACACATTCAAACCTGTTTGAATGCTTCAAACTCCTTGAATTTCTCTCCTCCACTTATTCAAAGATGTTGACCCCTTCATCACTCATCCACCAGAGTACAAGCTGAATGCAACTCTCCCTTGTCTTGGCGTCAAAAAGAAATACACAAAAGGGAATTCCCCCAGCTCGAACCAAGTCCCTACTAGCTTCCCTGAGGCGTCACTCCCTTGCCTCCTAAGTGGCACCCCCTTGCCACTCTACTAAGGTATTTCTTGTGTCATCCATCACAGACCAAATCCCTTAAGGCCCAATTCAGCTAGCTTCCCTTAAATGTGCTCAAAAAAATAAATTTTCAATAAGGCTCCGGCCTACCCCTAACTCATTCCTGGACCCTAAAGTACCCTAAACTAGCATGACAACAATACTATCTACATGCAATCACATAAAATGCAAAGGCCCCGATTTAGGATGTTACAGTTCTACCCTCTTAAAAATAATTTCGGCCTTGAAATTACCTGGTGAAAAGAGTTGAGGGTATTGCTGCCGCATAACATCCTCTAGCTCCCACGTGGCTTCTTCTGTTCCATGATTCCGCCATAACACCTTCACCAAAGGAACTGATTTTCTATACAATACTTTGACATCCCGATCCAAGATCTGCACTATTTCCTCCTCAAAAGACAAGAGTGAGCTTACCTTAATCTTTTCCACTGGCACAACATGAGACAGATCCACTGGCACAACAAGAGTGAGCTTACCAAAGGAACTGATTTTCTACACAATACGTCATGGATCTGACTTAACTCTGAAGGTAACTCGAGCTGATAAGCTACTGGTCCCACACGCTTCAACACCCGATAAGGCCCGATAAACCTAGGGCCCAACTTGCCCTTCCGACCAAATCTCAGCACTTTCTTCCACTGCTACACCTTCAAGAAAACTTTGTCACCCACTGAAAATTCTATATCTTTCCGCTTAAGATCAGCATAGGACTTCTGTCTATCCAAAGCTTCCTTCAAACGAGCTCGAATCAGCTTAACCTTATCTTCCATTTAGCAACCAACTCTGGACCCAACAATTGCCGTTCACCCAACTCTGTCCAACATGTAGGGGTATAACACTTCCGCCCATATAACGCTTCATACGGTGCCATTCGAATACTCGACTGGTAGCTATTGTTATACGCAAACCCCGCCTACGACAGGAATTCTTCCCAACTACCTCTGAAGTCTAAGACACAACCCCTTAACATATCCTCCAAAATCTGAATTACCCTCTCCGACTGCCCATCGAACTGTGGATGAAACGCCATACTAAAATCCAACTCTGTACCCAATGCTTGATGCAACGCCTTCCAGAATCTTGGCATGAATCTAGGGCCTTTGTCCAAAATAATCGACACTGGCACCCCATGCAACCCCACAATCTCCGCTATATATAATCTAGCCAACTTCTGAAGAGAGTAATCCATACGCACAGGTATGAAATGAGCAGACTTTGTCAGACGGTCAACAATCACCCAAACCGAATCCTTCTTAGTAGACGTGAGGGGTAGCCTAGTGACAAAATCCATCGTGATTCTTTCCTATTTCCACTGCGGAATCTTCACCAGTTGCAACAATCCCGAAGGTAACTGATGTTCTGCCTTTACCTACTGACATGTCAAACTTTACCCACAAATTCAGTTACCTCTCGCTTTAGACCCGACCACCAAAACTGCTCCCGCAAATCCTGGTACATCTTACTACCTCCAGGATGCATAGCGTATGGACTGCTATGTGCTTCCTGGAGAATCTTCTGCCTTAACTCCACATCTTTTGGCATGCAAACTTTCCCCTGGAAACATAACACTCCATCGCTATTCAAGCTATACCCTTCTAATCCACCATTCTGCACTTGCAAACATCGAGCGCTTAAGACTTCATCTACTAGCTGTTTCTCCTTATCCTGGTTTACCCATGTCAGCTTCACTTGCAGTTCCGCTAATAGACTTTCGTCATCGTACAGACTAAGGTGGGCAAACATTGCTCTTAAGTCTGCTACCACTTTGCGACTCAACGCGTCAGCCACTACGTTAGCCTTACTAGGATGGTACTCAATCGAGCAGTCATAATCCTTCAACAAGTTGATCGACCTCCGCTGCCTTAAATTCAACTCTTTCTGAGTGGGAAGGTACTTCAAACTTTTATGATTTGTGTACACGATAGACTTCACCCCATACAAGTAATGTCTCCAAATTTTCAGGGTGAAAACTACTGCAGCCAACTCTAGATCATGCGTCAGATAATTCACTTCGTGAGGTCTTAATTGTCGGGAAGCGTACGTCACTACTTTCCCCTCTTGCATCAGCACGCATCCCAATCCAGTATGCGACGCATCACAGTAAACCGTAAACTTCTTCCCTACTTCAGGCTGAATCAATACCGGAGCTTCTGTCAAAATCCCCTTTAACTTCTCAAAACTTTCTTGTTGTTTGTCTGACCACACAAGCGGAACCCCTTTCCTTAACAACTTGGTTAACGGTGCTGTAATCAAAGAAAACCCTTCCACAAACCTTCTGTAATACCCCGCTAAACCCAGAAAACTCCAAATCTCCGCCACAGACTTAGGTGGTTTCCAGTCCAACATAGCTTTAACCTTCCGAGGGTCCACCCTAATCCCCTCAGCTGACACCACATGACCCAAAAAGGTAACTTCCCTTAGCCAGAACTCGCACTTACTAAACTTTGCAAATAACTGCTTCTCCCTCAAAATTTGCAAAACCACCCGAAGATGTGCATCATGCTCTTCCTCAGATTTCGAGTACACCAAAATATCGTCTATAAACACTACGACGAACCGATCCAAATACGGTTGAAAAACCCGATTCATCATATCCATCAACGCTGTTGGTGCGTTGGTCAACCCAAACGATATCACCAAAAATTTGTAGTGACCATAACGAGTACGAAATGTCGTCTTATGAATATCCACCTCTTTGACCTTAAGTTGGTGATACGTCGACCTCAAATCTATCTTAGAGAAGACTGATGCTCCCTTAAGTTGGTCAAACAGGTCGTCTATTCTCGACAATGGATACTTATTCTTAATCGTTAACTTATTCAGCTGACAATAATCTATACACATTCGCATCGAACCATCCTTCTTCTTAACAAAAAGCACGGGTGCTCCCCAAGGCGATACACTCGGCCGGATAAAACCTCGGTCTAACAACTCCTGAATCTGCGCTTTCAGCTCCACAGCTCCTTTGGCGCCATCCTATATGGAGCAATAGACATTGGCGCTGCTCCGGGTAGAAGGTCAATACCAAACTCAACCTTGCAATGCAAACCCGGCAGCTCTTCTGGGAAAACATCAAAAAACTCATTCACCGTTCGAACATCCCCCACAGTTGATTCCTTGACCTCCAAAGCACAAACATAGGCCACAAACGCGTTACATCCCTTCCTTACCATTTTCTCGGCCTTCAAAGCAGATACCACATCGGATAGGTAGTTCCTTCTCTCACCTACTGCCACCACCTCTTCACCCCTGACAGTTATCAACACCATGCGCTTGGCTGCACAGTCCAAACTCGCCTGATACTTTACTAACCAATCCATTCCTAAGATCAAATCGAACTCCCCGAATGGCAGTTCCATCAGATCAGTCGGAAACACTACCCCTTAAAGTTCTAGGGGTACATCCTTATACAGTTTGTTCACTACCACGGAGTGTCCTAGAGGGCTAATTACAGTCATCTCCATAGAAGAAGTCTCATAGGCTAAGTTCAAAGTTCCCCCTATATTACTAGCAACATAAGAGTACGTCGAACCAATATCAATCAAAGTAGTATAAGGCAACCCATAAATTAAGAACGTACAGGTTATGACGTCCGATACGTCGTCCTCATATCGGCGCCTAGCCGCATAGACCAACCCAGGCTGTCTTGCATCAGTATTCCCAGCACCTCTACCCGGTGCTCCACGACCCCGTCCGTTACTGTTACCACCCCTGGCTGCACCACAACCCCTCTGCGGTTGCTGACCCTCTCTCCTGAATTGTGCACGTCCTTGACCCTCAGACTGTGTCCTAGCTGGCCTCTGCGGACAATCCCTTATCTGGTGATCCATCGAGCCACACTCGAAGCACCCTCTGTTACCTGTCCAACACTCCCCCGAATAAGACTTCCCGCATCGAGCACACCATGGTGGCCACTGAGCAGCAGCAAGCTTCGCTACCTGACTCGGCCCGCCAAATCTAGCATTTTTTTGAAAACCCCCAGCGGACCCTGATGGCCCAAAACTCCTTTTATTCCTATTTCTGTCCTGATTTTATTTCTCGGCCTGCTTCACCTCCTCAGCTATCTTGGCCTTTTCCACGAGGACGGCAAATTCCCTCTCTTGCTATGGAGCAATCAACACTCGCAGCTCATCCCTTAGCCTATCCTCAAACCTAATACAGCACTCATGTTCCGTAGCCACAATTCCTCGAGCGTAGTGGCTTAACTATAAGAATTCCGCCTCATATTCAGATACCGACTTACTCCCCTGAACCAAATTCAAAAACGCCTTACACTGCGCATCCACGTAACTGGACCCAACATACTTCCTCTGATATGCCGCTTTGAAGAAATCCCAGGTGACATCATCAGCCATCGCACCATCCCTGACCGTGAGCCACCATTGATAGGATTCGTCCCGAAGAAGAGACACTACCCTTTCAACTTGTCCTCAGCCGTGAAGTCCAGATTATCCATTATGCGCTCCGTCGCCTCTAACTAGTATTCAGCTGTGCTGGGAGCTACACCAGAAACACCCCTAAATACCTCCGCTCCATTAGCTCGTAGTCGTTCAGACACAGATTTTTGAGCCCTCGTACCCACGCCTGCTTCAGCAACTCTCTCCAGGACCCGTAGCATCGCCTGAGACACTGCGTCATCACCACCCGTTTGATCTTGAAACTCTGCGCCCATAGCCGGCGATGGGGGCACCTCATTCTCTGACCTATGGCCAGACCCTATTGGTTCCGGTACAGTAATCCTACCCCTACCATGACCCCGCACATTACGCCCGTGTCCTCGAGTGCTCATGGCTAACGTTCACAATTTAATCTAATTTTAAGAATTTTATGAGTTAGCTTTCTTCCACTGTTTATTACTACAGAGTCTTATGAGCAATTTATCAGAGTAGTTGTTTTTCGCAAGCGCCTTTGATCCTACTGAGCTTGATCTCTAAGGTAAATTTCCTAATACTAGCATCCATATCACAAATATCTAAATCATATAATCAGTAATTAGCAGATTTACCGTCGCGGATCGGTGCCGGAGACTCAGGTGTCATGCTTCTCAAAACATGTAATTCATAAAAACCATTTTGCAAACCCTTTATTGAAAACTAACTTGGGCCTTATACCCACAGCCGAGCTTTTGAACCATGCTCTGATACCACAATTGTAACACCCCAAACCCGGTCAAAATGCTACGACCGAATCTGGCATGTCACAGGAAAGAAAAATTTTAAAAACCGAGTTATTGACATGAGTTGGGAAAAATCTTTGATTTTATAAACCGAGTTTGTATTCAGTGATCCGTTGAAACCATTTCGAGACTTAGCTTGAAAAGTAGAATTGCCATGTTATTAATACCCGTTTATTAATTACCCGATTGTGAAATCTTGAAAATCTCGAAATTTGGTTAAGGTTTGAAAAGCATCCGTTTTCATAATTTATTAGGCATGCCTTAATGGTCAAAGCAAAATTTAAGGAATTTAACAAAATAAATAAACCCAAGATAAAATTTAGGTGACATAACCCAAAAATAAACCAAACTTAAAGCAAAATAAATCCGGAATAGCTATTTAAAATAAAAACTGTAATATTGTGCATGGCCACCTCGAGTCCACCTCGGCTCCATGTTCGCGATCTAGGAATTATTTGTAAAAATTAACGGAAGAGGTGAGTCACCGAGACTTAGTGTGTAAATCCCATCCAATAGATTTTAAGCTCTTACACAGATTCATATGCAAGTATGCATGCCATGCAACCCATCCAACCTAGATATCCATCTGCGTCTCTTGAGTCTACCCAAATCTTGTGGCACCTAGCCACTGGTGGTTCCAAACCACTAGTGACAAAAGTCACAATTAATCATATGTGGGGCCAACCTACTTGTGGTACCTAACCACTGGTGACAATCCCTTATGTCAATATGTGGGGCCAACCCACTGTGGTACCAAACCACTGAGACGAGTCACAGAAATAAGCATATGTGGTACCTAACCACTAGTGGTTCCAAACCACTGAGACTTAGTCACAGAATAATAATATGTGGGGCCAACCCACTTGTGGTACCTAACCACTGGTGACAGTCTGAAAAATCATACCTTCCTCCTCTCATCATACCCATTTTTATGTACATGCTTTGCAATATAGTATAATCATGCTTAACGTTTAAAATAACATGACACATGCAGATTCCAATATATGCAATTAACGTTAGCAACCAAGATAGACTTACCCGGAGTCCTCGCTTTTACCCACAAGGGTAACTTAGTGATCCCTACCATCACTTCGTCTTTTGGCAACACACAAATAAAAACATACTCAACATATGAAGTGTGTAAAATTTACACACCTGATTACGCGTAACACGATACTTTCTACGTCGACACTATCGTTGATAGGCACTACCGCTATCTGCCTACTACTCCGCTCAGATGCCGGCCCACAACCTGGTGGCCAATCCCGAACCACTGACACCGCTCGCTTCTTACACTTAGGGGCTGGGTTTACGGGTCCAACCCCCTCCTTAGAATCGCTGGCATTCGAGTCCATGGTACAAATCTTGGTCAGAAGACCGAGTTAACACCTAGGGTAAATGTGAATAAATTAACACGTTAGCAAGAAAGATCTCATTACCTAGATCGACAAAAACCAAGGCTTCAGACTTGATCCTCAAGTCACACGAATCCCGAGAGTCTCCAAAGGAATGCAACACCTCCCTTCCACCTACATTCAGCCAAGCCCCCACACATTAGACCAATTAGCCATTAGGCTTTGGCTCCCCAAAAACTGAAAGAGAAGATACAGATCTAGAAGAAATCGTCACTAACCTTAACTCAGGAGATCCAGTTATCAACTAAGAGGATTCAGCACTAGCACAATAAGAAAGAAGATTAGGTAAATAGGGAAGAAGATGAAGGAGCTGAAAGAGAACTACCAAGGGACCTAGGAGTTTTCAGTTTTAGAAGTGATCAAACGAAAAGATTAAGAAGAGAAGATCATGAAGATTCGGTTTGTAGTTAGAAATCAGAGAAGAGAACTTTGGATGAGGATATTCGACTATTGTACAGAGATTGAAGATGAGAATGGAGTTAGAGGTTTTCGGCTTTGAAATAGAAAATGGAGAAAAAAAAGAATAGATGTCCAATAGATGTGGTTATGGTACTCAAGGGAAAACGAAGAAAAGGAAAGAAAAGGTTTCGGCTTTCAGAGAGAACAAGAAGAAGAAGAAAGAAGAATTAGGGAGGGTGTGAACCAAGAGAATTTCAGCAATAGTGAGAGTTTTGTGTTCCAGAGAAAAGAAAATAAAAGGAGCACTAAACTCAAACCAATAAAAAGGAACCCACATGAACACCTTATGCACTTTCGGCACAACGCAAAACAACCCACATTCGGCACCTACCTCTCAAACCCGAAATTTGCGCAAAAAAAATGACACTACAAGGTCCTATGACCAATGTAAGTTTCAACACACTCCAACATAGGCCAAACCGATCTCCCTCCTACACCAAGCATTTGAATTTCGGCCACCACTTACACCCCTTGCTCGATCCCTTGTTTTTCTCCTCAATTTTCTCTTGATCATACATTCAAACCTGTTTGAATGCTTCAAACTCCTTGAATTGCTCTCCTCCACTTATTCAAAGATGTTGACCCCTTCAACACTCATCCACCAGAGTTCAAGCTGAGTGCAACTCTCCCTTGTCTTGGCGTCAAAAAGAAATACACAAAAGGGAATTCCCCCAGCTCGAACCAAGTCCCTACTAGCTTCCCTGAGGCGTCACTCCCTTGCCTCCTAAGTGGTGCCTTCTTGCCACTCTACTAAGGTATTTCTTGTGTCATCCCTCACAGACCAAATCCCTTAAGGCCCAATTCAGCTAGCTTCCCTTAAAAGTGCTCAAAAAAACAAATTTTCAATAAGGCTTCGGCCTACCCTTAACTCATTCCTAGACCCTAAAGTACCCTAAACTAGCATGACAAACATACTATCTACATGCAATCACATAAAACGCAAAGGCCCCGATTTAGGATGTTACAGTGTACAAATGACATTTGCATGAATGTAGAATGTCATTTTTCGAGAATTATCCCTTTTTAATACTTAGGCTGTCATTGCTCATCATTCATCAAGGTTCTATCATTGATATGCTCATGTGCCTTCTTGTTTAGCCGGTATCATTGATAAAAGATCTGAATAAATAGTCATAGTTTGGACTATTCTTTCTCAAATGTTTTTAACTCATGAATTTGCACAGTTCTGACTAACTGTCCTATTTTAAGTCCACGTACTATTTAGAAGTTTCCAGGGTAATATGCAAAACTCCTTTTTCTTGAGTATTATTGGTCTAATAATCATTATTTCAATGAAAAATGCTTGAAAAAGATTATCACAATAGACAAGATGAAATTTTTTTGAATGAAAAACTCGAAAACGATAGCAAATTTTACTAAGATTCAAAATGAATAAGGTGAAAATAGGTGCCCCAGATATCTCAACATGAGCTTCTCTGCACAAAAATTCATAAGGATCCTTTGAACTTGATATATGTTTAGAAGAACTGAAGTACTTTGTTGATGCCCCAAGATGTAGTATCCTTCCTCTTCTTTAATTTGTAGAAGACAATACTACCGCATGCCACACCTTCGATCAAAATTTGAATTGCCCTTTCCTGCGTTTTCAATACAAAACCCCCTTTGGTTTCAAGGTGCCCTTTGTGGGTTTTCGCCCTAGCCACACCTTTTTCATTTTCTTTTGTTTTTCTTCTTTTTTTTATTTTTCCTTTTTATTTTCTTTTTTTAGAGTAGTAGTTCTTGATTGGATCAGAACCACTGGATCGGGCAGATTCTTGCCATCCATGTCAGTTGATATCAATGCTCCTCCAAAGAAGGCCTCTTTACCACATAAGGTCCTTCCCAATTTGGTATTCATTTTCTTCTGAAATCCTTTTGTATGGGAAGGATCCTTTTCAAAACTAGGTCTCTCTCGTGGAATTTTTTAGGACGAACCTTTCCGTCATAATCTCGGATAGCTTTCAACCTCTTTTCTTCAATTATGTTTACTTGATCATATTGAAATTAGATCTATTATGTTTTATCCAACTACAACTCTGGCAAAACTTAGAGAGAATAAATCTCGACTTCAATAGGCAAAGCCGCCTCCATTCTATAAATCAATGAGAAAAGCGTTGCCCCGATGGGGGTCCTAATAGACGTTCGACAAGCATAGATGCCAATCTTCATGAGTCTCAATCATTTTCCGCACGATCCTTTTTTTTTCTTTTTTTCACCGTTCATTTTGGGGCAATATGATGTTTAATCTTGAACAGACTGCAAACTTTTGATATCGTGTTGTTGTTTAATGCATCGTCAGATATAATCATTTTTTGTATTCCATACCGACATAGAATTTGCTGACTGTCAACTTTTTGATATCAGTATATGAAGTAGCTTCCACACACTTGGTGAAGTAATCGACGACGACAAAGATGAATCGATACTCGTTAGAAGCTTTTAGCATGATCGACCCATTGACATCCATGCCTCACATATAGAATGGCCATAGATTCTATTGATTCTTCGTAAGGTGGGATCTGTTTCTCATCTTATTCTACCATCCTTAACAAATCAGGAAATGAGCTACAGTCTTGGTCATCTTCAAAGTCTTGAGGTTCTTCTGGACATATATCTTGCTCAAAAGGAGGTTCTGAGTCAATAACAATGTCGATCATATTATTTATATCAGGGGACCTGTTATAGGGATAAAGAAAGATTCGAAGAACAAAAGAATCTAAGAATATTTACTTATGTGGTATGATTATGAATGAAATGGAAACAATAAAAGAATATTTGCTTGAAGTGAAACAAAGATGCATTTTATTAAAATAAAGATACTTGACAAAAGCCTATTTCATAAAATGATTCTTATTGCTCCTAGGCTTAAAGCAATAAACATGTTTTGGACATTACTCTGAATTGGATTTAAAAAAATACAGGGATCTCTTCCGCAGTCCCATCACTCAAAACATTCCCAGATACGCAAGGGCAAATGACTGATGAATTCTCTTCTCTAGCTCCCTCTTTGGATACGGTGTTAATATTCAGATTTCCCAACATTCCTTCCGGCCTTTGACTTCTTCAAGGAATTCCAACTCTTTATTATCCATTAGGCTCTGCACCACAGCTTTGAATTTAGCACACTCTTGGATTTCATGACTTTCTTCAGTGTGGAATTCACAGTAGCTCCTCATCCCTTTAGGTGTCTTCTCCGAATTCTGAATGACTAATCCCATGTCTATCATTTGTTTCAAAACCCATTTCAATACCCACATTCTCTTCCCCACATTCTCGATTATCGCGTTTACCCCTTATCAGCATGGTTGGTCTACACCAGACGGATTGTCAAATTTCACAATACCCATTCGGATGAGCCTTTCAATAAATTTTTTGAAAGTGGTGCAATTTTCTATCGAGTGTCCTTGATTCCTGTGTGATACTCGCATTGGGCGTTCACATCGTACCATTTGGGGAACAAAGGCTGTATAGGTTCTGAGTAGAACAGAGATACCACATGGGCATCAAACAGATTTTGGTACAACTTCCTATACGTCATGGGGATAGGAGTGAACTGGAGTTTTTTTGAGTTCGGCCTCGAGTTGGATTCTTGCCTTGAAGGGATTTGATGGCTAGTGGTTACGGTCCTCGGTTGGCCCATAGTGATTGGTTTGGGATACCCTTTACTAAACACACTCACGTTATTCACTTCATTTTCATTTTTCTTCCAGGTTGACCTCTTGGTACTTTCCCTTGCGTCTATCTTCCCACTCTTTACAGTGTTTTCAATTATCTCATCGGACATTACTATATCTGAGAAGCTCATGGTAGCGCTTCCCAACATATGGTTAATGAACGGGGCTTTCAAAGTATTGATGAAAAGCATTGTCATTTCTTTTTCTAGAAAAGGTGGCTGGACTTGCGTTGCCACCTCTCTCTATCTTTGGGCATATTGCTTGAAGCTTTCATTCTGCTTCTTCTCCATATTTTGTAGTGTGATTCTATCGGGTGTCATGTCTGTCACATAACTATATTGCTTCATAAAAGCTTGTGCTAAGTCTTTCCATGAATCAATTTTGGCACAACTCAGTTGGTTGTACCATTTAGCTGCAGACCCGATCAGATTATCTTGGAAGCAATGGATCAATAGTTGATCATTATTAACATATCTTGTCATCTTTCGACAGAACATGGTGATGTGAGCTTCATGACAACTAGTTTTGTTGTACTTTTCAGACTCTGGAGTTTTGAACTTGGGAGGGAGTACTAGATCTGGGACCAAACTCAGATCTTTTGCGTCAACCCCGCAATGGTAATCAACATTCTCTATTACTTTAAGTTTTTCCTCTGACCACCTGTACCGATCTTCGAGTTGTTTTGGTAGTTCCACCCTTGCTTTTTCTATTTTTTCCATTTTGTCTAGTTCAGGAACTACAGGATTGGTTGGATTGTCCCCTGGATTGGAATCTGAGCCTGTCGGGTAGTTCATTGGTGCCGAGGTACTGGTCTGATATTGTTGGGGTCTAATAGTGACGGGTACACCTTGCGGATACGCGTCTGGTTGGGTCTGAACGCTTATTGGGGTAAAACCTGGGGGATAGATGAGGTCTTCATCCCCACTATTGACCACTGGTCCTTTCCCTTTTTCAAGCTCCCTGGCTAGTAGTTGCATTAATTGGCTCATCATACTTCTTTGGGATTCTAGCATCTGATCTCTCATGTCTTGTTGAATTTTGGCCAATTGTTCTTGCATCTGCGTCTGCAGCTGGTCTTGCATATCTTTTTGCATTTGTTCCAACCTTTCTAACCTTTGGTTCATGGCTTTAGTCTTTCTTCGTGTACCGTAATGATATTCTAAGGTAACTGCCACGATTTTAGGGTCTTTTGTGAGTTTTATTGCACATGATGCGATGCAATGCAATGCTAATACATGAAGTGAATGCAAAAAGAGGCATTGATTTTGATTCAATTCTATTAGAACAACTTTTCTAGAAAATAAATTTCTTTACATAAAATAGATACATATACGGTCTTGCCCTCATACTCCAGGCGAAGACATCGATCCTTTTTTTCATATCAGAATGTTAAGATCAAATCCTGTGAATTTTCCAAGAGATGTCTCTATTATCTCCTTTTTGCTTGATCCGGGCTACGACCCACTGCTCACTCATCCTCGTGATGTTCATTAGCTTCTTTAAGTAAATCGAGACGTTAACAGCTCTCGAATAATCTTTTTCGGCTTGAATCCTCGGGTAACGAAGCAAAGTCGTATACTCCTCCATCAGACTATTGCTCTTCTCTTGTTATGTTTACTCGGACCATATTCAGACGGCCGCATTATCCTCCACTTTATCAAGAAATTCATTTTCCATGACAAGCTCTCTATTTAGCAATTGAACGTGAATCAACACCTTTTTTCTATGATGAAAATGCAATGTAATCGTAACCAGAACAAAACAGGTTAGTACAAAGCAAAATCAAGCAAGAAAGAAATAAATGGAGCACCTATTCGGGTAACCACTAGGGTTTGGTATGGTTCTTCCTAGGGTAGACTATTAGGGCTCATTATATGCGGTTCGATTCTAAAGCAAGGGTACCTGAACTGACAGATTCCTCACCCATTATAGGGTTATATAGACCGAGTTCAGTTTAGGGGAATACATTTCCCTATGGCTACATGGAGATAAAAATCTCACGAAGACATATGTTCAAATGTATCCCGAAAGCAGTCCACTATCCTATGCAGAGGTGAAAACCTCACGAAGGAATAGTTTCTCACTCTCACTTAAAAGGGTATAATTGAGCAGCCATGTAATGCAAATATGCAGAAATATATCAAGAACCCAAACCAGAGAAACAAACCAAAATGATGAAGATCGTAATAAAAACGGATGAAACGTAACAAAAGGATCGTACATTTAAACCAATTTTTCAATTTTCGACAAAAGACAAAAAGTAATCAACTCGTGGCTTGACTCTCTTATTTGGGTCCCCAGTGGAGTCGCCAAGCTGTCGAAACCATTTTTTTTAAAAAACGGGGCGACTTTTGTTTTTGAAAATGAAAAACATGAGTCGCCACCAATCCTTTCTGATGAGGTGTGATCGGGTCACCTCGTAATTCAATCATTTTAATAAAAAATTAAATTTACTAAAATGAAGATTTTTGGTCAACGAAATCCAAAAAACGGGTTCGGGAGTCAGTTATGCACGAGGAAGGATTAGCACCCTCGATACGCCCAAAATTGGAACCTAGTTGATTAATTGATGTCTTTAATGTCGAAAATTAAAAATTTGAAGAAATTTTAAAATACGATCCTTTATTATAAAATTAAAAATTTCGAGAATAAGGCATATTTCACGTTAATCGAGAAAAAGAAATTACGTTCCGTAAGCTAGGACACAATGTCTTAAATTCCCGATACAAGATTAAATGCCGAAAAATTTATTTTAGGAGATGTTTGATTATCTCGGTTTTAGAAAGAAACCATATTCGTAAGTTAGAACACGATCTTTTTGTAATTCCCGAGATTATTTTAAAATTTTTAAAACATTCGTTTGTTTGGATTTATCGAGAAAGTCGAAACCCCGTAGGTTAGGGAACTACTTTTCAAAATTCAAAATATGATATATTGCTCGTTTTTAACAAAAACAATTATGTATCAGATAAAGATTAAAGTAACGTAAATTGGTAGTAAAATGAAAAAATAATGGTACAAATATGCATGATGAAAGAATAATAAATGTATTAATGTGAATAACAATAATAAGGACGAAAATAAAATAAAATAAACAAATCAAAAACAAAAACAAAAAAAGAATAATAATAATAATAATAAGTAATGAATATAAAGAGAAAATATAATTATAATAGTAATAATAATAAAAATAATAGCAGTAATAATAGTAAAGAAAATAGTAATAATAATAATAGTAACAAAAATAATAATAGTAATGATAAAGATGATGATGATGATGATGATAATAATAATAATAATAATAATAATAATAATAATAATAATTAACAAATAATAATAGTAAAAAAAAATAAGTATGAATACAAAGAGAAAATATAATTATAATGGTAATAATAATAAAAATAATAGCAATAATAATAGTAACAAAAATAATAATAGTAATGATAATAAATAGTAATAATAATAGTAAAATAAAAAAAATAAAAAATAATAGTAATAATAATATTAAAATTAATAATAATAATATTGCAAAAATAACCAAAGAAGGGCTAAATTGAACTTAAAATAGAATTTTGGGGCAAATCTAAAAATAAATAAAAAAGAAAAGGACCATAACTAAAAGGCGCAAAAGGCCGGAGGACCAATTAGGCAATAAATCCATTCCCTGGACACGCGTCCCTTCCTTAGAGGATCGGTGAACCAAGGACTAAATTGAAAAGTCGAGCAAATTCTATAATCAAAAACGCGCGGATCCCCCCTGGAGTGGGTCTGGTCGCGCGCGGGTGGCCCTATACGGCGCCGTTTTGAGGCCACTGAAACATGCCCTAAAAGGCGCCGTTTCACATCTTTATAAAAGGCAATTTTTTTCTTTTTTTTCTCATTTTTGCTATTGTTCTTAAAAAAAACAAAGGGACCTTCCCATTTATCTCTGCTAGGGTTTAAGACCCATCATTGGCGCCGTTGTGGGTCCGCTGCTCCACCGCCGTGGCCTGCCGCCGTCGACCACCGTGCACTGCGGCTGAAACTCCAAGAGGTAAGTTTTTTTTTTAGTTTTTTTCAAGACTATATATCACTACATGTATATAGTTAAAAAAAATTAAAATCCTTATATACATATACAAACAGTTTTGAGAAGAATGAAAAAGAGAAAAAAAAAGAGAGAACCTTTGCTTTTGCTTTTTTGAACTGCTTTGTGATTGATTTTTTTATTTTTTTTGCTTTTGTATTGATTGTCTCTGTAAAAAATACAACTTGTGTGCGTTGGCTTTTTATAGCCGAAAAAGAAAAGAAAAAAAATACATTTCGTTCCCAATTTTTTTTGTTTTTGCTACGATTTCCTTTTTTTTTGCCTCTGTGTCTGTTGTGCTTGTTTGTCTTCTCTGCAAGTACGAGGTGAGGACGTGGAGGCACGAGGGGTAGTGTAAGGAGGAGTGGGTGGCTGAAGAGGAAACCCTAGGGTTTCTTTTTCTGTTTTTGGTGTTTAAGCTATTGGGCTTAGTTGGGCTGTAATTTGGGTTGGTTTGGGTTGGGTTAGATGTAATTTTGGGTTGTTTTTTATTGGGTTTGTAATAAAAAAACTGGACTCTCTTTTTTTTTAAAAAAAAAGATTGGACTTTATATTTTATTTTGGTTTTGTATTTTTGGGTAATTTTGGATTAATTGGGTTAATTGGGCCCGGGCAAAATTTGGGCCTTACAATAAGTTCTCAACTTTATCTATCTTGATACTTGAATAATTTTCCGTACATACCTGTATTGATACATATCTATTTCTCATTAATACTCTTACCAAACCGCTCCGTTTTATAGATGCTTTCGATACAAATTCGTTGATTTTTTCGATGCCATAGTCCAACTATAGTTTTTCACATACATTGCCAAGGCTCTGCCGTGGTCTTTCATTCCAATTCCATAATCCGGTTATGGTCTTATTATTCGATTGTCATAGCCTAGCTATGGTCTTATTCAGTAACTTGCCTTATTCAATTCGTACATTTCATTTAATACCACAACATTTATTCAATAGAATAATTACTATCTCAATTTCATCCATCAAATAGATAAGTACACATTTAAGTTCAATTTTATAGTGGTGGAGATTTGATTTTCATCCAAGCTTATGGGATTAACTTTTCATGTTTGACTTTTTGAGTGCTTAATTTGAACCTTAAACACCTTGAGTGATTTGAGTGAATCTTTAGTGATAATGTCAATTCTTGTCAGTTTTGAATCAGAGGTAATTATTTAGGTAAGGGGAAACACCTATGTTTTCATGCTATAAAAATTTATGACTTAGATTGTTTGAATCTTTAGGACTCTTTTAGTTAAATTATCAATGTATGAATTATCTGTGAATTATGATGAAACATTACTGATAAGAATTATGAATTGAGGGAGTTAATTTTAAATTGTGAGTTGAGGATTTTGCTTGAGGACAAGCAAAGGTTTAAGTGTGTGGATATTTGATAAACCATAATTTACACATATTTTTACCCCATGCTTGGCTTAATTTTGGATGATTTTCCATTAAATTTGATGAATTTGATACTCCTAATCTCTTAATTTCATGTTTTATACTCAGGAGAGCTTAGGAGGTCGAAAAGGACTAGAAACGGGCCAAAAAGGGGCAAAATGGGCCTACCTAGGAAATCAACACGGTCGTGTGTTACGAGAAGGGTCAACCACGGCCTGGACTATAGACCACGGGTAGATCACACGGTCGTGTGTGGCGAGCAGAATCGACCACGACCGAAGGATTCCACCACAGGCGTGTCACACGGGCGTGTCCCTACCGAAACCAGGATGAATTCTATTTAGAATAGGATACTTGTGGGCCAAGTAAGGCATCTCAAAGCTATATAAACACCCTAGGGGACAACTTAAAAGGAAAGGTCGATAGGACGTTGAACAGACGCCGAGTAGAAGGTAGAAAATACTCCAAGACAACCGTCGGGAACAGCTTAGGAGAAGGATCTCCACCAAGACTGAAGATCTCCCATCAAGTTCTTTAGAAGTTTTTGGGTTTTCTTATGTTTTGTTATTTTCCCTATTCTAATATGTTTCCCTTTATCAGTATGAACTAAATCCTTTAAATACCTAAGGGGATGAAACCTAAGACGAATCTTATTATTATTTGATTTATAAGATAAATACTTGTTCTTATTCTTAATTGTGAGTTCTTATCTTTGTTTTGATAATTCAAGTTATTGATTCAAAATCGAATGTGCTTATTCAGTAGAGTCCCTGTTTAAGAGTAGATCAACACAATTAAGCAGAGTTAATTGCAACCCTAGAAATAGGGCAATGAAAATCTGTCGGATTAGAGTCAAATCTAATAAGGGAATCCATAGATCGAGTTAATGCGACAATAGGGGTTTTAATTAGAAAGAGATTTCAATTAATCAACCTAGAGTCAGTTGTTTTTAGTCTTAAAAGAGATATTAACATAAATCAGGGATTTCTACGGATTAAGAAAAGTGAATAAATCATATGAATCAAAAGTAATAAGTGAAGTCTAGGTGGATTCTTCCTTAGGTATTGCCTATCTCATATAAGTTGTCCAAAAGTATTTTCCAAATTCACTCTCTGTCACGTTCATAGTCATTAGTTAAATTAGTTAGTTAATTTTAGATTAAAAGAAAATCTCCTTAATTATTAGGCTAGATAATAAAAATATAGTTATTACTAGTAATTTTAGTCCTTGAGGATACGATATTCCGGACTCACCATAACTATACTACTATTCGATAGGTACGCTTGCCTTTGTCAAAATAATAGTTAGTTTCGAGCCCATCAGTTTGATATCTCCCGACTTTGATGAAATTGTTTTGTTAAGGTAGAGATGTTTTCCAACTAAGCTAGTTTCAAAAATACTAAAAGTGATACTAAGGTATTTGAAAATGTGTTTGTGATGGTGTACAAAATGAAATGACCATAAGTTGAGAAATATGGGCAAAATGTCATTATTCCTGTTGAACATTGTATTTCGATGGATTATGGAGATTTTATGAAACGGATAAAATGTTTTAAATGTTGCAAAAAGGATTTAGCCCGGAACGACAATCCCGAATTAAGCCCTCTCGAGAAAACTACGAGAAAACTACTCGATGAGATAGAGAAAACTACGAGAATGTTACCCTAATCTCTTTTCTGGTAGGATTTTCGCGAACGAAAATCCCTAAAGGGGAAGAGTTCTAACAGCCCGATTTAGGGTCAAGTTAGATTAGTGATTTCGAGACCACAAATCTGAAGTAGAAATATTTGTTTTATGATTGTTTTAAGGTTCATGATATGATTTCTTGATTGTGTGAAAGTTTCATTAAGAAATTTTGTTGGTAAAGTGTCAAATTTGACTTTTAGGACTAAATTGCAAAAGTTGCAAAATGTGTGTTCTAGAAGATTTAAGTATGAAATAGTTATGGATTCTTAATTAGAGGTCTTTAAATAGAAATTTGACCAATTTCTATTTTATGGACAAAAATGGACATGTTTGGGAAAATTTTCAAAGAAAGGCTTTAGGGGCATTTTGGTCATTTGGTTAATAAAAGAATAAAAATGGAAAATAATGCCAAAATTGACTCATCTTTCTTCTACCTTGGCTGAATTTCATAAGGGCTCCATAGCTAGGGTTTTTCCACTTTTCAAGCTTGATGGTAAGTGCATCCTAGCCCCATTTTTAATGCTCTTTACATTTTTGAAGTCCTCGTAACCTGGTTTACCTATTTCTACCATTATTTTGAAGTAGGTTTCATGTTTAGAAATTTACCCAAGTGTGACATTCATGTATTTTGATGTTTGATGGAAGATATTGATTGTTTAAGGTGTGATAAACAACTTTTACTAAGTGATTTTTAGTGAAAATGCCTAAAAGGACTTGTTTGTAAAAGTTGTAAAATATGTAATAAAAGTGTGTTTTAATGGAAATTGTGGGTTGATATAGTTGTGAAAATGGTTCGGCTAGGCCTGTTTATTAAAGAAAGTGAATAGATTTCATTTTATGAGCCTAGGGGCAAAAATATAAATATGTCAAATTTTAGGGGTAAAAATATAATTTTACCATATTATGATTTTTGGACTGAATTGAATAATTTGAATAATAAATGGGTTAAATGTGATATTATAGATCAAGAAAAATGAGGTTCGGACATAGAACGGAGGAAAAACGAGTAATTGACGATTAAGTCCTTTTGGCCATTTTGGTGCCGAGGTAAGTTCGTATGTAAGTAATGTATTGTTATCTATGCTTTAAATTGATTTATTATTATGAATTGTGATTTACTCTTGAATAAAATCAACAAAGTTTGACAAAAGAGAAATCCCGGAGATAATAAGCTTACTAAGTTTTAAAGCTTACTCCCCTTTTCTTTCCCATGTCTTATAGGGATAATAAGCTAGCTCGAGTTGGAGATCACCAGAGATTCTATCATGCTATCAAGCTACCATTTTGGGTATTTATGTAATTCAAGTATTTTGAGTTATGGCATGTATAGGGGCTAAGTCAATTGGTTGTATGTGTCTTTATGATTGTAGCCAATATGATGGCTTGTATTCGTCAAAGGTTTGTTTGCTATTTGGCTATGGAAGTTGGCTTATGTTGGCAACATTGCAACACCCCAAACCCGGCTTAAACGTTACGACTGGATCTAGCATGTCACATAAAAGGGTTGTTTAAAATTGCGCGTTTGTTAAAAATTTCGAGTTTAATTATTTATTCACTGGTAATCCTTTATTTAACATTTTGGAAAACGATTATTAAGGGTTTAGGAAATTCCCGTATTGAACATTTAATAATAATAAGCAGTAATCAAATTAAAAGCTAAACCAAATAAAATACCAAATTTAAAGTAATAGTGGCCTTATTACAAAATAAAATCCCGAATTAAAATAAGTTCAAATTAAAACGGAGTTTCTGAAAAGAAGTAATCGTAACGCATGGCCACCTCGAGTCCGCCCCGGCTCCAAAACCCGCGATCTATGAATTACCTGCAAAAATTTTAGCAGAAGGGGTGAGTCAAGAAGACTCACTGTGCAATCACTCCACACCAACCATAGTTGGGCCCGAGCACATTCAAATACCAACTGGGCCTTAGCCCTACAGTACATAATAACAGATAGCATATGCAAGATTATGCAAAACCCATCCCAACCTAGATTTCCATCCGCTACACACCTCCCGTACCAGCCAATCACCATTGGGGATTTCTACAATCAACCCTCACTGTTACACACCATTGATGGCAGGCATCTTTGCTCATCGTCGTCGAATCGTGTGAGTCACAGAAGCGGATCGTGGCAGAGCCACTACAACAGATTGTGGTAGAGCCACTACAACAAATCATTGCAGAGCCACTACAACAGATCGTGGCAAAGCCACTACAACACTTCCCCTTTCATCATATCCCAAGCCCATGCAACATGTCGTGACATAATAATTTGTGTATGCAGTATGACATGTATGCAAATCATATATCAAATATAACATAGGAAACAGATTACCATCATAATTAGAATATCAAATACAACATAATCAAGCTAATCAACCTCTAAGGGTATAACAGTAATTTACCTTCCAGGGGTATTTCCGTAATTTACCTATCAAAGGTATTTTAGTAATTTCACGCCTACAGTGGTCTTTTCGAAGGCCTAATGTCGCCTCGAGCGACTCAACTACCATTCCCGGTCATTACCAGACTATTGGGCCTAAAACCTGATTTCGGCCCATTCGAGCCCACACACTCGTGTGGCCCACATAACACAAATCTAGCCACGTATATAAGATTCACCTAGTCTAGTTCACTATATACTACACCATCATACAATTTTAATTAATTGGGCCCACGGACCATTGGGCCCACTTCGGCCCATCGTGGCCCAAGCAGCCTCAACCCACAAGAATACTACTGATGGCCTCAACCATCGCGTCGAAGCCCCACACGTGCGCTCGCACGCTCGTGTGGCTACTATTGCAGTGACCGGCACTTCGGCATTTGCCGCTCTACAACTAGAGTAGAGAGAGTTACACACACACCTGATAGGAATCTGGTGCTAATCCGCACTCCGACCACTCTTGTGCCCAAACGCCCTCCAAGGTGCATTCATCCTCCTTCTAGAATGCTATATATATAGCTAGCTTCTCACCTTCCTTCTTTGTATCTTTTCGATGTGGGATCCTTCCGTCAGCAGAGTTTAAATCCAACTCAAACTCTTCCCGTCCAATTCGCAAAATAAATACTCCTTTGCTTGTCATGAGATTCGAACCCAGGCTCCCTTGCAACATAATCCACGCCGCTAACCACTTAGACACAAGCTCCTCTTGTGTCTAAAACCATGCGCAACTAAATATAAATCTAATGCCAAATTCTAAAGTCCATTTAAAAAGAAAACCAAAATGCAAGAGCCAAGACTTGAACCTTGGACCTCCTTCCTTCCTTGTGGCGTCACCCCCTTGCCTCTTATGTGGCGTCACTTTGCCACTACACCACACACTCCACTTGTGTCATTTTTCTCCATATTTTATTCTTAAAGCCTACCTACCAACTCCCAGGGATTTTTCCACCTAAAACCAAATTTTCCCTAATTCCAAAGTTTGATCCCGGGACTTCATAGAAGCCCTCTAACCTTCCAAAATCACTCACCTAATAGGTCCAACTTGCACTAAAGCCAATCTCTTGTTCTCCAAAAATTTTAAACGCTACTACGCTCAAGGCCCATTGGGCCCAATTCTACTAGGCCCAATTTTGGGATGTTACAAATCTACCCCCTTAAAGAAATATCGTCCTCGAAATTTCCAACTATAGGTACAGTCACACACCCTAACCTACCACACTATGCTCACGCTGTGCACTCTAATCTAATAACACTAATACCCTTTCTAACTTAATCTTGGTACCCCTTCACACAACCAACTATCTAACACCGAAGCAAACAGATATTTTTCACACATACATACAATTTCTATATTCAAGCATCACCTCCACACATCGCAGAATAAATACAATCATTCAGCATATAATAGAATATAGTAAAAAGGGAATTTACGGATTTGATGCCGGAGACTCGGGTGCCATACTTCCAAAAAAAAAAACAGATGTATATTTTTCTAAACCATTTTCCAAACCATCCTTTGAAAACATTTTTGAACCCAAACCCACAGTCGAGTTTTTGAACCAAAACTCTGATACCATAATTGTAATGCCCCAAACTCGGCCTAAATGTTACGATCGGATCTGGCATGTCACATAAAAGGGTTGTTTAAAACTGCGCCTTTGTTAAAAATTTCGAGTTTAATTATTTATTCACTGGTAATCCTTTATTTAACATTTTGGGAAACGGTTATTAAGGGTTTAGGAAATTCCCGTATTGAACATTTAATAATAATAAGCAGTAATCATATTAAAAGCTAAACCAAATAAAATACCAAATTTAAAGTAATAGTGGCCTTATTACAAAATAAAATCCCAAATTAAAATAACTTCAAATTAAAATGGAGTTTACGAAAGAAGTAATCATAACGCATGGCCACCTCGAGTCTGCTCCGACTCCAAAACCCGTGATCTATGAATTACCTGGAAAAATTTAAGCAGAAGGGGTGAGTCAAAAAGACTCAATGTGCAATCACTCCACAACAACCATAGCTAGGCCCGAGCCCATTCAAATACCAACTGGGCCTTAGCCCTACAGTACAGAATAACAGATAGCATATGCAAGATGATGCAAAACCTATCCCAACCTAGATTTCCATCCACTACACACCTCCCATACCAGCCAATCACCATTGGGGATTTCTACAATCAACCCTCTCCGCTACACACCATTGATGGCAGTCATGCTGCTCATCATCAGAATCGTGACAGAGTCACCAGAACAGATCGTGGCAGAGCCACTACAACGGATCGTGGCAGAGCCACTACAACAGATCATGGCAGAGCCACTACAACAGATCATGGCAGAGCCATTACAACAGATCGTGGCAGAGCCAGTACAACAGATCGTGGCAGAGCCACTACAACACTCCCCTTTCATCATATCCCAAGCCCATACAACATGTCGTGATATAATAATTCGTGTATACAGTATGACATGTATGCAAATCATATATCAAATATAACATATGAAACGGATTATCATCATAATTAGAATAACAAATACAACATAATCAAGCTAATCAACCTCTAAGGGTATAACAGTAATTTACCTTCCAGGGGTATTTTCGTAATTTACCTATCGAGGGTATTTCAGTAATTTCGCGCCTACAGTGGCCTTTTCGAAGGCCTAATGTCACCTCGAGTGACTCAACTACCATTCCTGGTCATTACCAGACTATTGGGCCTAAAACTCGATTTCAGCCCATTCGAGCCCACATGCTCGCGTGGCCCACCTAACACAAATCTAGCCACGTATATAAGATTCCCCTAGTCTAGTTCACTATATACTACACAATCATACAATTTTAATCAATTGGGCCCACGGCCCATTGGGCCCACTTCGGCCCATCGTGGCCCAAGCAGCCTCAACCCACAAGAATACTACTAATGGCCTCAACCATCGCGTCGAAGCCCCACGTGCGCTTGCACGCTCGTGTGGCTACTATTATGGTGACCGGCACTTCGGCATTTGCCGCTCTACAACTAGAGTAGAGAGAGTTACACACCTGATAGGAATCTGGTGCTAATCCGCGCTCCGACCACTCCTGTGCCCAAACGCCCTCCAAGGTGCATTCATCTTCCTCCTAGAATGCTATATATATAGCTAGCTTCTCACCTTCCTTCTTTGTATCTTTTCGATGTGGGATCCTTCCGTCAGCAGAGTTTAAATCCAACTCAAACTCTTCCCGTCCAATTCGCAAAATAAATACTCCTTTGCTTGTCATGAGATTCGAACCCAGGCTCCCTTGCAACATAATCCACGCCGCTAACCACTTGGACAGAAGCTCCTCTTGTGTCTAAAACCATGCGCAACTAAATATAAATCTAATGCCAAATTCTAAAGTCCATTTAAAAAGAAAACCAAAATGCAAGAGCCAAGACTTGAACCTTGGACCTCCTTCCTTCCTTGTGGTGTCACCCCCTTGCCTCTTATGTGGCGTCACTTTGCCACTACACCACACACTCCACTTGTGTCATTTTTCTCCATATTTTATTCTTAAAGCCTACCTACCAACTCCCAGGGATTTTTCCACCTAAAACTAAATTTTCCCTAAAGCCAAAGTTTGATCCCGGGACTTCATAGAAGCCCTCTAACCTTCCAAAATCACTCACCTAATAGCTACAACTTGCACTAAAGCCGATCTCTTGTTCTCTAAAAATTTTAAACGCTATTACGCTCAAGGCCCATTGGGCCCAATTCTACTAGGCCCAATTTTGGGATGTTACAAACATGGTTGAAAGCCTAAGTATATTCATATAAATGTCAATGTTTATGGTGATATGATCATGGTATGCTTGGTGAATGTCAAATATTTGGAAATGTGACTTATGGCATGATTGTGTGATGTGGGAATTGTGACCTATTAATGAGATTAGGGATTTGAGTATAATTTGGTAACTAGATAGAAATTGAATGAAGCCTAAAAAATGTGGGATTTGTATGTTTGATTTAGGGCTTAATAAATGTAGTATGTATGTTAAATAAACATATAAAGTTGATATGTTTCAACTATGAGTGTGGTTGCTTTGGTTGCCTAATTATATAATGTTATGTGCCTTTGAATTGATGTGAGTGTATGTGTGAATAAGGGTGACAAATGGCTTGGTAATTAGCCTTTTTATTGTCCACACGGGTGTGTGTTTAGGCCGTGTGTGATACACGGTCTGCCCCACGGGTATGTGATCAAGTCGTGTGTCCCCTGCACCCTAAATAATTGTAAAACTGAATGTTCAGTAATGAGCACACGGGCAGAGACATGGGTGTGTGCTCAGCCGTGTGGATGGCATGGCCTCAAACATGGGCGTGCGCCCTGGCCATGTGAAGTCTGCACCTATTTTTATGAATAATAATGAAAATTTAATCGATCACACGGCCTAAGAACACGAGCGTTTGACTTGGCCGTGTGACCTTAATTTGATGATGATGTCATAAACAGAATGCTCCCTAATTTGAACAAGGACTGAAGTCGGGCGTGTCCCGAACCTACACGGGCGTGTGACCCCTTTTACATGAAAAATTTTCTAAGTTTTCTGAAGGTTTCCAAAGTTCTTGGTTTAGTCCCGAACTACACTCGATGCATGTTTTGGGCCTCGTATGCTCATTTTAGGGACAATATTAATGTGTTTGAAAAGTTTTAAATTTGAGTGGAAATTTATGTCTCGACTTTGAATGTTTGTTTGTGAATAAATCCGGTAATGCCTCATACCCTATCCTAGCGTCGGATACAAGTAAGGGGTATTACAGGTATACTTGGAACTTCATTAATTTGTGATTTTTATGAAATAAGGACTATATTGTGAAAAATGTGAAAGTTTAGGGACAAATATGTAAAATGGCCCTAAAGTATATTTTGGATTGAGTTGAATAAATAGATGATTAAATAAGTCAATTTTGAATATATTTAGATCAAGAAAGGAGAAATGCAGACTTAGATCGGGGAAAGAACAAAGTTACGAAATAATTGACTCGATTCGCCATTTTAGCAACCGAGGTAAGTTCGTATGTTATAATTTCATTTCATATGTATTCTATATGCTTTGATATCACATAAATTGTGATTATGTGACTACAAACAAGTTTGGAAATGATTCGACAGTTGGAATCCCAGTTGAACCTTAGGAATAGTTTAGGATACTAGTGACATGTCATTAGGGGATACAGTGAGTTGGCTTCGAGCCATGATATAGCACTTTGTGTGCAAGATAAACCGATTTGGCTTCGGGCCATGCATATCGGCTGATTTGGCTTCGGCCCATGATATTAGTACTTTAGATAAGTTACCTTGATTTGGCTTCGGGACATGGTATAGGTACTTATCGTGTGAGACCCTCGAGTATCCAACTTCTATTCCGAATGGTTCAACGGGTAAATAAAAGACGAGAATGTGTATGAGATTGGTACAAGATGGTACAGGTACTTACGAAAATGAAGTGAATATTGAAACTATGGAATTGATGAGTTCCTTGGTAAGTTATGTGAATGATCATTAATAGCTTTGTGATTTAATAGAATTGTTGTATATTGCTTTCTATTATTTGAATGATTAATGAATAGTGATATTTACTCATTGTTAACATACGAGCTTACTAAGCTATATAGCTTACTTTGTTGCTTTTCCATGTTTTATAGTGATTTCAAAGCTAGCTCGAATTCGGGGATCGTCGGAGACTTCATCACATCATTAGCTGACACTTTGGTACTTTTGAAACTATGTTTTGGGTCATCTGGCATGTATAGGGACTTTGAGTCAATTCTGGTAAATGATGTAGCCATTTGAGTTGGCTTATAAATATCTATGTTTGGTTTGTATATAGCCAAGGAAGTTGGCATATTTTGGTTGATTTGGATGTGTTTATAAACGTACTAATGGTTTTGTTTTAGGTTTGGTAATTGACCTATCTTGTGAGATTGAGGTTGGATTTATGATGTTTAATGATATTAGGTATTTTGAATGTTAAAGGGTTGATAATTGGAAAGCTATGTGCTTGTGAATTGGTACATGATAATGCATGTTTAGAAGGGTTTAGTTAATTGAATTGTATATGTGAATTAGGTCTGAAATTAGATGTAAGTTATGGTATATTTGTGATTTGTATTGATGGTAAAGAAATAGTATGATTTGAACAATTGTTGATGGTATTTGGTTGCATATTTGTGTCTTGAATTGGTACCATTTGGATTGTTTAGGTACATGCAAAATTGGGTGGCAAAATGGCTTGGTAAATAGCCTATTTTTGTCCACACGGGCAGAGACACGGGCGTGTGTCTCAACCATGAGTGACACATGATTATGTTATACAGCTGTGTGTCCCATGGTGTGGTTTTAGAAATCAAGTCAGTATGTTCCACACGGCCTCACACACGGGCGTGTGAATTGGCCGTGTGGCATAAGTCAGTATACCCTACAGGTTGGACACGGCCTGGCACGCGGGTGTGTATGGCCATTTTTAAGGCACACGGGCTAGTCACATGGGCGTGTATATTAGCTGTGTGACCCAAGTCAGAGAGTTACACGACGTCAGACACGGGCTGGGACACAGCCCTGTACTCCCATTTCGAATGTCCACATGGCCTGTGACACGGGTGTTTCTGGTGCCACACGGGTGTGTGTCCCCTGTTTTGAGAAAAATTTCAAAGTTTCGTGAAAGTTACTTGAGTTATCGGTTTAGTCTCGAACCACTCCCATGGCATGTTTAGGGCCTCGTAAGCTCATAATAAGGACTATGTGATTGAAATTGATGGATGATTGCTTGTAATGTGAAAATTTATGCACAGTTGAATGTTTAATTGTTTTATAAGTCCGGTAATACTCCGTAACCCTATTCCGGCGTTGAATACATGTGAGGGGTGTTACATTAACTATACTAATATGCCCCAAATGGAAATCAAACTTGCAACTTTTATCTATACATTTCATGCCAATTGGACTATGCACAATTCAATACATATCAATTTCACCTATTAAGCAAACATACTATTAACCATTCCCAAGTTCAATCAAACCATTAGACTTTAAATAAGTATCTTTCCAAACACACCAACCTATACAATTCACCAATTGCTCAAACATTTAGTACCATTCATAGTCACCATGGACTCAAGCATTTCATTGCCAACTTTGTTACTAAAATACTTCAACTATAGATTAACACATTTACAAAATGCACACTTTTATACACAACATATAACCATTCAAATTAAACAACATTCAAGGTCCAAAATCATCATCTTTCAATATGAACACATAAACATAACAACTCCTATATACATGCCACATAATCGAGTCTAGAACGATTAAAAAACTACCAAATCGAAGGTTGGATAGTGTGAGCTCTAAGGTGATTCGATCGACGCGTTTCGCAAAATGATCACTACAGAACAAAAAACGAAAGAGTGTAAGCATTTTGAATGTTTAGTAAGTTCATAACTTTTAAAACAGAAAACCTACCTCAATTCACAATTAACATATTGAACTAGCTAACTATACATTTTTCCTATTACAACATTTCACAACAATAAGGTGAGTTCATCAAATACCGAATCATATAACAATTCAATTTGTACATACAATTCAATTCAATTCAGTACCATTTAATCAAAATCATAAGCTATATACCATTTACAACATTCCAATTATATGTAAACATTTCTAATCAAACACATATCATCATTCTGTCATTTCTTTTTTTTTTCATTAATCGTTTAGCCCGATGAACTATAATGAATAGATACAGATACGCGGGTAATTACACCACGCCAGATTACTCGTCAGAGCAGTAACTAAAACACACCAAAGAACCGAATTACAAAGCCTGTAGGTACATATATCAAATAACAGTACATCCCTCCACCAAACCAAAGTTTCGTAGAGACATAATTCAGTAATCCACAATAAATGTTGGATTATGGTATAATCAGTGATATTTTTCTATGATCATTTACTCCGTATCATCATTTACACATATCCCGTACAGCGCGTAATTAACCCTATTGGCATGTCAATTGTATCCTATCCCTTCTTACATTCAATCAGTTGTTCCCTGTAACTAGAACTGAGTAATAAATCTTTGTAGGACACTTTCTGTAACACCGCACATCTGACTCGATCATCAAGTTTGAGATACGAGATGTCACATTCATTTTCAGAGCAACTATAATTTCATTTACATAATAATTAAATAGTTTATACAAGTCATTATGACCAATACTTAATTACACTATATTATTTAATCAAATACAAGTTTTAAATGAGCTTACGAAAGCTCTTACAATAAACTGAGGTTGATTGAGGACTAAAATGTAAACTTTTTTGTACTGGACTAGTGTCGCGGCAGTAAGGGAACTCACATCGCAACATTGAAAGCAAGGGCTTGATGTCACGACTTCAGCAAGGGAAGTCGCAACTTTGAGAATACAATAGGTGTCGTCACGACCATGGAACAACAGACGTTGCAACGTATATTCTGGTGAAATCACATCGCGACATCGGAGAATTGTGGTCGTAACACCACTTATTGATGTGTTCATGTTGTGATGATGAGGGTCTGTAGTCGCAATGTCACTTGATGGAATTACAATAACCTTTAATCAACCTAGTGCATAAATCAATTTCTTATATACATTCCTTCAAAACTAAACATCACTTCATTAACTTGATAAGCAAAGAACATTTCAAACTCTATTCTTTACACATAGCTCCAATTCATGTTCAAGTTAACAATTTCTATTCAATATACCAAAATGACAACTTGTAATATAAAACCGGCTCAACTTTAGGTACATGCTATTTAATGAAACATAAAGAAACAATGCAAACATTGCTGAGTCAAGAGCCACGGTCTAGATGCTGATTCACTCTTTGAAACCTCGAGATCTATGAAAACCTACACATGGAATAAACAAACCGTACGCTGAGCAATAAAACTCAGTGGTACTTTCATAATTCAAGTTAATAACATAAAAGCATTAACAAGATAAGGATACAATCAATACATGATCAAATTTCAACCATTTCAATTCACCTATTCATGTCTCATATACCAAATTTATGCTTTATCTCATTTGACAATTTCATATAAACATATCATATCAAGCTTTCTAACAAGTCATATTCACTTTCATTTCTTAACATACAATTTACTCATTTCATTATCTAATTTCTTACTTGAACCTATTGATTCCTTCATAACCATATCGACCCTCAAGCTCGCATAAACCAGGTCACATCGTCTTTTACATGCTTTCATTTATCACATTTCATATATATACATGTCATATAATTTTAACCTACATTCATATCAATTATCATATAACAAGTTCATGTTTAATAATCTTTATTAACTAAACACGAACTCAAGACAGATACACAGATTATCTAACCATCACACCAATCCGGCACCAGTGCCTCATCGAAATATCCCTAAGTATAAATTGCACTCTGCACCTCATCAATATAACCGAAGTAAAATGTTCTCTGTACCTCATCAATGTAGCCAAAGTAAAATGTGCTTCGCACCTCATCAGACGTTTGAAGTATAATATGCATTCCACGCTTCATTGGTATAAACCGAAGTAAAATCCTGTACACAAATCTAATCCTATGACATGCCAACTATACCCGACTCTACCTCAGACAGATAATAGGGTAACTAATGTTCCAATTACACATAATATACATGTTTACATATCATATTTTATATCATGCTTGGTTATGATATGTTCATCTCAATTCAATTTCACATCATGTTATTTTACCTCATTCAAACTGATTCATGAGACAAATAGAGCACTTACCTTACATAAGTTAATTCACTACAATCATGTATGTGTATGTAACATCCTGATCTAGGGGCTATGCATTTGATGTGTTTTGTGTGTATGCTTTGTGTAATGTGCTTGTTTAGCGTGTATGGGAGTCTAGGAAAGGCCCGGGAAAAGCCGGAGCCCTGGCTAAAATTTTCTTTTTAGGCATTTTAGTGGATGAGCTTGTTGAAATAGGACTTAAGGGATTATGTTGGTGTTTGGTTGACATAAGAAAATGAGTGGCAGAGTGGCAAGGAGGCACCACTTAAGATGCTGGTAAGTGATGCCACAGAGAGTAGGAGAGAGAGCAGGTTCAAGTCACAAGGAGTTCATTTTGGGAGTTCTTTTTGGCGTCGGGGAGAGCAGGGGCAGAATTCGACTGGGACACTTCAGCTTAGGGGAGTGGATTGAGTCAAATAATTTGAATGAATGGCAGAGAGGAAAAAGTGGAGCTTAAAGTGTTCAAAATATTTCAAACGGTTGATTAGGAGGAATTTGAGGAGAAAAGGAAGGGATGGGCATTGTGAGCTCGGTGTTGGCCGAATTTCAAACTCATAGTAGATGGGGGATCGGTTTTTGTGTGGCTAAGGTGTGCCAAATTTCTACTTTGGAAGCATAGGCTTTTTGTTCTCAAAATAGTGCATTTTCGGCTTTTGGGTTGGTAAGTGCCAAAATTTTGAATAGTCAAGTGAGAGTTCTCTTCCCATTTTCGGCATTTGAGGTTTCTTTCATTCTCTTCTTCATTTTTCTGCTAAAGTCGAACCTACCTAAGTCTTGCCGAAAATTCTTTTTCTTCTTTACCATTCCTACCACTTCTTTTCATTTCATTTTATTCTTCTTCTCTCAATTTTTTTTCTCAAAAGTCGAAACCCCTAACCCCCTTCTCATCTCCATTTTCTATGCTATAGCCGAATGCCCCTTGTCCATAGTTCCCTTTTCTGATTTCGTCTACAAGCCAAATCTTCATAGCCTTTTCATTTTCATCTTTTCTTTTGATCTCTTCTAAAGCCAAAGACCCCTAAATCCCATTTCTAGTTCTTTATTTTATTTCTTTGGCCCTTTCATCTTCTTCCCTATCATTGTTGAATTTTCTCTTAAGCGATAGCCGAATCTCCTCTGTTAAGGTAAGTGGCAACTTCTTTTAACTCTTTATTTTCTCTTTCAATTTTTGGAGGCCAAAGCCGAATGGCTAATTGGCTTGGTAAGGCCATTGTTGGATTTATGATTCTTATTGTTTCTTGTGTTCTCTTTGGGGCACTATTTCGGGAATTGAAGGAAATCAAATCATCTAAATCCCTGAGCCGGAAACCATTAATCTTTGAACCCTATCTCTCTTTTTGGGATTTCAAGGTAAGGGTGTTCTCTTTAGATTTTGTTTAGGTTCATTATCGTATTCGTTACCTTAACCCTATATTGTGGTTTAACAACCATATTTCATTATAGTAGCATCTGACAAGATCTTTTGATGGAATCCAATACCGATCAGGTAAAGGAGGGGGTTGGACCCGTAAACCCAGCCCCTAAGTTCAAGAAGCGCGCGATTTCTGCTGTTCGAGATTGGCTACCAGGTTATGGGCCAGCTTCAGAGCAGAGTCATAGGCAGATAGCGGTAGTTTCTGCTAGGGATAGTGTCGACATAGATAGCATAGTGCTGCGTGTAACCAGGTGTGTAAACCTTCACACTTTAATATTAAAATGTGATACTAATCGTTTGAAATTTGAAAAAAAGAAGTGACTAGATGGATAGTCGTTATGCCTATATGGGTATGGTTGAAATACTAAGTAAGTACCTTGTGTTATGTATGAGTTAATATGTGTATGCATGCCATAATAATACTGTTCGTTTAAATAGTATGATACTTTCATTGGGTATACATATGTTATGCATGGGTTGGATATGTTGTGAAGGGGAACTGCTTAAGACTGTCACTAGTGGTTTGGTACCACAAGTGGGTCGGCCCCACATTCTTGATTCCGTGACTAAGTCTCAGTGGTTTGGAACCACCAGTGGTTTGGTACCACATACGTATGATTTCGTGACTTGTCCCAGTGGTTCGGTACCATAGTAGGTTGGCCCCACATGCATGATTATTAAGGATTGTCACTAGTGGTTTGGTACCACAAGTGGGTTGGCCCCACATATGATATTTTGTGACTCTGTCACCAGTGGCTAGGTGCCACATATGGAGTGTAGCGGATGGAGGGTTGATTGTAGAAATCCCCACGGTGTGATTATTTGATGCGGGATGGTGTGTAGAGGATGGAAAAACTAGGTTTGGGCTGGGTCATGATGCATTCATCTACTTGTATGTCATCCTGAGTGGGCTAAGGCCGAGCCGATTATGTGTTATATGGGATTTACACACTGAGTCTCAGTGACTCACCCCTTTGCTTAACCTTTCAAGTAATCCACAGACCGTGGATATGGGAGCCGGGGAGGACTCGTGGAGGCCATAAAGACTTTACTTTTCGTAAACTTTTCTTGCTTTACTTTAAATTTTTAATTGGGGATTTTATTCGTGTAATAAGGCCTTTCTAAATTAGTATTTTGGTTTTATTTTATTTATTGTTTAATTTAAATTTTTGACACTATGCAAATTTAATCACGAAATTAAAAATGGGGTTTTTAAAATTACGATTAACTCAAAATATACGATTTCTTCCAAATGTTATCAAGCTTAACGCATATTTGTTTAACTAAAAGTTGAAATCTTTCCTAAACTACCACACCACTATTTTCAAAGACATCACTTTAAATCGAAAAGTTTTTCACAAGTACGATTTTTCCTAACCTAAACAAAACTTCGTTTTTACTTCCCCATGTAACATACCAGATCTGGTCGTAAAGTACAGGCCGGGTTTGGGGTGTTACAGTGTTTGTGTATGTATATGTATATGTATATGTATATTGAGTTCGAATCATAAAAGTACAAATCGAAATTTTGTCACTTATTTACAAATCTCGTCTTTTCCTTCTCTCAAGACGACCCATCATCATCTTTAGCTACGTTCAATAATTCAATTATAAAAATAATATCAGTTCACATCCAAATACATTCAAACACATAATCAACATATTTTTCATTTTATTCATTTTAGCTCCAATATTTGATATACTCACTATTACCAACACAACTGAAAACGGGTTGTTACACTCATATTTTTCAATGTCTAACATCGAAACAAAATCCGATTTCATATTCTTTCATTAGGGACATTGTAATTTTCATCTATAGCATAGATTCATGATAATTTTCAATTCATTCAATTTAGTCCCTAATATCACAAAATCTTCTAACAAGTTTAACTTAATTTCTAACTTAATCCTTAACATAATTCAAGTTTTCTAATTATCTATCTCTTCATATTCAATCCTAATTATCAATTTTAGGGGTGAGTGTTCGATCGAATTGAATGAAAAAATTTTAAATTAATCAAGTTGACGAATCATATTTTATCATCCTAACTCGATTTGAAATTTTCTCGAATCAAGTTGAATGAGATGGAATTCGAATCGACTTGAATCGAATATATTTTTTCGATTTAAATTTTAAAAAAAATGATTTTGGGTCCTTGTAATCACTGTCACCCACCATAATCAAATTTATTGTTAACTTTCATCCCCTCATAATTTCTTTATTAATCTTTTATATACAGGTTAGCTTATTTACTTGCTTAGTTGCTTCAATTATTTTCTGATTCTTGCCACTATGTATTTTGAAATTAAAAAATATATTATTTAAAAAAAGTGATTTTTTTAATAAATTTTATCTTAAAGATAAATTGTAAAATTAATTCCAACATAAAATTTTAATACGAATATTTTATGGCATCATCAATAATTCAATTTTAACAAAAATTTATAAAGATTCAATATGATTAAACAATTCAATGATATAAATAGTACAAAATGTGAAATTTAATTTAATAATATAAATAGTAGATATAAATAAAATCATTACTATTTAGGTTTAGGGATTTTTTTGGATGATTTTAATTTTTGATTTGGGAATAAAATGTGAAAAGTAAAATTTTAGGAGGAAAATAAAAAGTTTTGGGGGTTGAGGGAGTAAAATTTTAGGGGGATATTCAAAAAAAAAATTTGGGGAATGGGTTTGGGTAGAAGGGGGTTGAGAGGGGAGGGGAATAAAAGTTTTGTGGGGAAAGTGGGAGGGAGTAAAAGTTTTGGGGGAAAGTAAAGAGGTTTGAGAGTTTGGGGTAAAAATGTAAAATATTATGGTTTAGTGTTCGGTTTACTCGAATTCGAAAACCAAACTCAATTCAAACTCAAAATTCGAAAAAAAGTCAAGTTGACTTGAATAATTCAATTAATTCGAATAACTCGATTCATTTAACTCGAAATTCAATTTTTTTTTCAATTTTTTCAAGTCGAATCGAGTTTTGCTCACCTCTAATCAATTTCGCTCTAATGGAAACTTGTTAAACATCTAACAGTTGAAGAAATTGACATGGGCTAGCTAAATCAAGCTCTTGTGATCAAGAATCTATAAAAAATTTAAGAAAAAGACTTACCCTAGAAAATTTTGAATAGAAATTAAAATGGAAAATAAGATTTTTCTTCTTTTCTTTTTGGTTTGGACGGTTGAGGCTTGAGGAAGAAGATGACAACATTGTCATCTGCCACTTAGGTTTATATTTATACTTAGTTTAATCCTTAGTTTAATTTAATTTAAGTATGATTAGTCCATTAATTAAGATATATATACATCTTTAATTATAATTAAGAATAAATACAATTCATCATCACTTTCCACCATCTCATATTTAAAAATGGTTTAATAACCATTTTGGTCCTTTAGATTATTGCTAACTAGGTCCCTAAGCATTTTTTGAATTAAAACTCAATAGCGATTAGACTTTTACAATTTAGTCTTTGAGCGTTAATTAACGATTTTCTCAGTTAAATTACTTAACCGATCTTTAATATATTTTCCTACTAACTCCGTAATTATTCTTATTTTACTTTGGCGTAATTGCAAAAAAAGCCCTAAACTTTTAGGGGCATTTGGATATATGCCCCTAACCTTTTTATTTTCTGAAATTGGCCCTTCTCGTAACAAATTTTTCAAACATCAACCCAGTTGAAATGGTAACCCTTAGCTGACCGTTAGTCAACAGCCAGTAGATAAAATTGGTTTACGTGGCGTTCCAGTTGACTGATGACGTGGCAGATATTTATATGTCTATTAATGGGTTTTAAATTCATCAATCTCCATCTCATCCATGAAAACTACTCCATCGTCTTCATCTCATTTGCAGAAACATAATTTTCAAGTTTGAGATCAATATTGTCTAGAAAACCCAACAAACAATGGTTTGCAATGGCTATAATGTGGGTTGCATCGAGTGTATTTTAGATGTCCCTTTGCTGGTGATTTATTATTATACTTGAAAAAAATAGATCTCAAATTAGAAGGCCCCTTTAAACAAACCCAGAAAAAAGTGGTTGGTAGGGTAAGATTAGCAATGGGTTTACTAATATCATCTGCAAATCTAAAGTAAAGCCAGCCCCAAGGTCGTTATTCTTGTCTTCATCTCTAACCAGTGTAAGAAAACAAGAAAAAATAAAAGTATGATTGTGGGTACTGATGGATGAAAAGAAAATTTTATGAGAGTTGAAGAGTTGAGAATGGCCTTGGCAAGGGGAAATCAAAGAGCTGCGGTAGAAGAAGGGGATAGAAACCCAAAATATTCTTTGATTTTCTGGGTTTTTCTTTCACTCATTTTTTCTTTGTAACTTAAAGGAAAGGATCAAATTTTGGAGATGGAATCATGGACGTCATTAAAAGCTTCTTGGTCGGAGAAGATGCCGGTGAGCAATGGCATCAACAGTGGGAAAAGGCGACTAGGGCTTTTTTTTTTTTAAAGAAGAAGATTGAAGAGGATGAAGATATTTGTCTATTTCATGGCCTTTGCAAGGGGAAATCAAAGAGTTAGGGTAGAAGAAGAGGATAAAAACCCAAAAAATTCTTTGATTTTCTGGGTTTTTCTTTCACTCATTTTTTCTTTGTAACTCAAAAGGAAAAGATTAAATTTCGGATATGGAATCATGGACATCATTGAACGCTTCTTGGTCGGAGAAGATGCCGGTGAGCAATGGCATCAACAGTGGGAAAAGGCAACTAGGGCTTTTTTGTTTTAGAGAAGAAGATTGAAGAGGATGAAGATATTTGTCTATTTCTTTAGTAATTATTAATTTTTTATATTTTAATTAATAATAAATATGGGGTAAATTAGCGTATTTATTTTAATGTCTGCCATGTCATCAGTCAACCGAAACACCACGTAGACTAATATTTTTGACCAGCTGTTAACTAATGGTCAGCTAACTGTTACTGTTTCAACTGGGTTGATATCTGAAAAATTTGTTGCGTGAAGGGCCGATTTCAGAAAATAAAAATGTTAGGGGCATATATCCAAATGCCCCCAAAGGTTGAGGGCCTTTTTTGCAATTATGCCTTTTACTTTTACTGACTCAATTTACGGAAATGGGGTTCCGAAACCATATTTTTTGACATCGACAAAAGTTGGCTCATTACAATTTCTTCCTACATGACCCATCTTCCTTCGCATTGCCTGGTGTATCATCCATTTTCCTATTTGATTTTGAAATGGGGTTCCGAAACCGTATTTTTCGACACTGAAAAAAGTCGGGTCGTTACAATTTCTTCCTACATGACCCATCTTCCTTCGCATTGCCTGATGTATCATCCATTTTCCTACTTGATTTCTCAAGCTCCTCCTTTTCCTCAGTTGAGAAAGTTCCTCTCATTTTTCTTGAGAAAACTTCTAGTTTTAAGTAACATAAGTCCATGTACTTTTCAGAAATTTAGAATTTAGTGTCTATGTACATTTATTTCTAGAAATTTAGTCTATATACTAATCAGATTTCAAAGTTCAAGTCAAATTGTTAACACTATTGAATTTTTTTTGTTAAATTGATTGGTGTGACATTTTGAAATAAAAAGTACTCACATGGTTGCCATGTAAAAATGGCGTTGTAATGAATCTGAATTTAACAAAAGAATTTTAACAGTATTAACAACTAGACTTGAATTTTGAAAGTTGAAAAGTTGAGGGACTAAATTCCTAAAAAAAGATACAAGGACTAAATTCTAAATTCACAAAAAGTACAGGGACTTGTGGCATCAGAGCTACAAAACGAGGAATTCCGACGACCATCGTGAAGCCGGAAGTTAGTCCGTAAGTTAAAAAAAAATTAAAAAAAAGTTCCAAAAAAAAGATCAAAAGAAAAAAATCAAGTTGTGATTTTTGTTCCTTATTTGAAGTTCAAAAAAAAATTTCGTATAAAAAAATATACGAATACAAAAAAAAAAGATAGTAAAAAAAAGGATTTAAAAAAAAAAAGTGTGTGCAAATTTTTTTGAAAATTTGCAAGTTTTGTTTCATTACTTCTTTCCTAATCTTCCAGCCACCCTTCTTCACCCCAACGCCATTATACCGAAATTTTTTTTCTCAGCCGACCTCCACCCCATAACATCATTTTCCCTTGTACCAATTTTGAAGCCGACCCTCAAGCCGCAAATAAGTCTTTCAAAACAAAGTACAAATTTGTTAGACGAGATTGAGTGGTAAAAGGCACGAGTGGTTCATTAAAAAAAAAAAGCCTCATACGAGTGTCAAATTTGTTTAGTTTAATTTATGTGTCAATTAGTATGTCTAAGTTATATTAATATTTATTTTGGCTGAACACACACTTGAATTAAATGTTGTTGTCTAGTTAGTGTCAAAATTATGGTGTTAAGTATCCTAAGTGGCTGCCGAATTAATGAAGTCTAATTGTCCAATTTTATTATGCTAAATTAAGGAGTTAATGGATTGATTAATTTGCTGCAGGTTTAAATTGCCAAGGACGGCATGGAAAGCATGGTTGGAACATTTTATTTTATTTTAATTAAAGTGTTGCATCAAGCTTTAATTTGGACAGCACACCTTAGTGGAGACAAACATGCTTGAGAAATAAATAATGGCCAAACTTTGCAAGAATGGACGGCAAGTGTGCTTATGTGGGAAGGCCATGATTGAATAAACAAATGAGCAATTGAAAGAGCAATATGCAGCCAAAAAGAAAGCATAATGGAAGGAATTAACTAATACAAAGCAAGCCATGAAATGATGCCTAGCTTGGACGGCACGAGGTGGGATTAATGGATGAAAACTTGGACGGCATGGCTTGGTGTATGAATGGAAGCATGAAATAATAAGACAAATTTTGTCTTCTTGAGATCATAGTGGGCGGCAAAGGTTAGTGCATGAAGGAAGGGAATTTAATTGATAACACAGGAGGTATACCCTTGAATTAATTAATGATTTGGTAAACATAAACATGAAGGAATATTTTATGCATGATGGATAATAGCCAAATGGGGTTGATTTTTAAATCCCTTTGTCTTCTTGTGAGTTGGACGGCCATATGGTATTACAAAGTACCTGGAGAATGAACAATTGGAAGCTTGATGCGTGGAACACCAAGGGAAGTTATTTTATTCTTCAAGGTTGGACGGCATGGTTGTCTTTGAATAAACAAAAAGCATGAGTTAATTGAATTAAATAAACAAGAGCATGAATTTGTTAGTGGAGCATCAACAAGTAAGAAAATAGAAGAATCATGACCATGAATTAAGGGGAGGGACGGCAAGCCATGGATTGCATAAAATAATACAAGCACTCACCTAGGTGGACGGCAACATGGAAGCTTGAATTTTAACCCCTCCAATTTTGTTTTGAACATTCGGCTATCTAGTTTTTAGGGCTATAAATATTTAGCTATTTTCATTTGTAAAGGGAGAATTTTTATCAATGAAATTTTATGAACCTTTGTTCATTTGAGTGAGTTTATCTCCTCTTCATTTTCGTACAAGTTTCGTTAGACTTATCAAGTTTTGCTTGTGGCGTCTTCGGCTTGTTTGAACTTATCACCAAATTCGTTTGGTGTGGCGTTCATCAACCTATCTTCATCTATCCACCTTAGCAATATAAGAAACGGGGTGACACTGTTATATAGTGTTGAATCTTTCTTGAAGTTAAGTTCGTATTTTCATTTCCATCATCGATTCCATTCATCCACCTTAAACAATATAGAACCCCGGGTGACACTCTTTAGTGTTAAATCGCTTCTCGTTTAAGTTCGTTTATCCATCTCCATCCAATTATCCTTTTATCTATTTTATATTTTTTTATCAAAACCGAACCAAATCCTATTTTATTTATTTAAGTTTCTGCAAACTCATTTATATTTTCCGAATTATCTTCCAAAGGCTTGATTCCTCCTCGTAGACGATTGGGCAACCCGCATACGTTTCGACTCACCCCGAGCCTGCCCGTATCATCTGGTATCAGAGCTACAAAACGAGGAATTCCGACGACCATCGTGAAGCCGGAAGTTAGTCCGTAAGTTAAAAAAAGAATTCAAAAAAAAAGTTCAAAAAAAAGATCAAAAGAAAAAAATCAAGTTGTGATTTTTGTTCCTTATTTGAAGTTCAAAAAAAAAAATTCGTATAAAAAAATATACGAATACAAAAAAAAAGAGTAGTAAAAAAAAGGATTTTAAAAAAAAAAAAGTGTGTGGAAATTTTTTTGAAAATTTGCAAGTTTTGTTTCATTACTTCTTTCCTAATCTTCAAGCCACCCTTCTTCACCCCAACGCCATTATACCGAAATTTTTTTTCTCAGCCGACCTCCACCCCATAACATCATTTTCCCTTGTACCAATTTTGAAGCCGACCCTCAAGCCGCAAATAAGTCTTTCAAAACAAAGTACGAATTTGTTAGACGAGATTGAGTGGTAAAAGGCACGAGTGGTTCATTAAAAAAAAAAAGCCTTATACGAGTGAAAATACGAGTGTGAGCGATTTTTTTTTGTGAGTAACTTGTGATTTTTTGTGATAAGGTATTTTTAAATTTTTATTTTTATTTTATTTTATAACATCTTTCTTTCAGTAACGATAGCATGTCTCTATATTTTGAAAGAAGAAGTACTGTAGATGGCGATTGGTTCGATCCATCATACAACCAAGGCGAAAGGCGACGCGATCAAAGAGACTGAGGCTTTAGAGATCAAGGATGTTTTAATGACGTCAAGAAGAATAACAAAAACATTCCACCGTTTCAAGGTAAAGCCGATCCGGATGCATACCTTGAATGGGAAATGCGAGTAGAAGAGGTTTTTGGGTACCACGATTATTTGGAAAGCAAGAAAGTAAGGCAGGCGGAAAATAGTTTCACCGATTATGCCATGACTTGGTGGGACCAATTTACCAAGAGTCGAAAACGAAATGGAGAGTACCCAATATTAACGTGGTCTGAAATGAAAGACGTGATGCGCAAACGGTACCTCCCATCTTCCTATCATCGAGGGCGAACTTTTTCAACTCAAAGGACGGAGTTAAGAGCAGTACGGCAATACTCAACCAAGGACTATTCTAGAAGAGATTATTACCAAGACTCCTACTCAACGGGGTCTTCGAAACGGAGAGAAGAAAGTTACGAGCTCGATTCTCTTCAAAACGACGGACAAGAAAGCACGAGTTATTCGACGTATGATTCAAAGAAATCCTACATGGAGTATTCTTCCCGAAGCAATTATCGTGATTCATTTGTAAATAATTTGTCTTCTTTTGCAAATTCTTATTACTGTGATTCTTTTGTAACTTCATGTAATAAAAATAAAGAAAAAGAAAAAGAAAAAGAAATAAAAAGAAAAGAGGCAAGAAAGAGAGAAAATGAGCAAGTTTTAAGAAAGCTTGAAAAAGCCATTGAGAAGATCATTGAAAAAGAACAAGAAAAAGAGAGAAGAAAGCGAAAGCAGTCCGAGAGAGGAAACAAGAAAGCGAGATGAGCAAGTAGAAGTGAGTGTTGATTTAACTAACTCATTTGAAGTTTGTTCTTCTTCTGCTTCTTCATTTCAGGTTCCTGACGTATCACACAAGAACCAACAACTTCAATACCTCCCGGAAGAGCGACATATTTCTTTGATTGAAAGAGGTAAAGTTGAAGGTGAAGTTGAACCCCACGAGCCAGAAGGTAAGCGAGGTAAGGAAATTTTAATAACCAAGTCGCAGAAATTCGATTTGACATTTGTCAATGAAATCTTTGGTGACTTAGTTTCTAAAAGCTTTCCTTATTTTCATCCGATCCATTTTTGCTCGTTAAATATGGTTGATATTTTTTGTTCTTTTCAACAAAACCTAATGATTTCACAAAATGACAAGTTTTCACGAAAAACAAATAAATTGTTCAAATACGGTGGTTTAGTGAATCAATTTTTGTCTCTTGAAAAATCGTTGAATTTGTGCAATTTTGTTTTGACGAGTACAAAGAGTTTTGTACATAAGATATCGTGTATGAAAAATTCTTTTTGGTTTAACATGTTTGATTTAATGCAACCGTTGTTACATTTTGATTTAGATAATCAAACGCATGTTTTTAAACCGGGAATATGTTCTGTATCATCCGGTATATTTTGTGGAAAAATCAAGTCTCAACAATTGTGTGTGAAAAATTCTCATCGATTCGATACTTGGTTTTTAAATAAGGTAACGAATTTTGTCAACCTTGTTTTCAATTTTTATTCGTTCCTTAAGCAAATTTTGTGTTTGTATATGCAATTCGTGTACATGGATTTCCCATTTTGTTTGAAAAATGTTGACTCGCGCATAAAGCATCGATTACATTACATGACCGAGGAGAGAAAGTTCGTCTTGATCAAGCAAGATAAATTCGAACTTTAAGTTTCAACTTGTGAAGACAAGCAAGGTAATAATGACTTTTGTCATACCGCACATAGAGGTAAGGTCGAATTCTTTCTTTCAACACCCAAAGTTAAGACACTTGAAACCTATGAACCCATTTTGTTTTCTTCGGATGTTGACAATAATCACGTTGCTGAATCCATTCTTGTAAAATCTTTAAAATGTGATGTTCTTCATTATTCTATCTTGTTTGATAATGAACTATCTGTTTTGGTTCTTGTCAAAAAGATAATTGTTTTCGATAAGTGTCATGAAGCATGTGTTGAAGCATTTTTGTTCATTTTGGATGTTGAAAAAGCTCATAATGATGATTGCCATTTTGTAAAGCATTTAGATCATGAATTACTTGAATGCCCTACCTTGTTTATTGATGGTCTATTTGTTTTAAAAGAAGACAAAAAGAATCTTGTGTTTGATCATTTTTATTCGTAATGCGAATACAAAGCAAGGTTTGAATGTTCAATTTCAGTGCCATATACTTTTTCTTCATTACTTGCTTTTGACGATTATATCTATCATTTGATGTGTTATTCGCATGCATATTTTGTCTTGTGGAATCCAATTAGATCGTATGCATGCTTGAAGCTTATCCATTTTGCTCCAAAATTTTGACAAGGCCTTGATCCTTTTGTATGATAAAGTGCTTATGCCTGTCCGCATGCGATTTATTTGTTTGGTGTTGTTTTTATTCGTGTCGCAAGTATGTTTAAAACATTTCTTGCTAATTCTTGAATTTTCTTTTCAGTGTATTGCTATTACCATCCTCCTTCCGTTTGATCGAGGAAAGGCGAGCAAGGAATTTTGTCCAAATAATCAACGGGTCGATTCGAGGACGAATCGTCTTGAAGAGGGAGGGGATGATACGAGCACGCCCGGGGCATCAACGAATTTTAATTTGTGGAGCTCGTTATTAGCTCACTCTTAGCTCATTTTAATTATTTAATTGTTGGAATAAAAATTAGTTAACTTAATTTAAGTTAATTAAATTGCTAGAATGAAATTTAATTAATTTAGCTTAAGTTAATAATTTAGTCATGTTTTAATGTATTTTTGTTAGTCATAGTCAAATTTAATATGTCTTGTTTAAGACTTTATTAAATTTGTTTAGTTTAATTTATGTGTCAATTAGTATGTCTAAGTTATATTAATATTTATTTTGGCTGAACACACACTTGAATTAAATGTTGTTGTCTAGTTAGTGTCAAAATTATGGTGTTAAGTATCCTAAGTGGCTGCCGAATTAATGAAGTCTAATTGTCCTATTTTATTGTGCTAAATTAAGGAGTTAATGGATTGATTAATTTGCTGCAGGTTTAAATTGCCAAGGACGGCATGGAAAGCATGGTTGGAACATTTTATTTTATTTTAATTAAAGTGTTGCACCAAGCTTTAATTTGGACAGCACACCTTAGTGGAGACAAACATGCTTGAGAAATAAATAATGGCCAAACTTTGCAAGAATGGACGGCAAGTGTGTTTATATGGGAAGGCCATGATTGAATAAACAAATGAGCAATTGAAAGAGCAATATGCAGCCAAAAAGAAAGCATAATGGAAGGAATTAACTAATACAAAGCAAGCCATCAAATGATGCCTAGCTTGGACGGCACAAGGTGGGATTAATGGATGAAAACTTGGACGGCATGGCTTGGTGTATGAATGGAAGCATGAAATAATAAGACAAATTTTGTCTTCTTGAGATCATAGTGGGCGGCAAAGGTTAGTGCATGAAGGAAGGGAATTTAATTGATAACACAGGAGGTATACCCTTGAATTAATTAATGATTTGGTAAACATAAACATGAAGGAATATTTTATGCATGATGGATAATAGCCAAATGGGGTTGATTTTTAAATCCCTTTGTCTTCTTGTGAGTTGGACGGCCATATGGTATTACAAAGTACCTGGAGAATGAACAATTGGAAGCTTGATGTGTGGAACACCAAGGGAAGTTATTTTATTCTTCAATGTTGGACGGCATGGTTGTCTTTGAATAAACAAAAAGCATGAGTTAATTGAATTAAATAAACAAGAGCATGAATTTGTTAGTGGAGCATCAACAAGTAAGAAAATAGAAGAATCATGACCATGAATTAAGGGGAGGGACGGCAAGCCATGGATTGCATAAAATAATACAAGCACTCACCTAGGTGGACGGCAACATGGAAGCTTGAATTTTAATCCCTCCAATTTTGTTTTGAACATTCGGCTATCTAGTTTTTAGGGCTATAAATATTTAGCTATTTTCATTTGTAAAGGGAGAATTTTTATCAATGAAATTTTATGAACCTTTGTTCATTTGAGTGAGTTTATCTCCTCTTCATTTTCGTACAAGTTTCGTTAGACTTATCAAGTTTTGCTTGTGGCGTCTTGGCTTGTTTTGACTTATCACCAAATTCGTTTGGTGTGGCGTTCATCAACCTATCTTCATCTATCCACCTTAGCAATATAAGAAACGGGGTGACACTGTTATATAGTGTTGAATCTTTCTTGAAGTTAAGTTCGTATTTCCATTTCCATCATCGATTCCATTCATCCACCTTAAACAATATAGAACCCGGGGTGACACTCTTTAGTGTTGAATCGCTTCTCGTTTAAGTTCGTTTATCCATCTCCATCCAATTATCCTTTTATCTATTTTATATTTTTTTATCAAAACCGAACCAAATCCTATTTTATTTATTTAAGTTTCCGCAAACTCATTTATATTTTCTGAATTATCTTCCAAAGGCTTGATTCCTCCCCGTAGACGATTGGGCAACCCGCATACGTTTCGACTCACCCCGAGCCTGCCCGCATCAACTTGTGACATATTTAACTAGAAATAAAAGAACACTAACCTTAATATTGCAAGCTTAAAAAGGTTTATTACATAAATTGGCCCCTAAACTTGACAATTTTTCTCAAATTAGCCCCTAGACTTTTTTTAACGACATTAATCCCTAAGGTTAGCATACGTTACACAAATTGTTTCTTATGGTTAACACCATTAGTTTTTTAACATTTGGATGATGTGGTCAAATTAGGATGACATGAGAACAAAAAATAAAACGACACATGTCTTCCTCTTTATTTATTCTAAAAACTGTAAAAAAAAAAAAAACCTTAAATTTTTTAAAACATGTATAAATAAAAAAAGTAAACATTTTTTAGAAAATACAAGAAATATATATTAATTCTAAAAAATTAAAAATGTATATATACAATTCAAACATACAAATAAAAAAATAGTTAGAATGTTAAAAAATACAAAAATATTTTTAAAAATAAATAAACAGTAAAAATATTTTTGACAATGCTTAAAATTAAGCATAGCCCCTCCCCAACCCATAAATAAGAGGATAATACATTCTAGTGTACTCAAACTCACATTCTCCTATATTTGCAACAATGTTTATGCCAATCGAGTTAAAACTCGATCAACATTTAAAAAAAATTATGTACTTTTTATTAACTATTTCTTATTTTTGCATTATACATATTCAATTATTTGAATTTTTATAATTTACATTTATTTCTTATATTTTTTAAAAAATTGTTTACATTTTTTTAACTTATATATATTTTTAACTTTCTAAAATAATTAAATAGAAAGACACATCAATCCATGTTTGTCCATGTGTCACTTCCATGTTTGGTCACATCACCCCATTGTTAAAAAATTAATAATATTAACCATATGGACCAATATGTGTAACAGATATCAATGTTAGGGGCCAATATGATTAAAAAAAGTATAAAGGCCAATTTAAGAAAATAATTAACAAATTTAATGATGTAACTAATTTTAGTTGTGATGAAACTTTAATGGTTGAGTACTAATGGACATTATTCTGGACTGGAAGAAGATTTAGTGGAACAGCATAAACCCTAATAATTTTGTTGAATGCCATTACTAGATTTAGAAAAATCCAGGAACCATGAGGTTAGAGGAAGTTTGTGGGGGACCGTTATTTGAGAGTTCTCCAATGTGGATGAATTTCTTCTGTCAAGGAAATAAAATAGAATTGCAGGACAGGCCTCAATTTAACCTAAACTCCATACCTACCTTGCACTCATCACAAGATTCCACCAACATTCAGTTGTTCATTGAATTCACAGCAGTTTCAAGAGAATTGCCGCCCACCACACCAGGTCAAAGTAATCATAGGTGTGAAGAGCTCGATGGATGGCAATAAAGTAATCTTAAATAGATAAACAAATTTATAATGATTTACAATTCTTATAGATTTTTCAAGCCAAAAAAAATAAAAAGTAATGATTCATTCCTCTCTTCTTTACAGTTTCTTTTTAACTACGCAAAATTTTAGTCCTTTTCCCTCTTTAACAATTTACAAGGTGAAGGGATTGGAAGGTGTGTAAACAACAGGAATGGATGACATGGTTATGTTCCCTGTCACCACATTTGGTGCCACCGTGTCCTCGATATCCACCGGGTTAACCTGCACCACTCTCTCTGGAATAACTTTCTCACCTTCAACCTTGGCCAACACCTCAAAATGCATACTCACCCTCTCAGGCTTTGTCCTCCACTCGGGAAAACCCTCCAAATCAAACCCATCACCTTGTTTCAACTTCTTCTCCACTCCGAAACCAATCTTCACAAATGTTTGAGCTGACACATCAGCTTTCAATAACTTGAAGGAACCTTTCTTGTTTGCTTTTGGCCCCAGAAAAGACGATAGGAGTGTCTCAAACCCAACCAAATTAGCATTGGAACCATTGATTGAAGCAAGAGGCCACATTGTAGCGAAGTGCTTTGGGGTTAAAACTGTTGCAGCTTCTTCTTGTGGATTAATAGTGGAAAGACCATTCATGGCCTTAGTTTTAGACATGGAGGATAGTTCCACAAAGCCAGGTGCAAGTCTTTTAAGCTTCAACTTGTTATTTGGAGTTGCCGATGATGGAACAGTAAGGGAGGTCGGGCCCACAATGCGGAGGGAGAGGAGAGGAGCATCTTGACTACGAGAAGCATGATGAAGTTGCTCGGCCAGGGCCATAAGGCCAGACGCAAATCCGTTATGAGTTCGATTGAGAGGTAATGGAAGATCAATAGGATGGCGCAGGCTAACTGACCTCGCACCCGTGACAGTTACCACAGCACCGTCTGCTAATATTACCTTCTTCAACACACCAGCATCCACATCATGCTGCACAATCAAAACAAACCAACAACAACATCAACAAATAGACTTCAAAAAGTCGTATGAGAGACCTCACAGCAAAAAGGGTAACAACCCAGAACTGAGAAAAATCTAAATTCACAAGAAATCATATGAGAGACCTCGAAGCTAAAAGGGCAACAAACCAGAATTGAGAAAAATCTAAATTCACAAGGCAAAAGCAAAATATATGTATCTAATTCAATGCCTTGTTTCTATAGGTTCTGATAAGAATTTCCATAATTCTGACATATGCATGATTACTAGAACTGATAATTACTATTGCCATGATAAAAACTAAATACAAAACTTGGAAGAAGAGAATTTTTGTTATAAAAAGCGAAAAACAAATAAAAACTGACCGGCAAGGAGATGCGTATATCCTTGGCATCCTGAATCCAGAGCTCCATGGGACCAGCCAACTGAAAGGGGGCCAAAACGGGTAGCCCATCGTCCGATATCCTCTTCTGCTCTATTAACCCATTATCAACACCGGGTCTAGCTAGCTCTTCAACCCTTAAAAAGGGCAAATCAACGTACTCCCATCGATTCACATCCTCCAAAAGCTTAACGGGAATCACCTTTCTGTCGATTTCAACGTCGAATTCATATGCCACTGAATGACCCACAAGTGCATCCCTCGAATCGAACCCTGATATCTCAACATCATCGGCTTGGAATCCCAATAACTTCACAATTCCTTCTTTCAAATCCTACACCCGAAAAATAAATCAAATTATATTTTTACAAAAAATCAAAGAATTGGAATATATTATTTATAAAAAAGGCTTACAGCAATGGCTTTTGGGTGAGGAGTCGAAACCAAGGCGTTGGAAGAGGACAGAAGCGTAAATAAAGCGAAAACCAATGGCAAGATATAAGATGAAGATTTGGCAAACGCCATCGTTGTCCATCCACCGATAACAACACCGGAGAGGGAGAGAGAGAGAATCGAATACAGAGGCGAGCTCCAAAAGATTTTGATTCGAGTGGCTCGTTTTCTTTGGATATATCTTAACTTGGGAAGGGGACCTAAATATGGGAGATTTGTAGATGAGTGGTGGAGACTCTAGAAAAGGTGATGTGGCATTGAATAGCCAATCAGAAGACAGGAACTTATGCGAAACACAAATACTATTGGTCGGTTTTGTTGGCACTTGGCATTTCTTTCCGTGATATGCGGGTGACTGACGTAAAGGGAAAGGAGAAGTTTAACGACGCCGTTCGCGTTTTGCATCGCAAAATTACCAAAAGAAAATTAACATCAAAATGGCGTCGCCCGGACTCGAACCGGAGACCTTCAGTGTGTTAGACTGACGTGATAACCAACTACACCACGACACCACCACCCTTTCTGCAACAGGATTATTTTTGTAAGTGTCTTAAAAATTTATAATATTTTATGCACCTCTATATAATAATATATAAAAAACACAAGTTCATAAAATAATTTTAATTGACTAAAATAATTTTAATTTTTAATTATATTATTAAAGTTACATTAAAAATAACTTATTAGTATATTAGTAATTCTTATGCGATATTAATACAAATAATATTAATTAATGTGATACTATATTAATATGAAATTAATTAATTTTTTCATATTTTTTAAAAAAATCTACTTAATAATTAACATTGTATATTATTGATTAATAAGTTTTAAAATTCATTAGAAAAATTGAAAATAATAAAAATTTAAGTTTTTAATTAAATACTTTAATTAAATAATATATTTTTATCTAAAAATATCATTTTATTTTAAATAGGCTTAACTTACAAATTGGTAGTAAACTATACCATTTTTCCTCTCTTGGTACCTAATATATTTTTTTTTTTACAAGCGGTACCTAAATTTTTTTTTCCCAAGTTGATACCTTTGTTAGTCAACCTTTAAGTTTATTTTTAAAAATGCTTAACCCATAAATTGGTACATAACTATGTCATTTTTCCATTTTAGTACCTGAACATTATTTGGTCACATTTGGTACCTAAACTATTTTCCCCCAAGTTGATATCTCTGTCATTAATCAAATCGTTAAGCCTATTTAAAAAATATATAACCAATTAAAAATTTTTATGTAGCAAAAAAAAAGTTATTATTATATATATTTATTTATTTAAAAACTTCTTTAAAATAAAAAATAGAGAGAATTGGTAATACTAGTTCAACTAATTTGTATTGGTTCATGAGTTAATCTGTTCAACCCCTATGTTCGCACTAATTCTTGGTCCAACCGACTGATCTAGTCCGATTCTAAAAACACTGATTTTGGTCGATAAAAGAACTTTTTCAATCTTGTCAAGTTGAGCAAGTAGGCAATGAGTTTGAAAACAGAATTAATTGCCAGTGTCTCAACCTCGAGTGGGCCGAATTCTAGCATTACTGGCATTGTCAAATATTATAAAGGAATAAGAAATAAGAAATGAAAAAAATAGAAAAATAAAGAGAGAAATAATGTAAAATAAAAGAAAATAATTAAAAAATATTTTTTAAAGTTTATATAATGTCACAGTCTATTATTGGTTGAGATTTTTTTTAACAGATATAAAATTTTGCTGTAAAAGTAGATAACAAAAGAATAGTTTAGGTACCACTTGTGACCCAAAAAAAGTTTAAGTACCAACTTGGGAAAAAGAGTATTGTTTAGTTCTAATTTGTGGGTTAAGCTTTTTTTTTTTTTAAATAAACTTAACAATTTGACTAATTGAGGTACCAACTTGGGAAAAAAGTAGTTTAGATTTTATTTGTGACATAAAAAAAAGTTTAGATATCAAGAAGGGAAAAAAGATAGTTTAGAGCCCAATTTGTGGGTTAAGCCTTTATTATAATAATTAATAATGCTAAAATCAATTTTCTTATAATTAATAGAAGTTAAACGTGTGAGATTAATATTATATATACAATATTGATTGAGTATTAACTCGGTTGACACCGGTATTGTTGCAATTGTAGGAGTGTGTGGGTTTGAACGCACTGAAATATGTTTATCATTATATTTAAGGTTTTATAAATGCTAATTGCATCTAATAAAATTAGTTCAATCCAGCATAAATCTAGACTCGACAAATAGTATAACTTATATTTATTTGAGAAACTAAGATGAAGAAAATGAATCAATAAAGAATTAGTACTTTATATTATCTATGTTTCTCAAATTTTAAATCTATAATAACTAATAAATATGCTTTAAACTTATTTTTTGTAATAAATCATTAATATAAAATAATTATAATTATGTTGCAAAATGGATGTCTATATAGCTCTCATAACCCTCCAAGAATTCATTTTCTTGTAACTTTTGTAATCCCTAAAAATTTATAGGGTACCTTAATTGTATTTATTAGTTTTGTAACCTATGATGATTAACGCCCTATAAATAGAGGGTATGTATAAGCTTATTTGCATCCTAAGTAAAAGTTGAAGCATCTTTTCATTTTTCTCTTTTGTTCATTCTATAATTCTCTTTGTTTTACAATATGTTGCCAACACGAATTTACTTAAAGTATTTGGTTGGAATCAAATTTAATTTCTCTTTTGATTCAAAGTAATCCTAGATTATATATCACAAATTGTTTAATACTATTTCCTACTTTCATTCTTAAATACATTATTATAATTATATTTCTATAGAATATGCATTGGTAAAATTATGTTTATCAAATATTTTCAATATTGTCTTCCTTCATTTAATTTCAGTATTGTTTATTTAGATTAAATGTTTTATTTTTAATCTTTAATGTTTTAGTTATTGATTGGAATCTGTATTATTTTAAAGATATTCTAGTTGTTTATTCATTTAATTAAATTATTAATTTAGTTAAAGTGTAATTTATTTATTTTAATATTCACTATGTTGCATTATATATGTACTTGCATGAGCATATTGATTTCTTAATTTTGCATTTATGTATTAAATGAAATTAAAAATATGACACCCCAAACCTGGCCGGGACGGACTGGTCCAAATTCGAAGCGTTACATTAGTCACCTAAGTGACTCTCCGGCTAACGACCTCTCAAGAGACACCCCGACCTTATAGCGCCTCAATCTTATCCATTTATTAGTTATTTATTAATGCGAAAGCAATTTGTAAACTAATTTTAAACTTTTTATAAGTAATTTAACCTAAGGGAATTTTTGTCATTTTACCACCTACGGTTAAACTAACCTGAATTTAAATCTATACATTTACCAACCCTCTTTTAGTCAATTTATGTAAGCCCTTAAAATTTTAGCTTAATCCGGGTTTATTTTATATGTCTAATTCAAGTTTTATCATTAAGAACTAAATCGTAACAATTTCAAACTATCAATACTATACCCGAATATTAAATTGAGTGTGTTTCTAACAAATTTTATCAATTACAAGTCTAATCCTAAAATTTTATCAGGTTTCCTTATCATTTAAGACTCTAATTAGACTTATCAAGTTACATGACTAATTTGTAATTTAAACGGACTAGAGAACCAATTTAAAAAGACCATAATTCAAACCCCCAACAATCCACTACAGTTTTTTTGTGCGAAAAAATCGATTTTAAACCCGATTTTGAGTATTTTAATGGCCAATTAAACCCGATTTAGTTACAATTAAATATCATACATATTCATACACATTCAATTGAATTTATTAACACCAATTAAGCCTCAATTAAGCTGAATTAAACATTCAGTTTTATGCATATCACCCAACGGTTAATTTAAACAAGTGGCGTACCTTAGTCGCTAGTAAACCACTCCAGAGAAGCTTCATTTAATCAATGGTTAATGTAAACATCATGCCTCACACATCGTGTTATCAAGCAACAATACACCGTAAATTATTCAAAAATCAAACTCAAACATGCATATATGATATTATAAAACCATCCAAAATAAAAAATGTCCAATGTCCAAGTTTAATTACAACCAAAACTAAATTAAGTCCCGGAAGTTCCACAATACCCGATTAACATCTTTAAAACGTGTAACTAAATCTCTACCAAGCCTTAATCTCTTGGAACTCTCTTGCTTGGCTTTTCAGCTCCTCAATCTCGTTTGTTAACTGCACAAATGTGAGGGTGTGAGCTTAAAAAGCTCAGTGAATGTTAATAAAACGATGAGTAAATTAGCACCCAAATCATGCTTAAATCAAAACCAATCAAATAAAAATTTTCAGTCACAATATCAATCCATAATATTTCAATGTCATATACTCAACCATGTATCAAAAATCATAATTAATCATGGCATATAATCATCAATTTAGCATATAACATTTCATACATTTATATTGGGATATACAATCATGGCTTAATCGAGTGATCATACATCTGATAAACGGATCATCCTACTCCCAATCAGAATCAAAATCAGTCCCAGATTTTGCGAGCTGAGGCCACATGCTCCCTTATATTGCCTCAATCAGTCCCGTTGAGTAGAGACACAAGCTCAACACTATCTTATCTACTCCAAATTAGTCCACCTAGAGCCTCATTGCTCACAAATAACATATCAATTTGGTGAGTACTCATAAATCCTATGGCATGCTAACTATATCTAATGGATCCACCATGCTATAATTCCAATATTATCAATCAATCATAACATAATTTCAGTTAATAATATGCTCAATTTAAAGTGTCAAAATGCATATGTGAATCATGTAACATAGCTATTTTAACATCAAATTAAATCTAGCATACCAATTACCTATTATCAATGTTCATTTATCAATTGAAATATCAACATACCATGAACCAAAAACCCCAGCATACTTGCTTAGTTTACCATTATAATCAATCAAATCAAGCACATATGTAACACCCTAAACCCGAACTAGACCTTATGGTTGAATCTGGTGATGTCACATGGTAGTGTTTTTCGAAATAAATGAGTTGTTGTAACAACCTCTTTTCTATTTAACCTCCATACAAAATCTTATGTTAATTCTAGGATGCGTCGTTAATTTTCAAACGTAGTTCATTATCACAAAATTATTCTTTTTCAAAACGTTGTTAATTTTAAAAACGTCACTTACTGCGGAAGCTTTGTAAATCAGTTTGCGTATTTGAGTGTTTTTTTTTTAAAACGGTTGATTCTTTTTGAAAACTCGATTAACCCTACTACTAGCAGTTGTAAATCAAAACAATAAAAATCCCAAATTGACCATGAAAATCCAAAAAGACCATTATTACAGTAAAATACCCCAAAATAAAATTAAAAATCATTATTAAGTACTAATCAAGTAATTTCGTTCGTTTGGCCACCTCGGAGTCCTCCACCGCAACAATCTGCCTATGTCTGGGGATTACTTGTACAATCAAATCAGAAGGGTGAGTTTTCGAAAACTCAGTGTGTAATCCCATACAAAGCAAACAGATAGGCGATGAGCAATCACGATGCGGGCCTAAGCCCTTTTCGCACCGAGAAAGTAGTGTGATGATCGGTTTGGGCTTTAACCCATCTCGATCTGAAAGCGATCATGCATTTGGGCCTTGGCCCATTCTGATATCGATGAGTCGATGCGGTTGTAACACCCCAAACTCGGCCTAGACGTTGTCGTTTGAAAATCGGGCTTGTCGATAAAAGTTCGTTACTAAATTTCAAATCTTTTCAAAAACGTTGAGGTTGTAAAATCAAAACTTGTTGTTCGCTTATTGGTCATATCATTATTAATCATGATTAAATATCGCGGAAGCTTTCCCACAAAGTAAACTTCAAAATCTGAAAATGTGTGATTTTCTTTGGAAACAGTTATTATTTTGAAAACCCATGTTTCCTAATCTAACAGGTTAACGTAAAAAAAAGTTATAATCAAATAAAAGTTAAAAACCTCGAATGGCCTTATTACATAAATATCTCCCCAAAATAAATAACTTAAAGAAATCTATGTATAAATCAAAATACTTGCAAACGTGAGGCCACCTCTGAGTCCCTCGCAGCTCCAAATCCTCTAAGGCTGGGGATTACCTGTACAGTTAAAAGAAAAGGGTGAGTTACGAGAACTCAGTGTGTAATCCCCCTTAATGCAGTAATAGTGCAGGCGAACCCTATTCGGTGCAGATCGATCTAGGCTCTAGCCCTATCTGATGAATGAGTGGGTCTAAGCCCAAAATCATAATGATCGCGAGCAGATGCAACTGACCCAATCCAGCCAACACACCACCCGTACCAACCAACACACCATGTGGGGACCAAGTCGACCCACCCATCCAACACACCAATATCGCAGCATAGCTGCTAATAATAACACAGCAAAGCTGCTAATAATAGTAAACTTGGCCAAGCCACTAAAATCAGAATATGTGGCGAAGCCATTAGAACGGTAAAAACATGGCAGAGCCACTAGTACAGTACTTCCTCCAAATCAGAAACCCAACCTCAATGCAGAATGTCATGACAAAAATATTACATGTATGTAGTACGTTATACTCATAATTAGTCATATAAATATCATACACACATCACTTAAACTACCATTAGGGGTATAATGGTCATTTTTTTGGTTAGGGGTAAAACAGTAATTTTCACCCCTTAGGGGTATTTCGATAATTTTACCCTTCGAAGGTATTTCAGTAATTTTACTCTACAGGGTATTTCGATATAGTCTACAATTTTTCTAAAGGCCTACCATCGTTTCGAATGACTCGAATAACTTATATGGCCAAAATAGTGTAATTGGGCCCAAAGCCCCCTATTCGGCCCAAGTGGGCCTACACGCTCGTGTGGCTCATTCAGCCCAATTTTAGTCACGGCTATGTAAACTTCATAGCCCAATCCATTATTAGTCACGTACCATGGATTTCGTCCCTGTGGGGCCCATGAGCCTATTGGGCCCCCATGGCCCATTTCGACCTAAGCCCACGGGAACGTTTATGGCGGCTTCTACGGTCTAACACCAACGATTGTGGCTCAATTTATCCCTATGAGCATTAGCATACTCATGGGCCCTCAGATGCCAAAAGTTGACTTTTGACTTTTTTTGATTCCACGATGACCACAAGGTGTGAATACACCTTTATCCGGCGTTTTAATAGTGATGTGATGCGGGTGTACGATTACACATCTTTTTTGCAGCTCGCACAAGCAACCCAAAAACGTTAAGCCTTCACCCAAGAATGTTGTCCAACCTACTTATGATGCTAACCGAAGATGTCTATACCCCTATCCTGCTGAAATGCTTCATTAATCAAAAGAATCCAACACAAGAGAAAGATCCAAGAGTTAGCAACCTTAAACCGAATCATTCGACTTTGTCAGCGAAGAGCCATCAAAAAGGGACCAAGAACCGAATAAGGACAAGGAATACTTATCAACATTAGTCGGTAGAATAAAGAAACAATCGACCACTTGACTGAGGTTGGAATCACAAGGGATAGAGACTAATCGGCTGAGGGAATCAAGAAAGGCAAGGAGTTAGATTCGGCCAAAGGAGAAAACCAAGAGAAGAAGAAGATGAATCAGATTCGACAGAGAGAAAGATGTAAAGAAGAAGGGTAGGCTTCAGTGAAGAATTCGACAATTGGTAATAGGTATTGTGTTCGACAAAAATGAATGTCAGTTGAGAGAAAAAAGAAAGTAGAAGGAAGAAAAACTTGAATGGTCAAAAAGTTGCACGAGATGCCACGAAAGAAGTCAATCCTGAAATGAAAAAAAAGAAAGACCCCAAATTGCAGAGAGAGTTTTCGGTTTCTATCCTCTCACCAAGCTGTTGAAATGCTCCAATGAAACCCCTTTAGCCGAAATCCCCCTTACTCAAACTCTCTCATTCGGCCAAGACTCTTCCACATCCCAACTCCTTCAAACTCTCCACCAATTCCTCCTTGAATTGCTCCCAGCCTCGCATTCAAATTTGTTGACCAAGTCTCCAACCTCCTCCGCAGAGTTTGATTCAAACTCTACCTTTCACACTACCAAGTCATAAAATAAAAGGCCCCTATTTGCATGTCATGGGATTCGAACCTCAACTCTCTTTGCCATCTTAGTGACGCAACAACCGTCAAGTACACATGGAATTTAAGCCAAATCATGCAAAATTACAAACCCTACATTTTTGGGGCGTTACAATAGTATCAAATTATGCAGTATACAAGTCCTACCCAGCTAGCCTTTACACTCCATCTCCGTCCAACCCTACACTCCATATGGGGAAATCATCAACCCACCCATCCCTACACTCCAAAAAGTACCAAATGCGGCACTAAATAGTAGTTTGCAGCCGAGCTACTAGTAAGTTAGGCTCAAAGCCTTTCAATATACTTCCTCCGATCCATATAAACCTATCCCCATGCCATGCATCATACAATCATGTCATGCCAAATCATGGTATCATATATGTATTCAGCAAAGTTTTAACAGCATGCTTAAAATACAGTCGTACATGTATATATATAAAGTACTTGGATATAACAGTCATTCAGTCAATTTGGGATCTAAGTAATCTTACCGACCCTACAGTAGGTCCACAGTTGACTCGGGCGACCCGTGCGACCTTAGCAGTCAAACAGTGAAAATGGGCCCACAAGCCTATGTAATTTGCCTATGTGGTTCCACACACCCGTGTGGCTCACAAGTCGCAAAATGGCCTTAGCCATGTGGATCACATGACCTGGCCCAATAATCCCACACGCCCATGTGGTTCACTCGTGTGGGGCCCACACGGCCCAATTCGGCCTGTCCATGAATTGTACATGGCCTGCCTCGTAGCTCACACGCCCGTGTGGCTTTGATAGCCCTATTTTTCAGCTTTTCATCGATTACCGTTTTCAGTGTTGTGGTTACACACATGAAACGTTTTTTATGCTAACGCCACCATGATAACTCCAGCACCCTAAAACATCAACTAGAGTTTAGAACGGATTTAATCACAATCGAAAAGCGGTAGTCAAATCGACAACATTAACGATTATTCAAAAGCTCACTTACCCTCAACACTTCAACGATCCAACTACAAATCAATGCTATAACCGCCCCAGTCCACCCAATTCCTTGCTGTCAAAATAGAAAATAACCCTCCAATCGGTTACTTTTAATCGATAATTGATCAAAATTCAGTGAGGTGTACCAAACTATAATCATAAAAATCCTTTACCTTCGGTTAATCAATAGAGATCCTATATACTTAAATTGTTGAAGACTACTTGTTCAACCTCACGATTGACACCTAAAACCAGCTAAAACCCCTCTTAATCAATTAATAAGCAAAAGAATCGATAGTCTAACAATAGTTCCAAGCTTACCAACCTCGCTCAACGCTACGAAATGCAATCCCGAATAATTGAATAGAAAAACACAAGTGAAAGAGGAAGAAAGAACATAAATTGAAATTTCAGCAGCAACAATAGGGAGTTGAGGGAGGAAAAACGACAAAAAGTGGGGAAGAAAATGGTGGAGATGATTTGGGAAAAACACTCGGTAGAGGAAACAAAGAAGCAGAAGGAAAAAAAAACTAACAGAAAGTTGGGAGTGTGAGAGGGGAGAGCCGAAACTTGCCACTACCCAATTTGGGATAATTTGAAACTCCTCCATCCCTTATTTTTCTCCACAAATCCGTCATTCCACTCCTTAAAAATCGTCCACCACTACCTCACAACAATTGAATTTAAATTCCAGTTAAACACTTTAGTATTTCGGCTAAACCAAAACACCCACACGACACAGGCAGCAAAATAAAACACTCTCTTGTACGCCCACCAGCATCTTGACACTCCACTTAACTACCAGAGCAGCAGGCCCATTCTAACATATTTTACCAACATTTAATTATAAGCCTACTGACCTTAGATAGGGGTTTATTCAATTAAAAACAAAAAAAACTGCCCAAGCTAAGGCTTGAACCCAGGACTTCTCAGACACTCCCAGAACACATAACCATTGAAGTAGATAGATATTTGTGTCACAACATACGAAAATAAATATATATGGGATTTTTTGGGCGTTACAACATAAATTCACTAGATGCTCACTCACTTAACAAAAATTTCATCACTTAAACATATATCAATAATCTTGAAAAATTAACCAATCAAAACTTAATTAAATATTTGCAATCAGTAATTAATCATCCAATTAAGAATAAGTGAGGTTCAATTTACCAAATCACCCTTTAATAACACTCACCACACGACTAACATAATCACAATCAAGTAATCAACCAAGCAAATCCAAGCTTTAATTTCGATTAGCTTGATTCTCTTCAAGATTCGGAGCTTCAACAGAGATAAAATAGATATTACCACCTTTCAAAAGATATAATAAACACAAATTTTCATGTAATTATGTAATTATCACTCAAATCATGTAAATATGTTTCTAATCATCATAAAAATAAGTTTAGAAATAATAATTACCTTTCATTCGTTCTAAATCCTTTGACTGAAAATCTTGTTTCAAGAATCTTGAGAATTTTAGAATATTTTTGGCTACTTTTGTGAATAATTTCGGGTGAAAAGAGAGAGTATTTTGAGAAGGAAATTTGTTAAATCTATTATCTGGGGATAGATCTTTAAAACCATGCAAAGAAAACGAATTTTATAGCTCTCTAATATTATGTAAATGGTGTGAAAAGTAGGCTAGATGCATTGTGTTTAAAACTGAAACAACCAACCAGAAATTTAAAAATTGGAAAATTTGCTCAATGGCCACTCTCACATTTCTCTTACTTTACCAATTGATCTTTTCCCTCCAAAATTCTGAATTTAGATGTTTATTTGCCAAATAAATACTCCAAAATTTCCCTTATTTTACAATTAAATCTAATTTAATTAATATTTAAATTTAACTCGAATTAACCCCCAATAAAAATTATTTTAAAATTGTAACACTCCAAACCCGTCCTAGACGTTATGGTCGTTTCTGGCAATGTCACACGATAATGTTTTTGAAACCTCGTTGTTACGATGAAAACATTCCATGTTATTATCTTTAGTAAACCTTTGTTAGAACTTAAGAATTCGTCTTTATTCATTTAAAACATTTGTTTTGAAACATCCCTCATTATGGAAGCTTTAATATAACAGTCTAGGTGATCATGCGTTTAGAAATTACTTTAACTTTTTGAAAACCGAATTTCTTACGACTAGCAGGTATAAATCCATAAAGTATAATAAATAAATAAAAACCCAAATTTAAAACCAAAGTCCCAGAGGGTCCTTAAATTACACCCCAAATAATCAAATAATAATCAAATCATAAATCGTAAATTGAAAACCATGAAGTCCAAAAATTACTATGGTCACCGTTGAGTCCTCCGTCGCACCAATCCGTCTAAGTCTGGGGATCACCTGTGCACATTAAACAAAAAGGGTGAGTTTATGTAAACTCAGTGTGTAATCCTGTAGAAACAAACAAACAATCAGTATTCACAGTGCACGGTTGAACAGTCTTGGGCTTAAGCCCTTTTCAGTATCAGTGACAGTTTGGGCCTTAGCCCATCTTAGTACAGTGTCAAAAATACAATAGGGCCTTAGCCCATCATAGTATCAGTAGCAGTAACAATTATGCAGTAGCAAAATCCTACCCAACTAGCCTCTACACACCATCTCCGTCCAACCCTACACTCCATGTGGGGATATAATAAACCCACCCATCCCTACACTCCAAGTAGTACTGAATGCGGCACAATACAGTAGTTTGTAGCTGAGCTACCAGTAAATTAGGCTTAAAGCCTTTCAGTATACTTCCTCCGAATAACAACCCCCAACCCAATGCAATGCAACACACAATGGATGAAATGCTATTATGCAATTTTAGTACAAATATTCATTTCAGATATTAACATGCCCAGTACAGATATCATTCAGTCAATTTCACACATTTAGAGGGTCTAAGTAGCGCTTACCAACCCTACAGTAGGTTCACAGTCGACTTGGGTGACCCGTGCAACCTTAAAATCATTTTGGTAAAAATGTGTAACACCCCAAACCCGGCCCAATTGCTACGATCGGATCTGGTATGTCACTAAGAAAATTTTTGTCAAACATGTCGTATTTTTCCAAAAAGCCCAAATATATTTCATATAGAATATACCTTTGTAAAATAAAACCAAACTTAATTACATGCCTTAGTTTAATTAAAATAAAAAAATTAAATAACTAAAAGTAATTAAAGCCCAAAAATAAAACAAAATATAAACTAGTGGCCCATGGCCTTATTACATCGAAATTTTAAAATCCACCAATTAAAAATATAAAATAATAACTTGAGTCTTTTTCCTAAATCCACATATTCTTCTACATGGCCACCTTGCGTTCCTCTCCAGCCCGGTCCGAAGCACTAGGTATCACCTGAAATGTTAATTAAAAGGGTGAGCCGCGAGACTCAGTGTGCAACCCTCATGCACCACTAGATTTTGGGCCTTAAGCCCGTTAAACAAAGTAAACAGTTTAATACGCATAATAAAAATTTATAACAAATAATATGCAAGGCCCAACCCGTTTGCCTAGGTTTCCATCTGCTACACACCCCCGTACCAACCGTACACACCATTGGGGATTTCTACAATCGACCCACACCGCTACACCATAATGGCAGTCATGCTGCTCATCCACATATGATGGTCGAAGCCCTTATAACATATAATGGCCGAAGCCCATATAACAATTCACGGCATTAGCCGCTACATCAGATCACGGTAAAATCGCTACACATATAACGTATAACTTTCTCCTTTCGTCAACCCAACCCATGCAATCACATATAGGCATTTTACTTATAACATATAAACAGATTATTTACTAACCTGGTGAACCGCTTTTACCCTCCTTGGGCTTTCATCAATAAATCGAGATGTCGGCAATTATCAAAACATATTAATCTTATGATCATGCATTTTATGATTAGATCTAGATGGTGGGAAGTATTACACACACATTACTGTGAAGATCTATTATCCTTAACGTAGAGCCTTATTTGTCGAATCCCGAAAATCCCTAAGAAACGTCACCTCCCTACCTTCGGCTTTTCCACCAAATCGGCTTTAATGGAACATATTCAGCTTGCACTTGAAGAGAGGATTCGTCAATGTTAAAGAAAAGTTTAAATGCCGGAAGAATAGAACTAATTCTCAAATAGGATGAATAAAGAAAAACTATGGAGATTTCGGCTTTTTAAAGAGAAATCGGCACAATGAGGAAAAAGTGGAGAAGAGTTTCTGCTTTTGAAAAAATTGGAGAAAAGAAATTGGAGAGGGAGAGGCTAAAGAATTCGGCACAAAGAATAGAGAGAATTAGGGTTTTTTTAAATGTCAGAATCAAGTAGCTATCCCCCCTATTTATAGATATTTCGGCACCTATTGCTAAAAACCGAAAACGCCCTTAAAATTCAAGCTAAAAGAGAGGGGAAATTCGGCACCCTCTTTACCATGCAGTAGCTGAATTTTACACTCCTCTAGGTGATGGATTTTCGGCCATCACTTGCCTTGTAGATAGGCTCCTATCTTTTCTCCTCTTTATCTCTTAAATTATCAATTATTAAATCCATATAAATCTCCTATTTTTAAGCCTTGTAGCCGTCCACCTCATTAAACCTAATTGCCGAAATTTAACTCACTTAAATTAAAAGATTTAGGCTTCATTTAACTTAAATTTTGGGCCCCTAAATCCCTTGTGTGTGGCGTCACTTATAATTCCCTTATAGTGCCACTTATTGTTGGGCCACAAGCCCATGTTTGGCATTTTAAACATAATTACCACCTTTTAATTCTTTAATGCCCAATCTAATAATTTAATCAAGGCCTTAGCCTAATCCTGAGCCCAATTTGGACCCCTAACACTTAAATTATGACATTACACATATTCACCCATTAAACGCATAAGCCCAAAAATTCAGGATGTTACAAAATGGGCCCACACGCCTGTGTGGCCCACTCGACCCAAATTGGCCTTGGCTGTGTGATCCATTTTTAAAGTAACACATGCTAGCTCAATACTCATGTATGTTTTCACTATTTACTTATATGTTCGTCCAAAACTGTCTACTTGAGTCATTATCAATAAATTATTTATATCTTGAGCTACAAAATTCCAAATTAAGATCCGCTTGAAGGTTTTGAAACTAGACTCAAATACCTTTCTACCATAAAATTTTCAGAATTTATAGTTTATCAAATAAGTATAGTAAAATCTTTAAAGTTATCCCTATTCTGCTGGTTGACAGTTTCATCCTTTCCTTACTAAAAATTATTTATCTCTTAGTACAGAATTTAGATGATGTTTTCGTTTGTTTCTCTTGAAAATAGACTCATTAAGGATTAAAAAATATAAATTTAATTCCCTAATTATTTTTTTACAATTCTTTATGATTTTCCTAAGTCAGAACAGGGGAACCTGAAATCATTCTGACCTTGTCTCACAAAATTTATTATATCTCATGATTTACAATTCCATTGCTTACCCTGTTTCTTTCATGAAAAACTAGACTCAATAGAATTTAATTTCATATTTTATTTAACCTCTAACTCAATTCCCACTATTTTTGATGATTTTTCAAAATTAGACTACTGCTGCTGTCCAAAACTATTTTAGTGCAAAATGTTGATTTCCAAGTTTATAACACCCTTATTTCATTTCTCTACAATTTTTCGCATCATTTTCTCTTATTGCTCTTATTTCTTGACAGCAAGCAATTTCGGCTTTTCGCTGAATCCCATTTTCTGCATTTCAGGTATACACCTGGTATTGTTTGTGATGCGTAAGCACTCCTAAGCCTCCAGAACCTAAAAATCGACCAACATATCTCCAGATTAATCACTTAAGTCGTTTTTAATCAACCAATTTCAGAAGGAACTCGACTAATAACCTAGGAAAACCCTTACCTCACTTGATTAACCATGACTTCGCACAATCACAGCATCGATTCAAAACCACTAGCCCCTTGATTAACTCATAAATAGCAAAAAAGAATCCCCCTTTTAGAGATTAACCAAGAACGATTAACAATAGACAAAACTGTTACTTATTGAACATGCGCAACCAACGAAGAACAACCAAATCAATTGGAAAAAAAAAAGAAAGAAACGGAAGGGGAAAAATAATGGAAATTTCGGCAGCAACTAGGGGAAGAATTGGCAAAGGAGGGAAAAGAAGAAGAAGAAGAAAACGTCAGAAAAAGTTTGGGAAATTGGAGAGAAAACTGAAACTCTACTCTCTCTTTTTTGCAACAAAAAGATAATTAGATTATTTTCTGATAACCTCTCCCCAATTATCTTCTAAAATCACTCCTTATTAACCCACTAAAACACAACTACTCAGAATTTTACCCCAACACAACTCTTATCCGAAATTGGAGCAAAAATACTGTCTCTACGCCATCACAAAGAATTGAACACAAGACCTCCAACACTCCAACACTCCACTTAACCACCAGACCAGCAAGCCCCATTCTGATATAAACTTACCAACAATTAAACTGAAGCCCTTCGCACAAGGTTAATGCTTTATTTATAAAAATACAAAAATTTGCCCAAGTAAGGCTTGAACTTGGGACCTCTTACACACACCTAAAACATATAACCACTGAAGCAGATAGACATTGTCTATCACATATACATGAAATCAAAAATTAAAATTTTGGGGCGTTACAAAAATTCTTTTTCGACCCAAATTAATTATTTTCACAAATAATTATTTAATTACTTTAAAATTAAATTTCCAAAAATATTTTTATTTTTCTAGAATATTGTTTAATTAATTTTAGATGAAATTAACCTCCTAAATTAAATTAAAAATACTATTAAGCCGATAAATTCCTAAATTCACGCTCGGAACCTAAAAAATATACCCGAAACTACTAGACTCGATTTAGGGATATTACAAAAATAGTAATCTAGACACATTGTTTCTTTCATAAAAGTATGATGTATACATTTTTAATCTAGTAAAGCTCACGTCATTGTGACTATATATAACTTAAAATATATGACAAATAATTGGATTGTTTTACTATTGAGAATGCGTATTATTTTACTTTTTTTTAAAAAAAAATTTAGTGATTATAATGTCAAATCTTGCCAAACTTGAATTTCCAACCCTAGACATCTCAGGCAAGAATTATTTGTCGTGGGTGTTAGGTGTTGAAATTCACCTAGATGCTAAAGGTTTAGGTGAATACTATATTAGCAAATGAAGAAGCATCTAACCAAGATAAGGCAAATGCAATGATTTTCATCCGTCATCATCTACATGAAGGATTAAAAGTGAAATATCTCACTATGAAAGACACTCTTGAGTTGTGGAATAATCTAAAAGAATGATTTGACCATCAGAAAACGATGGTACTCCTTAAAACTCGTTATGATTGGATGCACTTATGGTTGCAGGACTTTAAGATTGTAAGTTAATATAATTCAAAACTTTTCATAATTAGTTTTCAACTAAAATTATGTGGAGAAAACATAACCGATAAGGAATTATTAGAGAAAACATTTTCAAGTTTTCGTGCTACTAATGTGCTCTTGCAACAACAATATCGTGAAAAGGTTTTAAAAAGTATTTTGAATTTGATTTCATGCCTTTTTGTGGCTAAAAAAGATAATGATTTGTTGATGAAAAACCATGGAATTCATCCCACTGGTTCAACACCATTCCCTAAAGTGAATGTTGCAGTACACAAGAATTATAGAAATGAAAAATGAAAAATATAAAGGTCATAGTCATGGTCATGATCGTGGTCGTAGTCGTGGATGTAGTCATGGACGTAGTGGGGGAAATGGTCGATGACGTACCAGAATCGTTATCATGGTGGTCATAATAATGGTACTTTTAACCACCAAAAAAGAATAGCAACGGAGGACAAGAAAGAGGTGGTCAAAATAATCCTTCAAAGATTGTTAAGAATTTATGCTACCGGTGTGGTATGAAAGGGCATTGGTTATGTACTTGCTGTACACTTGAACATTTAGTGAAACTTTATCAAACATCCATTAAAGGGAAGGGAAAGAATATTGAGACAAATTTTATATCCCAAAATGATGAAATAGAGGCAAAAGATGAAGATATTTACTACGATATTAAAACTGACCATGTCTACAAGGGTGATGAATTTCATGGCCTTAATGATATAACTGACCTAGATGTGGTAGATTTCTTTGAGAATCATTAGAAAAGTTGGTGTTATTTTGGCATTTTTATGTTGTTTTAATTATGTTTTATTTTCTTGCATAAAAATAACTTATATATATTCAATAAATATTTTCAACATTTCTTATGTTATATTTTGTTTATTTTTATGAAGAATATTAATATTCAACAAAACTTTGTTGGACCCAAAATCAATGGAGACATGTGTCTTGCAGATAGTGCTACAATACACACGATACTCAAAGATAAAAAATATTTTTCTCATTTGACAATAAGTAATGCCCATGTTAATACAATATCGGGTAATTCAAAACTTATTGAAGGCTTCGGCAGGGCTATTATATTATTACATAAAGGTACAAAATATGTCATTGATGATACTTTATTTTCCACTAAGTCTCAAAGAAATTTATCGAGTTTTAAATATATTTGTCTTAATGGATATCATATTGAGACTATGAACGAGAAAAATATTGAATATCTATATATTAAAATTGTTGAATGTGGAAAGAAATATGTTTTGGAAAGACTACTTGCTTTTTCATTGGGTTTATATTATACACATATTAGTACAATTGAGACACAGGTTACTACAAACCAGAAGTTTATAGAACCACATACTTTTATTATTTGACATGACCGGTTAGGCCATCCCGAATCTATTATGATGCGAAGAATAATCGAGAATTCAATTAGGCACCCATTAAAGAACCAGAAGATTCTTGAATTCAAGGATTTCTCTTACGTTGCTTGTTCTCAAGGTAAATTGATTATTAAACCATCACTAGTTAAAGTTGGAATTGAATCTCCCCCATTTCTAGTTTGTATTCAAGGTGAATATGTAGGCCTATTCATCCACCATGTGGACCATTTAGATATTTTATGATATTGATAGATGCGTCTAGTAAGTGGTCACATGTATATTTATTATCGACTCGCAACCTGACATTTGTGAGACTACTTGCTCAAATAATTTGATTAAGAGCACAATTTCTAGATTATGCAATAAAAAATATTCATCTTAATAATGCTGGTGAGTTTACGCCCCTAGCTTTCAATGATTATTGCATGTCAATTGGGATAAAAGTTGAACATCCTGTAGCTCATGCTCACACACAAAATGGTTTAGCTGAATCATTTATAAAATGCCTCCAACTAATAGCTAAGCTATTGCTTATGAGAACAAAACTCCCTATTATAGCTTGAGAATATGTTATTTTGCATGCAACAGCACTTTTGCACATCAGACCAATAAGTTATAATAAATACTCCCCATTACAATTGGCTTTTGGTCAGGAGCCAAATATTTCCCATCTTAGAATTTTTTTGATGTGCGGTTTATGTTCCAATTGCTCTACCACAATGCACAAAGATGGGTTCTCAAAGTAGGTTGTGAATATATGTTGGTTATGAATCTCCTTCTCTAATTAAGTATGTTGAACCATTAACTGAATGTTTATTTACTGCATAATTTGTTTATTGTCACTTTGATGAAACAACATTCCCAATATTAAGGGAGAGAAAGTACAACTAGTAAAAGAAATTACATGGAATTGATTATCATTATCTCAATTAGATCCCCGTACAAGTCAATGTGAATAAGAAGTTCAAAGGATCATACATTTGCAAAACATCGTCAATCAACTACTAGATTCATTTACTGACCTAAAGAGAATTTAAAAAAAATCTCACATACCATTTGAAAATGCTCCAATACGAATTGTTGTCCCAATAGGGCAAACTGTTATTGCAAAAGAAAGTAATCCACGCCTGAAGATTGGAAGACTAGTGTAACACCCCCTACCCGTATCCCTCGCCCGAATAAGGTATGAGGAATTACCGAAGTTTACAAAACCATTTTTCATTAAACCGAGTCAATTCAATATTCATATTCCGAATATAATTATAATGTCCCTCTATTGGGCTCTTGAAGCCCAAACCATACATTAGAAATGATTCGGGACTAAATCGGGATCATAGGGAATTTTTCGCATAATCAAAATTTTTTTTTCTCTATTACAGGGGTCACACGCCCATGTGCTATAGGATACACATGTGTGATTCAAGCCGTGTACCTCACATGGGCAAGGCACACACCCATGTGGGAGCCCGTGTGCTCGATCCTAGGCATTCAGTTTTGAAATTTTGGGATACAAGGGACACACGGCCTTGACACACGCCCATGTACTAGACCGTGTGTCACATATGGCTTAGACACACGCCCGAGTGTCTACCCGTGTGGACAAAAAGAAGGCTATATCCAAGCCTCATTTCTCACCCAATTGGTCTTTTACTTACACCAACATTTAAATATGTTCAAGATTCAATTTATATAGTTAAATATCTAAATTTATCAATCAACTATTCATATATATATATGTAACACTCCAAACCCGGCCTAGACGTTATGGTCGTATCTGGCAATGTCATACGATAGTGTTTTTGAAACCTCGTTATTATGATTAAAATAGTCCATGTTATAATCTTTAGTAAACCTTTGTTAGAACTTAGGAAGTCGTCTTTATTCATTTAAAACATTTTTTTCAAACATCCTTCGTTGCGGAAGCTTTAATAAATCAATCTAGTTGATCATGCGTTTAGAAAATACTTTAACTTTTTTTTGAAAATTGAATTTCCTACGACTAGCAAGTATAAATTCATAAAGTAAAATAAATAAATAAAACCCAAATTTAGAACCAAAGTCCCAGAGGGTCTTTAAATTACAACCCAAATAATCAATTATAATCAAATCATAAATCGTAAATTGTAAACAATAAAGTCCAAAAATTACTGTGGTCACCGCCGAGTCCTCCGTCGCACCGATCCGTCTAAGTCTGGAGATTACCTGTGCGCATTAAACAAAAAGGGTGAGTTTACGTAAACTTAGTGTGTAATCCCGCAAAAACAAATAAACAATCAGTAATCACAGTGCACAGTTGAACATTCTTGGGCCTAAGCCCTTTTCAAAGATCGATGTGGTTTGGGCATTAGCCCATCTCAAGATCTGATGTCAAAATGCGGTGGGGCCTTAGCCCATCACGAGATCGATAGCGAAGAATGATTATGCAAAGAGCAAAATACTACCCAACCAGCCTCTATACACCATCTCCGTTCAACCCTACGGTCCATGTGGGGATATAATCAACCCACCCATTCCTATACTCCAAGTAGTACCGAATGTGACACAATACAGCAGTTTGCAGCGAGCTACCAGTAAATTAGGCTTAAATCCTTTCAGTATACTTCCTCCGAATAACAACCTCCAACCCAATGCAATGCAACACACAATGGAGGACATGCTATTATGCAATTTCAGTATATATATTCAGTTCAAATATTAACATGATCAGTACAGATATCATTCAGTTAATTTCACACATTTAGGGTTCTAAGTAGTGCTTACCAACCCTACAGTAGGTTCACAGTCGACTTGGGTGACCCGTGCAACCTTAAAAAAATTTCGATAAAAATAGGCCCACACGCCCATGTGATCTGCCCGTGTGGCCGACTCGGTCCAAATTGGCCTTAGCCATGTGATCCATTTTTAAAGTAACCCATGCTAGCTCAATACTCATATATGTTTTCACTATTTAGTTATATGTTCATTCAAAACTGTCTACTTAAGTCATTATCACTAAATTATTTATATCTTGAGCTACAGAATTCCAAATTAAGATCTGTTTGATTTTTTTGAAACTAAACTCAAATACCTTTCTACCATAAAATTTTTAGAATTTGTAGTTTATCAAATAAGTACAGTAAAATCTTTAAAGTTATCCCTATTCTGCTGTTTGGCAGCTTCATCCTTTCCTTACTAAAAATTATTTATCTCTTATTACGGAATTTAGATGTTGTTTATGTTTTTTTTCTCTTGAAAAATAGACTCATTAAAAAATTAAAAATATAAATTTAAGCCCCTAATTATTGTTTTACAATTTTTTATGATTTTCCTAAGTCAGAATAGGGGAACCCAAAATCATTCTGACCTTGTTTCACAAAATTTATTATATCTCATGATTTACAATTCCATTGCTTACCTTGTTTCTTCCATAAAAAACTAGACTCAACAAATTTTAATTTCATATTGTATTCAACCTCTAACTCAATTCTCGCTATTTTTTATGATTTTTCAAAGTTAGATTACTTCTGTTGTCCAAAACTATTTTAGTGCAAAATGTTGATTTCCAAGTTTATAACACCCTTATTTCATTTCTCTACAATTTTTCGCATCATTTTCTCTTATTGCTCTTATTTCTTGACAGCAAGCAATTTCGGCTTTTCGCTGAATCCCATTTTTTGCATTTCGGGTACACACCTGGTATTGTTTCTGATGCGTAAGCACTCCTAAGCCTCCAGAACCTAAAAATCGACCAACATATCTCTAGATTAATTACTTAATTCATTTTTAATCAACCAATTTTGGAAGGAACTTGACTAAAAACCTAGGAAAACCCTTACCTCGCTTGAGTAACCACGACTTCACACAATCACAGCATCGATTCAAAACCACCAGCCCCTTGATTAACTCCTAAACACTAAAAAGGAATCCCCCTTTTAGAGATTAACCAAAAACGATTAACAATAGACAAAACTGTTACTTACTGAACACACGCAACCAATGATGAACAACCGAATCAATTGGGAAAAAAAAGAAAGAAACGGAAGGGGAAAAATAATGGAAATTTCAGCAGCAACTAGGGGAAAGAATCGGCAGAGGAGGGAAAAAAGAAGAGGAAGAAAACGTCAGAAAAAGTTTGGGGAATTGGATAGAAAATCGAAACTCTACTTTTTTTTGCAACAAAAAGATAATTAGATTATTTTCTGATAACCTCTCCCCAATTATCTCCTAAAATCACTCCCTATTAACCCACTAAAACACTACTACTCAGAATTTTGCCCCAACACAACTCTCAGCCGAAATTGGAGCAAAAATATTGTCTCCACGCCAGCACAAAGAATTGAACACAAGACCTCCAACACTCCAACACTTTACTTAACCACCAGACTAGCAGGATCAGTCTATTATATACTTATCAACAATTAAATAAAAGCATATTGACCAAACATAGGGCTTTATTGATAAAAATACCAAAAATTTCCCAAGTCATGGCTTGAACTTGAGACCTCTCACACACTCCCAGAACACTTAACCACTGAAGCAGATACAGATTTGTGTCATACATCCGCAAAAACAAAAATTTAAATTTGGGGGCTTTACAATATATATAGACAGATTCATAAATTTTTATAGCATTCTTAACCATTATCTTCATCCCTATACTTATACCGTCTCATCATTTTTTCATTTTAAACTCATATCAAACATGATAAAATCATAATTATATGTAACTCAAAACTTACTAAATACAAGCCATACCAATAGCTACTTACAGTTAGATAATTTATAAGCCAACTGTAATATCCGGGATTTTGGGCTTGTGCATTTTGCTTAATTGTATGAAATAGTATGCCTATGTGTGTTTTGAATGTGTTTTATAGATTTCGAGAACTTTAGAAGGTAGGAGAATGCCTTAGAAAATATTAGATTTTAAGTCTTAAGGGGGAGCTAGGCAAATGAGGCATTAAGGAAATTTGTAGGGGAAATTGGACATAAAAATGGGCTTGTTAAAGTGGCAAGGAGGCGCCACTTAAAGCCTTAGGAAGTGACGCCACAGGCAGTGCAAGAAGGGCCTAGGTTCGAGCAGCAAGGGGAGCACTTTTGGAGTTATTTTTGCGTCAGGATAGAGGGGAGTTGGGCGGCACTGAAACACTAAGGAGATGAGCATTAGATGTGGTCAAATTCTTTTTAAAATTCGGCTAAGGTAGGAAGATAATTGTTGATTTATTCATATTATTTTGAATGGGTAAAGAAGAGAAGTTTTAGGAGAAAAAGAAGGGATTAGATAGGGGGAAAGGGAGTTGGCCGAATGTGGGTCTTTGGAGGGGACATAATTCGGTCATACAAGGGGAGTGATTATCTTTTGATATTTCTTTTCTTCCTTGATTTTTCTTTGTGCCAAAAATTTGTTTCTCTTATCTCATTCAACTTGTTTTCTCTTCAATTGATCAAGCCGAAATTGTGAGTACCTATTCTTTTTCTTTTCTCCTCCTTTGCTATTCACTTTCAACAGCCGAATCTTCTATCTTGTAGCCAAAACCGATTGCATCTCTACCCCTGTCGATTTATTCATTCGATCAAGAGCCCACCATCTTTCTCATCTGAACTGATTTCTCTACTTCAGGTTCTTTTTGGTGCCGATTTCTTGAAGGTTATTGACCATTTGTGTTTTGGTCATTCTAGTTGGTAAGGGATCTCTCTTGGGTTTAAAAAGCTCTTTTCTCTATTTTGATCTATCGAAATCAAGACTCTAATCCCATTAATACTCTTTGGCCGAAACTTTGAAGGTGAGTTTCGGGATTTGTTTGTAGCCGCCTATAAGGGAGATCATCCGGGATTTGATTAGCTAAGGTAAGGGAAGTGTGATATTAGGCTGAAGGCCATTTACTTTGGTTCAATTAAATGTTAGAATTAATCTAACATAAATTTTGTAGGGATTTCGACATCTCCTTAGACAAGTTACGATTTCGGGATTTAGATTCGCAAGGTAAGAGAGTACTAATATTCGGCCAAGGCCATATTAAGTGTTAATGACGAGCCAATTCTGACTATGGTTTTTAGGGAGGAGTACAATCTGTTTCGGTAGAATTTTGAGATTCAGTGGACACGTTAGAAATCAGGTGTGTAGCCCTACACTAATTCTTGATAGATTTATGGTATTGGTTTAAAACATATGTTAATGGAAATATGAAAAATGTGGCTAAAGGTACCATTCAGTGGTACAGAGTATTCAGGTACGTCAACCTTTAAATAATGTTATGAACATTGAATATGACACATATGTGAATTTGTTATGAATACGAAATAAGGTATAAGGCATGATTTCTACATGTTTTGTATGACGCATGGGCATATGGGTGATAATGAAAAGGGGAAGTGATCTGGTGGTTATACCACATTATCTGGTGACTTATGTCACAAAATCTGAATCTGGTGACTAATGTCACATATTATTATCTGGTGACTCTGTCACATTATCTGGTGGCTATGCCACGATTATAAGGGCGATGTGCAGTTGACTGCAGCAACTGCCTTCGATGGTGTGTAGTGGATGGAGGGTCGATTTAGTAATCCCCACGGTGTGATTGGCAGGTACGGGTGATGTGTAGAGGATGGATATTTAGGTGGGGTTGGGATTGCATCATTGTCTATATTTGTTATACCTGATTTGACATGCCTAAATCGTTTGGGAGTTTGTGTTGGTGGTTACACACTGAGTCTGTTGACTCACCCCTCTTGGGCTAACATTTTGCAGGTGACACTCGATGGTGGGTGGGTGGCGGGGAACTTAGTGGTGGCCATGCTCAGCTCAGAGTTTTCTTTTATTTTGGGACTTTATATTAAGTTTTGGGTTTATTTCGGGTTTTGCTTTGTTGTAGTAAGGCCATTACTATTAAACTGTTTTATGCATGCATTTTATTTGCTATTATTATGATACGATTATTATCAAATCAAAGGTTAAATAATTTTTCTTTAAAGTCAATTTTAAATATTTTGACACCTAAACACCAACGATTTTCAACTTAATGATAAACTCTAAAAACTCTGCATTTCTTCTAACTTATAGTTTTCAAGTACGAAAATAACATTTTAATAAACTATAGACTTTAAAAATGATACCATTTTTCATTTAACCACAACACAAATCGATTTCTCTTCAAAACCACCCAAATTTTTCGAATTGACAAACAAGCTTTTGAAACGTTTTACTCAAGGAGCATGCCAGATCCGGTCGAGGCTCGTGGGCCGGATTTGGGGTGTTTCAATTTGGTATCAAAGCCCAGTTTTAAACTCTCAGCCTTGGGTTTAAAGCCCACAACGTTTTCAAAATTAAGCCCAAATAAGTTTTTGTGAAAATTTTTGGAATTGAGCAGGTTTTCTGGCATGGCACCTAAGTCTCCGACCCGAAGTCCACCATGTAAGTACCCCTAACTATTGTATGATTTGTATTGTTGTATGATTTGTATGTGGGTAATACGGGATCGTAGATTAGTACATTAGGAGTTATTGAACCCTAGGATTAGTTACTCCAACACAGAATTACATAAAATTTAAAGCCTAATCAAACAAACCTGTGAGTAAGTCGCCGAGTTAGGGTGTGGCAACCATTGTGCGCATGTCTAGGATTGGATTCAGGGAGAGCTTGGTATTTAAGCAGTCCTATGACTCACCTCCTCTTCGCTCGAATCCTACCTGGTGCGTGGTGACGGTTCACCCTAACCAAGAGGACTCATTCACGGGCTAAATTCAATAATTAAAACCCGAAAGGGACTAGCTACATTATTTTATAAAAACCTTAGTTTTAAAATCACCAAATTACCCCTTTGATTTGTAAAAACCATTTTTAGACTTTGAAAATTTTTTCCAAAATATTCCCGATTTATAAAATTACCCAAATACCCCTGGTTTGTAAAAATTTCTAAAATACCTTTGGTTTATAAAATGACCGTACTACCCTCAACTTTTACTAAGATATTCTTACTTTACAAAAATACCAAAACCCCTATTTTGCGAAATATCAAGATACCCTGATTTGAAAAATTACCAAAATACCCCTATAGGACAAATTACGAAAATACCCCTAGGTTGGACGAAAATGTTCGAGTGGTGAATGTGTGTAGTAGATACTATTGAATGAATGTGTTTCTCTGAATTAGGGTAGAAGACTTGAAACGAAAACCCTGAAATGATCGAAAGAACTACTACTAAACTTCTTTACATAAAACTTATTCGTGGGTAATCAGTGGAACAAAGACTAATGCATAAAACTTTTTAAACCAGATTAAATCGCGATCGTAGACATGAGTTCTAGAAGGCGTGGTCGTAATGTGCGCGGCGTGGTAGAGAGCGAGAATAATCGACCGTATCAGAACACAGTTAGTGCGGTCAGGGTCCGAGAATGAGGTACCACCACCTCCACCACCATTTCTTTCGTGTTGAGCATCGAGGATCGGGCGGGGATGAGAGCGATGATCGCGAGCGCGTCTTTGTGGGTTCTTGAGATGGTGGTGGAGCGGTGGTGGGTATAGGAGAGCTCGAAATCACTGCGGCGACTCAGGAGCCAATAGAGTGAGGTATACGTGGTGTATTCGTGTGGCACCAAAGACGATCGAGTATTGGTTGGAGGCGACAGAGCGAATCATGGACAGTGGATCTGATCATCGAGGAGAAGGCGAAAGGAATGGTGTCGGTTCTCCGCGACGAGTCATATCAATGGTGGCTCACGGTTCGGGATGGTGCTACAGCTGAGGATCTCACTTGGGAGTATTTTAAGGCAGCGTATCAGTAGAAGTACGTTGGTACTAGTTATATTGATGCGCAGAGGAAGGCATTTCTAGGGTTGGTTCAAGGGAATAAATCCGTAGCGGAGTACGAGGCGGAATTCTTAAGGTTGAGCCGGTATGCTCAAGGAATCGTGGCTACAGAGCATGAGCGATGTGTCCGGTTTGAGGACGGACTGAGGGATGACCTAAGGTTGTTAATAGCTCCACAGCAGGAGCGGGAGTTTGCCGTCTTAGTAGAGAATGCTAAGGTAGTCGAAGGGATTAAGGAATCTGTGACAGAATACGGATCGAAATAGGCAAAAGAGAGGCTTTGGATCAGCAGGGTCATCTGGGAATGTTCAAAAGAGATATAGAGTTGATGGGCGCGAGGTGTGAGTTATTATGAGAGAGGCGATGCGTACCGTACTTGTGCTCAGTATGGAAAGATGCACTTAGAAGAGTGTTGGAAGAAGACAGGGGGATATTTTAAGTGCGGATCCAAGGAACACATGATTAGGGACTGTCCTATGAAAATAGACGGGAGCCGACCAGCAGGTCAGGGTTTTAATCAGGTTGGAAGAGGTGGACAACAGCCACCGCGGGGTCGTGGTTCGATTAACAGAGGTAATGGTTCTGGAAGAGGACGGGGAACACCGGGCAGAGGTGTTGGTAATACGGAGGCAAGACAGCCAGGTCTGGTATATGCAGTTCGTCGGAAGGAGGATGGAGACGCACCGGACGTCATAACCGATATGTTCCTTATAGCTGACAAGCCTTACTTTGCTTTAATTGATGTTGGCTCGACCCACTCTTATGTTGCATGTAGAGTAGTTGAAACGCTAGGTATAGCATCTGAACTGTCTAATAGGGAGATGACTGTAGTAAGCCCGTTAGGTCAAACTGTAGTGGTGAATAGGATATTTCGGAATGTACCTCTAGAGATTCAAGGAGTGGTATTCCCTGCTGACTTGATGGAACTACCTTTCGGAGAATTTGATCTCATTCTTGGCATGAATTGGCTAGTGGAACATCGAGCTACATTGGATTGTGCAACTAAGGGAATGAAGTTAAGGACCCCAGAAGATGAGGAGATAATTATGACAGGGGAAAGAAGAAACTATTTGTCTAACATAGTCTCCGCATTAAAGGCTGATAAGATGGTTCGGAAAGGGTGCAAGGCATTTTTGACCTTCGTTAGTGCATTGGATGCAAAAGAAGAGGGAGTTAGTGGAGTTAGAACAGTAAGGGAATTTGTAGATGTTTTTCCAGAGAAGTTACCTGGAATACCCCCGGACAAAGAGGTGGAGTTCGGAATTGACTTACTGCCGGGTATAGCTCCTGTGTCAATTTCTCCGTATAGAATAGCACCAAAGGAATTGGTTGAGCTCAAGGCTCAGATCCAAGAGTTGCTTAATCATGGGTTCATTCGACCCAGTGTGTCTCCGTGGGGAGCACCGGTCTTGTTTGTGAAGAAGAAGGACGAGACTATGCGTATGTGCATAGATTATCGTCAGTTGAATAAGCTGACCATCAAGAACAAGTACCCGTTGCCAAGGATAGACGACTTGTTCGATCAGCTTAAGGGGGCCGCGGTATTCTCAAAGATAGATTTACAGTCTGGATATCATCAGCTCAAGGTGAAGGAAGCAGATATCTATAAGACAGCTTTCTAGACAAGATATGGGCATTATGAGTTTTTGGTAATGCTGTTCGGATTGACGAACGCCTCAGTTGCGTTCATGGATACGATGAACCGGGTTTTTCAACCTTACTTGGATTGGTTCGTCGTTGTGTTTATAAACGACATCTTATTGTATTCCAAGTCTGAGGAAGAACATGATGAGCATCTCCGAGTAGTGTTGCAAGTGTTGAGGGAAAAAAAGCTATATGCCAAATTCAGCAAGTGTGAATTTTGGCTTAAGGAAGTTGCGTTCTTAGGACATGTAGTGTCTGCAGAAGGGATAAGGGTGGATCCTAGGAAGATTAAGGCAGTGCTAGATTGGAAACCACCTAAGTCTGTGGCTGAGGTTCGTAGTTTCTTGGGATTGGTAGGCTATTACAGAAGGTTCGTGGAAGGGTTCTCATCAATAGCCACACCTTTGACAAAGTTGTTGAGAAAGGAGGTACCTTTTATGGGCGGATAAAAAGCAGGGAGAGCTTTGAGAAGCTTAAGAGGTCTTGACCAAGCCCGGTTACGATTTGCTGAGGTGGGAAGGATTTTGTGGTGTATTGTGACGCTTCTCATACAGGTTTGGGATGCGTATTGATGCAGGACGGAAAGGTAGTCGCTTATGCGTCTCAGCAATTAAGGCCACACGAGGTTAACTACTCGACGCATGACTTGGAATTGGCGGCAGTGATCTTTGCTCTTAAGGTATGGAGGCACTATCTATATGGAGAAAAGTCGGTGATCTACACAGACCACAAGAGCCTTAAGTATCTGCTGACTCAGAAAGAGCTGAACCTGAGACAGCGAAGGTGGGTGGAGTTATTGAAAGACTACGATTGTTCTGTAGAGTATCACCCGGGCAAGGCGAATGTAGTGGCAGATGCCCTAAGTCTGAAAGTAGTGTCGAATTTGAGGGCGATGTTTGCACATCTTAGCTTGTATGACGATGGAAGTTTGTTAGCAGAGTTGCAGGTCAAGCCATCATGGTTGAATGAGGTAAAAGAAGGATAGTTGGTAGATGATGATCTAAGTGCTAAGTTGCGGCAAGTGCAGAGTGGGGAGCTCGAAAACTATGGTGTTAATAGTGAGGGAGTGTTGTGTTTTCATGGCAAGGTCTGTATGCCTAAGAATAAGGAGTTAAGGCAGAGAATTCTTTAGGAATCGCATAGTAGCCCTTATGCTATGCATCCTGGAGGTAGTAAGTTGTATAGAGATCTACGGGAACAGTTTTGGTGGCTTGGTCTTAAGCGGAAGTTACAGAATATGTAGGGAAGTGCTTAACGTGTCGACAAGTCAAAAATTTGAACACCAAGTTCCGTCAGGATTGCTTCAGCTGATAAAGATTCCGCAGTGGAAGTGGGAGAGAATCACCATGGACTTTGTTAGTGGGCTTCCCCTTACGCCTACTAAGAAGGACTCAGTATGGGTGATAGTGGATCGATTGACAAAGTCCGCGCATTTCATACCAGTGCGGGTTGACTATTCTTTGCAGAGGTTAGCGAAGTTGGATGTGGCAGAAATTGTGAGGTTGCATGGAGTACCGGTATCGATTATTTCAGTTAGGGATCCAAGGTTTACGTCTTGGTTTTAGAAAGCACTACATCAGGATTTAGGCACCAGATTAGACTTCAGTACGGCATTTCATCCGCAGTCGGACGGCCAGTCTGAGCGAGTGATCCAAGTGTTAGGGGATATGCTGAGGGGCTGTGTGATAGACTTCAGAGGAAATTGGGAAGAATATTTGCCTTTAGCGGAATTTGCATACAATAACAGCTATCAATCCAGTATTCGGATGGCACCGTATGAAGCGCTGTATGGATAGAAGTGTCGCACTCCTACGTATTGGACAGAATTAGGGGAACGTCAAGTTTTGGGTCGGAGATTGTGGCAGAATCTGAAGAAAAGGTTAAGTTAATTCGGGCACGGTTAAAGGAGGCATCTGATAGGCAGAAGTCATATGCGGATCTTAAGCGGAAGGAAATAGAATTTACCGTGGGAGATCAGATGTTTCTTAAAGTTTTGCCATGGAAGAAGGTGATGAGATTTGGTCGCAAAGGGAAATTAAGTCCCAGGTTTATAGGGCCTTATCGGGTATTGAAGCGAGTTGGACCAGTGGCATACCAGTTAGAGTTGCCTCCGGAGTTGAAGCAGATGCACGATGTATTCCATGTTTCTATGCTACGTCGTTACAGATCGGATCCATCTCATGTAGTGCCAGTTGAGGAGGTGGAGCTGAGACCAGATTTGTCCTACGAGGAGGAGCCGATTCAGATCTTGGAACGGGATGTGAAGGTATTAAGGAGGAAATCAGTTCCTCTAGTCAAGGTATTATGGCGTAATCATGGATCGGAAGAAGCTTCTTGGGAGCTGGAAGAAGTAATGCGACAGCAATACCCTCACTTATGTTAGCCAGGTAATTTCGAGGTCAAAATTATTTTAAGGGGGGTAGAACTGTAATATCCGGTATTTTGGGCTTGTGCATTTTGCTTAATTGTATGAAGTAGTATGCCTATGTGTGTTTTGAATGTGTTTTTTAGATTTCGGGAACTTTAGAAGGTAGGAGAATGCCTTAGAAAATATTAGATTTTAAGTCTTAAGGGGGAGCTAGGCAAATGAGGCCTTAAGGAAATTTGTAGGGGAAATTGGACATAAAAATGGGCTTGTTAAAGTGGCAAGGAGGCGCCACTTAAAGTCTTAGAAAGTGACGCCACAGGCAGTGCAAGAAGGGCCTAGGTTCGAGCAGCAAGGGGAGCACTTTTGGAGTTGTTTTTGCGTCAGGATAGAGGGGAGTTGGGCGACACTGAAACACTAAGGAGATGAGCATTAGATGTGGTCAAATTCTTTTTAAAATTCGGCTAAGATAGGAAGATAATTGTTGATTTATTCAGATTATTTTGAATGGGTAAAGAAGAGAAGTTTTAGGAGAAAAAGAAGGGATTAGATAGGGGGAAAGGGAGTTGGCCGAATGTGGGTCTTTGGAGGGGACATAATTCGGTCATACAAGGGGAGTGATTATCTTTTGATATTTCTTTTCTTCCTTGATTTTTCTTTGTACCGAAAATTTGTTTCTCTTATCTCATTCAACTTGTTTTCTCTTCAATTGATCAAGCCGAAATTGTGAGTACCTATTCTTTTTCTTTTCTCCTCCTTTGCTATTCACTTTCAACAGCCGAATCTTCTATCTTGTAGCCAAAACAGATTGCATCTCTACCCCTGCCGATTTATTCATTGGATCAAGAGCCCATCATCTTTCTCATCTGAACCGATTTCTCTACTTCAGGTTCTTTCTGGTGCCGATTTCTTGAAGGTTATTGACCATTTGCGTTTTGGTCATTCTAGTTGGTAAGGGATCTCTCTTGGGTTTAAAAAGCTCTTTTCTCTTTTTTGATCTATCGAAATCAAGACTCTAATCCCATTAATACTCTTTGGCTGAAACTTTGAAGGTGAGTTTCGGGATTTGTTTGTAGCCGCCTATAAGGGAGATCATCCAGGATTTGATTAGCTAAGGTAAGGGAAGTGTGATATTAGGCCGAAGGCCATTTGCTTTGGTTCAATTAAATGTTAGAATTAAATCTAACATAAAGTTTGTAGGAATTTCGACATCTCCTTAGACAAGTGACGATTTCGGGATTTAGATCCGCAAGGTAAGAGAGTACTAATATTCGGCCAAGGCCATATTAAGTGTTAATGACGAGCCAATTCTGACTATGGTTTTTAGGGAGGAGTACAATCTGTTTCGGTAGAATTTTGAGATTCAGTGGACACGTTAGAAATCAGGTGTGTAGCCCTACACTAATTCTTGATAGATTTATGGTATTGGTTTAAAACATATGTTAATGGAAATATGAAAAATGTGGCTAAAGGTACCATTCAGTGGTACAGAGTATTCAGGTACGTCAACCTTTAAATAATGTTATGAACATTGAATATGACACATATGTGAATTTGTTATGAATACGAAATAAGGTATATGGCATGATTTCTGCATGTTTTGTATGACGCATGGACATATGGGTGATAATGAAAAGGGGAAGTGATCTGGTGGTTATACCACATTATCTGGTGACTTATGTCACAAAATCTGAATCTGGTGACTAATGTCACATATTATTATCTGGTGACTCTGTCACATTATCTGGTGGCTATGCCACGATTATAAGGGCGATGTGCAGTTGACTGCAGCGACTGCCTTTGATGATGTGTAGCGGATGGAGGGTCGATTTAGTAATCCCCACGGTGTGATTGGCAGGTACGAGTGATGTGTAGAGGATGGATATTTAGGTGGGGTTGGGATTGCATCATTGTCTATATTTGTTATATCTGATTTGACATGCCTAAATCGTTTGGGAGTTTGTGTTGGTGGTTACACACTGAGTTTGTTGACTCACCCCTTGTGGGCTAACATTTTGCAGGTGACACTCAGTAATTGGACCGGGTCGGCAGGAACTTAGTGGTGGCCATGCTCAGCTCAGAGTTTTCTTTTATTTTGGGACTTTATATTAAGTTTTGGGTTTATTTCGGGTTTTGCTTTGTTGTAGTAAGGCCATTACTATTAAACTGTTTTATGCATGCATTTTATTTGCTATTATTATGATACGATTATTATCAAATCAAAGGTTAAATAATTTTTCTTTAAAGTCAATTTTAAATATTTTGACACCTAAACACCAACGATTTTCAACTTAATGATAAACTCTAAAAACTCGGCATTTCTTATAACTTATAGTTTTCAAGTACGAAAATAACATTTTAATAAACTATAGACTTCAAAAATGATATCATTTTTCATTTAACCACAACACAAATCGATTTCTCTTCAAAACCACCCAAATTTTCCGAATTGACAAACAAGCTTTTGAACCGTTTTACTCAAGGAGCATGCCAGGTCCGGTCGAGGCTCGTGGGCCGGGTTTGGGGTGTTTCACCAACATTAACTAATTAACCTATACATGCCATTATAACCATAATTCATTTATCATACATACCAAAATAGGCTGATGGATAGTGAGTGATCCCCGTCGAGCTTCCTAACCAACGAGCTTCCGAAAACTCACTCATTTAAATTTAATATAAATATACAAGGTATATTCAATCATCTTGATCACGAGCTCTAACACATAACCTCATCACCCTTGTTAGTCGTACACTTCATATAAATACCAAGAAACATGTATGGGCTCAATTCTCATTAAATTTCTCATATATATAGACAATTTCACATTATGTAATCATATAACATATAACAACCATATCTTTGTATTTTAAATACATTTTCAGAACAACTTGTCTTGATTTCATACTATTTTATATTTGAGCTTTACTCATCAAAGTATTTGAAATATCATCTTTATGCAAATAGTAACATGAGGTACATAATTCCATAATTATGAATGAGCATATTTATCAAACATATTCCATGTTCATATATCATAGTCTCATGTCTCCATATATCAATAACCATCATTTTCTTGTATTTCAGATAAATACTTGTAACCATACATAAGTATGCAATTCGTTATTTCTTTTTGTCAATCACAATTTCAAATGACAAATTCTTGTGAATATGCTCACCAATTTCATAATTCCATGTATTTATCGTTTTCCATATTTATCCCGTTGAATTCCTCAGAATTTTGATGAATTTTTTGTAGTACACTCATGGTGTACAATCTCATTAACCGTCAATTTGTACACATATATACATAAGTTCTTTTTAGAGAGTTCACTCTCGCGAACATCATTTCTTACAGCAGGATTACCAGTCCAGACTAAATCCCCTGTAAGAGAGTACACTCCCATGAACCTCATTTCTTACAGTGGGATTACTAGTCCAGGCTAAATCCCTTGTAACATATGCTCAAAGAGTATTGTCGAGATTACCAGTCCAGGCTAAATCCCCTGCAATGACAAATACTCTATAGAGCTTTGTCTGGATTACCAGTCCAGGCTAAATCCAGATTCACATTTACTTTAGATTACCCGTCCGGGCTAAATCCATTTCACACATATTCTTCGGGAGGGCTTATATGAGGATCACCCGTCCGAGCTAGATCCTTTTTACCGTCAATTCCTTTCTAGTCATCCATCAAATTCCATTCCATTCAACCGGGATTTATTTCCCTTTTTATTGAATATTATCAACATTTCATCAATAGTCATACATTGAGCATTAAAATCACATTTTCATCACATAAGCATACATTTCAAACATTTAAGAATACAATTCAAGTTACACAAACTTACAATTCGATTTTGATAATCTTAATTCCATAATAAATATTTAAAGTAAAACATTATATCATTTCTAATTCAACGTTTATCGATTATAATCGGGCATGTGATAAATTTATACAATCATTCATATATTTTCCTCCTCCTCCTCTCCATTCCACATCCTTAATGTATATATCACGCTTATAAGTAACATTATTTATAATTTCACTATTTACTTATATGTATATTCAAAGCTGTCCATCCGTGTCATAGTCGCTAAATTATTTTTATCTTGAGCTACAGAACTCTAAATTAAGATCCGCTTGATGTTTTTGAAACTAGATTCATATATCCTTCTACCATAAAAATTTTAGAATTTATAGTTTAGCCATTAGTATAGGAAAATCTTCAAATTTATCCCTATTCTGCTGTTTGGCAGCTTTGACCTTTTGTTACTAAAGAAATAATGATCTCTTAACACAGAATTTGGATGACATTCCCGTTTGTTTCTCTTAAAAATAGACTCATTAATAATTTAAACATATAAATTTAAGCTCATAATTATTTTTTCCAATTTTTGATGATTTTCCAAAATCAGAACAGGGGAACCCGAAATCATTCTGACTTGTCTCACAAAATTTATTATATCTCATGATTTACAATTCCATTGGTTACACCGTTTCTTCTATGAGAAACTAAACTCAATAAGATTTAATTTCATATTTTATTCATCCTCTAATTTTATTCCCACAATTTTTGGTGATTTTTCAAAGTTAGACTACTGTTGCTGTTCAAAACTATTTTAGTGTAAAATGTTGATTACCATTTTTCCCCTAAACTTTTAATACATGACAAACTCATCCCTAGGCTCGGAAAATGAAATTCTTGCAATTTAATCCTTATTCCAAGCCTAATTATTCTCATACATACTAATCACAGCCCATGAATTCCATGAAATTTTAGAATTTTCCATAAATTCAACCCTTTTCAATTTAATCCCTAAAACATGTTTTCATCCAAAATTCTTTAATAAAACACCTTTAAACATCCATTAACATCTCAATTTCATCATCAAATAACAAAAATAATATGAAATTATCAATGGTAACTTCCAAAATTTTCAACAAAATAAAAAACAAATAGAATACTAAGTTGGACTTAATTGTAAAAGTCTAAAAATATTAAATTTCAAGGAAAAAGAAAGAATTGAACTTACTTGAAGCTAAAATATGAAATACCAGCTCAAAAACCTTTTCCATGGTTGCTTTTGACAGAAAGTTGAAGAAGAAATGACCTAGAAATCATTAAAATTAACTTTGGCCATGTAAGTTTTGTTAAAATTTCCAATTTTGTCCTTTTCACATAAAAATCTTTGATTTTTTTCACGCTATGCCGCCTCAGCCATTTTAAAATGGTCCATTTTCCCTTTTAGTCATTCCTTATTTAATGGTTAAGCTATTTAATCACTTTAGCAAGTTTTGCACATTTTCAATTTAGTCCTTTTTATCTAATTGACTACCGAAACGTTAAAATTTTCTGACGAAATATTGATACTACCTCATTGACACTCCGCAAATATTCATAAAAATATTTATGGCTCGGTTTATAACAACGAGATCTCAATACCTCTTTTTCTTAATTTTTTAACCAAATAAATCTTTATAAAACACAGTTTACTATTTCAAAAATATTTTAAAAACTACATTTGGCTCGTAAATATTAAATAATATAATTTACGACTTCATTTACCAGATTTGATGGTTTTAAACCACTATTTCCTACATCGCTGAAATTTGGGCTATTACAACTAGTTAGTTGAAACACCCCAAACCCGGCCCACGAGCCTTGACCGGATCTGGTATGTTCCTTGAGTAAAAACGGTTCAAAACTTTTTGAATACTTTAGAAAATTTGGATGGTTTTGAAAGAAATTTTAATTTGTGTTGGGCTCCGGTTGACAACAAGTTTATTTATTTGAAATCTAGGTTTTATAAAACTTTACTGTTGAATTTCGAACTTACATGTTAAAGGTAAAAATCGAGTTCTTAGAGTTTACCTTCTTAATTGAAAATCATTTGTGTTAGGTGACAAAACATTTGAGGGTTTATTTAAAAAAAATAATTTAAATAACCTTTTACTTAACAATAGTAGTATCGTGATAAAATAAATAAAAGCTACCATAAAACAATTAAGTACTATTGGCCTTATTACAAATGAAAACAATCCCGAAAATAAATCCAAATACTTTAAATGTAAAAGTCCAAAATTTAAATAAATTCCGAACTGAGCATGGCCACCACTAAGCTCCTGCCCACCCGGTCCCTCACTGATCGTCACCTGAAACACATTCCCACAATAGGGTGAGTCAACAGACCCAATGTGTAACCAACACTAAATCTCATCGATTCAGGCATGTCAAATCATATAATACAAATATATATAACAGATGAAAGTAGTGATGCAAACCCGAACCCAAACCTAGGTACCATCCGCTACACATCACCCGTACCAACCTGCACACCGTGGGGACTACTAAGTCAACCCTCCATCCGCTACACATCATCGAAGGCAGTCGCTGCAGTCAACGTGCTCATCGCCCTTATAAAATTCGTGGCATAGCCACCAGATAACATATTTGTGACATGGGTCACCATATTCAGATAATGTGACCGAAGTCACCACATTTAGATATTGTGGTATAAAACCACCACATTCACTTCCCCTTTCATATAACCCATATGCCCCATGTCATACAAATATGCATATGTCACCTTCCTATTTCACATCTTACAGTTTCACATATGTGCAAAGACAGATCTCATTATAATCCTTGTAGGAGTAGGAAAACGTACCTGAGTACTTTGTACCATTGCATGGTACCTTAGTCATATTTTTCACATTCTTATTAACATATTTAAGAAAGCATAACCATAAATCTATCGAGAAATAGTGTGGGGTACACACCTGATATACTTTAACGCTTCAGTGAAATCCCAAATATCTCGATCTAATATTCTAGATCCTAGTCCCTACATTCGGTCAACATTTAATATTTAAACAAAAGCCTATTCGGCTATAAAATCAAATCCCGAAGGATTAACGAAACCAACTTCTTACCTTGCTGCCGATTTGACTATTAATCAAATCCCGAAACCTCGTAGTATTTCTTTCTTGAAATCGGCTAGCATCAGATCACTTCACAGGTTAGTTTTCGGCTTTTGAATAATGAAGAAACAAATCTAAATCGTGGAATAGGGCCTTGGCCAAATATCAGATTCACTTACCTTGTGAATCTTTTTTCCCGAAAACAACCACCTGATTAGGGAGTTGTCGTAATACCCTGCTTAACCACTGTTAGATTCGACTTCTATACTAAAAGTATTAGAAAGTGGTCTTAGGCCGAACACTTATACCCTTACCTTGATGAATCAACTTCCGAAATTCAATTGTCCTTGGTCTCTGTCGAAATACCTACAAGCTCCTGTTAGATCCAAACTAACGTTTAATCACAATACATGGCCTTTGGCCGAATACCACATGACTTACCTTAAATCCCGAATGATCCTCCTTATAGTCGACTATACTAGAAATCCCGAAAGAATCCTTCATAGTTTCGGTCAAAGACAATGATGGCATTAGAATCTTAATTTCGACTTAAAGAAAAGAAATAAGATGATGACTATAGATCCTTACCCCTTTATACTGAAATCGATTGCACCTCTGTCTGTCACCACTTGATAGATTCGGCTATAGGCCTAACGTTGGTCAACAAATCCTGGCTTTTGATCAAATGAAGAAATCGGCTTTAACAAGAGTAAAGAGGAAGAGTATGAAGCTTTTAGGGGTTACACATATGATGAACTAGGGAGAAGGAGGTTTCGGCTAGAACAAATAAAAGAGAAAGAAGACTTTGAGAAAAGAACAGTGGAAATTTGGCTAGAGAAGAGATGGGAAAGAAAAGAAAAGAAAAGATGAATACCTTGCTACTCAGTTTCGGCTTCCTACTCAAACACTAACTTCTCCTTGTTTTTCTCGTCTTTTTCCTCTTATCCACTTATTTAAAATAATTTGATTAAAACAATAATTATCACATTCCTTAGCCGAATTTTAAAAGGATAAATCAAGTTTTTATTCTCATCCTTTCAAAGTCCTATAGCCGTCCATCAGCCCCCTCTTTGACGTCAACAAGCAAAATAAAACCCCAAAACATTACTTCCCACGCGACTCGAACCTTAAGACCTTCACCATGCTTGTGGCGTCATTTCCAGAAGCCTTAAGTGGCGCCTCCAAGCCACTTAACCAAGCCCATTTGTACGTCATATCTCCCTTACATTTTCTCTTAAGGCCCCTCTGCTTCAGTTCCCTCTTTTAAACTTTAAAATCTAATAATTTCTAAGGCATTTCCCTATATTCCGAGGTTCTAAAAAAATTCACATAACACATTCATAACACATAAGGCATGCTAGTTCACATAATTTAAGCACAAATGCATAAGCCATAATTCCAGGATATTACATTAGTTCCCAAAATAAAAATTCTTGTAAAAGGAAAGGAACAAGTACTCAAGATGGTTATATTGTGGAGGAAAATGCTCAAGAAGAGGCCAAAGATACAACTAATCAAAAAACCCCAAAAGAGGTTCTGAAAATGGTGATAACGAAGAGATCTCAATAAGTTATGTTCCTTTGGGAAAAAGATGGAACGTAAAAGTTATAGTTGCCGAAAACAGTTTTGCTTATAAAGTTGCTATTGAAATAGCAAAAGAAAATGAGGATCCTGAGCCTAAATCTATTGACGAATATAGATGAAACACCCCAAACCCGGCCCACGAGCCTTGACCGGATCTGGTATGCTCCTCGAAGAAAACCGGTTCAAATTCGTTTGTTACCTTGGAAAAACCATGTGTTTTGAGAGAGAAATTATTTTTGGGTTGGGCTCGAGTTAAAAACAAGTTTATCTTATATTAGAAACCCATTTATTTCAGGTGACAAAACATTTAGAGTTTATTTTAAATGAAATTAACTTAAACTTTAATAAATAAAATTTCGTAACATAATAAATAAAACAGAAATAAAATAGTGCACTATGGCCTTATTACATCAAATTAAAACCCAAAATAAAATTCAAGGTACTTAGAAATAAAAGATAGTCCGGAATAAAATAAAATCTGAATTTTCGCATAGCCACCCCTAAGCTTCTGCTGACCCGGTCCACCACTGATCATCACCTGAAAAATAATCCCCAACGGGGTGAGTCAAACAGACTCAATGTGTAACCGACACTAAGATTTAACAATTCAAGTATACATTATCATATTACATACACATTCATATATCAGATATAAACATATGATGCAACCCGAACCCAAACCTATATGCCATCCGCTACACATCACCCGTACCATCCTGCACACCGTGGGGACTACTAAGTCAACCCTCCATCCGCTACACACCATCGAAGGCAGTCGCTGCAGTCGACGTGCTCATCGCCCTTATAAATATTCGTGGCATAGCCACCAGATTAAATAATTGTGACCGAAGTCACCACATTCAGATATCGTGGTCTTAAGTCACCATATTCAGATAATGCGACAGAAGTCACCACATTCAGATATCGTGGTCTTAGATCACCATATTCACTTCCCCTTTTTCAATAACCCATATGCCCCATATCATACATATTATGCATTAACATGCCTAATTTCACATTCTTATCACTGTTCACATATGAGTCATAACATATATTCATATTCCTAGTAGGAGTAGGAAATGTATCTGAGTACTTTGTACCACAATATGGTACCTTAGCCATATTCACATTCTTATACATACTTATATTAAATATTTCCATAAATCGTATTAAAGATAGTGTAGGGTACACACCTGATACACTTAGCGGTTCACTTAAATCCTGAAAAGCTTGATCTAATGCCTTAGATCTTAAATCCCTACATTCGGCCAACCTTAATATGTTAGCAAAGAGCCTATTCGACTATAAGACCAAATCCCAATAGGATTAGTACACTTAAAACCTACCTTGTTGCCGATTGGGTCACCAACAAATCCCGAAATCTTTGCTTTATTCCTTCTTGTATTCGGCCAAGCATTAAATTAACAAATTGGTTAGTTTTCGGTTTTTAAGATAATAAGAAATAGATCTAGATATCAAAATAGGCCTTGGCCGAATGTACCTATGTGCTTACCTTGTGGATTTTAAATCCCAAAAGTATCCCTTCTTGAAGTTGACAACACCTAAATCCCGAAACCTCCCTTCCATAATTCGGCCAAGATTAATAATAGGGGTTAGTCCCTAAATTTTGATAAGTCTAAAATATAAAGAATGGAAACCAAATTTGGATCTTACCCTTATTTGAAGAAATCGATTGCACCTTCACTTCAACCTTCAGGGAGTCGGCTATGGTTAGATGATGATCTCACAACTTTCAGCTTTTGAGAGATTGAGAGAACGAGAAGAGAATAAGGTGCAAAAGAGATTCGACTTTAATGAAGAAAAGAAAAGAGAGGGTGTTGAGGCTTAGAGAATCGGCAACAGTGGATTTTGTGAAGGGACTATTCGGCTTAACAAAAAGTAGAAGAGAAGAGAGCTTACTAGAGAATTCGGCAGAGAATAGGAAGGAAGAAAAATGAATAATGGCCTTATTTTCCTCCTATTGCCGAAATTACTAGGCCAAGACTCCCTTACTTGGCCATCACTCTTCTTATTTCGATAAAATTTATCTCTTAATTATCACCTTATTCAAAAATCATAGAATTAATCCCTCCATTATCTCTTATCTCTTAAAAATTTAATAAAAAAAACCAACAATAATCCATCATTTATCCATCCTTTTTAGCCGAATTTTAAAAAGAATAAAACTCCTCTTTTAAGAGCCTTAATGCCGTCCACCTCTCTGCTCCTAGTAGCAAAAAAAAAATTCTTTTATTTGCTTCACATGCGACTCGAACTCAGGCCCATTTGCATAGCTTGTGGCGTCAATTATTGGGCTTTAAGTGGCGCCTCCTTGCCACTTTTCCAAGCCCGTTCTTGTGTCAAATTTCCTCTATTAATTTTCTTAAGGCCACCCTGTTTTAGTTTCCTCTTTTCAACTTAGCATTTCCTTACATTTTCAAGTTTCCAAAAATGTTTACTTTCCTCTTTTGAAACTTAACATTTCTGAAGCATTTCCTTACATTTCCAAGTTTCCAAAAATGTTCACCATACATTCATAACACATAAGACATGCCATTTCGTATAATTAAATCAAAAATGCATAGGCCCATTTCCAGGATGTTACAGTTCTACCCCCTTAAAATAATTTCGTCCTCGAAATTGCCTGGCTAAAAAAAATGAGGGTATTGCTGTCGCATTGCCTCTTCTGGCTCCTACGAAGCTTCCTCTGATCCCTGATTGCCCCATAACACTTTGACTAGAGGAACTGACTTCCTCCGTAACACTTTCACGTCTCGTTCCAAGATCTGAATCGGCTCTTCTTCGTAGGACAAATCTGGCCTTTGCTCCACCTCTTCAACCGGTACTACGTGAGATGGATCTGATCGATATCGACGTAGCATGGAAACATGGAATACGTCGTGCATCTGCTTCAACTCCGATGGCAACTCTAACCGATATGCCACTGGTCCAACTCGCTTCAACACTCGATAGGGCCCTATAAACCTTGGGCTTAACTTCTCTTTGCGACCAAACCTCATCACCTTCTTCCAAGGCGAGACTTTCAGTAAGGTCTGCGTACGACTTCTATCTATCCGATGCTTCCCTTAACCGTGCCCGAATTATCTCAACCTTTTCCTCGGATTCTGCCATGATTTCTGGACCTAAAACTCGACGTTCTCCCAATTCCGTCCAACATGTAGGAGTTCAACACCTCCGACTATACAACGCTTTATACGGTGCCATCTGAATACTGGCCTGATAGCTGTTGTTGTAGGCGAACTCTGTTAAAGGCAAATATTCCTCCCAACTTCCTCGGAAATCCATCACACAGCCTCTCAACATATCCTCCAACACTTGTATTACCCGTTCAGACTGCTCGTCTGATTGTGGATGAAAAGCCGTAGTAAAATCCAACTTAGTGCCTAAAGCCTGATGTAGCGCTTTCCAGAATCGAGAAGTAAACCTTGGGTCCCTATCTAAAATGATTGACACTGGCACTCCATGCAACCTTACAATTTCCGTCACATATAACTTTGCCAACTTCCGCAAAGAATAGTCGACTCTTACCAGGATAAAGTGCGCGGACTTGGTGAAACGGTCCACTGTTACCCATACCGAGTCCTTCTTAGTAGGCGTAAGGGGAAGCCCACTAACGAAGTCCATGGTGATTCTTTCCCACTTCCACTGCGGAATCTCGATTGGCTGAAGTAATCCTGATAGAACTTGGTGTTCAACCTTAACTTGCTGACATGTCAGACATTTTCCTACGAATTCAGTAACTTCCCGCTTAAGATCAGGCCACCAAAACTGTTCCCTTAGATCCCTATACAACTTAGTGCCTCCGGGATGCATAGCATAAGGGCTACTATGCGCCTTCTGAAGAATCTTTTGTCTTAACTCCTCGTTCCTCGGTATACAGACCTTTCCCTTAAAGCACAATACTCCCTCATCATTAACACCATAATCTTCTTACTCTCCATTCTGTACTTGCTGTAGCTTAACACTTAGGTCCTCATCCACCAACTGACCTTCCTTTACCTCATTCACCCACGTGGGTTTGACTTGCAATTCTGCCAGCAGACTTCCATCATCATACAAACTTAAGTGTGCGAACATTGCCCTCAGATCCGACACAACTTTTCGACTTAAGGCATCCGCCACTACATTCGCCTTGCCTGGGTGATACTCTATCGAACAATCATAATCCTTCAGTAACTCCACCCACCTTCGTTGCCTTAAGTTTAACTCCTTCTGAGTCAATAAATACTTAAGGCTCTTGTGGTCCGTGTAGATTATCGACTTCTCACCATAGAGATAGTGCCTCTACACCTTAAGAGCGAAGACCACTGCCGCCAATTCCAAGTCATGAGTCGGGTAGTTAACTTCATGAGGCCTTAACTGTCGTGACACATAAGCGACTACTTTTCCATCTTGCATTAGCACACACCCTAATCCCGTATGCGAAGTGTCACAGTACACCACAAACTCCTTTCCTGCCTCTGGCTGAATTAACACTGGAGCTTCAGTCAAAACCCTCTTAAGCTTCTCAAAGCTCTCTTGTTGCTTATCTGTCCATACAAAAGGTACTTCCTTCCTCAACAGCTTTGTCAACGGCGCGGCTATTGACGAGAACCCTTCCACGAACCTTCTGTAATAGCCTGCCAAACCTAAGAAACTTCAGATCTCGGCCACGGACCTAGGTGGTTTCCAATCCAACACTGCCTTGATCTTCCTAGGATCCACCCTTATACCTTCTGCGGATACTACATGTCCTAAGAATGCCACCTCCTTAAGCCAAAATTCACACTTGCTGAATTTGGCATAGAGCTTCTTCTCCCTTAATACTTGTAACACTATCCGTAGGTGCTCATCATGCTCTTCCTCCGACTTCGAATACACAAGGATGTCATCGATAAACACGACGACGAACCTATCCAAGTAGGGTTGGAAAACTCGGTTCATCATATCCATGAACGCGGCTGGAGTGTTCATCAACCCAAACGGCGTTACTACAAACTCAAAATGGCCGTATCTTGTCCTAAAGGCTGTCTTATGGATATCCGCCTCATTTACTTTTAACTGATGATAACCCGACCGTAGATCTATCTTTGAGAAAACTGCGGCCCCCTTCAGCTGATCGAATAAGTCATCTATCCTTGGTAAAGGATACTTGTTCTTGATGGTCAGCTTGTTCAACTGACGATAGTCTATGCACATACGCATAGTTCCGTCCTTCTTCTTCACAAACAGGACTGGTGCTCCCCACGGAGACACACTGGGTCGAATAAACCCCCGGGCAAGTAATTCCTGAATTTGAGCCTTGAGCTCAACCAACTCCTTTAGCGCCATTCGGTATGGAGCGATTGACACAGGAGCTGTTCCCGGTAGCAAGTCTATTCCAAATTCCACCTCCCTATCTGGGGGTATTCCTGGTAATTCCTTTGGAAAAACATCCATGAAGTCCTTTACCGTTCTAACTCCACTAATTCCCCCTTCTTTTGCGTCCACAGCACTAACAAAGGCCAGAAATGCCTTGCACCCTTTCCGAACCATTTTCTCTGCCTTTAACGCTGAAACTACATTAGACAGGTAGTTTCTTCTTTCTCCTATCATGACTACCACTTCATCCTACGGGGTCCTTAGTTCCATTCGTTTAGCTGCACAATCCAACACGGCCCGGTGCTCTACTAACCAATCCATACCAAGTATGAGGTCAAATTCTCTGAAGGGTAACTCCATTAAGTCAGCCCGAAAGTTCACTCCCTGAATTTCTAGGGGTACACTCCGAAAGATCTTATCCACCACTACAGTCATCTTCCTATCAGAAAGTTCAGAGTCTAGGCCTAGTGTTTCCACTACACTACATGCAACATATGGGCTTACTACAGTCTGGCCTAATGGGCTTACTACAGTCATCTTCCTATCAGAAAGTTCAGAGTCTAGGCCTAGTGTTTCCACTACACTACATGCAACATATGAATGGGTCGAGCCCACATCAATAAGAGCAAAATAGGGCTTGCCATGAATAAGGAACGTACCGGTTATGACGTCCGGTGCGCTCTCTATCCTCCCTCCGATTTAATCGCATAAACCAAACCCGGTTGCCTTGCCTCGTGATAGCGAAAGTGCTCTCGCACGGTGTTCTACGTCCTCTGCCAAAGCACCATTACCTCTATTATTCGGACCACGACTCGCCGAGGTCGCTTGCCCACCTCTACCACTGATTAACATTCTCCGAATCGGCTGGGCCGACTCCCCTCGGTTTCATTGGAAAGTCCTTAATCATATGGTCCTTGGACCCACACCTAAAACATCCTCCTGTCCTCTTCAACACTCTCCTAAGTGTTTCTTCCCACACTGGTCACAAGTACGGTACTGCCCTCCTGTAGCAGCTTGTGGACCTCGCGGCCTATCAACTCTAAGCCTCTTCTGAACATTCCCAGCTGATCCAGACGATCCAAAACCTCTCTTCTACCTATTTCGATCAGAGTTCTGCCTTGTAGAGTCTTTAATCCCTTCAGCTACCTTAGCTTTCTCTACTAAAGCAGAAAACTCCCATTCCTGATGCGGAGCTATCAACAACCTCAGATCATCCCTTAGTCTGTCCTCAAACTGGACACACTCTTCATGTTCCCTAGCCACTACTCCTCGAGTATATCGGCTCAACCTCAGAAACTCAGCTTCATATTCCTCCACAGACTTATTCCCTTGAACCACCCCAGAAAAGCTTTCCTTTGCTCATCAGTATAATGTGTGCCAACATATTTCTTCTGATATGCCACCTTAACATAGTCCCAAGTCAGATCCTCAGCTGTGGCACCATCCCGAACAGTTAACCACCATTGGTACGCTTCATCGCGTAGCAGTGCCACTATTCCTTTCAACTTCTCCTCAGGGGTCAGATCAAGCTCATCCATAAAGCGCTCGGTTGCCTCCAACCAATATTCGGTCGTACTGGGTGCTACACCAGATACGCCACGGAATACCTCAGCTCTATTGGCACGAAGTCGCTCAGGTACCGACTTTCGAGCTCCCGAATTTCCTCTTGCACCAGCCACTAACTCAAGAACTCGCAGCACAGCCTGCGATACGGCATCATCCCCCGCCTGATCTTGCCGTTCAGCACCAACAGCTGGTGGTGATGGCGGTGGTATCTCATTGTCAGACCCTTGACCCGATCTAACGGGTTACGACACTGATCATTCTTCTCTCTCTGCGTCCACGACGGCCACGTCCTCTAGAACTCATTTCTATCATCGCGATCTGATTAAAAAGTTTTATGAATTAGTCATTGTTTCACTTATTATCCGCGAAGAAATTTTATAGAAGGAGTTTAGGAGCAGTTCTTTCGATCAATCAAAGTTTTCATGTCTTCTATCCTAATTCAGAGAAGTACATTCATTCAAACATTCATTCAGTGACATCCATTCCATAGTATCTCCCATACACATTCACTCTTCGGACATTTTCGTCAGATTTCCTATCCTGTGGGTATTTTCGTCATTTGTCCTACAGGGGTATTTTCGTAATTTTTCAAAATAAGGTTCCTTGTTGATTTTGTCAATAAGGGTATTTTAGTAATTTTGAATTCCTAGGGGTATTTCAATAATTTTGAAACTCGGGGGTATTTTGGTAATAAACCAGGGTAAATTTGTAAAGTTTAATAATTTAGGGGTATTTCAAAATTTGCAAAACTTTAAGGGTTCTTTTTGAGACTTCTATTTTCCAAAACGGTGATGTTGCAAAAATTTTGGAAATCAGGGTCATTTTGGTAATTTTGTAAGTTAGGGGCAATTTCGTAATTTTCCAAAATCAAGGTATTTTTGATAATTTGCAAATTAGGGTTTTTGAACATTTTATAAAGTAATGAAATCTTGATAAGAACTGTGGGTATTTTTGGAATTTCATAAACCAAGAGTATTTTTTGTAATGTTACCACTAGGGGTATTTTTGTAATTTCATAAATCAAAAATTTTTCGAAAAATTTTGTAAAAATAGTTTTCACAAATTAAAAAGGTAATTTTAAGAGTTTTAAAACTAGAGTTTTTATAAAAACACGGCTAGTTCCCTTTCAGGTTTTAGTTATTGTGTTTAGCCTATGACCGAGTCCTCTTGGTTAGGGTGAACCGAAGCTACGCACCAGGTAGGATTCCTGCGAAGAGGAGGTGAGTCACTAGGACTGCTTAAGTACCAGGCTCTTCCGGATCCAATCCTAGACATGCGCACAGGGGTTGCCACACCCTAATTCGGTGACTTAGCCATAGGTTTGTTTAATTAGGCATTAAGTCTTATGTAATAGTTGGGGAAAACTAGTCTTAGGGTTCAAGTACCTATCATACTATTTTTACGTTCCATTCCTACCCTTCTACAGATCATACCATAAATCACACAATGGATAGGGGTACTTACCTGGTGGACTGCGGGTCGGAGACTTGGGTGCCATGCCAAAACCTGCTTATTTCAAAAAAATTGTTTTCATAAAACTTATTTGGGCTCGCTTTGAAAACGTTTTGGGCCTTAAACCTCAGGCCGAGAGTTTGAAACTGGCTCTGATACCAAACTGAAACACCCTAAACCCGGCCTACGAGCCTTGACCGGATCTGGTATGCTCCTCGAAGAAAACCGGTTCAAATTCGTTTGTTACCTTGGAAAAACCATGTGTTTTGAGAGAGAAATTATTTTTGGGTTGGGTTCGAGTTAAAAACAAGTTTATCTTATATTAGAAACCCATTTATTTCAGGTGACAAAACATTTAGAGTTTATTTTAAATGAAATTAACTTAAACTTTAATAAATAAAATTTCGTAACATAATAAATAAAACAGAAATAAAATAGTGCACTATGGCCTTATTACATCAAATTAAAACCCAAAATAAAATTTAAGGTACTTAGAAATAAAAGATAGTCCGGAATAAAATAAAATCTGAATTTTCGCATGGCCACCCCTAAGCTTCTGCCGACCCGGTCCATCACTGATCATCACCTGAAAAATATTCTCCAACGGGGTAAGTCAAATAGACTCAATGTGTAACCGACACTAAGATTTAACAATTCAAGCATACATTATCATATTACATACACATTCATATATCAGATATAAACATATGATGCAACCCGAACCCAAACCTATATGCCATCCGCTACACATCACCCGTACCATCTCGCGCACCGTGGGGACTACTAAGTCAACCCTCCATCCGCTACACACCATCGAAGGCGATCATTTGCGATCGACGTGCTCATCGCCTCTTATAAATATTCGTGGCATAGCCACCAGATTAAATAATTGTGACAAGAAGTCACCACATTCGAGATATCGTGGTCTTAAGTCACCACATTCAGATAATGCGACCGAAGTCACCATATTCAGATATCGTGGTCTTAGATCACCACATTCACTTCCCCTTTTTCAATAACCCATATGCCCCATATCATACATATTATGCATTAACATGCCTAATTTCACATTCTTATCACTGTTCACATATGAGTCATAACATATATTCATATTCCTAGTAGGAGTAGGAAACGTACCTGAGTACTTTGTACCACAATATGGTACCTTAGCCATATTCACATTCTTATACATACTTATATTAAATATTTCCATAAATCGTATTAAAGATAGTGTGGGGTACACACCTGATACACTTAACGATTCACTTAAATCCCAAAAAGCTTGATCTAATGCCTTAGATCTTAAATCCCTACATTCGGCCAACCTTAATATGTTAGCAAAGAGCCTATTCGACTATAAGACCAAATCCCAATAGGATTAGTACACTTAAAACCTACCTTGTTGTCGATTGGGTCACCAACAAATCCCGAAATCTTTGCTTTATTCCTTCTTGTATTCGGCTAAGCATTAAATTAACAAATGGGTTAGTTTTCGGTTTTTAAGATAATAAGAAATAGATCTAGATATCAAAATAGGCCTTGGCCGAATGTACCTATGTGCTTACCTTGTGGATTTTAAATCCCAAAAGTATCCCTTCTTGAAGTTGACAACACCTAAATCCTGAAACCTCCCTTCCATAATTCGGCCAAGATTAATAATAGGGGTTAGTCCCTAAATTTCGATAAGTCTAAAATATAAAGAATGGAAACCAAATTTGGATCTTACCCTTATTTGAAGAAATCGATTGCACCTTCACTTCAACCTTCAGGGATTCGGCTATGGTTAGATGATGATCTCACAACTTTCGGCTTTTGAGAGATTGAGAGAACGAGAAGAGAATAAGGTGCAAAAGAGATTCGACTTTAATGAAGAAAAGAAAAGAGTGGGTGTTGAGGCTTAGGGAATCGACAACAGTGGATTTTGTGAAGGGACTATTCGGCTTAACAAAAAGTAGAAGAGAAGAGAGCTTACTAGAGAATTCGGCAGAGACTAGGAAGGAAGAAAAATGAATAATGGCCTTATTTTCCTCCTATTGTCGAAATTACTAGGCCAAGACTCCCTTACTTGGACATCACTCTTCTTATTTCGATAAAATTTATCTCTTAATTATCACCTTATTCAAAAATCATAGAATTAATCCCTCCATTATCTCTTATATCTTGAAAATTTAATAAAAAAACCAACAATAATCCATCATTTATCCATCCTTTTTAGCCAAATTTTAAAAAGAATAAAACTCCTCTTTTAAGAGCTTTAATGCCGTCCACCTCTCTGCTCCTTGTAGCAAAAATAAAATTCTTTTATTTGCTTCCCATGAGACTCGAACTCAGGCCCATTTGCATAGCTTGTGGCGTCACTTACTGGGCTTTAAGTTGCGCCTCCTTGCCACTTTTCCAAGCCCGTTCTTGTGTCAAATTTCCTCTATTAATTTTCTTAAGGCCAATCTATTTTAGTTTCCTCTTTTCAACTTAGCATTTCCTTACATTTTCAAGTTTCCAAAAATGTTTACTTTCCTCTTTTGAAACTTAACATTTCTGAAGCATTTCCTTACATTTCCAAGTTTCCAAAAATGTTCACTATACATTCATAACACATAAGACATGCCATTTCGTATAATTAAATCAAAAATGCATAGGCCCATTTCCAGGATGTTACAGTAGAAATAGAAAAGATTTTCCAAAATTGAAAGACACAATTCAAGCAAAATTAAATTTACTTTCTCAACGTGAGGTTTTTGAACCTGTAATCCAAACACCTAAAGATGTAAAGACAATGGGATATAAATGGGTATTTGTGTGAAAATGGAATGAGAAAAATGAATTCATAAGATATAAAGCACGACTTGTAGCACAAGGATTTTCGCAAAGGCCCAACATTAGTTACGAAGAGGCATATTCTCCTGTGGTGCATACAATCACATTTAGGTATCTTATTAGTCTGGCAGTATGTGAAAAACTTGGCATGCGTCTAAGGGATGTTGTTACAACCAACTTATATGGTACACTTAATAGTGAAATTTATATTAAAATCCCTGAAGGATTTAAAATCCCAAAAAGATATAGACTTTCTCGAAAAAATTGCTCGATCAGATTAAAGAAAAGTTTATATGAATTAAAATAATTTGGACATATGTGGTACAATCATCTTAATGAATATTTGTTAAAAAAAAGGTTATAAAAATGATCCAATTTGTCCATGTGTCTTTATAAAAAGGCTTGGATCAGATTTTGTAATAATTACTATTTATGTTGATGATCTAAATATTATTGAAACTCCTGAAGAGCTTCAAAATGCATAAATTGTTTAAAGAAAGAATTTGAGATGAAAGATCTTGGGAAAATAAAGTTTTCTCTTGGCTTACAGATCGAGAGTTTAAAAGATGAAATTCATGTTCATTAATCAACTTATACGGAAAAGATCTTCAAGAAATTATATATAGATAAAGCACATCCATTGAGTACCACGATGGTTGCATAGTTGTTAGATGTGAATAAAAATCAATTTCTTCCTTGCGAGAATAATAAAGAGTTCCTTGGTCCTAAAGTAACATATCTAAGTGTCATTGGGGCATTGATGTATTTTGCAAACAACACAAGACTTGATATAGGTTTCACTATAAAATTGTTAACGAGATTTAGTTTTTCTCCAATACGTTGACATTGGAATGGAATTAAACATGTATTTAAATATATCAAAGGAACCATTAATATGAGGTTATTTTATTCAAATGATTCAAAATCCCTAGTTGTCAGCTAAGCCGATGCTGGATATTTATCAGATCCATATAAAGGTAGGTCTCAAACATGATATTTATTTATATATGGAGGTATTCCCATATCATGACGTTCAACAAAGAAAACATTAGCTGCCACCTCTTCAAATCATGCAGAAATAATTGCAATGCATGAGGCAAGCCGAGAGTGTGTTTGGCTAAGGTTATTGACCCAACATATCCAGAAGATATGTAATTTGCCTTTATAGGAAAAGACGTTAACTATCTTAGACAAAGATAGTGCAACATGTAGAGCTCAATTGAAGGGTGGTTACATCAAAGGTGACAGAACGAAACATATTTCACTAAAATTATTCTTCACCCATGATCTTGAGAAGAAAGGTGATATAGAAGTTCAACAAATTTGTTCTAGTGATAATTTAGCAGACCTCTTTACCAAGCCATTGGCAACTTCAAAATTTGAAAGACTACCACACAAGATTGAAATGCACCGACTCAAAGATGTAATGTGATGTTGCCATTAAGGGGAGTCTAAAACAAGTTGTACTCTTTTCCTTTAACAAAGGTTTTGTTCCACTAGGTTTTCAAGGTAAAGATTTTTAACGAGGTAGCTTGTAATAGGAGCTTGTGTAGTCTTTTTTCTTCATTAGGTTTTTATCCCATAGGGTTTTTTCTAATAAGGTATGACGCACATCTTCATTTGATGGACATCCAAGGGCAAGTGTTGTAAAATGGATGTCCATGTAGCTCCTATAACCCCCCCAAGAATTCATTTTCTTGTAATTATTGTAACCCTTAAAATTATATAGGGTACCTCAAATATATTTATTAGTTTTGTAACTTATGATGATTGAGGCTCTATAAATAGAAGGCATGTATAAGCTTATTTGCATCCTCAGTGAAAGTTGAAGCATCCTTTCATTTTTAACAAGGTAGCTTGTAATAGCAGCTTGTGTAGTCTTTTTCCTTCATTAGGTTTTTATCCCATAAGGTTTTTTTCTAATAAGGTATGAGGCACATCTTCATTTGATGTACATCCAAGGGCAAGTGTTGTAAAATGGATGTCCATATAGCTCCAATAACCCCCCAAGAATTCATTTTCTTGTAATTATTGTAACCCTTAAAATTTTATAGGGTACCTTAATTATATTTATTAGTTTTGTAACTTATGATGATTGAGGCACTATAAATAGAAGGCATGTATAAGCTTATTTACATCCTAAGTAAAAGTTGAAGCATCCTTTCATTTTTCTTTTCTTCTTTTTTTGTTCATTCTATATTTCTCTTTTTATTTTAAATAATAAGTTATAATTATTTTGTTAATAATGTTTTTTATTGATTTTATAGTTATTCTCATTTAATTAGACTTTGAGTCCATATTAGATTACGCTTATTATTTTAGATTAATTATCACTATATTAGCATTACATCAATATAAATATGTGTATTAGGACGTCATTTTCATTCTAATGGCAGTTAGAAATACAGTAGAATATCATGTTTAACTATTGTTTGGCAATCGAGAAAAGTGAGGAGATGAATTTTTTTATTATTGAACTAAAATTCAAAAGAACTATCTCAGCAACTATTACTCAGTGCATATATATATTAACTAAGAGATGCTAGTAATCATGTAAAGCATTCTTATACGTATGCATAACAACTTTAACAGAACGTGGCTAACAACTAATCAGTTGAGCTGGATAACAGACTCAAAATGTTCATTTACCATTCTATCATTCTCCTAGTTTTTTTATCTTGAGAAAAAAAACTGACGCTGCATTAAAAACCTAAAAACTACACCTGAAGTCAACAAATCGACTTAGTGGAATTGGTTTTGTAAATAGGCCTGCTATAACACCCCAAACCTGGCCCATACGTTTCGACCGGATCTGGTATGCTACGGGTTGTATGTTGAAAACTTTTGCCTTGTTGGTTTTGGAAATCGTAAGTTAATTAGACAATATTTGAATAAATAAGTGACATAAAAAAAAACCTTGTATTATTATTTCGTAAAATTAAACCTTTGAAATAGTTTCATAAGTTGCAAATATTAAAAACTACCTAGGCGAATATAAACTATGGGGCCTTATTACCTAAATATTCCCAAAATGAAACTTAAAGGAAAAATCGAAAATAATTTATAGAAATAGAAACTTGATAGCCCCTCGAGTTCGTCTCGGCTCCCATGTCCACGATCTACTGCTCATCTGAAAAGTTAGGGAAAATAAATGGGTGAGTCACCAAGACTGAGTGTGCAATCCCGAAAACACATAAAAGGCTTGGGCCCACAAACACATTATGGGCCCTGGCCCATTCATAAAGGCAACAATCATAATCACATGACAGATAATAGATGATAAATAGCCCAACCCATCCTAAAATTCCATCCTCTACACACTAACCTGTACCAACCATCACACCTTGGGGATTTTTACAATCAACCCTCCATCCGCTACACACCATAATGACAGCCGTACTGCCTGTCTTAAAGACCGATCATTGTGTGACCTATGTGGTAAAGCCACCGATCGCCATGCGATCTTAATAATACATCGTAGCATTTCGACAGCTGAGCTACCTGTCATAAAGACCGATCACTATGTGACCTATGTGGGAAACCCACCGATCACTATGCGACCTTTTTCCCCTTCATCATTTCAGTATCCCACCCCATGCATACACACATAAAGAAAACATCATACAGGCTTTTATATATATATATCGATACACATAGAGATTTCTATGATTACGTACCTGGCATCCTTGCCTAACCCTTTTTTAGGGTTTTATTCGACTGTCTACACATACCACTTTTTCGACTTTTTAGCCCATAACACATAAAACACGGTTAAAGAGTGTGTTAGAGATCTACTCACTGCGACATCAAGTTAGAACGAGACCCTCTAAGTCGACGCTATCCGTAGCCAACACCACCACTATCTTGAAATCCCGAAAAATGATATGAGATTCAGGGACTAGTGTTTCCGGCTTTTAGATCTAAGAGATGTACTGCAATTCCGAATGTCATCCAACAAGAGAATACATAAAATCATTAAACCATTAGCTTTTCAGCTTTGTCTTCCAAAAACTGAAAGAGATCTTAAGGAATAACAAGAGTCGACACTCACCTTACTAGAGAAGATTCGGCTACTCCCAGAGGATTTCGGCTTTTTGCGAAAATCAGGAAGAGAAGATGATTTGAAGAAATCTATAGAGATTCGGCTTTTAAATAAAGAAATCGGCAGGAAGAAGAAAAGAGAATTTCGGTAGACTGGGGGTAGGTTCGGCCTTAACAAGGATCAAAAGAAATCTAGAAAAAGGATTATGAGGTTTCGACTTTTTAGAAGGAAGAAGAGAAAAGAATAATGGAGTTTTCGACTTTTAGAAGAAAGAAGAGAAAAGAATAATGGAGTTTTTTGGCTTTTAAAAGAAAGAAGAGAAAAGAATAATGGAGTTTTCGGCTTTTAAAAGAAAGAAGAGAAAGAAAAGATGGAAACCCTAAATGCCGAAAAATAAAGAAGAGAACCCTCACTTGACTATTTAAAGTTTCCTCCCCCTCAGAGTTTGAAATTCGGCCATCACTGTGACCAGCAGATAGAACCCTAAATTTCCTCCCCTATCTTCCATATTATCAACTATAATATCTACATTATCCCTTTCACATAAATCCTCCTATTTTTTAGCCTTGTTGCCATCCACTCTACCTAACCCTAATGCCGAAATTTAGCTAACTTAAATTAAAAGAATTGAGCTCCATAAAACTTAAATTTGGGCCCCTTACTCCCTTGTGTGGCGTCACCTCCTTGCTCCCTAAGTGGCACCACTGACCACTGGGCCACAAGCCCATTTTGATATTTTAAACATAGATACCACCCTTTTAAACCTTATAGTGCCCAAACACAAATTTCACCAAGGCCTTGACCACATCCTGAGCCCAATTTGGACCCCTAACAGTTAAATTAACACATTACACTTGTTCTCCCATTAAATGTATAGGCCCAAAAATTCAGGATGTTACAGTTCTACCCCCTTAAAGAAATTTCGTCCTCGATATTTCCAACTAACTATTAAGCGTACCACCCAAGTCTTACCACTATGCTTTCGCAGCGTACTCTAATTTAATAATATATAAACATTGCACGCATACAGTTTCTATACCCAAAAATATAGCATCCACACAAAACATGTAACATCCTGGAAAGGGCCTATGCATTTTCGATTTAATTGTATGAAATGACAAGTCTTAAGCATTATGAATAAATTTTTGATATTTTCGGGAAACTTGGAAATGTAAGAAAATGGCAAGTAAACAGAGCCGATCGAAAATTTTAGGAAACTTGGAAATGACCCTAAAATGATGAGTTTTAAAGTTTAAAATGGGAGATTAAGGCAAGAGGGCCTTAAAAGAAAAAGTTGGTAAAATTTGACACACAAACAGGCTTGGAAAAGTGGCCTGAAGATGTCACTTAGGGCCTATGGAAATGGCGCCATGTGCAAAAGGCATGGGCCTGGGTTCGAGTCACAAGGGAAGCAAATAAATGAAGTTTTATTTTTGCTTCCCAGGCTAAGGGGTGGACGGCAATTGCTTCTAGAAAAGGGAGGTGTTTTAATTCCATTAATATTGCTTAATAAGGTGATAAATAAAAGCTTTTTAATTTGGATTATTTGAGGAGATAAAAGATGGATTAAACTTTTTTATTTTAAATAAAAGAGATAATATTATCACAAGGAAGAGTGGTGGCCAAGTCAAGGACTCTTGGCCTAGTAATTTCGGCTAAAGAAGGACTTTCTCTCATCTTTTCTTAGCATTGCCGAAATTCCCTAGCAGAAACTCTCTCTGCCGAAAATTCCATAGCAACTTTCTTTCTTCTCTTTTTCTTCTCCAAGCCGAAAATACACTCTATTCCATCGTCGATTGTTCTTAAGTCTAATATTCCTCTCTTCCTTCACCCTTGAAACCGAATGCTAAGAAGGCTCATAGCCGATTGTTCATCAAGTTTTTGACCGAATCTCACGAAGCGTTGTCGGGAAAGATCATCGAATTCAAAAGGTAAGAATCTTGTGGTTATCGATTATTCTCCTCTTTAAGCCAAACATAGGGGCTAATGTTATTATTTTTGTGGCGAAACTATAAGGAGTGTTGAGATTTCTAGTGCTATCAACTACAAGGAAGAGATCATTCAGATTCAAGAATCTAAGGTAAGATATACACATATTTGGTCAAAGTTATGGATTATATGTGAGATTTAAGTCTAACATGAAACTATAGGAATTTCGACAGACATACAAGGCAAGGATTACATTCGGGATTTGGAAATTTTAAGGTAAGTCCATAGATCCAATCGGCCAAGGTTTATTCTTTAGAAATACAAATCCTACTAGGATTTGGTTTTAAGGTCAAAAAGGTTTATTTATGTGTTTAAATAATTTGGCCGAATATAGGGATTGAGATCTAAAGCAACCGATTGATTTCTTCGGGATATCAAGGAACCTATTAAGCAAATCAGATGTGTACTCACACTAACTTTCGATATATCATATGGCAATTATTTTAATATATGAATATGTATAAGAATGTGAAAGTGGCTAAGTACCACAAATGTGGTAAAAAGTACCCAGGTACGTTTCCTACTTCTGATAGGATTACAGATATGATATATTTTGAACATGTAAATAGTAACATGAATGAGAAATAAGTATGTTATGCATGATATAATCATATTTGGGGCATTTGGGCTATATGTGAAAGGGGAAGAAGGTGTTGACTTCGGTCTCACCAACGGAATATGGTGACTACAAATCACATAATATGAATATGGTAACCGGTTACATTATCTCGAATTTGGTAACCGGTTACATTATTCGAATATGGTGTCTAATGACACAAATTATATGGGCAATGAGCATGTCGATCGCAAATGATCGCCTTCGATGGTGTGTAGCGGATAGAGGGTTGACTTAGTAGTCCCCACGGTGTGATTGGCAGGTACGGGTGGTGTGTAGCGGATGGATAACTGGACTTGGGTTTGGGTTGCATCATTTTTACATGAATATGTCTTTGATATGAACATGTATGCCTGAATTGTTGATTGTTAGTTTGTGTACACATTGAGTCTGTTGACTCACCCCTTTGTGGGACTATTTTTTGTGTAATGAGCAATAATGGACCGGTCGGGCAGGAGCTAAAGGTGGCCATGCACAAGAAGAAAGGATTTTTATTATTTGGAACATTATTTCTATTAAGTATTTTAAGTTTTTAAGTTTGGGAATTATTGATGTAATAAGGCCGAAAAGGCCATAGTTTAAAACCGACTTTTCTTAAGGAACATACGAGATCGGTTCGGGCTCGTGGGCAGTGTGGGGGTGTTTCGGATTTGGTATCGAGCCAGTTTTAAACTCTCGGCGCTGTGTGGCTCGAGCCCAAAACATTTTTAATTCGAGCCCAAATGATTTTCTTTGAAATAAAGCGGTGTTCGGCATGGCACCTAAGTCTCCGACCCATGATCCACGTGTAAGTACTCTAACTTTATGTGTGATTCGTGATTTATGAACTGTATAAGGGTAGAAAAGGCATGGAACGTAGAATAGAATGATATGAATTTGAACTCTAGGACTAGGTTACTCAAACACCAAACGCATAAGATTTAATGCACTAAACAAACCTATGGCTAAGTCACTGAGATAGGGTGCGGTAACCCCTGTACGCATGTCTAGGATTGGATCCGGAAGAGCACGGTATTTAAGCGGTCCCTAGTGACTCGCCTCCTCTTTGCGGGAATCCTACCAGTGCGTAGCTTCGGCTCACCCTAACTCAGAAGGCTCAGTGGTGTGGCAACCTCTGTGCGTATGTCTAGGAATGGTTTCGATGGGAGCTTGGTATTTAAGCAGTCCGCGTGACTCACCTCCTCTCCATTCGAATCCTGCCTAGTGCATAGCTTTGGTTCACCCTGACCAAAGAGGGCTCGGACATAGGCTAAACATAATGACTAAAACCCGAAAGGGAACTAGCCATGTTTTGAAAAAAAAAAGACAAGAACAAAACAACAAAACCCTAGTTTTAAAACTTTTAAAAAATCACTCTTTTAATTGGTGAAAACTATCTTTACAAGATCTTCCGAAAAAAAAATTCTGATTTTCAAAAATTACAAAAAATACCCCTAGTGGTAAAATTACCAAAATGCCCTTGATTCACAAATTGTCAAACTTCTCAACGATTTTGCCAAAACTTCATTATTGTATAAACATTCAAAAACCCTAATTTGTAAAATATCAAATTACCTTGATTTTGGAAAATTATAAAATTGCCCCTAACTTACAAAATTACCAAAATGACCCTGATTCCCAAAATTTTTGCAACATCTCCATTTTAGAAGGAACAATTCTCAAAAAGAACCCACAATGTTTTACAACTTTTGAAATATCCCTGATTTACTAAATTTTACAAATTTACCCTGATTTGTGAAACTTTACCAAAATACCCCTGAGGTCGAAAATTACCGAAATACCCCCGGATTTTGAAATTTCTCCAAATTACCCTAAGACTTTGAATTCTCAAAATACTTTTCGACAAAAACACCAAGGAATGTTTTTCCTTTTGAAGAATTACGAAAATGCCCCTGTAGGACAAAATTACGAAAATACCCCTGGGTAGTGGAAAAACAACAACGATGAAAATTACAACGTTTCTCTGAATGAACGAAAGTTCATAATTGTTTGATGGATGGATGAATGAATAAAAGACTGTGTGCTTGTGTGAATACGAAAGAACCACTCCTAAAACTCTTTTCATAAAACTCCTTCGCGGGTAAATAAGTGGAACAATGACTAATCCATAAAATTCATTAATCAGATCTCGACGCTAAGAAATGAGCTCCAGAGGACGTGGTCGTCGTGGACGAGGTAGAGGAAGGATGACTGTGTCAGAACCCGTTAGATCGGGTCAGGGTTCTGACAATGAAATACCACCGCCACCACCACCCCCAGCTGTGGGTGCTGAGCAGCAAGCTCAGACGGGGGAAGATGCTGTGTCGCAGGCTGTGCTACGAGTTTTGGAATTGGTGGCTGGTGCGGGTGGAAATTCGGGAACCCGAAAATCTATGCCGGAACGGCTCCGAGCTAATGGAGCCGAGATGTTTCGTGGAGTGTCGGGAGTGGCACCCAGTACAGCTGAGTACTGGTTGGAAGCGACGGAACGCATCATGGATGAGCTCGACTTGACCCCTGAGGAGAAGTTAAAGGGATGGTGGCAACTATTACGCGATGAAGCGTATCAATGGTGGTTAACTGTGCGAGATGGTGCCACGGCTGAGGATCTGACCTGGGAGTACGTTAAGGAAGCATACCAAAAGAAATATGTGGGAACCAGGTATACGGATGAACAAAGAAAGGCTTTTCTAGGGTTGGTGCAAGGGAGTAAGTCTGTAGTAGAATGTGAGGCAGAATTTCTAAGGTTGAGCCGTTATGCTCGAGGTGTAGTGGCGACTGAACATGAACGCTGTGTCCGTTTTGAGGACGGACTGAGAGACGACCTGAGACTGTTGATAGCACCGCATCAGGAGCGGGAGTTCTCTTCTTTGGTGGAAAAGGCCAAGGTTGCTGAGGGAATCAAGGATGCTACCAAGCAGGCTGTGGATAGGAATAAGCCTAAAAGAGGTTTTGGACCATCTGGAAAGGGTCATAAGAGGCCTAGAGTTGACGGGCCACGGAATCAACAAGCTCGTGACGTTGGCGATGATCGCCTTGTGAGCATTGTGGAAAGAGGCACTTGGGAGAATGTTGGAGAAAGACGGAGGATGCTTCAAGTGTGGGTCCAAGGACCATATGCTTAAGGATTGTCCTAAGCAACTGACGAGCCGACCGGCACTCGTAATGTTAGTCGCCGGTAGAGGCGACAAAGAACTTCAATGGGGTCGTGGTTCGGCCAACAGAGGTAATGGTGCTGGCAGAGGCCGTGAAGCACAGGGCCGAAGTACTGCTAATGCAGAAGCAAGGCAACTGGGTTTGGTTTATGCGTTCGCCGAAGGGAGGATGGTGACGCACCGGATGTAATAACTGGTACGTTCTTTATTTTTGACAAACCCTATTTTTCTCTGATTGATGTGGGCTCGACCCATTCCTATGTTGCATGCAGTGTAGTGGAAACACTAGGCCTAGACTCAGAACTCTCTAATAGGCAGATGACTGTAGTATGCCCATTAGGCCAAACCGTAGTGGTAGACAAGATCTTTCGGAATGTACCCCTAGAGATTCAGGGAGTGAACTTTCGGACTGACTTAATGGAGTTACCCTTCGGAGAGTTTGAGCTTATACTTGGAATGGATTGGCTAGTAGAACATCGAGCCGTGTTGGATTGTGCGGCTAAACGTATGGAACTAAGAACCCCCGAGGATGAGGTAGTAGTGATGATCGGAGAAAGGAGGAACTACCTATCTAACGTGGTTTCGGCGCTGAAGGCCGAGAAGATGGTTAAGAAGGGGTGTAAGGCGTTCTTAGCCTTCGTAAGTGCGTTGGGAGGTAAAGATGAAGATGTTCATGGAGTTAGGACGGTAAGGGACTTGGTAGATGTGTTCCTAGATGAACTACCAAGAATACCCCTAGATAGAGAGGTGGAGTTTGGAATAGATTTGCTACCGGGAACAGCTCCTGTGTCAATCGCTCCATACCGAATGGCGCCAAAGGAGTTAGTGGAGCTCAAGGCTCAAATCTAAGAACTGTTGGATCATGGGTTCATTCGACCCAGTGTGTCTCCGTGGGGAGCACCGATCCTATTTGTGAAGAAGAAGGATGGAACTATGCGAATGTGCATAGACTATTGTCAGTTGAACAAACTAACCATCAAGAACAAGTATCCTTTGCCAAGGATAGACTACTTGTTCAACCAGCTGAAAGGGGCAGCTGTGTTCTCGAAGATAGACTTAAGGTCGAGATATCACCAGTTGAAGGTGAAGGAGGCTGACATTTGTAAGACCGCTTTTAGGACAAGATACGGTCATTTTGAATTTGTGGTGATACCGTTCGGATTGACGAACGCTCCAGCCGCGTTCATGGACATGATGAATCGAGTTTTCCAACCCTACTTGGATAGGTTCGTCGTGGTGTTCATCGATATTTTGGTGTACTCTAAGTCTGAAGAGGAGCATGATGAACATCTCCGAGTTGTGCTGCAAGTGTTAAGGGAAAAGAAGCTTTATGCCAAATTCAACAAGTGTGAATTTTGGCTTAAGGAGGTGGCATTCCTAGGACATGTGGTATCCGCAGAAGGAATAAGAGTGGATCCTAGGAAGATCGAAGCAGTGTTGGATTGGAAGCCACCTAGGTCTATGGCTGAAATCCGAAGTTTCCTAGAATTGGCAGGCTATTACAGAAGGTTCGTGGAAGGATTCTCATCAATAGCCGCGCCTTTGACAAAGCTGCTAAGGAAGGAAGTACCCTTTGTATAGACGGATAAGCAACAGGAAAGCTTTGAAAAGCTTAAGAAGGTGCTGACGGAAGCTCCAGTATTAATCCAGCTGGAGGCAGGGAAGGATTTTGTGGTGTACTGTGACACTTCGCATACAGGATTAGGATGCGTGCTAATGCAAGATGGAAAAGTGGTCGTGTATGCGTCTCGGCAACTAAGGCCTCATGAGGTTAATTATCCAACCCATGATTTGGAATTGGCAGCTGTGGTTTTCGCCCTTAAGGTTTGGAGGCACTACCTTTATGGAGAAAGGTCAGTAATCTACACAGACCACAAGAGCCTTAAGTACTTGTTGACTCAGAAGGAGTTGAACTTGAGGCAACGAAGGTGGGTGGAGTTGTTGAAGGATTATGATTGTTCGATAGAGTATCATCCGGGCAAGGTGAATGTAGTGGCTGATGCCCTAAGTAGGAAGGTGGTGTCGGATCTAAGGGCTTTGTTCGCTCACCTAAGTCTGTATGATGATGGAAGCCTGTTGGCAGAATTGCAAGACAAACCCACCTGGCTGAAGGAAGTGAAAGAGGGACAGAGGGCGGATAAGGATCTAAGTACTAAGTTACAGCAAGTACGAAGCGGAGAATTAGGGGATTATGGCGTTAATGAAGAAGGAGTATTGTGCTACAAAGGAAAAGTCTGTATGCTGAAGGACCAGGAATTAAGACAAAGGATTCTTCGGGAGGCGCATGGTAGCCCTTATGCCATGCATCCCGGAGGCATTAAGCTATATAGGGATCTAAGGGAACAATTTTGGTGGTCTGATCTTAAGCGGAAAGTTACTGAATTCATGGGAAAATGTCTGACGTGTCAGCAAGTTAAGGCTGAACACCAAGTCCCATCGGGATTGCTTCAACCAATCGGAATTCCCCAGTGGAAGTGGGAAAGAATTACCATGGACTTTGTTAGTGGGCTTCCCCTTACGCCTACTAAGAAGGACTCGGTATGGGTGATAGTGGACCGTTTGACCAAGTCCGCGCACTTTATCCCAGTAAGGGTGGATTATTCTCTTCAGAAGTTAGCCAAGTTATATGTGGCGGAGGTCGTAAGGTTACACGGAGTACCAGTATCAATCATCTCTGATAGAGACCCAAGGTTTACGTCTCGATTTTGGAAGGCACTTCATCAAGCTTTAGGCACTAAGTTGGACTTTACCACGGCTTTTCATCCACAATCCGACGAGCAATCCGAACGGGTTATACAAGTGTTGGAGGATATGCTAAGGGGTTGTGTTATGGATTTTCGAGGAAGTTGGGAGGATTATTTGCCTTTAGCTGAGTTCACTTACAACAACAGCTATCAGGCAAGCATTCGGATGGCACCCTATGAAGCATTGTATGGACGGAAGTGTAGAACTCCTACTTGTTGGACTGAGTTAGGAGAACGTCGCGTTTTGGGTCCAGAGTTAGTGGCGGAAACCGAAGAGAAAGTTGAGTTGGTTCGAGCACGGTTGAAGGAAGCCTCTGATAGGCAAAAGTCGTACGCCGACCTTAAGCGGAAGGAGATAGAGTTTGAAGTAGGAGACCAAGTGTTTTTGAAGGTCTCACCTTGGAAAAAGGTTATGAGGTTCGGTCGCAAAGGAAAGTTAAGCCCAAGGTTTATAGGGCCCTATCGAGTACTGAAGCGAGTTGGGCCAGTGGCATATCAATTGGAGTTGCCGCCAGAATTGCAGCAGATGCACGATGTATTCCATGTGTCCATGCTACGTCGTTACCGATCGGATCCGTCCCATGTAGTACCAATCGAAGAAGTGGAACTAAGGCCAGACCTATCCTACAAGGAAGAGCCGATTCGGATCCTGGAATGTGATGTGAAATTACTACGGAGGAAGTCAGTACCACTAGTCAAGGTGTTATGGCGCAACCATGGATCGGAAGAAGCTTCGTGGGAGTCAGAAGAGACAATGCGACAGCAATACCCTCAGTTGTTTAGTTAGGAAATTTCGAGGACGAAATTTTGTTTAAGGGGGTAGAACTGTAACATCCTGGAAAGGGCCTATGCATTTTCGGTTTAATTGTATGAAATGACAAGTCTTAAGCATTATGAATAAATTTTTGATATTTTCGGGAAACTTGGAAATGTAAGAAAATGGCAAGTAAACAGAGCCGATCGAAAATTTTAGGAAACTTGGAAATGACCCTAAAATGATGAGTTTTAAAGTTTAAAATGGGAGATTAAGGCAAGAGGGCCCTAAAAGAAAAAGTTGGTAAAATTTGACACACAAACAAAGCTTGGAAAAGTGGCTCAAGATGTCACTTAGGGCCTATGGAAATGGCGCCATGTGCAAAAGGCATGGGCCTGGGTTCGAGTCACAAGGAAAGCAAATAAATGAAGTTTTATTTTTGCTTCCCAGGCTAAGGGGTGGACGGCAATTGCTTCTAGAAAAGGGAGGTGTTTTAATTCCATTAATATTGCTTAATAAGGTGATAAATAAAAGCTTTTTAATTTGGATTATTTGAGGAGATAAAAGATGGATTAAACTCTTTTATTTTAAATAAAAGAGATAATATTATCACAAGGAAGAGTGGTGGCCAAGTCAAGGACTCTTGGCCTAGTAATTTCGGCTAAAGAAGGCTTTTCTCTCATCTTTTCTTAGCATTGCCGAAATTCCCTAGCAGAAACTCTCTCTGCCGAAAATTCCATAGCAACTTTCTTTCTTCTCTTTTCTTTCTCCAAGCCGAAAATACACTCTATTCCATCAGTGCCGATTGTTCTTAAGTCTAATATTCCTCTCTTCCTTCACCCTTGAAACCGAATACTAAGAAGGCTCATAGCCGATTGCTCATCAAGTTTTTGACCGAATCTCTGAAGCAGTGTCAGGAAAGATCTGTCGAATTCAAAAGGTAAGAATCTTGTGGTTATCGATTATTCTCCTCTTTAAGCCAAACATAGGGGCTAATGTTATTATTTTTGTGGCCGAAACTATAAGCAGTGTTTCGGGATTTCTAGTACTATCAACTATAAGGAAGAGATCATTCGGGATTCAAGAATCTAAGGTAAGATATACACATATTTGGTCAAAGTTATGGATTATATGTGAGATTTAAGTCTAACATGAAACTATAGGAATTTAAATGGACATACAAGGCAAGGATTACATTCATTGGATTTGGAAATTTTAAGGTAAGTCCATAGATCCAATCGGCCAAGGTTTATTCTTTAGAAATACAAATCCTACTAGGATTTGGTTTTAAGGTCAAAAAGGTTTATTTATGTGTTTAAATAATTTGGCCGAATATAGGGATTGAGATCTAAAGCAACCGATCGATTTCTTCGGGATATCAAGGAAGCTATTAAGCAAATCAGGTGTGTACTCACACTAACTTTCGATATATCATATGGCAATTATTTTAATATATGAATATGTATAAGAATGTGAAAGTGGCTAAGTACCACAAATGTGGTAAAAGTACCAGTGCACGTTTCCTACTTCTGATAGGATTACAGATATGATATATTTTGAATATGTGAATAGTAACATGAATGAGAAATAAGTATGTTATGCATGATATAATCATATTTAGGGCATTTGGGCTATATGTGAAAGGGGAAGAAGGTGTTGACTTCGGTCTCACCAGCGGAATATGGTGACTACAAATCACATAATATGAATATGGTAACCGGTTACATTATCTCGAATTTGGTAACCGGTTACATTATTCGAATATGGTGTCTAATGACACAAATTATATGGGCGATGAGCACGCCGATCGCAATGATCGCTTCGATGGTGTGTAGCGAGATGGAGGGTTGACTTAGTAGTCCCCACGGTGTGATTGGCAGGTACGGGTGGTGTGTAGCGGATGGATAACTAGGCTTGGGTTTGGGTTGCATCATTTTTACATGAATATGTCTTTGATATGAACATGTATGCCTGAATTGTTGATTGTTAGTTTGTGTACACATTGAGTCTGTTGACTCACCCCTTTGTGGGACTATTTTTCAGGTAATGAGCAATAATGGACCGGGTCGGCAGGAGCTAAAGGTGGCCATGCACAGCAAGAAAGGATTTTTATTATTTGGAACATTATTTCTATTAAGTATTTTAAGTTTTTAAGTTTGGGAATTATTGATGTAATAAGGCCGAAAAGGCCATAGTTTAAAATCGACTTTTCTTAAGGAACATACCAGATCCGGTTCAGGCTCGTGGGCCGGGTGTGGGGTGTTTCAGTTTGGTATCAGAGCCCAGTTTTAAACTCTCGGCTTGCGGGCTCAGGCCCAAAACGTTTTTAATTCGAGCCCAAATGATTTTCTTTGAAATAAAGCAAGTGTTCTGGCATGGCACCTAAGTCTCCGACCCGCAGTCCACCAGGTAAGTACTCTAACTTTATGTGTGATTCTGTGATTTATGAACTGTATAAGGGTAGAAAAGGCATGGAACGTAGAATAGAATGATAGGAATTTGAACTCTAGGACTAGGTTACTCAAACACCAAACGTATAAGATTTAATGCACTAAACAAACCTATGGCTAAGTCACTGAGATAGGGTGTGGTAACCTCTGTACGCATGTCTGGGATTGGATCCGAAAGAACCTGGTATTTAAGCAGTCCTAGTGAATCACCTCCTCTTTGCAGGAATCCTACCTGGTGCGTAGCTTCGGTTCACCCTAACCCAGAAGGCTCAGTGGTGTGGCAACCTCTGTGCGCATGTCTAGGAATGGTTTCGATGGGAGCTTGGTATTTAAGCAGTCCGCGTGACTCACCTCCTCTCCATTCGAATCCTTCCTGGTGCGTAGCTTTGGTTCACCCTGACCAAAGAGGGCTCGGACATAGGCTAAACATAATGACTAAAACCCGAAAGGGAACTAGCCATGTTTTGAAAAAAAAAAAAAGAGAAGAACAAAACAACAAAACCCTAGTTTTAAAACTTTTAAAAAATCACTCTTTTAATTGGTGAAAACTATCTTTACAAGATCTTCCAAAAAAAAATTTTTGATTTTCAAAAATTACAAAAAATACCCCTAGTGGTAAAATTACCAAAATGCCCTTGATTCACAAATTGTCAAACTTCTCAACGATTTTGCCAAAACTTCATTATTGTATAAACATTCAAAAACCCTAATTCGTAAAATATCAAAATACCTTAATTTTGGAAAATTATAAAATTGCCCCTAACTTACAAAATTACCAAAATGACCACGATTCCCAAAATTTTTGCAACATCTCCATTTTGGAAGGAACAATTCTCAAAAAGAACCCACAACGTTTTACAACTTTTGAAATATCCACGATTTACTAAATTTTACAAATTTACCCTGATTTGTGAAACTTTACCAAAATACCCCGAGGTCGAAAATTAATAAAAATACCCCGGATTTTGAAATTTCTCCAAATTACCCCGAGACTTTGAATTCTCAAAATACTTTTCGACAAAAACACCAAGGAACGTTTTCCTTTTGAAGAATTACGAAAATGCTCTGTAGGACAAAATTACTAAAATACCCAGGTAGTGGAAAAACAACAACGATGAAAATTACAACGTTTCTCTGAATGAACGAAAGTTCATAATTGTTTGATGGATGGATGAATGAATAAAAGACTGTGTGCTTGTGTGAATACGAAAGAACCACTCCTAAAACTCTTTTCATAAAACTCCTTCGCGGGTAAATAAGTGGAACAATGGCTAATCCATAAAATTCCTTAATCAGATCTCGACGCTAAGAAATGAGCTCCAGAGGACGTAGTCGTAGTGGACGAGGTAGAGGAAGGATGACTGTGTCAGAACCCGTTAGATCGGGTCAGGGTTCTGACAATGAAATACCACCGCCACCACCACCCCCAACTGTGGGTGCTGAGCATCAAGCTCAGACGGGGGAAGATGCTGTGTCGCAGGCTGTGCTACGAGTTTTGGAATTGGTGGCTAGTGCGGGTGGAAAAGGTTTATTCTTTAGAAATACAAATCCTACTAGGATTTGGTTTTAAGGTCAAAAAGGTTTATTTATGTGTTTAAATAATTTGGCCGAATATAGGGATTAAAATCTAAAGCAACCGATCGATTTCTTCGGGATATCAAGGAACCTATTAAGCAAATCAGGTGTGTACTCACACTAACTTTCGATATATCATATGGCAATTATTTTAATATATGAATATGTATAAGAATGTGAAAGTGGCTAAGTACCACAAATGTGGTAAAAGGTACCCAGGTACGTTTCCTACTTCTGATGGGATTACAGATATGATATATTTTGAACATGTGAATAGTAACATGAATGAGAAATAAGTATGTTATGCATGATATAATCATATTTGGGGCATTTGGGCTATATGTGAAAGGGGAAGAAGGTGTTGACTTCGGTCTCACCAACGGAATATGGTGACTACGGTCACATAATATGAATATGGTAACTTCGGTTACATTATCTGAATTTGGTAACTTTGGTTACATTATCTGAATATGGCGTCTAATGACACAAATTATATGGGCGATGAGCACGTCAACTGCAGCGACTGCCTTCGATGGTGTGTAGCGGATGGAGGGTTGACTTAGTAGTCCCCACGGTGTGATTGGCAGGTACGGGTGGTGTGTAGCGGATGGAGAACTAGGCTTGGGTTTGGGTTGCATCATTTTTACATGAGTATGTCTTTGATATAAACATGTATGCCTGAATTGTTGATTGTTAGTTTGTGTACACATTGAGTCTGTTGACTCACCCCTTTGTGGGACTATTTTTCATGTAATGAGCAATAATGGATCGGGTCGGCAGGAGCTAAAGGTGGCCATGCACAGCAAGAAAGGATTTTTATTATTTGGAACTTTATTTCTATTAAGTATTTTAAGTTTTTAAGTTTAGGAATTATTGATGTAATAAGGCCGAAAAGGCCATAGTTTCTATTTCGTTACTTTTATTTTCTTTTAACCACTATGTTATGAATTAATTTATATTTTAAGTTTAAGTACGAAATATTTTTTTTTAAAGTAAACCCTCAATTATTTTGTCACCTTAAAATAAATGGATTTCTAAATATAGTTCATGGGTTTTTCAACCTAAGCCCAACTCGAATTGATAACTTCTTTGAAAATTTCACGAATTTTCGCTAAGTAACAAAGAATTTTGAAACTGACTTTTCTTAAGGAACATACCAGATCCGGTTCAGGCTCGTGGGCCGGGTGTGGGGTGTTTCAAAACATACCCGACTTAATGGTGATTAAACAATCCCGAGCCTTATGCTCCTCAGACCCGCATCTTAAACACGTTCCTGACTTCCTCCAACATTCACCCGGATGACGCCTTCTGTAATATTCGCAAACCCGAAAGTTTGGACGTACCTTAACATGCTTCACAGAACGCGACTACAACCCTAGAAAACTACGATCTCTTTTTTTCTTACAGTCCACGCACCCAAACCAAAGTGTTTCACCGATTTCTTTAACCTCTTTCAGTACCTCCCTAACTAGCTGAGTCAGCACATCAGTCCTAACACTTCCACGGCCTGGGCCGCGGCCTCTTCTTCCTCTTCTAGCACTCATTGTTGATTCTCGTATTATCTGAATTAGAAATTTTATGAATTATTAATTTCTTTCACTGCTTAACCACGAACAATCTTATGGAAAGTAATTTTAAGAGTAATTCTTTCGAATTCGAATCTACAGTTTCAGTCTCAAGTTTATCTCCTAATTCTAGAAACCACATACATTCAACCATCACACATCAACATACAAATAGCATCCATGCACACACATTCATCGCATAAGGGGTTTTTTTTTTCATCATTTCTCTACCCGGGGTATTTCCGTAGTTTTGTCCTACAGGGTACTTTGTAGTTTCCTCAAAATAGGGTATCTTGGTGTTTTTTTTTAAAAAAAAAAATCCATTGACTTTGTAAATTAGGGTATTTCCATAAATCTGGGGGTATATTTACAAATCATGGGTATTTTGGTAGTTTTCAAAATAAGGGTATTTTGGTAATTTCGTGAAGTAGGGGTATTTTGGTAATTTTTTCCAATACAGGGGTATTTCGGTAAGTTCGTAAATTTTGATAATTTTCCAAATCAAGGCTGTTTTGAATTTTTTTCAAATCAAGAGTGTTTTGGTAAAAAAATTTCCAAATTAAGAGGCGTTGTGGTAATTTTACAAAACTAGGATGGCTGGTCCCTTTCGGGTTTTAGGTATAGATTTTGGCCCGTCAACAAATCCTCGTGGCTAGGGTGAGCAATCACTACGCACTGTAGGATTCCAAGAAGAGGAGGTGAGTCACTAGGATCGCTTAAGTACCGTGCTCTTAGGATCAATTCTAGACATGCGTATGCTGTTGCCTGACCTAGTCTTGCGACTCGTTCACGGGTTTGTTTAGTTGACTTAAGTCTTATGAGATTTAAGAAGTTATTTAAGCTAAGCCTAGAGTCTATCAAGTTCCAATTCAAATAGTCTACGTCCCATAAAGCCCACATACATATATAACACACAGTGAGTTCAGAATACTTACCTAGCGGACTTGGGCCGGAGACTCGAAGGCCATATCTTCTTCCAGATTTTTTTCAAATCCATATCAACTTTTCAAAACATTACTAGACCCATTTCACAGCCCGAGTTTTGAACTAGGCTCTGATACCAAAATGTAACACCCCAAACCTGGCCCATACATCACGACCAGATCTGGTATGCTACGGGTTGTACGTTGAAAACTTTTGCCTTGTTGGTTTTGGAAATCGTAAGTTAATTAGACAATATTTGAATAAATAAGTGACATAAAAAAAACCTTGTATTATTATTATTTCGTAAAATTAAACCTTTGACATAGTTTCATAAGTTGCAAATATTAAAAACTACCTAGGCAAATATAAACTATGGGGCCTTATTACCTAAATATTCCCAAAATGAAACTTAAAGGAAAAGCCGAAAATAATTTATAGAAATAGAAACTTGATGGCCCCTCGAGTCCGTTTCGGCTCCCATGTCCACGATCTACTGCTCATTTGAAAAGTTAGGGAAAATAAAGGGGTGAGTCACCAAGACTCAGTGTGCAAATCCCGAAAACACATAAAAGGCTTAGGCCCACAAACACATTATGGGCCCTGGCCCATTAATAAAGGCGACAATCATAATCACATGACAGATAATAGATGATGGATAGCCTAACCCATCCTAAAATTCCATCCTCTACACACCAACCCGTACCAACCATCACACCTTGGGGATTTCTACAATCAACCCTCCATCCGCTACACACCATAACGACAGCCGTACTGCCTGTCTTAAAGACCGATCACTGTGTGACCTATGTGGCAAAGCCAACGATCACCATGCGACCTTAATAATACATCGTAGCATTTCGACAGCTGAGCTGCCTGTCATAAAGACTGATCACTATGTGACATATGTAGCAAAGCCACCGATCGCTATGCGACCTTCTTCCCCTTCATCATTTCAGTATCCCACCCCATGCATACACACATAAAGAAAACATCATGCAGGCTTATATATATATATATATCGATACACATAGAGATTTCTATGATTTCGTACCTGGCATCCTTGCCTAACCCTTTTAGGGTTTTATTCGACTGTCTACACAGCCACTTTCCGGCTTTTTAGCCGATAACACATAAAACACATTTAAAGAGTGTGTTAGAGATCTACACACCTGATTACCATTAGAACGAGACCCTCTAAGTCGACACTATCCATAGCCAACACCACCGCTACCTTGAAATCCCAAAAAGTGATATGAGATTCAGGGACTAGTGTTTCCGGCTTTTAGATCTAAGAGATCTACTTCAATTCCCGAATGTCACCCAACAAGAGAATACATAAAATCATTAAACCATTAGCTTTTTGGATTTGTTTTCCAAAAACCGAAAGAGATCTTAAGGAATAACAAGAGTCGACACTCACCTTACTAGAGAAGATTCTACTACTCCCAGAGGATTCCGGCTTTTTGCGAAAATCAAGAAGAGAAGATGATTTGAAGAAATCTATAGAGATTCGGCTTTTAAATAAAGAAATCGACAGGAAGAAGAAAAGAGAATTTTGGTAGACTGGGGGTAGAACCGGCCTTAACAAGGATCAAAAGAAATATAGAAAAAGGATTATGAGGTTTCCGCTTTTTAGAAGGAAGAAGAGAAAAGAATAATAGAGTTTTCGACTTTTAGAAGAAAGAAGAGAAAAGAATAATGGAGTTTTTCGGCTTTTAGAAGAAAGAAGAGAAAAGAATAATGGAGTTTTCGGCTTTTAGAAGAAAGAAGAGAAAGAAAAGATAGAAACCTTAAATGCCGAAAAATAAAGAAGAGAACCTTCACCTGACTATTTAAAGTTTCCTCCCCCTCAGAGTTTGAAATTCGGCCATCACTGTGACCAGCAGATAGAACCCTAAATTTCCTCCCTTATCTTCCATATTATCAACTATAATATCTACATTATCCCTTTCACATAAATCCTCCTATTTTTTAGCCTTGTTGCCGTCCACTCTACCTAACCCTAATGCCGAAATTTAGCTAACTTAAATTAAAAGAACTGGGCTCCATAAAACTTAAATTTGGGCCCCTTACTCCCTTGTGTGACGTCACCTCCTTGCTCCCTAAGTGGCGCCACTGGCCACTGGGCCACAAGCCCATTTTGATATTTTAAACATAGATACCACCCTTTTAAACTTTATAGTGCCCAAACACAAATTTCACCAAGGCCTTGACCACATCCTGAGCCCAATTTGGACCCCTAACAGTTAAATTAACACATTACACATGTTCTCCAATTAAACGCATAGGCCCAAAAATTCAGGATGTTACATCTGCATGCTGATGTGTGGATGGCACAAAATTGACCTGCAACACACCAGCTACGACTTTCTCACGAATAAAATGTAGATCAATTTCTACATGCTTGATTTGAGCAAGATGAGTAGAGTTTCCAATTATAGAGATAACGGAAGTATGACTACACCAAACAGCAGGAACCTGAGATAGAAATATGCCAAGTTTCGTTATCAACTGTTGAACCCACAATAGCTCAGACACACAGTTGGGAACACTACGATACTCAACCTCTGAAGATGATCGTGAAACCATATTCTACTTCTTAGAACAACATACAACCCTATTTGATCTAAGAAAAACACAATATCTAGATGTAGAACGATGATGCTCTACCGTAGAAGCCAAGTCAGCATCAGAATAACACATCACAGTAGGTGAACCTTTGGTAAATTATAATCCATGACTTAATGTACCATTGAGAGACCTTAAAACACATTTCACTTCCTTCTAATGAACTTCAATAGGATTATTCATATACTGACTAAGCTTGTTTACACAATATGCGCTAAGTCAGGTCGAGTGAGACACATATATAGTAAAGACCCTATCACACTTCGATAGAGATGACCATTCTCAAATAGGCTGCCTTTTAATGATGATAGCTTTGGTGTGCTAATCATAGGCGTAGGGGTGGAAGCAGCACCTTTCATACATGTTTATGTAAGCAACTCAATAACATATTTTCGTTGAGCAAGAAGCAACCCGTTTGGGGTACGATAAAATTCAATGCCAAGAACAAAATAAAGAGCACCAAGATTTTTCAATGAAAATGTATTCTGCAGTTGTTTCACAACCTCATCAATCTCATCATTAGAGGTACAAGTAAGCATAATATCATCAACATATGCCATGAGTAATAGAGTGGATGTAGTAGAAATCCTTATGAACAAAGATGGATCAATTTTAGACGGCTTAAACCTGAGTGTATCAACCAAAAACATTTGAAGTGTGTGAAACCACACTCGAGGTGCTTGACACAAACTATACAAAGCCTTGTGAAAACAATGTACAAGTTTCTCCCCATTAACTCTAGCAACTTCAAACCTAGGCGATTGTGTCATGCAAATTTCTTCTGTTAACTTTCTATTAAGAAAAGCATTGTTAACATCCACCTGGCACAACGACCATTCTTGCATAATAACAAGAGCAAGCACAATGTCAATCGTATTAGCTCGAACTACCAGATTGAAGGTGTCAACAAAATCTAAGTCGACATTTTGAGAAAACCCCTTGGCCACTAACCAAGCCTTGTATCTATCAAAAAAGCCATCGGGTTTTTTTTAACCTTAAACAACCATTTACAATCCATTGCGTTTATGCTTGGAGGTAGAGAGCAAATAAACCATGTATGATTGCATATCAAAGCTTCAAGTTCATCATGAATTGTTGTTTGCCAAAACAGATCTTCTTCGCGCCGCAGCCATCAGCCTTCATCACCACCGAGATCTTCGCCATTAACCTGCAAAAGGAAAGAAAGACACAACAAATATGGCAAGAAACAACAAGATAGAATCTTTATTTTTATATTCAATTTATTTTCGGGGCTATAAAAAGCCCTAACGAAATCTGTAAAAAAGGCATACAAACAATATACCACGCAACAAAAAAAATACAGAAATAAAGAACAAAATCTTCGAAATACAGAAGGTGATTTTTGACAGTACTATTTGTTTATATTTTTTTCTTTTCTTCGTTTTATTTTCGATTATAAACAAAATAAGGAGTTTACCTTTCAATCCGCTTTCGGACCTTCGGCCACCGGATATTGTGGCGCGTGTGGTGGCGCGGGCGGTAGCGCGCGGTGGGAGGTCAGACCGGAGTCCTGGCTAAAGGCAAAAGGATAGAGAGAATTTTTAAAACTCGATTTTTTTTTTGAAGTGTTTCAAAGTGATTTTTAAAAATTGAATTTTAACTTATATAAACCATCCATACGACGTCGTTTTGGAGGTCACCTTTAAAGGCCAAAACGACGTCGTTTAAAGGACAAACCCGCGTGTTGACCCGATACCCGGGGAGGATCCGTGTGTTTTTATAAAAGGGGCAATTTGCCTCTTTAGCCCCTCTGTAATTTTATTTTTGTAATTTCGTCCGATTTAAATGTTTCTTTTTTTTCAAATTAGCCCTAAAAGTTTGCTTCTGTTTCAATTTGGTCCCTCGGGCGATTTAAAGGCTGATATCAAAACGGAGCCATTTAGGAGATAAGGCATAATTGCCCAATAGGTCCCTATAGTTTGGCATGCGTTCCAATATCATCCTTTTTACAATTTTACCTTAGTTTTTTTATTTAATCCTTTGATCTTTTTTATTCTTTTTATTTTCATCCTTATTTTTAATTATTTAGTATTATATCTATGTATTAAATTATTACTATTTATTATTTATACTAGGTTATTTTATTTAGTTTAATATTATTTATATATATTACATTTTATTTTATGATTTGTATATTAGTTATTATATTATACATTTTTAAAATTTTGTATATTATATATTATATTATATGTATAATTCAAATGATTTTATCCTTTATATTATATAAATCCCGTAATATTGTATAATATATATTATTTATATTACATATGTACTTTTTATGATTATTGTATTATAAATATATATTTTTTTAAAGTTATATATACTATTTACTTATAATTGTTTTTATCATATATTATCATTTATATTTATATATGTGCTAAATTATTAAATTATATATTTATTATAAGTACCCCTATATTTTTCATATACTCTAAGTTTTTATATTATTCATTTAAAATATATTGTTTATACATGTTAATCGTTTTAGAAATTATCATGTTTTTATTTTCCCTTTTTTATTTTGTTATAATATTTATTCAGTGTTTAAATATATTATCCATTTATTTACTTCTATATTTGATCTTGTTTGTAGAGTTTAATATTCATTTCTTAAATTTTTATATTTCATTTAATTGTTGCTGCTTATTTTTATATCTTGTTTATGTTTATTTATGTTCTTTCAATTTAGTCCAAAACATATATTTAGGCATATTTGCTATGTTATGCTATTCCTTCGTTAATTGTCTATATTAGTATTATTTGTTAATATGACTTGTAATCATAGAGAACTGCTATTAGGTATTTATGTTTTGTAATATCTTACTCAAACCATTTTTTTTATAAAAACACGTTTTGAATTGACGCATTCTATTCAAGTATTTTTTTAAATACAGCGATATATGATATTTGGGGACTTCGAGAAAAATTATACCCTAAAACTTATTGGGTTTTAATTTTTCTCGTGGAACCTAAGGTATCAAGTATCCTATTTTTTTTAAAACCTATAAATTTCAAATTAAAACTTATTCTCGAAAATTCATAATGTTATATCTTAACTTATTAGGTATAATATTTTGTATCTCGAGGTAAGGATATTCTACAAAATAAAAGCAAGCTTAGTTTCAAAGTCTTGAGATGTCGCATCCTAACTTATTGGGTGTGGCATTTTATTTCTTTGAGATAGGTGAGTTTTAGCTTTCTTTCAAATAAAATGATCATATTTTAAATTTTTTTAAATTTTCAACATTAGGACATGCTTTTATCAATTAGGTACCAATTTTTGGCGTTACGAGGGTGCTAATCCTTCCTCGTGCGTAACCGACTCTTGAGCCCGTTTTCTCAAATTTCGTAGACAAAAATCATTGTTTTAATAAATCAAAATATTTTTTATTAAAATGATCAATTTCAAGGTGACCCGATCACACCTCGAAAAAAGATTGGTGGCGACTCCATTTTCTTTTTTAAAGTCAATCCCTATTTTTTTCAAAAAAAAGAGGTTTCGGCAGAAGGTAGACTTGTATGTGGTATAGGATGTGGAGTGGATATGTAACAACCCGATTTTAGCTAAATTGGAACAATGGTTTCAGAACCAAAAATCCGATGTCAAAAAATTATTTTAATATTATTTTATGTGTTTACAGCATGACAGCATGTATGTGTGAAAATTTCGTGAGCTAATTTTATCGTTTAATTGCTCAATTTGAGAAAAAGGACCTAATCGCGTAAAATGGAAAAGTTGCATTCTACTTGCTTAAGGTGTTTAATTGCTATGGCTTATAAATGTTAAGGTCCTTATGTTGTAAATAGACCATTAAAATGGTGAGTGGACGAAGATGGCCATGCATAAATGATTTTTAATGGTTTATATTAAAGGATATTATGGTAAATTAGTTATTAAGTTATAATAAATAAAACAAAGTTAGAAGAAGCCTAAATATCATCATCCTTAACGGAAATTAGAAGAAGAATAAGCCATGGGAGAACATTTAGGGTTCGGCACACATTTAGCTTGATTAAGATATGTTTTGAGCTGGGTTTTTTTATTATTTTTATGTTTTTGTAATCGTTGCTTTGTAATCTAGCTAGCCCGTACCTTAGATTTTGAAACTATTAAAGATTTTGACAGTTGCCATTGTTGAATCTATGAGTTCTTTGATGTTTAATGTTGAAATATGAAAGCTTGATGATAGTTTTACATGTTTTGTAAATTGATTTTTTGACAAAAATGTCAAAAAGGGATTAAATTGTGAAATTTGTAAATTGAGAGGTTAAAATTTGAAATAAATGAAAGTTTTGGGCTGATAGGGACTTATAGGTAATTCGGCCAAGCTTGGGTTTGATAAAATTATGTGAATTTTGTGTATTTGTGAAATAAGGACTAAATTGAATAAATGTAAAAGTTTTAGGGCTAAAATGCAAATATTCCTAAATAAATGTTTTGGACTAAATTGAAAGATTATGTAATTGAATAAGTCAATTTTGAATTCATATAGATCAAGAAAGAAAGAATTCCGATTTAGATCAGGGGAAAAGTAAGATTATCGAGTAGCCGACCCGATCCATCAATTCCATATATGAGGTAAGTTTGTATAATTGAACTTGAATGTGTATCTATTTAATTGATGGATGAAATAGTGATAGTATTTATTCTTTTGGACAAATGTTGAGATATTAAATGGAGTGTACGAATTGAGTAAGGCAAGTTACCGAATAAGACCATAGCGCGGCTATAGCAATCGAATAACAAGAACATAATCGGGTTATGGCATGTGAATGAAAGACCACGGCAGGGCAATGTCCTCATTGCAAGAACAAAGTAATGAATGAAAACTGAACACCAGGTAGGGTTGTAAAGAAAGAGAGGTGAGTCATTAAGACTAAATACCAAGTCTTTCCTAATAACCCAATCCTAGACATGTTCATTCCCATTACCACATCACTTAGTCTTATTCTTTCTAAAGAAGTGTTAAGTTTGTTCATGGTTGCTATGTTTTATTCTGCAGAAATTAAATCCTAATTACGAAAGAAATAAATTCCTAAAGACCTAAAAATAATTAAATAAATAACAAGACAAGAATCCCCCATTTTATTTTTTGACTCATTCCCCTTGTCTTCTTTAGCTCCATCTCCGCCTGCATCGTCAGTATCTTCCGTCCATGTCTCAAAGATAGCATCTGGGAACTCAGGAACGAAAGTATTAGAGATATTCTTAAAAGTATTTTGAATTGAGTTATCTCTAATTTTTACATATTTCCAGTAAGTTTGTTATTGATTGTGTATGAACTTGCACATATCCATCAAAATTGACAACTTCGATTTCCTTGAAGCACTTGTAGAAGTCGGCATGGGAGTAAAATCAAGCATCCGAGATTGTCCTGAGATAGATGAAAAAGATAAGTCTCAGAATGTAAAATTGAGCAACCCTACTATGAGAGGAAGACCATTCCATAATGTTGGAAATGTGAGTGGTGGTAGAGGTGTGACACGAGATACTACTACGAAATCCGATGCTAGAGCACATGCCAGAGCCTACACTATTTACGCTCATGAAGAAGCATCACCTCTAGATGTTATCACCGGTACTTTCACTCTCTATGATACTAATTTGATTGCATTGATAGATCTAGGATCAACTCATTCTTATATATGCATGAATTTATTATTCAGTAAGACTTTGTCTGTAGAGTCTACTGAATTTGTGATTAGAGTATCGAACCCTTTAGGAAAATGTGTTTTCGTTGACAAAGTATGCAAGAATTGTCCGTTAATGCATCGGGATTTCTGTTTTTCGGCTAATTTGATGTTGTTGCCGTTCGATGAATTTGATGTAATTTTGGGTATGGGTTGGCTAACAATATGTGGTGCTAAAGTGAATTGTAGATGGAAGATAATAGAACTGAAATGTTAGAATAATGAGATTATTAGAATTGAATCTGATGATTTGAACAGTATGCCAGTTGTGATCTCATCTATGCTAGCTCAGAGATTTGTTAGAAAAGGGTGTGAAGCTTATCTTGCTTATGTACTTGATACGAAAGTAACAGAAACAAAGATTGAATCAGTACCAACTGTGTGTGAGTATCTGGATGTATTTCTTGAAGAGTTACCGGGTTTACCACCTATCTGAGAGGTTTAGTTTGGTATTGAATTAGTACTGGGAACAACGCTGATATCGATAGCTCTGTACAGAATGGCCCTAACAGAGTTAAAAGAATTGAAAGCTCAATTGCAAGAGTTGACAGATAAAGGTTTTGCTAGACCGAGTTTCTCTCCCTGGGGTGCACCGGTATTGTTTGTGAAAAAAAAAAGATAGCACTATGAGAATGTGTATTGACTACAAACAGCTGAACAAAGTGATGATCAAGAACAAATACCCACTACCACGGATTGATGATTTGTTTGATCAGTTAAAAGGGGCAACAGTGTTTCAAAAATTGATTTGAGATCGGGTTATTACCAGTTACGAGTGAAAGACTTGGATGTGCCAAAGACTGCATTTAGAATAAGGTACGGACACTACGAATTTCTTGTTATGCCTTCCGGACTAACAAATGCACCTGCTATTTTTATGGACTTGATAAACTAGATTTTCAGGCCATATTTAGATGAATTTGTAGTTGTGTCTATTGATGACATTTTGATCTATTCTCGTGATGAACTTGAGCATGCCGAACATTTGAGAATTGTATTACAAACTTTGAGAGATAAAAAGTTGTTTGCAAAGTTTAGTAAATGTGAATTTTGGTTATGAGAGGTTGGTTTTCTGGGACATGAAGTTTCAGCCGCGGGTATTCGAGTTGACCCTAGCAAAAGTTCTGCGATTATACATTCGAAGCCTCCGAGAAATGCATCCGAAGTCCGTAGTTTTTTGGTACTAGCCGGCTATTATAGACGATTTGTGAAAGGCTTCTTGATGATTGTGACTCTGATGCCATGATTATTTCAAAAAGATGTTAAATTTGAGGGGTCAAAAAAGTGTCAGCAAAGCTTCGAACAATTGAAAGCATTATTGACAGAGGCATCATTGTTAGTTCAGCCTGAGTCGGGTAAAGAATTTTTAGTTTTCAGTGATGCATCGTTAAATGGTCTGGGTTGTGTTTTGATGCAGGAAGGAGAAGTTGTAGCTTATGCTTCGAGACAATTGAAGCCGCGCGAAAAGAATTATCTGACGTACGATCTTGAATTAGCCGCGATAGTGTTCACATTGAAAATCTGGCGTCATTACTTGTTTGGTGAGAAATGTCATGTTTATACCGACCACAAAAGTTTGAAATCTCTGATGACTCAGAAAGAATTGAATTTGTGACAACGAAGATGGTTAGAACTACTAAAAGACTACAAATTAGTGATTGACTATCATTCGGGGAAAGCGAATGTAGTTGCTGATGCGTTGAGTCAAAAGTCCTTATTTGCTTTACGTGCCTTAAACACACAATTAGCGTTGTCTGATGATGGTTCAATAGTAGCCGAGTTGAAAGTGAGACCGTTATTTCTACAGTGGATTTGTGAGGCTAAAAAATTTGATAATGAGTTGCAAGCAAAACGAGCTTCATGTGAGTCGATTTCTGATTCTGAGTTTCGAATAGGGACTGATGACTGTTTGATGTTTCGTGATAGAATATGTGTACCAAAGAGTTCTGAACTCATTTAGAAGATTCTAAACGAAGCACACAGTAGTTGTTTATCAGTACATCCGAGAAGCATGAAAATGTATAATGACTTGAAACGGCTTTATTGGTGGCATGGCATGAAACGAGATATCTCAGAATTTGTTTTGAAATGTTTGATTTGTCAGTAAGTTAAAGTTGAACATCAAGTGATGCCAGGTTTATTACAGCTTATTATGATTCCGGAATGGAAATAGGTTAGAGTAACAATGGATTTTGAATCAGGTTTGCCCTTATCTCCGAGAAAGAAAGATGCGATCTGGGTTGTTGTTGACAGATTGACGAAATCAGCTCATTTCATTCTTGTACATACGGATTACTCACTTGATAAATTCGTTGAGTTGTACATCTCAGAGATTGTTCAATTGCATGGAGTGCCACTATCTATTGTTTCGGATAGGGATCTGAGATTCACATCGCGATTTTGGAAGAAATTGCAAGAAGCTTTAGGTATAAAGCTGCATTTTAGCATTGCGTTTCACCAGCAAACAGATGGTCAATCCGAGCGAGTTATTCAGATACTTAAAGATATGTTGCGTTGTTGCATTCTTGAGTTTAAGGGTAGTTGGGAGAAATACCTATTGCTGATTGAATTTGCTTACAATAATAGCTTTCAATCGAGTATAAAGATGGCACCATACAAAGCTCTATACGGTTGTAAATGTTGAACACCATTGTATTGGACTGAACTTAGCGAGAGTAAGATTTATGGGGTTTATCTGATCAGAGAAACTGAAAAGAAAGTGAAAGTAATATGCTAGAGTTTGAAAGCATCTTCAGAACGATAGAAATCATGTGCAGACTTAAAACGGAAAGATATTGAGTTTTAGATCGAGGATAAAGTGTTTTTGAAAGTGTTGCCATGGAAAAGATATTGCGGTTTGGGCGAAAAGGGAAATTGAGTCCGCGATTCATCGGTCCGTATGAGATTATTGAGCAAGTTGGGCCAGTGGCATATCGACTATCTTTACCGTCTGAGTTAGAGAAGATACATAATGTATTTCATGTGTCGGTGCTTCGACGATATCGATCTGACCCTTCACATGTCATTTCCCCGACCGAGGTTGAAATTCAACCAGATATGTCATATACTGAAGAACAATTCAAATTTTAGCTAGTGAGATCAAAGAGCTGAGAAATAAGAAAATTGCATTAGTGAAAGTATTATGGCATCGACACGGGGTTGAAAAAGATACATAGGAACCCGAGGATGCTATGAGAAAATAATACCCAAACCTATTCACTGGTAAGATTTTCGGGGACGAAAATCCCTAAAGGGGAAGAGTTGTAACAGCCTGATTTTAGCTAAATCGAAATAGTGTTTTGGAACCACAAATTTGATGTCAAAATATTATTTTAATATTATTTTATGTGTTTACAGCATGACAACATGTATGTGTGAAAATATCGTGAGCTAATTTTATCGTTTAATTGCTCAATTTGAGAAAAATGACTTAATCATGCAAGATGCAAAAGTTGCATTCTACTTGCTAAAGGTATTTAATTGCTATGGCTTATTAATGTTAGGTCTTTTTGTTGTAAATAGACCATTAAAAGGGTGTGAAACACCCCAAACCCGGCCCACGAGCTTTGACCAGATTTGGTATGTTCCTCAAGTAAACTGGTTCAAAATTCTTTTGTTACTTTGGGAAAATAGTGTGTTTTGAAAGAAATATTGTTTTGGGTTGGGCTCGAGTAGAAAACAAAATCGTTTTATAATGAAAACCCTTTTAAATTTTAGGTGATAAAACATATAGAATACATTTAAAGTAAATTACTTAATCTTTAACTTAATAAAAATTTCGTAACATAATAAATAAAAACGGAAATAAAATAGTGTACTATGGCCTTATGGCCTTATTACATCAAGTAAATCCAAATAATTCGGAGTACTTAAAAATTAATAGTCCATAAAAACAAAAACTTCATGTTGAGCATGGCCACCACAAGTTCTGCCGTCCCGGTCCATTACTGTTCATCACCTGAATCATGGTCCCTCAACGGGGTGAGTCAACAGACTCAATGTGTACACTGTAACATCCTAAAATAGGGGTTATTTGTGTTTGAATTAATTTTCTTGTGATTGGATTGCTGTGAGGTTATTCATAGTATAATAAGACTTAATCATGGATCTTGAGTAGGCTCGGATAGTAGAAAAATTTTAATTTTAAGCTTTAGGGTAGGGAGCCTTAGTAAGTAGGGGTTACAAGATTAAATAAGGGATTAGTTGACACTAATAAGGCCTGGGCAAAGTGGCAAAGGGAAGCCATTTAAGTGACTGGAATTGACGCCACAAGGGGAGCAAGGGGGGCCTAGGTTTGAGTCGCGGAATTTCTTTTTTGCTCTTTATTTTGGACGGCAAAGAGGGGGAGAGATGTGCTTAATGCAAACTCTTCAGGATAATAAGGATTTTTAATTGGAATTTATGTGAATAATCTTTAATAGTTGGCAAAGAGATAATTTAGGCATTTGACTTATTCAAATTCTTTTGAATTATTTGAAATGAGTGGCCTAGAATGATTTGGGGAGTTGCCGAAATTTTGAACTCCTTGTTGGAGTGGAGTGGATGGCAAGGAGACTTGGTGAAGGGGAGTGCTGAATTCTCTTAAGGCGCATGCTTCTCATTTTGCTTTTTTCTTTTCTCCATTTGCAAGTAGCCGAATATCCCTCCCTCTCATTCCTCTCTTTTCTTCTCCATTGTGCAAGCCGAATCTTCCCCATTCACTTCTAATCTTCCATTGCCAATTTTTCCTTTCTTCTTTAAACCACATTCCAAGTGATTTTACGCTCTAAGACTCTAGTCGAATTCTTTTCTCACTTTTTGATTATTGTTGGCCGAATCTCAAGCAAAGGTGCTCTCTTCTATCTTTTTCACCAATCGGTTTTAGAGGGAGGTAAGTGCTCAAGGCCGAATGCCTATTTCTTCTCCTCTCTTGTTCTTTGTCAACTTCTAAAAGGGTAAGAGCCGATTTCGGTATTTGATGGCAAAGGGGTTAATCATTCTTATTGGAACCGATTTATTGTAGGGCCTCCGGGATTTGCAAAGTAGTAGATCTGACTCTCCAATCTCTGTCAATCGGTTGGTAAGTGGTGGTAAGGATCTATTTTAATAGATTATTCTTTTAGTATTCAAAAGCTGAAGGCTATTAATATGGATGTGTGAATGCCGATTGTAGGGAAGTGAAGCTGATTCGTGCATAGTGTGTGGTGGTTGATAATCAAAAGGCGTTTATAGACGACATATTGGTTTATTCAAAGACGGAGGAGGAGCATGGCAGGCATTTGCATATAGTTCTACAAGTACTGAGGGAGAAGCAGTTATATGCCAAATTCAGTAAGTGCAAGTTTTGGCTTAGGGAAGTGGCTTTCTTAGGTCACGTAGTATCAGCGGAAGGGATTAGAGTGGATCCTCGCAAGGTTGAAGCGGTGTTGGATTGGAAATTGCCTAGGTCAGTGGCGGAAATTCGAAGTTTTCTGGGTCTGGCAGGGTACTATCGAAGGTTCGTGGAAGGGTTCTCTTTAATCGCAGCACCGTTGACTAAGTTATTAAGGAAAGGAGTTCCATTTGTATGGTCGGAGAAACAGCAAGAAAGTTTTGACAAGCTAAGGAAGATTCTGACGGAAGCTCCAGTTCTGGTACAGCCTGAGGCAGGGAAGTTATTTACGGTTTATTGTGATGCATCTCATACTGGTTTGGGATATGTGTTAATGCAGGAAGGGAAGGTAGTGGCATATGCATCCCGTCATCTACGACCGCATGAGGTTAACTATCCAACGCACGACTTGAAGTTAGCGGCAGTAGTCTTCGCTTTAAAAATATGGAGGCATTACTTGTATGGGGAGAAGTCGATAGTCTACACAGATCACAAAAGTTTGAGGTATCTCTTGACACAGAAGGATTTGAATTTGAGGCAGCGCCAATGGATTGAACTGTTGAAGGACTACGACTGTTCGATTGAGTACCATCCAGGAAAGGCTAATGTAGTGGCTGACGCGTTGAGCCGGAAAGTGGTGACAGACTTAAGAGCGATGTTTGCTCACCTTAGTTTGTATGATGATGGAAGTCTCTTGCGCGAAGTGCAAGTTAAGCCGACTTGGATCGAGGAGATTAAGGAAAAATAATTAGTAGATGAAGGTTTGAATGCACGGAGATTTCAAGTTCAAGATGGTGGTTTGGAAGGGTATAGTTTGTCTGGTGAGGGTGTACTATGCTTTCAAGGGCGAGCTTGTATGCTGAAGGATGTGGAATTGAGGCAAAAAATTCTTCAAGATGCACATAGCAGCCCATACGCTATGCATTCTGGAGGTAGCAAGATGTATGGAGATTTGCGGAAAGCAGATTCTCAGTGGCGTATGGCGTGAGATAACGGGATTTGTGGGAAAGTGTCTGACGTGTCAGCAGGTTAAGGCTGAACACCAGTTGCCATCAGGGTTACTTCAACCAGTGAAGATTCCCCAGTGGAAATGGGAGAGGATCACTATGGACTTTGTCAGTGGGCTACCCTCACGCCTAGCAAAAAGGACTCAGTTTGGGTAATTGTGGATCGACTAACCAAGTCAGCTCATTTCATACCGGTGAGAGTGGATTACTCACTTCGGAAGCTAGCTAAGCTGTATGTGTCGAAAATAGTGAGGTTGCATGGAGTGCCAGTATCGATCATCTCAGATAGGGATCCCAGATTTACGTCAAGGTTCTGGAAAGCATTGCATCAGGCTTTGGGTACACGATTGGATTTCAAGATCTGAGATTCCATCCACACCGACGTGGGCGATTTGGAAAGGTCATCTGATTTTAGAGGACATGCTGAGAGGTTGTGTTCTGGATTTCAGTGGTAGTTGGGAAGAGTATCTACAGTTGGCGGAATTCACTTATAACAATAGTTATCAAGTGAGTATTCAGATGGCACCATATGAAGCACTGTATGGACGAAAATGCCGTACTCCTACGTGTTGGACGGAGTTGGGTGAGTGACAAGTTTTGGGTCCAGAGTTGGTAACGGAAACTGAAGATAAAGTCAAGGTGATTTGGGCTCGTCTTCAAGAAGCGTCAGATAGGCAGAAGTCTTATGCTACTCTTAAGCGTAAGGAAATGGAATATGCGGTAGGAGATAAAGTCTTTCTGAAAGTGTCGCCTTGGAAGAAGGTATTGAGACGGGCGAAAAGGGAAGCTAAGCCCTAGGTTCATCGGGCCATATACAGTGTTAAAGTGAGTGGGACCGGTAGCTTATCAGCTCGAGTTGCCGGCAGAGTTGAGTCAGATTCATGACGTCTTCCATGTGTCGATGCTTAGGTGATATCGATCAGATCCATCACATGTTGTGCCAGTAGCAGAGATTGAGGTAAACTCGGACTTATCTTTCGGGGAGGAACCAGTTCAGATCTTAGATCGAGATGTCAAGGTTTTACGTAGGAAGTCTATACCTTTGGTGAAAGTGCTATGGCGAAACCATGGTGCAGAGGAAGCTACGTGGGAACCCGAGTGATGTGCGGCGTGATACCCACCTCTTCTGATCAGGTAATTTCGAGGCCGAAATTATTTTAAGGGGGTAGAACTGTAACATCCTAAAATAGGGGTTATTTGTGTTTGAATTAATTTGCTTGTGATTGGATTCTTTGTGAGGTTATTCATAGTATAATAAGACTTAGGCTCGGATAGTAGAAAAATTTTAATTTTAAGCTTTAGGGTAGGAGCCTTAGTAAGTAGGGGTTACAAGATTAAATAAGGGATTAATTTGACACTAATAAGGCACAGGCAAAGTGGCAAAGGAAGCCACTTAAGTGATCTGGAATTGACGCCACAAAGGGAGCAAGGGGGCCTAGGTTAGTCGCGGAATTTCCTTTTTGCTCTTTATTTTGGACGGCAAAGAGGGGAGAGATGTGCTTAATGCAAACTCTTGAGGATAATAAGGATTTTTAATTGGAGTTTATGTGAATAATCTTTAATAGTTGGCAAAGAGAAAATTTAGGCATTTGACTTATTCAAATTCTTTTGAATTATTTCAAATGAGTGGCCTAGAATGATTTGGGGAGTTCTTTGAAATTTTGAACTCCTTGTTGGAGTGGAGTGGATGGCAAGGAGACTTGGTGTGTGAGAGAGTCTTTGAATTCTCTTAAGGCACATGCTTCTCATTTTGCTTTTTCTTTTCTCCATTTGCAAGTAGCCGAATATCCCTCCCTCTCATTCCTCTCTTTTCTTCTCCATTGTGCTTCGAATTTTCCCCATTCACTTCTAATCTTCCATTGCCAATTTTTCCTTTCTTCTTTAAACCACATTCCAAGTGATTTTACGCTCTAAGACTCTAGCCGAATTCTTTTCTCCCTTTTTGATTATTGTTGGCCGAATCTCAAGCAAAGGTGCTCTCTTCTATCTTTTTCACTGTCGGTTTTAGAGGAGGTAAGTGCTCAAGGCCGAATGCCTATTTCTTCTCCTCTCTTGTTCTTTGTCAACTTCTAAAAGGGTAAGAGCCGATTTCGGTATTTGATGGCAAAGGGGTTAATCATTCTTGTTGGAACCGATTTATTGTAGGGCCTCCGGGATTTGCAAAGTAGTAGATCTGACTCTCCAATCTCTGTCAATCGGTTGGTAAGTGGTGGTAAGGATCTATTTTAATAGATTATTCTTTTAGTATTCAAAAGCCGAAGGCTATTAATATGGATGTGTGAATGCCGATTGTAGGGAAGTGAAGCTGATTCGTGCATAGTGTGTGGTGGTTGATAATCAAAAGGCATTTAGGTAAGGTTTCGGGTTCATGTGAAACCGTTTGGGATTATTTTGGTTTGGCACTAACCCTGTGTTTGGCCGAATATAGGAGCAAGGATAGTGGGTGTGGCCGATTGATTCTTCGGGATATAGGACTATCGTTAGAAGCAGGTGTGTACATACACACTTTATAATTAATTAATGTGCTAAGTATTTTGTGTATGTTAAATCGGGTTTGTGTAGATTCGGATTTAATACCATAAAGGTATAAGCGAGAATTCAGGTAAGTCCTTGTTAATATGAATTTACTATTCACTATTGATGAAAGCATGACATATTCGGTATATGTGGCTAATGATAAAACCTACGTATGTTGCTAAACAAGCATGTTGGCATGATTGCTGTTAAATACATATCATTGATTGATGTGGGTTAAATGAGTGGAGGGGGAAGTGATATCCGTGTCTACGGACACCAGTGGTTTGGTACCACATTTCGTGACTAAGGTCACCAGAGGTTTGGCACCTCATAGCGTCTTGTCCCAGTGGCTTAGCACCACAGTGGGTTGGCCCCACAGTTGATATTATGGGATCGTCGCCAGTGATTTGGTATCACACGTGGGTTGGCCCCACAGATGGATTGTGTCTTCGAACACCAGAGGTTTGGCACCTCCAGTGATTTGGTATCACATTCGTGACTTTGAGTCACCAGTGGTTTGGCACCACCAGTGGTTTGGTACCACACGGGGTAGAGAAAGGTGTTTGGGTGGCTAGGTTGGGTGCATGGTAAACTTAGTGCATGTTGACTTAGTTATAAATTGTGTATGATGTTGCATTAAACCGGAGGAAGGGTTACACATTGAGTCTTGGTGACTCACCTTCTCCTTTAATATTTTTCAGGTGACTCGTAGATCGTGGATGAGGAGCCGAGTGGACTCGAGGTGGCCATGCAGTGAAAATATGGATTAGATGAACTTTGAATTTATTTTATTTTTATTTTGGTTTTTAATTTGTTCAAGTTGTAATAAGGCCTCCTAAGATTATTTTTTTTTATTATGTTACATGTTCGGATAACTAGGTTAAACTACTTAATAACTTTAAAATGGTTACACCCATTTTCTTAAATTTAAACGTAAATGTTTTATTGTGCCATCGGTTTACATCGATAATCTGTAACAACTCGACTTAATAAATTTTTAAACGAAATTAAGTGTGGCTTTATTCATACACTTCAATGATTTTATAGGAAACAATATTTTATTTGAGGTAAACGTTTTTATCAAATAATTGAGCAAATAAAAGAGACTTTCAAAATGTTTTCTCCTGTAACATATCGAATTCGGTCGTAGTGTTTGGGCCGAGTTTGGGGTGTTACAAAATTGGTATCAGAGCCCAGTTCAAAGCTCGGCTGTAGGGGCCCAAGGCCCAAAATGTTTTGGTAGGCCTTTGTGAAAATGGTTTTGGTTTTAGACAGCATGGCAGCGAGTCTCCGGCACCAATCCGCCCAGGTAAGTACTTCTGACTTCTATATGAATTATTAATTGTAGAAGGGTAGGTATGGAACGTAGATAGTATGTTAAGTGCTTTGAACTTTAAGGACTAGTTACCCAACAAAAGACATAAGACTTTAAATGCCTAATTAAACAAACCTAGGACCAAGTCGCCGAGTTAGGGTGTGGTAACCCTGGTGCGCATGTCTAGGATTGGATCCGGAAGAGCTTGGTACTTAAGCAGTCCTTGTGACTCACCTCCTCTTCGCAGGAATCCTACCTGGTGCGTAGCTTCGGTTCACCCTAACCAAGAGGACTCGGTCATAGGCTAAACATAATGAACAAAACTCGAAAGGGATTAGCCATGTTTTTATGAAAACTTTAGTTTTAAAATCATTAAAGTACCCCTTTAAATAGTAGCAAAAACTTATGTTTGGAAAATTTTCAAAATATTTTCAATTTACCAAAATTACCAAAATGCCCCTAGTGGCAAAATTACGAAAATACCCTTGGTTTCTAAAAATTTTCGTATTATCCCGATTTCAATAAAATTCTCTTATTTTACAAAAGTATTCAAAATTCTGTATTTCAAAATAATATCCTAACTTTGGAAATTTACAAAATTACCCCTGATTGACAAAATTACCAAAATACCCCTGTTTTCTAAAATTTTTCCGTATCTTTAATTTGAGAAATTTTTGAAAATACCCTCCAGTTTTGTGGAATTTCAAAATGTCCTGAATTATTAAAGTTTTAAAATTTTTCTGGATTATTATGAAAATACCCCTGTAGGAAAATGACGAAAATACCCCTGGGATAGAAACGGACAGAAATGCCCGAAGAGTGATTGTGTATGAAAGGAATTAGGGAATGGATGTACTTTTCTGTGTGAATTAGGATAGAGGACTTAAAACTTTGATTGATCGAAAGAATCTCTATTAAACTCTCTTCATAAAATTTCTTCGCGGATAACCAAGGGAAACAAGTACTAATCCATAAAAATTTCTTAATTAGATTAAAGCGCAATAGTTAGAATGGGCTCTAGAGGACGTGGCCGTCGTGGATGCGGTAGGGGCAGGATGATCGTGTCAGAACCCGTTAGGTCGGGTCAGGGGTCAGAAAATGAGGTACCACCGCCACCACTACCTCCAACTTTTGGAGTTGAGGAGCAGGATCAGACGGGAGGTGAGGCAGTATCGCAAGCTGTGTTGCGAGTCCTGGAGATGGTGGCTGGGGCTAGTGGAGGTATGGGAGCTCGGAAATCTATTCCTGAGCGACTCCGATCCAACGAAGCTGAGGTATTCCGGGGTGTATCAAGAGTGGCACCCAGTGTGGCGGAATATTAGTTAGAATCGACTGAAAGGATCATGGATGATCTCGATCTAACGAATGAGGAGAAGCTGAAAGGAGTGGTGTCGCTTCTAAAGGATGAGTCATATCAGTGGTGGCTCATGGTTCGGGATGGTGCCATGGTAGATGATCTTACGTAGGAGTATTTCAAAACTGCTTATCAGAAGAAGTATGTGGGCACTAGCTACACTGATGCGCAGAGGAAAGCTTTTCTGGGGTTAATACAAGGAAATAAGTCTGTATCGGAGTATGAAGCAGAATTTTTGAGGCTGAGCCGCTATGCTCGGGGAATTATGTCAACAGAGCATGATCGTTGTGTCCGCTTTGAAGACGGACTTAGGGATGAGTTAAGGTTTTGATTGCTCCACAGGGGCGTGAGTTTCTTTGCTCGGTGGAAAAGGCTAAGGTAGCCGAAGGGGTCAAGGAGTCTGTGAGACAGAACTATGATAGGAATAAGCAGAAAAGAGGCTTTGGGTCCTCTGGATCGGGTAATAATACACAGAAGAGGGCTAGGCAGAGTGGGCCGAATCAAGCAGGAAGGCCCATGGCTACTAATCAGAGACCAGCTTAGTGTAATCGCTGTGGGAAATCACATTGGGGAGGTTGTTGGACCGGTGAAAGAGGATGCTTTGAATGTGGATCTTTGGATCACCGTGTAAGGGATTGTCCTTGGAAGTTAGCTAAGAATCAGTCAGAGGGTCAGAACCGTGCTCAGGTTAGAAATGTAAGACCACCATAGAGGGGTCGTGGTAATGGTAGAGGAGGAAATGGTTCTAGCCGAGGTTGCAGAATTCCGGGCAGAGGTGCAGGCAACACAGAGGCAAGACAGCCTGGTTTGGTCTACGCAGCAAGGCATCGAGAGGAGGGTGACGCACAGGACGTCATAACCGGTACGTTCCTAATTTTTGGTCTTCCATATGTTGCATTAATTGATGTGGGTTCGACGCATTCATACGTTGCTAGTAGCGTGGTAGAGACTATGAACTTAGACTTTGAGACTGCTTCAGGAGATGACGATGAATTAGCCCTCTAGGTCACTCTGTAGTTGTAAACAAGCTATATAGAGATGTACCCCTAGAACTCCAAGGGGTAGTGTTTGTGGCTGATCTGATGGAACTGCCGTTTGGAGAGTTTGATCTGATTCTTGGAATGGACTGGTTGGTTAAGTATCAGACAAGGTTGGATTGCGCTGCTAAGCGCATGATTCTAAAGATGGCTGAGGGTGATGAAGTGGTCATGATAGGTAATAGAAGAGATTACCTATCCAACGTGGTGTCTGCGTTGAAAGCGGAGAAGATGGTCAGGAAGGGTTGTGAAGCATATGTGGTGCATATATGTGCCTTGGAGGCTAAGGAGTCAGCAGTTGAGAAGGTCCAAATAGTAGGGGAATTCACTGATGTGTTTCCAGAAGAACTTCCGGGTCTGCCTCTAGATCGGGAAGTTGAATTCAGTATAGACTTGTTACCCGGAACGGCGCCAGTGTCTATAGCACCGTACCAAATGGCACCAAAGGAATTGGTGGAGCTGAAGGCTCAAATTCAAGAGCTCTTGGACCGAGGGTTTATCCGACCAAGTATATCTCCGTGGGGAGCACCTGTGTTGTTTGTCAAGAAAAAGGATGGCTCAATGCGGATGTGTATCGACTACCGCCAACTCAACAAGTTAACGATCAAGAACAAGTATCCGTTGCCTCGGATTGATGACTTGTTTGACCAACTGAAGGGTGCATCAGTTTTCTCGAAGATAGATCTTAGGTCGGGTTATCATCAACTTAAGGTGAAGGAGGTTGATGTTCACAAGACGACATTCCGTACTCGGTATGGGCATTACGAGTTTCTAGTGATGCCATTTGGGTTGACCAACGCACCAGCGGCATTCATGAACTTAATGAATAGGGTGTTTCAGCAGTACTTGGATCAGTTTGTCGTGGTGTTTATAGACGACATATTGGTTTATTCAAAGACGGAGGAGGAGCATGACAGGCATTTGCATATAGTTCTACAAGTACTGAGGGAGAAGCAGTTATATGCCAAATTCAGTAAGTGCGAGTTTTGGCTTAGGGAAGTGGCTTTCTTAGGTCACGTAGTATCAGCGGAAGGGATTAGAGTGGATCCTCGCAAGGTTGAAGCGGTGTTGGATTGGAAACTGCCTAGGTCAGTGGCGGAAATTCGAAGTTTTCTGGGTCTGGCAGGGTACTATCGAAGGTTCGTGGAAGGGTTCTCTTTAATCGCAGCACCGTTGACTAAGTTATTAAGGAAAGGAGTTCCATTTGTATGGTCGGAGAAACAGCAAGAAAGTTTTGACAAGCTAAGGAAGATTCTGACGGAAGCTCGGTTCAGTGCTGACTGAGGCGGGGAAGTTATTTACGGTTTATTGTGATGCATCTCATCATCTTGGTTTGGGATATGTGTTAATGCAGGAAGGGAAGGTAGTGGCATATGCATCCCGTCATCTACGACCGCATGAGGTTAACTATCCAACGCACGACTTGAAGTTAGCGGCAGTAGTCTTCGCTTTAAAAATATGAAGGCATTACTTGTATGGGGAGAAGTCGATAGTCTACACAGATCACAAAAGTTTGAGGTATCTCTTGACGCAGAAGGATTTGAATTTGAGGCAGCGCCAATGGATTGAACTGTTGAAGGACTACGACTGTTCGATTGAGTACCATCCAGGAAAGGCTAATGTAGTGGCTGACGCGTTGAGCCGGAAAGTGGTGACAGACTTAAGAGCGATGTTTGCTCACCTTAGTTTGTATGATGATGGAAGTCTCTTGGCAGAATTGCAAGTTAAGCCGACTTGGATCGAGGAGATTAAGGAAAAACAATTAGTAGATGAAGGTTTGAATGCACGGAGATTTCAAGTTCAAGATGGTGGTTTGGAAGGGTATAGTTTGTATGCAGTGAGGTGTACTATGCTTTCAAGAGGCGAGCTTGTATCTTTGAAGGATGTGGAATTGAGGCAAAAATTCTTCAAGATGCACATAGCAGACCCATACGCTATGCATTCTGGAGGTAGCAAGATGTATGGAGATTTGCGGAAGCTTGATTAGTGGCGAGAGTGGCGTGAGATAACGGGATTTGTGGGAAAGTGTCGACGCGTGTCGTGAGTTAAAGGTGAACACGGTTGCCATCGAGGTTACTTCAACCGGTGAAGATTCCCAGTGGAAATGGGAGAGGATCACTATGGACTTTGTCGATGGGCTACCCTCACGCCTAGCAAAAAGGACTCGATTTGGGTAATTGTGGATCGACTAACCAAGTCACTCATTTCATACGGTGAGAGTGGATTACTCACCGGAAGCTAGCTAAAATTTGTATGTGTCGAAAATAGTGAGGTTGCATGGAGTGCCGATGATCGATCATCTCGAGATAGGGATCCCGATTTACGTCAAGGTTCGGAAAGCATTGCATCGAGCTTTGGGTACACGATTGGATTTGATCTGACATTCCATCCACGACTGACGGGCAGTTGGAAAGGGTCATACAGATTTTAGAGGACATGCTGAGAGGTTGTGTTCTGGATTTCAGTGGTAGTTGGGAAGAGTATCTACAGTTGGCGGAATTCACTTATAACAATAGTTATCAAGTGAGTATTCAGATGGCACCATATGAAGCACTGTATGGACGAAAATGCCGTACTCCTACGTGTTGGACGGAGTTGGGTGAGTGACAAGTTTTGGGTCCAGAGTTGGTGATGGAAACTGAAGATAAAGTCAAGGTGATTCGGGCTCGTCTTCAAGAAGCGTCAGATAGGCAGAAGTCTTATGCTACTCTTAAGCGTAAGGAAATGGAATATGCGGTAGGAGATAAAGTCTTTCTGAAAGTTTCACCTTGGAAGAAGGTATTGAGACGGGCGAAAAGGGAAGCTAAGCCCTAGGTTCATCAGGCCATATCTGATGTTGAAGTGAGTGGACCCGGTAGCTTATCATTCGATTTGCCGCAGAGTTGAGTCAGATTCATGACGTCTTCCATGTGTCGATGCTTAGGTGATATCGATCAGATCCATCACATGTTGTGCCAGTAGCAGAGATTGAGGTAAACTCGGACTTATCTTTCGGGGAGGAACCAGTTCAGATCTTAGATCGAGATGTCAAGGTTTTACGTAGGAAGTCTATACCTTTGGTGAAAGTGCTATGGCGAAACCATGGTGCAGAGGAAGCTACGTGGGAACCCGAGGATGTGATGCGGCAGCAGTACCCCCACCTCTTCTGATCAGGTAATTTCGAGGCCGAAATTATTTTAAGGGGGTAGAACTGTAACATCCTAAAATAGGGGTTATTTGTGTTTGAATTAATTTGCTTGTGATTGGATTGCTGTGAGGTTATTCATAGTATAATAAGACTTAGGCTCGGATAGTAGAAAAATTTTAATTTTAAGCTTTAGGGTAGGGAGCCTTAGTAAGTAGGGGTTACAAGATTAAATAAGGGATTAATTGACACTAATAAGGCCTGGGCAAAGTGGCAAAGGGAAGCCACTTAAGTGACTGGAATTGACGCCACAAGGGGAGCAAGGGGGGCCTAGGTTCGAGTCGCGGAATTTCCTTTTTGCTCTTTATTTTGGACGGCAAAGAGGGGGAGAGATGTGCTTAATGCAAACTCTTCAGGATAATAAGGATTTTTAATTGGAGTTTATGTGAATAATCTTTAATAGTTGGCAAAGAGAAAATTTAGGCATTTGACTTATTCAAATTCTTTTGAATTATTTCAAATGAGTGGCCTAGAATGATTTGGGGAGTTGCTGAAATTTTGAACTCCTTGTTGGAGTGGAGTGGATGGCAAGGAGACTTGGTGAAGGGGAGTGCTGAATTCTCTTAAGGCACATGCTTCTCATTTTGCTTTTTTCTTTTCTCCATTTGTAAGTAGCCGAATATCCCTCCCTCTCATTCCTCTCTTTTCTTCTCCATTGTGCAAGTTTCGAATCTTCCCATTCACTTCTAATCTTCCATTGCCAATTTTTCCTTTCTTCTTTAAACCACATTCCAAGTGATTTTACGCTCTAAGACTCTAGCGAATTCTTTTCTCCCTTTTGATTATTGTTGGTGAATCTCAAGCAAAGGTGCTCTCTTCTATCTTTTCACCAATCGGTTTTAGAGGAGGTAAGTGCTCAAGGCCGAATGCCTATTTCTTCTCCTCTCTTGTTCTTTGTCAACTTCTAAAAGGGTAAGAGCCGATTTCGGTATTTGATGGCAAAGGGGTTAACCATTCTTATTGGAACCGATTTATTGTAGGGCCTCCGGGATTTGCAAAGTAGTAGATCTGACTCTCCAATCTCTGTCAATCGGTTGGTAAGTGGTGGTAAGGATCTATTTTAATAGATTATTCTTTTAGTATTCAAAAGCTGAAGGCTATTAATATGGATGTGTGAATGCCGATTGTAGGGAAGTGAAGCTGATTCGTGCATAGTGTGTGGTGGTTGATAATCAAAAGGCGTTTAGGTAAGGTTTCGGGTTCATGTGAAACCCTTTGGGATTATTTTGGTTTGGCCAAATGGTCTAGAACACTAACCCTGTGTTTGGCCGAATATAGGAGCAAGGATAGTGGGTGTGGCCGATTGATTCTTCGGGATATAGGACTATCGTTAGAAGCAGGTGTGTACATACACACTTTATAACTAATTAATGTGCTAAGTATTTTGTGTATGTTAAATCCAGTTTGTGTAGATTCGGATTTAATACCACAAAGGTATAAGCGAGGATTCAGGTAAGTCCTTGTTAATATGAATTTACTATTCGCTATTGATGAAAGCATGACATATTCGGTATATGTGGCTAATGATAAAACCTACGTATGTTGCTAAACAAGCATGTTGGCATAATTGCTGTTAAATGCATATCATCGATTGATGTGGGTTAAACAAGTGGAAGGGGAAGTGATATCCGTGTCTATGGACACCAGTGGTTTGGTACCACATTTCGTGATTAAGGTCACCAGAGGTTTGGCACCTCATAGCGTCTTGTCCCAGTGGCTTAGCACCACAGTGGGTTGTGCCACAGTTGATATTATGGGATCGTCGCCAGTGATTTGGTATCACACGTGGGTTGGCCCCACAGATGGATTGTGTCTTTGGACACCAGAGGTTTGGCACCTCCCGTGATTTGGTATCACATTCGTGACTTTGAGTCACCAGTGGTTTGGCACCACCAGTGGTTTGGTACCACACGGGGTAGAGAAAGGTGTTTGGGTGGCTAGGTTGGGTGCATGGTAAACTTAGTGCATGTTGACTTAGTTATAAATTGTGTATGATGTTGCATTAAACCGGGGGAAGGGTTACACATTGAGTCTTGGTGACTCACCTTCTCCTTTAATATTTTTCAGGTGACTCGTAGATCGCGGATGAGGAGCCGGGTGGACTCGAGGTGGCCATGCAGTGAAAATATGGATTAGATGAACTTTGAATTTATTTTATTTTTATTTTGGTTTTTAATTTGTTCAAGTTGTAATAAGGCCTCCTAAGATTATTTTTTTATTATGTTACATGTTCGGATAACTAGGTTAAACTACTTAATAACTTTAAAATGGTTACACCCATTTTCTTAAATTTAAATGTAAATGTTTTATTGTGCCATCGGGTACATCTGATAACTATAACAACCTGACTTAATAAATTTTTAAACGAAATTAAGTGTGGCTTTATTCATACACTTCAATGGTTTTATAGGAAACAATATTCTATTTGAGGTAAACGTTTTTATCAAATAATTGAGCAACTAAAAGAGACTTTCAAAATGTTTTCTCCTGTAACATACCGAATTCGGTCGTAGTGTTTGGGCCGGGTTTGGGGTGTTACATACACAACACTAAATCATAATAGAATCAGGCATAACAAATATTACACATTCATATCATAGCATACAAATTATGATGCATTCCCAAACCCAAACCTAATAAGCCATCCACTACACTCCCCCGTACCAACCTGTACACCGTGGGGACTACTAAGTCGACCCTCCTTCCACTACACTCCATATCGCGGTCTTAGGTCACCGCATTGTGGTCTTAGGTCACCACATTCAGATATCACGGTCTTAGGTCACCCCATTCAGATTACTGTGGTCTTAGGTCACCACATTCAGATACCACGGTCTTAGGTCACCGTGTTCGTGGTCTTAGGTCACCACATTCACTTCCCCTTTCAATAACCCATATGCCCCATTTTGTAATATGCATTAATATGCCAAAGTTCACATTCTTATTCTCATGTTACAAATAACATATTTCATATTCCTAGTAGGAGTAGGAAACGTACCTGAGTACTTAGTACCATAACATGGTACCTTAGCCACTTTCTTATTCTTAATATCACATATATTAATTAAACATGGCCATAAAACATATTATGAAATAGTGTGGGGTACACACCTGATTCACTTAGCAAATTCCTTGAGATCTCGTAATCTGATCTACCGCTTAGATCCTTAATCCCTACATTTGATTAATCACTTACTAATTTAATAAAAAGCCATTCGGCCATAAATCCAAATCCTAGTAGGATTAGTATACTTACCTTGTTGCCGATTGACTTAAGAATCAAGTCCCGAATTGAATCCTTGCTTCCTTACTGTTGTCGAAAACCCTATAGACACATGTTAGAATTTAATCTAACATTAAACATAATCAATGGCCTTTGGCCGAATCTTATAGTTTCTTACCTTGAATCTTAGAAATCCCGAAACCTTCCTCCCTGTAATCGACAGTCACAAAATCCCGAAGTTTTCCTTTAAAGTTTCGGGCAACATGAATATGTCATTAAAACCTTGCCTTTTTGTTTTTAAAGAAGAAAGAAAATAATCATAATAGATCCTTACCCTTTTATATGGAAATCGGCAACACCCTTTGATCTACGAAAATATTCGGCTATGGCTTAGATGTGTATCATCAAATTTCGATTTCCTTGAATAATTGGCTAGGGTTTTCTTTGAGGTTTAAACCCGATGGATTGGATGAGAAAGAAGAAGAAGAAAGAATAAAGGATGAGAGGAAACTTGTGATTTTGTCAGAAAAGAATTTGGGGAAGATGACAAGAGAATTTCGGCAGAGGCTTGCTTGAAGAGAAAAAAAAATTGTAAAATGCCTCACTTTTCCTCCTATTACTGAATTTACTAGGCCAAGAGTCCCTTTTCTTGGCCATCACTCTTTTATTTGATAACTTTATCTCCTTAATTTAAAATAATTAAAGAATAATCCTTTATTATCTCCTTGAAAAATAATCTAAAATAAAAATCCATTATTTATCCTTATTAGTCGAAATTTAAAGAGAATAAAACTCTTCTTTTTAAACATCTTGTGCCGTCCACCTCACTTCTTCTGGAAGCAAAATAAAATTTCTTTTATTTGCTTTCTCTGTGACTCGAACTCAGGCCCAATCCCCTTGTATGTGGTGCCATTTCCAGAGGCCCTAAGTGGCATCTCCAGGCCACTTTTCCAAGCCTGTTTGCGTGTCAAATTTCACATACTTTTTCTCTTAAGGCCACCTTGCCTTAATTTCCTCTTTTAAACTTTAAAACTCAACATTTCTAAGTCATTTCTAAGTTTCCAAAAATTTTCATTTGCCTCTTTAAACTTGACATTTCCTTAAATTTCCAAGTTTCCAGAAATGTTCACTTTCCACTTTTGAATCATTTCCAAATCATTTCCGGATTTCCAAAAATGTTCATTTCTAAATCATTTCCATGCATTTCTAGGTTTCCAAAAATGTCAAAAATTTATTCGCAATACATAAGACATGTCATTTCGTACAATTAAACCAAAAATGCATAGGCCCTTTTTAGGATGTTACAGTTCTACCCCCCTTAAAATAATTTCGTCCTCGAAATTTCCTAACTAAAATAATTGAGGGTATTGCTGTCGCATTGCTTCTTCTGGCTCCCACGTAGCTTCCTCCGATCCATGGTTGCACCATAATACTTTGACTAGGGAACCGACTTTCCTCGCATGACACTTTCACATCACGTTCCAATATCTGAATCGGCTCTTCCTCGTAGGATAAGTCTGGCCTTAGCTCTACTTCTTCAACTGGTACCACAAGAGATGGATCCGATCGGTAGCGACATAGCATGGATACATGGAATACGTCGTGCATCTGTTACAACTCTGGTGGCAACTCTAACTGGTATGCCAATGGTCCAACTCACTTCAGTACTCGATAGGGCCTTATAAACCTTGGGCTTAACTTCCCTTTGCGACCAAACCTCATCACTTTCTTCCAAGGTGAGACCTTCAGAAACACTTGGTCTCCCACTTCAAACTCTATTTCCTTCCGCTTGAGGTCTGCGTGACGACTTACCGCTCTATCGAGGCTTCCTTTAACCGTGCTCTCGGATTATCTCCACCTTCTCTTGGGCCAGCCACCACTAACTCTAGACCCAAAACTTGACGTTCTCCTAACTCAGTCCAACAAGTAGGAGTTCTACACTTCCGACCATACAATGCTTCATATGGTGCCATCCGAATGCTAGCCTGATAGCTGTTGTTGTAGCCGAACTCAGCTAAAGGCAAGTAATATTCCCAATTTTCCTGAAATCCATCACACTGACCTCTCAACATATCCTCCAACACTTGTATTACCCGTTCAGACTGCCCGTCTGATTGTGGATGAAAAGCCGTAGTGAAGTCCAACTTAGTGCCTAAAGCTTGATGAAGTGCCTTCCAAAATCGAGACGTAAACCTTGGGTCTCTATCGGAGATGATTGATACCGGTACTCCATGTAACCTCACAATTTTCGCCACATATAACTTAGCCAACTTCTGAAGAGAATAGTCTACTCTTCCCGGGATGAAATGCGCGGACTTGGTCAAACAGTCCACTATTACCCATACCGAGTCCTTCCTAGTAGGCGTAAGGGGAAGCCCACTAACGAAGTCCATGGTAATTCTCTCCCACTTCCACTGCGGAATCTCGATTGGTTGAAGCAATCTCGATGGGACTTGGTGTTCAGCCTTAACTTGCTGACACGTCAGACATTTTCCCACGAATTTAGTAACTTCTCGTTTAAGATCAGGCCACCAAAATTGTTCCCTTAGATCGCTGTACAGCTTAATGCCTCCGGGATGCATAGCATAAGGGCTACTATGCGCCTCCCGAAGAATCCTTTGTCTTAACTTCTCGTCTCTCGGCATACAGACTTTTCCCTTGTAGCACAATACTCCTTCATCATTAACGCCATAGTCCTTTAATTCTCCGTGCTGTACTTGCTGTAACTTAGCACTTAGGTCCTTATCAGCCAACTGTCCCCTTTTCACCTCATTTAGCCATGTGGGCTTGACTTGTAATTCTGCCAATAGGCTTCCGTCATCATATAAACTTAAGTGAGCGAACATAGCCCTTAGATCCGACACAACCTTCCGACTTAGGGCATCAGCCACTACATTTACCTTGCCCGGGTGGTACTCTATCGAGCAATCATAATCCTTTAATAACTCCACCCACCTTCACTGCCTCAAGTTCAACTTCTTCTGAGTCAACAGATACTTAAGGCTCTTGTGGTCTGTGTAGATCACTGACCTTTCTCCATAGAGATAGTGCCTCCACACCTTAAGGGCAAAAACCACCGCTGCCAATTCCAAGTCATGAGTTGGGTAGTTAACCTCATGAGGCCTTTGTTGTCGAGACGTATACGCGACCACTTTTCTATCTTGCATTAGGACACATCCTAATCCCGTATGCGAAGCGTCACAGTACACCGCAAAATCCTTTCCTGCCTCCGGCTGAATTAACACTAGAGCCTCCATCAACACCTTCTTAAGCTTTTCAAAGCTCTTCTATTGCTTATCTGTCCATTCAAAGGGTCCAATCCAACACTGCTTCGATCTTCCTAGGGTCCACTCTTATTCTTTCTGCGGATACCATATGCCCTAAGAATGCCACCTCCTTAAGCCAAAATTCACACTTGCTGAATTTGGCATAGAGCTTCCTCTCCCTTAACACTTGCAGCACAACCCGTAAGTGTTCATCATGCTCCTCTTCAGACTTGGAGTACACCAAAATATCGTCGATGAATACAATGACGAGCCTATCCAAGTAGGGTTGGAAAACTCGGTTCATCATATCCATGAACGCGGGGCGAGCGCTCACAACCCAAATGGCATTACTACAAACTCAAAATGGCCGTATCGTGTCCTAAAAGCGGTCTTATGGATATCTGCCTCCTTCACCTTCAACTGATGATATCCCGACCTTAAGTCTATCTTCAAGAATACCGCGGCCCCCTTCAGCTGATCGAACAAGTCATCGATCCTTGGCAAAGGATACTTGTTCTTAATGGTCAGCTTATTCAACTGACGGTAATCTATGCACATCCGCATAGTTCCGTCCTTCTTCTTTACAAACAGGACCGGTGCTCCCCATGGAGACACACTGGGTCAAATGAACCCACGATCCAGCAATTCTTGGATTTGAGCCTTGAGCTCAACCAACTCCTTTGGTGCCATTCGATACGGGGCAATTGACACAGGAGCTATTCCCGGTAGCAAGTCTATTCCAAATTCCACCTCCCTATCTTGGGGTATTCCTGGTAATTCCTCCGGAAACACATCTTCAAAGTCCCTTACCGTTCTAACTCCACTAACACCTTCTTCCTTTCCACCCAACGCAGTTACAAAGGCTAAGAACGCCTTGCACCCTTTCCTAACCATTTTCTCAGCCGTCAATGCCGAAACTACATGGGACAGGTAGTTTCTTCTTTCTCCGATCATTACTACTACTTCATCCTTCGGAGTCCTTAGTTCCATTCGTTTAGCCGCACAATCCAATACGGCTCGGTGCTCTACTAGCCAGTCTATTCCAAGTATAAGTTCAAACTCCCCAAAGGGTAGTTCCATTAAGTCAGCCCGAAAGTTCACTCCCTAAATCTCTAGGGGTACATTCCGAAAGATCTTATCCACCACTACAGTTTGGCCTAACGGGCTTACTACGATCATCCGCCTATCGAGAAAGTTTGAGTCTAGGCCTAGTGTTTCCACTACACTACATGCAACATAAGAATGGGTCGAGCCCACATCAATTAAGGCATAATAAGGCTTGCCATAAATAAAGAACGTACCGGTTACAATATCCAGCGCGTCTCCATCTTCCCTCCGGCGAACCGCATAAACCAAACCCGGTTGCCTTGCTCAAAGATTAGCAGCGGCACCTGCGCCTCGTGTTCCACGGCCTCCGCCAAAGACCATTACCTCTGTTACTCGAACCACGACCTCGTTGAGGCTGTTTTCCTCCTCTACCAGCCTGACTAACATTCTGAGCTGCTGGTCGACTTTCATCTAATGCCTTAGGACAATCCTTGATCACATGGTCCTTAGACCCACACCTAAAACATCTTCCTGTCTTCTTCCAGCACTCTCCTAGGTACTTCTTTCCACACAAATCACAAGGACGATACTGCCCTCCTGAACCAACTTGCTGACCTCGCGGCCCATCAACTCTAGGCCTCTTATGAACCTTTCCAGATGATCCAAAACCTCTTTTGGGCCTATTTCGGTCCATAGTCTGCCTGGTAGAATCCTTAATCCCTTCAGCCACTTTAGCCTTTTCCACTAACGCAGAAAATTCCCGCTCCTGGTGCGGTGCTATCAACAATCTTAGATCATCCCTTAGGCTGTCCTCAAAACGGACACAGTGCTCATGCTCAGTTGCCACTACTCCTCGGGCATACCGGCTCAACTTCAGGAATTCAGCCTCATATTCTGCCACGGACTTATTCCCTTGAACCAGCCCTAGAAATGCCTTCCTTTGCTCATCCGTATACCTGGTTCCAACATACTTCTTTTGATACGCTTCCTTAACGTAGTCCCGTGTCAAATCCTCATTTGTGGCACCATCCCGAAACGATTAACCACCATTGATACGCTTCATCGTGGTAACAAATTGCCACCATTCCTTTTAACTTCTCCTCGTGGGTCGTTAAGCTCATCCATGATGCGCTCGGTTGCTTCCAACCAAGATTTCTCACAGCATCTTGGGTGCCACACCGATACTCCACGAAACATTTCGGCTCCATTAGCTCGGAGCTGTTCGAGCCACGACTTTCGATTTCCGAATTTCTCTCCGCACCACCACCAACTCCAAAACTCGCAAAGACACGACGTGACACAAAGATCATCCCCCGTCGAGCTTGGCGCTCAACACCAACAGGGGGTGGTGGTGGCGGTGGTATCTCATTGTCGGACCCTTGACCCGATCTAACGGGTTCGACACGATCATCCTTCCTCTACCTCGCCCACGGACCACGCCCTCTAGAGCTCATTTCTAACATCGAGATCCGATTAAGAAGTTTTATGAATTAGTCTTTGTTTCACTTGATTACCCATGAAGAAATTTTATGAAAAGAGTTTTAGGAGTGGTTCTTTCGTATTCATACATGCCACACGATCTTTTCATTCATTCATACATCCATCAACCAATTATGAACTTTCGTTCATTCTGGAGAAACGTTGTAGTTTTCATTGTTGTTGTTTCTCCACTACCTGTGGGTATTTTCGTAATTTTGTCCTACTGTGGTATTTTCGTAATTTTTTCAAAAAAAAAAAGTTCCACGATGATTCTCATCATAAAGTATTTTGGAATTTTTAAATTCCCGGGGTATTTTGGAAAATTTGAAATCCGAGGGTATTTCGATAATTTTGAATCTCGAGGGTATTTTGGTAATAAACCAAGGTAAATTTGTAAAATTTAACAAATCAGGGATATTTCAAAAGTTGCAAAACTTTGAGGGTTCTTTTTGAGAATTGTTCTTTCCAAAACGGTGATGTTGTAAAAAAAATTTTTTTTGGAAATCAGGGTCATTTTGGTAATTTTTTGTAAGTTAGGGGAAATTTTGTAATTTTCTAAAATCAAGGTATTTTGATATTTTGCGAATTAGGGTTTTTGAGCGTTTATAAAATAATGAAATTTTGGTAAAATTGTTGGGTAGTTGGACATTTTATAAACCAAGGGTATTTTGGTAATTTTACCACTAGAGGCATTTTTGTAATTTCATAAATCGAAAATTTTTCAGAAAATTTTGTAAGGATGGTTTTCACAAATTTAAAAGAAAGTTTTAAGAATTTTTTTTTTAAACTAGGGTTTTGTTGTTTTTATTAAAACACGGCTAGTTCCCTTTCGGGTTTTAGTTATTGTGTTTAGCCTAGGACTGAGTCCTCTTGGTTAGGGTGAACCAAAGCTACGCACCAGGCAGGATTCGAGTGGAGAGGAGGTGAGTCACGCGGACTGCTTAAATACCAAGCTCCCACCGAAACCATTCCTGACATGCGCATGAGGTTGCCACACCCATCGAGCCCTCTCGGGTTAGGGGTGAACAGAAGCTACGCACACTGCAGGATTCTGCGAAGAGGAGGTGAGTCACTAGGACTGCTTAAATACCAGGCTCTTTCGGATCTAATCCTAGACATGCGCAGGGGTTACCACACCCTAACTCGGTGACTTAGCCATAGGTTTGTTTAATGGAATTAAGTCTTATGTGTTTGTGTTTGAGTAGACTAGTCCTAGGGTTCAAGTTCCTATCATGGTATTCTACGTTCCATTCCTTTCTCGCCTTCCATAATTCACATAATCACACAGATGGTTAGGGTACTTACAGGTGGATCATGGGTCTGAGACTTAGGTGCCATGCCAGAAAACCTGCTTAACTTTAGAAATACTTTTCATAAAACTCATTTGGGCTCGTTTGGAAAACGTTTTGGGCCTTAGCCCACAGGCCAAGAGTTTTAAAACTCGCTCGATACCAAATCAAACACCCGAACCCGCCCACGAGCTTTGACGATTTGGTATGTTCCTCAAGTAAACTGGTTCAAAGTTCTTTTGTTACTTTGGGAAAATAGTGTGTTTTGAAAGAAATATTGTTTTGGGTTGGGCTCGAGTAGAAAACAAAATTGTTTTATAATGAAAACCCTTTTAAATTTTAGGTGATAAAACATATAGAATACATTTAAAGTAAATTACTTAATCTTTAACTTAATAAAAATTTCGTAACATAATAAATAAAAACGGAAATAAAATAGTGCACTATGGCCTTATGGCCTTATTACATCAAGTAAATCTAAATAATTCGGAGTACTTAAAAATTAATAGTCCGTAAAAATAAAAACTTCATGTTGAGCATGGCCACCATAAGTTCTGTCGTCCCGGTCTATTACTGTTCATCACCTGAAACATGGTCCCTCAACGGGGTGAGTCAACAGACTCAATGTGTACACAACACTAAATCATAATAGAATCAGGCATAACAAATATTACACATTCATATCATAGCATACAAATTATGATGCATTCCCAAACCCAAACTTAATAAGCCATCCGCTACACTCCCCCGTACCAACCTGTACACCGTGGGGACTACTAAGTCGACCCTCCTTCCGCTACACTCCATATCGCGGTCTTAGGTCACCGCATTTGTGGTCTTAGGTCACCACATTCAGATATCGCGGTCTTAGGTTACCGCATTCAGATTACTGTGGTCTTAGGTCACCACATTCAGATACCACGGTCTTAGGTCACCGTGTTCGTGGTCTTAGGTCACCACATTCACTTCCCCTTTCAATAACCCATATGCCCCATTTTGTAATATGCATTAATATGCCAAAGTTCACATTCTTATTCTCATGTTACAAATAACATATTTCATATTCCTAGTAGGAGTAGGAAACGTACCTGAGTACTTAGTACCATAACATGGTACCTTAGCCACTTTCTTATTTTTAATGTCACATATATTAATTAAATATGGCCATAAAACATATTAGGAAATAGTGTGGGGTACACACCTGATTCGCTTAGCAAATTCCTTGAGATCTCGTAATCTGATCTACCACTTAGATCCTTAATCCCTACATTTGATTAATCACTTACTAATTTAATAAAAAGCCATTCGGCCATAAATCCAAATCCTAGTAGGATTAGTATACTTACCTTGTTGCCGATTGACTTAAAAATCAAGTCCCGAATTGAATCCTTGCTTCCTTATTGTTGTCGAAAACCCTATAAACACATGTTAGAGTTTAATCTAACATTAAACATAATGAATGGCCTTTGGCCGAATCTTATAGTTTCTTACCTTGAATCTTAGAAATCTCGAAACCTTCCTCCTTGTAATCGACAGTCACAAAATCCCGAAGTTTTCCTTCAAAGTTTCGGCCAACATGAATATGTCATTAAAACCTTGCCTTTTTGTTTTTAAAGAAGAAAGAAAATAATCATAATAGATCCTTATCCTTTTATATGGAAATCGGCAACACCCTTTGATCTACGAAAATATTCGGCTATGGCTTAGATGTGTATCACCAAATTTCTGTTTCCTTGAATAATTGACTAGGGTTTTCTTTGGGGTTTCGGCTTCTGATGGATTGGAAAGAAAAGAAGAAGAAGAAAGAATAAAGGATGAGAGGAAACTTGTGATTTTTTCAGAAAAGAATTTGGGAAAGATGACAAGAGAATTTCGGCAGAGGCTTGCTTGGAGAGAAAAAAAATTGTAAAATGCCTCACTTTTCCTCCTATTACCGAATTTACTAGGCCAGGAGTCCCTTTTCTTGGCCATCACTCTTTTATTTGATAACTTTATCTCCTTAATTTAAAATAATTAAAGAATAATCCTTTATTATCTCCTTGAAAAATAATCTAAAATAAAAATCCATTATTTATCCTTATTAGTCGAAATTTAAAGAGAATAAAACTCTTCTTTTTAAACATCTTGTGCCGTCCACCTCACTTCTTCTGGAAGCAAAATAAAATTTCTTTTATTTGCTTTCCCTGTGACTCGAACTCAGGCCCAATCCCCTTACATGTGGTGCCATTTCAAGAGGCCCTAAGTGGCATCTCCAGGCCACTTTTCCAAGCCTGTTTGCGTGTCAAATTTCACATACTTTTTCTCTTAAGGCCACCTTGCCTTAATTTCCTCTTTTAAACTTTAAAACTCGACATTTCTAAGTCATTTCTAAGTTTCCAAAAATTTTCGTTTGCCTCTTTAAACTTGACTTTTCCTTACATTTCCAAGTTTCCAGAAATGTTCACTTTCCGCTTTTGAATCATTTCCAAATCATTTCCGGGTTTCCAAAAATGTTCATTTCTAAATCATTTCCATGCATTTCTAGGTTTCCAAAAATGTCAAAAATTTATTCACAATACATAAGACATGTCATTTCGTACAATTAAACCGAAAATGCATAGGCCCTTTCCAGGATGTTACAGGGTGAGTGGACAAAGATGGCCATTCATAAATGATTTTTAATGGTTTATATTAAAGGATATTATGGTAAATTAGTTATTAAGTTATAATAAATAAAACAAAGTTAGAATAAGCCTAAATATCAGCATCCTTAAAGGAAATTAGAAGAAGAATAAGCGGGTTCGGCACATATTTAGCTTGATTCAGGTATGTTTTGAGCTGGGTTTTTGATGATTTTTATGTTTTTGTAATCGTTGCTTTATAATCTAGCTAGCCCGCACCTTAGATTTTGAAACTGTTAAAGATTTTGAGAGTTTCCATTGTTGAATCTATGATTTCTTTGATGTTTAATGTTAAAATATGAAAGCTTGATGATAGTTTTACATGTTTTGTAAAGTGATTTTTTGACAAAAATGTCAAAAAGGGGATTAAATTGTGAAATTTGTAAATTGAGGGGTTAAAATTTAAAATAAATGAAAGTTTTGGGCTGCTAGGGACTTATAGTTAATTCAACCAAGCTTGGGTTTGATGAAATTATGTGAATTTTGTGTATTTGTGAAATAAAGATTAAATTGAATAAATGTGAAAGTTTAGGGGCTAAAGTGCAAATATGCCTAAATGTATGTTTTGGACTAAATTGAAAGAGTATGTAATCGAATAAGTCAATTTTAAATTCATATAGAACAAGAAAGAAAGAATTTGGATTTAGATCGGGGGAAAAGCAAGATTATCGAGTAGTCGACCCAATCCGTCAATTTCGTATACGAGGTATGTTTGTATAATTGAACTTGAATGTGTATCTATTTAATTGATGGATGAAATTGTGATAGTATTTATTCTTTTGGACAAATGTTGAGATATTAAATGAAGTGTACGAATTGAGTAAGGCAAGTTGTTGAATAAGACCATAGCGCGGCTATGGCAATTGAATAATAAGATCATAATCGAGTTATGGCATGTGAATGAAAGACCACGGTAGGGCAATGTCCTCATTGCAAGAACAAAGTAATTAATGAAAACTGAACACCAGGTAGGGTTGTAAAGAAAGAGAAGTGAGTCATTAAGACTGATTAAATACCAAGTATTCCCTAATAACCCAATCCTAGACATGTTCATTCCCATTACCACATCATTTAGTCTTATCCTTTCTAAAGAAGTGTTAAGTTTGTTCATGCTTGCTATGTTTTATTCTGCAGAAATTGAATCCTAATTACGAAAGAAATAAATTCCTAAAGACCTAAAAATAATTAAATAAATAACAAGAAAAGAATCCCCCATTTTATTTTTCTAACTCATTCCCCTTGTCTTCTTTAGCTCCATCTCCGCTTGCATCGTCAGTATCTTCTGTCCATGTCTCAAAGATAGCATCTGGGAACTCAGGGACAAAAGTATTAGAGATATTCTTTAAAGTATTTCAAATTGATTCATCTCTAATTTTTGCATATTTCCAGTAAGTTTGTTGATGATTGTGCATGAACTTGCACATATCCATCAAAATTGACAACTCCGATTTCCTTGAAGTACTTGCAGAAGTCTGCATGGGAGTTGTATATTCAGGTTCAACACTTAGCTTAACTGGTTCTTCTTCTGGCTCAACCCTTGGTTTAGGAATGTTCGGTTCCTTATCAGATTCTTCCTCTTCAATGTTTATAACTAAATTAGCTTATGTTTCAGTTCCATCTGTTGACTCCTCGGTATCCAACTCAGTTGGCTCTTCTTGCTCGCTTTGATCCATGCACCCTCTCTACTAATCTTTCAAGAATCATAATTTGTAATGCATCCTTGAACATATCACCTCTTCATATTTGCTTGTGTTTTAACACAAGCCTTTAAGCAAAGTGAAGTGATTAATGATGGGAAATAAGCACTTCCTGCCTTCTTTTTAGCACAATCGTGAATCTCCTTGAGGATAATTTTCCCAACATTAATGGACTTTTCTGTCAAAATTGCATATAACAAAAGCATCCGTTCCATTGCGATGGTGGAACTATGTGAGATAGGCATAAAACTGTATCGAACGAAATAAAACCATACCTTTGCTACTGGTTTTAAGTATTCTCTTCGATAAGAATGGCTCCCATACTTTCTTATAATCCATTGGGATCCCAGATTTTTCACAACATCAAGCACTTGTTGAAGAAAATCCCAATTGATATTGTTCATCGTAGGGACTAACTCATCTTCTTCAACATCAGGTAAATTAAACAAATCATTTATCGACTTAGAAGTAAGAGGTACCTTTTTCTTTCGAACGATGACTTCAGTAGCATCTTGCATAGTCAACCTAGCATAGAATTCTCGAACTAGTTCATCATCGGGAAGTGAACGAGCATCACAAAATCATTCCCACTTGAGAGCATTGATTTTCTTTCTAATCGGTATAGGAACAACCATCAAATCATTACTCTTCAAGTCAAAACCTTTTTCCGGCATCATAGGTTAATGCTTGAAGATTGAATCAAATCTCTCTTTCACTTCCACATCGATCAAAATAAGGTTTTTAGGAGTAGTCTTTGAAGATCTGGTTCTTTTGCAAGACATGGTATCTTTTCCCAAAAATTTGGCAAAGTTTCTACACAAGAGAGAAAAGAGAAATCGACAAAGTGGGTAAAACTTGCTACGAAAAAAATCTTGCGACGGCAAGAAAGGTGCAGCGACGACGACGACGTGCGACAACAAAAGTGGGGTACGGCGGTGACAACAGTGTGCGATAGTAACAGCGGTGCTTCGGTAATCTCTTTGCGGCGACAATAAGAAATTTTGACAGAAAGGGAAGAGAACTGATAAACCGTAATAGTAACATATTTTAAGCCCACATTTAGCATGCTTTTGGATGATTTATCCCTTGAATTATGTAATTTGGTGCTCTTAATCCTTTAATTTCATGTTTTATACTCAGGAGAGCATAGGAGGATGAAAAGAACGGAAAATGGGCTTAAAACAGACCAAATGGGCCAAATAAAGAAATCGACACGGCCTGGGCCCAAGACCACACGGCCGTACCTCATTAATAAACTCAACATGGCCTGACCACAATTCACACGGGCGTATGCCATGGGCATGTCCATAACGTGACAAAGAGGAATTTCACTCGGATTAGGATACTTAGAGGCAAAGAAATGCATTCCAAGAGCCTATAAATACACCCTAAAGGCCAACCTTCCGGGGGCGTCCAGCTAGGCCAAAGAGCCGAGCCAGTGGAGTCAGAATTGTGGAATTTACTTGAAGAAAGCCAATTGATTCATCTCAAGAAGCCGGAGTCATACTCAAGACAGAGGATTTCTCTTCAATTCCTTTAGGGAGTTTTAGGGTTTTTCTTATGTTTTGTTTTATCTTTTCTTCTAAGATGTATTCTTTTATGATTACGAACTAAACCCTCAGATACCTGAGGGGGATGAAACCTAAGATGAATCTTGTTATCCTTTACTGAACTATATGATAAATACTTGATTTGTTCTTAATTATGTATTCTTAGTTCTTGTTTTGATATTTCTGTGGATATTGATTCAAGTTTGATGTGCTTAGGTGAAGGAGCAAAAGTCCCTGCCTAAGAGTAGATCTAGCATAATTAAGCGGAGTTGATCGTACACCTAGACATAGGGTGGCGAGATTTTTCCGGATTAGGGTGAAACCTAATATGGGAGTCCATAGATCGAGTTAACGCAATTCTAGGGGTTTTAATTAGAAAGAGATTTCAATTAATCAACCTAGGGTTAGACGTTAGTAGCCTCGACGGAGGTATTAATATAACTTAGGGAATCCTACGGATCAAGTCAAGTGAATACATCATCTGGTTCAGAGTTAGACAACAAGTGAAGTCTAGGTGGATTCTTCCTCAGGTATTGTCTTAATCAATTGGTTTTTCCCACAAGTATTTCCCCAATTTCGTTCTCTTTGTCTTTGCGTCTTTAACTTAGTAATTAGTTAATTTAGATTAAATAAGAATTCCCTTATTTCTTAGGCTAGATAATAAAAGGAAAGTTAGTATTAGTACTTCAGGTTCCTTTGGGTTCGACAATCCGGTCTTGCCACTAAGCTATACTATTGTTCGATAGGTGCGCTTGCCTTACTCGTTGTCATAGTTAGTTGATCGCTGTAAATCAGAGCTTTAAAATTTATAAAAGAATGATCAAACCTGGAAACTAACTCTGACAATGATTAAAGGTAAGTGTACCTATCGAACAGTAGTATAGCTTAGGCAAGACCGGATATCGAACCCAAAGGAACTAAAAGTACTAATACTAACTTTCTTTTTATTATTTAGCCTTAAAATTAGAGTGAAGTTGCTTTAGACGAAGACTAAACTAAGGACACAAAGACAAAAAGGACAAACAGGAAAATAACATTGAAGGAAAACTCAATTGATTACGACAATACCCTCAAGAAGAATCCACCTAGACTTCACTTAATAATTAACCCTAATTTATATGATTTCTTTTACTTAGCTTGATTCGTAAGACTCCCTAACCTATATTAAACCCTCTCTTGAGGCGAATAACGTCTAACCCTAGGTTAATTAGTGGAACTCTCGTTCGCTTATAACAACCCCCTAGGATAGTAGTAAATCGATCAATGGACTCCCATATTAGGTTTCACCCTAATCCGGCAAAATCTCGTAACCCTATCTCTAGGCGTTCGATCAACTCCGCTTAATTATGTTAGATCTACTCTTAGGTAGGGTCTATTCCTCCTCCATCTAAGCACATTAGATTTGGATTAAGCAACATAATTAAGAACAAACTAAGTACTTATCATATAACTCAAAAATTAAATAAAAAGATTCATATAGGTTTCATCCCCCTTCAGGTATCTGAGGGGTTTAGTTCATAATGAATAAACAAAACATTGCAAGAGAAAAGATAAAATAAAACATAAGAAAATCCTAAAACCTCCTGAAGGAATTGAAGGAGAATTCCATCGTCTTGAGCATAATTTCGGCTTCATGGGATGGATCAACTGGCTATCTTCGCGTTTATTCCCTAACTTTGACCTTCTCGGCTTGGCTCCTTGGCCTAGCTTTGACGCCTCCTCAAAGGTGGTACTTAGGGGATATATATAGGCTTTTGGAATGCGATTCTTTCTCCCCAAGTATCCTTTTTCGACTGAAATTGCTCATTCTGACGATAGAAGCATGGCCATGTAGCACGCCCGTGTGGATCGACTCCAGCCCGTGTTCGGATTTCTAACTTGAGGCACGGCCGTGTGAATCGGGGGATAGACCATGTACTAGATGTTAGGCATGGCACGGCCGTGTGGTCGCCTGGCTAGGCCGTATCAAATTCATGATATGGCCCATTTACTCTGTTTTGGGCCCGTTTTATGTTGTTTTCATCCTCGGTGCTTTCCTAGGTATAAGACATGAAAAGAAAGGATTAAAAGCACCTTTTTACATAAATCAAGGGATAAATCATCCAAAAGTATATTAAATGTGGGCTTAAAATATGTTACTTTTACGGTTTATCAAATACCCCCACACTTAAGCTTTTGCTTGTCCTCAAGCAAAATTCTCAACTTACAATTAAAACGAACCTTCCATGATTCATAATTCCTATCAACAATGCCTTATCCTAATTCATAGATAATTTATACATGGATAATTCAACTCAAAGATTCCTAAAGATTCAAACAAGTAAGTCATACATTTGTAGCATGAAAACATAGGTGTTTCCCTTCATCTAAATAATTACCTTTAATTCAAAACCTACAAGGATTGACATCCTCATAAAAGATTCACTCAAATCACTCGAAAAGTGTTTTAAGGGTTAAAATTAAGCACTCATAAGTCGAACCTAAAAAGTTAATCCCATAGGCTTGGCTGAAAATTAAATCTCCACCACTGTAAAATGAAATGATAAACAGATCAAAAGGTCTTTGTTAGGGTTGTAACGGGGCTAAAGTTAAAGGCGTGGATAAAGGTTGAAATTAGAAGGTTATAATCGAGATTGAATTGATAAGTTACCTACCTAAAAATTTCTAAGATAACAGTTGCATAAACTGAAAATAATCCTACTAATACGAGCTTTTCTTTTGATAATTAGACTTTAACTTGTATAAGCTCCCTCTTCATAATACTAATACTGAATATACTTTTTTTTAAGGACAAACTAAATACAAGATAAATTTAACTACCAAAATAATAAACTTAGGTAACTAGCCCAAATCAAATCTCAATTAAGGGGTATTCAAAAGAAAGGGTGATAACAAGTACAAAAGGTTTTGGGTTAAAATTAGCAGGTAAGTCAATAAAAGGGTTGTTAGGCTCAACGGGGTTCACTAAGAGTTAATTATAAGGGTAGGCTATTTAGTGGAGTAAGTGGGTTAAAACCTAAGTGCCTTTATCATCTCGGTATATCAAATCATAACTGTGGTCTCAACATGTATAATCGAGGCAAGTTCTAGAATAACAGTTCATAGTTGACACACTCATAATCAAGAAGTGAGCATGAAAAAGAATGTATGCTCTATAAGGCTCAAATTCTCACAAAAATTATGGGTGTTTTTGACATCAACCCTGTAAATCTCAAATTTCAAGATAACATTCAATTTCTGGTTGACAACCTAAAATTTTAATTTTTAGAAAATTAGACTTATCATGCTTGATTCCCTAGTATTCTTTAGATTTAATCATCAATGCAAAATTAACTATGACTTATTCAAAAGCATATCAATAAAAATCACAAATTATCAGAAATTTCATCTTAATTAGTAATATGACAACTTTGCTTAAAAACAAGACTAAATTCAGGGATTTGGGAATCATGCAAAAAGTTAGGCATTTTTATCCTCAGGGTTTGAGAATAATGAAAAAAGTTAGACATTTTCTCAGAATAACTATTCACCCCTCCCCCCACACTTAGATGTACATTGCCCTCAATGTACAAAGATAGATAATGACATTTAAGGGATAAATTAAAAGAGAAGGGGAAAGCATTACTCCCTGAGTTGTGGATGTTTTCCCGGATGAGTGTCTTTGGTGGCAGTGATGGTCAGTCGGGATAACGTTCCTGCACTAGATGAAGAAATTGGGTAGCGCTTTGAGAAGTAGCTAGGCTTTATTAAGACCTAATAAAAATAAACTAAATATAAAGTTATAGAAAAACAAATTAAAGGGAAGGAGACTAAGAAGAAAACTAAAACGACAAGAAAATATTAATGGACTGTGAAGTCCTTATTGAAGGATGGTTCGCAAGGTGGGTGTGACTTCTAAGGCTGGGGAGGTGCTGGCGGTGGCGGAAGTGAAAAGATTATCGTGGTGGTCGGTGTGATTCCCTAGCAGCCTGGCGAACCTGACACTACAAAACTAAATTAAGCTAAACTAAATTAAACATAAGATTATTAAAGAAAATGAGAATGAAAGGAAAGAGAAATGGAAAATAAAAATTAATTGGTCTCAAAGATCCTTGGCTTGGTGTTGAGACGAAGCTGCCAGCATGAACTCATGTTGATCGTTCTTTATTAAGGAGCCTATGCTTAGCTTTCTCCGTTTCTTCGGCATGGTGTTGGCTTGCTCAAGGATCTAGAGTCTTAGTGAGTGAAGAATCTGAGATGGAAGAGAGTGAGAAGCAAAGAAGATAGGGGTGAAAATCAAATGGAGGGAAGAGGAAGAGTTGAGGGGTTTAAATAGATGCTCAAGTTTGGTACTCCCCCACGGCCGTGGTCCCAGGGTGTGTCGATTTACACGGCCTCCTCATACGGCCATGTTATAGAGGGTGTTGTCACCCTATGCCCGTGTTTGGTCCCTCTATGCCCGTGCTTGAGAAAGTAAACGGTAGGCACGGTGAGGTCCCACGGGCGTGTGTAGCCCGTGTGTAACAAGCTAGTATCCTCAGAATTTTCACACGGTTATGTGGAACGGCCGTGTCTTGTCTGTCAGTGCCCGTGGGGAAGGTGGTTGGATCCGTTACGTTGGGGTGGTTGGACTGGGTTACACGGCCTCTGCCCTGTTAGAGTGGTGGTTCAGGTGGTCCACACGGCCACGGCCACGGACAGGGTCGTGTGTAAGGCCGTGTGGTCGAGAATTCTGCACTTTTGATTAGTTAAAAAGGAGAAGAAAAAAGAAAAAGAAAATAAAATTTAAAAAAAATGCAAAAAGAAATGGGGTTAGTAATCGGGTTGCCTCCCGAGAAGTGCTCGTTTATAGTCTTAAGCTAGACTTTCCTCTTATTTGAAAATTTTAGGGAGGTTTGAAAGTTTGGATATCTTCTCTCATGCCTATAGTCCTATTTTCTTGACAAAGGTTGAGTCGAGAAGTGTTTACCTTAGAAGTGCCGCATGTTGGGTTGCTTACCTCGACTCTTTCGTGTAGGAAGATATTATGTACCTCAAGAGGGATTTCTTTCTTCAGGTTTGCTGTGATAATGCTAAGATCGGCTTTATTGATTAGTACCTGATTTTCTATTTTGATGTGATTTGATGTTCCTACAAGCTCTGCTGGTGGCTCCTTCGACTTTTCAGTGTGTAGCTCGGGCTCTTCCTCGTGTATCCCTAATTTCTCCTTGAAGTGCACTTACCACTCATCTAGGTCATCGATTTGAATCCTTTTCTCCTTGTGAGTTATTTCTTTGTTGGCACTGAGTTGAGGATCTGGTTCAATCGTTCCTTTTTTTGGTGGTTCCTGTATAGAGGGTGTAATTGAATGATTATCAAAAGGATTTTCTTTCTCACCTTGATTCTTTGATGACTAGCTGAGTCGAGGGCTTGAAGGCTAATTGAGTCGCCACCTACACTAAGTATGAGCTCACCTGTGGCAACATCAATTTTAGTCTTGGCAGTTGCTAGAAAAGGTCTTCCTAAAATTAAGGGGATTGAATTATCCTTATCCATGTCCAAAACAACAAAGTCTACTGGGAAAACAAATTTATCAATTTTTACGAGAACATCTTCAATAATGCCCCTAGGAATTCTAACAATTTTATCTGCTAAATGAATACTCATCCTAGTTTGTTTGGGCTTCCCTAGACCTAGTCGCTTAAACAATGTATAAGGCATAACATTTATGATTGCCCCTAAATCAGCTAACGCATTATCAATATTTAAACTACCAATTAAACATGGAATTGTAAAACTCCCTGGATCTTTTAATTTCTGTGGTAGTTTATTTTGTAGGATTGCTGAGCACTTTGCGTTGAGTTCAATGTGTGGCTCTTCATCTAATTTGCATTTATTTGTCAAGAGCTGTCTTAAAAATTTCCTCGAGTCTGGCATCTGAAAAAAGAGCTTCAAGAAGAGGTAAATTAATATGTAATTTCTTTAAAAGTTTAAGAAACTTACTGAACTATTCCTCTGAATCGACTCTTTTTAACGCTTTGGGATAAGGTATGCGAGGTTTGTACTCCTTGATTACCGGTTTTGGCTTTTCTTGTGCGACCTCTGTTATACCTTTGTCTACCTTACTTTCTGGAATTGGTTGTGGTTCATCTAACTCCTCGTTCTCCTGAGCTGTGATGGCTTGAATTTGCTCTTTTGGATTAATCTAGGTGTTAATTGGTAGACGTCCTTGTGGTCGTTCTGACATGAGCCGTGTGAGTTGCTCGACTGCATTAGTCATTTCCTTGACTGATTTAGCAATTTCACTCATTCGGCTTTCGTTGCTTTTCATTGTCCTATCAATATTTTGTAGTGTTCTTCTGTGTTTTCCGGTTGTTTTAATTCCTCTTCGTAGGTTGGTTTCTTCTCTCGTGGATAGGGCTGATTTTGGAAGATATAAGGAGGTAGTTGCCCTTGATTTCTTTGATTGCCTTGACCTCCCCATGAAAAATTTGGATGGTTCCTCCAACCTGGATTGTAAGTGTTACTATAAAGATTATTATTAGATCGAAAATTATTACCTATATAGTTCATCTGTTCGTTCTCTGCTTCCGGTTGGTAGGGTGGGTGCTTAGGATTCGCCACGGTTCCACTTGCGTCACACTGCATGACTGGATGTACCTGCGAGGAACATAAACTATCAAGCATTTTATTCATCATCTCAAATTGCGTTGATAGCATGGTCATGGTGTCAACGTTGAAGACTCCTGCCGATTTCGTTGGTTTAGTCCTCGAAGCTTGCCACTGATAATTATTTAACGACATCTCCACAATGAACTCTTAGGCTGCTTCTGGAGTTTTGTTGTTCAGGGTTCCACCGGTGGCTGAATCAATCAGTTGTCTTGTTGAGGGGTTTACACCATTGTAGAATGTTTGGACTTGTAGCCATAAGGGTAAGCCATGGTGTGGGCACCTCCTCAAGAGATCATTGTATCTCTCCCATGCGTCATATAATGTCTCTACATCCATCTGCATAAAAGAAGAAATATCATTCCGTAATTTGGCCGTTTTGGCCGGTAGGAAATATTTCATTAAAAACTTTTCGGTCATTTGATCCCATGTAGTGATTGACCCTTGTTGTAACGAGTTTAACCATTGTTTGGCTTTATTTCTTAATGAAAAAGGGAATAACCGAAGACGTATGGCATCATCAAAAATGCCATTTATTTTGAAGGTATCACGAACTCTAAAAAAAGTTAGCTATATGCATGTTTGGATCTTAAATCCCGCAAACCATCAAATTGAACAAACTGTTGAATCATTTGTATTATATTAGGCTATAATTCAAAATTATTAGCAGCTATAGCAGGCTTAACAATACTCGATTCTGCTCCTGTTAAATGCGGTTTCGCATAATTAAACATTGTACGTGGAGCATTGTGATCTCCCACATCGCGTGGTGGTGGGTCGTTTTCGTCTATCCCTTCAGTAGGATTAGATCTGTCTTCTTCCTCCCTTTCTGTGTAACTTAGGGCTCGCCTGGTTTCCCGACGATTCCTTCAAGCAGTAGCTTCAATATCACTTTCGTATACTAAAGGTCCTCTCGGGTTCCTTCTAGTCATAAACTAGAGGTACCTGAAAAGAAAAACAAGAAAGAAAAAATTAGCAAAATTAAAATTTATCCAAAATAAAAATAAATTACTGAAAAATAGAAAATAATGGCTAAAGTAATAAAAATAGAGTTTTCTTAATATTTTAGTTCCTTGGCAACGGCGCCAAAAACTTGATCGCTGTAAATCAGAGCTTTAAAATTTATAAAAGAATGATCAAACCTGGAAACTAACTCTGACAACGATTAAAGGCAAGTGTACCTATCGAACAGTAGTATAGCTTAGGCAAGACCGGATATCGAACCCAAAGGAACTAAAAGTACTAATACTAACTTTCTTTTTCTTATTTAGCCTTAAGATTAGAGTGAAGTTGCTTTAGACGAAGACTAAACTAAGGACACAAAGACAAAAAGGATGAATAGGAAAATAACTTTGAAGGAAAACTCAGTTGATTACGACGATACCCTCAGGAAGAATCCACCTAGACTTCACTTAATAATTAACCCTAATTTATAATGATTTCTTTTACTTAGCTTGATCCGTAAGACTCCCTAACCTATATTAAACCCTCTCTCGAGGCGAATAACGTCTAACCCTAGGTTAATTAGTGGAACTCTCGTTCGCTTATAAGAACCCCCTAGGATAGTTGTAAATCGATCAATGGACTCCCATATTAGGTTTCACCCTAATCTGGCAAAATCTCGTAACCCTATCTCTAGGCGTTCGATCAACTCCGCTTAATTATGTTAGATCTACTCTTAGGCAGGGTCTATTCCTCCTCCACCTAAGCACATTAGATTTGGATTAAGCAACATAATTAAGAACAAACTAAGTAATTATCATATAACTTAAAAATCAAATAAAAAGATTCATCTAGGTTTCATCCCCCTTCAGGTATCTGAGGGGTTTAGTTTATAATGAATAAACAAAACATCGCAAGAGAAAAGATAAAATAAAACATAAGAAAATCCTAAAACCCCCTAAAAGAATTGAAGGAGAATTCTGCCGTCTTGACTATAATTCTGGCTTCTTGGGATGGATCAACTGGCTATCTTCGCGTTTATTCCCTAACTTTGTCCTTCTCGGCTTGGCTCCTTGGCCTAGCTTTGGCGCCTCCTCAAAGGTCGTACTTAGGGGATATATATAGGCTCTTGGAATGCGATTCTTTCTCCCCAAGTATCCTTTTCCAACGGAAATTGCTCATTCTGATGACAGAGGCACGGCCATGTAGCTCGCCCGTGTGGATTGACTCCAGGCCATGTTCAGATTTCTAACTTGAGGCACGGCCGTGTGAATCGGGGGATAGACCGTGTACTAGATGTTAGGCGTGGCACGACCGTGTGGTCACCGGGCTAGGCCATGTCGAATTCATGATATGGCTCATTTACTTCGTTTTAGGCCCGTTTTATGTTCTTTTCATCCTCGGGTGCTTTCCTGGGTATAAGACATGAAAAGAAAGGATTAAGAGCACCTTTTTAGATAAATCAAGGGATAAATCATCCAAAAGCATATTAAATGTGGGCTTAAAATATGTTACTTTTACGGTTTATCATTAGTTTCCAGGCTCGATCATTCTTTATATAAATTTTTGAGACTCTGACAGCACACGATCAAGTTTTTGGTGCCGTTGCTGGGGAACCAAAATATTAAGAAAGCTCAATTTTTATTACTTTAGCCATTTTTTATTTTCTGCAACTTCTTACTTTGTTTTTTAATTTTTGCTAATTTTTTTTCTTTTACTCCTTTCAGGTACCTCTAGTTTATGACTAGAAGGAACTCGATAGGACCCCTAATTTACGACAGTGATATTGAAGGTACAGTCAGCAGAAATCGTAGAGAGATAAGGTGAAGCTTAAACTATATACAAGAAGAGCAAGAAGACGAAGTTAATACTACCGAAGAGATGGCTAAGAACAATCTGCCACCTCCAGAAATGGCTGAAAATCATGCTCCTCGAACTATGTATGATTATGCTAAACCTAATTTAACTGGAACTGAGTCAAGTATTGTTAGACCTGCTATTGCCGCAAATAATTTTGAACTGAAACCTAACACAATTCAGATGATACAGTAATTTGTTCAGTTTGATGGTTTGCAGGATGAAGATCCAAATAATCACTTGGCGAATTTCCTAGAATTTTACGACACCTTCAAAATAAATGGCGTTACTGATGATGCCATCCGTCTTCAGTTATTTCCCTTTTCTTTGAGAAATAAAGCCAAACAGTGGTTGCATTATCTTCCAAGAGGATCAATCACTACATGGGATCAAATGACCGAAAAATTTCTGTTAAAATATTTTTCGCCAGCCAAAACAGCCAAGCTAAGAAATGATATCTCTTCTTTTGTGCAGATGGATTTAGAGACACTTTATGATGCATGGGAGACATACAAAGATTTGTTGAGGAGGTACCCACACCACGAATTACCTTTGTGGCTACGGGTCCAAACTTTCTACAACGGGGTAAACCCTTCAACAAGACAATTAATCGATTCAGCCACCGGTTGAACTCTGAAGAACAAAACTCCTGAAGTAGCCGACGAGTTTATAGAGGAGATGTCATTGAATAACTATCAGTGGCAAGTTACAAGGACAAGGCCAATAAAAGTAGCCGGAGTTTTCAACCTCGACACAGTAACCATGCTATCAAATCAGGTAGAGATGCTAAAAAAAAAAGATTGATGGTTTGTGTTCCTCGCAGGTACATCCAGTTATGCAATGTGAGACAAGTGGAGGCGTGGCGAATCCTGAGTACCCACCCTACGGACAGGTCATAGAGAGCGAACAAATGAACTATATGGGTAACAATTTTCGATCTCAAAATAACCCTTATAGTAATACTTATAATCCAGGTTAGAGGAACCACCCCAATCTCTCATGGGGTGGCCAAGGAAATCAGAGACAACAACCACCCCAAAACTTCCAACAACAGCCCTACCCACTGGAAAAGAAGCCGAACCTTGAGGAGATGCTGACAAAATTCATAGCAGTCTCAGAAACACGTTTCCAGAATATAGAAACAAAACTAAAAAACAGCAAGTATCGACACAGGAGCTCAAGGATCAAATTGGGCAACTTACTAAGTTAGTTTCTAAAATACGACCAGAAATTTTACTTAGGGAAAAAGAGTAGGTAAAAGAAGTGATGCTAAGAAGTGGGAAAGATTAGTCGAAACGAAGAAAAAGATACCACACGAAACCGATAAGGCAAATGCAACCCCGATCTGTGAGGAAATTAAACCATCGATCCCATATCCAGCAAAGTTGAAGAAAGACCACTTAGACGCACAATATGGTAAATTTCTCGAACTTTTCTAACAGTTGCATATTAACTTACCTTTTGTTGAAGCTATTTCGCAGATGCCAACATATGCAAAATTTTTAAAGAAGCTTCTAACAAATAAGAGGAAGTTCAAAGAAATTTCATCAGTGGAACTTAATGAAGAATGTTCAGCTATCATCCAAAACAAGCTACCAACTAAAATAAAAGATCCAGGAAGTTTCACTATTCCCTGTTTAATTGGTAATTTGAATATAGAGAAAGCATTATCTGATCTAGGTGCCAGTATTAATTTAATGCCTTACAAAATGTTTAAGCAACTTGGTCTTGGGGAACCAAAACCCACTAGGATGAGTATTCAGTTGGCTGACAGATCTGTTAAATATCCTAGGGGAATTATAGAAGATATTCTGGTAAAAGTTGATAAATTTATATTCCCTGTTGATTTTTTCATGCTTGATATGGATGAGGATGTTGAGGTGCCTTTAATTTTGGGACGACCCTTTTTAGCCACTGCTAAGGCTGTTATTGATGTAGGTGATGGTAGACTTGCATTAAGGGTAGGCGATGAAGAAATTATTTTTCAAATTTATGATGCTATGCGATATTCTAGAGAACAAGATGATTCTTGTTTTTTTTATTGATGCCACTGATCATATTATTCAAGATTCGTTGCGGGAAATCATACATGACGACATGATGGAACTATGCATTACCCAAGACGAGGGGGCAGATGATGATATCGATGAGCTGAATTTGAATACATCTTCATCTAGACAAACGAAAGAAGAAGGCATTGAAATTAACGACGAACTAAAGCAAAAACCCTCTATTGACGAGCCACCCAAATTAGAATTAAAATAGTTGCCAAAACATTTAAAATATGCATTCCTCGGGGATAATTCTACACTACCAGTAATTATCTCTTCAGAACTAGAACCTAAAGAGAAAACGAGTTGCTACAGGTACTAAGGGAACATAAAAGAGCCATAGCTTGGAAAATTTCTGACAATAAGAGAATAAGCCCATCATTTTGCACCCAGAAAATTTTAGTGGAAGATGAATATAAACCATGTGTGCAACATCAAAGACTATACTGGAATATAAATCCAACATGAAGGAAGTTGTTAAGCTGAGGTAATTAAACTTCTAGATACTGGAATAATTTATCCTATTTCTGACAGTACTTGGGTAAGTCCTGTGCAAGTTGTTCTGAAGCAAGGAGGCATGACTATTGTAGCCAACGAAAAGAATGAATTGATTCCTACAAGAACAGTCAGAGGTTGGAGAGTCTGTATTGACTATAGAAAGTTGAACGATGCCACCAGAAAAGAGCACTTTCCTTTGCCCTTTATTGATCAGATGTTAGAAAGATTATCCGGGCATATGTATTATTACTTCCTGGACGGACTCTCCGGTTACTTCCAAATTCCAGTAGCCCCTGAAGATCAAGAAAAGACAACATTTACATGTCCATGTGGTACGTTTTCTTATCGTAGAATGCCTTTTGGATTATGTAATGCTCCTGCTACTTTTCAGCGCTGCATGCTAGCCATCTTTGACGAACTTGTGGAAGACATTATGGAGGTATTCATGGATGATTTTTTGATATTCAGTAATTCTTTCCATCTTTGCCTTAAGAATTTAAAATGAGTTTTAATGAGATGTGAGGAAACAAACCTTGTTTTAAATTGGGAAAAATGTCACTTTATGGTGAGAGAAGGAATTGTGTTGGGACATAAAATTTCTAGTAAAGGGATTGAGGTAGATAAAGCAAAGGTCGAAACCATAGAAAAATTACCTCCCCCTAGTTCAGTTAAGGCCATTAGAAGCTTTTTAGGACATGCTGGATTTTATAGAAGATTCATTAAAGATTTTTCTAAAATAGCTAAGCCTTTAACAAAATTGTTAAAAAAAGATGTACCTTTCAATTTTGACCAGGAATGTTCAGATGCATTTAATATCCTCAAAGAGAAACTAATAAATGCTCCAATTATAATTGCACCTGATTGGAATCCACTGTTTGAACTAATATGTGATGCGAGTGATTTTGCAGTAGGTGCAGTTTTAGGACAGCGAAGAGACAAGCACTTTCAGCCGATATATTACGCCAGTAACACATTAATAGCCGCACAAGAAAATTACACCACCGCAGAAAAAGAATTGCTAGCTGTGGTTTTTGGATTTGATAAATTTAGACAATATTTGATATTATCTAAAGTTGTCGTTTACACTAACCATTCAGCCCTTCGTTATCTTTTGACTAAATCTGATGCAAAACCCCGACTCATAAGATGGATTCTACTCCTACAGGAATTTGATTTGGAAATTCAGGATAAGAAGAGAGCTGAAAATCTTGCCGCAGATCATCTCTCCAGGCTTGAGAACCCACATATCAAAGAACTCGACGAGAGTGAGATAAACGACTCGTTCCCTAAGGAACAACTTTTTTCTATAACTAACTCTGAGGTGCCGTGGTTTGCAGATATTGCGAATTATTTAGTTGCTAACATTCTACCAAAAAGGTTAACACATCATCAAAAGAAACGATTCTTTGCTAATGCGAAGAACTATTTTGGGAGGACCCCTTTATTTTCCGTATATGCACAGATCAAGTGATTCGGAGATGCGTTACAAAGGCAGAAGCAAGCAAAATCCTAGAACATTGCCATTCAGGACCTTCAAGAGGACATTACAGTGGGATTAATACAGCACACAACACTCTTGAATCAGGTTTTTATTGGCCAACTCTGTTTAAAGACGCCAACAGGTATGTCGCTTCGTGTGGTAAATACTAAAGATCAGGTAATATCTCTAAACGCGATGAAATGCCTCAAACATATATTTTATCATGTGAAATATTCGACGTATGGGGTATTGACTTTATGAGTCCATTTCCTAGTTCATTCGGAAATAAATATATCTTAGTAGCAGTAGATTACATGTCAAAATGGGTGGAAGCCCAAGCTTTACCTACTAACAATGCTAGAGCCGTAGTAAGGTTTCTTAAGAAAATCTTCTCTTGTTTTGGAACACCCAGAGCGATTATTAGTGATAGGGGTACTCACTTTTGTAATACTCAATTTGATAAAGTCTTGAAAAATATGGAGTACACCACAGGACAGCTACCCCTTATCACCCTCAAACCAGTGGGCAAGTGGAAGTGGCAAATCGAGAGCTTAAACGGATCTTAAAGAAAACAATTGAATCAAACAGGAAGGATTGGACATTAAAAGTAGATGATGCTTTATGGGCCTATATAACAGCATTTAAAACTCCCCTAGGAACATCCCTTTACAAACTTGTCTACGGAAAAAGTTGTCATCTACCATTCGATTAGAACACAAAGCTTTTTGGGCTATAAAATTCTTAAATTATGATCTTAAAGCCGCAGGTGAGAAAAGGATGATGTAGATGAATGAGCTAGATGAATGGTGAGCTAATGCCTATGAAATTTCATGACTATATAAGGAGGCAACAAAACGACGTCATGATGCTCGCTTAAAATAATCAAAGCAATTCGAAGTAGGAGACTTGGTCCTGCTGTATAATTCAAGGCTCAAACTGTTTCCTGGAAAGCTGAAATTAAGGCGGTTAGGCCCATTTGTGATCAAAACTATTTTTCCTTACGGCATAGTCAAGGTAAACCATCCAACTCATGGGACATTCAAGGTAAATGGTCATCGACTGAAACTTTATAATGGTGAAGATTTCAAGGAATTGAGAGAGGAGCTTCAGCTCTGTGAACCTTCATTTAGAAATGAAAACAGGGTGAGTCTAACTTAAGACTTTAAATGAGCGCTTCTCGGGAGGCAACCCGAGCACTAACTTCACTAACATTAATTTGTGATTTTTAGCATCTAACTCCAAACTAACCAATTTAGTGAAGCGCAGGTTTCCCTACCACACGGCCTTGCATACGGGCGTACTCGTGCCCGTGTGGACGCCATGGGACAAAAAACGGGAGTGCCGGTAGTCGTACGAGATGAAGAAAAAAAACGGGCGTAACAGAACCACGACCGTGCGATGCAACCGTGGTCTATCCTGAGTAACCAGCACGGGCATGAGCCACGCCCGTGCCTACCAACCGTGTGAGGCACTAACTACATGAACACAGGCGTGGGATATTATGCACGGGCGTGGAAGAAGCGAATACAATAGCACACGCCCAAGGAATACGAGCGTGGGCAACATCTCAAACACGCCCAAATTTAAAAATCACAAAAAACACGGGCTGAATAAAAGAAACACGGGCATGGTACCTGCCCATGCCCCCTTCCCTATTTAAAGAACATAGCCCCTGTTTTCCCTAAAATCCTCCCCCAAACTCCCAACCCTAGCCGTTTCCTTCAAAATTCTCTACCCCACTCCGGCCACCATCAAAGAAACCCCCACCCTTAACTTCCCTTATACTTTATCTCCCTCCCTCTTTCACATACACATCAAAAACCAGTCCACGCCCGTGCCAACAGAGTACACTCCCACCCAAAGGTGTTCCAGCACCGTGTTTCCCCGACTATTTGCAGCACACGCCCGTGCTCTGCCCAACCACGCCGCCACTCTCCAAAAACACTACTGGTCACCTCTCTTTGTTAAAATTTTCCTCCATTTAACTGTTTTATAATTAGAATTTTATTCTTATTATTTAATATTAGTTTATTCTCATTAATTTATCACTATTAGATTGATTTAGTCATTTAATCTTTGCTTAAAAAATAATGTTTAGAATTAGATGGAATCATTCGTTGTCAAGTTCTTGCTCATGCTAAATATGGTTGAACTATCTTATTATGAGTTTACTTTTTGTGTATTTTGGATATTGATCGAAGCCTTGATATATCTTGGTAGGAAATATTACTTGAATCATCTATTATCTAGTATTTTTAGGGCCACAATGTCATCGTCCCAAAGCAAGAAAATCGCAGTCCCTAGTTCCAAAAAATGAAAGGGACCCAATTCGTCATCAGCCAGCGCACCGGCCGAAGTGTGCCACCCATTCTTACGATTTCCTCCAGGAGCCCAAGAGGCCTTTATAAGATACTTTGGGCGCGACCACTCGGCACATGGAGATGTATTGATTGGGCCGCTTTGGAGCAGGTCCAACTAGCCGACGACGTACAGGCTCTCCTAACCACCAACCCTTGGAACCAATTCTTCAACATCATCAAGCCCACATATCTAGAGCTCACTTTGGAGCTCTGTTCAACATTCCACCTTCAGAAAGTAATGTCGCGCCACGATGACCCCGGTACGATCCAATTTCGTCTCGGAGGCATTGTACGAGAACTAAATGTACCATAATTCGAGGTCGCATTGGGACTTTATACCGACGAATTCATGGAGGAAAATGATCTCTCAAAGCTTCATCACCATATCCACAACACCCCCACAAGATGTTGGTACAATATAGCACCCAACAAAAACAATTATGACCCCAGCCGCTCCAAGGCGATGGCCCTTTCCCCATCCTTGAGGTACGTACATGTGCTTTTAGCTCATACACTGACAGGTCGGCGCGAAAGCACCAGCGTCGTCAATACTCATGGCACCTACTTCCTGTGGTGCATGGCGAACGGGCACATTTTCGAGTTAGCCTATTTCATAGCTCGCGCCATTTAACATCAAACGGAGCAGCAAAGGAGAGGGGTCATATCTACGGGTCCTTACATCACACGCTTGGCTCGATATTTCGGGCTCCTCAACCCTGACGCTCAGATCTCCTCCCTCACACCGATAGGTCAGATGTCCCCACAGGGCATCCAGACGATGCTACACATGAGGACGATTCAAGGTCGGCGTGGGACTGCCCCCCTAATATCAGCTAGCACCTACCACCGACGAGGGGAACCCTGAGGACATTACTGAAGATGTTCCTCCACCACAAGAAGCACCACAACAGAGCCATCGCCCAGTTCATTCGGTTGTTCCACTCTCAGACATTTCTGCACGTCTCACTCAGTTCGAGCATTACTGCACACCTTTGCAATTCAATAACACCACTCGAAGATTCGACAGCATTGAGGCGACTCTTCAGTAGATCTATCATCACCTTCATATCTCATCACCGCTATCACCTCCCAACCCAGCTGATGGAGAGGACCTCTGAGTCCTTTTCTTTTTTTTTTTCCTTCTTTTTATTTCTATCTTTATTTCTACTTTTATTTTCATTTTTATTTTGCTTCTATTTTAGTTTACCGTCTAAAGACTTGAAAGTTTCATTAGTACTATTGATCTCACTTTATCATTGGCTATCTAACCCTAAGTTTCCATAACAACATCCATTCCCTAAAATTTAATTGATGACTTCGCAGATTAAATAGATTAAATATACCACTCAAGGAATGAAAACATCACTTATACCTAGTCAACACATTCGTCATGGAAAATCCTCCAAGGAATCCATCCAAAATTCAGGAAGTTTCACTTCTCTCCCTATCTTATGATTTTATTTTGCTAATATATATCTTTGTACATTGAGGGCAATGTACATCTTAAGTGTGGGGGGTGAATATTTATTTCGAGAAATTGCCTAACTTTCTGCATTATTCTCAAATCCCTGAATGATATCTTGTCTTTAGGTAATTTTCTCACATTATTATGAGAATGAAATTTCCTATGATTCATGATTTTTATTGATATGTTTTGGATTAAATCATTGATAATTATGCAGTGATGATTTAAATTTTAGGAGACTAGAGAATCAAGCATGATAAGTCTATTTTCAAAAATTAAAATTTTGTTAGGTTGTCTACCTGAATCTAATTATTACCTTGAAATTTGAAATTTACAGAGTTGATATCAAAAACCCATAATTTTTGTGAGATCTTAAGCCTTTTAGAGCATACATTCTTTTGTGCTCACTTTATTGATTATGAGTGTGTCAACATTGATTTGTTATTCTAGAACTTGCATCGATTATACTTGTCGAGACCACACCTTTGATTTGATACACAGAGATGATAAAGGAACCTAGGTTTTAACCCACTTACTCCACTAAAAGCCTACCTTCATAATTAACCCCTAGTGAGCCCCTTTTGATCCTAACAATCGTTTTTTTTTTTTACTCACCAGCTAATATTAACCCAAAACCCTTTGTATTTATTATCACCATTCCTTTTGACTACCCTTATATCGAGATTTGAAATGATCAGTTTCCTAATTATTTTATTTCAGTATTTAAATTCATCCTTTATTATGTATTTGATTTGTTCTTAAAAAAAATCAAAGTATATTCATTATTAGTTATGTGATTAAATGAGCTTATACATTTAAATTCCAATTTTTTGAAGAAGAAGCTCGTATTATTAGTATTAGTATTACAAGTTTTCAATTGATGTAATTATTTATTAGTAGTTCGTTTTTTATGGTTAGGTAATTTGTCAATTTAATCTAGATTCTAACCCTTTTAATTTAGCCTTTATCCACACCCTTAACCTAAGCCCCATTACAACCATGTTAAAGACCTTTTGATTTGTGTATCATCTCATATTATAATGGTGGAGATTTGATTTTCATGCAAGCCTATGGGATCAACTCTTCATGTTTGACTTTTGAGTGCTTAATTCTGAACCTTAAACACTTCGAGCGATTTGAGTGAATATTTAGTGAGGATGTCAATTCTTGTCGGTTTTGAATCAGAGGTAATTATTTAGATAAGGGGAAACACCTATGTTTTGTGCTACAAATGTATGACTTAGATTGTTTGAATCTTTAGAACTCTTTGAGTTAAGTTATCCATGTATGAATTATCTTTGAATTATGATGAAACATTACTAATGAATATTATGAAACAAGGAAGTTCATTTTAATTGTGAGTTGAGAATTTTGCTTGAGGACTAGCAAAAGCTTAAGTGTGGGGGTATTTGATAAACCGTAATAGTAACATATTTTAAGCCCACATTGAGCATGCTTTTGGATGATTTATCCCTTGAATTATGTAATGTGGTTCTCTTAATCCTTTAATTTCATGTTTTATACTCAGGAGAGCATAGGAGGATGAAAAGAATGGAAAACGGGCTTAAAACAGACCAAATAGGCCAAAGAAAGAAATCGACACAGCCTGGGCCCAAGACCACATGACCGTGCCTCATTAATAGACTCAACACGACCTGGCCACGATTTACATGAGCGTATGCCATGGGCGTGTCCCTGATGTGACAAAGAGGAATTTCACTGGATTAGGATATTTAGAGGCAAAGAAACACATTCCAAGAGCCTATATATACACCCTAAAAGCCAACCTTCGGGGGGCATCTAGCTAGCCCAAAGAGACGAGTCAGAGGGGTTAGAATTGTGGAATTTACTCAAAGAAAGCCAGTTGATTCATCTCAAACAGCCGGAGTCATACTCAAGACGGAGGATCTCTCTTCAATTCCTTCACGAAGTTTTAGGGTTTTTCTTATGTTTTGTTTTATCTTTTCTTCTGAGATGTATTCTTTTATGATTACGAACTAAACCCTCAGATACCTGAGGGGGATGAAACCTAAGATGAATCTTGTTATCGTTTGCTGAACTATATGATAAATACTTGATTTATTCTTAATTATGTGTTCTTAATTCTTGTTTTGATATTTCTGGGGATTTTGATTCAAGTTTGATGTGCTTAGGTGGAGGAGCAAAAGTCCCTGCCTAAGAGTAGATCTAGCATAATTAAGCGAAGTTGATCACACACCTAGACATAGCGTGATGAGATTTTGCCGGATTAGGGTGAAACCTAATATGGGAGTCCATAGATCGAGTTAATACAATTCTAGGGGTTTTAATTAGAAAGAGATTTCAATTAATCAACCTAGGGTTAGACGTTAGTAGCCTCGATGGAGGTATTAATATAACTTAGGGAATCCTACGGATCAAGTCAAATGAATACATCGTCTGGTTCAAAGTTAGATAACAAGTGAAGTCTAGGTGGATTCTTCCTCGGGTATTGTCTTAACCAATTGGTTTTTCCCACAAGTATTTCCCCAATTTTGTTCTCTCTGTCTTTGTGTCTTTAGCTTAGTAATTAGTTATTTTAGATTAAACAACAATTCCCTTATTTCTTAGGCTAGATAATAAAAAGAAAGTTAGTATTAGTACTTCAGGTTCCTTTGGGTTCGACAATCTGGTATTGCCACTAAGCTATACTACTGTTTGATAGGTGCGCTTGCCTTTCTCGTTGTCATAGTTATTTTCTAGGCTCGATCATTCTTTATATAAATTTTTAAGACTCTAACAGCACACGATCAAGAACTAGGGTTTTTTTCGAGATTTGAGGTTGACGGTACAAAAGGGAGATTTAAAGATTTTTAGGGTATAAACAAATTACTTTGTGGATATGAAAATTAGTAGAATGGAGAGGGGTTTATATAGGGAAAAATTAGGGCAACATGTAGCAAAAATTTAGCTACATTAGGGTTACTTGGGCGGCAAGCAATGGGTGTGACGGCAAGGCATGGATTTTTCCCTCCTTTTTGCTGTCTTGGGCCTCAAACTCAGACTGTATCTTACTAAAAAAATTGATTAGTACTTGGGCCAAATTTGACCCCCTTTATTAACATAAAAATTTAAAATTTAAACAGATCAAATGAAACTTAAAAATTTTAAATCTTAATTAGAAAAGTTCTTCTTAACAAATTACATTAAATTAATTCCCAGGAAATGTTGGAGGGGTCACAGCGGTCTCGCTTTCCAATCTCCTTAGACAGAATTAATTAAATGTAATAAGTTAAGAAAATAAGTTTTAATTATTTATTTATTTACAAAATGAGTTCATGAAAGTTAATTTGATCGAGGATTCAACTCGCTCAACTTCGCCATCCCAGTAGTTGTATAATTCAATAGCTCCATAAGGATAAACTTGGTAGATGGTATAAGGTCCTTTCCATCGAGATTTAAGCTTCCTAGGAAATAACTTCAACCTTGAATTAAACAACAAAACCTTCTGACCTTCTTTAAACTCACGAGGTTGTATATGACTATCATGCCATCTCTTTGATCTTTCTTTACATATTTTGGCATTCTCATAGGAAAACAACCTCAGCTTTTCCAACTCATCAAGTTGTAACATCCTTCTCTCACAGGCTTGCTTAAGATCAAAGTTCAACTGCTTCAAAGCCCAGTGAGCTTTATTCTACAACCCTATTGGCAAATTACATGCCTTTCCAAAGACTAACCGATAAGGAGTCATTCCTAACGAAGTCTCAAATGATGTTTGATAGGCCCATAATGCATTATCGAGCCTTCAAGACCAATCTTTTCTGCTAGGGTGTACTACCTTTTCAAGGATACCTTTGATTTCTCGATTCACTCTTTCAACTTGCCCATTAGACTTGGGGTGATAGGCAGTAGCAATCTTGTGCTTCACATCATATTTGTCAAGTAACCACTTAAGCCATTTGTTCACAAAGTGAGAACCTTCATCACTAATAATAGCTCTTGGTGACCCAAATCGTGTAAACACATGCTTATGTAGGAATTGCATGACTACCTTAGAATCATTTGTAGGGTATGCTTCAACTTCAACCCACTTGGATACATAGTCCACAGCAACTAAGATGTATTTGTTCCCATACAAAGAAGGAAACCGGCCTAAGAAGTCAATGCCCCATACGTCGAACAATTCAATCTCCAAAATGTTTGTCAAGGGCATTTCGTTCCTCCTTGATATATTTCCAGTCCTTTGGCATTTATCACAGTTTTTCATATAAGCATAAGCATATTTAAATAGTGTAGGCCAAAAGAAACCTGCTTGAAAAATCTTTGCTGTAGTACATGAACCACCAAAGTACCCCCCACATGGAGATGAATGGCAATGATACAAGATCTCAACAATCTCGCTTTCAGCTATACACGTTCGAATTTTATTATCTGCACATTGTTTAAACAAAAACGGATCCTCCCAAAGATAATATCGACTATCATGAAGGAATTTTTTTTCTTAGTTAGTATGTCATTTCTGGACGAATTATTCCACATGCAAGATAATTGGCAAAATCAGCAAATCAAGGTATTTCATGAATTTGATTTACCTTAAATAAGTGTTCATCTGGGAAATTCTCATTGATAGGCACACATGATCGGTTACCTCATCTTGCTCCAACCTCCACAAATGATCAGCTATTTGATTTTCGACACCTTTTCTGTCTTGGATCTCAAGGTCAAATTCTTGGAGTAAAGTATCCAATGAATTAGCCTTGGTTTTGCATTTTTCTTCGCGAGCAAGTATTTAATGGTCGCATGGTCAGTAAATACTGTAACTTTGGTACCTACAAGAGATGAGCGGAATTTTTCAAAAGCAAAAACTATAGCGAAGAGTTCATTTTTGATTACCGTATAATTGAGTTGGGCTCCCGCCAAAGTTCTACTTGCATAGTAAATAGGGTGAAACACTTTGTTTCTTCTTTGACCCATCACAGATCCAACGGCATAATCACTTGCATCGCAAATCAACTCAAAAGGTGAGTTCCAATCAGGTGTAACAATTATTGGGGCTGAGATTAACCGCTTCTTTAGATCTTCAAAAGCTTCCAAACATGTTTTGTTGAAATCAAACACTGTATCTTTCTCTAACAATAAACACAACGATTTAGAATTTTTGAGAAATCTTTGATAAAACTTCGATAAAAACGGCATGGCCTAAGAAACTTTTGACGCCTTTCACATTCATTGGGGTCGGTAATCTTTCAATTACATCTACATTTGCTTTATCAACTTCAAATCCTTTCTTTGAGATCTTATGACCTAAGACAATCCCTTCCTTGACCATAAAATGTCATTTTCCCCAATTAAGGACAAGATTCGTCCCTTCACATTTCTTCAGTACCTTAGCCAAATTACTCAAACAGATATCATAAGTGTTACCAAAAATAGAAAAATCATCCATGAAAACCTCAACAAAATTTTCAACCATATTAATGAATATTACCATCATGCATTGTTGAAAAGTTGCAGATGCATTGCATAAACCAAAAGGCATTCGCCTAAATGCAAACGTACTATATGGAAAAGTAAAGGTTGTTTTATGTTGGTCCTCTAGGGCTACAACTATTTGGTTATATCCCGAATAGCCATCTAAACAACAATAGAATTCATTACATGCTAGTCGATCTAACATCTGATCCATAAAAGGCAATGGAAAATGGTCCTTCTGAGTGGCTTTGTTCAACTTTCTATAATCAATACAGATTCTCCAACCAGTAACAGTTCTTATTGGAATTAACTTGTTACGCTCATTTTCAACAATCGTGATTCCACCTTTTTTTGGCACACACTGTACCGGACTTACCCACGAACTATCTGAAATAGGATAGATGATTCCTGCATCTAACCATTTGATCACTTCCTTTCTCACAACTTCTTTCATAATAGGATTGAGCCTCCTTTGCCCATCAATTCGAGCTCTTTCACCTTCTTCAAAATGATTTTATGCATGCAAAAATAAGGGTTTATACCTCAAATATCAGCTATGGTCCAACAATTGCTTTCTTAAATTTCTTTAGAACATCAATTAGTTGCTCCTCTTGATCTTTCGTCAGTTACGCTGGAATAACCACAGGAAAAGTAGAACAGTCACCTAAATAAATGTATTTCAAATAGGAAGGAAGTACCTTTAGTTGGTTCTTCAATTGACAACTTGGGTTGCACAAATTCTCTGACTTCCAACTCCAACGGTTCAAACCGTGTGGTTTGAATAAAATTTCTTAGATTGGCTTCCATCAGAGCCATGATTTCTTCACATTCTTCATCCTCCAAAAGGTCAAGATCTAAGGCTTTCTCCAATAGATCTTCTTTAAAGTTGCTTTCCAAAAAAACCAAGGTTTCTATCTCTTCTATAACTGAACACTCCTCTGTCGGATCGGGAAATTTCATGGCTTTAAGAATGTTAAAGGTTACCTGATCATCTTGAACTCGCATTATGAGTTCACCTTTCTACGCATCAATTAACGTTCTTCTCATGGCTAAGAAAGGTCTCCCAAGGATGATCGACACTTCCTTGTCTGCTTCAAAATCTAAAACAATGAAATCAGCAGGAAAAATAAATTTATCGACTCTTACCAAAACATCCTCGATCTTTCCTTCGAGATATGCTAAAGATCGATCCGCTAGCTGAAGCGTCACAGTTGTAGGTCTTACTTCACTTATCCCTAACATCTTGAAAATAGACTTAGGCATCAAGTTGATACTTGCTCCTAAGTCACACAAAGCTTTACCACAGTAAGATTCACCAATGTTACAGGGTATAGTAAAGCTTCCTGGGTCTTTCAATTTCGGTGGCAGTTTGTTCTGCAGGAATGCACTGCACACTTTTGTCAAGACAACAGTCTCATGCTCACTCAGTCATTTCTTCTTGGACAGTATATCCTTCATAAACTTCACATAATTCGGCATTTATTCTAAAGCCTCTACCAACGGAATATTGATGTGTAACTGCTTCACGACATCCAAAAACTTCTTGAATTGCATCTCCTATTTCTACTTGTGTTGCTGTAATCTTTGCGGATATGAAGGTGATGGAACTTTAGGTTGAACCTGACAACTTTTCTGAGTAGGTGAATCTACATCCAAAAAGGATGTTAAAATATCTGAATTCACTAAGTCAGGGTTTACCTTGTTAGACTTTGTAGATTCTGATTCCTTTGGTGTAAGAATTTCAATAGCTGGTTGATTCTTCTCAACGAGCTTATCTTCAACATCAATCAATCGGTGTTCTAGAATTTTACCACTTTGCAATGCCACTGCCTTGATATGTTCTTTACCTAAATTTCTTGGATTCTCAGTATCACTCGGCAAGGTTCCTTACGATATATTACGTAGCTCCTTAGCTAACTGACCCATTTGGTTTTCCAAATTTTTCAGTGTTACTGCTTGACTTTGGATCAAAGCGTCATTCTTTGCCATGTACGCTTTCAACAAGTTCTCCAAACTGTTTGATGCATCAGCTTGAGGTTCCTTATGGTCTATTACGTAGCTCTATAGCTAACTGACCCATTTGGTTTTCAAAATTTTTTAGTGTTGCTACTTGGCTTTGGATCAAAGCATCATTCTTTACCATGTACACTTTCAACAAGTTCTCCAAACTGTTTGATGCCTCAGCTTGAGGTGGTTTTGGAGCTTGCTGATTAAACCCTTGAGATTGGTTGGGTCTTTGCTGCAATAAGTTGTTATTCGATCCATTTCCTTGGTTGCTCCAAGAAAAGTTAGGATGATTACGCCATGAAGGATTGTAGAAGTTGGATTGGGGTTCTTGTCCACTCCTATTCTGATGTTGGTTCCCCACATAGTACACTGACTCGGGATTTGATGGACAATTCTTAAAAGAATGACCTTCTCCACAGTGCACACAAGAAACTACTTCAAACGAACTTGGTGGTACTTCAAACGAACTTGATGGCTAAGCTGCAAAATTATTAGCACTACTAGTGATAAACTATTTTAACATAGAGGAAATAAACGATACCTGAGCTGATAACGAAGTGAAAGCGTCAACTTCATGAACTCCGACTACACGTATTCCTGAAGCTGTTCGATTTGTTGGCCATTGATAGTTATTACTCGCGATCCTCTTGATGATCTCATAAGCCTCATTATAAGACTTTGACAAAATTGCACCATTCGCGGAAGCATCTACCATCAATCTTGTATGTGCATTGAGACCATTATAGAATGTCTCCAACTGGATACAATGAGGAATCCCATGATGAGGACATTTACGAAGTAACTCCTTGAATCGCTCCCAAGCCTTATACAAAGACTCGTCATCCAATTGTTGGAAAGTTGTGATCTCGTTCCTCAACTTAGCGTTTTTTTTCTAGGTGGGAAATACTTAACCAAAAGAATCTCTGCTAATTCTTGCCATGCAGATATGGAACTTGGTGGAAATGAATTGAGCCATGCTCGTGCTCGATCTCGCAATGAGTACAGAAACAACTTCAACCTCAGTGCGTCTTCAATCACACCGGCTATCTTGAATGAATCACTTACCTCCATAAACAATCGAAGGTCGAGATGTGGATCTTTCGTGGGAATACCACTAAATTGGCCCACCATTTCTAGCATTTGAAACATTACTGGTTTCAATTCAAATTGGGTTGCCTCAATATCTAGCCTTCTAATTCCTGGATTTAACTCCCTGAAAAGTGGCACAGCATATTGTTTGATGCATCAATCCCTATCATCGGTAATGAGGATGGGATTTCGTACATGATCGGCTTCATTACCTTGGTCTTGATTTTGATTTTCAAGGTCCATCTCGACTTGTTTTTGAGCTGTTCGTTCACGTCTTCTTTGTCTAAAAGTTTGCTCAATTTCAAGGTCTACAGGGAGTAAGTCGATAATTCGATCTATGCTCATAAACACCTGAAAAGAAAATCACAAAAATTAAAAAGAATAAGTTAGAAATTTTAGAAATAAATCAAATTGAAAATAAATAATTTCACCAAAAAAATGACTATGGCAACAGTTGACAATCCCCGGCAACGGCGCCAAAAACTTGTAACGCGTAGGTTTGTGCAAGTGTACACAGTCGTTATTAAGTAATAAGTAAGTATCGAGTTATCGTCTCCTTAGGGATTGTATTTGTGCTAAGTCACTTAATTTGTAAAATTATATTAACAGTTTGGTAAATAAAAACACAATATAGTTGAGAAGTGGTGAATAAAATATATTAAACTAAATACAATGATCTCTAATGCAAATTATCCTAAGTATGTAAACTATATGAATGAAATAGATTTTAGTAAAATTAAACACAATTTGCAACAATGATAACATAAATAAACTAGGACAATTACTTTAATTAAACTCAATGTATTATCAACATGCTTAATAACATTCGGAAAAACATTCCATGGCAACTTGATCTTTCATGAGTTTGGAAACCACATTAGGTCCTTCCGGAATCCTTTACTTAGTAACTAAGCATTTTACTGATCCTTATCTACTAAGGGTTTCTTAGCATTCGTGTGAGGTAACAGGGACGTGTCAAGTTTGAAACAGTTTAATCACACAAATCTAAAAACCATGTAGATAACAGAGCTTGGTCAGAGTTGTTATGCAACCTACAATTTAATTGGGTCAGGATCTAAATTGAGCATGCACATTTCAATTATGTGTCCATTAGCTATCGTCTGGTCAGGATCGCTCAGCTAATTTAGGTGCATTTCAATCACGTATGAACGAAATACAGACTTGATTTTAATTGAAAACATAATCGATTGAGGCACAAACATTATAAGCATGAATCAAATAAATATTATTTAATCAAAGAAATCATCCTAGCTTAAATAAAATTAAGCAAACATTGTTGTAAGCAAGAACAAAGAACACATAGCAAACATCTTTAGATTAAATTAAAGAAAAGAAAGATTAAACCCAATCCAGAGTGGTTGTCACCCAAGACTCTGACTAACTAGACTCCTTCGATCCTTTGCTTTGCTCCTCTACTAATGGCTCTCTAAGGTGGCCGACCAAAAGTTCTTTAAGAAGCTTAATTGCTAAAATCTCTATGAAAAGATGATGCTAGGCGTGGGAATGGAAAAGGCTAAGAGAACTTGGAGAGAAGAGAGAATGATGAATGATGAGAATGAATGAGGAATGATTGAGGGATGTTTGAGGCATGATGAATGAGGGAATGAGAGGGTCTTATTTATAGATGAGGAGAGGGGGATAGTTTGCTAAAAATAGTGGATGTTAACCTCTTAAAATCTCCTCAAATTGTGGTCGGCCATGCTTAGTGGCTTTTGACTTGATTTTTGCTTGCTTTTTAAGCAATTTTGGATGCCACACAACTCAGGACTGAGACTCGGTCAATTGTAAATCTTCGGGCAAATCTCTAATTTCTTCAACACTGCACGGACCTTGTGTAATTAAACCAAAGAATGGTTTAAATGGATAGCCATGTGTAGCCGAATATTGGGTTGACTTGGTCTCCAATTTGGACGGTTTTGTAATCCAGCAAAGCTATCAGACCTGGCCAGAATAAATCAACAAGTTAGAGGACCAAAGAATAAAATTTATCCAATTTAATTAATTAATTAAAATTAAAATTATTAATGAATTATTTTAAAATGAATTATTAAATATAATTTTATATTTTATTATTTAATTTAATCATGCATGGCCCACTTTATGTCTTAAAAATATAATATATTTAAATTAATATAAAATAAGCCATTTATTGCATGAAAACTATATAATAAAGCATAAAATCACATTTTCATAATTTCTATGTCCTAATTTCATATTTTCACATATTTCATTAATTTATTAAACAATTACTTAGTTTTAACAATGGATTTAAGTAAAAAGGTGATAAATTACATACAAAAAATCATATATATTTTTCCGCTTACACCAGCACATGGGCGTGTGTGGCCATTTCAAAGGGCACATGGGATCGACAGACAAGCATGTGGTTGGCCGTGTGACCCAAGTCAATATACCCTCCAGTTCTCACACGGCCTGGCACACGGGCGTGTCCTCGGCCGTGTGATGCAAGTCAGTATGTATGCCCCGTTTCCATACAGCCTAAGACACGGGCATGTCTACTAGCCGTGTGAGGCACATGGGCATGTGACCCTTGTATGTTTGAAAAGTTTTTAAGATTTTTGAGAATTTTATATGTTATCGATTTAGTCTCGAACCCCTTCTAAAGCATGTTTAAGGCCTCGTAGGCCCTCATAAGGGACAATATGAATATGATTGAATGGCATTTGAATATGAATGCATAAATGTATAAATTATGTATGCTAATGATGTTGATTGATTGGTAATACCTCGTAACCCTATTTTGACTGTGAATATGGATAAGGGATGTTACAGGATAAAGTTGACAAATAAAGAAGTGATGTAATAGGTGATGGTACGATTAAAAGAGAAGAAGACTGAGCATGATATGACTTGTCATATAGGGACGGAATAGAGTTTGACTGTGGAACTTGACAGAATGGAAAAAAATGCTCATAAAAGGTCACATGTCTAGAAACATAAATTTTGCCTGTAGGTGACAGGCATCTATAGCCTTTATACACAAAAGAGTAATTAAGGAATATACAAGGTGTGGATCGAAAATGTAGTTTATGTGCATTATAGGGTCGAAAGTTGGGAAAACAAAGACATCTAAATACTCTAAGAAAAGTGTAATCAGGTTTAATGTGAAACAATTTTTATAGGGAGAAAGGTTACCTAAAGGAACTAAAGGTAGCTTGTTAACCAAGAACACTGCACTATTAAATGCATCATTTCAATATGAGAGTGGCAAAGACGCATGTGCTAACATAAAGAGACCTGTTCCAACATGTGTGGACATGAAAATCTATGTACAATACCATGACAATGGACATAAGCCTTAAGATCCTAAAATTCGGCCCCACTGTCTATTTGAAGAACCTTTAATTTGCAACTAAGTATATGCTCAGCTTGACGATGAAATTGCTCAAACACTAAGAGTACACCTGACTTTTGTTTCAAAAATACACCCAAGTATATCGAGAGTAAGCATCAATAAACGCCACGTAATATTGAAATGTTGGAAAATTTGAGTTTGAAAAAGCAATAGAAAATAAATTTAAGGAAAAGTCATATTTTTAATTTTTTTTCCAAAACAAGATCTTGGTTGTGATATCTAAAGTAATAAACACTTAATCAAAATTGTACCTTTTCGATTCGTCTAGGATGAGTGCTTCAACTGAGTAGTCTTCTCTGATCTTCTCAAGTTCACGTCTACCGAGTGTGGGCTTGCTTCGAATCAAAAAAATTTTCACAAAAATTACTAGTGGGATAGTTTTGCAATTTCTCTAAACTTTTGAGTCAAGTTGTAAATCAGAAAAATATCTCTTGAAATTTCCTAGAATAATCTCTTCAGAGAATTTTCTCTATACAACTTTCTCTTGAATTCAAGTGTGTGTAAATAATGACCCAAGATTATCTTTATATAGAGAGAGTTTAGAGAGTTCAACTATGATTAAACTTAATCACATTAATATTAAATTAATATAATATTTATCAAGATAAATATTAGATTAAATTTAATATTAAATCTTATTAAAATAATAGAATGTTTATCTTGTAGATGATAAACATTAAATTTAATATTAAGATAATCACTTTATTATTAAACTATTAAAATAGTATTATTTTTAAAGTAATTAATCTGAAATCAAATTCTTTGGTAGAATTCCAGTAGGAGTGTAACTCATCCACTACTCAACCACTGACGACCAACCGCCGCCAGCCACCAGGATGCCGCCGTCCCAGCCACCAGCATTGCCATGTTCGATGATGCAGGTGTGACACCTTTACAGCACCCGAGCTGATTCGGCTGCTGTCAGTTGGTCCAGGTCAATGACGACCCGACCGGTTCGGTCTAGCCACTAGTTGGACCGTCGACCTGGTTTCACATACTGAGCACGGTTCAACCAGTTTTTAGGTCTTGGTCTCGATTTTGGGCTCCCGGGCCCAATTTACGATCTCAGGTCTAATTTTCAAGTTCAATTACCCATTGGGTCAAATTCCTAACTTGAATATTAATTTCCAAATTAATTTTTCAAGAAATTTCTTTAACCAAATTCTCTAGTTGAACAATTCTCACAACCACCTAATTTAATTCCACATCGAATAAATCGACTTAATTAAATTATTCCCAAAGGCATAGAATTTTCTTCTGATTACAATGCAGTCTGATTGAGCTTTTATTGAGCTAGCGTAGGGACCAATTGGACATATACAATTAGGCTCTAATGATTGTAATTATGTCTAGAAGTATAATTATGATAATTTGCAATTACTTAATCATGGAGTCAGTCCACAAGAAGTACCATGATTGAAAGCAATTCATCCAACTATTTTGTTCAATGACCTCGTCATGTGTGTCTTACCCTCATATGATATCCTTGATTCCTTTGAGTTAAATCCGTTCACCCAATACAATCTTATTTTATCTCATTGTCACCATTGTGTCTTTTTAATGATTAAATATGATCACTATCAACAAATGACTGTGATAAATTGCTCGTTCGAGAACCAGCAACCCATGGCCACGTTCCATATTTTTCAATCCACACAATGCCAATAAGAGGATATCATTAACTCTTTAATTGAGCTAAGAATTCAACTGTTACTAGTAAAGCCATGTCATACACAAGTCATGTACCCAACATACCAGCTATGGGGTCGGTCATCTTTAAAGCATAAGCCTCCACTTATATCAAAGTACATGAGTTGCATACGCATGGTCAGTGACTAACTCAGGATTTAGTAAATCACATCAGGAATGCACAAGTGAATTAATTCACAAACGGATTAAGAATTAATTTATCTTGGGTTCAATCCAATGTATCATTCTACCAATGAATACATCTATGTCTCTATTCGTGGAGTCAACTGCTCCGATAGCCAAGATTAGCCATCTCCCTAATTGGAAACATAATAACCCTTCTCAGTATTTGAATCAAATGCTTACTTTGATTCTTTTATGAGATTATGGGCTCATTTAGATTATCTACTGAATTAAGTTGTCTTTCTCGCAATGTAAATGTTCTTTACAATGCCACTTATCTTCAATTTGAACTTTGGGCAATCAATGAGCTAATATTTGATTGTCACAATTTCTCTATGCATGCAAATATAAAAGACAGAAAATAAAAAAAAGACATAATAGTGAAATGTGACATTAACTTTATTTATTTATTCATCGTTCAAATAAATAGAAAATAGTTACATGTTTACTACAATATGGGCATATTTCCCAACATAAAAACCATTGGAAAGTAAAGGAGCGGGCCCCCAAACATCAGCAACAACTAATTCAAGTGGAGTTGTATATTGAGTATCAGACTTGGTCAAAGAAAATTTATGTTGCTTACCAAGATGACAAGCTACACAAACAACACCAACTTTACTATTTTGAAAAACAACATTACAATGAGTCAATGCCTGCATAAGAACTATGTTATAGGGATGACCCAATCTATGATGCCAAACATCTAACAAAATAGACTTTTCAGCTACATAACAACTACCTGGTAAAGAAGTAACAGGCTTTTAGTGTGAAGACATCTGAACACAATAAAAACCATATTGCAGAGAGCCACTGAGTAACACATCCTTTGATTTCAAGTCTTGAACCTGACAATGAGTAGGATGGAAATTAACAAGTACCTGATTATCCTTTGTGAACTTAGACACAGACAACAAATTCTTGGTTATGCCAGGAACATATAACAATAAATGTAGAGAAAAAGGGTGAGACCTCGTAAATAAAGACAATTATCCAACTATAGCAATAGGCAAAGCACTACCATTACCAACAAAAACCTTACATGAACCAACATAAGGCACACTTGAGGTAAGAGATGAGTATTATTAGTAAGGTGATGTGCAGCCTCTAAATTTGGATACCAAACATGTAACACCCCAAACCTGGCCCATGCGTTAAGGCCAGATCTGACATGTCACACGAGAAAAATACTACTAAGTCCTTTTTCATTTGTGCATAAATAAAAATTGGATTTAAAATCAATTAAAACATCTCCCATTTAAAATTTTTTGATAAACTATTATTGAATAAAAGGTTGATTGATAAATTAATAAATTTGAGATATACGTGACTTTGAAAACATCGTTAATAGTTCGAAAAGAATTTGAAAATAATTTTTTGAAAAGTGTTGATGAAAATTTCTAAGAGAAATTTCTGAGTTAAAAATATATTTATGAAAGTTTATTATGTAACCCTTTTTGTATATCCATTTTAAGAAAACGTTTATTTAAGTTTTTTTTTTTTTGAAAAAAATCTCAATTTGAAATACTTAGAGCAATTTATAAATTCGTCAAACATAAAACAAAACAAAAATTAATCCAGAGGCCTTATTACAAACCTTAACTCAAAATAGCAATAATTAAAAGTACTAAAAGAAATTCAAATTTCAACTTAAACCATTTTTGTAGTATTGTAACACCCCAAACCCGGCCCATGCGTTACGAACAGATTTGGTATGTCACACGAGCAAAACATGGTAAATCCTTTTTATTTATACTAAAATAGGTATTGATTTGCTAAAATCAAGAAAACAAGTTTGATTTGAAATATTTGATAAAATTTCTACTAACCTCGAAGATTGATTGATAAATCGATAAATTTGAACTAGAGAATTTATAAACCGTGACTTTTGAAAACGACGTTTAAAATTCGAAAGAGAATCCGAGTATTTTGAAAATAGCATTAATAGTTCGAGAAAAAAATATCCGAGTTAAAATATTTGTAAAAGTTTATTTTGAAATCTATTTGTTAATCAATTTTGGAAAACCTTTATTTAAGTTTTAAGAAAATTCTCATTTAAAACAATTTAAGTAAGAAAATAAGTATATGAAACATAAAGCAAATAATAAAATACTCCAGAGGCCTCATTACAACATAAAAACCCAAAATAGTAAAGTGAACGGAAATAGAAATCTAAAGTTCAAAATTAAAAACCATTTCTGAAATATGGCCTCCACTGAGTCATCCATGGCCCCAAGTCCTCGTCACTGAGCATTACCTACAAGGGTAAAGAAAGAGGGGTGAGTTACAAGAACTTAGTGTGAAAATCCCCTTATCGTTATCCATTGGGCTGGAACCTATTTAGCAATATTTTGGGCCTAAGCCCATTTACAATAACAATAATGTATCAAATATAACATGTGTATGAAATGCAATTCCCAAACAAATCCTAATAATCCATCCGCTACACACCACCCGTACCAACCAATACACCTTGTAACATCCTCAATTTTTGGGCCTATGCGTTTAATAAGAGAACATGTGTAATGTGTTAATTTAACTGTTAGGGGTCCAAATTAGGCTCAGGACTAGGCAAAGGCCTTGGTTAAATTATTTGATTGGGCATTATAGAGTTAAAAGGAGGTAATTGTGTTTAAAATACCAACGTGGGCTTGTGGGCCAACAATAGGTGGCACTGCAAGGGAATTTGAAGGTGGCATCAGTAACAATTAAAGGGGCCCAAGTTTTGGCCGCAAGGAGCCCATGTTTCTGGGCCATTTTTGGCACTTTAAAGGGAACAAGGGGTGACGTCATACACAAGGAGTCAGGGGCCCAAAATTTAAGTTTCATAGAGCCCAAATCCTTTAATTTAAGTTAGCTAAATTTGCCATTAGGGTTAGGTGAAATGGATGGCAACAAGGCTCAAAAATAGGAGGATTTATGTGGATTTTATAATTGATAATATAGATGATAAAAAGGAGAAAAGATATGAGCTATCTGCAAGGCAAGGTGATGGCCGAAAATCCACCATCTAGAGGAGTAAAGAATTCGGCTACTTCATGGATAAGGGGTGCCGAATTTTCCCTTTTGTTTAGCTTGACTTTTAGATATCAGGAAGGGCGTTTTTGGTTTTAAGTAGTAGATGCCGAAATTTCTATAAATAGGGGGGATATCTCATTGATTCTGGCATTTAAACCCTAATTTCCACTTCACTCTTTGTGCCAAAATTCTTAGCCTCTCCCTCTATAATTTCTTTTCTTCAATTCTTCAAAAGTCGAAACCTCTCATTTCACTCTCTTCTCCATTCTTTTTCTCTTGAGCCGATTTCTCTAAAAAGCCGAAATCTCCATAGTTTTTCTCTATTCATCCCATTTGTGAGATAGTTCTATTCTTCCGGCATTTAATCTTTTCCTTTGGCATTGCTAAATCTTCTCTCTAGTGCTAGCTAAATCCCCTGTGTTAAGGTAAGCGTCGACTTCTGTTAAGCACTCACGTTCTATTTCGATTTTTGAAAGGCAAAAGCCGAAAAGCTAATAGTTTAATGGTTCTATGTTGGGCGGCATTCCGGGATTTGAAGGAAACTTGGTCGTCTAGATCTAAAAGTCGAAAAACGTTAGTCTCCAATTTCGGGATTTTAAGATAAGAAGATTTTCCCTAGATTTTTACTAGATTCGCTTATTATATACAAGATCTTAACTTTATGATGAGGATTAACGATCATAAGTTGTGATAGTAGTTCTGACAAGAACTTGTGATGGAATTAAATATGGATCAGGCAAAGGAGAGAATCCCTAAGTTTAAGAAATGAGCGGTATCTGCCGTTCGAGATTGGCCACTTGGTTGTGGACCGGCTTCTGAACAACATCTTAGGCAGATAGCGGTTGTGTCGACTACGGATAGCGTCGACATAGGAAGTATCATTCTATCAGTAACCAGGTGTGTAGATCTCAAACACACTATTAAACCTGTATGTATGTCTATATATATATATATATATATATATATATGTTATGCGCTAAAAGGCTAGAAAGAGGCTGTGTAGACAGTCGAATAAAACCCTAAAAAGGGTTAGGCAAAGATGCCCGGTACGTAATCATAGAAATCTCTATGTGTATCGAAATATATATGAAAGCCTGTGTGATGTTTTCCTTATGTGTGTATGCATGGGGTGGGATTATGTTATTGAAGGGGAAGTGCATGATAGGTCACATAGTGATCGGTGGTAGAAATCCCACAAATATGAATGTTAGGTCAAACAGTGATCGGTGGCTATTCCACGCTTAATGATTCCTGAATAACAAGAATAGGTAGTACGGCTGTCGTTATAGTGTGTAGCGAATGGAGGGTTGATTGTAGAAATCCCCAAGGTGTGATGATTGGTACGGGTTGGTGTGTAGAGGATGGAATTCTAGGATGGGTTGGGCTATGCATCATTTATTATCTATCATGTAATTATGGTTGTTGCCATTGTGTATGGGCCAGGGCTCATAATGTGTTTGTGGGCCCAAGCCTTTTATGTGTTTTTGGGATTTACACACTGAGTCTTGGTGACTCACCCTATTATTTTCCCTAACTTTTCAGATGAGCAGTAGACCATGGACATGGGAGCCGAGACGGACTCGAGGGGCCATCAAGTTTTTATTCCTATAGATTATTTTTGGTTTTTCCTTTAAGTTTTATTTTGGGAATATTTAGGTAATAATGCCCCATAGTTTATATTCGTCTAAATAGTTTTTAATATTTGTAACTTATGAATATGTCAGGGGTTTATTTATACCAAATAATAATAATACAAGGTTTCTTTTTAAATGTCACTTATTTATTCAAATATTGTCTAATTAACTTACGATTTTCAAAACCAACAAAGCAAAAGTTTTCAATGTGTAACCCGTAGCATACCAGATCCGGTCAAAACTTATGGGCTGGGTTTGGGGTGTTACATTTTGGAATCAGAGCCCAGTTCAAAACTCAGGCTGTGAAATGGGTCTATTAGTGTTTTGAAAATTTGATGTGAATTTGGGAAAGAAAAAAAAATGTCTTGGTTGAAGTTATGGCCTTCGAGTCTACCGGCACCCGATCCACGCAGCTAAGAATTCTAAACTCTTATTGTGATATATATGTGGGCTTAATGGGCTTGAGGGATGTAGAATAGCATTAATGGACCTTAGGCTTAGATGAACAACTCTTCAATTCCATAAGATTTAATCCAACTAAACAAACCCGTGAACGAGTCAATAGGTTAGGGTGTGGCAACAGGCATACGCATGTCTAGGATTGGATTCAGGAAGAGCTTGGTACTTAAGTAGTCCTAATGACTCACCTCTTCTTCGCTAGAATCCTACCTGGTGCGTAGTGACTATTCATCCTAGCTACGAGGACTTGTTGATGGGCTAAACTTTATAATTAAAACCCGAAAGGGGACCAGCCACCCTATTTAAAAAAAAAGCCCCAAGTTTTGTAAAATTTTCGAAATACACTTGATTTGAGAAAATTTCCAACCAACCATGAATTTATAAAGTACCTGTGTTTTGAAAACTTACTCAAAAACCTTATGATTACAAGAGTAACCCGAATTATGAAACTAGATTTTTCAATATACCCCTGTAAAAAAAACGACTGCAACAACAACATCAAAATATCCCTGGTTTAAAAAAATTACCAAATTACCCTTGTTTTGCAAAATTACCAAAATATCCTTGACTTGTGTAATTACCAAAATACCCCCGGACTATAAAATTACCAACATACCCCAGGATTCCAAATTACCGAAATATCTCCAGATTTCAGAATTACCAAAATACCCTTATTTCATAAAATCACCAAGGAACTCTATTTTGGAAAATTATGAAAATACCCCTATAGGATAAATTACGAAAATACCCATGGGTAGTGAAACAACGAAGATACCCTTATGTGATGAATGTGAGTTCATGGATGTTTGTTGATGTGTGATGGTTGAATGTATGTGGTTTCTAGAATTAGGAGATAAACTTGAGACTGAAACTGTAGATAGGTTCGAATTCGAAAGAACCACTCTTAAAACTATTTTCCATAAGATTGTTCATGGTTAATCAATGAAAGAAATTAATAACTCATAAAATTTCTAATTCAGATAATACGAGAATCAATGATGAGCACTAGAAGAGGAAGAAGAGGCCACGACCGAGGCCGTGGAAGTGTTAGGACTGATGTGCTGACTCAGCTAGTTAGGGAGGTACTGAAGGAGGTTAAAGAAATCGGTGAAACACTTCGGTTTGAGTGAGTGGACTGTAAGAAAAAAAGAGATCGTAGTTTTCTAGGGTTGCAGTCGCATTCTATGAAGCATGTTAAGGTGCATCCAAACTTTCGGGTTTGCGAATATTGCAGAAGGCGTCATCCTGGTGAATGTTGGAGAAAGTCAGGAACGTGTTTAAGATGCGGGTCTGAGGAGCATAAGGCTCGAGATTGTTCAATCACCATTAAGTCGGGTATGTTTTGTGTGGATGCTATATTTTTGGGCATAGAAACTGTATGCGTGCAATGTTTATATATTATTAAATTAGAGTGCGCAGCGAAAGTATAGTGGTGAGACTTGGGTAGTACGATTAATAGTTAGTTGGAAATTTCGAGGACGAAATTTCTTTAAGGGGGTAGAACTGTAACATCCTGAATTTTTGGGTCTATGTGTTTAATGAGAGAACATGTGTAATGTGTTAATTTAACTGCTAGGGGTCCAAGTTGGGCTCAGGACTAGGCAAAGGCCTTGGTTAAATTATCTGATTAGGCATTATAGAGTTAAAAGGATGTAATTGTGTTTAAAATACTAACGTGGGCTTGTGGCCCAATAATAGGTGGCACTGCAAGGGAATTTGAAAGTGGCGTCATTAACAATTAAAGGGGCCCAAGCTTTGGCTGCAAGGAGCCCATGTTTCTGGGCCATTTTCGGCACTTTAAAGGGAGCAAGGGGTGACGCCATACACAAGGAGTTAGGGGCCCAAAATTTAAGTTTCATAGAGCCCAAATCCTTTAATTTAAGTTAGCTAAATTCGACATTAGGGTTAGGTGAAGTGGATGGCAACATGACTCAAAAATAAGAGGATTTATGTGGATTTTATAATTGATAATATAGATGATAAAAAGGAGAAAAGATAGGAGTTATCTACAAGGCAAGGTGATGGCCGAAAATCCACCACCTAGAGGAGTAAAGAATTCGGCTACTTCATGGATAAAGGGTGCCAAATTTTTCCTTTTGTTTAGCTTGACTTTTAGTTATCAGGAAGGGCGTTTTCGGTTTTAAGCAGTAGATGCCGAAATTTCTATAAATAGGGGGGATATCTCATTGATTCTAGCATTTAAAGCCTAATTTCCTCTTTGCTCTTTATGCCGAAATTCTTAGCCTCTCCCTCTACAATTTCTTTTCTTCAATTTCTTCAAAAGCCGAAACCTCTCATTTCACTCTCTTCTCCATTCTTTTTCTCTTGAGCCGATTTCTCTAAAAAGCCGAAATCTCCATAGTTTTTCTCTATTCATCCCATTTGTGAGATAGTTCTATTCTTCCGACATTTAATCTTTTCCTTTGGCATTGCTGAATCTTCTCTCTAGTGCTAGCCAAATCCCCTGTGTTAAGGTAAGCATCGACTTCTGTTAAGCTCTCACGTTCTATTTCGGTTTTTGAAAGGCAAAAGCCAAAAAGCTAATAGTTTAATAGTTCTATGTTGGGCAGCATTCTGGGATTTGAAGGAAACTTGGTCGTCTAGATCTAAAAGCCGAAAAACATTAGTCTCCAATTTCAGGATTTTAAGGTAAGAAGATTTTCCCTAGATTTTTACTAGATTCGCTTATTATATGCAAGATCTTAACTTTATGATGAGGATTAACGATCATAAATTGTGATAGTAGTTCTGACAAGGACTTGAGATGGAATTAAATATGGATCAGGCAAAGGAGAGAATCCCTAAGTTTAAGAAACAAGCGGTATCTGCCGTTCGAGATTGGCCACTTGGTTGTGGACCGGCTTCTGAACAACATCTTAGGCAGATAGCGGTTGTGTCGACTACGGATAGCATCGACATAGGAAGTATCATTCTATCAGTAACCAGGTGTGTAGATCTCTAACACACTATTAAACCTGTATGTATGTCTATATATATATATATATATATATATATGTTATGGGCTAAAAAGCCAGAAATAGGGTGTGTAGACAGTCAAATAAAACCTTAAAAAGGGTTAGGCAAGGATGCCAGGTACGTAATCATAGAAATCTCTATGTGTATCGAAATATATATGAAAGCCTGTGTGATGTTTTCCTTATGTGTGTATACATGGGGTGGGATTATGTTATTGAAGGGGAAGTGCATGATAGGTCACATAGTGATCGGTGGTAGAAATCCCACAAATATGAATGTTAGGTCACACAGTGATTGGTGGCTATGCCACGCTTAATGATTCCTGAATAACAGGAATAGGCAGTACGGCTGTCGTTATGGTGTGTAGCAGATGGAGGGTTGATTGTAGAAATCCCCAAGGTGTGATGGTTGGTACGGGTTGGTGTGTAGAGGATGGAATTCTAGGAAGGGTTGGGCTATGCATCATTTATTATCTATCATGTAATTATGATTGTTGCCATTGTGTATGGGCCAGGGCTCATAATGTGTTTGTGGGCCCAAGTCTTTTATGTGTTTTCGGGATTTACACACTGAGTCTTGGTGACTCACCCTATTATTTTCCCTAACTTTTCAGATGAGCAGTAGATCGTGGACATGGGAGCTGAGACGGACTCGAGGGGCCATCAAGTTTTTATTCCTATAGATTATTTTCGGTTTTTCCTTTAAGTTTTATTTTGGGAATATTTAGGTAATAATGCCCCATAATTTACATTCGTCTAAGTAGTTTTTTATATTTGCAACTTATGAAATTATGTCAGGGGTTTTTTTATGCCAAATAATAATAATACAAGGTTTCTTTTTAAATGTCACTTATTTATTCAAATATTGTCTAATTAACTTACGATTTCCAAAACTAACAAAGCAAAAGTTTTCAATGTACAACCCGTAGCATACCAGATTCAGTCGAAACTTATGAGCCGGGTTTGGGGTGTTACACACCTGTGGGTGATCATCAGTCAACCCGCCCTGCCAACACACCAAACGTAGGCATTAAGCCATTTGTAGCAAATTTAATTGTGGACAAGCCACCAGAGTAACAGAATTTACATGGCATTGCCACTATATAAATTTGTGGCAGAGCCACCAAAATATGTGGCAGGGCCACCAAAACTTCTCTTCAATATTATCCTATCCCATGCAAAATCATGTATATAATGCATAACAAATCACAATATAACAACAGTAATTTATTCGGATATTTATTACAAAATTATGGCCCATTATCTCAATTAATCAAAAAGGCCCATTAAGCAAAATATCAGATTTGGCCCATTTAGCAAAATATTAGATTGGACCACTTAGTAAAATATCAGATTGGCCCATTTAGCAAAATATATCAGATTGGCCCATTTAGTAAAATATCAGATTGGCTCATTTAGCAAAATATCATCTTGGCCCATTAATCAATATGTCCATTCGGCCCATAAGCAATTTCGTATTTCGTCCCTTTAGGGGAATTTCCATAATTCGGCCCGTAAGGGCAATTTTGTAATTCGGTAATTTACCCACTAAGGGTAATTCGGTAATTTCGCAATCCAGACTTAACTACTAATTTGGGCATAACAATTTAAAACTGTCCATCTGCGTCGTACTGACTAAATTGACTATAACTTGAGTTAGAAATCTTGAAATCTAAATCCGTAAATTTTCCTTGAAACTAGACTCATATATCTTCTTACTACAATTTTTCCAGAATTTTTGGCTTAACTATTTAGTACAGTTTATTCCTTAAAATTTCCCTCGTTTCACTATCCAATGATTCTGACTTCTCTTAACTTAATTTCAAATATCTCATTGCCCGGTTTACATATATTGCTCCCACTTGTTTCTAATGAAAATAGGATCACTAAAGAATCCATACATATAAATTATAACCCATAATTCACTTTGTACAATTTTATACGATTTTTCCAAGATAGATCAGGGAACCACAAAGTCAATCAAAATCAGTCTCACTAAAATTAACATATCTCAGAATATAAAATTCCTTTTCCTTCTCTGTTTCTTCCATATTAAAGTAGACACAGTAAGCTTTAATTTGATATCTTATTCACTTTCTAATTCCCTTTCTCCTCTATTTCGTGATTTTTCAAAAACACATCACTGCTTTTAACCGAAACTGTTTTATTACAAAATACGATTACCACTACGATCATACGCACGCCCGAGTGATCACGGATGCCGGTTTTTGGTTTTCTTTGGTATTTCAACCGATTCACAGAATATTTCATACAAACTTTCAGAGAAGTGTGAGATTACACACCATTTCAGATATGTATACGGAAGGTACGGGATTACACACCATTATAACCATGTATTCGGAAGGTACGGGATTACACACCTGATTTCGATTTCCTAACGAACCACTCGTCGATGACCTACAACAATACCAGCCAAAATTTAGCCTCGGATTTCCAAAAGATTTCGTATCACTTACACTTGAATCACTTACCACTATGTCCGAAGGTAGAATATATCGAGTGATTTGTCCCTAAAACATATAGTTGATTATTTCAAATTATTACTCCGTTAGCAACCAATCGAATATTGAATAATATCAATAATCCATAGGAACTCCTTACCTTATTAATATTGGATCCGATTTCTCCGTTCGACTTAAGGTTAGAATGATGTTCGGCTTCCCGTTAGAATACTACAAAAGGGAAAAACGATCTCGATTGAGAAAGTAGAACAAAGTGATGGTCTCGATCAATATGGCCATCCCACACCAAGGCATAGATTCGGCACTAAGAGGAAGAAAAAATAAAATGTTGAAATGAATCACTTACCGATTGATCAAAGTATGAGTAGTAATACGGTTGAGAAGAAAATATGGATGAGATGGAAGATTCGGCTATAAGGGAAAATGAACAATGATATTTGGCTATGGGGTAAAAACAAATATTAATATTCGGTTATGAAAAATATTGACTTGAGAAGAAGAAGAAAGGTGTTTGGAAAATTTTGTAGAAAGAAAAGAGAGCAATATGGTCTTAATGGCTTAGGTACATTCGGCAAGAAGAAAGAAAGAAAGAAAATATGCACACTCAAGGCTTGAAAATTCAGCAAGGAGGAGAAAGTTTGGAGAGAAAAGAAAATATGACACAAAAGTTGCATAAAGGAATTTTGGCCAAAACAATACCAAAATTTTTACCAATTGCCAAAGACAAAATTCGGCTATCCCTCCTAACACACAAAACCGTCCACATTCATGATCAAAATGGTCAAAATTAGCCAATCATACTTTCCATAACATTTTCCTTGAAAAAGGCCACTTGTTCCCCCATACTTTCCCCTTTTTCTTGATTTCTTTCCTCACCTTCATTCTTTCCTATTCTCCTTAGCCATCTTGCCAAAAATAAAAAGTCCACCTTGCCATATTTACATGCTTGGCCGACACTTAAGGAAAGAGTGCAAAAATAATAGTCAAAATTTGCACACAATAGGATTTGAACCTCTTCCCTCAAGTTACTTCATGTGGCGTCATATCCTTCTTACCAATAGCTCATTTATGCTAGTAATTTACTCTTTTATTTCCATAAGCCTTGATGTCATTTACTATATCTCCTTACTAGGCTTAAACACAAAATTTTATTGAGGCCCAACTTGAACCCGGAACTTCATAGAACCCCGAAACTTTCTAAAATCACCTTCCTGATAAGTCCAACTTGAAATAATGTCGTTCTCTTGTTCTCAAAAAGTTTAAACATTCCTACGCCCAAGGCCCATTGGGCCCAATCCTACTAGGCCCAATTTCAGGATGTTACAAGTATGGCCTCCACCGAGTCATCCATGGCCCAAGTCTCCATCACTGATCATTACCTGAAAGGGGGAAGGAAAAACGGGGTGAGTTACTAGAACTCAGTGTATAACCCCCTTACCGTTGTCCACTGGGCCAAAATCCCATTAAGCAATAATTTGGGCCTAAGCCCATTTACAATAACAATAATGTATCAAATATAACATGTGTATGAAATGCAATTCCCAAACCAAACCTAGTAACCCATCCGCTACACACCACCCGTACCAACCAACACACCTGTGGGGATCAAGTCAACCCCCCCCCGCCAACACACCAATCGCAGGCATTAAGCCATTTATAACAAATTATTTGTGGACAAGCCACCAGAATAACAGAATTTACATGGCATTGCCACTATACAGATTTGTGGCAGAGCCACCAGAACTTCTCTTCATTATTATCCCATCCCATGCAAATCATGTATATAATGCATAATAAATCACAATATAACAACAATAATTTATTCGGATGTTTATTACAAAAATTATGGCCTATTACAACAATTTATCAAGTTGGCCCATTAAGCAAAATATCATATTGGCCCATATAGCAAATTACCAGATTGTCCCATATAGCAAATTATCAGATCGGCCCATATAGCAAATTATAACGATTTGGCCCATATAGAAAATTATCAATCGGCCCATATAGCAAATTATAACAATTTGGCCCATTAGGGGCATTTTCGTTATCTTTCACGGTGTTAATACCGATTTTGTCAATTTTATCAAAATAGTGAGATTTAAGCCAATTTTCCCGATTTCACCATGATATGATTTTAGTCAAGCAATTTACTACCAATATGATATTAATCTTTAACCCACGGAAAACGGTGTGAGATTACACACCTAATTACGGTAAGCACTACGCTTTCTTGATCATTGACACCTAAAATATTATAACGCTCGATTAGTCAACATACGCGATTTAATAAATCTACTTTAAAATAAACGATCTAAAATTTTACCCTCAGGATCGTGAACAACTACGATTTGTCAGTTTCCCCAGTTGACGGTCCACAACCTAGTGGAAAATCCCGAATCGCTGATGCCTCGAAATTGCGAATGACCTCGAATAGTCGATTCTCACTGGATGAGGGTCCACAACCTTGTGGAAAGTCCCAAATCGCCGATACTGCCCTTCGCTTGAATTTAGGTGTAGGGATCACTAATCCGCTCCTTTTGAGATCTCCGCTCGACTTTCCATTCGAATCGGTACCACAAGCCTCCATTCGGTTAGATCTTATATAGATCGATATTACGATAAAATATGGACTGTCAAAATGGTAAAGATCGGCTTACCACTAATTTTTGAGTGATCAACGATTGGGTAGATCGAGCGATTTAATCCCTATAAATAATATCGGTTAATCATCACCATCTTAACGAAATAAGAACAATTTACAGAATCCTTGAAGAACTCCTTACCTTAATGATTTTTAAGACCAATTCCTAGCGATTATACGATGTCTTCGAAAGAATCAAAGTTTCGGCCTTCCACTATATCACTACGAAGAAGAAAATGATCTCGAATGAGAGAAAATAAGGTGATGGTCTCGGTCAAAATGACCATCCCAAACCAAAGTATAAATTCGGTCATTAAGAGAAAAAAATAAAATATTGAGAAGAATACTTACCGATTGATCAAGAAATGGATGTTAATATGGATGAGAAGAAGAAATAGAGAAAAGATGAAAGTTCGGTTATGGAGGAAATTGTATGTTGATATTCGGCTATGGTGAAAAAAGAATTAGGACAAAAGAGATGCTTGAAGGATTTCGTGAAAAAGAAATGAAATAAGAAGAAAGATGTTTGACTAGCTTGGTTTTCAAAGAAAGAAAAGAAGAGAATATGCACACTCGAAGATTCGGCAAGAAGGAAATTTGGAGAGAAGAGAAAAATGACACACTTGATGCTAAAGGAATTTGACCAAAACAAGCACTAAAACTTTACCAAAACACCAAGCAAAAATTCGGCTATCCCTCCTAACACACAAAATCGTCTACATACATGACCATAATGGTCAAAATTAGCCACCCACACTTTCCATAACATTTCCCTTGAAAAAGGCCACTCGTTCCCCTTACTTTCCCCTTTTCTTGATTTCTTTCCTCACCTTTATTCTTTCCTATTTTCCTTAGCCATCTTGCCAAAAATAAAAAGTCCACCTTGCCATAGTTACATGCTTGGCCGACACTTAAGGAAAGAGTGCAAAAATAATAGTCAAAATTTGCACACAATAGGATTTGAACCTCTTCCCTCAAGGTACTTCATGTGACGCCACCTCTTTACTAATTGCTCGCTTATGCTAACTATTTACTCATTTATTTCCATATGCTTTAAGGTCACTTACTCTATCTCCTTAAAGTGCTAAATGCCAAAATTTTTACTAGGTCCAATTAAACACCGAACCTTCTCAGGATTCCCTAAACATACAAAATTAATAATTAAACTAGCTTAACACCAGTAATAATGTAACACATAACATTCCAATTTTTTTTTTAGGATGTTACAAAACATTTCATCAACAACATCAGGTGTAGCAACTAAAGTCTAAGCATCATTTTCAATAGGAAGAGAAAAAGAAGTCGTGGGTGAAGGCACTAGTGGTGAACTCCATAATCGTTAAAGAACCACCAATGGATTAGACTAAGGTTGTAGATAAGACCATGCACTAGTGTCATGAGCCAAAGTGTAAAGCTCGTGACCATCGCACAAGATGCGTGCCATAGAGGTCTATCGATTAGATAGGGATTATTTAGCCGACGAGAACTGGCCCGATTCAAAGAGCTGTTGGAGAAGCCTGTCAGATTGAAGCTTGGGTGGCCCAATGATGTAGATATAAAAACATAGGCTACCTTGGTTAATATGGGAACTAATATTAGAAGATTAATAGGAATCATATCTTGTAAATATTATATTAGATTTTATATTGTAATATTGTAAATCTTTTGATTTAAGGGATAGACTTAATCTCGTCTGTCGATGTACCTTAATCTAGACCATCGATTGTAGGGGAGATCAACTATAAATAGAGAGTCTTCCCCTCAATTGTAAATCATCTATGGTATCTTGAATTCTTAAGGGTAATAGAATTTTTAAAGAGCATTTACTTAAACACCTTTCGTGCATTGTTTTCTGTGGCTTTTTATTCTTTTGTGCTTTCTTTTGGCTAAGTTGCTTCCGCTATACAAATTAGTGCCTTGGAAGAATTCTAGTTGAATCCTCAATTGTTGGTGGTTAGGCTGACTTAAGCGTGTTTGCAAGAAAGGATTGCCTAAGGCCGCACAGAACGCGATACTAGAGTTCTAACCTTATGACACTAGAATATCCTAAAACCATCGGGTTGGAAGGGAAACCAACATATTGAAGAGGTGCATATAGAGAAGACCGTATTAATGAAGTGGGGGAGACCATTTGAGGGTGCATTGATGGAATGCTAAAACCACACAAATGAGCTTGAGCTAGTGGACGATAGGAAGTGCTTTTGTAACTTGTATCGAAATGATTATAGCACCGATAAACTAGATGTCTAATTTTTCCACAGAGTTGACATTGATGCCTAAAGCCAGATCTGCCTCATCCACGTCCTCTGTATGAACCAAAATTAGATATAATAGAAGATGGTTGATAAGTAGGAGTAGACTCATGACTAGATTGATCTGTATTAGAATTATGAATAGCAACATTAGCTACAACTGAAACGTCAATCATTAGCTTCTATTGTCGTGCTTCAGCATTAAATAGCACCGTTGAAACACCTTAAACATTGTACGAAATTGTGGTGGTAAAGATAATTGTGAAAACTGGCTCGTACTTTACAGGAAAATCGTTGAGAATGGTTGTAACATGCTCAGGTTCACTTATCACTTCTCCACAACTTGCTAGCCGATCACAAAACATTTTAATCTTCATGAGAAAATCCTTAATTGACAACTCACCTTTCTTTTGAGAGTGTAAAGCTTGACGATAATACATCAGTTTGGAGGTGGTTTTGCTACCATACAAATTACTTAATGTTGTTCAGATCTGAATCGTGAAGTCCACTCCTATCAAGTGAGGAAGAATGTGTTGACTAACAGATGAAAGAAGCCATGATGCCAACGCGTTGTCCTGCTGTTCAAAATTGTCAAAATCAGGATTGACCTAAATAGCACCAACTGAATATGTGAGAAATCGAGGCAGAAGAGGAAAGGAAGCATCAACAAAATGTTGAAGCTTGTGTGTTTTGAGAGTCAACACAACCTGCTATTTCCACAACAAATAATTTGAATCATCAAGTACAATGGTAAGACGTTTAGTAGTAAACAATCAGCTATCAATTATATCATTGCCAAACGAAGAGGAAGAGTGATCTAGATTCATGACAAACACTGGCGGTGAACAAGAAGGAGAAATCATCGACAACCGGTAAATCAAAGAGCTTAAATCGTGAGGAATAGTGGCTCTGATGCCAAGTTAGAAATACAGTAAAATATCATGTTTAGTTGTTGTTTGGCAGCTGAGAAAAGTAAGGAGTTGAATATTTTTTTATTATTGAACTGAAATTCAAAATAGCTATATCAACAACTATTACTCAGTGTATATATATTAACTGATAGAACCTGGTAATCATGTAAAACATGCTTATACGTATGCATAACAACTTTAACAGAACTTGGCTAACAACTAATCAACTAAGCTGTTACCATAGCTGGATAACAGACTCAAGACGTTCATACTACCATTCTATCAATGGCATATAAGGAAATTACTGGAGAAAAAAAAATCATATTTTAGTATTATTTACTAGGTCTTATTTCCATCACAAAATATATATATATATATGATTTTCACTATTATTTGATAAGTTTAGTTGTTATTATTATTCAATATTCGATAGTTTTACTATTCTTGATTTTAATAAGATTCACACAATCGTAAATGATTTTTTTTTTACCATTATGTTTTGAAATATTATGTGAAAGATGATGAAGTATTAAATTAATGATTTTATCTAGATGAGATTTCGACTCATATTCTAATGACAAGTTATTTTATCTAATTGCTTAATATTTTACTATCAATTGTTTCTCAATTTTTTTTTATTTTCTTTACCTTTGAAATATTATTTTTGTCATCTTAGTTATTTTTTAAAATTGATTAATTTTTATAGGTTAGACCAATAATAATTTAATTAGTAAATATATTTTTTAAAATTATTAAAAAATACTATTTAATAAACTTAAAAATAAACACATAAAATTCCGTGTGATGCATGGGACTTTGTAACTAGTATTAATATACGCATTGGAGATTAGTAATCCTACTAGATTACATGATAGGGTTAAAATTTTACATTATAAAAAAATGATACATAATACTCTTTTGGAGCTTTTGTTGAAATATTTTTTTTATTAATTCATTAATGTTTCAATATTAAACTTTGATGTTGTATTCTAAAGACATAATAATAAGTTTAGCTTTAAACGTCCAATAATTTTATCACTCTTGACTAAGTTTTTTTTTTTTTTTTTGTCACTTTTGTTTACAAATTTTAAATTTTAGTTAAATTGTATTTTTTTCAATGAAAAAGTTAATTGAATTGTTAAACTTTTAACCAAGGTTTTTTGAAACTGGACTGGCGGTCGAATCGATCATGCCACCAATTTGTCTATTCAATTGGTTCAGACGATTCAATTAAATAAATCATTTACAAAACATAAAAATAAAAATATTAAAAACTGGTTCAACCACTTTGATTGTAGGCCGATTTTTTTAGCATGGTTCAACCGCTTCAAAATGATTCACGACTCAATCAATCTAAAGTCTTTCTTCGGACCGATATCCTAACCAATTTGGTCTGATTTAGATAAACATAATTTTAATGGCACGAACATGGTGACCCACCATGATGACCTACGTGTACTTAATTGCAAACATGAATATTAAAAAAAATATATAGTTTTATGATTTATTTGAAAGTTGGTGAAGTTTTTAATGTTTTTTTGAATTTTTATTATGTACACATAAATTATTACACAAGTTGTTATGTCAATACCGTTGAAATTTTAATAGATTAGTCAACATTTCCATCTAAAGAAAATAAATTGACTAAAATTTGAAGGTTTAAGACCAAAGTCATAAAAAAATTAGGACCAAATTGAGTAAATGTTAAATGTTAGATTTATCATTATGCCTATCTTAAAGTAATTTCTTTTAAAGGTTTTACATAAACTATTAAAAGACGTGAATACACTTAGGCTTAAGTATTAAAAAGACTTTGAAAAATAATTAAAAAATCGAGCCCCTCGTTGAAAAATTCAATCAATTGAGCTCTTAATTGAAAGGTAGTAATTAATTGAGCCCTTTTGAGTATGGCTTTTTGTTAAAACCCTTGATGGACCATTAATTGTTGATGTGGTGGTTGACGTGGAAAAAAATGATGATGTGGCGACTGTAGTGGAATTTGACGTGAAAAAAAGCTGACATGATGGGTTTAACCCACATATTAGTACCTAAACTATATTCTTTTTTTTTTAAAATTGGTATATGAACTTTTTTTTTGTCACAAACAATACTTGAAACTATTATTTTATTACTCATTTTACACCAAAATGTTATCTCTGTTAAAAATTCCAACCAAATAATAAAATTTCACGTCATATAAACTTTTTAAATAAATTAATTCTTTTATTTCTCTCTTTATTTTTTTCTATTTTTCCTCTCTTTGTTTTTTTTTTCTTTCTTCTTTCTTTATAATATCTAGCAATATCAACAATGCCTGAAATTTGCCCCTTCGAGGTCAACACATAGGTGGTTAATTTTATTTTTGAGCTTCACTACCTGCTTGTTGTACCTAACGAGATTGAAAAAATTATTTCACTGATCAAAACCAATATTTTTAGAACTAGACTGGATTGATCGGTCGGTCAAATCAGAGACCAGTCAGGGTACTAATCTAGAGATAGGGGTTGGACCGATTGAGCTGTAGCCAATACAAAGTTGTTGAACTGGTTTTCTCAATTATTTAAATATTTTTATGATTTTTTAATAATTTATTTAATCAAACTGAACAAACTGATTAAACTATAAACTAGGGCCTGACTAATTTGACAATTAGTTTGGTTTTGAAGAAAGAAGAAAGAAGAAAGAAGAAAAAGATATATGTAAAAGAAAAAATAATAATTTTTTTTCCATTTTTGTCACATGTTAAATTTTAATTAGTTATCATTTTTTAAATAGACTTATCAATTTAACAAATGATTGAACTAACAAATGTACCAACTTGGGAAAAAATAATAGTTTAGGTACCACTTGTGATTAAAAAATATTTAGGTACCAAAATGGAAAAAAATAATTTAAGGTACCAAATTGTGGGTTAAGTTTTTTTTTTTTTAAATATACTTAACGGTTTGACTAACGGGGGTATCAAATTGAGAAAAATAGTTTAAGTATCAATTGTGACAAAAAAAAAGTTTAGGTACTAAAATAGGAAAAATAGTATAGTTTAAATACCAATTTGTGGGTTAAGCTGAAAAAAATTTACGAAATAATATAAAATTATTGATGTAATTGAATCTCTCCCCATATATATATATATATATATATATATATATATAATATGATTTTTGACCCTTGAACTTCGCAACAAGGGGTTGGAGCCATAAACAATGCTAATCAAAGACAACTTTTGATTTTTGAACCGAGAAGCGAAAGTATTTTTTTTAGCTTTTGCCTTTCAGGAAGCATTTTTGGAGTCAAAATGGCATCTTTATCCCTTATTTATACTTTAATATATTTTATGTAATATTTATATTAAGTATATTTCTATTGAAATTTATTTAAAATATATAAATGTATATATTTGAATTTATAATGGTTATATTTTAATAATAGTTAAAATATAGATTATATATTCAAATTAAAATTTACAAATAATTAATATTAATTAATTACTTATAAATATTTAAAATTTATATTTCGTATACTAAAATATCAATAATGAGATACAATGAATTATTTTTTATATTTGTACTAAATTATCATAATATTAATAAATTTGGACATTATTTAAATATATTTTTTTGACTTCACGATGTCATGTCTAAAATGAATATTTTATTTCTCAAAAATACTTTTTGATAATAATAGTAAAGACAATTTTAGAGGGTTATGCCATCAAAATTTTATAATTTTGAAGTTTAGGGACCAAAATAAATCTAATTAAAAGTTGAAATGCTAAGGTAGAAAGAGCATAATGGACATAAAACATCGTAGAGAGGAGAAGCGAGAATGATAGAATTGTAAGTAGATGTGCATAGATGAAAGAGGGGCCTTTAAATGAAACTTCGTAGAAAATACCTTCCACAACAATTTTCTTTTTTAAGTTGTTGCTCTAATCTGTCCTACCCATTGTATACAATAGACAACAAATTTTGCTCCTTTTCTTGTGTTACGGATAATATCATCTTAGCTCAAGAAGTGATTCATACCATGCGAAGTCAGAAGAATAAAAAATGGATGGGAATCAAAATTGACTTGGAGAAGGCCTATGATAGAATTAGTTGGGAGTTCATTAAAGCTTCACTTCGAGCGGCAGGTATCCTCGATTATCACAATAATGTTATTATGTCTTCTATATCCAATTCTACCATGCAGGTTATGTGGAATGGTGTCCCGTTATCTAAATTTAGACTTGTTAGAGGAGTTCGACAAGGGTGTCCTCTCTCCCCATACCTTTCTGTGCTCTGTATGGAATGGCTTGGTCATCTGATAAAGTCGGCTATTTTGGAAGGTAAATGGAGCCCTATTCGACTATCTAGAAATGGACCTGCTATCTCTCATTTATTTTTTGTAGATGATTTGGTTATCTTCAGTAAAGCTGATATAGGGCATTGTGGGGTTCTAAAAACCATCCTGGATGATTTTTGTGTGATGTTTGGGCACAAAATTAATGTTAGGAAAACCAACATTTTCTTTTCGAAAGGAGTGGATTATAATATGGTGAATTCGATTAGCACCATATTTGAATTTCAATGTGTTCATAACCTCAGTCACTATCTCAGAGTTCCTCTGTTCCATCAAAGGGTTACGAGTAGTACTCTTCAGTTCGTGGTGGAAAAAGTGCGTGGTAAGCTTCAAATTTGAGAGCCAGGAATTTATTTTTTGCTGGACGTGTCACCTTGGCACAATTGATCCTCTTATCTATCCCTAGTTATTTCATGCAGTCTATGATGATACCTAGGAAAATTCGTGATGAGATCGAAAGTTTGGTTAAATAGTTTATCTAGGGGTCTTCTGAGAGGAAAAGGAAGATGTCTCTGGTTGGCTGGGATACGATTTATCAGCCTAAAATGTGCAGGGGTTTAGGACTGAGGAAGCTCAAGGATCAGAATATCTCCTACTTAATGAAACTAGGTTTCAAGTTGGTGTCTGATAAGGAAGCTTTTTGGGTTCATGTGATTAGATCGAAGTATCAAATAAAGGATGAATTACCAGATTGCATTAACAGGAGCAGGTGCTCTTTTCTTTGGAAATCGTTTTCCAAAATTTGGACTTCTCTTCGCGAAAACCTACACTAGTCCATTGGAGATGGTCACAAAATTCAGTGCTAGAAGGACAACTGGATCCCGCATATCGGTCCTCTTCTTCGATATATCCCCCCTAATCTTAATCTGAATCCTGACTGCCTTTTACATGAGATGACTTCAGAGGATGGATCGTGGAATCTTGATCTTTTTAAAGAATGGTTATCAGAAGAGGTGATTCAAACCATTAGAGGTATCCCTCCTGCACAGTACTTTGAAGGTCCGAATAGAATTTCGTGGAGTCATTCTTCATTTGGTATCTTTTCAGTTAAGTCTGCTTATAAGGCACTTAAAGAGAGAGATTGGAGTCCAAATGATGAGAAATGGAAGGCTGTCTTGAAGTGCCTTACTCCTCAGCGAGTTCATGGTTTTATTTAAACAGTCTTACAGGGAAGGATTCTTAGTAATGTTGAAAGAGTTCGAAGAGGCCTCTCCGATGATTCCTCTTGTCTTATTTGTGGACACTACTCGGAGGATTCTCTACATATTTTACGTAATTGTCCTGCTGCTAAGGATGTTTGGTCTCAAGTTAACCCGAGTATGTATCTATCCAATTTTTTCTCAATCCTTTTTCAAGAATGGATTCTTCTTAATTTGCAGGTTAACAGGTCGATTCGTGAGGGGGGAACCAGTTGGGTTTGTCTTTTTGGCCTACTTATTTGGTGTATTTGGAAAAATCGCAACTTATATATTTTTCAAGGCAAAGCTTGGAGTTCGAAAGATATTGTTCAAAGTTCCGTTAGCAGGGCGATTCAACAACACGCATCTCCTCAGGAAAACCCTTTTGTCTATCTTGGTCAGCCCTCTATTTCACACATCACTGAAGAACGAGTGTATCTCAACACCGACAATTTGCAAGCATATTAGGTTTAGGCTTTCTACTGCCGGGGGCCTTGTTCGTGATAAAGAAGGAAATTGGATTGTTGGCTTCCATAGATTTCTTGGTAAATGCTCAAACTTACTCAGCGAAGAGGTTTTGATCAAGTTATCATCCTTTCTGATTACTTGGAAGTAGTCAAAGCCATCCTTGGAAGTTCTTCTACAACTTCTAACTCCGCTCTAATTAGGCGCATTCATAACATCTTCTCTCACGAAAATCAGTGAAAACTCAGATACATTCCGAGAGGTCAAAATCATGTT